>OY856413.1:1123664734-1125023484 GCA_963693085.1 Alisma plantago-aquatica | reverse complement strand
TGACAGGCTTTCCTCTATGACACATAGCTTCACTAAAACATAAATCCAGAAAATACAAAGTTGCCCAAGCATGGCATGTGACAAAAGCGATAGAAGCAATGGGTAAATTTTTAAATCAACGAAAGACCATCTCCTTCCTTCGTTCTTTCTCAGAGCAACAAAGAACACAACTACATAGTTTCAATTTCATGAATCCAAATTCTGAATAAAGACTTATCAATGAAAACTAGGTTTTGGAACAAGTTCCCTGGGTTCTACCGACCACAGGGTACCCGAAGTAAAGATCCCACCTTGCAGACGAGCAACATTGTACTACTTCCACAACATCAATAAGCAAACAAAGATAGGTAGGAGGATAAATCTTTTCTTGATCAAATCTAAAAGAAGTGAGAGCTTACAGTGACATTGGTGGGGAAAATGTGAAGCATGGTGGGCAAAAACAGAGTATCGCACACCAGCGCCGACACTGAATCAACGATAGGAAAAAGGGGGGAAACAACACTTACCATGGAATTGGTAGCATAGGAGATGGATTCAGCTTCGGGTAGCCTCCTTAAAGTACTTTGACCAAAGTCCAGGGTACGTGGCATCCTCTGACATGTCCAGGTTGTCAATGCAAACCGCTGGAGATGGATGGATGTAGAGAAGTTCTGTGATGGGGTTACAGGGGTCCAGAGGGTGAACAAGTAGTGAAATCATGTTTTTCTGTGTGCACTGATGGATTTTGGGCCATATATTTATAGTTTAGGGTCCCGACATATCACCTTTTTTCTTTGTAAATCGAATCGTGATGAAACAAGGAGTCTCAAAGAAGCAAGGACTAGAGTCCCACACACATCAGGGAGTCAGGTGATAGAGAAAGACCAGCCAAGATCCACGAGTCTGATAATATTGGGACTCTACGTGATAGATGTTCACTATTAAACCAAAGTTTAAAACCATAAAGGTTTAGATGATTAAATACTTTAAGAGTTTTCTTTCTAATCCCAATTGGAACCTCTATAATCATCTGAATCAAAACAAATTTATTGTGCTATCAAAATTAACTGTGAGGAGTCCAAAAATCTAGTTAGTTTCTTGATTTGGGAATCACAATTATCTCTATTTTTTCCTTTCTAGAATAATCGTGCATTAATCATAAATTCTCACTTAAATATAATTTAGGGCCCATATTTTGATGGAGGCCACATATTAGTGCAATGAACTTGTATAAATTTTGTTTGACCTGAATATGCCCTCTTTAACCCTTAAAATCACTTATCAACTACTTAGGGCTACATTTGGTGAGCTGGAATTACAATAGAGTCTATTAATGTGAAATTTTTCTAAGTTTCATGAAAAAAGCCCTATTCATTCCTATTAGGTCTTATTGTCCTTTAAGGTTTAATTTCATTGAGGTCCAAATTTTTAAAATTAATTAGTGATTTTTTATTAAAACCCTAATCTTACTTTATGTAGATTTTGGGATGTTACAATTCTACCCACCTTAAATAAATTTCATCCTCAAAATTTCTGCATACTACCCACCTTAGGATTTAACTATTTCTCATATCATTTTAAAGTCTCATTCTCATTGCAAAACACTATCTGGACCTTATTATTTGAACCAACACGTGGGTATACTACTAATGAATCTATTTCACATCATCATTGACATGATAAAGGACCTCTCTTTCCTCTTCTCTAGGGATTCTAATTCTACCATGGATCTATGTCAAAAATCTACTCTTTGCATGCATGCTTGGTCTTACTATGTGTATGATTAGGTTTATGTGACTTTATGTCTCAAAATTTTAATGCAACCCTTGTTTTCTTTGTCTCCTTTGGATACATGTCGATCGCTCATATATTCAAAGGTGACATAATTTATCACACTTATCTAAGCACCTCCCTCATGCACATGTCCCATATCACATACACTTGAAAGGACAAGACAAGCATGATTATACATATAAAATTCTCTCTACAAAATCCCATAAGTATGTGTCCCATACCACAAAGATGTGGGAAAGAGAGAGAGCATGCTATATACAGTTCTAGAGTTAACATAAAAGTCCTAAGCATCTAGGCACATAACCATAATCCTTATCAAACTTATGTATTCTATCCAAATATCTACTTTGATCTCTAATATCTTTTTCTTACTTCGTCTATACCTAGGGTTAGAGCATATTAATCTGGCTTTTGCCTAGTGGCCATCTACTTATTTACTCTGATACCATATTGTAACGCCCCTCCAAGAACATATATATTAGCGGAAGCAAATCCCATGTTGTCCATAACATGGGTCACTTGGCTTGGAGGAACATCACAAAAACATGATAACCATTGAAACAAGATAAAACACCATGCATTTATTGAAAATATTGATTCATACATTATACAAAAGAAAAACTAGTACATTTGAGATCTTGACTATATCATCTAACATCTAAACATGACTTATGACATGAAGGAGACTCTAATCAAATAATTGGATCATCTGGTAGATGACACCCCACCAGGTTTCACTTAAAGGTCTTTTGACCTTTGACTTGCTCTTCATTAGTCCTTATTAGCTCCTCACCTATGGGCATCACACCCCCAACCATGTAAGGCAAAATGGGAAACACGTTAGAGTAAGTGGCACTGAGTAACATTATATGAACTAGAAATAAACTATACTTTTAAGAAAACATAAATTAAAAACCATAAAATTAAATAATTTTCTAGCCATCTATCTTCATCTATATTTCTCTTAATCATTAACATTACTATCTTGAATTTACTATATTGTCTTTCTTCCATAAACATGCTCTCAAGAGATTGATATATGTCATTGCTCTCAAGAGCTTGAATATACATGCACCGAAGTGCTCATTGCTCTCAAGAGCTTGATAAATAACATGGCTCCCAAGATATTGATCTATAAATTTTCTCTCATGATCTTGATGAAATACATTGCTCCCATGAGCTTGAAAAATAACATTGCTCTCAAGATCTTAAATCTATACTATTGTTCTCTAGAGTTTGATGAATAACATTAATCAAATATCATGTAATCAACATTACTCCTGAACATAATAACTTGAAACATTGAATCTTACTTAAGAAAGATGTGCATGTTATAATTACAATCTTAGACAAGAACAATATACTAAAACTTCATAATCTGAATTGTGAGCACTTGTCTTGCAAGTATTGATTGGAACTATGTATGTAATATCATTATAATTGATTTTCATAAACATAAATGATTAAAAGTCATTGACCCGTACTTATTTACTCAGAGATCATGATCCACTTACCTTGGATACAAAGTCCACTTAGATATTCTAAGGTTTTGTAGGAACCCTAAAGTCCTGAAATTTACATATTTTCCAACAATCATTATCTTGATATTCACATAAACCCTAATTTGGACTCTTATAAAAACATGGTATAGTATGATGGATTTAGGGTTTGAAAACACTATAATCATAATATACTATAAAAATCCTTTCCAATGAGTATTTATTTGTAATTTTCTAACAAAGAATCGATTTACTATGAATTTTAGAGTATTGGACCAACTACAAAAATAGAAAAGCCACATATGTAAATATTATCCAGTAGGCCGGTTGTTCCCAGGCTAAGATGACCCAATCCAATCCGAACACCCCGACAGGCTTTCCCTCTATGGCACACAAATTTACTAAAACATAAATCCGAAAAATACAAAACTGCCCAAGCATGTCATTTGACAAAAGCGGTAGAAGCAATGGGTATATTTGTCAATCAACTAAAGACCATCTCCGTCCTTCGTTCTTTCTCAGAGCAATGAAGAACACAACTAAATAGTTTTAATTTTGTGAATCCAAATTCTGAATGAAGACTTATTGATGAAAACTAGGTTTGGGAACAAGTTCCCTGGGTTCTATCGACCACAGGGTACCTCGCAGTAAAGCTCCCACCTTGCGGACGAGCAACATTGTTCTATTTCTGCAACTTCAACAAGTAGACAAAGATAGGTAGGAGGATAAATCCATGCTTGATCAAATCTGAAATAAGTGAGAGCTTACAATGACATTGGTGAGGAAAATGTAAAGCATGGTGGGCGAGACCAAAGTATCATACACTAGTTTCGACACTGAATCAATGATAGGAAAAAGGAGGAAAATAACACTTACCACAGAATAGGTAGCATAGAAGATGGATTCAGCTTTGACTGTCCTCCTTAAAGTACTTTGACCAAAGTCTAGGGTGCGTGGCATCCTCCGATATGTCCAGGTTGTTGATGCAAACCACCAGAGATGGATGAAGGCAAAGAAATTCTACAGGTGGGTTATAGGGTCCAGAGGGTGAATAAGTAGCGAAATCATGTTTCTCTTTGTGCAATGATGGATTTTAGGCCATATAGTTATAGTTTATGGTCCTGACACATCACCCTTTTTGCTCTGCAGATTGAATCACGATGAAATAAGGAGTCTCATAGAAAAATGGACTAGAGTCTCACTCACATCAGGGAGTCGGGTGGTAGTGAAAGACCAACCCAGATCCATGAGTCTGATCCGATACGGACTCCGATGGACAAATATTCACTATTAAACCAAAGTTTAAAACCATAAGGGTTAAGATGATGAATTACTTTAAGAGTTTTTTTTCTAATCCCAATTGGAACCACTTTAATCATCTGAATCAAACCAAATTTCTTATGCTATCAAAATTAACCGCGAGGAGTTCGAAAATCTAGTTAGTTTCTTGATTTGGGAAGCACACTTATTTCTATTTTTCCTTTCTAAAATAATCATGAATTAATCATAAATTCTCACTTAAATATAATTTAGAGATCATATTTTGATGGAGGCCACATATTAGTGCAATGACTTGTATAAATTTTGTTCGACCTGAATATTCCCATTGAATGGGTCAATTTTCTCTTTAACCCTTAAAATCACTTATCGACTAGTTAGGGCTACATTTGGTGAACTTGGATTACAATAGAGTATATTAATGTGAATTTTTTCTAAGTTTCATGGAAAAAGATCCCTATTCATTCCTATTAGGTCTTATTGTCCTTTAAGATTTAATTTCATCAAGGTCCAAAGTTTTAAAATTAATTAGTGAAATTTTTTATTAAAGCCCTAATCTTACTTTATTTAAATTCTGGGATGTTACAAGACGATTGACAAGATCTTTGAGCATTTCTTTCCATCTATCCAGACACCAATGCTAGTGGGGAGAATCCATGTCTTCAAGAAAGGCTCAAATGACTCTTATTCAGAAGCATGGGAGTGATATTAAGACATGTTGGCGAAGCACCCTTATGATGTGATTCATGTTTTTTTATCAAGGCAAGATCTTATATTATAGAGTGCATATGAGGGATCAGACCATGATTGACACAAATGGAGGGGAAATATTTCTATATAATTGGATATCCAAGTGTCAAGAAACTATGAAGAACATGGCTATGAACTAGTCATGGGGAGGAGAGCACAAAAATTTAAAGGCAGTGAAGAGTGATTTGGAAATAGGATATACTAGAATAACAACCATAGATCAACATTCCATAAAATAAAATGCGGGGCCTTGTAAGCTAATTCTACAACCCCTACATGTGAAGATATAATGTATATGGGAAAGCAATACCAACAGAATAGATAGGAAAAATTTCCATACAAGAGAGTCCAACCGGTTAGAAAGACTTGACGAGATGTTTGGAAAATATATGCAAAAAAAATGAATCATATTTTGACCATTCTCTCCAGTATATGCAAAACCACAGAGCATAGATACACAATATAGAGACACAAATTGCACAGTTGGGAGCAGACATTGTAGAGTTGAAGAAGATACTACAACATATAAATTTTTGTGATCCTAAGGAGCGGTAAGAAGATCACAACTACACATGTGCCATAGGGATATGAACCCCAAGACTCTATCACTACCATGCCCACTATAACAACCAAGGAGAAGGGTTATCTTGTAGAGGATTCAAACACATTAGTACCTACAACAATCTTAGGGTGGAAGACCACTCAGGGCAATTACACCCCTCAACATCATCACAAATACAAGGAGTTGGTTCCCTTCCCTAACAACCTAAAGAAGGGAAGGACGAAAAGCATTTCAAGAAGTTTTTAGACATCTTTAGGAAGCTTCATATAAACATTCCATTCATATAGGCAACATAAAATATTTTGATAAATGGAAAATTTCTAAAGAATATCCTTAACAAGAATCACAAGTTCAAAAGTATACATGTGGTAGTGGAACATGGTGAGACATTTAGAGATTTGTGAAGATGTATTGGTGAAGGTCAACAAATTTATTTTCCCTATACACTTCATTGTCATGGAGATACATGAAGTCCATGGTTCACAATTGCTTTTGGATAGACCTTTCCAGGAAACATCCAAAATGATCATAATAAGCATAGGGCACCTGGAGCTAGGCATACATGCTGATTGTAATGTGTTCATATTGCTAGCACTAGATACACTAGCACTGTCTGAGTCACCCTAATTAGGAGATGATGTACATTGAATCTATTCTAGGAAATTAAGGGAGGATGCTTGTGGGAGGCAATCCACTAGTTAGATTTTATTTTTTCAGTGTTATTCCATTCTAGTTCATAGTTAGATCAATAGATTCATTTTTATGTGAAGATTATATGTGTTTTATGTCTTATTTTATGTGTAAATTCTTCACCGACTCGATGCATCAACATGACAATTGATGGTATAGATACTTACATGATCAACTACATGAAGTTTCATGCCAAAGTCAATGAAAATGGCATCCACATCTGTGGATCTGACATTTATTTTGATCAACTAGGTCTCAGACACAGGAACTTTGGTTTTTATTTTGATCAATTGGGTTTGGGAGACAATAACTTTGATTTTCAAACTCGATGCATAGAGAACTATCAATAGAATTAACATTTTTAGTTTAAGTTACATAACTTTTGATGTCATAGTCGATAGCACCAACCCTAAAGTTGGTTGCATCAATATTTTAAATCAAGTCTACAACAACTCGAGTTGTCTAGATTGATAGTGCCAAATCCAGAGTCAGTGCACCAATGGAGCCATGAAGAGGAGTTACATGGGACACACATCAATGTTCGACATTCATTCACATCAATAGCCACAAGGATCAAACCGCAACCTACATGCATTGAGTCAATGCATTGATGTCCTTGCTGATAGCATTGAAATTGCCAAATCACATGACTTATGGAATGCACATCGACGAACCATTTTCACACTCATGGACAATACACACAATCTATTTTCCTTTTATTTTCTTAAAATTGTTGAAAATATTAAAGACAAGTTTAAGGAGAAATGGAATGACACATCAATTTGACATCCATTAGATTTCTTTTATGCCTTGTTTGTACTTTGTTTAGGGTCAACTTTCTATCTATTATAATAAATAATGTAAAATTATGAAATAAAAAAATAAAAGAGTTTGGAAAAAGTCTTCATGGTCTTTGTTTAAGGTAAAAGGCATATCACATCATATGATATATGGGCCAAATTCTGTAAGCCCATAAAGAGTCTACTCAGGTTTGAGAGTCTATAGAGTCAAGTGCACCTTCTTCTATATAAAGGATAGGGGTTCTATTCTATATATCAATTATCAACACGTTGTCACATATGAACTATATAAATATATCATCTATATGACTTCTGAAGGGTTGGACAAATATCGTTTTTTGGTTGGCATAAAGATCCATTTATTTTCTTCTCTAGATCATGTAGTCGGGTTACCTACTACATCATTCTAGTTATCAATTCTTATACTATAGTTTCCTAGCCAAGTCAACCTCTCCGAAGCGCCGACATGAAGTCATATATTCACATGTGTGATTGCATTTCACTTTGAGGCATAAAATCAACTTCTCTATTGTACATGTTTTATCTCTTAGCACGAATTCAAGATTTCTTAAGAGGTCTAGTTCTATCAAGCTTGTCAAGCATCCAAAACACACATCTTCTCCAACCATATCAAGCATATTATTCTTCAGTTGTTTGTTCCCTCTCCATCCCATGTCCCCTACATCTATTAAAGTATTGTCACAAGGAAGTTCATCTTTTTCATTGTCCACTCCAACCACTTTCTTGGTATATTCTTAGTTGGTGTGTGTTGGAGAAACAGAGGAGATGACAATATGAGGATGAGAAGAAAAGATGAGGTGTAGAGTTTAGAGCTCATAATATAAAAGTGGAAGAAGAACATTGTCTAATAAAAGAGTTTTGTGTACTTAATGTCTTGTCCATATATAGCTATTCAATTCAAGGTAACGTCCATCCTCACCATTCAGATTCTGTCCTGCCAAGCTTTAATCCATCATCCAGAAGTCATCTTATTGCATTGTTGTTAGTTGAAGAAAATGATTCTCAGATCAATTGGATGTCATTGACGCTCTACATTTGACAAATATTTTTCCTCATAAGCCATGTCTTGGTCATTCTACTTTGACAACACTTTAGTAGTCTAGTATTAGAACATCTTAGATTAATTTCACATTTGGTCGTGTGTCGGTCTGACAAACTTGTCTTAATCAGAAGATCATTCCATAGGATACAACAACAATGTTTCCTCCTTGTTTGTCCATTCACTATCAAGCAAGTTGATTGTCTGCTACAACCTAGTGTTCCTATGGAACACAACACATCAAGGGCACCACATGGTAGTCTTCTTATGGAAACTATTTTAGTAACAATAGATTTTGATTTGGTGACTCAAATGATATTTACATGTTGCTTTACCATACTCCAAGATAGAAGCTGCAACCTAGTCAATTCTCAAAGATTTAATGTTTATCAATCTCAGGGGAAGCTTCAAAGTCAAAGTTGCGAAAGTCCGGGGGAGAGCACATGTCATTCTATGTCAGGGGCTACCATATTTTAGTCATTAGTTTTTCATATCTCTATCCTTCATGCCATCCAAGCCATTCATGTGATTATCCCATGCTCCATCTTGCGGGGAAGTGTTAGAAGTAAAACACATATCATATCATATGCTATATGGGCCAGAGTCTGTAGACCCATATAGAGTCTATTTAGGTTTGGAAGTCTCTAAAGTTATGTCCCTTATTCTATATAATTAAGAGGGGTTCTCTTGTATCTATCATATTGTCCACACACTGTCAATATATCATCTATGTCATTTCTTTCTACAATCTTGTTGTTTTGTACTCGATCCACTCAAGTTGTCTTATCATTCATACCTCTTAAGTCACATTGATTTTTCTTAGTATTTTAACTCTTATAATTATCTCGAACCAAGCTTGAAGACACTTGTATTAAACATGACATGCTAACATAACTCCAAGGATTGTAGAAGATACAGGGGTTTGAGTCTAAGTAGTTAAGCTTTAGTGTAGATCCTTCACAAAATTATAGGGATGGTCTTTAACTTCTTCCTAATTTATGAATCAATCATGAGAGAGGAATATCATGGTTTAGGATGACAATGTCTCCTAGTTACATGATATCCATCCACCTTCATTCACCTGCCTCTATAATTGGAGAATCACTTTAATTTGTATTTTCTTTCGTCTAGTGCATTGCATGGTAGGAATTCATATCTTTATTATTGGATTAGCATAAATGAAAAAATATGTATGTTTTCCTAGACTATATTTTTGCATATATTTTACATAAGGTGGTAAAGAAGCAATGTTCACACTCATAATTTAAAAAGGGAAATTTATTCTCTATACTCCATTCCTATATGTGAGGGCCCCAACATAACATTCTGGTTTGCTTGAACAATGACACGTGATGCAAAATTAAAAAAAGATGAAGAAAAGAAGAGAAAATAAAATGAAGAAAAGAAGGATTAGGGTATTTACAATCCAAAATATATTCTTCTAAATCATTGAGAAAATTCAAGTACTTAATTAGCATTCAAAGCACCTACAACCCATAATCTTGTCATTAGGATGAGTCAGCCATTGCATGCATCATTCCTTCTTGATATTTTTGTAGTCATTTGCTTGCATCTCATTTTGTATATCATACAAGTTCATGATATACATTGCACGATTAACATAAAATAATGCTTATCTCTGGTTTCAAAGCCACCAATTACTATCCATTCATTGCTCTTTATGGTAGGGCACCACCATGATCACCCCTTGTACATTATGATTTGGGGATTGCATCCATTGTAGAAATATTTTATCAAGAGAAATGTAGTTTATAAAGGTTATTTGATACACACACCATAGTTAATCCTTGCCCTAAGATTTCATTTCAAATCAACTTATGCAATCGATCAATCTTATAGCCAATATTCTTGTTATATTTGTGATTGATCACTTTTAGAGTAGCTACATTATTTGTGGTTGGGAGGATCCGTTAAGGACCATGTGATATAGAGTGGTTAGGAGTGTTGTATTTTATCAATTTTCTAGTCTTATTGACTCTTCGAACTAAATCTAAGAGTATCATTTCACGAGGAAAAGCAACAATCCAATCATATGGGGTTTTGATGCACACATGATTATAGTGATTTATGTACTACTTTAGGGTGATTTGATGATATGAGTGCTTAGAATTACTTACTTTTTCTTTCATATGTAACTAATATAGTATATAAACTATGTGTACATCATTCTCCAATAATGTTATATGTTTTTTGGAATAAAACTTATCATAATATAATTTGGTCTAGTGTGTATATATATATCCTTTGCAAGTTAGTTTGCATATTGATACAAATAGTCAATGCACCAACATCTAAGTTAATGCCTCCAACATTATTTCTCAAAGATCAGTCATTACAATGGATCATGAATGATGCACAAACTGGCATGTCAGTGGCACTATAGTTAACATCAAGGTCACCAATAGAATTCATGGTGGAACCAAGAATTTTCATAGAGACATTAGGTAAGTTGATCATCATTCAACACACCAACTTACATGTCAACCACACCAACATAATACACTATCCACCGGCTCATATATTATCCACACGATCTAATGACCTACAATTGCATCCCAAAATTAGACCACTTAAGACCTAGTTTGGGAGGGGAGTCAATCATCTCATTATTCCATGCCTTACACATCAAAGCAAAGGGGATACATAGAGGAGAAATGAGATTTATTGCATGATTTATGCCTAGAGTGTGATTTGACAAAGGAAGTTCCCCGAGTTCATGCCACTAGTTGTTGTAGTATTCACTACAATTTCCTATTATATTCATGCATCTATCATTCCCTTCTCAAAATTACTATGATGTCATGTAGCCGATGAAGAGAAAATAAGATTTACCCTTAGCAGTTGGGAGTAACTCGATGTGATTTTGTTACTTGATGATTTGAAAACTATTAATATATGTTTTAGTTTCTTGAATTATATGAAAATTGTGTTTTTTTTATTGATTGTTTATGAACATTATAGTCAATACATTAGATAATCATTAAGATCAAAAGAATATGTAATTGTCAAATGTTTCTTCATAGATGGAAATAATGGGGGCATACAAAAGTAGACCTGTAATTATGAGGATTAATATTTATAAATAAAGGTAAATACAACTAGAATAACTTTCCAAGAAAGTAGGTCTTAACTAGATTGAACACAAGACTACAATATTAAAGGGTGTAGTACTCATTTTCAAATCTGTATCAATTTAAACAATTGAGCGTTATAACTTGATAATGTTAAGTTATAATTAAACACATTGGTGAAATTTGTATGCTAAGGATATTCTTCATCTTGATTTGTAATCAACCTATAATTGCATTCTTTATTTTATAATTATTTAATTAACTAACATAAACCAAACATTTCTTCAGTATATATTATAGAAATGGTTAGTAGTACTTCCTAGTAATCTAATTTCCTATGTTAAACCACCTAGAACCCTCATCAACCTTATATTAATTGACCGTACACTTGCATATTACACATACAATTTTCATGTGTTAGACCAATTGGTATCAAATTGTTTGAGTGTGAGCCAATTTTAGGTGATGGTAAAGGATAGTCTTAGGGTAGGTAAATATTGATTGACTATCATGCTACTGAGTGACATTTTTCTCAAGTTACAAGATCCTTTAGACTAGACAAAGATAGTATGACCTAGATATTATCCTTAATTTGGAAGTTATGTCCATGTTTGATGAGCGAGTAACCTTGCAAAATAATTCCTACATTTTGTGTCTAAAGGATCTGAGCTGAGTCAAAGAGTCTTTCAAATATATATTCTTGGATAGGATAAGCAAGTAAGTATGTATGGCACATGGATACCTCATGTATTTGTATTGTTTGAATGAAATTTCATAATTTGTGGGTAAAAATGGGCATCCTTATGACATGATATCAAAGATTTGGAATAGATCTTTAGGTGGACAAGGCCTTGTAAATGGGGTTTATTTGAATTTGGGCAGTCTTTCAATGTATTCAACCAATTGTAAAGCTTAAAATGTTTCTATTTATAAAAGGTTTACTTCAGATGAGTAAATTTTAGTATCCTTTCACTAGCTATCAAGAGTTTCATATTTGACTTGTGGGATTAGGTGACTAGACTAAAATCAAAAGCCTTCTAAAGGGGTTGGTACTTAACTTATATATGGATAAATATGGAACTTATGTGAGGCTAACCCAATTTCTATAGATTTAGGTACTGCTCATGATACACCTCATGAATACGACAGCCATAACCAGTGCTAGTTCTAGAAGGGTGGGTTCCTTCAATACCTCTAAATGTCGATCATTTCTCTATATCAATAACATATACTAATATTGTCGTTCCTAATCTAGGATTCCAAAGTGAGCATTGACACTCGTTCCATAGACACATGAGTTTATAGGAGTATAAAGTGTAAGTGTGCAAACCTTTTAGAGTTTATAAAGAAATGAAATAAGGAAAGATAAAGAGGGAAGTCCCAAAGCAGATATAAAAGTGTGTCCCCACTTTCCCAAATCCAGTCAATCATATAAGATAGAGTTCGTGTATAGATAAAGAAAGAACCTTTATCATGAAGGAATACTTCTCTTTTTGTTTCTCTTTCTTTGAAACAAATGAGGAAACAAACTAAGAAACAAAAATGGGGAATGAATGGGAAATCCTAATAAAAAGAAACCCTTAAGATAAAAGGAAGATATAGGAAACATTAAAAAAGGAAAATCAAAAAAGGAAAATGAAAAGGGACATGTGTAGGAAACCCTAATTAGAAAATAAACTAAAAAAGGGAACTCAACATATTGAAAGAATAAACTCTAATTTTCTAGGATCCCCAATGGATATTCCACACTATTTTGCCCAGAGGACAAAAACTTAAAAAGAATAAACCTCATGGGTCATTCTAAAACTCATGAAATCATAAGAAGATAAGGAATCAAATTCTCTACCTTACCTTTTGAGGAAAATAAGGAAAACTGGGGATATGCATCTACATCATAAAAAAATGAAAAAGTCCAAAAGGTGACACCATCTGAGGGCAGATAAGGTTTGGGAATCATGGACAATTGTCTGGGAGTGACAATCCTATTATGATCAGGGTAAGTTCTAGGCACCTGTGTGCCTCCCAAAAAGAAGTGTTACTTTTTGAAACCTTGAGGGTCCGTTTGGATGCGGTAGTTCGGGGTGGTATTCTATTTCCTTCAGGTATTTTTCCTGTCATATTTATATTGACAATTTTTGGATAGTCTTCTATGATTATATCAAGTTTGTAGTCGAATACGACATTGCTCTCCTATACATTTTACAGCTTTGATAAAAGATGCTAGTTTTGGTGAGCTTTGGAATCCCACATCACGGGTTCCACCCCCGACACCCCCACCTCCCCCACCCATCCACCCCAACACCTCTGTCTCTCAATTCTCTTCTCTACTTGTAGTTGACTCCTCCCCTGTTCTCTTTCCTTGGTGATTCCTTCTCCACCGTTTGGGTCAGGTCTTATGGGTGATGCTTGTCGCCATTGATTGCATATGCAGTTTGTTGGGGCTGTGTAACGACATCCACAACATGTGGGACTGCCCATGTCCGACGCTTAGGCATTCTTCTCCGCCATTCAGGAAGCAGGGGTGCTGAAGTGCACTTTTGATCTGATGGAGTTTTGAAAGTTCTTCCTCGTCGATGGACACATTGTTGGAGGCATGGCGACCCTACCTCTATAGTGGGATCACATAACTTCTCCTTATGAAATGTAACAACATGATCGTGACTTTTGGAATTACAAACAATGTAATTAATAAACACAACCTTTGATAATTAGGGAGTCTAAATCCCCATATTATTGACTATTGTAGTACTTCAATTAGATCCACCCCAATGACCTCTGAGTTTGTGAAAAAGTTTTTAGTTAGAATTTTGTTGAGGAAAGTAATATAGAAAAAAGAAAGAGATCATGAATAGGATGGAGAGTCTTCAACGTGACCTTAGCTTTCTGCCTTCATCCCCAAAGACTCTAGTTTTAATTAAGAGATCCATTCCATGTGATTGGGTTGAGATGTAAGAATATTAGAGGGAGGGATGATTTTCTAACAAGATGAAGAGTGGTTAAGAAGTTATGAACAAGTTGAGATCAATATAGATAACTAACAATTAAATCAAACAAACATGTTGAATTCTTACTATCTCACAACCTTCAGACCTTGTAAAGTGGATGTATAGAAGAAAGATCTTTTAGAAATAAGACAACAATGTAGTGAACAAGGATAAATACTTTATCTTTGGATTTAGGAGAGTCAAAAGGGACCTTTTAGGTGATAAATACAAGGGGTATCTAGAGGTAGATGGTTCAATGACATGAGAGATTTTTTGCAAATAAATCCCCATCATAGCAGAAAAAGGAGATAAATATTGAGATTCATGTCCTAAAGAAAGCCTTATAGAATGAACCATTCCATGGGAGACACCACTGGTAAAACACATGTTTGTACCATGTGGCAACATGGAGGGACATAGGATTCTGCCAGCGTGTGACAACCTGATGCGACATGAGAAAGATAACTCAAACCAAAGCACATGATCAACTACTAAGAAACCACATTACCAAAAGAATGGGTGAATTAAAATCAGTTTTATATTACCATCACTGAGCGGAGACATATTACAAAAAGGTCCACAACCTGTAATATATCACATACCATGTCAGGTATATACATGTGTACAGTGGCCATCTACTGCACACCTACTAGGAAATATTTGTTCACATATAAAAACCACTTATACAAGCCTTATGTATAACCAAGGCATACTTCCAAAACATGTATCGATGTACATATCATCTACAAAATACATCCCTCCCCAACCTGAGAGTATAAGGATGACACATAGGACTCTACTACAAGACTAGTAGCTTGACAACCTTCTACGACTACTGATCTCTAAGATTCTCTTCCACAACTGCACGATCCTCTCCATGTTGCTGACAACCACCTAAAAAGATGTGGTGAACCACAAGGGTGAGACCCATGTTCCAACAAGAGATATAACTATCAACCAACAACTATTGTTCCACACATAGGTTATAACAACAAATTAATCATTATGAGCAGATTCAACTAAATGAATAGTTAAAACTAATTACACAAGTAAGGAAGATGTAATAGCTCTAGAAGATAAGCAGATCATCACATACTTTTAGAAGGAGAAGAACATGTATAACAATTAACTTCTCTTACCGTATTATATAATAATTAAGCAATAATTAAAACAAGGCAAGGGTAAAATACAATGTGAAGCATGTTAAACCCTAAGTAGATATACTACACAGCTGTATTATGTCTTTTACTTAATGCCCTAAGGATGAGCTGTACCACCCAAATCCAACTAACCATCGCTAAGAAGAAATCAGTGCCATACAAGATCTAGGATGAGCTGGACTCCAAGATCATCTATGAACTACTAGGTCAGTATGAGTCTGCACCATAGGGACATATCAGTCAAACTACACCAACGACATATAATCAATCTAAAAACACCTACCCACCTTGGTACAGGTCAAGATGCTAGAAACCAGGGTATGCATCCCAATCACTGAGGTAAAACTGTAGTTTTCCTCCAATCACAACACATATATAATCACCAAGACATGACATCAACTGTTCTCAAACCGAGGGCTAGGTATGGATGCAACCATCCTCCCTAAACACTTGGGATATGGATTACAAGGATGTACTCTCTAAGCACCCCACATACTCAAAACTATGTGCTCTGAGTTTCCCTTAGGAATACTCATTTCACCATCCAGCAAGTTCTGACATTGGAATTGATCTATGGTCAGGGCAACGACGTGATTAGGGTCCCACTTGGTTAGTTAAAGCCAATTGAGTGTCTTTTACTATATCAATCAAGTTACAAGGACACCCTAAACAAATTCTACAGAGCATAGGTAAAGTGAAAATTCAGATTATATATAACACATAAAGCGTAAAGAAGTGAGATCACCTCTCTACTAAATATGGTAAACAAAATCCAATGAATAGTAGCAGAAGATTAAAATTTGACTATATTCAATTTAATAAAGAGTACATAATTTTTTCCCAAAAGGGTGTACATGCTTTATACAAAAAGAGGATCTAATTAGAGGGAAACTCAACTACATCAATATATCTCCAAAAATAAATAACTTAACAAGTAAATCCATGAGGGAAGTATGGAGTCCTTTTCCTAGTCTTAGATTGGTTCACCATGCTGCCATTGGGTACTCTGATCCTAAACCTAGGTGGTTGGGATCACCCGACAAGAGGAGAGAAAATGTACGTGTCAATTAAGGAATAAGGACAATTACAACTAAAGTAGGATATAATAAAGATTCACTATGCTACGAGGGTCAATAATATGAGGCAAGTAAAACAAATAAGAATTCTGCCAAATTAAATGATAGTAAAATTGCATGCATGATTTAATATGACTACATTAAACTAGTATAGGGACAAGGCACCTACCTAACCTCAACTAAAACAAATAGGTGAGGGATAGTGGTCACATTCCCAAACACCTACAATATATATATATATATATATATATATATATATATATATATATATAAGTGGGGAGAGTTGTCACATTCCCCAGGGCTCATGCCCAAACTATGGGTGGTTTGTACTCATGTACACTACATTAGTTAATTAGTCATTTACATAATCATGATAATATAATTCAATGGAAAATATAAGAAACTATTAACTTTATAAGTGGGGTCCACGACTCTAGATTAGTTGAAGTAAAAATGCCACAAGAAGGAAATAAAGAGAATAAAGGCTAAAACAATGCCTCATTGGAAAAGTAGGGTTGGATATCAAATGCCCAACTAAAGGAAAAGTGTTCAAACTCATAAATAAATAGGGTTGCACATACATACCTCATTTGAGATTCCTAGAGAAGACTTCTCTCACCAATTATGTGTATTCAATGTCCCTTTTTACCCTCGATACAAGTTTATACACATGGATTGCAGTTTATAAATCATATTATGTGAGAAACCCTAATTTTGGACCTTCTAAGAAAACCATTAATTTAGGACTCAAAACTAGGACCAATCGATTACTGGGATTCTCCTGATGAAGAAAACATATTTATTTCTTTAATTTGGAGTTAAAATGAATTAGATATATATATTTTAAGACATTTATATATTTATTTATTTTACAATAAACATTGAAATAGGGATGCAAATTGATACTTAAAAACCTTAAATTTGGATTCCTTATGAAAAATCCTTTCCAATGACTATTTATTGTGAATTTCCAAAAATCTGACCAATGATAATTTGAGGAAAAACCACATCAGGGAACGGTCAATGGACCTGGGCCCGCGCTGACTTGGGCCAATTGGCATCTGCCAGCTAGCAAGGTGGCATTCAAGCGATTAAAGAAAAAAAACTTGAAATGACGAGAATGCCCTTGTGAGATACGTAAACTGATTAATTTCACAGGGACGAAAGTGTCATTCACACGAAGCGAGGCTTGCCTTTTATAGATCAAAAATGAGAGTAAATTCTCAAAAACACCCTTACATTTAATTGAGTGACTGAAAGAGTATGACCATCATGTTAATTTCGTTATCTTGATTCTTCTCCTTGCACCATGGTGCTCGACAGTCGACCAGGAGATCCAAGTCTCTGCCAGCTTGGGAGGAGGAGGTCCATTCTCGTGGAACTAAGGCATGCCATGGGTTCCCTACTCCTAGATAAGTGGAGCAAAGCATTTCTTGTAGACTCTAGTGATCTGAGCACTCTGCCAGGCTTGCCAGAAATGAGGGAGATGCAAGGATAGGAAACTGTGATATAGACGGGGAAACGAAGATACACAAGTAGTAAAACTATCCTTGAGGTCTCACAGAGTTAGTGATGTAGTTTCTGTGGCCACATGGCCACTATGGTGCTCTGGCGATGAGATCAGATGGAGAGCAACCATTAGTCTATAGGACTCGACAGTTGGGTCCTCTGCGGAGAAAAGGAGAAGAGAGGAATTGAAGATGATGCTCTGTGGATGCTCATGGGTGTTTGAATTTGACCAAAGGTGGAGAATGGGTTGGTGTTAACTCGGTGCTCGTCAGAGATGGGGTGCGAGTAGGTCAGGAAGCTTGGGGCTAGCACAGGTGGAATTGGAGGAGGAGGAGGAGACTTGGGTGTGACTTGAGGGTTCTAAACGTGCCCTTATATAGGCGGGAGATGAGCCGAAGTGTCCTCTGTAAAATGGTGGTGGAGAAATGAGTTACTGCCCTAATGGGAGTTTCATGCACAAGGTGAGAGAGAAGGCGAGTTAAGGCTCTCTAGAAATGATGCAGAGAGACAGACTCAACCATGAAGAAATCTCACAGAATGGTGGTCAATTGAGGGTGAATGAGGTCGTGGAATCAAGGCATCAGGAGGCTGCTCGGACCCATGAAATGGCTGGAGGTAGAGGATAGGTTTTAGGCTATCGGATCAGGTCGAGATTCAGAGGATAAAATTCGAGCTATCAGATGAGTGCGAGTGTTATAGGTAATGCATGATAGGTGAGAAATAATGGAACTTTGTTTTAATTACTTGCATACATGAAATTGACTACAAACCTTGGTCAAATTATAATCAAAACTTGTAAAATCGATTTGGAGGGCCAACTATGGGTCAAATGACCTCAAATTTGAACAACATGCTAATATTAATGCCTAGATTAATGATATGTTATTAGATTTTCGTTTTGCAAAAGCTTTGGCCCTTAATCACCATATAGTCCATTAATATATATATATATATATATATATGTATTTCAAAAGGGTGAATTAATTCAATGATATTTTCTTAGCAAATCCTTAAATGAAATTCGAGATGGAGATTATACAGTCATTTATGAGTCATGTCACACCTCCTATTCTCCTTTATATTTCTTTTAGTAACATTTTGGAGGATAGGGAAAGAAAAAGGGTTATTATCACATTAACAAACTCAATTTCACATTAATTCTCATTTCTTTATCCCAAAAGGCCACAAAGACTCTAAATCAACATAATCTATTGATTATCTCTCATTAATGGTCATTTTGCATGATTAGACTCTAATTAACACATTAGTTGAGATATTTGTGCAAAAACCCATCCATTGTCATGAATGTGGGTAAATATAGTTCAAGCCATCAAGTATAGCTCAATTCCAACATTGAGGGCAAAGAGGATAGAAAACATAGGAAAATTTAGGGAAAAGGACAAAAAGAATATGAAGGAAATAAAGTCTTGAAAATGGGATAAATTGCAAATAAACCCAAGATTCAGTATGTTACATAAAGCATACATTCAATCACATCACCACATGATACTGTCTCACTGCCATACACAAGGCCATCATTATTATCACGTCACTATGGGATACCAATCCCTTATCACATCACTAGAGGATATCACCTCAAATAGACTAAAAATCCATTGCTAGACCATAAGACCATTCACATTATTCCTTGAAAGAACTTCATCATCTCTCCATGCCTCACCAAGGCTCATAATCACCACACATGTGTCCCATAAGTGGTACTCAAATCAAACATTAGCTTATGATGTTCATTCAACAACAAATTAGGGTTATAACATTAAGAGAGAGAGAAAGTACTTTATCATCATGCTACTGACTCAAGCAAGCTATGTATTATCACTATGTAATCAAATTAGGGTTAGGTTTCAACATGTAACCATTGTAGGGTTCCAAATCAACAACTATCATTAAACCTTAATTATTACCATCTCCAACTTCTTGGAACATTATAGGTCAACTATCATCATCATTAGGCAATCAATACAAAGTAAACACATGTCATGGGATTCCCATCAACCAAAGGAAATCTGGGTTGAACACATCTCTATGTGACCGAAGAGAAACAAAGCCAACATCTTCATCGAACAAAGACACTATCAAACCCTAACGACTGAAGAGAACAAGATTACACCTTCAATCTAAGAGACTAGGTCAAAGGAAAACCTTACGACCAAAGACAATTGCACACCCTCGTCGATTTCAAGAGAAGTTCAACCATCAACATTCTTATGGATCCAAAACCTTGTGACTGAAGGAAATAAGGAGCAACTTCATCGACCAAAGAACATAGGTCATCTATGCAACCTCTCAAGGGATTCATACTTGGCGAGCTACAAAACATCCAAAAACTCAACAACCGCACAAGGCACCACTTGAAACCATTAAGAGAGAGAAAACCACCTCCAATACATGGTCAAAATAGAATGATAACTACCATGAACTAAAAATTACCAAGAACAAAGTATAGGAAGAAGGTCACCATCAAAACCCCAAATTCAATCATCAACTATGAGAAAACCAAACCATAATGGAAGAGAGAGAGAAAACCAAACTGTGATAATGAGAAGAAAACTAACATTTAGCATGTGCATGCACGAACTAAAACCTTCACCATCAGAAAAAGTTTGGCTATACGAATTAGAGTTTAGATAAAAGGGTTTATCCACTCAAGATCACCACATGATCATAAACCCTAGTTCAAGATATCATAATCCTACAACTTAAATCCACGTTTTAGAGATAGATTTGTTGTATGTAAGATTAAGTGCAACAATACTTGAGGAGAAAGTTATGTAATTTGTGTTGATTGTGAAAAACAACTTCAAAAGCAAGATGCTCCAAAGAGAGAGAGGAAAACCCAAGATTTCTCAAAACCCCAGACAAGCTAGCATCACCTCAAAGGAATAAGAACAACCCTAGATTAAAGAAGGCTCAAGAAAGAGAGCACAAGCCTTAGGTTGAAAAGAAGGAAAGAGAGGAGATCTTCATCTCAACTTAGGCACTGCAATGGAGAACCATGGATTTGGACAAGAAGAGAGAGATTTCTCAAGAAGCACTACCATGTCAACTTATGGATTAGGCCAAGAGAAAGAAGAGAGGGGTAGGGTTTCAAGAAAACAAGATCAAGATAGCTAGATCACTTACCAAGGTCAAAGATCACCAAAGAAGAGTTGCTCCAAAACCCTTGCTCAAAACATGCAAGATTTTGACCACCACTACAAGGTATAGCACCTCCTTCTCTACCAAGAACACAATGGATGATATCCAAGAAGAAAAGAGGAAGAAGATAGAGTAAAAGAATCACTTGCATGCAAAGAGAGGGTTATAAATACCTAAGGGTAGAAAGAGATAAAGGAGGTTAGGTGTCATGCACATAAGTGACACTTGTCCACCACACATCATACATGAAATTATTATGATCATACATGAAACCAAAGTCATTAAAAAAAAAAACCCATCAACCTACGTATCCAAAAAACCTGTTGATCGCATGGATTCTCTGCAACCAAAACACACCAAAACCAATTGGCCACATAGCATCCAAAACCCTAGATATTCTTTGAACAAAGAGAGTGGGAAAAGGTTCTTCAACTGCATAGGCATGATCAAGGAACAACATGGAATTCACTAAAAACAAAAAACTCAATGGTCAACACCAAACTAGGGCATCCAAGCAAACCCTAGAAACATCAACACTCAACATGTCACCACATCGCTCCTCATCAAACCAAGGTACCACGAAGCACCAAAGGGTATTACTCTCTCTAAAATGATGCCAAAACCAATAGTCACAACAAGCATGTGATAAATTGCAATATAAACCCTAAACATGGGTAAATTGCAATTAGGTCTAAAACAAGTACAAAAAGGCATAAGTCAAAGCTCAAACAATATCCAAACTGGACCAAACTGAAAACATAAGCATGTCACATGTTATTAAGGCTCATCACATGCTTATATTAAGGCTTTAAGCATCTTATTATGTTAAGCAAGCAAGATCAAGCATAAGGCTAGATCAGGGGCCTTACAACCATAAACATCTTACAAGGATTTTTGACACAACCATCACACCAAAATGAGATTACTCAAAATAAAGTACAAAATTAACTCTAAACATTCAGATTACTAGAAAACATAGTAAATTAAAATTGGACATGTATTATCACTCACGAGGAACATATATATATATATATATATATATATATATATATATATATATATATATATATATATATATATATATATATATATATATATATATATATATATATTAGAGTTCACAAACTGTGCAACCTGTATCATACATCATACCATAAAGATACACATATTTCTATTCACTGGCCAACTTGCCATGAACCTGTTACAAAAGGGTAACCCATTCATATATACAAGCAATACATGTATAACCATGACATACTACCAAAAACTTCATATCAATGTACAACATCTACAAAACACCCCCAAGGACCTGAGAGTATAGGGACAAAACATAGGACTCTACTACAAAATACTAGCAGCATATCCAACCTTCAACACCTACTGTTCTCCTTGCTGCTCTTCGTCAACCGTACGATCTCTACTGTATCATGCACGACCACCTAAAAGATGTGGAAAACCACAGGGTGAGACTAATGTCCTAACGAGAGATATAACTCTCCTCCAACAACTACTATTCGCATAGGCATATAATATAGAACGAAAGTAATATTGTTAATAGAATGAACATATTTAGATAAATGATATAAGTAAAATTGATAGCACAACTTAGACAGTTTAAGAAACTACAACTAGTCAGTAGCACATATTATACCTTTTTGAAGGAATACGAAGAACATGTATAAAAGATAACAACTAAACAATATGAGAAATAAGGCATACATACATCCAATGTGAGTCGTGTTCAACCCTAAGCAAATATACTACACAGATGTATTACATCTTTTATTATGCCCCGAGGATTTGAGTCGTACCACCCAAATCCAACTAACCACTGCTAAGTTGAAATCACTGTCATACAAGATCTATGCAAGAGTTAGATTCCATGATCTCACCCACAACTCTCGATCAGTATGAGAAGCAACACAAAGACATAACAGTCAACTGCCAACAATGACATATAGTCAAGATGAAAACAACTAGCCCGCCTTGGTACATGTGACAGTGCTAGAACAAGTCATGCATGCCCATTCTATCTGATGCACCCTATAGTTGTTCACAATATTGCCTTTCACATGCCAAAATATCATAGGTATGAATGCAATCATCCTCCACAACCTATAATTGTGGACGCAAGGATATATCTTCAACTTGTGCTCCGCATATTAAAAAATATGTGCTTCAAGTTTCCCTTAAGAATTACTCATTTCACCATCCAGAAAGTTCTGACACTGGAATGGATCTATGGCACATGGAAACTACATGATCAGGGTTTCACTTGATTAGTTATGCTAGTTGGGTGAATTAAGGCTTCATCATACAAGTGGACATACAAACTCTAATTCATTTTAGCAAGCATAAGTGTAAAACAACTACATTAGATATAAATCGTATGAGGTATAAACTTGTCACTTCAACACATGATATCACTACCATACAAGACCATCAACATTATATCATCACTAGGGGATAACAATCCCTCATCTCATAACTAGAGGATATCACCTCAAACTAGGCAAAAAGGCTCTGCCAGGCCATAAGACCCAATATCATAGTTCCTTCTCAACATCACTATCTCAACAAGCCTCATAAAGAGGTTCATAATCATCACCATGTGTCATATTAGAGATGCCATAGCAATCTCAAGCTATGATGTGTATTCAACCTGCATCATTAGGGTTATACAAGTAGGAGAGAGAAAACATCATCTCATGGTAATCGTTCAAGAAAGATAAGCAATTGCATCATATGACCAAATTAGGGTTAGGGTTTCCATAGATAGTTGATTAGGGTTTCCATCGCAACACTCAACATGAAACCCTAGGTACATCACTTCCCACATCCTTGGAATACATTAGGGCTAAGAATCTTTACCATAAACTAACATACATGAAAACAACAATCAGGTAGCAACCAAGACAGGGTGTAGTGACCAACACCCTCACATGTGTAGAGACCACTAGGGTAACACCATGTGTATCGACCGCTAGGGTCAGACCATGTGTAGAGACCACTAGGGTTACACCATGTAGAGACCATACATGATTCAAGGTGTACGACCAAACATGTTGCAACCTCAACATCAACACCAAATGTAGAGACCCTCAAACTCCATGTGTAGTGACCATAGCCACATATGCATGGCGACTAAATCATGGGTTAAGATGTAGCGAACAACCAAGACAAACCATGTGTAGAGACTGCAAGAGAAACCAGGGTAAGGTTTTGTAGCGACCAAACCACCCTAGCAATCATAGGTTAGAAATCATTGCAACCCAAACAAGTTCAAAATATATGCAACAACCACCAATATATGTAGCGGCCCAAAATATGTGACAAACACCAAGAAACTAAAGAGTCCCCACAACAAAACCTCTTAGAAAAGATGATCAACAAAACCCTAAAAAAGTGTATTAAGGGTAAACATGGAAAACCATGATGAGAGAAGGTACAACAATAGTAGAGGAGATAGTTATATAACCCGCCTTGAGGTGAATATCAACTCCAAAGCCACGAGCTCCAAGAGAGAAAAGAAAAACCAAGCTTGGATCAACTCCAACTCTAAGAAAGATAACCTCAAGAGAAGAAGAACACACCAAGGTCAAAGGAAGCTAAAAAGTAAGAGGGTATAAACCCTAGGCCGAAAAAGAAAAGAAAAAGAAAAAGAGAAGGGTTTCATCTCACTCCGGTACTACCATGGTCAAACCATAGTCTCGGCCTCTATGGAGAGAAGTTCCTCAAGATAGCCACCATGGAGAACCATAGTCTAGAGGACAAGACAAGAAAGAGAGAGGGTAGGGTTCAAGAAAATGAGATCATAGAGAGATAAACAACTTATCAAGATCAAGGTTCACCAAGAACCACCACAAAAGATATGATCAAACACTGATCACCACATGCAAGGAGATAACAACCACCTTCTTCAAGATCATGATCTCCACTTGCACCACCAAGCTCAAGGCCAAACACAAGCAAGAGGAGAGAAAGAAGAGAAATAAAGGCGATACTTGCATGTGAAAGGAAGGGTATATATATTCTGAAAGGTAGGAGAGAGGTAAAAGCTATGAGGTGTCAAGATACTAGAGCCTCTCATGACACTTGTCCCTCAAAAGACTGGCCATGCAAGAACTATAGATATACATGCATCAAAGGGTGATAAAAAAGGCTTTCGAGCAACCACTAGGTCCACTACCAACCTTTGGTTGAAGAAAAGAAAGGAGATCACATGGTAGAGACCGTTACCCATCCAAACCCAAAAAAATTGGTTGCTAAAACACAACAAAAGAAAAACTATAGCAACCGAAACCAAGGACAAGGCTCTTCGGTCATTACAAACCAACCAAAGTAAGGCACATTAGTCAAAACACTCAACCGAGGAAAACCAATTTGGTCATAACACTCACAAAACACATCGGGCACTACAAAGCCAACATCAACATGGTTGACACCAGCGCCAACACATGCATCCATGCACACCATGCAAACCCTAGAACCAACATGTGTTTCCATCTCATCAACCAAGATCCAACAAGGCACCCCTAAGCATCATTCTATCTATGATGATGCCAAGGAACAAGAGATACAACCAACATGTGAAAAACTGCAATATAAACCCTCAACATGGATAAATAGCAACTTGGTATAGAACAAGCATACATATAGCATAACTAGCTCAAACATCAAACAAACTGGACCAAATTGAAATTATAAGCATGTCACATGCTATTAAGGTTCATCATATGATTAAATTAAGGTTTAAGCATCTTATTAACTTAAGAAAGAAAGATCAAGCACTAAGCTTGGTTGGGGGTCTTACAATTTCGCCCCTAAAATCCTACACAAAAAGAGACAGGTACTTCCTACGCATCTCATCCTATAACTCCCATGGGGTTTCCTCCATGCCACAATGATGCCACAAAACCTTAACCAACTCTATATCTGATTGACGTAAGTGTTATACATTGTCCATATTTTGATAATGACTTAACCATTCCATTCATATGTATCTAATATGTTTATTAGAGATTGATTTCAGACATTAGGTACATGTAAAAAGGATCAAATTGCTCAAGCCCTAGCTTGGCTTAGTTCAAGTCAAAAGCAATACAAATGTACTTTTGGGGAAAACACTTCAAACAACCTTAGAAAATTTTTCTAATCATTTGTATTGACAAAATGACTTGTAACTAAGATGAGAAAAAACTAGGGACACTTAATTCCAATATTTGATCACTTAAAATTCATTTTGTAGAATTCATCACAGTACCTTCATAGGTTGAGTTTCCACCTCAACCAATCCTTGATGGATTTTGGAAATGAATGCTGATCAGTCGAGTTTCATTTTCATACAACTCGACCGATCCCTCTGTAGAGCAAACTCAAATTAAGTGGGTCGCTTGAGTTATCCCATGCCAAATTCGACCAATGGTTTAAATTGGCTTTGTCACATATGTGATCGGTCGTGTTAACTTTATTGAAACTTGACCAAATGCATTGTACGGAGAACACAAAAAAATTGATTCTAACCATTGTAGGGGTTCCAAACTCGAAATTATATCCATTGCAATCCTCCAAATGGATACTAAATGTGTATACATGTTCCCACACTCTAGTGGACACCCCCAACTATAAATAGGACCTCGTAGAGTTCATCCCAAGGTTTCTCATTCATGGTATTCAAGGTCCTTGTTGTAGTTGAGTGCTTTTAGTCTACTTGAGCCCCTTTCTCTCTCTTGATTACAACTAATTTCGTCCATTATGAGTGAGATAAGATTCTTGTGAGAGAGCCACATCATTGTAAACTTGTGAGGCTCTCAAGATCTCTCTTTCTCCAATCCCTTTTCTTGAAGACTCCATTGGTGAAAGCTTCTCCAAGAGAAGGAGAAGGATAAAGCTTCTTTAGCTGGAGAAGAAGGTGCTCATGGCTACTCTGAGTGAAGGAGAAGATCAAGGTGGAAGATCCAAGGAGCTGGTGGGTAAATCCTCAAGGCCAAAGACTCATTGCATGAAAGGGAAGACCTTGGTGAAGGCATTTAGTTGACTGGAAGAGTGGGTAAGACATGTTTGAGGTAGAATACTGTCTCTTGGATAGGTAAGCCCTTGATTGTAAGGTTGTTGGCTCTATGGGCCTAAAAGGAAAGCTGGGTATCCTTGTCTCAAAAAAGGAAGGTCATATGTTGTAACTCTTATAAGTGAATATAAGGAGTAGACATCTTATAAATCCTAGAGCTTGACCTCTCTAGGTAGTGGAATGACTCTCTCCTAGTTTGGAGAGTGGAACCACTCTAAAACAACTTGTTCACTTGTTTACTTCAATCTCTCTTTGCCTTACTTTGTATGTTTCAATTGCCATCAATTTCACTATTATCAATTAAACTTATTTGAAGTAACTTGAAGGTTTAACAAGTTTTGTGTAAGTTTTGAAGATCTATTCACCCCCCTCTAGAGCCAAGAAGAACCACCACAAGATCATCCATAAGAATAAGGATGATTACAAAAAAGAAGGAAAGTACAAGAGGAAGGATAAGAAGGATAAAAGAAGTAAGGATGCAACTCATGTGACTTGGGAAGAATCCTATTCAAGTGGCTCAAGCTCCGATGAATAAGAATTCCATCTTGCACTCATGGCCTCCTCAAGTGAAGAAATAGGTGAGGTAAGTGAGGTAAGATTGCATGAGTTGTCCAAATAAACTCCTATAGAAATGATTAATGCTAACTGGTCTTCTTATTCCAAATGTAAATATAAGAAGAAGTTGGGTAATATTATTCTTTTTCCTTGTTTCCTCTACTGCTGCGGGTGGAATGCATTTTAGGTTTTGATGTTTGGGTTGACGCCTATAGCAGTCACTCTACTGATGTTGTTGTGTGCTCTCATGGTGTTTGTAGGAATGCCTATGTGCGTATAGCAGCCTGGGCATCTTCCCCGACATTGGTGGTTGGGTGGGCTGTTAACATCATCCAATGAAGATCAAGGACCTCGCAGGTTAGCTACTTGGGTGTTGGGCGAGATGATAGTTATAAAGATCTCTCTAATCTTGGCATAATACTACACTTTGTGGGTACTCCTAATAGATAGTTGGTGTTGTGTCAAGCATGAAGGAGTGATTTGGAGCTGTTCTTTTTCCCCCATGCTCTATGGCTTAAACGTGCTGGTTTTTTTATTCCGTTTCGGCTGGATCAGCTTCTTTGCTGATCTGGTATCTTAGGGTTCCTTTTTGGGTGACCTTGCCCTTTTAGAAACCTGATGTTCTGGTAGATAAGAAGGTCATAAGCTTCAAGGCTCGCTACAGGAAGAAAAATCAATCTTGTTCTATGTTAAGCTCTGTTACTATTTGTGGGTATGCTGAATGCATGTAATAGTAGTTTGGTATAGTCTTCTTATGGTAGGTTTGCTTGGATCTAGCTTGTGTAGTTAGATAGGTCTTCTTAGTTTTCTTTCGTCTAGAGATTTTGTGTTCCCCCTACGAGGGACGTTTAATCTTTGTTTGATCTTTTTAAGCTCCTATTGATGTAATGGGGTACTTTGTGCCCAAAGTTTTTGGTTTCTATAGTAACACATTTTTTTGACCGACTAAAAAAATATTATTGATGATCTTTATGCTAAAATTGACATCCTTGATCAAAATGAGAAAGTTCATATTGAAAGGATTGACTCTTTGGAAGGCCAATTTCTTGATCTTGAGCTCCAATACAATGGGGTTGAAGTTGATAATGGGATCTACCTTAATAATATCACTAATCTTAAGGAAGAGAACAAAAAAGGCCTTGATGAACTTGAGTTTCTTAAAATTGAAAATGCTTGGTTACTTGCTCAAGTGAATGATTTATCTTCTAGACCTATTTTTCCTAGCAAGGATGTTTCTTCTACTACTCTTGAAAAAGATTCATATTTGACTAAAGCCCTCTATCTTGAGGCCGACTTGCTACATGCAAATGATAATATTGCTTAGTTGTCTTCTACTATTGTCACTCTTACTAATGATAATCATAAATTGAGAGCTACTTTGCAAACCTTCCTAAAAGGGAAGAAGTCACTCAATGAAGTCTTGGATCACTCCAGTAAACATAGTGGTACAAATGTTTTAGGATATGAGGGTGATCTAAAAGGGAAAGGTAAAGACAAAGGTAAGAAGAAGAGAGAGGAACCTACAATCTACCATGGAGATGCTTCCATCTCTAAGAACCCTATGGTTTGTGTTCATTGTAAGAGTAATTGTCATTATTCTACTTATTATCCTTATACGGAAAAGGGGACCAACCCAAAGATGAAGTGGGTCCCCAAGCTAACCCCAAATCCCAAAGTTTGAATTTGGCACCAGCTATCTTCCTTTATTTTAGGTTAAAGGCCAATGGATTGTTGATAGTGGATGTTCTAAACACATCGCCAGTGAAATCAGCCTCTTCAAGCAATTCACAAATAAGAAAGGCGGATCGGTGACTTTTGGGGACAACAACAAGGGCAAGGTAATATGTAAGGGTAATGTGGGTGATTCACTTTGTATAAAGAATGTGATTCTTGTGAATGGCCGACATCACAATTTAATAAGTGTTAGTAAACTTTGTGATAATGGCTATTTTGTTCTATTTACTTCTATAGAATGCTTGCTTCTAGATTCCCTTTCCTATAATGTCATATATAAGGGAACTAGAAATGGTAAACTTTATATTATTGTTCTTGAATCTATAAAGCCTATTATTGGTAGATGTCTTGTTGCCAATCTGAATGATATTTATTTATGGCCTTGTAGGCTTGGTCGTGTAAATATGCATCAAATGAAGAAGTTGAGAAAAAAGGACTTAGTGAAGGGACTTCCCAAATTGATTTTGAAAAGGATGAGGAATGCCAACCTGAATCCAAAGAAAGAAAATCAAGTCCTCCTTCAAATCCAAAGGAGTCCTTAGCACCAAGAGAACCCTTGAGCTTCTTCACATTGATCTATTTGGACCAACGTGTACACAATCTCTTTGTGGTAGCAAGTATTGTTTGGTGATTGTTAATGATTTCTCTCGATGTACTTGGACCTTCTTTCTCATTCAAAAAGTGATACTCTCAATGTTTTCTTGACTTTTTGCAAACAGGTCGAAAACAAAGCTTCTTTCAGGATTGTTTCTATCCGCAATGACCATGGGGAAGAGTTTGAAAATGATTTGTTTGAACGATTTTGTGAGGAATCTGGGTATGCACATAACTTTTCTTCACCTCAAACTCCTCAACAAAATGGGGTTGTAGAGAGGAAGAATAGGTCACTACAAGAGATGTCTAGGACTATGCTTCTAGAAATAACAGTTTAAAGAAGTTTTGGGTCAAATCCATCGATACTTCATCTTTTGTGTAAAACTCGATTTTTACTCATCCTTTGCTTAGGAAAACCCCCTATGATCTATGGCATGGTAGAAAGCCTTCCATTGATTTCTTCCATGTTTTGTCCTTGTTTTGTTTTGAACACCAAGTATTCTCTCAACAAGTTTGATTCGAAGTCCTATAAGGCTTTCTTTCTTGGCTATAGCACTACCAACAAGGCATATAGAGTATATAACATAGGACTGTGTAAAGTAGAAGAATCTATAAATGTTCGATTTGTTGAAAATAACCCCTCTATTTACAAAGATATTGTTCCAAATGATGATGTTGCATGTGAGGTGACTCCTCCCTTATAAGAGCTCAACATCAGTGACAAAGGAAAGGATGTATTAGTTGATGAAGAAGAGAAGAACGAAGAAAAGAAGGATCCAACTTCCCCACATTGCAAAGAATCATAAAAAAATGATCATAGACAATCCTTTTGAAAGGGTGAAGACACAGGGTGCACACAACAAAGAACAAGTAGACATCACCTTCATCTCTCAAATGGAGCCAAAAGATGTCAAAGAAGCTCTAAAGGGCGATGAATGGATCCAAGTCATGTAAGAAGATTTGAAGCAGTTTGAAAGAAACAAAGTGTGGACTCTTGTGCCAAGACCAAGTGATAGAAAGATAATTGGCACCAAATGGATCTACCACAATAAGATGGATAAAAGCATCAAAGTGGTAAGAAACAAAACAAGGTTAGTTACTCAAGTCTACAATAAACAAGAATGTATATATTTTGATGAAACATATGCACTTGTATCTAGACTTGAGTCAATTAGAGTGTTGCTTGCTTTTTCTAGTCACAAGAATGTTCTTCTTTATCAAATGGATGTTAAAAGTGCATTTTTGAATGATACAGTTGAGGAGGAAGTGTATGTTGCACAACCCCTGGGCTTTAACAAGATAACTTACCTAACCATGTTTATTTGTTGCAAAAAGCTCTCTATGGTCTCAAATAAGCATCTTGAGCTTGGTATGAGAAACTAAAGAACTTTTTGTTAGATAATGTCTATATCATGGGCAAAGTAGATTCTACCTTGTTTCTAAAGCACACTTCTAACAATTTTCTTATCATTTAAATTTATGTTGATGATATCATTTTTGGCGGAACTAGTCTTGATCTTTGCAAGTAGTTTAGTGATCTTATGCATAGTGAGTTTGAGATAAGCATGATGGGGGAACTTACATTCTTCCTTGGATTTCAAATCAAGGAAACAAAGATTGGGAACTTCATCAACCAAGGCAAGTATACAAGTGAGCTACTAAAGTGCTTTGGGATGGAGAACACCAAGCCAATGGACACCCACATGTCAAACACCACCAAGCTTGATAGAGATGAAGAAGGTGAAAAGGTAGATTAGAAGCTATATAGAGGTATGATTGGAAGTTTACTTTATTTAACTACCTCTAGACCTGACATAATGTTTAGTGTTGTCTTGTGTGCTGGCTTTCAATCAAGTCCTAGAAAATCACATCTCATAGCGGTCAAGAGGATTTTGAGGTATGTTGCCAAAACCCCAAATTTTTCACAATGGGGTTGAAGTTGATAATGGGTTCTACCTTAAGAGTATCACTAATCTTAAGGAAGAGAACAAAAAATGCCTTGATGAACTTGAGTCTCTTAAAACTGAAAATGCTAGGTTAATTGATCAAGTGAATGATTTATCTTCTAGACCTATTTTTCCTAGCAAGGATGTAGCTTCTATTACTCTTGAAAAAGATTCATATTTGACTAAAGCCCTCTATATTGAGGCCGAATTGCTACATAAAAATGATGATATTGATCAATTGTCTTCTACTGTTGTCACTCTTACTAATGATAATCATAAATTGAGAGCTACTTTGCAAACCTTCTTAAAAGGGAAGAAGTCACTCAATGAAGTCTTAAATCACTCTAGTAAACATAGTGGTACAAATGGTTTAGGATATGAGGGTGATCTAAAAGGGAAAGGTAAAGACAAAGGTAAGAAGAAGAGAAAGGAAGAAAGGAACCTACAATCTACCATGGAGATGCTTCTAGCTCTAAGAACCCTATGGTTTGTGTTCATTGTAAGAGTGGTGGTCATTATTCTACTTGTTATCCTTACATGGAGAAGGGGACCGACCCAAAGATGAAGTGGGTCCCCAAGCTAACCCCAGATCCCAAAGTTTGAATTGGGCACCAGCTATATTCCTTTCTTTTAGGTTAAAGGCCAATGGATTGTTAATAGTGGATGTTCTAAACGCATCACTAGTGAAATCAGCCTCTTCAAGCAATTCACAAAGAAGAAAGGTGGATTTGTGACTTTTGGGGACAACAACAAGGGCAAGGTAATATGTAAGGGTAATGTGGGTGATTCACTTTGTATAAAGAATGTGCTTCTTGTGGATGGCCGACATCACAATTTAATAAGTGTTAGTAAACTTTGTGAAAATGGATATTTTGTTCTATTTACTTCTATAGAATGCTTGCTTATAGATTCCCTCTCCTATAATGTCATATATAAGGGAACTATAAATGGTAATCTTTATATTATTGTGCTTGAATCTATAAAGCCTATTGTTGGTAGATGTCTTGTTGCCAATCTGAATGATATTTATTTATGGAACCGTAGGCTTGGTCGTGTAAATATGCATCAAATGAAGAAGTTGAGAAAAAAGGACTTGGTGAAGGGACTTCCCAAATTGATTTTGAAAAGGATGAGGAATACCAACCTGAATCCAAAGAAAGAAAAGCAAGTCCTCCTTCAAATCCAAAGGAGTCCTTAGCACCAAGAGAACTCTTGAGCTTCTTCACATTGATCTATTTGGACCAATGCGTACACAATTTCTTCGTGGTAGCAAGTATTGTTTGGTGATTGTTGATGATTTCTCTTACTGTACTTGGTCCTTCTTTCTCATTTCAAAAAGTGATACTCTCGATGTTTTCTTGACTTTTTGCAAACAGGTCAAAAACAAAGCTTCTTTCAGGATTGTTTCTATCTGTAATGACCATGGGGAAGAGTTTGAAAATGATTTGTTTGAACGATTTTGTGAGTAATCTGGGTATGCACATAACTTTTCTTCACCTCGAATGCCTCAACAAAATGGGGTTGTAGAGAGGAAGAATAGGTCACTGCATAAGATGGCTAGGACTATGCTTCTAGAGTATAACAGTCCAAAGAAGTTTTGGGCCAAAGCCATCAGTACTTCATCTTTTATGTAAAACTCGATTTTTACTCATCCTTTGCTTAGGAAAACCCCCTATGAGATATGGCGTGGTAGAAAGCCTTCCATTGATTTCTTCCATGTTTTTGGCTGTCCTTGTTTTGTTTTGAACACCAAGGATTCTCTCAACAAGTTTGATTTGAAGTCCTATAAGGATTTCTTTCTTGGCTATAACACTACCAACAAGGCATATTAAGTATATAACATAGAACTGTGTAAAGTAGAAGAATCTATAAATGTTAGATTTGTTGAGACTAACCCCTCTATTTACAAAGATATTGTTCCAAATGATGATGTTGCATGTGAGGTGACTCCTCCCTTATAAGAGCTCAACATCAGTGATAAAGGAAATGAGGTATTAGTTGATGAAGAAGAGAAGAATGAAGAAAAGAAGGATCCAACTCCCCACTTTGTAAAGAATCATAAAAAAGAAATGATCATAGACAATCCTTTTGAAAGGGTGAAGACACAGGGTGCACTCAACAAAGAACAAGCAGACATCACCTTCATCTCTCAAATGGAGCCAAAAGATGTCAAAGAAGCTCTAAAAGGGTGATGAATGGATCCAAGTCATGTAAGAAGAGTTGAAACAGTTTGAAAGAAAGAAAGTGTGGACTCTTGTGCCAAGACCAAGTGATATAAAAATCATTGGCACCAAATGCGTCTACCACAATAAGATGGATGAAAGCATCAAAATGGTAAGAAACAAAAAAAGGTTACTTACTCAAGGCTACAATAAACAAGAAGGTATATATTTTGATGAAACATATGCACTTGTATCTAGACTTGAGTCAATTAGAATGTTGCTTGCTTTTGCTAGTTACAAGAATTTTCTCTTTATCAAATGGATGTTAAAAGTGCATTTTTGAATGATACAGTTGAGGAGGAAGTGTATGTTGTACAACCCCCAGGCTTTAACATGATAACTTACCTAACCATGTTTATTTGTTGCAAAAAGCTCTCTATGGTCTCAAATAAGAATCTTGAGCTTGGTATGAGAAACTATAGAACTTTTTGTTAGATAATGTCTATATCATGGGAAAAGTAGATTCTACCTTGTTTTTAAAGCACACTTCTAACAATTTTCTTATCATTTAAATTTATGTTGATGACATCATTTTTGGCGGAACTAGTCTTGATCTTTGCAAGTAGTTTAGTGATATTATGCATAGTGAGTTTGAGATGAGCATGATGGGGGAACTTACATTCTTCCTTGGCTTTCAAACCAAGCAAACAAAGAATGGGAACTTCATCAACCAAGGCAAGTATACAAGTGAGCTACTAAAGTGCTTTGGGATGGAGAACACCAAGCCAATGTACACCCACATGTCAAACACCACCAAGCTTGATAGAGATGAAGAAGGTGAAAAGGTATATTAGAAGCTCTATAGAGTTATGATTGGAAGTTTACTTTATTTAACTACCTCTAGACCAGACATAATGTTTAGTGTTGTCTTGTGTGCTATCTTTCAATCAAGTCCTAGAAAATTACATCTCATACCGGTCAAGAGGATTTTTGAGGTATGTAGCCAAAATCCAAAAATTTGGACTATGGTATCCTAAGTAAAGGGACTTTACTTTTACTGCTTATAGTGATGTGGATTACACATGATGCTTGATTGACAAGAAGTGCACAAGTGGCACTTGCTTCGTCCTAGGACCTTGCCTAATTTCTTAGTTCTCCAAGAAGACAAGCATTGTGGCTCTATCAACTATCGAGGCTGAATACATTGCATCTGGAAGTTGTTGTGACCAAGTCCTATGGATGAAGCAAATGCTCCAAGATTTTAACATTTATTTTTATGCTTCTCCTATCTTTTGTGATAATACTAGTACAATTAACTTGTGATATAATCCTATATTGCATAGTAGGGATAAACATATAGATGTCCGTCACCAATTTCTTCATGACCACATTTCCAAGAAGGATATTTATATCACACATGTGGATACGAAGAATAAGTTAGCAAATATTTTCACTAAACCTCTTGATGGAGAGCAATTTAATTTCTTTAGATCAAAACTACTTATAACTACTTTAGATGATATTGACATGCCTTCTAGCTACTTTTTATCTTATCTATATCTTTCTTGTTTCGAATTGACCATCTCTTGTTAGAATGTGCTATAGTTATCTTATTTCTATGCCTTATTTTACTTGTTTTGGGTATTTTTTACAAACACTTGTTTAATCACAAAATGGTACACTATGATGAGTGAAATGTGCCTTAATGTGTCTAAAATGCATAATAATCTAAAGAAATAAATTTTCTTAGCACTTTAGAGGCTAGAATCTAGGATTTCATGTTTTTAGACAGTCTACTTGTCAGTCGAATTGCCAACTCGACCGATCCCAGACCGAGGTCAAGGGTTTTTCTCTTTATCGGTCGAGTTTCCCTAGGACAAATTCGACCGATTTCCTGTTTGGACCAAACCTAAAATAGGTTTCGGCTGACATTTCTCCCTCTCAACTAGAGAAAAGTCATCTAACTCCTAAGCTCCATCCCCTCTTGACCTCAACCCTAGGTGCAACCATACCTTCCCTTGCCTAACCTAACCTCCCTTGCATCTTCCCACACCCTTCTAGGTGGTTACACAGCCTCTTTGTGCGGGTCTCTTTCATTTTGGTTGTTGTTTGCTTCTCCAATCCATTCAGATGGCATCCAAACGAAGAAAGAGAGCTAACCCAGGTGGTGTACCCTCATCCTAAGCTAACTCTCGCATAATCTCCTTTGATGACACCTCTTTTGTCTCATCTAAAGCTCTTAATCACAACAAGGAGCTCCATCCTAGGAACCCCTTTCCTTTTAGATCCTTATTTGAGACTCCTCTCAAAACAAAGGATGTTATCAAAGAAATTGCTGACCTATTCTATACCCATCACGTAGGAGCCTTGTGCATAGAATGCTGATGCTTTTAGAATTCCATCAGAAGCACCAAGGTGGTCCATGAATTCTATGTGAATCTCACATGGAACTATGACACATTAGTGACACCACCTGATAGCCAGGTCATTCCCTCCTCCATGATAGTCGCGATCAAATTCAAAATCTTTGAAGATTCCTTAAACATCTTTTTTAATGGAACAGAGGCCACTGACTCATGGAGAAAGGATTATCCTGACTATTTTGATCTTTTGTACCCCGGGGCTTATTACAAGCACTTCAACCTCACTCTTCCAGATATCTACAAGTTCTTAAAGAAGCCTCAGGCACCCTATAAGAGGAGGTCTACCCTACCATCATCTTCCATCAATATAAAAAATATGATGCTTGCATTAGTTTTTAAATGTAATGTCCACCCGAAGAAAAATCAAATGAACATTGCAGAAAACTCTTCTATAATCATGTATTGTTTGTTGAAGAGCATTGGAGTCAAATGGTCCTGATATATACTACATCACATGGCCTGATTTGACTTAGGGAAGAACACCTATGGTACCCACCCACCCTACCTAGCCTTGATTTGTGGTTTGTTCACTTTTGCTACCCAAAAATCTCTTTTCCATGACTTTAATTACAAACCTAGTTGAAAAGGAGTTTGCATTAGTGAAACCAAAATCAAGAAGACTTTCCTTCCTACCTCTTATAGCACACCTAGATCCTCTACCTCCACCCAGGAACCTCCACCTCCACCACCATCCCGACCTGCCTGTACCTCATTCAATGTATCAAATGAAACCCCTATGGGTTATATGATGCATCAGTATGTGTACAACCTTCAGGTTCAGGATCACCTGCAATGGGACCTCTGCTAGATCATGTCTACCATGAACTTGTCCTGGAAACACCCTTACCCCTCCTACTAGCCCTACCCAGGTAGTGACTATGCTTCTTATGCATACAATCACTTCTACCCGACCCCTCCACCCACTGCTTATGTTGCCACATCTTCTAATGTTGGTGGAACTACCCCTACTCCTACTCCTGGAGTGCTTCCTCTATCTATTGGCACTCTTGCTACCATGCTTGCCAGCATTGCCACTTTTGCTCCCTCTTTCCCTCAAGCACAAGAGTTACATGCTCTTGGCATGACATGGGATGAGCAGAATGCCCTTTGGCCCAATAACAGTTTCAATCCTCCTTCCGATGAGGAGATGCCTGACCAGGCTGATGAGGAGGAGGCCACTGAGGATGATGACTCTGATGCTAGTTCAGACGGCTTAACTGGTGCCTCTAGTGATGAAGCTACTGCTGTCTTTGTTGCACCTTCAGATGATGACGAGAAATACAATCCCAGAGCTGACAATGATGATGTGGATCATGATGTTGTGGACATAGATAACTTATATATAACTTGATGTCTTAGTTTCTTAGTCTTTTATGTGTTTATTAGATATATCTTTTTAGACTCTTATGTACTGAGACATTTGGCACATGTATCAAAGATGTACTATTTTATCTTTCTGATGTTTTATTGTTGGTTTATGGTTCTTATAGTGAGGACATGTTCTAATTTTGTAATTTTAATTATATGTACCCTAACTCAATGGTTGACCCGATATCTTATGAGTTTGTGGTATGCTATTCCATATTTTGATTATGACATTGGATTGTTTGTTTCCATATTTTTATTATGACATTGGATTGTTTGTTTCTCTTTACCTCATCTTTGTTTGATGCGTTCTATACAGTTGATTGCCTTTTCTTGTGTTTTTTGGAGAAGACATGTGTTTTAACTCTTTCTACCTCCCTGTCTTGTTGATATGACAAAGGGGGTAAATGACCTCAACCATATTGTCTGATTACTTGTATGACCATGTTCTTGTCAATTATCTACATATCATGTGACTTGCTAGAGGACAATATAGTATGTATATGTGCTTTGGTTATTGTGTGGAAAGGCTAACCATGCAGTATAGGTAAGCATGAATTGAGGGGGAGAAATTCACTTTGTTCAATAATGTATCCCCTTGAAATTGATAAGGTAAAGGATTAACTTTCACATCCTTTCTCAAAGGTAAAAGTTTAATTTTCATATCATTTTCAATATGTTGAGGAATGGTTTTTCATTGTCAAAAAGAGGGAGAATGTTGACCTTACTGTTATAGCATTGTCCATATTTTGATAATGACTTAACCATTCCATTCATATGTATCTAATGTGTTTGTTAGAGATTGATTTCAAGAATTCGATACATGAAAAAAATCAAATCGCTCAAGCCCTAGCTTGGCTTAGTTCAGTCAAAAGAAATACAATTGCACTTTTGTAGAAAACACTCCAAACCACATTAGAACATTTTTGTGATCATTTGTATTGGTGATATGACTTGTAACTAAGATGAGCAAAAATCAGGGACAATTAATTCCAACATTTGATCACTTAAAGTTCATTTTGTAAAATTCTTCACAACAACTTCATCGGTCGAGTTGCCAACTCAACTGATCCTTGATGGATTTTGGAAATGAATGTTGATCGATCGAGTTTCATTTTCACATAACTCGACCAATCCCTTTGTCAAGCAAACTCAATATAAAAGGATTGATTGAGTTTCATTTTCACATAACTCGACCAATCCCTCTGTCGAGCAAACTCAATTTAAGAGGATCGATCGAGTTACCTCAGGACAAACTCAATTGATGGTTTAAATTGGCTTTATTGTATAGTGTGATTGATCGAGTTAACTTTATGGAAACTCAACCAAATGCACTATATGGAGAATGCATAAAAAAGTGATTCTAACCGTTAGAGGGGTGCCAAACTCAAAATTATATATGTTGCAACCCTCCAAATGGCTAGTAAACATGTAAAAGTGTTCCCACACTCTAGTAGACACCACCAACTATAAATAGGATCTCTTGGAGTTCATTCCAAGGTTTCTCAGTCATGCTATTCAAGGTCCTTGCTATAGTTGAGTGCTTTTAGTCTACTTGAGCCCCTTTCTCTCTCTTGATTGCAACTCATTTCTTCCATTATGAGTGATATAGGATTCCTGAGAGAGAGCCACATCATTGTACACTTGTGAGGCTCTCAAAATCTCTCTTTTTCCAATCCCCTTTCTAGAAGACTCCATTGGTGAAAGCTTCTCCAAGAGAAGGAGAAGGAGCAAGCTTCTTCAACTGGAGAAGAAGGTGCTCAAGGCTACTTTGAGTGAAGAAGAAGATCAAGACGGAAGATCCAAGGAGCTGGTGGGTAAATCCTCAAGGCCAAAGACTCGTTGCATGAAGGGGATGACCTTGGTGAAGGCATCTAACTAATTGTAGGAGTGGGTAAGACCTTTGTGAGGTAGAAGACTAGCTCTTGGATAGATAAGCCCTTGATTGTAAGGTTATTGGCCCCCTTGGCCTAAAAGGGAAGCTGGGTATCCTTGTCCCATAAAAGGAAGGTCATATGTTATAACTCTTATAAGTGAATATAAGGAGTAGACATCTTAGAAATCCTAAATCTTGACCTCTCTATGTAGTGGACTAACTCTCACCTAGTTTGGAGAGTGGAACCACTCTAAAACATCTTGTGTACTTGGTTTCTTCAATCTCTCTCTTCCTTACTTTGTATATTTCAATTGCCATCGAATTCACTATCAAAAATTAAATTTATTTGAAGTAACTTGAGGGTCTAACAAGTTTTGTGTAAGTTTAGAAGCTCTATTCACCCCCTAGATCCCTTAGATCAAACATATCCTTCTTATTCAACTTCTTCACCCTCCTATGCAAGATCAACATAGGACCCTCAACATATGGCATGCCCTCCTCCAACTCAACCTCCATTGGCTGCAACACTTGATCTGTATCTGGATGGCACTTCCTCAATATTGAAACATGGAAAACTGGATGCAATTTGTTCAACTATGGTGGTAGATCCAACATGTAAGACACCTTCCTAACACTTCCCACCATAGGGTAAGGTTCCATATACCTGGGAGCTAACTTACACTTCTTCCCAAACCTCAACACACCTTTATAAGGAGAGACCTTGAGATATACCTTCTCTCCCACCTGGAACTCAGAAGGCCTGTGATAATTATTATCATAAGACTTCTATCTATCCTAGGATGCCTTCAAATGTTGCTATATTACTTTGATCTTCTCTGTAGTCTGTTGTACAATCTCAAGACCCAAAAGTTGATACTCACTGGTCTCAAACCAATAAAGAAGATACCTACAACGCCTCCCATACAAGGCTTTATATTGTGCCATGTCGATAATCCTCTGATAAGTGTTGTTATAAGAAGACTCTATCAAATTGGGTTGCACACACCAACTTCGAAGAAACTATAAAACACAAGCTCTCAACCGATACTCCAAGACTTGGATGGTCCTCTATTATATCCTCAATTTTCATATGTATGGGTTGAAATGTAATTTCTCCAATAAAGTGTATGAATATGAAAATTGTATGATTTAAGTACTTTGAATGGATTTCTTTGAAATAAACCTTCTTGCATAAATGTTTTTGTGGGACTTATTGAAGTGATAAGTCTAATATGATTAAAAGAGAATACATATGGAAATAAATCTAATAATAAGAGAAATTGAGATAATGCTGAGAATAATGTGGAATTCTCTAGAAGGTTATGTGTTTGTTCATGATGGATTGGATCTTAGATCCACATGGTTTCTTTTGATAAAAGGAATCTAAATAAAGAAATAAAAGTGAAAGAGAGAGAGAGAGAGAGAGAGAGAGAAAATATGAATAAACTATGCCTTAATAAGTGTTAACTTGCATATGAAGAAAAGTCCTTTGTCCTTTCAAATTTAGGACTCAAACTTTACACACGTGTAGTTAAAGTTATTACCAAGTTTCTCTTAAAATTTGGAAGTAAAAGGATAAACGAGGAAAGAGTTATCGATTTTATAAGATTCTTAAAGTGAGAGTATAATCATTCAAATACATTAAATGTCACATTCCATTTAGGAATTAATATTCAATTTATCCATGATGCATGTGATCTGGACCGTAGATCTCATGATTCAGGTCACAAATCTTTTGATTCGATGACTAGTGTACATCATCCTACTCAAGTCAGGACTCAGAGAGGAACAAGAGGTACTGATCTTACATCTCTATTTTTGTGAGTTTGAGAGACCAAGCAAAGTTGGAGATTACTCTGATGAGATCGGGAGGAGTTTTTGATCCATGAGGATATAGGATTCAATGCCTTTTGGGACTCTTTTAGAGTTTCCCCAATTGGGATCCTCTCGCCAACCCTACCCTATATTAAGGGTGATACATCGTACTTTCAATAACACAAACCACTCTCGCAAGACCAAACAAAGGCGAAGAACACAACCGTGCTCTCAATTCAAGATTTGGTCTCGACCTTCACCTCTGTCCTGGAGCAGTTCTCATGGAGATAGCATCTAGTCGTCCTGGCAGTGGAGAGAAACAAACGAGCAATTGAAGGGCTAATTGAGTTCGGGGAAGCAAGACGAAGGGACTGCTAGTCCTAGCTTGTGTGCAGGTGGAGCAGGGAGCAAAGTCAACCAACTAGTTGACCGCTGTTTCACGTGAGGAGGAGATTGAAGGTAGACGAAGACCTATGGTGAATAGTTGGATCTGCCCTCGAGCTAACAATAGAAAAGTATGTCCTTTTCTATCTTTTCACATGGTCTTGTTAGTGCGCAGGCGCGCTGCCTCCCGGGTGCGGGTTCTGACTTGGTGCGAGATGATTGGCTCATGCCTAGCCCCGCTAGCATGACTCAAGGGAGTCGGGTTATATGCATGTCAATCCCTGATTGGACAAGAAAGGTTTTGTTTCTATAAATCATAAGTAATTATAAGAATATCGTATGAGGAAAAATTATATATGAAAGTTGATCAGAAAAATATGTAGATTGAAATGAAAATATAATTGAATCCTGAGTCTATTTGCAATTCAAAAAGTATATGAAGTTATCACCTTTAATGAATTTATGAATAGAAAACCTTAGTTGTGATATTAATGAGATTTAGTAAAGTTCTTTGGACGATTTCAGTTGATATTAACCTATTGATAATGAAAAAGAAGATTTAGATATAAAAATATGATCTTTATGATTAATTGGTTCAATTTAAGGTTTCATGTGTAAAAGGTGCATTAATGGGCTATAAACCCTAATATGGGTGATTATGATGTTTAATGAGTTATATTTTGTAAACCTAAGTATAAGATAGAGATAGGATGATCCTAAGCCTAATTGGGAATAAAGTGACTTTAATGTGGATAATTGAGTAGTTAGGGTTTTGTGCATAGAAAAGTCGTTTCAGGGTTTTTTGACCTAAAGAGGTAAAGTTTGAGTAAAAAATCTAAGAAACCCTAAGGAAACCCAAATGCAACCTAGAAACCCTAGAGAGGGATCCCATGTCAATAAAAGAGTTTATGAGGAGTATGTAATGATTAGGTAATATGTGCTTTTCAAGATACACTGGTGCTTGTATGATTTGCTTGATTGGTTGATTAGATTACCTGATTGGATTGGATACTTTACTTGTTTCTTTGAGATCTCCAAATCAGGTATGTGGTTATTTTATGATTACTCTCTTTAGTTTCACAGAGATTTATGTGGTTTCATTGATTGCATGAAAATAACTTCTTGGATGACTTTATTTTCTACAATCTATAAAGTGACTATGATTATCACCATGTGTGTGTGTGTGTCTATATATATATATATATATATATATATATATATATGACTTGCCCAAACCTACATACCATCTATGGGTGTAAGATTTAATAGGACCAAGCCCTGGAGAGAAGGTCATAGGTGGTCAAACCTCAGAGGGAAGACCAAAGGGCATACAGAGAGGTGACCCATAAGGTACCAAGCTCAGGATGGAGAAGTTAGCCTAAAGTCCTTTGCAAGGAGTAAACCCTAAGAGAGGGTATCCCAGAGGATGAGTAAAAGAGGTTGGGAAGTTATATTAAAAACGTAACCTTGAATTGTTAACGACTATTTGATATGATTAGGTTGTTAGAATATATTTGCAAATGTTTGGTTGCCACCACATATCAATATATTCTTTATACTGACTGACATTTTGCTTCTCAACATTTTAGGAAATCTTTGAAAGTAGATAAATATTAAAGTGACATTTGAAGAATAAATCTATATAAAGATTGGAGGATTTAGTTAGATAGAAATCTACTTTGGGTAAAGTTCCAAACTCCTATTTTTGAAAAGGTATGTGAAAAGTAAAATTTTATCCTGCTTTAAGCTTAGTCTTTGGTAGAATTTATTAATTATTTTTTATTATTTGCAAAACCATTGATCCTATTTTTGGATAGTGGCTCTGGCATCTTGGTCTTCCTTAAATGGGGGTTACCGGGAGGTGGGGTTGTTACAATTGGTATCAAAGTCGATTCCCCTTTAGTAGGTGGGGCACACTTGGGTCTTTGGCATGTTAGTCTTTGAGTTGTGCGGTCTAGCTATGTTGGAAAGGGATATCCTAGTTGATGAAGCCACCCTTGCACTGGTAGCTATGTTTGCAAGCTGGGTGTACATGGGCCATTTGGGTCTGCACTGAAATGGGGACAGATTGTGAGGTCATATAGTTGATCCTTGATGAGTACATCAAGAGTCTAAGTAGGGGAGATTGTAACATCCCAGGATTTGAGGCCTTGGATAAAATGATCTTAAAAGGAATGATTGGACTACCCATATCACCAAGGTGCATCTCCTTTTTTGGGATCCCATCACTAAAGAACTCCGTAGTTAAGCGTGCTCAACTTGGAGTAGTACTAGGATGGGTGACCAGTCGGGAAGTTGACCCCGACTTGTGCGTGAGTGAGGACAAAGCGTGCAGTTAAGGCTAGTGGTGACCTGTGGGGCCAGTCGTCATTCCTAAAGCTCTACTAGAGCCTTGAGTAATGGACCCAGATAGTGAGGTCAATACATTTGTTCTGATACCAATTGTAACAACCCCTCCTCCCTGTAACTCCCAATTAAGGAAGACCAAGAAGCCAGAGCCGCTATCCCAAAATAGGATCAATGGATTTGCAAATAATAAAAAATAATTAATAAATTCTACCCAAGATTAAGCTTAAAGAAGGATAAAATTTACTTTTCACATACCTTTTCAAAAATAGGAGTTTGGAACTTTACCCAAAGTAGAGTTCTATCTAACTAAATCCTCCAATCTTTATATAGCTTTATTCTTTAAAGTCACTTTAATGTTTATCCACTTTCAAAGATTTCCTAAAACGCCAACAAACAAAACGTCGGTCAGTATAAAGTATATACTGGTATGTGGGGGCAACCAACTTTTGCTCATATATTCTAACAACCAAATCACATCAAATAGTTGTTAACAATTCAAGGTTACATTTTCAATATAACTTCCCAACCACTTTTACTCATCCTTTGGGATACCCTCTCTTAGGTTTTAGTCCTTGCAAGGGACTTTAGGCTACCTTCTCCATCCTGAGCTTGTTACCTTATGGGTCACCTCTCTGGATGCCCTATGGTCTACCCTCGGGGGCTTGACCACCTTTGACCTTCCCTTCAGGGCTTGGTCCTCTTAAATATTACATCCAGAGATGGTATGTAGGTTCAGACAAGTCATATATATATATATATATATATATATATATATATATATATATATATATATATATATATATGGTGATAATCATAGTCACTTTATAGATTGCAAAAAATAAAGTCATCCAAGAAGTTATTTTCACACAATCAATGAAACCTCAAAAATCTCTGTGAAACTAAAGAGAGTAATAATAAAATAACCACATACCTAATTTAGATATATCAAAGAAATAAGTAAATATACAATCCAATCAAGTAGTCCAATCAACCAATCAAGCAAATCACACAAGAACCAGTGTATCCTGAAAAGCACATATTATCTAATCATTACATACTCCCCATAAACTCTTTTATTGACTTGGGAGTCCCCTCTAGGGTTTCTAGGTTGCATTAGGGTTTCCTTAGAATTTTCTTAGATTTATTTCTCAAACTTTACCTTTTTAGGTCAACAAACCCTAAAATAGCTTTTCTATGCACAAAACCATAACTACTTAATTATCCACATTAAAGTCCCTTTATTCCCAATTAGGCTTAGGATCATCCTATCTCTGTCTTATACTCAGGTTTACAAAATATATTAAAAGCACCCAAATTAGGGTTTCTATCCCATTAATGCACCTTTACACATGAAACCCAAAATTGAACCAATTAATCATAGATATCATCTTTTTAGAACTAAATCTTCCTTTTCATTATCAACAGGTTAATATCAACTTAAATCATCTAAAGAACTTTGCTAAATCTCATTAATATCACAATTACAGTTTTCTATTCATAAATGCATTAAAGGAGACAACTTTATATACTTTTTGAATTACAAATAGATTCAAGCTTCAATTATATTTTCATTCCAATCTACATATTTTCTTGATCAACTTTCATTTATAATTTGTCCTCGTACGATATTCCTATAATTACTTATGATTTTTAGCAATAAAACCTTACTTGGCCAATCAGGGATTGACACACGTATAACCCGACTCCCTTGAGTCATGCTAGCGGGTCCAGGCGTGAGCCAATTGGCTCGCACCACATCAGCACTTGGGCCCTTGAGGCAGTGCACCCACGCACTAGCAAGACCATGCAAAAAGATAGAAAAGTACATACCTTTCTATTGTTTGCTCAAGGGTAGACCTGACTATTCACCACAGGTCGTCGTCTACCTTCAATCTCCTCCTCATGTAAACCAACTGTCAACCATCTGGTTGACTTTGCTCCCTGCTCCACCTACGCACAAGCTAGGACCACCAGTCCCTTCGTCTTGCTTCCCCGAACTCAATGATCCCTTCAATTTCTCGTTCGCTGCTCTCCACCGCTGGGACTTCTCGATGCTATCTCCGACAAGAGCTACTCAAGGATAGAGGTGAAGGTTGAGACCAAATCTCAAATTGAGAGCACAATTGTGTTCGTCAGTTTTGTCTGGTCTCACGAGAGTGGTTTGTCTGATTGTTGGTACGATGTATTGACCCCTTTATATAGGGCAGAGTTGGCGAGAGGGTCCCAATTGGGGAAACTCTAAAAGAGTCATAAAATGCATCAAATCATCTATCCTCCTGGACTGATAACTCCTCCCAGACTCATCAAAGTAATCTCCAACCTTTCTAGGTCTCTCAAACTCACAAAAATAGATATGTAAGATGGGTAGCTCATGTTCCTCTCCGAGTCCTGACTCGAGTAGGATGATGCACACTAGTCGTCGTATCGCAAGATCTATGACTCGAATCGTGAGATCTGCAGTCCAGATCACCCACATCATGGATAAATCAAATTTTTATTCCTAAATGGAATGTGACATTTAATGTATTTGAATGATTATACTCTCACTTTAGGAATCTTATAAAATCCATAACTCTTTCCTCACTTATCCTTTTACTTCCAAATTTTAAGGGAAACTTTGTATTAACCTTATCTACACGTGTGTAAAGTTTGAGTCCCAAATTTGAAAGGATAAATGTCTTTTCTTCATATGCAAGTTAACACTTATTAATGCATATTTTATTCATATTTTCTCTCTCTCTTTCACTTTTATTTCTTTATTTGGATTCCTTTTATCAAAAGAAACCATGTGGATCAGAGATCCAATCCATCATGAACAAACACTTAACCTTCTAGAGAATTCCACATTATTCTCAACATTATCTCAATTTCTCTTATAATTAGATTTCTTTCCATATTTATTCTCTTTTGATCATAATGGACTTTTTACTTCAATAAGGCCCACGAAAACATTCATGCAAGAAGGATTATTATCAAAGAAATCCATTCAAATTACTTAAATCATACAATTTTCATATTCATACACTTTATTGGAGAAATTACATTTCAACCCATACATATGAAAACTGAGGATATAACAGAGGACCATCCAAGTTGTGTTGCAAGTCATGATTACAAAATGAGATATAATATCCTCCCCTCCGTACAAGAATTTTGCTCACAAAATTCAAGCAATCAAGGAAAAAAAATCAGGATGGACTTTTTCCATGTCCATCTTCAGCTCCCATGTGGTTCATCCTCTCCATGGTGCTTTCAAAGAACCTTTACCATCTCTATATTCTTACTCGTGAGCTCTTTCACCTTGGTATCTAGTACCCTCATAGGTGACTCAGGGTATGTCAACCTCCCTTGGAGTTCAATAGGTTCAATGCTCAGCACATGGTTTGGGTCCTTCACATAGCTCTTCAGATTGGACACATGGAAAACATCATGCATCATACTATACTGAGGGGGTAATGCCAAACTATATGTAGCTTCACCAGTCTGTTTGAAAACCTCAAACGGACCCATGTATTAGGGACTCAACTTTCCTTTAATATTAGCTATAGCTTTGAGGGCTCGGATTTTTAAAAAATACATGCTCGCCCACCATGAACTGCAAGTCAGTCTGCTTTACATCGGTACACGACTCCTGTCGATCCTGGGCTTTCTACAGCCATCACTCAATCAAAGTGACTTCATCTGCATACACTGTAGTTTCTCTGACCTTCACAAGGTCCTCTCACTGACATCACCTTTAGTGAAGTGGTGACCAACACGGCCTCCCATAAAGAGCTTCATACATCCCGATATTGGCTCTGGTAGCTGTTATAACAAATAAACTCATCTAGGGAATATACTTCTCCCACAATTCACCCTGAATGAGCACATAGGCTCTCATCAGACCTTCGAAAGTCTGGATCATACTCTCTTGACTGTCCATCAATCAAGAGTGATATGCTCCAGTCTAATAATGAGTTCTTCATGTACCCACTTCCACCACAAGGAAGTGAACTAAAGGCCATGCTCAAGAATATTCGAACTTGGATCACTGTGCAGTCAAACTATCTCTCAATAATATATCTCAACTCGATCTGTCATATTGGCAATGGTCTCTAAAGCAAGGACTTGTACAAACTTGGTAAGGTGATCTCCATAACAAATATTGCATTATGACCTCTTTCGATCCAGGGGAGACTCAACATGATATCCATGGTGATCTGCTCCCATTCCACTCAAGAATTTCCAATCCACATGGTTACCAATGTTCAACCTTCACCTTCTGACATGTGTGATATCTGGCTATATATGCCTCTACTCCTTCTTCATTCCAGGCCTGTAAGGTACCGCTGTAAACCTTAACCATCTTGGTAGTACCAGGGTGTATGGTGTACCTAAGAATCATGAGCTTCTTGCATGGCATAATTCTTCAAAGGTGAATCCTCAAAAACCATAACACACTCTATTAGTGGATTTTACCAACTACTCTCCCTGAGAGGTGCATATGAGGTTTCTCTAATAAACCATTCATCCCGTCAAGTTTTGGACTGGATAACTAGGCAGTTACCAACTTGGACCACTGATCTAGTTGTGTCTAGATGTTAGCCACCCAAGTTTTGTCTTCCAATGATCACATGGGCCATCTAGCAACCTCTTCCATCCTCTCCACTGGCTAAACAAGATAGTTGTACACCTGAGTTGTGTCTTGGCTAAGAACATATGTTACCACAATAGCTTCCTTGTATGCTAGATGATGATGAAGACATACTCTTCCATATACTCCATTGGTCGTCCTTGTCTTGGGTTTAGGTCTATATGAGTCAGGTAAACATCAAGCTCTTGCATCCACTGTGGCTGGTCGCAGGATTTGAAACCTGCAGTTCAGTTATGAACTGCAGGTTTTACGACATCCATTGATATCAGCCAACAACAGGCCACAAACTTGAAAAATTAACAACATAAATGTTCACACATTTAGCAACCTGCAGTTCGATTTGATTTTCACACATGTAGAAACATTCATGTAGCAATCTGTAGTTCCATTCATTTTCACATTCACACATGTAGAAACATTCATATAGCAACCAACAGTTTCATTCATTTTCACTCAGACACATGTAGAAACATTCAGACATGTAGAAACATTCACACATATTATAATTCAGAAATTCATTTACAAAATATCATTCTTTAGTCATTATTCGCTATCAACATCCCAATTATATGTTAAAACCCCACTACTTGTATGGCTGTTGCCCATTCTTCTCTTACATCATTTAATTTTTTCGTCGTATAGGGAGCATGTACATCTGGTAAGGCCTTTCCTGTAGTGTTGTTAGTTTTAAACGCCTGCAAAGAGAATGATGTATGTATATAATTAATAATATATAAATAAGAGTGATATATTTCATATTATCTAATGAGACTATATATAATACCCCAGGAATGATATCGATGTCCACTGCGGCATATTTGATAATTATGTGCATAAATCGCATCACATAGTATGCACATGCCCATCCGTTGTCTTGTGTAGCACACTATAAATTGATATAAAATATTAAAAAATACAACTAATTAAGCACTGTTCACATAAATAATATATACATTGCAGTCGGGAACTTACTTCCACATTTTTCCAAATTATTTTCTTGTTCTTTTTCCTAGGGACCTTTCCTCCATCCTTTTTGAACTCATCTAAACCCCTACATGTTAATGTAACACAGTACATTGTATAATTAAATAGTAATGTAATAACATATGTTAACGGATATGAAAATGAAATATTTCTCACCGGAATAATGCCATTTTCATTTTGTGTCCATATTTTGAATTCAATTTAGTCCCCTTAGGATCTAGATAATAGACAATGAATGTCTCAGGGACAATAACTAGTAACTCCCAATGCATACCACTAGAGGTAAAAAAGTTAAAAATTAATAACTCAAAATCCACAATAAAAATGTAATTTTCTTAAGTCCAAATTATAAGCAAAGTAAACTTACTCCACATTGAATGGAGCTATTATCACCATCTTCTTATTTTGAGAAAAATTTGTAAAAGCATCACAGTAGTATTGTTGAACTGACAGAGGGTCTTTAGCTACTAGACTAATCAAAGATGGAATCGAAAATCCTACATGTTCGAATGAAAAATCTGCACATATCTTGTCTAAGTAGCTACAAAACATGTATTACACATGCATTAATAAATAAGAAACCAGATCACCATATCCTACACAAGGTATATGGATGTATAAAGAAGATCTCACCTTATCCATAGCTCTATCACAGATGTATTCAGCCAATCATATCGAAACAACTCCAAAATATCTTGTATAAATAGGTTGCTTTCGTATGATTGACCTGCAACATCCGCATCTATAGAAACAGTTATAGGGAAATTTATATCATGTTCACCTAACCATATTGCCATACCCCTACAGTTAGGACCTAACGGGATAGGTAGGTCCTGTGGAACCCAACTTGGTAATGTAGGAGGTGGAGGTGGAGGCCTAGATGCTCTGGGTGTCTTCTTTTTAACCTGTATATATATATATATATATATATATATATATATATATATAATTTCAGATCAGCTGACATCATATACACACACTAACAATTTACGTAATGTAAATTTACCATATAGTTTCAGTATAGAGCACATCTGCTTTTCGCCACAATATCACTCCGCCTTCTGCCTCACCAAGCATTTCACAATTTGGGTGGGCATATGGCAATGGAAGATCCATCCAATTGGGGAATATACGTAGCGGGCTCGCGCGAACCCAACCAGCTGGTAATGGAGACCCATGCAACATTTCCCCTGGTAGGGATGGGTAAGCCGACGCCTCTGCAACGACAAATTCTTTACTTTTTAGACGACATGGCTTCAACCCCTACAAATGTTTGTTTAAAGAATGTTATATACATATATACATATCATCTTGAAAAGACTAGTTATTACGTCATAAAAATACTTACAGTGGATGTGCTAGGTGGTGGGTCTATAAGATTACTCCCAACCTCTACAGTAGGAGTAGAGCGGGACACCATAGGTACTGTCTGCTGAGTGGTAGTCTGAGATGCCTGCCACTTGCTCAGTGCTTCTTCGAGTTTCCTATCAACTAGCTTATCTACCTATAAATGGATAAAAGAAACGTTAGCTTCTGATTATTGAATTCTCTTTTACAGTAACATTATAAAGAAATAATAGGTTACCTCTTCTTGTGAAAGTCCCGCTTTTGGTACATGTTTGCGCTGGGATGGCCCAAAGAACGCTTTCATGCCCACACCAGCGCCTACAACCCTAACACGTCCAGGATGCTTTGGGTTACCCAAAGCAACTGTCAATTCATCCCTTGTGCCCTCAGGGACGAACTTTCCTTATTTCCTTAGCTCGTGCAGCTCCCGCTAATTGCCAAAACAAAAATTTGTAATTAAGTAAACACCACAAATAATCAATATTCAAACGATTGATGTAAGAGTTGTATTTTACCATTTTTGCAGTCGCCTTAGAAGTTGTGGGCTTCCTTATTTCTCCCTTCTTATTTTGCCTCCCAGCTATCCAGACATCATGGTGAGGCAGAGGTGTGCTACCTATAGTAGAGGACTCCTGAGTTGAAGCAGACTGAGAAGTAGCCTCAGATTGTAGTCTTTGGCGAATGCCTGCATACCCCTTTGGACCCATTATGTGGTCAACACATTCAGTGCACGCCTTGCTTTTTACGCCTCGCTGAGGGCCTAGTTAGTATGCATATTAATGATTTGGTTAGTAACAATAAGTGTTAATCTTGAATAGGTGAATACAATGTATATTAATTAAATTGGGGGTGACGCCTAATACCTTGAATTCATCAGTTTGTCTTGAAGCAACAAATGCATCCCATTCTTCTTGGTCCAGGAAGTTCCACTGTTCTGTGGCTGTCTTCTTCCTCTTGTCACCTTCTTTTATGTATTCTCGGGTGAGATTTGTCCTATAGTTCCTTAGGACTCTCCCACAACATTGCATCACACATTTACGATGCAACTTTTCATCCAATTCAAATATACTCTACAAAATAGAATTGCTATTAACTAGTATCCAAAAAATTAGTAATCTAACAAATAGAATTGCAAATTAATAATAATTCATGCATAAATCCTTCCATATTATGTCTTTCTTACCCTTAGGAACTTTATGCCAAGAATCTATCTTACAACTACAATGGCTACGAGTAACATACCCAAGATATGAAACAAACGAATTGCGATTCACTCCAATTGCATTTCCTGCATTATCAAAATCCACAACAAGTTTGGGTCTACTGCCCCTTTGCACTATTAAATTCTTCATCATAGTGATGCCCCTTCTCTTGTCAACTTTTTAGTGCTTCTCATCAAGTGCCTCAAGTGCTTCATAGGGTACATTTGCATCATCAACCTAAAATTTGACAAAAAAACACACTTACAAGATATAACTAGAAATGGACATATAGATATAAATATATGATATATATTTTTAAAACTTACATTGTGAGGTGGCGCATTGATGTCCTCACCCTCACGGTAATCATCAGCACTATCATCAGGAGAATGCTCATCCATCTGAAAGTTCACATTCACATTGTAAAGTTCACATTATAAAGTAATTCATATTGTAAAGCTCACATTGTAAAGTTCACATTCACATTGTAAAGTACTTCACATTGTAAAATTCACAATGTAAAGTTCACATTCACATTGTAAAGTAATTAACATTGTAAAGTTCACATTGTAAAGTAATTCACATTGTAAAGCTCACATTGTAAAGTTCACATTCACATTGTAAAGTAATTCACATTGTAAAATTCACATTGTAAAGTTCACATTCACATTGTAAAGTAATTAACATTGTAAAGTTCACATTCAGAAAAATAAAACATATAAAAAAATAGAAACATGCCTCTAATATTGCGATTTTTTATCAATTAACAATCCTTCATTGTGATCTCCGTGCACATACAAGTCATCATTAGCTTCAATATTTTCTAGTGTTGGAAACCCAACTGAGAATGGACTGGAGTCATCATACTTATCATAGTACTCTTCTTCATCTATAGGATCTTCAATGAACTGTCTTTTACCATGAAGAACAACTGACCATTTATCATTTGTAGGATCATCGATATAAAATACTTGTTTCTCCTGTGATGCCAATATGAATGGTTCACCCTTCTCGCAAATCTTTTCAAAGTTCACTAAAGTGAAACCCACTTCATCCACTATAACTCCTTTGGTGTTATCAACCCAATTACATTTGAAGAGCAGAATTCTAAAATCTATGTAGTCAAACTCCCATATGTCTTCAATGACACCGTAATATGACATTTTAGCTTCACGTTGACTCTTATCCTTTGCACTTGCAAAAAACATAGTCGACGCTTGAAGGGTGACCCCACTATTTTGGACGACACTCTTATCATCTTGGCGCTTTGTGTAATATGTGAATCCATTAATGCCATACCCTTCATAAGACATAACATTCAATTTTGGTTTAAAGGAGAGGCATTTGATAGTTTCAGTAATATCATCTGGTGTTTGAGATAGTTGATGTAAGACTTTATCTTCGAACCACTTAATAAATGTCTTGTTATGCTCTCTAGCAAGCCACATTGTATTGGCTTGAGGATATTGTCTCTTGATGCAATTGGTATGTTCCTCGATATAAACACCCACTTCATCCATGTTGTGTAAAATATACAAGTGACCTTGTTCCAACTGCTCACGACTGATTACTTTCACCCGTGATCCCAAAATTTCTTTGCCAAATCGCTCCTCAATATTCTTGTCATTACCAGGAGTGTCATTACCACTGAAAAATTCATTGCAAAAATCCATAACCTCTCTCGCCACATAACCCTAAATAATACTCCCTTCAGGCCGATAACGGTTTCAAACATCACTTTTAAAAATGCTCATGTATCGTTCAAAGGGATACATCCAATGCAAGAAAACTAGTCCCAACATTTTCACTTCCCTAGTCAAGTGGACAACAAGATGTACCATGATATCAAAGAACGACGGAGGAAAATACATCTCAAGCTGACATAGGGTAACAACCACTTCTCTTTGCAAATTATCGAGAGTATCAGGGTCAATAACTTTGTTGCACATACTGTTGAAAAAGAAACAAAGTCTGGTGATTGCAAACCTTACATGCTTCAACAATACAGATCGAATTGCCACAAGTAATATTTGTTGCATTAGAGTGTGACAATCATGAGATTTAAGACCTATGAACTTCAGATCTTTCATTGATACCAATCTATGGATGTTGGATGAGTAACCCTGTGGCACATCAACATCTACCAAACATTCACAAAAAGCTTTCTTCTCCTTTCTAGACAATGTGTAACAAGCGGGAGGTAAGTATGTTCTTCGATTTCCCATTTCATGAAATTCTGTTAATTCTGACCTTATTCCCATTTCACGTAGGTCCACTCTGGATTTTATCCCATCTTTAGTCTTACGTGGTATATTCAACAAAGTACCAATGACACTATCACAGACATTTTTCTCAACGTGCATGACATCGATACAATGTTTGATTGTCAAAGAACTCCAATAAGGAAGAGCCCAAAATATTGACTTCTTCTTGAATAAATATTTGTCACTCCGTGTGGCCATAGTACATTGTGATCTCTTACCAAATTCATTGACAAAGTCTTTTACTCTTTCATAAACAACCTCCCCTGGTATAGGTTTAGGTGCACTCCGTTCCTCATTCAATCCATTGAATGCTTTGCGCTTCCTACGATACGGATGGAATTTTGTAAGAAACCTTCGATGACCGAGATATACAGTCTTACCGCCATGTTTTAGTCTTGTTGAATCAGTGTTCTCTTCACATATAGGACACGCTTTAGCTCCTTTGACACTATATCCAGACAAATTTCCATATGTTGGAAAGTCATTAATAGTGCAAAACAACATAGCATGCAAATGAAATGTCTCTCTTCGTAAAGCATCATAGGTCATCACATCTTCACCCCAGAGTTTCTTTAAGTCATCAATCAGAGGTTCAAGGTAAACATCGATATCATTTCCAGGTTGTTTAGGGCCCGATATCAACAACGACAGCATTACGTACTTATTTTTCATACACAACCAGGGAGGAAGATTGTATATAACAAGCATGACTGGCCAAGTGCTATGTTGTCTGCTCAATGTCCCGTACGGATTCATCCCATCTGTACAAAGCCCAAGTCTTAGATTCATGACTTCTTCACCAAATTTAGGGTACAATAGATCAATCTTCTTCCACTGTGGGGAATCAAACGTATGTCATAGGATTCCATCATTATTTTTCTCAACATCTGCATGCCACCTCAAATTCTTCGCATCTATCGGATTGGCAAACAAGCATTGAAACCGTGATATTATAGGTAGATACCACATCACCTTGACAAAAGAACCAGTTTTGGACTCCCCCGAAGTCGTCAATTTATACCGTGACGCACCACATTTTGGACAATCTTTCACATCCACATAGTCCTTTTGAAACAATACACAATCATTTGGGCATGCGTGTATCTTCTTGGCATCCATTCCCATTGGGCACAACAATTTCTTTACCTGGTATGTTGAGATTGGTAGCTCGTTTCCTTCAGGAAGCATTTCTTTCAACAAAGACAACAATGACGTGAAGCTTTTATCGCTCCATCTATTGTTAGCTTTCAGTTTATACAATCTCAACACAGCGCTAAGCTTTGTAAACTTATTACAACCTGTGTATAATGATATCTTAGCATCATGCACAATGTTTCTAAAAATGGGAGGTGGATTGGTGTGCTCTACCCCACAACTATCCAGCATCACATCAATGATGTCTACTGAACTGGTTCATTCACATCTACATCATCGGAGGCAATTTCTTCTTCCACACAAGCACTACTATCGACATCCACTGGTTTCGAATTTGAAATCTCTCCATGCCAGTTCCATTATGTATAGCCTTGTATAATCATGTTGCACATGACATGACTTTTGATTTCGTCACCAGTGCTGACTTTCAAGTTGTTACCGCAATGCCTACATTGACAGTAGAACCTATCTCCAGGTTGTTTCCTATGTTCCTTGGCAAATCTAATAAACTGGTTAAGACCGGATATAAACTCTGGGGTGCAGCGATTGCGAATGGACATCCATGATCTATCCATTCTATGATCAAAGAGAAAACAAGTATATATTACAACAAGATTAGGGTCTAGGGTTAATAGATTAGAGTTTTTGCATGGTTAAAACTTTAGGCCAACAAATACATGTGTTGTCATTCTTATATATAATAAATGTGTACCACCTATACCATTCTTGAACACCTAATCTCACTAGTAAGTGTATAATGTGTATTGGGTTTTCAAGAAAATTTCGGCAGCATTTCCCCGTTGTTCTCCAAGTACATATGTACTTAGAGAACAAATGGGGAAATGCTACCAAAATTTTCTTGAAAACCCAATACACATTATACACTTACATCCTAAGTGAGATTAGGTGTTCAAGAACAATCCCAAACCGGGGACTATCCAAGATTTACTCCTAATGAGTAAATCTTGGACGGGTTTCTAGGCCAACAAATACATGTGTTGTCATTTTTATATATAATAAATGTGTATCACCTATCCCATTCTTGAACACCTAATCTCACTAGTAAGTGTATAATGTGTATTGGGTTTTCAAGAAAATTTCGGCAGCATTTCCCCACTGTTCTCCAAGTACAGATGTACTTAGAGAACAAATGGGGAAATGCTACCGGAATTTTCTTGAAATCCAAATACACATTATACACTTACATCCTAAGTGAGATTAGGTGTTCAAGAACAGTCCCAAACCGGGGACTATCCAAGATTTACTCCTAATGAGTAAATCTTGGACGGGTTTCTAGGCCAACAAACACAATGATAGATATGTAATGAGCATTAATTCTAAAAGTATTACAATTGAACATGCAAATGGGCATTAATTGTCTTGTATATTATGGAATAGGAGGACATTGAGCAAGAATTCCTAAATCATGACACGAAACCAATTCTAAGTTTTAGTAGATTAGTAGGGACAAGAACAAATATTGAGCATCTAAATGACATGAACCAACCACATCCAAATTTGAAGTAATAAAATCATGAACTAACTAAGGCATGATCAATCATGAAAAATCTGAATGACATAAGCTACAAGGTCCATTGAACACAATAAGTACACTATCTAAGAACTAACTGAACCCATAATAAATACTTGCTACAAAGTCCATTGAAACTGACACAATACTTGCCTACGGGATATAACTACATGCTCATTTCTTGAACAACCATGGTCGTCAACTACTGGATTTCAAATACACCATGACCTACCAAGCTACCAATCCACTCAAGTAATTAAATGAATTCCTAGAATGGTTGCTCCAATACATAGCAACAACCAATCAATAAGAAGGTTGTTTTCTAGTATGATAGAAAAAATACTCTAGTGGGCATGAGTTCATCAGCCAAGTCTGAATCAGAACTGTCCTACATGCAAATTGAATTCAGAACTGTCTTTGGGACACTAGAGGATTAAAGGATCAATGCATTCAACAATTCATTTAGAGTTGCATTTGTTTCCTTCATCCCATACATGGCTGGAAAACATCAAGGCCTTATGAATAAGAGAAACGTAGCTAAACAATCCACTAAGATTGTAATCCACCAATCTGCAACTGCCTAGATGGAATATATAGATAATCAAAACAAATCAATGGTTGAATTGGAAATTGAGATAAAAGGTTTTATCTTGTTGAAAATTCAACAAAATACAATCACACAAACAAATGAAGACTTACAACATATTCATAATAAGGTGGAGGAAGGAAGAAGAAGAGGGGCATGGAGGAAGAAGAATAGGGTTACCTGTGGAGTAGCTAGCAATGTGGAGAAGAGCAGCGGCGGTGTGAGGAGCAGCAACTACAGTGAGAATTGAGCAGCGAGCTGGCAGCTGGAGCAGCTAGGCGCAGCAGGTGTCCGGGCAGCGGAGGCAGATGGCAATAGATAAGGAGAGGCGTCAGCGGCGAGCAGAGAAGAAGAGGCAAGTGGCAGCGGTGGCGAGCAGCTGCAGTAGCAGTAGGCGGCGGTGCGGAGGCAGGCGGCAGGTGATCAAGAGGTGGTGAGTGGGCGACCAGCAACAGAGCATCGGCGAGGAGAGGAGCAACGATCGACCAAGAGCGGGTGACCAGGAGGTAGTGTTGGTGAGGAGAGGAGCAGCAGCGAGTGGTGGCAGTGCGGGGGAGCAACGACGGTGGGGGCAATGGCTGTTGGGGCAATGACGGTGGGAGCAACGGCGGCGGGGAGCAACAGCAGCGGGGAGCACCGACAACAATCGTCAGACCTAGCAGGTTCGCAATGAAATAGAGATAATGGGGAAAAGTTCTCTGTTTCACGGGGCTATTAACTATACCATATGCGTCAGTTATTTAAACACACCGACACATAAAACTAAAGGTGTCAGATATTCAAACACACTGACGCCTATTCTCAATTATAGTCGTCGATTTTTACTAGAAAAAAAATTGACGTCTATATACATATGCCAATTAAAAAAATTGTTCTCACTTAATGACCACAGTTGTAGGTTTCTTACAAAAACCGACACTCAAAGGGTGTGAAAAATTTCCCGGGAACAATGCAGGAAAACCCATAAACATCGATCATTGTAGTAAAATTGATGACCAAAATGTGCCCAATTTCTGTCTCGCGAATAACCTTTCGTCATCGATTTAATAGTTAATAACCGACGCCATATGTTAAATTTTGGAGGTAATTTTTTTCACTAGAAATTTTGGATTTGGTGGTTAATTTTAGGCGTCGGTTTATTATTAGGGAACCAACACTGAATAAAAGTGATACCCGTGTCTGGTCGCCCTTCACAGATATATGTCGGTTTTTTTATTAAACTGACGCCTTAGGTTTTAGGTGTCGGTGTATTTGTACAACCGATGCCTTTAAAAGTGATGTTATAAGCCATTTCTGTAGTAGTGCATTGACACTTGTTGTCCCAGACAAATAGTACACCCTTCCTTGTCAGCTTCGTTAGGGGTATTGCCACAACACTGAAGTTCTTGATAAACCTTCTGTATTAGCATGCCAATTAGAAACTGCAAACCTCCATTGATGTCTTAGGTTTCTCCCACTCCAACACTCACTGTAATTTCTTGGGGTCCACACAAACACCTCTAGCAAATATCACATGCCCAAGGAAAGACACCTCCTTAAGCCAAAACTCATACTTGCTAAACTTGGCATATAACATGTGCTGCCTCAACAACGTCAAGGGTTGTCGTAGATGTTGCTGATGTTGTTGGTTGTCTCTGGAGTATATTAAGATTTCGTTGATGAACACTACTACAAACTGATCAAGATACATCTGAACACCATGTTCATCAGATCCATGAACGTTGTTGGTGTGTTGGTCAACCCAAATGGCATAACCACAAACTCATAGTGACCATACCTAGTCCTGAAAGCTGACTTGGGTATGTCATATACCTTGATCCACAACTGATGGTATCCTAACTAACATCAGATATATCTTCGAGAATACTGAAACACCTATCAGCCAATTGAACATATCATCTATCCTTGGTAACATATACTTATTCTTGATTGTCACCTCATTTAATTGTCGGTAGTTGATGTACAACCTCATGGAACTACCCTTTTTCTTCACGAACAACACGTGAGCACCCCAAGGGGAAATGCTCAATCTAATAAATCCCTTCTCTAATAGCTCTTACAACTGCTTCTTTAACTCCTACATCTCTGCATGTGCCATCTTGTATGGTGATTGTGCTATCGACTACATACCAGGAACCATATTGATCTCAAAACCAATCTCTCTAGGATGAGGAACTCCAAGAAACTCTTCACGAAACACCTCCTTGAACTCTCAAACAACATGAACCTCCTGGATACTAAGACTCCTCACCTTGGTATCCACCACATATGCCAAGAAAGCCTCACACCCCTACCTCATCAGCCTCCCTGCTGTCGTAGCTGACACCGAGCACATTCAAAGAATCTTCCTATCTCCTTGGAAGACCCACAAAACATCACCATTAAAGAATGTCACCATGCAATTACACTCCAAGTTCATCCAATACTTCTCTAAGCTATCCATTTCAAGGATCACATCGAATCCATGCATGTCAAGTGGCATAAGGTCCACTTGAATATGAAAAAGAAAGAATGCATGATGGACACACCACCTGCAACTCAGTGGAACCAACAATAGGGGTTTATAGATTGAGACTATCAGATCTATGACTAACATGTAAGGAAAAAATACATATCACTTCTTTGGTGATAAAAGAGTGTGTCACACCCAGGTCAACCAAAATAAATATAAAGTAGGAAGAAAACAAATTAGAATGAAATAACTCCATCTGACCTGTCACAACCCATGGATTGACCACTCCCTCTGGATGACTCATAGCATAGAATCTACATGTCTCTTGTTTTCACCCATGTCATCTACTAGCCTACCCAGAGGAACCTACCTGTGATGCCTGGCCGCATCCTCTGCCACCACCACTACTGAACTATTTCCGTTGGGAACCTTGTTGACTCTACCATAGTTGTTGTATAACCTCCTCTTCATAGGGAAAAATCAGTTCATATGCCCAGTCTGTCCACACTTGCAACAATTCTTGCTCTCATACCATGGCCTAGATGAACCACTGACCAATAGTGATGTTGTGTTGTGAGCTCCTACTAGTGGAAAACTACAGCCTTTACCCTTGCTCGGGGTCCACTAAGACTATATTGTTGATCTACTTTTGAAGCCTCCAGAAGACTGCCCCTGATATTGAACTGATCTCTTCTTAACATTGGATTCACGTTTCTCCACATTTGGCTATTCTATCCTTCTAACTGACTCCACGAAGGTAGAGAACCTCTCTCTATTCTATAACATAGACATTATCATCGTCAACTTGGTACTCAAACCCTTCTCAAACTATCAGATCCTCTCCTTATATGTCACATCCATGTGAAGACAAAACCTCAACATTCCATGATCTTCACCTCAAACTCGTTGTTCGTCATCGACCCCTACTGAATCTTCTCAAATTATGAGATCTTCTCATCAGGGGAAGTATCAGCTCAAAAACTATCACCAAAACTCATCCCAACTTATCACCACACCGAGTCTCTTCTCCTCCTCGATGGCCCACCAATGGCCAACATTGCCCTTCAGAAGGTATAATGCATGCTTCACCTTGTCCTCTTCTGGGATATTGAGGATCTTCTCTAGCTCGGTCACCCACATATCTGCATCTGTTGGATCTTCTGTACCTGCATACTTGATAACACCAATTTTGGTGATGTTTTTGCCCTTTATTCTGTTATCAAAACCGCCCTTTTCTGCTATTTTCTTATCTTTTATAAGCACTTTTGTGATAATTGGCCAAATCACGCTCTTAATCCAATACTTCCATCTTTTGCAGTGTTTTACCTCATTTTGGTCCGTTTTATCATCAATAAGACCGTCCCGACCCACAAATAAGTCCAAACTGCATCGACCTTCCTGACGCCTGATACAACCTCTGCCCGACATGGCGGAGCGACACAACGACCCACGAAAAGGATGTCGAGCAAGAAGAAAGCTGACAGACAACACGTCCTCTACCCGATAGGGAGCCCAATTCGCCACGACAACCCAAGCTTGTCGCACGACACAGCCACCCACCGGCAGGCGCCGCCCGTCACGTGACCGACAACTGACACCCCTATGCCGAGCGATACCAGTATCGGCCGGCCACCGACCCGCGAATAAGGAGGACACATGGTGCTTCGAGCACCATAACTTCCCCCAATCACTGCCAATAAATAGCAGCTACAGGAAGATGAAAAGACAGTTTGCACAGTCAGAACCCTGAGCCAATCTTCGGAGGAAGCTGCGAGAGCAGAAGTATCGTGCCTGAGTGTTCATGTCGGGCAACTCTAGGTGAGCTATTCCCCATCCAGAGAGGGAGGGGATAGTTCACTTAGGACCATCCTGGGCGACACTGCAGGCTGATATCGGCCAACGTGGACGAGCGACACAAGTGCCTGACAGTAGAACGCGTCGCTCCATGCCCGACACGATATCGAACCCGATACGCTCCGCCCATCATGCGTGTCGCCTGAGAGGGTGTGCCGCCCGACATGAGCATATCGGCCAGGGTCCTTGAGCGATACAGACGGCCGTCACAGCGTGCCGCCAGAAAGGGTGTGCCGCCCGACACCGCTGTATTGGGCTAGGCCCCTGACTGGTATCGGGCTGGAGAGCCGCAGTAGCTCGTCATCCTTCTACATCAAGAAGGTGACATCTATCTTTAATTCTATTACTCAATTCCTTACTTATGCAATGTATTAAGACCCTTAATGTTTATGGGAATGGAAAAGCTTAATTACTTGCTGCTCTATGCTTGGTGCAAAATGTTGGATGACTGCTATGTTCGATATCTGAACTCTTGCTTGCATGTTTGGATCGCGCTTCGCTTAGCTACCGAATCATGTTTTTCCCATCGCAACAACTTCGAGAGTTGTGTTGTGGCTTTAGTGTTTGGTCCGATTCTGGAGTATGAGAGTGCCTGGAACGGAGTTGTTTCAGTAACATTTCACTCTAACTTATGTCCAACAACCTCGAGAGGGGTGTTGATACTCGGTTAGAGGTACCCGCTCTGAGAGGAGGGATGTAGGATGTTACTGCTACCGCTTGTTTTACTAAAGTCTTGTCCTTCGTACCTTACTCTAGCTCTAGTTTTATCTTTCTGTTTCTGTTGCATGAAAACCCATAAAAATTGCTAAATGACTAAAACCTTAAATCTTTCTTGTAGCTCCAGTTGGAGATAGTTTTCTTTGCTTTGTCTGTGACATCTTGTTGTTTCCCTTTTGGGAATTTATTATCTCTTTACACCTTCCGGAGAGTAGCGTGTCGATTCTGGGTTCTCAACACTACCACCCTTGTCCCTGTGTTTGACCCCGTATATCTACTTCGACCCCGTAAACAAAGTTGCGGGGGCCTAGAAGGATTTAGATTATAAATGTAAAAGTCCGACTAACTTCAAATCCGCCTCCATTTTTGGATGCGCGATTTAAGCCGGTCAACTTTTTGGCGCCGTTTCCGTGGACAAGGCAAAATGGCACTGTTAATGAATCTGAATCCACTAACTACACTCCCGTGCCTCAAGCTTGGAAACGAGCTTGACATCACTCTTTTCTTTCTTTTGTTATTTTATTATCATTACTCTTTGCACAAAATAATAATCCTATTTTCTAAATTTGATTTCTCGTGCTATTCCAAGAACTCAGAAGAAAGGCCTGCTGTTCAACTGAGCACCTACGCTACCTATCTAGCATGCCGCCTCGTGTCGAACAACCTCTTTCAGAGGACGAACGTCAAAGGAGGGATAGACATAACTCCCCTCCACCTGAAGAAAATGAACATTATGATGACCGTGATCAACAGGAAGATCAAGAGGGAGAACAGTCCGAGGACAACCAACACCGAGATAGATGTCATCACCATCGAAGGCACATAAGAAATCACAACCAAGAACGTCGCCGAGAAGCCAACGACAGTGAAGATTCATACGAAGAAGAGAAAACGCTGAGGGAGTTGGCGTCCACGAAGGCCAACAACTCCCGATGCCCCTTCGTTGTCCCATGTTTCAACGTGGAAAATTTTGAGCTCAAGCCATATGTTATCTCAATGATCCAGAACAAGAGCTTCAAGGGGAGTTCAAAGAATGACAACCCCTACCACCATCTGGATGCATTCAAAAATATATGTGATACAATAAAGATGCGGGGGGTTCCCCAAGAGGTGATTTACTGTAAGGGCTTCATTTTCTCCCTGGAGGACAAAGCCCTATCCTGGTATCTTGGGTTACCCCACCAATCTTTAAATGGATGGGGAGCTTTGGCTGACGCGTTCATTAACAAGTTCTACCCCACTGAAAGAACTGTCAGAAATAGGCAGAAAATAACCTCTTTTATGCAAAAGCTGAATGAAAGCCTCCATGACGCCTGGGAGAGATTCCAGGAATACCAGAGGGATTGCCCCCATCATAATTATAAGAAGGGCTTCCTGATCACCATCTTCTACAATGGCCTGACTCCCGATGAAAGGGTGTCACTGAACACGGCAGCGGGCAGTGACTTCCTAGGGAAGAAGCCAAAGAAGTCCGAGATGATTATCAAGAACATGGCCGAGCTAATGGTCGGTGCTGAGTTTGATCGATCTGATAGAGGAAAAGCAAAGAAGGTAGGTGAAGGGTCCGCTCTTGAGTCCAGGGCACTGGAGTCCATCACCTCGCATATATAGAGAATTTCTACTGATGTTAAACAATTGCGAGAAGCTGGAAGTAAAGGTAAGAAGCCAGTTGAAAAAGTGATGAAATGCGTTACGTGCAGAGAAGGAGGTCATGGGGTGGACAATTGTGTCTACAGCCGACCAAAAGTAGACAGCAAATCCGACTCAGAAGACGAAAGGACAGAGAATGTCTCCTACATGAACTTCAAGAGGCCAGATCACCCTGGCTTTAATTACGGTAACAAGGATGCAGCCGAAAATTCGCATCAGCTGCACACCTCGGTCAAGCTAGCGCAAACTTTTGAGAAGAGGGGAGGATCCGGTCAATATACCAAGAACAGCCAATACCAACCAGCAAGAGGCAATTTCCAAGCACCGGGAAAGCACCAAGGCCCAAACCGAGAACAAGACAAAGGAGCAAGCCAATCTGATGTGATTGGCCAGTTGTTTGATTTCGTTAAGAAACAGGATACCATTAATAACCAACTAGCCCAAAGTGCGCTGTCAAATTATGGTGTTTTGAAATCGTTGCAGGTACAGTTGGCAGACATGCAGACGCATCAATGCCAAATCGACTAGCAGCTAACTCAGCTCGCCAAGATCGTAAAGAACCAGTCAGGGAAGATCCCGTCCAACACTGAACCAGCCAAGAGATCGGGACAGTAACTGCGGAGGAGAAAGATGAAGAAGAAGCCAAAGACGTCCATCTGAGGACGGGAAACATAGTGCTTCTCAAGAAGCAACCCGAGCTGTCTTTTAAATTCCTAGAATAGGATGATTTTACTTTCCTACAAGAAAAACATTACAAACATTATGGACTGTAATAAGGCCTGAGTCAGTGCATGTGCCACATGCGCTGACTCTTCTCTTATGTTTTAGGGGTCACCGCTTTAGCTTTATTAACCGTGATGGGTAATACCATCTGAGGCTGGGAGCTTAGTCTTAGGCCAATGATGTTTTACTCATTAGCTGCAGTTTAACCAGCTTTGTTTTCAAGACGTATCGGAAAGAAACCCAACCGGTGCTATGAATGTGCCCATATCGGGCAGTGGAATTTCAGGGATTGCAAGGGTCGTGCCGACGGATGGACTTGCCCAACTTACGAGTTGCCCTAACGGCTGACACACGCCCTGGATTTACTTGTTTCACCCCAGTTGAGTTTGCTATATAAAGGGGCGAGTTTTTACCGTGTTGGGCTCCTTGCCTTACTGTTTTCACGCTCCCGTATCGAGCTAAGACCTTGTGCTTTTGCTCCCGTGTCGCGCAAGACTACCCTGCTCTCATATCGTGCGGAAGTTCAGATCACAGCAAGGTATATCTCGATAGACCCTATCGCTTGGTAGACCGTGCCACCCGATACATTCATTTCTTTAAGCAAGTAGCTTATCAGTCTTACGGTTCCTGCACTGAGTAGCATTGTATTGCCTGAAATGGATGTCGCGCAATGCACCTTTTTATACCATGTTGGGCGATAGCCGTGTCGCCTATCTTTGCACCACCTTGCCTATTTTGTTGTCGGGCGGCACACTACTTTCCTTTCAAGAAGACCTTATCGGGCATCTTAACCGACACGCCCATATCAAGCAATAGACCTAACGTGCGTTTATCACCTTATCTCCTTGTTCATATCGCGTGTTTGATCTTCTGACACAAGGCTTCACCTCTGAAACCCGTGTGTCGCCCGATACGGGGTGCGGGACAGTCTTTGTACAGAGAATTACCTGGTCACACATTTATTCTTTACTTTTTCAAAGTATCAACACATTTAATCGAGGTATTTTCTTATTGTCTTACAGAAATGGCCCACATCAAGACAACTGCTATCCCTATTGACGCACAAGGCAGGAGAATCTACCCAGAGACTGCCGCTAAAGGACAGAGTGCCAGGCCTAAGCGCCCAAACCCAGGACCAGACAAGGCATCAACAGTAGAGAAGAGGGCTAGGGTTGGAGAAGTGGTGGCTCCAACTCCAACTCCAACACCTCTAGCAGCAGTCGAACTCCTGGAATTCTTGTCCAGAAGTTTCGAGCCAAGGGACGATGAGCACGCTCTCCGATATGCTGAACTAGTGACCAGGGTTTATCGACCGAGCAGGTTCTGCCATCAGGCCTCATTTGCTGAACTAGGGATCGTAGGGAGGCTGAAGGGCGTCCTCACTACGGCAGGGCTGAAGAAGATCTGCTTCAGCCGGTCTTCTTCTTACACCAAACTGACAATGGAGTTTATGTCTTCTCTCCATTGGATGAACAATTCTGCGGCAGAAAGAGAAGAATTTGGCGGGCCAGACAGACTACAGGCTCGACTTTACAACTCGGAGCACCCCATCTCCGAGAAGTTGTTGAATAAGATCTTCTCTTCCAATGAGGAGGAGAGGAATCTCATGGACAACAGTGAGAGAATCACCGAGGGAGACGGGTTAAGTCCCATGGAGCTCTGGAGCAAGCTAACCGGTGAGTCTTCGTTCAAGCCAGGAAGAAAGGTGGTGGCAGTGCACTCCTGCTTTTGGAGGATAGTGCACAAATTGGTGGCATGCTTGCTGTTCAGCAAGAATGAGTCCAGTAACATCTATACAGAAGAACTCCACGTAATGTGGCACATAATGGAGGGCCGAGTGATCAACCTCGGGCGGTTCTTGCTGAACAGATTGCACCCGATGAAAGAAGCCACAAAAGAGTACTGCATGGGTGGAATAGTCAACTTAGGGCTGTTTGGTAGGGTGTAGCCCGACGACAAAGTGCGTGTTTGATGTACATTTTTACATTGCGAACTCACATAATTACACCCTACTACACCCAACCAAACTAGCCCTTAATCGCAGTGGGGCTCAGGTACCCAAAAGAGTCGCGCAGCCATTTGAAGATGCAAGGTGATGAGATGATCGACACCGAGTACCTGATGAGGACCATCATCATTAGGAAGGAGGGGAGGAACTTCTTCTACAAGTTTTCAAGGACAGACATACTCCTCCCGCTCCCTCATTACGCCGCCTACGACGCAGAGAAACTGGTCTTCACCGCCACCAAAATTGAAGCCGTAGCGAACAACACAGCTTACGCCACCACCACCGGGGCCCCGGAAAGGGCAGTTCCAGAGCTATCGACGACAACTGCTGATAGAGTTGTCGTCGCTCTGACTATATCAGCCACCGCCACAACAAGGACGGTGATAGCTAAGAAAGAACTGATGATCGTTGAGGTCACTGAGACAGAGACTACGGGAGCTGCCATGGGAGAAACGGCCGCAACCCCCGTCTTTGCTTCAAAGCCTACAGAGGCACAAGAGGAACTTCAGTAGGGCGACAACAATGGGGTGTACAACGAGATCCTGAGGGAGCTCGGAAGAACACCAATGCTGCCGCTGAAGTCCCCACCTGCCGTAGTTGAGGAGGTCGCTGACAGTGTAGAGGTGGAGCAGAGTCCGCCCTCACCACGGCCATCTCCACCCAGACGAGAAGGCTAGGCAGTGGCACCTGCAAAAGCGCCAACACCTGGCCTGGCGACAGCTGGATCGCGAACGATTCTGATAGATTCTACCTCGCCGAGTAGACCATCGCCCGAACAAGATGTCGCGAGGATAGAAGGGAGAACCACCAGAGCTCCCCCGTCACTCGGAAAGATGCTCAGGCACGAGCTCGATCATTTGCGGGAGGTAACCGATACCAACTCAGCTACTTGTACTTCCCTAACCCACAAACTTGCATCTTTCCATGACAGGCTGGATAGCCAAGAAAGAGAGCTGTTGACTCTAGTAAGCCTTCCCGGCAGACTAGAGGCCTTGAATGCGACGATGCAGCAAGTTCTCCAATGACTCGACAAGATCGAGGAGAGGCTGGACAGAAGTGACGACCATCTGTGCCGAAGGCAACCGAGAAGGTCGCTGTCACCCCCCCAGCCATGGCTCTCCTCCTTCTTCGTCAGCTTCCCCTTCGGGATCAACATCTTCCTCCTCCAGTGGGCGATCCTCAACGCCCGAGGAGGGGACACAACAAAAGTCAGCCGAAGGAGCTCTAGTAGGACAGGAGAGCTCCCTAGGCTTGGGAAAAGCAAACATCTCCGTCCCCCTAGATGAAGCCGAAGATGATAGCGTAGATATCATCATTGAGGGGGACTCTTCTGATGAGTCTGAGGGAGAGAAGGGGGATGTCTATGCAGTCAATAAGAGACATCTACCTCGAGGAAGGCGTTCGATGGCAGAGAGATTCCGGGAGCCATCCGAGATACCCTCCTTCGAAATGGTCGACTTCGACAGAAGAGTCATCGGGTACCTGACGATCAGAGACCAGAAGCTACTGAATAAGGTCTTGAGATCGCAGGCAGATGAAGATGACGTCGTCTGGACCGACGACTACCTCTCCATGCGACGGGGAGTTCTTCGAAGCATGTTCCGCACGCTGGCCGTGATCGGCAAAAGACTGTTCAGGGTCTTGGAAAATGCGATAATAGAAAGTATCGACAGCAGGACAGGTCAGAAGACACTATACACAGCCACCCCGACCTTGGCAAGAAGGCTGATGAAGGGAGATCCAGACTCCCATGCGGTGGCCGACATGCTGCAATACATTGAAGAGCATAGGCTGAACCTGGTGTTGGCCCCGTACAAGCACCGGAACGTGTGGTTTCTCTGCATAGAGGACCTCAGAAACTGTGACGTCCAGCTGCTGTGTTACAGCAATGATGAAGTGTCGTGCTCTGGGGGTGTTTTCTGCCGCCCGGAGGACAAGAAGCTGAGACTCCTGCCGCTGTGTCTGCTACGAGCTATAAGGCGAGGAGGCCAACGTCACCAAGGCACTTGGAACTTATTTACTCTCCGAGACCTCCCTGTCCAGGAAGAAGAGGGGAGTGGGAACAGTGCTTTTGCCATCCTGGGTGCCATTGAGGTGCTCAATACATTTGGAAACTTGGGAGCCCTCAGGGGCAGATCCTTCTATCAATGCAGGGGCATTTACGCCATGCTTCTAATCAAGGACAAGCGCTATTTCCGGGACACAGGGGTACCAGAGCAGCTGCTGGACAGTGACCTGGAAGAGGACTCTTCTCAATCCAGAAGCTCCTCAGAAAATGAAGAGGAGATATCTACCGACACCTATGGGGTAGGCAAGAAGTTGGAAGTCTTGAAGAAAGTACATGGGATGGAAGACACTGCTTCACCTGAAGCTTCAGAAGGGCTGATCAAAAATTTCGACTGTTTTTCGTGTGCAACTCTCACACAGGAGCAGGTCAATGTAATCCAGCTGAAGCTAGTTGATTCTACCCCATCGATTGTCGCCTTTAAGGCAGGCGATGTTGTAGTCCTGGTCGATGATCTAAGGGACATGGTAAAGGAAGGAGGATGCCTAGCTGTATCTGTGGCATCCGCTTACATCCAATATATACAACCAAGGCTAGAACATGCGTACAAAGCCCATCCTATGTTGTTCAATGACATTTGCCTCGCCGATGAAATCGGAGCGACCAAAGCTTTTCTGCAGTAATTGGAGAGAGAGGTTCCACGCACGATCTTCCTCCCCATCCTCCATTACAGTCACTGGACGCTCCTAATAATGTACACTCAGCAACGAGTAGGAATCTTCTACAACAGCTCAGACGGGAACAAAAACCATCCAGTGTCGTGTACATCAGAAGCTTTGTCATCCGTCGAACGTTTGGTCCGAAATACTACGACGAGGTGTCAAAGATGATCCAACCATTCCTGGACATACAAGAAGGCAAGTGGCACGAACTCCAATTCTGCCACCGTAGTCCGCAGCAACTTCCCCTATCCAACGACTGCGGCATCTATGTCCTGGAATGGATGGTGAACAAAGAAACGCGTGACCAGCTCCACCACACCTTCTATCACAGCAAAAGGGGGGAATATGTGTGGGAGCTTCTGTCTGACATAGGCGCAACCTCACTGGAATAAACATTACCTCACCTTATCTACTTCACAACTCTGGGACAGAGTGTGGAGTAAGTTTGGGGGGTTCCATGTACCAGTGAGGGAGGTACAAAATTTTCTCTATTTCTCTATTCTTTTGTCTCATACTCGTTATTCTTTTGTTCATTGTGTACATATATATGTTCATACCAAAGTTCTGAAAATTCTTTTTGTTTATATATCATCCCCTTACATATGAACAAAGTTTCTATAATAGTGAAAACCTGATGTGGCTCCCTGCAAAGTTTGTTTTCTATGTGCTTAACGAGATGCAAGTTTTGTTATATATTCCTGATAATGCTACCTCAAACAACAAAAAATTATGTTTAGCCATGCCAAAATTTTTGAAAAATATAATAATCTCACAAACATCTAAGAGACGAGTATGGAGAAGGAAAAAGCTACCCAAACAGCAGAAATCTCTTGGTTTTCCCCTACCCAATGAAAATCCCAAAAAGAGAAAGCAGCCTTATGAGTGTGAATAAAAGCATGAGAGTTGTGCCCAATAAAAGAAAAGAAAAAAATATATACACACTTGTTCTCCAAAAGTACCCATCTTTAGGCATGGTAGATCCGGGGAAGTGGTACGTAGGATGTGAAATCACTGCTCTAAAGCCAACTGGCTTGGACTGCAGGGACCACTTGCCCGCTAACGGACCCTTACCTGGATGGACTGATGGGAAATAAGAAAAACCCCAAAAAAATCCTTAGCCTACCCTATACACAACTTTCTGCCCCAAAAATAAAGCTGTTTGGTGTGTAAGCTAACTTCAGAATCATACAACAAAGTCTCGCCGAAGTTGTAGAGAAGAATCTTACTTAAACAATAAGGCAGGAAAAACAAAGTCTTTTGTTCGTAGTGAGACAACATTATCTCTAAGGAAGGCATTGCGATTCTTGTTTCACCTTTTGAACAGAAAGCTACTCCGAGCAGAAGAAGCATCACTAAATATAGTTTAAATATTGATTGAGGACAATCAAAATGCTAAGTTTGGGGGAGTTGATAACACCAATTTTGGTGACATTTTTGCCCTTTATTCTATTATCAAAACTGCCCTTTTCTGCTATTTTCCTCTCTTTTATAAGCACTTTTGTGATAATTGGCCAAATCACGCTCTTAATCCAATACTTCCATCTTCTGCAGTGTTTTACCTCATTTTGGTCTGTTTTATCATCAATAAGACCGTCCCGGCCCACAAATAAGTCCAAACTGCATCGGCCTTCCTGACGCCCGATACAACCTATGCCCGACAGGGCAGAGCGACACAACGACGCACGACAAGGATGTCGAGCAAGAAGAAAGCTGACGGACGACACGTCTTCTACCCGACAGGGAGCCAAATTCGCCATGACAACCCAAGCTTGTCGCGCGACACAGCCACCCACCAGCAGGCGTCGCCCGTCATGTGACCGACAGCCGACACCCCTGTGCCGAGCGATACCAGTATCGGCCGGCCACCGACCCGTGAATAAGGAGGACACGTGGCGCTTCGAGCACCATAACTTCCCCCAACCGTTGCCTATAAATAGCAGCTACAAGAAGCCGAAAAGACAGTTTGCACAGTCGGAACCCTGAGCCAATCTTCGGAGGAAGCTGTGAGAGCAGAAGTATCGCGCCTGAGTGTTCGTGCCGAGCAACTCTAGGTGAGCTCTTCCCCATCCCGAGAGGGAAGGGATAGTTCACTTAGGACCGTCCCGGGCGACACTGCAGGCCGATATCGGCCAACGTGGACGAGTGACACAAGTGCCCGACAGTAGAACGCGTCGCTCCATGCCCGACACGATATCGAACCCGATACGCTTCGCTCATCATGTGTGTAGCCCGAGAGGGTGCGCCGCCTGACATGAGCGTATCGGCCAGGGTCCTTGAGCGATACAGACGGCCATCACAGTGTGCCGCCTGAGAGGGTGTGCCGCCCGACACCGCTGTATCGGGCTAGGCCCCTGACCGGTATCGGGCTGGAGAGCCGTAGTAGCCCGTCGTCCTTCTACATCAAGAAGGAGACATCTATCTTTAATTCTGTTACTCAATTTCTTACTTATGCAATGTATTAAGACCCTTAATGTTTATGGTAATGGAAAAGCTTAATTACTTGTTGCTCTATGCTTGGTGCAAAATGTTGGATGACTGCTATGTTCGATATTTGAACTCTAGCTTGCATGTTTGGATCGCGCTTTGCTTAGCTACCAAATCGTCTTTTTCCCGTCGCAACAACTTCGAGAGTTGTGTTGTGGCTCTAGTGTTTGGTCTGATTCTGGAGTACGAGAGTGCCTAGAACGGAGTTGTTTTAGTAACATTTCACTCTAACTTATCTCCAGCAACCTCGAGAGGGGTGTTGATACTCGATTAGAGGTACCCGCTCTGAGAGGAGGGGTGCAGGATGTTACTACTACTGCTTGTTTTAATAAAGTCTTGTCCTTCGTACCTTGCTCTAGCTCTAGTTTTATCTTTCTATTTATGTTGCATGAAAACCCATAAAAATTTCTAAATGACTAAAACCGTAAATCTTTCTTGTAGCTCCAGTTGGAGATAGTTTTCTTTGCTTTGTCTATGACATCTTGTTGTTTCCCTTTTTGGAATTTATTATCTCTTTACACCTACCGGAGAGTAGCGTGTCGATTCTGGGTTCTCAACACTACCACCCTTGTCCCTGTGTTCGACCTCGTATATCTACTTCGACCCTGTAAACAAAGTTGCGGGGGCCTAGAAGGATTCGGGTTATAAATGTAAAAGTCCGACTAACTTCAAATCCGCCTCCATTTTTGGATGCACGATTTAGGCCGGTCAATACTCTATAGCTCCCACACGCCTCAACCTCTCAAAGGTTTTCCTAGAACCTGGGGATTTTGTGTTGGGAACAACAACCCTTACTTGAGGTACATGCTCTCTATCTGCCATATGCAAAATCATGGCCATCAACTATCTGAACATGGGCTAAAATGGGGATTGGCCATTGCTGGTGGGTCAAACTGAGGCAGTCCATCTACTCTGGCCTGCCTCTTGGACCACCTCATGGTGCAACAACACTACTCTCAGGATGCTCATCATGCTCTCCAGACATATCTGGATGGGTATAAACCATAATCAGATATGTTGGAGGACGCAAGAACATACATACTCTAGTACTATGTTCCTGTAGACTTAGCGAACCTAGAGCTCTGTTACCAACCTTTTCATGTGACAACACGATGCAACATGAGTGAGATAACACAAGCCAAAGTGTGTGATCAACTACTAATCAACCACATTACGAAAAGAATGGGTAAATTGGAATTGATTTTATATTACCATCACTGATCAAAGCATATTACAAAAAGGTCCACAATCTATAACATATCACATACCATGTGAGGTAGATACATATGTACAGTTGCCATCTGCCACACAACTGTTACAAAAGATTGGTTCACATATACAAACCACTTATACAAGCGTTATGTACAACCAAGGCATACTCCAAAAACATGTATAGATGTACATATCATCCACACCACACATCCCTCCCATACCTGAGAGTACATGGATGATACATAGGACTCTACTAAAAAACTAGCAGCTAGACAACCTTCAATGACTACTAATCTCTAAGTTGCTCTTCCTCAAAAACATGATCCTGCCCCATCACTGATGACCAACTAAAAATATGTGGCAAACCACAAGGGTGAGACCCATGTCCTAACGAGAGATATAACTCTCAGTCAACATGTATTGTTCCATAGATAGGTTATAACAACAAAGTAAACATTATGAGAAGATTCAAGTAAATGAATAATTAGCACTAATTACACAAGTTAGGCAGATGTAACAACTCTAGTAGATAAATAGATCATCATATACTTTTAGAAGGAATATGAAGAACATGTATAATAGTTGATTTCTCTTACCGCATTACATAACGACTAAGCAGTAATAAAAACAAGGAAAGGGTAAACATCCAATGTGAAGCATGTTTAACCCTAAGAAGATATACTACATGGCTATATTATGTCTTTTAATTAATGCCATGAGGATTTGAGTCGTACCACCCAAATCCAATTGACCACTGCTAAGTTGAAATCAGTGCCTGATGAATGCATATTCATCATGATTTAAGTCGCCATCTAGGGCCAATTTTGACTCAATGCTTTCACCTTCATCTACTCAATCTTGCAAAATGGAAAATTACTTAATTGGTTCATTTATCAAGATTATTAATTAATTTCTTTATTGATTTATTGCATGATATGATGAGGTCGAACCATCAACTAGAACTTACATCTACTCAAGATCCTCTCATCCATGGTCTTGACCAAACGGTCTTAACCAAACGGTTTGCCCATTCAGGCTGCTCAATCGATCTTAACCATTCGGTCTCGATCCAAATTGTTTCATTCATTTGGTTCTGACCTCTCAGTCTTAGCCATTCATCCATATTGTCTTGGCATTACATCGACCTTTCGGTCTTACCTCTATGATTTGTCAAGACCATGAGCCTATCTACACCATCATATTCCCAATCTACGGTCCTCATCTACCGCCTCCATTCAGTTTGGGTTTCGCATGCCCTAACGGTCTGCTCCTTCACCCCTCTACACAATCTCAAGACCGTGTGAGGCCTCACAGTCTCAAGACCATGTAGCAGACCTTTCTTAAGACCGTATGGCAGCCGTCGAACCAAGACCAGTTACCATCGCAACCAACGCACCAGAGCCTTGCTTCCTCTACCTCCGTCTTCTTCTTCCTTCCACCTCCTCTGCAAACCCTAGACATCCATCCAATCTGCTTCCCATGCCTCCATACTCCACCAGATCGTGAGCATGCCACCGCTACCTACTCAACCATAGTAATGATCAACTTCATGCTACCTTACTCCATTGCGCCTAGCACCCTCGTCTCCTACCTGCCTCCACCCAACGCCTCCTTGTCATCCATAGTCGATGCACCACCCGCACCTGCTACCTACCCAAATGGTCCTCAAGACTGATTGGAACTCATCAATCTGTAGGACCGGTTGGAGTCTAGATTGAATGGACGGTGAAACCGGTTGGACCGTCGGAAGTCCAAGACTGATTGAGGCAACAGACAGAGCAACCGAAGACCGTTTGGATGGAGATAGTGTAGCAGACCTTTCTCAAGACTATTTGAATGTGAACCACGTGACCCAGCAAACCACAAGGAAGCTGCGATCCCAAGACCGCAAGGAGCAGCCACCATCCTCATCCATCGCCACTTGATCACCATCATCTTCCCGCCAACACTTGCAACTCCACGCCTTCTCCTTCCCTCAAGCACGACCTGCTGACCTCCATCACCGCTGAGCAGGAAAGACCATGAAGAGCGGTGACCCTTCCAAATCGCGAGGCGAGGACCAGTTGAAAGCAGACCGTCAAGGTCGCAACATCGAGATCGTTTGGAGAAGCAGACCGATAGGCGCAGACTGTTAGGGCATTAAGACTGCTTGGTAGCAACGCTCACGCCTCCAAGACCGCAAGGAAGAGACAGGATTGATTGCCAAAACTTCATGAAGAGTCACACGTTCTCAAGACTGCTAGGTCAGTTACCAGTTCGCAAGACCATGAGGGGTAGCCAATCAGTATCCAAACCATTTGGACGAAGATCATTTGCTAAAGACTGTATGGTCACTAATCTGCCAAACTATTAAGAATACAATACCGTTTGGTCAGTGTACAAGACTGTTTGGATGAGAATACTTATCAAGTTCAAACCGTTAAGAACTAAAACTGGTTCTCCAAAACCGTTTAAGCAAAATGGTAAAAATTGCAACTGGGCCCAAATCGTGAGGACCCCCAACCAGTGCCTATAAATAGGACCAACATGGTCCTCATTTGGGGTATTAGACCCAGGACATCGACAGGCTGCCTGAATGCAGGTTCGATCCCAATCATCAACGCCATTGCCACTTCACATGCTGCTCCTACTACGAGCAAGGAGGTTAAGATGAGAAAGAAGGTGGAGAAGACGATCTGCCCAGTCTGCCTTGGTGGTTCTTCCTCGTCATCCATATATGCTCTGACATGATGTAGAAGACCGCATCATCTTCACTGAGCTGTGACTACCTTCTACATCATGCTCATGGTAGATTCTTCCCTCTCTCTTATTCTTCTAGTTTCTTGCATCATGAGCGAGTAGTTCCTTTTCGCTGAGGTGCGGGGACTAGCCCCGCTACCCATGCAAGCATGTTCTCTTGTTAAACATTCCATGGCGATGTATATAACTTTTCATCTCGTTGTTAATCGTTAATGTCTGTGGATTGATTACTTGCTTGCTTTTATCTTATTCTTCCCTATGTTGCGAGAACTTCTATATGTAGGGTAGAATGTTGAGTAATGAGGTTTGTTCCCAAACTAGAAATAGAAAGGGATTCCTTGAAGTCATAAGCGTATGATCCGTGAGGGGATGAGCCATCTAGCCTACGGTGATGCTTCTGTGTGCCTAACGCCTGTATGGGGGGGGCACAACTTCAGTTGGATTTCTGTATCTTTGTTGTTAATCATCGATGATTGCTTGTAGATTAATCACCTACTTGCTTGTCAATTATCATGGTTGACTCCCTGATTAGAAATAGAAAGGGATTCCTTGAGGTCATAAGTGTATGATCCGTGAGGGGACGAGCCATTTAGCCCATGGTGATGCTTCTGTGTGACTAACACCTGTATAAGGGGCCCATAGCTTCAGTTGGATATCTGTATCTTCGGAGCCGTAAGTGAGTGATCTAGATGGTGACAAGATATCTGATACCAAAGGTGATGGTTACGCAAGCCTAACGCCCATATGGGGGGTTTTGCAGCAACTCCATTTGGATGGTTATATCTTGCTTGGATGTTTGATGTTTGGATGTGTTTGCATGTGTAGTGGTGGTGAAACCAAGGACCATCCCAGTGATTCCATATCATTCATTTAGAACCAACTTTAATTTTTCTCTTTACTTTCTTGCAATTAGTTTAATTAACCTCAAACAAATCAATCGTTCTAAATATTAGTCTTACTTGAACTAGACTCGACTAACAACGATTCTTAAAAACATTGTCCTTTGGGATTCGATCATCAACTATACTACGATAAGACCCATCCACTTGCAGGTGGTATTATTGTACAAGGTTTTGGTAAAAACTCTGGGATTTCAACCTCGAGTGGATTTGTTAATGTGATAATAGACCATGTCAAATTCTGGCGCCTTTATTGGGGACAATATAATCAGTTAGTCAAATCTAGTTCTTTTAAGGCTAATCTAGGATTTTGCTTTTTTCCTTTGAAACAATTGATCATCTACTTGAATTCAATTCTACTCCGTCAATATCACTTCTGAAAAATCTTTCCATCCCAGGTACCAACAAAGACTAGTGCATGCACCGCTCAAACAGTCCCGGTCTCACTGCTAGCTTTGATCCTGAGATAGACAGAACCTTTCACAGTCAAAACAGAGAGAACCAAGCAAGGATGGCTCAAGAGGAGGAAATAGCTTGAAGGGTTTCTTAAGCCCTTGCTGCACAAAGAGATAGGCTTATGCAAGAAGCCAGATATGCAGTTGAAATAGAGATTCGAGCAGCACAAGCAGCAGCGCAAGCAGCAAAATTGAAGAAGGACCTTAGAGAATTCTCCATTCCTAAAGCTGTTGACGTTCACCACCAAGTACAACCTCATCCCATCAACGCTCCAAATTTTGAGATCCGGGCACATTAGATCACCTTGCTTCAAAACAGCCCATTCTATGGTAAGCAAGGAAAGATAGTCAGGAACATCTTTTGAGGTTTATTGATCTATGTGCTATGATAAATCAAAATGGAGTCAAAAATGATGCCATATGACTCCGTCTTTTCAAGTATTCTCTTGTTGATAGAGCTATAAGTTGGTACAATTCCTTGCAATGTGAACCCATCACCACTTGGGAACAACTTCAAAATGTCTTTCTAGAAAAATTATACCCTCCTTCTCTCACATATGAAATTAGGGGACATATAACTCAATTCACATATGTCCCTAGAGAATCCCTTGCTGAAGCATGGGAAAGATACAAAGAGCTTCTACACAAGTGTCCACACCATGGTATTCCTAAGAATCAACTCATCAATATATTCTATAGGGGTGTGGATGAAGACATCAAGAGGTTCTTAGACTCCTCATCTGGAGGAAACTTCAAGTGTCAGAGTTATGATAGCGCATGGAAGGTTGTCATCCTTGGAGCTGAAAATCAAGCAAACTAGGGTTGACCCGTAAGTAAAGGAGTGCTGAAGGTAGCAATGATAGAAGCTACTCCATAGTACAAGTCTATTGTCGAATCCCTCAAGCTCCTAGTCGCCGAGCAAGATCATCTTGAATCATCTATTGTTGATTTTGAAAGAAGACACTCACTCCCACAATCACAAGAACAGATCAAGTCAGCTTCATTATTCTGTGAAGCATGTAAAGGCATTGATCATTCTATGCTAGCCTGCAATGTTCTCTACGATGTTGTTCTAAGCAATGTGTATGGTTTGGGAGATAATGGTCAAATGGAAAATCTTAATGTTGTCAACACCATCCCTGGTTAAGGATATTACAATCCAGATCATAATAGGAACCATCCTGGTTTTCAATATGGAAATCCTTCAGGAGCAAAAAACTCGCGACAACTTGGTTCAAATAATCAGCAATAAGGACCACCAGGATTCCAGTATAACCAACATCAAAATTTCGGGAATCAAGGGAACTTTAGGGGTAACTTTCCAAACAGGAATTTCAACAATTATCAGAACAATTCTCAGTTCCAGAATCCCAACCAAGTCCTTTACCAGAACCAACAGCAAGCATAGAAAGCCAGTCCTATCTCTCTTGAAGACAAGCTCTCAACCATTGAGAAAATGTTACATTCGCATCAGACTATAATATCTAACCAGCAAGCCCATCAGAAGGCTATTGAATCTCAACTAGCTCAACTTGCAGCTAGCATGAAGCCACCTGCTAGAGCCTTTATCGGCCTACCAGAGAACAATCCTAAGCACCCAGAGCAACTAAAGGCTGTCACCACCAGGTATGGAAAAGATTATTCAGATCCCCCTGTCAAGACACATGTGGTTATCATGGACGAAGATGACTTTGTGGCTGTCCAAAACTCTACAACATCTGAGTCTCAACCAAAAGGGGTAGTGACTGTTGATAAGACAGGCGAGGAAAGTTCTACAAAATTGACTATTACTGAAAAAGAAACACCTGAGCCGTAAGTACCAGTGTACAAGCCCTGTATCCCTTTCCTAGCTCGTTTGAGGTAGACCAAGCTTGACACTTGATTCAACAAGTTCAAAGAAGCCATGAAGAAACTTCATGTTGATATACCCTTTCCTGATGCGCTGGCTGAAATACCAGCATGGAAAAAGTACTTAAAGTCTCTCCTCACAAGGAAGTATATAACCGAAGAGTATGATATAGTGAATTTAGCAACAACCACATCCGATATCATCCAAAGAAAGATGCCCAAGAAGCAGAAAGATCCAGGATCTTAGGGGATTTCGTGCCATATTGGTGATTCTTCCTGTAAGAAAGGATTAGCCGATCTTGGTGCCATCATCTCTATCATGCCACTTAGCCTTTACAAGAGGATAGGGTTTGTTGAACTACTCCCGACTGGCATGACCATACAACTTGCAGATAACACAGTGACTCTTCCCTTGGGTATCATCAAAGATGTTCCTGTCAAAGTAGGAAAAGATTCCTATGTTCCATGTGACTTTGTCATCATGGATATAAAATAAGATGCCAGATACCCTCTCATTTTTGTCTATATATTCCTTGCCACTACAAGAGCTCTGATTGATGTTGAAGCAGGAACCTTACATGCTCACACTAGGTAAAGAAACTCTTGAGTTCAAAGTTTTTGAGAGTATGCGAAGGACAAGCATGCAAGAAGAAGTCTACTTGATTGATTGCATAGAGTAGATGTCACTACTCACACAGGAGGATTATGAACAAGAAGACCCTTTAGGAGTGGCTCTAACTAATCTAAATGCATCTAGTTCAGTTGATGAACAAGTGAAAAGTAGTATTCTCAACCTCAACACTACTGAAGAAGATCCTAAAGCCAAAATTGAGGAACTCAAAGTTGTGGATGTCACTGAAGAACCATGTGAATAACCACAAGATCCTAAAATGAAACCCCTACCCGAGGGATTAAAGTATGTGTTTTTGGATGATATCAAGGTCTGCCCAGTCAGTATAAATTCCGACCTAACAACCGAACAAGAAGATAATCTTCTGAAGAAATTAAGGGAAAGAAGAAAAGCTATCGGCTACAAGATGAGTGATCTCACTGGGGTCAGTCAAGCATTGTGCATGCACAAAATCCCCATGATGGAAGACCACAAGCCAACCGTTGAACATCAAAGGAAGCTTAATCCAAATATGAAAGAAGTAGTCCACCGTGAAGTTATCAAATTGCTTAGTATAGGGATCATCTATCCTATATCTGACTCGCCATGGGTAAGTCTCGTGCATGTTGTCCCTAAGAAGGGTGGAACTATTGTGATACAAAATGAAGATAATGAACTCATCCCCACTCGAATAGTCACCGGGTGGAGGATGTGTATTGATTACAGGAAGTTGAACAAAGCGACACAAAAAGATCATTTCCCGATGCCTTTTCTTGATCAAGTATTAGAACGGCTGGCTCACCAAGAATATTTCTACTATCTCGATGGTTACTCTGGATTCTATCAAATTCATATACATATAGATGACCAAGAGAAAACAACTTTTACTTGCCCATTTGGAACATATGCCTTTAGAAGGATGTCGTTCGGTCTCTGCAATGCGCCTGTAACCTTCCAGCGTTGCATGGCAGCCATATTCGTTGGTCTCACTGAAACTATCATGGAAGTTTTTATGGATGATTTTTCTATATATGGAGATTCATATGACTCATGCCTAAAGCACCTCTCTCTTGTCCTCAAATGGTGTGAAGAAGCACGTCTCATGTTAAATTGGGAGAAGTGTCACTTTATGGTAAACGAAGGCATTCTCCTTGGCCATAGAGTCAGCAGCCGACGAAGTAGACAGAGCAAAAATCGAAGTGATTTCCAAACTCACTATCTTGACAAATGTAAGAGAGGCTCGTGCATTCCTTGGTCATGCTGGCTTTTATAGACAGTTTATAACAGATTTCTCCAAGATAACCAAGCCAATGACAAATTTGTTGCTAAAGGACGTTGATTTCCATTTTGACGAAGAATGTGTCAAGAGTTTCAATAATTTGAAGCATGCCCTTACAACAACACCCATCATCAGAGCTCCTGATTGGGATCACCCATTGAAATTATGTGTGATGCCAGTGATTATGCTATGGGTGTTGTTTTAGGCCAATGTATAGAGAAGAAACATTATGTAATCTACTATGCATCTAAGACCCTCGATGAAGCTTAGAGGAACTACATGACTACTGAAAAGGAATTCCTTGTAGTCGTGTATGCTTTTGACAAGTTCAGGTCCTACCTCATCAGTTCTAAAGTCATTGTCTACACAGATCATGCTGCTATCTGTTACATCCTGGTGAAGAAAGATACAAAGCCCAAGTTGATTAGATGGATTCTCCTCTTGAAAGAATTTGATCTAGAGATAAGAGATAAGAAGGGTACATAGAATGTTGTGGCAGACCATCTCAGTCATATTCACACTCTAGAAACCAAGAAGATCCCTATTAATGATTCTCTTCCAGACGACAAACTAATGAAGGTTTCAGAAGCTACCCCTTGGTACTCAGATTATGTGAACTATCTCTCTGCTGGTATCATCCACCCTAAATGCACTAGAAATGCACTTAAGAAATTCATGCATGATGTAAAATAGTATCACTGGGATGAGCCATACCTATTCAAGCTCTGTGCTGATGGTCTCTACAGACGTTGTATTGCTGAGGAAGAACCCAAACTCAGTTTAGAGAAATGTCACTTAGGCCCAGTTGGAGGCCATATGAGTTCTAAGAAAATTGCTTTGAAGGTCTTGCAATGTGGTTTCTTTTAGCCAACCATATCCAAAGATTCCTACAACTTTGTTTTATCATGTGACAAGTGTCAGAGAATGGGTAACATAACAAAGAGAGATGAGATGCCACTGAATTTGTGGTAAGAATTTGACATATTTGATGTTTGGGGGTGTGGATTACATGGGTCCATTCCCATCCTCACACGGATTTTCCTACATCCTAGTTGTGGTGGATTACGTCTCAAAATGGGTTGAAGCCATACCAACTGTCACTAGCGATTCCAAACCCGTCATCAAGATGTTCAAAGATATTATTTTTCCCTATTTCAGAGTTCTACGCACTGTGATATCTGATAGAGGATCTCATTTTCTGGAAAGAATCTTTGAAGCATTGCTGAGGAAATATGGTGTAACACACAAAGTGGCCTCCGCCTACCATCCACAAACAAGTGGATAGGTAGAGGTCTCTAACCGTCAACTCAAAGCTATCTTGGAAAAGATAGTAGGTCACAACTGAAAAGATTGGTCAGTGAAAATCAATGACGCCTTGTGGGCTTACCGAACTACTTTTAAAACTCCCCTTGGTACCACACCATTCCGGTTAATCTATGGGAAGTCATGCCACCTACCTGTAGAACTCTAACTCATAGCATGGTGGGCAATAAAACAACTGAATTTTGATATGAAAAAAGCAGGCCAAGCCATGATTCTGCAACTCCAGGAGCTGGAAGAACTCCGAATGACACCTTATGAGAATGTATGAATATATAAAGAACGCACGAAACTTTGGCATGATGGTCATATGAAAAGAAAGGGCATACAAGTAGGAGACCAAATTCTATTGTTCAACTCAAGACTGAAGTTATTCCCAGGAAAACTTCGTTCTCACTGGTCTGGACCTTATATTGTCAAGAGCATCTCCCCACATGGTGCTTTCTCTTTATGGAGTGAAAAGTCAGGAAAATTTGTAGCTAATGGTCAACTCTTGAAGAGATATTTCACCTCAACTGACACAGGCACCGAAGCAATGCTGGAACTCACCAATCCAACATATCCACCATAAAGTTCAAGGAATCAAGTTGATCCATCGACATAAAACAAAGGTGCTTGTCGTGGGGCACCCCGATCAATAATTTTGTTTTTACTTTTAATTTCAAATTAGAATGTTTCTTTAATTTTGTTTTTACTTCTTAGAAAATTTTGCACTGAATAAAAATCGCATTGCGAGATGCTATCTTGAGTTCTGATTCATCTTCATTTTTGAGATTTTCATATGGAGGACGCACGCTGATTGGAACGCAACCACATATGGTGGTCCAACCGGCATGGATTTTCCCCTCCATCTCGGATTTAGAGTTTGCTCAGGATGAGCACATTTCTAAATTTGGGGTGGAGGGTGGTGGTACGTACTTTACTTTCCACCTACACCCATCTGTTTTAGACTTAAGATTTCATCGTCGCATTTTTTATCAAAATTTTCAAAAATTTTAAAGTTTTCAAAGAATTTAAACAGATACTTGATGAAGTTTTGATCTGTTTCATTAAAATCCATTACCTTTCCGGATATGCATTTTGAGTCATTATACCCTCCTTATTCGAAGTAGATCCTCAAAAGGACCATTTTTTTGAAACTAGCCTATTGATTGAAATCATCTTGTGAAGCTTATGAATCCTAACATCATGATCCTTCCGCAAAAATGGCAAGTGTCTTTCAAACTGATAGGGATCAAACATGTCGTGCTTCCTAACTGACTAGTGGAACAATAGCATGGAATTTCCACTGAATCCTCATCAAGTCATTATTTGAGCAGAGTACGATAAAGAAAAAGACCTGGTGCACTGAATTGTAAATCAAGTTGCATTCTGATCTGAACTCTCTTCCACACTTCTTCTATCATCTTCTTACCCCTCCATCCATAAAAAAGAAACAAAAATAACCAAAATGGTGCCAAACCCTAAGTTCGGGGTGGCACACCATTTCCCTCTATATCTGCTTCTTCCATACCCCTCACAAATTAATAGGGTTGTACCACCAAGAAAAGATGCTAATGTGCACACAAAAAGAAAATGCAATCTCGAGTTGAATAGAGGAGAGATTCACACAAAAAATGCAATCAATGAAATTGCAATCATAAAATAAAAATCTCGAGTCGAATAGAGGAGAGATTTATTTCTTCCTTCCATACCACCATTCACTCTCTTTTCTACCTAAAAGCACAATGAATGCCTCCACTACCCTAAAGTGCACCAGTGTTAGATCAGGTGCACACTTGTTGTTCTATGGGTATTTCTGGACTCTTACGAAACTCTTAGAAATGCTTGTTGTTGGAAAAAGTGAGGAAGTGATGTTGGAATACAAACTCAGGAATGAAGATATGGTAAGATGTGTTCAATGATCTCAGGAAGTTGAGATGCTTAGTTATACTAAGCAAAAAGGAAACAATCATGATGTGAAGAGGAGGCAATCACATGATTCGAAAGTATTCATTTGGTGACTGTTTCAGATTTTGTGTTACTCGAGGATGAGCAACGTATAAGTTCGGGGTGTTTGATGAACGCGTATTCATCATGATTTTAAGTCACCATCTGAGGCCAATTTCGACTCAATGCTTTCACCTTCATCTACTCAATCTTACAAAATGCAAAATTACTTAATTGGTTCATTTATCAAGATTATTAATTAATTTCTATATTGATTTTATGCATGATATGATGAGGTCGAACCATCAACTGGAACTTACATCTACTCAAGATCCTCTCATCCTTGGTCTTGACCAAACGGTTTGCCCATTCGGTCTGCTCAATCGATCTTAACCATTCGGTCTCGATCCAAATGATTTCATTCATTTGGTTTTGACCTCTCAGTCTTATCCATTCATCCATACGGTCTTGGCATTGCACCGACTTTTTGGTCATGCCTTTATGATCTGTCAAGACCGTGAGCCTATCCACACCATCAGATCCCCGATCTACAGTCCTCATCTGCCCCCTCCATTCAGTTTGGGTTTCACATGCCCTATCGGTTTGCTCATTCACCCCTCTACACGATCTCAAGACCGTGTGAGGCCTCACGGTCTCAAGACCGTGTAGCAGACCTTTCTCAAGACATTATGGAAGTCGTCGAACCAAGACCGGTTACCATCACCACCAACGCACCTGAGCCCTGCTTCCTCTGTCTCCGTCTTCTTCTTCCTTCCGCCACCTCTGCAAACCCTAGACATCCATCCAATCTACTTCCCACGCCTCCATTCTTCACTAGATTGTGAGCATGCCGCCACTACCTACTCAACCACAGTAGCGATCACCTCTGCATTGCCTTCCTCCATTACGCCCAGTGCCCTTGTCTCCTACCTGCCTCCACCCAATGCCTCCTCGTCATCCATGGTCGACGCACCACCCACACCTTCTACCTGCCCAAACGGTCCTCAAGACCAATTGGAACTCATCGATCCGCGTGACCGGTTGGGGTCGAGATCGAATGGACGGCGAGATCGGTAGGACCGTCAGAAGTCCAAGACCGATTGAGGCAACAGATAGGGCAACCAAAGAATGTTTGGATGGAGATCATGTAGCAGACCTTTCTCAAGACCGTTGGATGTGAACCGTGTGACCCAACAAACTACAAGGAAACTGCAATCCCAAGACCACAAGGAGCAACCACCGTCCACGTCCATCGCCACCTGATCACCATCATCTTCCTACCAACACCTACAACTTCAAGCCTTCTCCTTCCCTCGAGCATGACCTGCTGACCTCCGCCGCCGCTGAGCAGGCAAGACCGTGAAGAGCGGCGACCCTTCCAAACTATGATGCAAGGACCGGTTGAAAGCCGACCGTTAAGGCTATAGCATCGAGATTGTTTGGAGAAGTAGACCGATAGGTGCAGACCGTTAGGGCATCAAGACCGCTTGGCAGCAATGCTCACACCTCCAAGACCACAAGGAAGAGACGAGATTGATCGCTAAAACTCTATGAAGAGTCCCGCTTTCTCATGACTACTAGGTCAGTTACCAGTTTGTAGGACAACAAGGGGTAGCCAATCGGTTTCCAAACCGTTTGGATGATGATCGTTTGCTAAAGACTGTATGGTCACTAATCTGCCAAACTGTTAAGAATACAAGACCGTTTGGTCAGTGTACAAGACCGTTTGGACAAGAATACTTATCAAGTTCAAACTGTTAAGAACTAAAACTGGTTCTCCAAAACCGTTTTGGCAAAATGGTAAAAATTGTAATTGGGCCCAAATCATGAGGACTCCCAACCAGTGCCTATAAATATGACCAGCAGGGTCCTCATTTGGGGTATCGGACCCAGGACGCCGACAGGCTGCTTGAATGAAGGTTCGATCCCAATCATCCACACCATTGCCACTTCACATCTTGCTCCTACTGCGAGCAAGGAGGTCAAGATGAGAAAGATGGTGGAGAAGAAGATCTGCTCGGTCTACCTTGGTGGTTCTTCCTCCTTATCCAGATCTGCTCTGACACGATGTAGAAGACTACATCATCTTCACCAAGCTGCGACTACCTTCTGCATCATGCTCATGGTGAATTCTTCCCTCTCTCTTATTCTTCTTATTTCTTGCATCATGAGCAAGTACTTCCTTTTAGATGGGGTGTGGGGACTAGCCCCGCTACCCATGCAGGCATGTTCTCTTGTTAAACATTCCATGGCAATGTATATAACTTTTCATCTCGTTGTTAATCATTAATGTCTGTGGATTGATTGCCTGCTTGCTTTTATCTTGTCCTTTCCTATGTTGTGAGAACTTCTATATGTAGGGTAGACTGTCGATTAATGAGGTTGACTCCCAAACTAGAAATAGAAAGGGATTCCTTGAAGTCGTAAGTGTATGATCCGTGAGTGGATGAGCCATCTAGCCTACGGTGACGCTTCTGTGTGCCTAACGCATGTATAGGGGGCCTATAGGTTCAGTTGGATTTTTGTATCTTCATTGTTAATCATCGATGTTTGCTTGTAGATTAATATCCTACTTGCTTGTTGATTATCACGGTTGACTCCCTGACTAGAAATATAAAGGGATTCCTTGAGGTCGTAAGTGTATGATCTGTGAGGGGACGAGCCATCTAGCCCACTGTGACGCTTCTGTGTGCCTAATGCCTGTATAGGGGGCCCATAGCTTCAGTTGGATATCTATATCTTTGGAGCCGTGAGTGAGTGATCCAGATGGTGATGAGATATTTGATACCTAAGGTGATGCTTACGCAAGCCTAATGCCCGTATGGGGGGTTTTGTAGCAGCTCCATTTGGATGGTTATATCTTGTCTGGATGTTTGATGTTTGGATGTGTTTGCATGTGTAGTGGTGGTGAAACCTGGGACCATCCCAACAATTTTGTATCATTAATTTAGAACCAACTTTAATTTTGCTCTTTACTTTCTTTCAATTAGTTTAATTAACCTAAAACAAATCAATTGTTCTAAATATTAGTCTTACTTGAACTAGACTTGACTAACAACGATTCTTAAAAATGTTGTCCTTTGGGATTCGATCATCAACTATACTGTGATAAGACCCATCCACTTGCGGGTGGTATTATTGCACAAGGTTTTGGTAAAAACTCTAGGATTTCAACCCCCAGTGGATTTGTTAGTGCGATAATAAACCACGTCAGTGCCATATAAGATCTATGAAGAGCTGGACTCCAAGATCTTCTATACACTACTCGGTCATTACGAGTTTGCACTGTACTACATATCAATCAATTTACCACTAGTGACATATAGTCAAGCTAAAAACACCTAGCCTGCATTGGTATAAGTCATGATGCTAGAAACTAGGGTATACCACCCGATCATTGAGGTACAACTGCAGTTCTCCTCCAATCACATCACATGTATAATCATTGAGACATGATCACAACCATTCTCAAACTGAGGGCTAGGTATGTCTCTAGCCATCCTCCCTAAATACTTGCGATCTAGATGACAAGGATTTACTCTTCAAGCACCCCACATACTCAACAATATGTGCTCCGAGTTTCCCTTAGGAATACCCGTTTCACCATCTGGAAAGTTTTGATACTGGAATGGATCTATGGCTAGGGCAACTACATGATTTGGGTTTGAATTGGTTAGATAAAGCCAATTGAGTGTCTTTTAATTCATTGATCAAGTTATAAGCAAACCCTAAATAAATTCTACAAAGCATAAGCAGAGTGCAACTCCAAAAGATATAAAACATATAAAGCATAAAGTTGATCACATCACCACATGACATTGTCTCACTACCATACACAAGGACATCACCATTATCACCTCACCTCGGGATACCAATCCCTTATCACATCACCATAGGATATCACCTCAATTAGAGTACAAATCCATTTCCAAACCATAAGACCATTCAAATTATTCCCTACAAGAAAATCATTATCTCTCCATGCCTCATCAAGGCTCATAATCACCACACATGTGTCAGAAGTGATGCTCAAATATAACATTAGCTTATGATGTTCATTCAACAATAAATTACAACATTAATAGAGAGAGAAAGTACTTTATCATCATGCTACTTACTCAAGCAAGCTATGTATTATCACTACATACTCAAATTAGGGTTAGGTTTCAACATGTAACCAATTTAGGGTTCCAAATCAGAAAGTGTCATTAAACCCTGATTTTTACCATCTTCAACTTTCTTGGAACATTATAGGTTGACTATCATCATTGTTAGGTAATCAATACAAAGTAAAAATTGTTGGATCTAGGGCTCTAGAGGGCGGGTGAATAGAGCTTCAAAAATTCTCACAACATAGATTAGACCTTCAAATTATATCAAACATAACCAATATCTTAAGTTCAATTTGAAGTCCTAACTAACAAGCATAGCAAGGATGAGAGGAAATGAAAGCAAGCACTTGACAAGGTTGTTTAGAGTGGTTCTTCTCTCCAAACGAGGAGAGAGTCAGTCCACTACCTAGAGAGGTCAACCTCTAGGACTTTGCAAGTGATTTTCTCTATATATTCACCAATAAGAGTTACAACACAATACCACTAAAGGACTTACCCATCCAAACACAAAGAGTCTTCCACCTTACCAAGGACTTACCCACTTTTCCAAGAGTCTTCAACCTTCTTCCAAGGTCTTACCTACTCTTACACAAGTCTTTAGCCTTCAACGGTTTACCCACTCTTCTTGGATCTACAACCTTTGCCTTCTCCTACACCTGGAGAAGTTATTCACCTCTTCTTCAACCTTGAAGAAGAAGAACAACAATGATGTGGCAAATATCGCACTAACAAATTCACTCGGGGTTAAAATCCCCGAGATTTTACCAAAACCTCGTGCAATAATACCACGCACAAGTGGACGAGTCTTATCGCGGTATAGTTAAGGATCGAATCCCAAGAGACAATGTTTTTAAGAATCTTTGTTAGTCGAATCTAGCTCAAGTAAGACAAATATTTAAAATGATTGATTCATTTGTGGTTAATTAAACTAAATGCAAGAAAGTAAAAGAGCAAAATTAAAGTTTGTTCTAGATTAATGATATGGAATCACTGGGATGGTACCGAGTTTCACCACCACTACACATGCAAACACATCCAAACACATATCATCCAGGCAAGCATCTAACTATCCAAATGGAACTGATGTGAACCCTCCCGGAGGGATGTTTAGGCCCGCGTAAGCATCCCCTTAGGCATCAAATTTCTCGTTGCCATCTAGATCATGCACTTACGGTTCGGAAGATACAACATCCAACTAAGGTCGTGGTCCTACTTGAGGGATATTTAGACCACAGAAGCATCACCGTGGGCTAGATGGCTTGTCCCTTCATGGATCATACACTTACGACCTCAAGGAACCCCATTCTATTTCTAGTCTGGGAGTCAACTGTGCTAATTGACATGCATGTAGGAAATTAGTCTACAAGAAAACATCGACGATTAACGAGAAGATACAGCATCCAACTAAGGTTGTGGTCCTCCCTGAGGGATGTTTAGACCACATAAGCGTCACCGTAGGTTAGATGGCTCGTCCCCTCATGGATCACACACTTACGACCTCAAGGAACCCTATCGGATTTCTCATCAAGGAGTCTACCTCATTAAACGACATTCTATACTACTAGGAGAAGAACAAGATGAAAACAAGCAGGTAATCAACTACAAGCATATCAATTAGCAACGAAATGAAAAGTTATATATATTGCCTCGGAATGTTAAATGAAAAGACATGAATGCATGGGTAACGAGGCTAGTCCCCGCACTCCAACGAAAAGGAACTACTCGCTCATGGTGCAAGAAACAAGAAGAATAAGAAAGAGAAGGGAATCCACCATGAGCATGATGTAGAAGGTGGTCGCAGCTCAGTGAAGATGATGCGGTCTTCTACGTCGTGTTGGAGCAGATATGGATGAAGAACGAGGGATGCCAAGACAGACCGGGCAGCCTTTCTCACTCCTCCTTCCTTCTCTTCTCAGTCTCCTTGAGTTGCAACAGGAATGGCAGGTGAAGTGGCAGTGGCAGGATCAGACCAGTGTACAGGCATCCTGTCGGTGTCCTAGAACCAATGCCTAAATGAGGACCCTGACAGTCCTATTTATAGGCTTGGGTATGGCCTTCACATTTTTGGTGTGATTCCAGCCCAAACGGTCTTGGATATATTTTCTCTTCAAACGGTTTGCTAAGTATATGACCAAACGGTTTGCTTAGTCATGACCAAACGGTTTGCTTTGATTATATATCCATACAGTTTAGCTTTATCGATTTTAGTACCCTTGCTCAATCGGTCCCGTACTCCCTTAGTGATCAAATGGTTTTGATAACCAGCATATCTCCGAACGGTTTCATGCAAAGCTACTTTATCATTCGGTTTGCTTTGATTGCTTTTCCACATGGTCTTGTACAGACCTTTCTCAAACGGTCTCGTTGCATTCCTCCAATGGTGTCGTATGTTACTTTTCTAATCCAAACAGTTTGCAAAATCAAACGGTTTCCAATGTTAAACTGTTCGCAATATCAAATGGTTTCCAATGTTAAACGGTTTGCAATATCAAATGGTTTCCAATGTCAAACAGTTTGCTACAATATGCTTTATCGATCGATTTCATGCATGCATGCATGCCTTTCTAATCCAAATGGTTTGCAATATCAAACAGTTTCCAACGTCAAACGGTTTGTTGCAGTATGCTTTTCCATTTGGTCTTAAGGCCAACCTCCATTCGGTCTTGGATATTCATATGGTTTTGAACAACCGATCAAACAGTCTTGCTTGCATGCGGTCCACATGCACGTGCTTAATCAATTGATTTAGCAGAGCTTCCTCCATATGGTCTAGCCTCCAATGGTTTCATGCATGCATGCATGCCTTTCTCATGTGCGTAGCTCTTCCAAACGGTTTGGTGTTGGCAACTTTACCAATCGGTTTGGCATTGCATTCTCCAATCGATCTCGGACAAGTCCAGCCCCCAACGGTTTTGCATGCAAGCTACGTAGCCAAGCACTTTTCCAAATAGTCTTGTATTGTGCTACCATATCAAATGGTTTCGCATGTTTCTCAAACAATTTTGACATTCCCAGCTCCAAACGGTTTTGAGGTGAGCATGTCCATTCGGTCTTGAGACCGAATGGATGAAACCGTATGGGCGAGACCATTTGGTCAAGACCGCATGGGCAAGATCAAGGATGAGTGAGGGTAGATCAAGGGCAGATAAAGGTGGGTCCCAGCTGATTGTTCAACCTCATCAAGACCTGCATGAAATCAATATAATCTCAGTTAAAACCTTGATAATTGAATTAATTAAGTAGTTTTGCATTTTGTGATACATTGTGATATTTAATGAGTGAAGTTGGATGTGTTGAGTTGAATTTGACCCAATATGGTAATTGAATTCCATGATGAATATGCATTCATCAAAATACCCCGAACTTAAATGTTGCTCGTCCTCGAGTAACACAAAATCTGAAACGTCCACCAAATGAATACTTTATGGTCATGTGATTGCCTCATCTTCACATCATGGTTGTTTTATTTCTGCTCAGTATGACTCAATATCTCAACCTCCTGAGACCAATAAACACATCTTACCATATATTCATTCCTGAGTTCATTTTCTAATATCACTTCCTCCTCACTTTTTCTGACAACAAGCATGTCAAAGAGTTTTGTAAGAATCCAGAGATACCCGCAGAATGACAAATGTGCATCTGATCTGACACTGGTGTTTTTCAGGGCATTGGAGGCTTTTATTGTGCCTTTAGATAGAAAAGGGAGTGAGGGGTGGTATGGAAGGAAGAAGTAAATCTCTCCTCTATTCGACTCAAGATTTTTTTTATTATTATTATTTTTGTGTGTGGATCTCTCCTCTATTCGACTCGAGATTGCATTTCTTTTTGTGTGCACTTTGGCATCTTTTCTTGGTGGTATGCCCCTTATTAATTTGCAAGGGGTATGGAAGAAGCGGATATAGAGGGATGTGGCGTGCCACCCCGAACTTAGGGTTTGGCACTATTTTGGCTATTTTTGTTTCTTTATGATGGATGGAGGGGTAAGAAGATGATAGAAGAAGTGTAGAAGAGGGTTCAGATCAGAATGTAACTTGATTTACAATTTCGTGCACCGGGTTGTTCTCTTTATCATACTCTGCTCAGATAATGTCTTGATGAGGATCCGGTGGGGATTTCATGTTGTCGTTCCACTAGTCAGTTAGGAAGCACAATGTGTTTGATCCCTGTCAGTTCGACAGACACTTGCCATTTTTGCATAAAGATCATGATGTTAGGATTCAAAAGCTTCACAAGATGATTTCAATCAAAAGGCTAGTTTTCAAAAAGTGGTCCTTTTGAGGACTTGCTTCAAATAAGGAGGATATAATGATTCAAAATGCATAAAAATTGAAACAAAAAGTGTCAAAACTTCATCCAACATCTGTTCAAATTTCTTTTGAAAACTTTACAGTTTTGAAAATTTTATTTGAAATTTTTGAAAATTTAGGTCAAAATGTGACAATGAAATCTTAAGTCTGATTTAGATGGGTGAAGGTGGGAAGTAAGATACGTACCACCCACCCTCCACCCCGAACTTAAAAATTTTGTCATCTCAAGCAAACTCTAAATCCGATATGGAGGGGAAAGTTCATGCCATTTGGACCACTAGATGTGGTTGCGTTCCAATTAGCGTGTTTCCTCCATATGAAAATCTAAAAAATGAAGACCAATCAGAACTCAAAATAGCATCTTGCGATGCAATTTTATTTTAATGTAAAATTATCTAAAAGGTAAAAACAAAATTAATGAAAAATCCTAATTCAAAATTAAAACTAAATACAAATTTTATTTATCGGGTTGCCTCTCGACAAGTGCCTTTATTTTACGTCGATGGCTCGACTTGATTCCTTCAACTTCTATGGTGGATATGTTGGATTGGTGATATCCAGCATCGTTTCATAGCATGTATCAGCAGAGGTGAAATATCTCTTCAATCATTGACCATTCACCACAAATTCACCTGACTTTTTACTCCATAAAGAGAAAGCACCATGTGGGTAGATGCTTTTGACGATGTAAGGCCCCGACCAGCGAGAACAGAGTTTTCCTGGGAATAACCTCAATCTAGAATTGAATAGAAGAACTTTGTCTCCCACCTGTATGTCCTTTCTTTTTAGATGGCCGTGATGCCAAATGTTTGTACGTTCTTTATAGATTCGTGCATTCTCGTAAGTTGTCATCCAGAGTTCTTCTAGCTCCTGGAGTTGCAGAATCCTGGTTTGGCCTGCTTCCTTTATATCAAAATTAAGTTGTTTAATTGCCCACCATGCTTTGTGCTCAAGTTCAACAGGAAGGTGGCAAGCCTTTCCATATATTAATCTAAATGGTGTAGTTCCGAGGGGAGTTTTGAAAGCAGTCCAGTAGGCCCACAATGCGTCATTGATTTTCACATACCAATCCTTCTGATTGCGGCCTACAGTCTTTTCCAGGATAGCCATAAGTTGACAGTTAGAGACCTCTACATGTCCACTTGTTTGTGGGTGGTAGGGTGAGGCTACCTTGTGTGTTACACCATACTTTCTTAGTAAAGCTTCAAAGCTTCTTTCAAGGAAATGAGACCCTCCGTCAAATATCACAGTTTGTGGCACTCCAAAATGGGGGAAAGTAATATCTTTGAATAATTTGATGATGGGATTGGAATCACTAGTGACGGTTGGTATATCTTCAACCCATTTTGAGACGTAGTCCACCGCCACTAGGATGTATGAAAATCCATGAGAAGATGGGAATGGACCCATGTAGTCTACCCCCCAAACATCAAATATCTCTACTTCTTGCCACAGGCTCAGCGGCATCTCATCTCTCTTTGTTATGTTGCCTGATCTTTGACATTTGTCACATGATAAGACAAAGTCATAGGAATACTTGGATATGGTTGGCCAAAAGAATCCACATTGCAAAACCTTCAAGGCAGTTTTCTTAGAGCTCATATGCCCTCCAACTGGTCCCGAGTGACATTGCTCCAAGATAAGTTGAGCTTCTTCCTCAGCAATACATCGTCTGTATAGACCATCAGCACATAGTTTGAAAAGGTACGGATCATCCCAGCAGTACTGTTTCACATCATGCATAAATTTCTTCAGTGCATTTCTGGTGCATTGAGGATGAATAACCCCAGTAGCGAGATAGTTCACATAATCTGAGTACCACGGTGTGGCTTCTGAGACCTTCATTAGTTGATCATCCGGAAGGGAATCATTAATCAGAATATTCTCAGTATCCAGAGTGTGGATGCGACTGAGGTGGTCTGCTACAACATTTTTTGTACCCTTTTTATCTCGTATCTCTAGATCAAATTCTTGCAATAGGAGAATCCATCTAATTAGCCTGGGTTTTGCATCTTTCTTTGTCAGAAGGTAACAGATAGCAACATGATCTGTGTAGACAATTACCTTTGATCTAATAAGGTAGGATCTGAATTTGTTAAAGGCATATACAACTGCCAGAAGTTCTTTCTCAGTAGTATCATAATTCCTCTGAGCTTCGTCGAGTGTCTTCGACGCATAATAGATCACATAATGTTTCTTTTCTATGCATTGGCCCAAGACAACACCCACTGCGTAATCACTAGCATCACACATAATTTCAAAAGGATGATCCCAATCGGGAGCTCTAATGATGGGTATGGTTGTAACGACATGCTTTAGTTTGTTGAAGCTTTTAACACATTCTTCGTCAAATTTGAATTCAGCATCCTTTAGTAACAAATTTGTCATTGGTTTGGTTATCTTTGAGAAGTCCTTAATAAATCATCTGTAGAAGCATGCATGACCTAGGAATGCTCAAACTTATTTTACATTGATAAGGATAGAGAGCTTGGAAATCACTTCAATCTTGGCCTTATCTACTTCAATTCCCGATTACTGATCCTATGGCCTAGGACAATGCCTTCCTTTACCATAAAGTGACACTTCTCCCAGTTGAGCACAAGATGTGCTTCTTCACATCGTTTGAGAACAAGGGAGATGTGTTTTAGACATGAATCAAATGAATCTTTGTATACAAAAAAAACGTCCATGAAAACTTCCATAAGTGTTTCAGTGAGACCGACGAATATGGCATCCATGCAATGCAGGAAGGTTGCAGGTGCATTGTAGAGGCCGAACGACATTCTTCTACATGCATATGTTCCGAATGGGTAGGTGAAAGTAGTTTTCTCTTGGTCGTCTGGATGTATGGGTATTTGATAGAATCCAGAGTAACCATCAAGGTAACAGAAGTATTCTTGATGATCCAGCCACTCTAATACCTGATCAAGAAAGGGCATTGGAAAATGATCTTTTCGAGTTGCCTTATTTAAATTCCTATAATCAATGCAAATCCTCCACCCTGTGACTATTTGAGTGGGGATGAGTTCATTATTTTCATTTCGTATTATAGTTATTCCACCTTTCTTTGGGACTACATGCACTGGGCTCACCCATGGCGAGTCTGATATCAGATAGATTATTCCAGCAGTGAGCAGTTTAATGACCTCACGCAGACTACTTCCTTCATATTTGGATTCAATTTCCGTTGATGTTCAATAGTTGGCTTGTGATCTTCCATCATAGGGATCTTGTGCATACACAGCGCTTGACTAACCCCAGTGAGGTCACTCATTTTGTAACCGATGTCATTCTTTCTTTCCCTTAGTTCTTTCAGGAGTTTATCTTCTTGCTCAGTCATTAGATCGGAATTTATAATAACAGGACAAACCTTGAGATCGTCTAAAAACACGTACTTAAGTCCCTCGGGCAAGGACTTCATCTCAGGGGATTCTGGTTTTTTGTATGTTTCTTTAGTAGCTTCCACATCCTTGAGTTCTTCCATTTTGGCTTCAGAGTCTTCTTCATCCATGTCAAGGTCAAGAACAAATTCTTTAACTTGTTCATTGATGGGTTCATCAACTGGTGGATCCGTTAGAGCAACTTCTAATGGATTGTCTGATTCATGATTCTCTTGAGTTAGAAGTGACATCTGCTCTATGCAATCGATAAGATAAACTTCCTCTTGCATACTTGGTCTTCGCATACTTTCAAAAACTTTGAATTCGAGAGTTTCTTTACCAAGTCTGAGCAGCAACGTTCCTGCTTCAACATCGATTAGAACTCTTGCAGTGGTGAGGAACGGACGTCCAAAGATGAGAGGATATCTAGGGTCTTCTTTTATGTCCATGATGACAAAGTCACACGGAACATAGGATTCTTTTCCTACCTTGACAGGTACATCCTCAATAATTCCTAACGGACGTTTTATCATATTGTCTATGAGTTGTATGGTCATGCCAGTTGGGAGAAGCTCAGCAAACCCTAGCCTTTTACAAAGGATGAGTGGCATGATGGAGATGTTAGCACCAAGATCTGCCAGTCCTTTCTTGCATGAAGAATCATCGATGATATGGCAGGAATCCCAAAAGATCCTAGATCTTTCTGCTTCTTTGGCATCTTACTCTAGATGATATCTGAAGTGGTATTAGCTAGCTTGACTGTCTCATATTCTTCAGTTTTATATTTCCTGGTGAGGAGTGACTTTAGGTACTTTGTCTAGGCTGGTATCTCATCCAGCGCATCCAAAAAGGGTATATCAACATGAAGTTTCTTCATGGCTTCCTTGAACTTGTTGAAATGGGTATCAAGCTTTGTTTGCCTTATACGAGCTGGAAAAGGTATACGAGGTTTGTACACAGGGATATCAGATTCTGGTGATGCTTCTTACTCTTCTTGAACAGCCTTCTCAGAATTTTCTCTGTCCGTATTACCATTAGTTACTGGTTCGTTTGGTTGAGATTCAGGAGTTGTGGAGTCTTATATAAACACAGATTCATCCTCATCTGTAACAACCACAAGTGGCTTGACAGGAGGATTAGAATAGTCTTTTCCTGACCTGGTGGTGACTGCCTTTAGTTGTTCTGGGTGTTTAGGATTGTTTTCGGTTGGCCAGCAAAGACTCCAGCGGGTGGCTTTATGCTAGCTGCGAGTTGAGCTAGTTGAGATTCAATAGCCTTCTGATGGGCTTGCTGGTTAGCTATCATAGTTTGCTGAGTTTGCAACATCTTTTCAATGGCTGTTAACTTGTCATCAGGAGAGACGGGACCTACTTGTTGTCCTTGTTGTTGATAAGGAACTTGATTAAGACTCTGGTATTGGGAATTGTTTTGATAATTATTGAAGTTCCTATTCTGAAAGTTTCCCTTGAAATTTTCTTGATTCCCAAGATTCTGTTGTTGATTATACTGAAATCCTAGTGGGCCTCATGGTTGATTGTTTGAACCAAATCGATGCGAGTTCACTGCTCTAGAGGGGTTTCCCTATTGAAAACCTGGATGGTTCCTATTCTGATTCGGATTGCAATACCCTTGGCCAGGAATGGTGTTAACACCATTAAGATTCTCCATTTGACTATTATCTCCTTGCCCACATGCGTTTCTCAGAACAACATCGTAGAGTACATTGCATGCTAGAGTGGAATGGTCAGTACCTTTACATGCTTCAAAGAACAATGAAGCTGACTTGATCTGTTCTTGTTATTGAGGGGGTGCACGTTCTCTTCCAAATGCAGCAAGGGATGATTCGATATGATCTTGCTTAGCAACTAGGAGTTTGAGAGTTTCAACGATTGACTTGTATTCGGGAATAACTTCAGCCATAGCTACCTTCAACACTCCTTTTCCTACAGACCTTCCCCAATTAGCTTGATTCTCAGCTCCCAGGGTGACGACCCTCCATGTGCTGTCGTAACTTTGGCGCATGAAGTTTCCTCTGGATGAGGAGTCTAAGAATCTCTTGATATCATCATCTACACCTCTATAGAAGATATCAATGATTTGATTCTTAGGAATCCCATGGTGTGGACACTTGCGTAGAAGCTCTTTGTATCTATCCCATGCTTCTGTAAGGTTTCTCCAGGGACTTGAGTGAAATTTTTTATCTGTCCCCTAATTTCATAGGAGAGAGAGGGAGGGTAAAATTTTTCTAGAAAAACATTTTAGAGTTGTTCCCAAGTGGTGATGGGTTTGCTCTGCAATGAATTGTACCAGCTTTTTGCTCTTTCAGCAAGTGAATACTTGAAGAGATGGAGTCTGATGGCATCATCAGATACTCCATTTTGCTTTGTCATAGCACATAGATCAATAAACCTCAAAAGATGCTCCTGACTATCCTCTCATTGTTTTCCATAGAAAGGACTATTTTGAAGCAATGTGATCCAATGTGCCCTAATCTCAAAATTGATAGCATTGATGGGAGGAGGTTGTACTGGATGATGAACATTCACAGCCTTGAGGATTGACAACTCTCTAAGATCCTTTTGTAGTTCTACTGCATGTACTGATGCTTGTGCTAGTTGAATTTCTTCTTGAACTACAGCTCTAGCTTCTTGCATGAATCTTTCTCTCTGTGCATTAAGAGCTTGGGCCACCCTTCGGGCTATTTCTTCCTCTTGAGCCATTCTTGCTTGGTTTTCTCTATTTTTACGATGAAAATTTCTGTCAATTTTGGGATCAAAGCTGGCAGTGAGTGTGGGACTGTTCAAACGGTGCATGCACTAATCCTTCTTGAAGTACCTGAAATAAAAAGATTTGAAGTAAGATTTATAGAGTAGAATGAAATTCAAGTAGATGATCGATGGTTTCAAAAATAAAAAGTAAAATCCTAGATTAGTCTTAAAAGAACTAGATTTGACTAACAAATTTCGTTGTCCCCGGCAACAACGCCAGAATTTGACGTGGCAAATATCGCACTAACAAATTCACTCGGGGTTAAAATCCCCGAGCTTTTACCAAAACCTCATGCAATAATACCACCCGCAAGAGGACGGGTCTTATCATAGTATAGTTAAGGATCGAATCCCAAGAGACAACATTTTTAAGAATCTTTATTAGTCGAATCTAGCTCAAGTAAGACTAATATTTAAAACGATTGATTCGGTTGAGGTTAATTAAACTAAATGCAAGAAAGTAAAAGAGCAGAATTAAAGTTTGTTCTAGATTAATGATATGGAATCACTGGGATGGTACCGAGTTTCACCACAACTGCACATGCAAACACATCCAAACACATAACATCCAGGCAAGCATCTAACTATCCAAATGGAACTGTTTCAAACCCTACCGGAGGGATGTTTAGGCCTGCGTAAGCATCCCCTTAGGCATCAAATTTCTCGTTGCCATCTGAATCATGCACTTACGGTTCCGAAGATACAACATCCAACTAAGGTTGTGGTCCTCCCTGAGGGATGTTTAGACCACAGAAGTATCACCGCAGGCTAGATGGCTCATCCCCTCACGGATCATACACTTATGACCTCAAGGAACCCCATTCTATTTCTAGTCTGGGAGTCAACCGTGCTAATCAACGCGCATGTAGGAAATTAGTCTGCAAGCAAACATCGAAGATTAACGAGAAGTTACAACATCCAACTAAGGATGTGGTCCTCCCTGAGGGATGTTTAGACCACAGAAGCAATACTATAGGTTAGATGGCTCATCCCCTCACAGATCACACACTTACAACCTCAAGGAACCCAATCAGATTTCTCATTAAGGAGTCTACCTCATTAAATGACATTCTATACTACGAGGAGAAGAACAAGATGAAAACAAGCAGGTAATCAACTACAAGCATATCAATTAGCAATGAAATGAAAAGTTATATATATTGCCTCGGAATGTTAAATGAAAAGACATGAATGCATGGGAAGTGTGGCTAGTCCTTGCACCCCAACGAAAAGGAACTACTCGCTCATGGTGTGAGAAACAAGAAGAATACGAAAGAGAGAGGAATCCACCATGAGCATGATGTAGAAGGTGGTCGCAGCTCGGTGAAGATGATGCGGTCTTCTACGTCGTGTTGGAGCAGATATGGACAAAGAACGAGGGATGCCAAGATAAACCGAGCAGCCTTTCTCACTCCTCCTTCCTTCTCTTCTCGGTCTCCTTGAGTTGCAGCAGGAATGACAGGTGAAGTGGCAGTGGCAGGATCAGACCAGTGTATAGGTAGCCTGTCACCGTCCCAGAACCGATGCCCAAATGAGGACCCTGGCAGACCTATTTATAGGCTCAGGGATGACCTTCACATTTTTGGTGTGATTCCAGCCCAAACGGTCTTGGATATATTTTCTCTTCAAACAATTTTCTAAGTATATGACCAAATGGTTTGCTTAGTCATGACCGAACGATTTGCTTTGATTATATATCCATACGGTTTGGCTTTATTGGTTTCAGTACCCTTACTCAATCGGTCCCGTACTCCCTTAGTAATCAAATAGTTTTGATAACCAGCATATCTCCAAACGGTTTCATGCAAATCTACTTTATCAATTGGTTTGTTTTGATTGCTTTTCCACATGGTCTTGTATAGACCTTTCTCAAACGGTCTTTTTGCATTCCTCCAACGGTCTCGTATGTTACTTTTCTAATCCAAACGGTTTGCAAAATCAAACGGTTTCCAATGTTAAATAGTTTGCAATATCAAACGGTTTCCAATGTTAAACGGTTTGCAATATCAAATAGTTTCCAATGTCAAACGGTTTGCTGCAATATGCTTTATCGATCGGCTTCATGCATGCATGCATGCCTTTCTAATCCAAATAGTTTGTGATATCAAATGGTTTCCAACATCAAATGGTTTGCTGCAATATGCTTTTCCATTCGGTCTTAAGGCCAGCCTCCATTCGGTCTTGGATATTCATATGGTTTTGAACAACCGACCAAACAGTATTGCTTGCATGCGGTCTTCATGCACGTGCTTAATCAATTGATTTGGCAAAGCTTCCTCCATGCGGTCCATCCTCCAACGGTTTCATGCATGCATGCATGCCTTTCTCATGCGCATAGCTCTTCCAAACGGTTTGGTGTTGGCAAATTTTCCAATCGGTTTGGCATTGCATTCTCCAATCAATCTCAGACAAATCTAGCCCCCAATGGTTTTGCATGCAAGCTACGTAGCCAAGCACTTTTCCAAATGGTCTTGTATTGTGCTACCATATCAAATGGTTTCACAGCTTTCTCAAACAGTTTCGACATTCCCAGATCTAAATGGTTTTGAGGTGAGCATGTCCATTCAGTCTTGAGACCGTATGGATGAAACCGTATGGGCGCAACCGCATGGGCGAGACCGTTTGGTCAATATCGCATGGGCAAGATCAAGGATGAGTTAGGGTAGATCAAGGGCAGATAAAGGTGGGTCCCAGCTGATTTTTCAACCTCATAAAGACCTGCATGAAATCAACATAATCTCAGTTAAAACCCTGATAATTGAATTAATTAAGTAGTTTTGCATTTTGTGATATATTGTGATATTTAATGAGTGAAGTTGGATGTGTTGAGTTGAATTTGACCCAATACGGTAATTGAATTCCATGATGAATATGGATTCATAAAACAACAACTCCACTTTCACTCGGAGTAGCTTGCTTCACCTTTGCTTTATGGAGGAAAGGGGTAGGGAAGATGGAAAGGAATGAGAGCTTTACAAGCACAAGGAAGTATCTCTTTTACAACTGGCCTATCTCACTCATAATCATGAAATGAAGTGTAAACTAGAGAGAGGAAGGGGATGAAGGAGTTGCAACACACTCAACTATAGTAAGGACTTAGAATAGCATGAATGAGCAGACTTGGAATGAACTCCAAGGGGTCTTGTTTATAGCTGGGAGTGTTCCTTTGAGTGTGGGATCACTTAAGGTCGAAATATAGCCATTTTCCAAGGTGCAACAGATCTATTCTTGCCCGAAACCACTCATCAATAGTTATAATCACTTTTTCTGCATTTTTCGTACAGTACATTCGGTCGAGTTTCAATAAAGGTAACTCGACCAATCCACTAAATGACAAAGCCAATTTTCAAACTATCGGTTGAGTTTGTTCTAGGAAACTCAACTGATGAGCTAAAATTAGTTTTGCTTAGTGACTCAGTTGGTTGAGTTCTATGAGTGTACAACTCGACTGATGGGTCATCTTCAGAAAATCCATCATAGGATCGGTCGAGTTTCCAACTCGACCAATAAATAGCCTGTGACAGATTTTCTAAATTGACATTTGAGTGATTAAACCTTGGAATTAAGTGTCCCTAATTTGTTCTAATCTTAGTTACAAGTCATATCATCAATACAAGTGATTAAAAAAACTATTTAAAGTCATTTGGAGTGGTTTCCCAAAAGGCACACTTGCATTGCATTTGACTTGAACTTGAACAAGCTAGGGCTTGTGTAATTTGATCCTTTTCATCTACCTAAAGCCTAAAATCAATCTTGAGCAAACATATTAGATACATAGGAATGGAATGGTTAAGTTGAGATTTGATTAATTCTTAATTTTTTAATTAAGAATTGAATGAAAGGGCTCACTTTGGCCATTAGGAGTTAAGAATAAGTAACATGTTCCCTATCTTTGTTTCTATTGCATTCTATCCTGTTGTATCACATATCAAAATATGGACATGTATAACTCTCAAATCAACATTCTCCCCCTTTTGACAATGACAAACCATTCCTCAATCATATTGAAAAGGATATTTGAAGTTATACCTTTGCCTTATGAATTGCTGGGGGATTAAATATTTGAACAATGTGAATTGCTCCCCCTCAATCTATGCTTACTCTAACCTACATAGTTAGTCTATCTATACAAAGCAACATGACATATATACTATATGTTCCTTTAGCAAGTCACATGATAAAGCATATAATGAACAAGAACATGATCACATAGATAATAAAAACAATATGGTTGAGCTTCAAAACATTGAACTTCTCTTCCCTTTTTGACATTATCAAAAAGGAAGGGGGTATAAGAGCACAAAAACATGTCTTCTCCAAGCACAACCAAGCACACATGCACAACATGCAATCTCAAAGCATACACCAAACATTGAAGAGAGAAGCAAACAATCTAAGTCATAATCAAAATATGGTAAAACATGGCACCAACTCATGAGATATAGTAAATCAAAGAGTAAGTGTACAAAGGATTAAGATTACAACCCAGAAAGCAAGTTCACAGAAAACTATGACAAGCCAAAATGATGAAATCTAGATGAGAAAATAGTACAACTCAAAACATGTGCCCAAATGTTTTGAATACAAAATAGCCTAGAAAGATATATATGATCAGTAACTAGAATAAAAATGAGAACAACTAAACATCTAGGTCATCTATTTCTACATCATCCACAACATCATCAACATCAGAGGTATCAAGATCGTAGTCTTCATCTTTGTCTAAAGGTGCATCAGTAATAACCTCTCACTTTGTGATGCTATTTTATTAGTTTTCCCTTGTTTTCCATACTCTTTCTTAAATAAATTAGAAAGAATCATTAAATCTTTACCTTATTGCTGACACATCAATAGATTAACTTTTCTCTTCTTTATCCTTGCAGAAAAACACAAAAAATACAAAAAAAACCCAAAACGGTCCCAAGACCGTTTAAGGCCAAACGGTCCCAAGACCGTTTGAACTCTAAACGGTCCCAAGACCGCATAAGCTCAAACGAGTCCAGCGCCCAAACCAGTTCGGTGCCCAAACGAGTTCGGCGCCCAAACGGGTCCAGCGCCCAAACGAGTTCGGTGCCCAAACGGGTCCAGCACCCAAACGAGTTCGGCGCCCAAATGAGTTCGGCGCCCAAACGGGTCCAGCGCCCAAACGGGTCCAGCGCCCAAACGAGTTCGGTGCCCAAACGGGTCCAGCGCCCAAACGAGTTCGGCGCCCAAACGAGTTCAGTGCCCAAACGGGTTCAGGAACCAAACGGGTTTAGCGGCCAAACGTGTTCAGCGCCCAAACGGGTTCAAGACTGTTTGGGCTCCACTTAAGCCTATAAATAAGACCCAAAGGGGTCCTCAAGGGGGAGAACTCTCAGACGCCCAAAGGCTGCCTCTCCAGTTCCAGAGCACTCCCATCTTTCATCCATCGCCCCAAGGCTGCCAGTTTGAGATCCACGTTCCATCTTCAAGCTACCTTCTCTCTCAACAACAAAGAAGGTGGGAAGAGAAGATCCATTATCAAAGCATCCACGAAGTGCGAAGATCGTTGCTCTCTTCACCAAGGGTTCATCCTTCCCTCCTCCGTGGAGATGACGTTCTTTCTCTCTCTTCTCGCCTCCTTCTTTGTCCTTGATATGAGCGAGTAGTCTCATTCACTAGGGTGCGGGGAGTAGCCCCGCTACCCATGTTTTCATTTCATGCAATGTAATTCAACTGTTTGCAATAGAGATACTCTCCTTTTCAGTTCAACATCAATCGTTAAATGAATGCTTGTTGCTTGATCATCAACTTGTATTACCTATTGTCTTTTGGTATGAATTGTCTACGTTTGTACCCTTAGATCTGAATATCGATTGAAAGTTGGTTCTGGATGTATGTAGTCACCATACGTCTGTTTCGGTATCTAGGAGTGCTTTCATGAGTGGAGTAAACTCACTCCCATCGTTGCACTTTCATACTATGAAATGGAATCAGTTGACGTATGAAAGTGCAACCTTGGCAAGGTCGAGGAACACACTTCATGAAGAAGTAATGCAAAGCAAGTGACCATTCATTATGGGATGGCTGGCGTTTCAATACTCCACACTTCTCATAGTTAGTTATCCGAAAAGAAACTAAGTCTACAAGATACTAACTGATTAGACTCTCTTTGCAGGTTGTTTTATTATGTTGCATGTTTTGATCCATGTGTAGTGGCGTGAAACCTGATAACATCCTAGTGGTTTTTAATCATTGTTTACAACCCTAATTTCTACTTTCTTGCTTTTACTTTCCTCACACTTAGTTTAAATAACCAAATCAAACTTTCGATCTAAATATCAACCGTTAAGTAATTAGGTACGACAAAAAACGTTTTCCATCTTGATTAATTATAATCAAGACCGTTGTCCCGAGGATTCGACCCTTAAACTATACTACGATAAGACTTCCGCGTGTCCTAGCACACATGGGTGGAGATCTTACCATAGTACAAGCAAGGCTAAACCTAGAGATTCATCATCTCTAGGATTTTTAGTGGCGTTGCAAAACTCCATCAAAAATTGGCACCGTTGCCGGGGACAACGGAACGTTTTAGTTTTTACTCAACAACTTCTTGGTTGATTAGGATTTTACACTTTTCCTTGATAACTACTACAAATTTTCTTGACCTCTTTGCTTCCTTTCATCATCTAACCGAGTGAATTTCTTCCTACTCAGGTAGAAAACGTGTATGCAAACCCTGCATCACATCGGATTCTCCCCTGAACTAGAGTACGACTCTGAGGTAGAACGAAGTTTCCACCGAAGGATTAGACTTAACCGCCAAAGAGCCAGACAGATGGCTGAAGAGCAACGTCTCGTTGCAGAAAGAGTTAACGCCGTCATAGCTGCACAACGAGCACAACTTATCACTGACACTCGTGCTCAAGTGCAGGCCGAGATTCGAGTTGAGGAACAAGCCCACATCCAAGCCGAGAATGCCGCTGCTCAATTAGCATTAAGAAACAAGCAACTTCGGGACTACACAGTCCCAAAGAATTATGAAGATGATCACCCAGTCCGACCACCGATTATTAACATACCAAACTTTGAAATCCGGACGCAATGAATCCAGATCATGCAAGGCATCTCTTTCTCTGGAGGATCTGGAGACGATTGCATGGATCATCTTAAGATATTCAAGTCACTCTGCCGACTTGTACCTCAAGCAGGAGTTGCCTTGGAAGCAATAATGTTACACCTCTTCCACTTCACCTTATCTGGAAGAGCGCTAAGTTGGTACAATGCTTTAGATAGGCACCCTATCATCACTACTTGGACTCCCTTAGAAGAAAAGTTTCTTGAGAAATTCTTTCCACCTTCACTAACCTATGAGATTAGGGGGCAGATCAACCATTTTGGCCAACTACCCGGAGAAACACTTGCATAAGCTTGGGAAAGATTCAAGGAACTCCTGAGAAAGTGCCCTCACCATGGCAATCCCAAAATCAACTGATTGAAACATTCTATAGAGGAGTAAGTGATGATATCAAGCAGTTTTTAGACTCCTCATCTGGAGGAAACTTCATGAGAAATAACTATGAAGGTGCTTGGAATATAGTTACGTTAGGGGCCGAGAACCAATCCAATTGGGGAAGGTCATCTAACCAATCCAAGGGAGTTCTTAAAGTCTACAAGGCTGAAGAATCTATGGAACTCAAGGCCATTGCAGAGGCCTTGAAGACTATTTCTAGCAAGAAACAAGCTCTCGAAACTTCTTTCGGAGAATATGACAAGAAGAAAGGCTCCCAGGTTCAACAAGTAAAAGCAGCTACTGGAACTTGCAAAGCCTATCATGCATCTGATCATCCTACACTATCATGTGGTCTGTTATACAATGTTATGATGAATCTACAACCACCAGTGCCGCAATATGAACCCATTATTGAACATCCCGAGGACCAAATGCCAGAGCAAGTCAACTCCATTCACTCAATACCTGGCCAGGTGTATTACAATCCAGATAAACCAAGAAACCACCCTGGTTTTCAATATGGGAATCCTGCAGGGACTGCCAATCCACAACAACAGACACAAGGCAGATCTTTCAATAGACAACCACCAGGATTTCAGAATAACTTCAACTAAAATCAGGGGAATTATAGAAATGGTTTCCAAAGATCCAATTATCCTAGGAATCCCTCTTACCAATATACCCATCCAGGACTGCACCCACAGCTGCAACAATCTCAGTTGCAGCAGCCACAACAACCACAGTTAACCGCACCTCCACAGCAACCACAAGGGCAGCAAGTCACTCAATATCAACAGAGGAGTGCCCCTTCCCAACCATCTGATGAAATTTCTTTGATTAGACAGATGCTTCAATCTCAGCAAACTATGCTTGTGAACCAACAGGCTCAACAAAAGGCTGTAGAGGCCCAATCAGCACAGATTGCTGCTCAGTTGAAACCACCAGCAGGTACCTTTGCTGGGCAACCAGAGGCAAACCCAAGGCATGACCAAAATAGACCTGAGCAACTAAATGTTGTCACCACAAGGTCTGGTCGTGTCCTTCCTGATACCACTAGAATCATCCATGATGATGATAACGATTTAGCTATTCTTTCCCCAACAGAAAGCTCAACCCAGGAAAAGGAAAATCTACTAAAACCACTGAAAGAGAAAAAGAAAAGGAACCAATGCCAGAAGTTCCACCCAGAATTCCTTATCCGGACAGGCTGAAAGGAACCAAAATGGACACTAGGTTCCATAAATTCAAAGAAGCTATGAAGAAACTATACATTGATATACCATTCCTCGATGCTCTTTCCAAAGTGCCCGCTTGGGCCAAATACCTGAAAACCCTTCTGTCAAGAAAATATATGACAAAAGAGCACGAAACAGTGAAACTAGCTCAGACCACTTCAGACATTCTTCTTAACAAAATGCCAAATAAAAAGAAGGACCCATGTTCCTTCGGTATTCAGTGTTCAATTGGAAATGGCTCCAGCAAGAAGGGATTAGCAGATTTAGGAGCAAGTATATCCATTATGCCTTATTCTATGTGCAAAAGATTAGGCTTCACTGATTTGTTACCTACGGCAATGACAATTCAGTTAGCCGACTCTACCATAACTGCTCCCCTTGGAATCATCGAAGATATACCTGTCAGGATAGGAACGAATTCTTATGTTCCGTGCGATTTCGTTATTATGGACATACAAGAAGACCTAAGATACCCGATGATCTTCGGAAGACCTTTCCTAGCTACTGCCTGAGCGCTTATTGATGTAGAAGGAGGAACTATTATCTTGAGACTTGGGAAGGAAGCTTTCCAGTTCAGAGTCCTTAATAGCATGAAAGGTCCAAGCATTCAAGAGGAAGTCTTTCTCCTGGATGCTATATATCAAATGTCCCAATTAGAAATGTATGAACCCTCCGATGATTTGGAAGATATCTTGATAAATCCGGAAGTAGAATTCTCGGCAAATGAACTTGTGCAAGAATGCCTTCAATACTTAGAAAACGCTGAAGAAGCCCCAACAACCACCTTTGAAGAACTCAAGGACGTCACCATTATAGAAGCAACTGAGCCACCTAAGGCTCCTGAAATGAAAGCTCTACCCGAGGGACTCAAACATGCCTTTCTTGACAACGAGAAACTTTGTCCAGTGATTATCAGCTCCACCCTAGAGGTGGACCAAGAAAACAGACTTCTTGATGAACTAAAGAGACACAAGAAAGCTATCGGATACAAGATGACTGACTTGACGGGTATAAATCCAGCTTTATGCATGCACAGATTGCCTATGGTGGAAGAATTCAAACCATCAAGGGAACATCAAAGAAAGTTGAGCGGTTCTCAAACTTCTGAAAGCATGTATCATCTACCCAATCTCAGATTCTCAATGGGTAAGTCCCGTGCAAGTGGTCCCAAAAAAAGGGGGGACCACTGTTGTTCTTAATGATAAGAATGAACTAGTACCTACTAGAACAGTAACTGGGTGGCAAATGTGCATCGACTACCGAAAACTTAACAAAGCAACAAGGAAAGATCATTTCCCCTTGCCCTTCTTGGATGAGGTTCTCGAACGACTCGCTCACCAAAAATTTTTCTATTACCTTGATGGATATTCAGGATTTTACCAAATCCCAATCCATCCTGAAGATCAAGAAAAAACCACCTTTACTTGTCCTTTTGGAACATATGCCTTTAGAAGGATGCCTTTCGGGTTATGCAATGCACCCGCAACCTTCCAAAGATGTATGACTGCTATCTTCATCAGATTAACAGAATCTGTCATGGAAGTCTTCATGGATGATTTTTCTGTATACGGAAATTCTTTCGACGACTGTTTACTCAATCTAGGAAAAGTCCTACAAAGATGTGAAGACACCAACCTGATCTTGTATTGGGAAAAATGTCACTTTATGGTGACTGAAGGTGTGGTCCTAGGACATCGAGTAAGTGAAAAAAGGATTGAAGTGGATAAAGCAAAGGTCGATGTCATCTCAAAGCTAACTCCACCTAAAGACATCAGAGGAGTCAGGGCATTCCTTGGTCATGCAGGATTCTACAGAAGATTTATAAAAGATTTTTCAAAGATAGCAAAGCCAATGACTCACCTACTGACCAAAGAAGCAGATTTTATATTTGACCAAGAATGCATTAATAGCTTCACAACTCTGAAGAATGCCCTTATCTCTGCCCCTATTCTAAGAGCTCCTGACTGGTCACAACTGTTTGAAATTATGTGTGACGCTAGCGATTATGCTATAGGGGCAGTCCTTGGACAAAGGATTGACAAAAAGCCTTACGTCATATATTACGCCTCCAAGACGCTTGATGAGGCACAAAAGAACTATACTACTACCGAAAAAGAGTTCCTGGCAGTTATCTATGCTTTTGAAAAATTTCGGTCTTACCTAATTGGGTCAAAAGTCATAGTATATACTGACCATTCTGCAATACGATACTTGGTCCAAAAACAAGATGCTAAACCCCAACTTATCAGATGGGTATTAATGCTTCAGGAGTTTGATTTAGAGATTAAAGATAAAAGTGGGGTTGAAAGTGTCGTCGCGGATCATCTCAGTCGTATTGAAGCTAAAGACTCCGATAAAATACCCATTCGAGACTCTTTACCGGATGATCAACTAATGAAGATTACTACTGGATTTCCTTAGTATGCTGATATTGTTAATTATTTGGCAACAGGAATCATCCATCCGTCTGCATCATACCATGACAAAAAAAATTCATTCATGACACTAAGCAGTACTTCTGCGACGAGCCCTACCTATTCTGCTTATGTGCAGATGGACTTTTTCGTCGATGCATTCCAGAAACAGAAATCACCCCAGTTTTAGAACACTGTCACTCAGGCCCTACTGGGGGGCACATGAGCTCTAAGAAAACCTCTCTTAAAATTCTTCAATCTAGCTTCTACTGGCCAACCATCGCAAAGGATGCACATGAATATGTGCGATCATGTGACAAATGCCAACTATCTGGAGGAATAACTAAACGAAATGAAATGCCTTTGAATATGTGGCAAGAAGTTGAACTCTTTGATGTTTGGGGAGTGGATTACATGGGTCCTTTCCCCCCATCTTACGGATTCACGTACATTCTAGTAGCTGTGGATTACGTTTCGAAATGGGTAGAAGCTCTACCGACCACTTCTTGTGATTCCAAACCAGTCATTAAAATGTTTAAAGAAATAATATTCCCCAGATTTGGTGTTCCAAGAACAATAATATCCGATGGCGGATCTCATTTTCTTGAGCGGAGTTTCAAAGCACTATTAATAAAATATGGAGTCAAACATAAAGTTTCCACACCTTATCACCCACAGACTTGTGGACAGGTCGAAGTCTCCAACAGGCAACTCAAGGCCATTTTGGAAAAAACTGTTAATAGGCACCGCACAGACTGGTCTACCAAACTTCCTGACGCTCTATGGGCCTATCACACAGCTTTCAAAACACCAATTGGAACAACACCATTTCGATTGGTGTATGGGAAGTCGTGTCATCTACCAGTCGAATTAGAGCATAAAGCTTGGTGGGCTATTAAGCAATTGAACTTTGATCTCAAGAGTGCCGGTGAATCTAGACAACTTCAATTATAAGAATTGGAAGAGTTGCGAATGACAGCATACCAAAATTCCAGAATTTACAAAGAACAAACCAAGATGTGGCATGATGGCCACATAAAAAGAAAGGATATAATCATCAGAGATAAGGTTCTCTTATTCAATTCCAGACTAAAATTGTTTCCGGGAAAACTGCGCACAAAATGGTCGAGGCCTTTCACTATCAAACATATCTACCCGACATGAGCGGTTATTATCCTTGATGATAATGGGGGAGAAAGAACCGTCAACGGTCATAGGTTAAATAAATACTACATTCCAGCAGACAAATTGCCAAGACAAACTATAGAGATCCAAGATCCTATAACATCAGCATAGCCAGATCAGCATTTCGTCGAGCCAGCGACATTAAACCCAGGCGCTACTTGGGAGGCAACCCAAGATCTGAGTATCATCGTTTTTCGTCTTCCCTCTTCTTCTTTTTAGTTTAGTTTTCTTCTGAAATATATATACAAAAAAATCCACATAAACAAAATAAACATAAAAATCAAAAACATCAAAAACCTAAACCTCCCCAAACGGTCTCGCACCCGTTTGGAGTTCAAACGGTCTCGCACCCGTTTGGAGTTCAAACAGTCTTGCACCTGTTTGACTTCGGGAATTTGTAAGGACGCCCCCCCAATCCTATAAATAACACCCCACACCCTCCTTTCTCTCTTCTAGAACCTCTCGCTTTCTCTGTTCCACTGTCGTTTCACTCCAGTTTCCGCGCGCACTTTTGCTTCTTCGAGCTTACCGTTATCACCTCCGTCTTCCACCACTGTTCTCGTCTTCGACTGACGCTTCGCCGTCATCTGTGCGTGGCTCCGTTCTTTTGCTCGCTCATCGTCGCTTCCTTCCGGCCCTTCTTCTTCCGCCGTCGTCGCCTAACATGTAGAGTTTTCTCTCGCGGTTCTCGCTACCGCCGTCACCACCGCCGACGAGCATTTTTCGGCTTCCCTCCCTCCGTCCCTCATTACCAAACGGCCTGGCTCTTCCTCTTCCCGACAGTCTGCTCCAAACGGGTTTGCACCCGTTTGGACGAAGGACCGTTTGACCCCAAACGGTCTCCAAACCGTTTGGTGCCAAACGACCTTGCACCCATTTGGACGAAGGACCGTTTGGCCCCAAATGGTCTCCAAACCGTTTGGTGCCAAATGACCTTGCACCCGTTTGGACGAAGGACCGTTTGGCCCCAAACGACCTTGCACCCATTTGGACGAAGGACCGTTTGGCCCCAAACGGTCTCCAAACCGTTTGGTGCCAAACGACCTTGCACCCGTTTGGATGAAGGACCGTTTGGCCCCAAACGGTCTCCAAACCGTTTGGTGCCAAACGACCTTGCACCCGTTTGGACGACGGACCGTTTGGCCCCAAACGGTCTTCAACCCGTTTGGAACCAAACGGTCTCGAACCCATTTGGATCCAACCAAACCTCAAAAATACTGTTCTATTCTAATAAACTTGTTTAAATTCAAATTTCAGAACTCTAACTTTTGTTTTCTTGACAAAAATTTCAGAATGGCCTCCCCCGCAAAACAACCAACAGGAACAGCCGACAAACCTTTTTGGACAAAGGAGGAATTAATTGCTGACCGGGCAAAGTTTCAGCAAATCATTGACCGCTATGAAAAAACTGGAACGGTCCTAGCAAAGGTGGACCTGCTCAAAGTCATGCATGAGATAAAACGCATCAACCACTGCTTAGCAAAAGAACCTTCTGACGAGGAGGTCGAAGAAATCTCATCTGATGACCCCTCGAAATATGAGCCTTCATCGGAGGTAGAATCCCCTACCAAAAAGTCCTTGGGGAAGAGGAAGGCCCAAGCAACCACTTCAGCACCACAACCGAAGAAGAGGGCAAGGAAACAGGTTCACCCTATCACTGCAAGGGAACAAACCCTGGCAGGTTTCATTCCACCATCCTCCATTCAACCAACCACCACCATCACCGCCACCCCTACCACCATTACCATTCCTATTTTCCCCCCCATTACCACCACAGCACCACCACCAGAAAATCTTCACATCCATACCCTCCCATCCATTAAACAAACTTTAAAACCGACAAAGTACGTTTGCCCAAGCATACTTATGAAGATGGGGATCTACAATAGAATCCTCACCTTCCTAGACAATTCCAATCTTTCTCGACTTTGTTTTGTCACCGAATCCTCATACGTTGAGCCTATAACAGAATTCTTCACTTTTTTCACTAGAGAAGCAGTTGACACTTTCGATAAAGCACAGGACGGTGGTGATCGTAGAATATCCACCAGAATCTTCAACAACAAAGTGGTCATAACTGAAAATATGCTGAATGAAATCTTTATAGACAACCAAGAGCAGCTGAAGAAATCCAAGGCTGTTGGCACAGACAACACCAAGTTCAACAAACACAACTTCTAGAAATCTTTAACGGGGATACCAGTTTATGATGCAAAAACATGTAAAGCATCAAACATTCAATCGGATCTAGTGCGCACACTTCACAAAATCCTTGCTGGCGCACTCTTCCCCAGGTCAGAAGGAGGAAATGTAATCCTCTCAGACCTCTTTGTTATCTGGTCCATCCTAAATGGGTTTCCAGTCAACATTGGGCGTCTTATCATTCAAAAACTATCAGCTTACGCCCTAGGAAAAGAAATATGTATGGGTGGTCTTATCACATCAATTATCAAATACCTTAAGATGGATAGACTTCTACCTAGATGCACAAAAATAAAGGGTGACATCCTTACAAACGAACAAACGTTGAAGAACTCCTTCATCATAAAAGACAAGGATGGCAAGATACACTACGTCTTCTGCCCTACAGCTAAATCCTTCATAACGCTGCTCCCACTACCAGAACTTGCGGATTATGACAAAGACAAGCTCCTTTTCTCAGATGACGAAATCGCAACACTCATGTCTTCGGTCAAAATCACCGAAAAGAAAGCAACAATGGGACAGACAGAGCTTAGCATAACCGCCCCGGCAGCAAAAACAACAAAAATTCCTGTAAAACGACCTTCCAGAAGGCTTTTGAAGGAACAAGAGCTGTCGGGAACACCAACTTCCAAACCCCACCCCGAAACAGAACCCACCCTTCCAGAGGAACACATAACAACATCATCACTAGACTCTTTCATAATGAGTCTAAATGCTAATCTCAAAACCACCACTCCACCATCCACCATCCCAACATCCACCACCCCACCATCTTCTACCACACCATCCACCATCCCAACATCCACCACCCCACCATCTTCCACCACACCATCCACCACCCCATCATCCTCCACTCTTCCACCTTTTTCCACATTACCCTTCTTCCCTTCGGGCATCCCATTTTCCGCTACTACGACCGAATTCACTTCTTTCACCTCAACAGACTTTCCATCAACATTACCGGACTCACTTTTCTCTCCGGATATGTCACCACCCTTCTCATCCGCTGCCGCCCCGACACCGCTAGTGATCCCTTCCACAGTCACTATGCAGTTCGCGGGACCATCAACAGTGTCCTTTCCGCATGACACTACCACCACCATTCCACCCCGATCCCAGCCGCCCCACCCTTCTCTCACTGGGGTCCCCTTCACTAACGTCGGTGAGGAATTCGGACGACAATTTGACACCATCTGAAACCTCCTCACCGACCCTTCTAACATATTAAATTCTATTTTTTCTTATGTGCAGGGTTTAACAAAGCAGGTCTCCAAGATCGACGAGCAAAACCGTGCCTTGCCAAGAATCCTCCAAGAAATCCAGCAACGACAAGTTTCAGTGGCTAAGCAAGTTGACCACGTCGACGGCCACTACAAAACCTTGCCCGAGCTGGTCCTTGGAGTCCAAAGCCAGCACAAGGCGATGGCAAAGCTAGTTGAGAAGATCTCAATACAGACTCAACTGCTGCCTGAGACCCTCCGCGAGCTCAAGCAGCAACAACAAGCTTTCAACACGTGCTTGGACGACATCAACATCACCCTCACACAGCTACACAAATGCCAAGAGGAGTCATCAACCAATGAACTTACTCAACTAAGAGCTCAAGTAACTGACCTCACATCACGACTCCTCTCGGCTGAAGCACGTTATTCTGATTTAAAGGAAACCCACGATGCACTGCTCGAAACACACGAGCACGTGCAAGTGGCATACGACGAGCTTCAATCCATCCATCGTCAGTGCAAGAAGAAAGCACATAAGAAAACAACAAATAAATCAGCAGCAAATGAAGACGATGAAGATGAAGATTCTGATTCTTCGGCTGACTGCAACAACAGTACCTCCTCAAGTGATGATTCTGATAAACCAGATAATGTTGGGGAGGGTCCTAGCCATGGAAAAGAACCCAAACAGCAGATGGATCACCATGACGGTGATAAAGATCCCAAATCCCCACGCAATGATAATGTTAACATGTCATATGGGGACCAATTTCTTGACTATTCCGCTATGGGATCCATCGGGGAGGCTGCTAAAGATGCGGCTTTCGTTGAGTTCCACCAATGTATAATAGGAACCAGCGCCAGCTCCCCCACAACAGCTGTCCCACCCCCCTCAGTGCTCGACACGCCAGCAGCTTCACCACATGACGAGGACGAATCAGAACGAGTGTGTTTAGATACTGATGAAGAGCTCGATTCTGCCTCGGACTCAGACGACTACATACAGGGCTATGAGGAAGCTCCAGAACTACCTCCCTCCCCCCCTCCATGAGAGCTTCCCCCGCCACCACCCCTACCGCACAAAATGCATGACATAGATATGGAGGCCATCTCCACATTAGATGCTCAGGATATTTTTATACTGAACACTATCGTGGACGATGCAAAAGTAGGGGATGATATTATCTACCACAATGCTAAAACAAAGCGCAAGATGACACGTGAAGACTTCCGCAACATTCTGTGACCTCGGTCGACGATGCCAATGTCTATCTTCCGTGTCCTTCTCGCCAACTGTATAGAAATATACAGAAGTCATAAGCGTCAACAGCCTGTTTTTAATGCCTCGCCTGCCCTATCTTTGGGCCTGCTATACAAGGACATCAAAGAAAAATCAATCAAACGTATGCGTACTGGTTTAGCACGATGAGCACGTTATCTTACTGTGCCCTTCCAAGTTTCAAATCATTGGTTATTCATGGTTGTTGATACCGAGGCTCGGGATGCCACGGTTTATAACTTATGCAGTGCTGAGCTACCCGTCGGTACAATAAACTTTATGGGTGAAGCATCTGGTGAAGCAAGATGTATACCCTTTCGGCTGCTTAAGCTAATTTGGGCTGCACGTCCATCTCTCCGCCACAACTGGAGCCAGCCTTGGTTCAAAATAATAAACCCGCAAGTCCAAGCTGACGAGGAATCTGGGGATTGCGCTTTCTGCACCATACGTCACATCCAAGCGTTGAACCAAGAAATCCCATTCTCTGCTCTGGTTGCTGAAGATTTTCATTCTTTACGAGGACGTTATGCCATGGAGCTCATCTGTGATAGACGGTTCTTCAAGGACTCGACGATGGCACCAGATGATGTCCCTCGCTACCTCTTCTCCTCTATCCAGCGACCGCAGCGGCGACCCTTCCGACAAACTCTGAAGGAGTCAGAGAAATCAAAGAAACCGGCCTCGACAACCGAGCAAAGCAAAGACGACATTGATCCTTTGTCTGCCATCAAACCATCTTTCCCAGACTTTGATCTCAGTGCTTGCAAAGGCCTTTCTGACTAGGAACTACGTCTCATCATGTCAAGGCTTTCTACCGAGAAAGATGAACTTGTGTTCATGTCTGGTGACATTCTCATAATGGCAGACACTCTTCGAGAAACTTTATAATTTAAAGGATCACTCTCTGTAAGCCTATTTAAAGCTAAAGCACTTCGGCGCAGATGAAACACTAATCTCCTATCTACAACACACAACGCTGAAGTTCATCATGCTACCCTTCCTCTATCATGAACACTGGCTGCTCCTGGCAACAAACCTACCAGAAGGAACAATTACAATTTATAATAGTTACGACAGCCAGTACAATCCACAATAGAAGAATTATGTCGTGACGCCAAAAATGCCCACAGAGGTAGTAGCGAAAGAATGTGCTGAAAAATTAATCGATTTTCTAAGTCAGCACACAAAAGCTTACGACAAATAACATTTTCACCGCCCTTCCTTCTACAACAAATGTCCCCAACAAATTCGACAATCAAACGACTGCGGCTTCCATGTCCTCTATTGGATCTACACCATCATCGTTCTTCAGAAACCAGTAGAGGATATGAATGACGTAGACTATCATGCCCTGCGAGGACAATTTGCAACTAAACTCCTTCAAGCACCAGGAGCAAGCACATGATTCACTTAGCCTGCGGCCCTTGTCCTCGTACTACTCCACCTATCACTTTGACACTCTGAGGACAGAGTGCGTGATAAGTTAGGGGGGGTACATTAGACAAGGGTGAGGTATCATCTCTATATCCTTCTTTCTCCATCTTCTCCTATTTTTTTGTATAAATTTTCTCAGTTTCCGTTACACCTTTAGCTTCCTAAGAATGGTTCATCTTTAGAATAAAATTCACCCTCAACTAACTTTAGAATCAGGTTAGTCCTCAAAAGTAAAATAGCACTTAGACATACAATGGCGACTTAATAATATCTCTCCACCTTGGGTTTTCATGCTTTTGTTTCACTTCTATATCTGACTCTCCACAAGGTCAATATCAAGGCAGAAATAAGCCGAGCTCTCAAGGACGAGAGGGGTATCAGGCAACTCCGAATTAAGAAGTCTTGCAAGCGTACCACACAATAAGTGCATGTTGAAAAACTCTAAGAACAACTTTTCTCTCTTTAAATAAAAGAGGCTTGGCCGCCCAAAATAAATTCCAAAAGTAATCCCCAAATCCCAAGCCTGTGAGTTTTTCGAATAAAAGCCAGGGTGTTGAATAAAAACATGAGAGTTGCGCCATGCATAAGGACTTATAAGAAGAGCCAATAAAGGTCTCACCCGGCCGGTACATTCAGTTGCCCTCATAAAGGCAGATGTGTCGTGCCCGGTAGTGGGACCCTAAGGTTTCTAAATATAAGAGAAGGCTGATAAAGAGCTTACCCTGTCGGTACATTAAGCTGCCCTCATGAAGGTAGATGTGTTGTGCCGGTAGTGGGTCTCTAAAAAGCATAGACAAGCCCTCTCCCACAAAAAGGGAGAGTTACACTTTAAGCCTTTAGCCAACCCTCATACCCATTCTAGTTACCGGTAGGTTCCTCAGAGAGATATAAAGCTGATTAGAGTCAACAACATGCACAGAATAAAAAGTGGTCCCAATGCAAGCTACGAGATACGGAAGGAACTTGAGACCCATGCATCTCTCAAAAACCTGAAAGAGTCGAGGCAAGCAATAAGATCCGATATGATTTGAGGAGAACTCAGGTTGAGAATTGAAACAAGAGTATGGAAACCCTAATCAAATAAAATTGTCTCGCCACTGCATGCCTTAGCTCTATCTAACTTGAGGACAAGCTAGACTCTAAGTTAGGGGGGTGATAACCTCTCACTTTGTGATGCTATTTTATTAGTTTTCCCTTGTTTTCCATACTCTTTCTTAAATAAATTAGAAAGAATCATTAAATCTTTACCTTATTGCTGACACATCAATAGATTAACTTTTCTTTTCTTTATCCTTGCAGAAAACACAAAAAAAATTACAAAAAACCCCAAACGGTCTCAAGACCGTTTAAGGCCAAACGGTCCCAAGACCGTTTAAGCCAAATGGTCTCAAGACCGCATGAACTCTAAACGGTCCCGAGACCGCATAAGCTCAAATGAGTCCAGTGCCCAAACGAGTTCGGCGCCCAAATGGGTCCAGCGCCCAAACGAGTTCGGCGTCCAAACGGGTCCATCGCCCAAATGAGTTCGGCGCCCAAACGAGTTCGGCGCCCAAACGAGTTCGGCGCCCAAACGGGTCCAGCGCCCAAACGAGTTCGGCGCCCAAACGGGTCCAGCGCCCAAACGAGTTTGGCGCCCAAACGAGTTCAGCGCCCAAACGTGTTCAGCAACCAAACGGGTCCAGCGCCCAAACGGGTCCATCGCCCAAACGAGTCGAGCGCTCAAACGGGTCCAGCGCCCAAACGAGTTCAGCGCCCAAACGGGTTCAGCGGCCAAATGTGTTCAGCGCCCAAACGGGTTCAAGACCGTTTGGGCTCCACTTAAGCCTATAAATAAGACCCAAAGGGGTCCTCAAGGGGGGAGAACTCTCAAACGCCCAAAGGCTGCCTCTCCAGTTCCAGAGCACTCCCATCTTTCATCCATCGCCCCAAGGCTGCCAGTTTGAGATCCACGTTCCATCTTCAAGCTACCTTCTCTCTCAACAACAAAGGTGGAAGAGAAGATCTATCATCAAAGCATCCACGAAGTGTGAAGATCGTTGCTCTCTTCACTAAGGGTTCATCCTTCCCTCCTCCGTGGAGATGACGTTCTTTCTCTCTCTTCTCGCCTCCTTCTTTATCCTTGATATGAGCGAGTAGTCTCATTCACTAGGGTGCGGGGAGTAGCCCCGCTACCCATGTTTTCATTTCATGCAATGTAATTCAACTGTTTGCAATAGAGATACTCTCCTTTTCAGTTCAACATCAATCGTTAAATGAATGCTTGTTGCTTGATCATCAACTTGTATTACCTATTGTCTTTTGGTATGAATTGTCTACGTTTGTACCCTTAGATCTGAATATCGATTGAAAGTTGGTTCTGGATGTATGTAGTCACCATACGTCTGTTTCGGTATCTAGGAGTGCTTTCATGAGTGGAGTAAACTCACTCCCATCGTTGCACTTTCATACTATGAAATGGAATCAGTTGACGTATGAAAGTGCAACCTTGGCAAGGTCGAGGAACACACTTCATGAAGAAGTAATGCAAAGCAAGTGACCATTCATTATGGGATGGCTGGCGTTGCAATACTGCACACTTCTCATAGTTAGTTATCCGAAAAGAAACTAAGTCTACAAGATACTAACTGATTAGAATCTCTTTGCAGGTTGTTTTATTATGTTGCATGTTTTGATCCATGTGTAGTGGTGTGAAACCCGATAACATCCTAGTGGTTTTTAATCATTGTTTACAACCCTAATTTCTACTTTCTTGCTTTTACTTTCCTCACACTTAGTTTAAACAACCAAATCAAACTTTCGATCTAAATATCAACCGTTAAGTAATTAGGTACGACTAAAACATTTTCCATCTTGATTAATTCTAATCAAGATCGTTGTCCCGAGGATTCGACCCTTAAACTATACTACGATAAGACTTCCGCGTGTCCTAGCACACGTGGGTGGAGATCTTACCATAGTACAAGCAAGGCTAAACCTAGAGATTCATCATCTCTAGGATTTTTAGTGGCGTTGCAAAACTCCATCAATCAGCATCACCTTCATCACTAGAGTCACCAACAAATCCATCAGAGCCATCATCAAAAGCATCACCATCATTCTCATCAACTTCTTCATCATCCTGGTCTGACACCTCTTCATCAACAGAGGGACCGAAATCACGACCGGGCCAACGGGCATTCTTCTCATCCCAAGACAAACCAGGAGCATGGAGATCATTGTCCTGTGGGAAAGAAGGAGCAAAATACCGAGACTAGCAAGCAAAGTGGCCAATGGGCCAGCTGTTAGAGGTAACACACCAGGGGTAGATCCACCAACAGTAGGGGGTGCAGTAGCAGAAAATGCATGTGGACGAGCAGGGTAAAAGTAAGCATATGAAAAGGATGCATAGTCACCTCCTGGGTATGGCTGGTAGGTAGGGAAGGGGTGTGCACATGACATGTTCATGTTGGACATGATGGAACATAGGTCCTGATGTAGGTGATCCTGAACCTGAAGGTTGTATGCCTGTTGATGCATCATGTAGCCCATAAGAGTTTCATTGGATACATGGAACGAGGCACAAGCAAGTCGGGTAGGATGAGGTGTTAGAGGTGCTCGGGTAGAGGTAGAGGTAGAGGTAGAGGAACCAAGTGTGGTAGAGGACAGGATAGGAACTGACTTTTTAAGAGTGGTTTCACTAATGCAAACTCCTTTCTGGGCATGTTTGTTGTGAAGGTCATGGAAAAGAGATTTGCCAATGGCAAGCTGGAAAAGACCACAAATCAGGGCTAGGTAGGGTGGGTGGGTGCTACGGGTGTTCTTATCTGAGTCAAAGAAGGTCATATGATGGAGAACATATCTCGACCACTTGACTCCGATGTTCTTCAAAAGACAATACATGATTATCGTAGTGTTTTCTACAATCACAGTCTAATTCTTCTTTGGGTGAACATTGCAGTTAACGACTAGGGCAAGGATGCATCTCTTGAGGTCCAAGGCAGAGGAGGGAAGGGTGCACTTCTTCTTATATGTGAACTGAGGATTCTTCAAGAACTTATGAATATCATGGAGAGTAAGATCATATTTCTTATATAAGGCCTCATGTTCAACTAAGTAAAAGTACTATGGATAGTCCTTATCCCAGGTGTCAGTCACTCCAGTGCCCAAAAAGAAGATGTTTAGGGTTTCCTTAGAGACTTGGAATTTCTTCCCGGCTATCATTGATGTGAGGACTACTTGAGTATTAGGTGGGGGTACGAGGGTGTCATAATTCCAATGTAAATTTGCATAGAATTCATGACATGCTTTGGTGCTTTTGATGGAATTGTTATAGCACATGCATTCAACACCCAAGGATGAGAGATGGTGATAATAAAGTAACTTCGCTACTTGATCTATGACCTCTTATCTTCATGGTCTAGGCTCAAATAGGGCACGAAAAGTAAAAGGGTTTCTAGGAAGGAGCTCCTTATACCAACTTAGAGCCTCATTTGAGACGAAGAAGGTGTCATCAAACAGAATCAAGTGGGAGTTGGATGAATATGAAGGTGCATTAGCTGGGGCGGCCCTCTTCCTCCTATTGGATTCCATAGAGATGAACAGGAGAGGAAGGAGAGAGAAAAAGCTAAGGAATCACCACTAAAACTCATTCATAGACCTAGGTTAGCAAGGGGTAAGGTCAAGGGAGGTCGAGCTAGGCAAACTAGGGAAAGGGAGAGGAAGGTTGGGGTTAGGGTTGAGAGCTTAGGGGAGATGGAGGTTAGATCATTTGACTTTTCTCTAGTTGAGAGGGAGAATAGTCAACCAAACCTATCTTAAGTTTGCTCCAGCCTGGCCATCGGTCGAGTTCGGTGACTCAAAAACTCAACTGACAGGCTCTTTTAAAAAAGCTCTCAGCCTCTGATCGGTCAAGTTGGCAACTCGACCGATGGTCAACATGACCTATATTTAGAAATCCTAATTTCTAGCCATTAGAGTGCTAATTAAATTTATCTTTCAAGTCCATTATGTATTTTGAAAATACTTAGGCACATATCACTCATCATTGTGTACTATTTTGTGGTAAAACAAGCGTTTGCAAAAAAAACCCCAAAAACAAGAGAAACCAAGACAAAATGAACATGAAAAACTGAAATTTAGCATATTAGCAAGCAATTGAGATCAAAGCATAGGCAAAGCATATATGATAGATGACAACTAGCTAGAGGGCATATCAAATTCATTCAAAGCAGTTATGAGCAGTTTAGATATAATAAAGTTAAATTGCTTTCTAGATAGAGGTTTAGTGAAAATGTCCACCAACTGATTTTCTGTGTCTACATGTGAGATATAGATATCCTTCTTGGCAATGTGATCATAGAGAAAATGATGGAGAACCACTATATTCTTAGATCTACTATGCACGATAGGATTATATGACAAGTTAATTGCACTAGTATTATCACAATAGATAGGAGAAGCATCAAAATAAATGTTAAAGTCTTAAAGCATTAGCTTCATCCATAGCACCTGGGCACAACAACTCCCAGTTGCAATGTAGTAAGCCTCAGTGGTTGATAATGCCACTATTCTCTATTTCTTGGAGAACCAAAACACCAAGCATGGTCCTAGGAGGAAACAAGTGCCACTTCCGCACTTTCTATCAATCAAGCACCCTGCATAATCCACATCACTATAAGAAGTAAGAGTAAAGTCCCTTGACTTGGGATACCATAGTCTAAAATTTTGAGTTTTGGCTAAGTACCTTAAAATCCTCTTTACATCTATAAGATGTGATTTCTTAGGGTTTGATTGAAAGTGAGCACACAAGCCCACACTAAACATTATATCAGGTCTAGAGGTAGTTAAGTAAAGTATACTTCCAATCATACCTCTATAGATCTTCTCAGCTACCTTCTCATCTTCTTCATCTTTGTCAAGTTTGGTGGTGTTTGACATGGGTGTGTCCATCGACTTGGTGTTCTCCATCCCAAAGCACTTGAGTAACTCACTTGTATACTTGCCTTGGTTGATGAAGTTTCCATCTTTTGTTTTCTTGATTTGAAAGTCGAGGAAGAACGTGAGGTCACCCATCATACTCATCTCAAATTCACTCTGCATAAGATCACTAAATTATTTGCATAGATCAAGGTTAGTTCTGCCAAAAATGATATCATCAACAAATTTTGAATGATAAGAAAATTGTTAGAAGTGTGCTTTAGAAATAAGGTCGAATCCATTTTACCCATAATATACCCATGATCTAACAAAAAGTTCTTTAATTTCTCATACCAAGCTCTAGGTGCTTGTTTGAGTCCATGGAGAGCTTTTTGCAATGAATACACATGGTTAGGTAAACTATCATGTTCAAAGCCTAAGGGTTGTGCAACATACACTTCCTCCTAAATTGAACCATTCAAAAATGCACTTTTAACAACCATTTGATAAAGAAGAAAGTTTTTATAACTAGTAAAGGCAAGTAACATATGAATGGACTCAAGTCTAGCTACAGGTGCATATGTTTCATCAAAATCTATACCTTCTTGTTGATTGTAGCCTTGAGCCACTAACCTTACTTTGTTCCTTACCACTTTGCCGCTTTCATCAAGCTTGTTGCGGTAGATCCGTTTTGTGCCAATGATCTTCCTATCACTTGGTCTTAGCACTAGGGTCCATACTTTGTTCTTTTCAAATTTCTCCAACTCTTCTTGCATAGCTAGGATCCATTCATCATCCCCAAGAGCTTCCTTTACATTCTTAGGCTCGAGTTGTGAGATGAAGGCATTGTTGGCTTGTTCTTTGTTGAATGCAACCCACGTCTTCACTCTTTCAAATGGATCACCTAAAATAAGCTCTTTTGGATGATTCTTTGGAAACTAGGGGTTTGGATCCTTCTTCTCTTCATCTTTCTCTTCTTCTTGAGTGACCACCTCTTTTCCCTTTTGGGTGATGTTGAGCTCTTTTAGAATAGGAATTACTTCACCTTCAACATCATCATTTGGAACAATATCTTTGGGAATAGAGGGGTTAGTCTCAATAAACTTAACATTTATGGATTCTTCTATTTTAGCTAGATCAACATTAAATACTCTACAAGCCTTACTAGTAGTGCTATAGCCAAGAAAGAAATCCTTGTAAGGTTTCAGATCAAACTTGTCGAGAGAATATTTTGTATTCAAAACACAATAAGAACATCTCAAAACATGAAAATACTTGATAGAAGGCTTCCTACCACACCATAGCTCATTGGGGGTTTTCTTCAAAGACGGATGTGTAAAAACCCAATTTTGCACAAAACATGAGGTACTGACAACTTCAACCCAAAAATTCTTTGGAGTATCATACTTTAGAAGCATGGTCCTAGCCATATCCTGCAAAGACATATTCTTCCTCTCTGCAACCCCATTTTGTTGAGGTGTTCGAGGTATAGAGAAGTTATGTGCATAACCAGATTCTTGACAAATATGTTCTAAAAGACCATTTTCAAATTCTCCCCCACTATCACTAAGGATGGAAATGATGCGGCAGGAGGCTTCATTCTCAACTCGTTTACAAAAGCTCAAGAAAACATCAAGCATATCACTCTCAGAAATGAGAAAGAAGGTCCAAGTATATCAAGAGAAAACATCGATAATAACAAGATAATACTTGGAACTACAAAGCAATTGAGTTATCATTGGTCCAACTAGATCAAGGTGAAGAATTTCAAGAGCTCTCTTAGTACTAAGGACTCCTTTGGATTTGAATGAGGACTTGGTTTGCTTTCCTTGGGTACAAGGTTGGCATTCCTCATCCTTTTAAAAATCCAATTTGGGAAGTCCCTTGACCAAATCCTTTTTGTTCAACTTCTTCAACTGATGCATATTTTACATGACCAAGTCAAAAATGCCATAGAGAAATATCATTTGAGTTGACTACTTGGCATCTACCAACAACATTCTTAATAAAGTCAAGAACGATAACATAAAGATTACCACTTCTAGTTCCATTATATATAACTTGGTAGGTGAGGGAGTCTAGAATCAAGCATTCAAAGGAAGTAATTAACATAAGGTAACCATTGTCACATAGTTGACTAACACTAATTAAATTGTGATGTAGGCCATCTACAAAAAGAACATTCTTGATACACAAGGATTCACCTACATCACCCTCACCTTTTACTTTACCTTTCTTATTATCAAGGTGACTGATCCTCCTTTCTTTTTAGTGAAGTTGTGGAAATGGCTTATATCACCTGTCATATCTTAGTGAAGAAACTATCAACCATCCATCTTCCTTTTTCTTGCAAGAAAGGAGAATGTCGGTTCCCAACTCAAACTTTGGGATCCGGAGTTAGCTTGGGGACCCATTTCATCTTTGGGTTGGTCCCCTTAGGCTTATAAGGACATTAAGTAGAGTAATGATCATCACATTTGCAATAAGAACAAACCATATGATTCTTAGTGTCAGAATTCTCTCCTACAAAGAAAGGGGTCTCCTTGCTCTTTTTCTTACCTTTGGCTTTTCTCTTGCTCTTTGAAACTCCCACTACAAATCCCAAACCACTAGTACCATTTTGTTTGGTAGAATGGCCAAGGATTTCATTTAGGGAGTTTTTCCCTTTGAGGAATTTCTATAGAGAGGCCCTTAGTCTATGATTATCATCATTAAGAGATATGATAGTATAAGACAAACTAGCAATATCATCTCTAGCATGAACAAGGTCGGCCTCAAGATAGAGGGCTTTAGTTAAATAAGAATCTTTCTCAAGAGAAATAGAAGTAATATCATTACTAGGCAAGATAGTTCTAGAAGATAAATCATTAACTTGACCAAGCAACCTAGTATTTTCAGATTTAAGCACTTGAATTTCCTTAAGATAAACATCTCTCTCATCCCTACGAGCATCAACAAGAAGCTTAAATTCAACATATTTAGTTTTGAGATTTTCAAGCTCCTTTAGGCACTTTTAGTTGTTTTCCGTAAGAATTTCAATGTTCTTAAGGTAGACACCATTCTCTACTTCAACTCCATTATATTGGATTTCAATATCAAGATATTGGCCTTACAAATTATCAATTATCTCAAGATGAGATTTCTCATTAAGCTCAAGAATTTCAAGTTTAGCATACAAATCATCAATAATTTTTCCTAACAGTTTTCTTTTAGATTTACATTCAGTAAAAGAAGATCGGGTAGAAACAAGAATGTCAATAATATCTTCATTAGATAACTCATGCAAGCTTACCTAACTTACCTCACTTACCTCAAATATTTCTTCACTAGTAGAGGCCATGAGTGCAAGGTGGCACTCACCATCTTCTTTGGATTTCCTCCAATGTCATTAACTCTCTTCTTGCACACATGTATGGGTCAATGCTATGTTAACCCCAACTCGGATCTTTATAGTTGATCTACTTGAGGATGAAGCTTTCCAAGCTGCATGAGCTACATTCTAGTGTCTCTTCTCCTTTTTGTCCTTCCTCTTATACTTGCTCTTCTTCTTGTACTCCTCTTCATTCTTTGAGCTGCTCTTGTGATGTGAATTTCTTGACTTGGGACATTCACTCTTGTAGTGCCCCTTTTGTTCACACTTGTAGCACCTAGGAGTAGAGGAGGAGGAGGCCTATTTTTGCTTGAAGTTTTTACCCTTGATGTATTTGGATTCATGCTCACTTGGGCCATCATATTCACTAGAGGAGGAAGGAGAAGTCCGACAAGCAAGTTGTTGTTGAAGGATGACTGCCTCCACTTGTTCTTTGAAGGCACTATCTTTGATCTTCTTGGCTTCCTTCTCTTCTTGCTTGGCTTCTTCTTCTTGTTTGTCAAGCCTTGGCTCGTGGGCTTGGAGGTTGCCAATGAGCTCTTCGGTTGGGATGTCCCCAAGGCTCATCACTTCTTCAATGGATGTGACCTTTGACTCCCATCTCTTTGGTAGAATCCTCAAGATCTTGGAGTTGATTACACCTCTATCCAAAGTGTTGCCCAAAGCAACCAGCCCATTGATGATGACATTGAGTCTTGAGTACATCTCCACAATCCCTTCTTTCTTTCCCATCTTGAAGTTCTCTAGAAGGCTGTTCAACATGTAAATCTTACCCTCCTTGACTTGCTTTGTGCCCTCATAAGTGATGCACAATTTGTCCCAAATCTCATGTCCCAAGATGAAATCTGATTGAACTCCATTGGAGTAAGGGCTGCATAGAGGATGCTTATGGCTTTGGCATTGAGTTGGGCTTCTTTGACTGTAGATTCACTCCATATTGCAACAGATTTGGTTGGCTCCTTGTATGGTGTGACCATCACCTTCCATATGTCAAAGTTCATGCCTTAAATGTAGAATTACATGCACCTCTTCCAATAGAGGAAGTTGGGGCCATCAAAGACCAGGGGACGGATGGAGAAGCCTCCCTCTAGATTGAGAGAACCAAGTAGATTGTCATCCATCTTCTCATCTTATGGGAGATTGTTGGAAAAGATCCTTAGCTCTGATACCACTTGTTGGATCTAAGGCTCTAGGGGGTGGTGAATAGAGCTTCAAAAATTCTCACAAGATAGATTAGACCTTCAAATTATATCAAATAAAACCAATAGCTTAAGTGCAATTTGAAGTCCTAACTAACAAGAATAACAAGGATGAGAGGAAATGAAAGCAAACACTTGGCAAGGTCATTTAGAGTGGTTCCACTCTCCAAACTAGGAGAGAGTCAGTCCACTACCTAGAGAGATCAACCTCTAGGATTTTTCAATTGTTTTTCTATATATATTCACCAATAAGAGTTACAACACAAGACCACCAAAGGACTTACCCATACAAACACAAAGAGTCTTCCACCTTACCAAGGACTTACCCACTTTGCCAAGAGTCTTCAGCCTTCTTCTAAGGTCTTACCTATTCTTACACAAGTCTTCAGCCTTCAAGGGTTTACCCACTCTTCTTGGATCTTCAGCCTTTACCTTCTACTTCACCTGGAGAAGATATTCACCTCTTCTTCAACTTTGAAGAAAAATAGCAATAGCTTCACCTTCACTCGAGTAGCTTGCTTCATGGAGGAAAGGGGTAGGGAAGATGGAAAGGAATGAGAGCTTTACAAGAACAAGGAAGTATCTCTCTTACAACTGGCCTATCTCACTCATAATCACAAAATGAAGTATAAACTAGAGAGAGAAAGGGGATCAAGGAGTTGCAACACACTCAACTATAGCAAGGACTTAGAATATCATGAATGAACAAACTTGGAATGAACTCCAAGGGGTCCAATTTATAGTTGGGGGTGTTCTCATGAGTGTGGGATCACTTAAGGTCGAAATATAGCCGTTTCCAAGTTCCAACGGGTCTATTCTCACCCAAAACAATTCACCAATGGTTATAATTGTTTTTTATACATTTTCCATATAACACATTTAGTTGAGTTTCAATATAGGTAACTCAACTGATCCACTAAATGACAAAGCCTATTTTCAAACTATCGGTCGAGTTTGTTATGGGAAACTCGACCGATGAGCTAAAATTAGTTTTTCTCAGTGAGTCGGTCAGTCGAGTTCTGTGAGTGTGCAACTCGATCGATGGGTCATCTTCAGAAAATCCATCATAGGATCGATCGAGTTTCCAACTCGACTGATAAACAACCTGTGATAAATTTTCTAAATTAACATTTGAGTGATTAAACCTTGGAATTAAGTGTCCCTGATTTATTCTATCTTAGTTACAAGTCATATCATCAATACAAGTGATTACTAAAATCATCTAAGGTCATTTGGAGTGATTTCCCAAAACACACACTTGCATTGCATTTGACTTGAACTTGAACAAGCTAGGTCTTATGTAATTTGATCCTTTTCATGTACCTAAAGCCTGAAATCGATCTTGAACAAACATATTAGATACATAGGAATGGAATGGTTAAGCCATTATCAAAATATGGGCAATGTATAACTCTCAAGTCAACAAACACATGTCTAGGGATTCCCATCAGTCGAAGGAAATCTAGGTCAATACATCTCTATGTGACCGTAGAGAAACAAATCCAACATCTTCATCGACCGAAGACACTATCAAACCCTAACGACTGAAGAGAACAAGACTACACCTTTGATTGAAGAGACTAGGTCAAATAAAAACCTTGCGAATGAACATAACTACACACCCTCATTGATTTGAAGAGAAGTTTAACCATCAACATTCTCATGGATCCAAAACCTTGTGACTGAAGGAAATAAGGAGCAACCTCATCGACCAAATAACATAGGTCATCTATGTGACCTCTTAAGGGATTCATACTTGGCGAGCCGCAAAACATCCAAAAACAAAACGACCGCACAAGGCACCACTTGAAACCATTAAGAGAGAGAAAACCACCTCCAAAACATGGTCAAAATAGAATGATAACTACCATGAGCTGAAAATTACCAAGAACAAGGTACAGGAAGAAGGTCACCACCAAAACCTTAAATTCGATCATCAACCATGAGAAAACCAAACAATGATGCAAGAGAGAGAAAACCAAACTATGATAATAAGAAGAAAACTAAAGTTTAGCATGTGCATGCCCGAACCAAAACCTTCACCATAAACAAAAGTTCGGGTATAAGAATTAGCATTTACATAAAGGGGTTTATCCACTCAAGATCACCACATGATCATAAAGTCTGGTCAAGATATCATCATCATACAACTTAAAGCCATATTTTAGAGATAGATTTCTTGCATGTAAGATTAAGTGCAACAATACTTAAGGAGAAAGTTATATAACTTACCTTGATTGTGAAGAACAACTCTAAAAGCATGATGCTCTAAAGAAAGAGAGGAAAACCCAAGCTTGATCAACACCATGACCAAGATAGTATCACCTCAAAGGAAGAAGAACATGTTGGTATGGTATGCCCAGAGAGCCAATCATATGATGATTGTGATATCATATCACATAAAGGATTTGATTAATAATCATAAAGGCTAGATTCCAATTCATTCTATTTCACTCAGTTATGAGACAATGAGAAAACATAATGAATGTCTAAAGAATGACGATACTGAATGACACATGTCTTCAAGTACGTGACATGAACAATGAGATCATATGGATTTTAAGAGTATGCACACTCTTATTATGTCCCTAGTTGGTTGTTACTATGGAAGGTAGATAGAAAATAGTAACACACAAGACTGGAGTGTGGGTTGGTTGATGACAAAATCTCATTAGTCATGATATGTGATATCAAACCAAACACAAATACTTTTTAGGAAACAATGTATCAAACATACCCACCTTGAGAGATACACATGGAAACCATAAATGGTGTTCATAGTCATCTTTCATAGTGAAGGTGGTGATTGTGGTTCCTAGACCTAAAGTCACTACAGTCATCACATGTCATTTGGTAATTGGTATAATTTGACATCATCCAATGTAACCCTAAATTAGGATTGCCATAACAATGATGATTGGGTAACTGTGACACATGGGGATTGACTGTAAATGATGTAGATGGGATTTGTCCCTCCTACTGGAGTTTGATATCCAAGATACTTATTAAGCAAGACTAAGAAATGCATGCACATGCACATGTGGATCAATATATGATATTGAGGTCACATATATCTAAGTCTGTCTTCTCTAGTTCAAGGAACAAGGATTGAATTTTGAGAGGATGACAATTCCATGCCTGGAGTTCATTTCAGATATTAGAGACCAAGTAATTCTACAATCACTGAAACACCTTACATAAATTTTTAGTTGAAGTTGTTCTCCAACTTTCCATTCACTTGGATAGCACTGATGTGTGACTAGGCATCACTCTTTGCTTGTGATGTCATAAATTAGCTATGGACATTCACTACCAACGTGATATGGGACCTATATGGTCACACAGATAGGACACTTGGAAGAGGAGTTTAATCATGAAGGATAATTGATTTGATTGCCATAGTGTTTGGGTATTCAATTCAAGCAACAAATCAACTGACTGGACTCCCAACCCACCGGTTCAAGTATTGAAATGACATGTTGGAGTGTTAGGTTGATTAGAAATTGAATTGGTTGAGTTTGGGTAGAAATGGGGAGTGAATCGATCAACTCAAGTCACCAAATGACTGGTTGGTTGAGTGACATGCCCAATTCATGGAGAAATTTGATTGCATCAAGGATTAATGTTGACGTCATGTTATGGATTTATTGGATTCAAACTGGCAATTCATACATGATTGGAAAATGTGGCAAAATGATCAGTTCACTGAGCAAACTGATTGGCTCGCATGTGAACTAAATCAATTTTCTTGCAAACCGACTAGTTTTCTGCTCACATGTTGCGATAATTCATGATCTTCCAGTCCCTTCCACTACCACACAGTCTGGGAACCCATGCCCTAACCCTCCTATAAATATAGGGGAACTGGGGCCTTCTCATACACAACTCAATTTCCTCTGACAATTATTGTCCTCTCTGGTTATAGTAACCAACATAGCGCTCAAGCAAGTTCTACCTGATAAAAGGAGGAATAGCAAGGGAGAACAATTGTGGGAGAGCAAGTTGGTGACTAGTACACCAATAGGAGGGACAACTGCTTCCTATCTGTTCTAGTTGAATGACAAGAGTTCTAGGTGGTCCGTGTGGACTACTATAGAGGTGGGGAGGCTGTTGTCTACATGGTGAAGACTAGGACCTGCTGCAGATGCCATCCCAGTGCAACTACGAGTGATGCACTACTGTAAGTGTTACAACCCGTTCCTAGCTTTACTGGTAATCCTCAAGTTTTAAGATAATCTTAATTCTTACCATGTTTTTTTAGTAATATTCTATGGTGTGCTTTGTCTTAACTTTGGTACCTTAAATATTTGTTTGGGCAACTCATAATCATCACTTAAGCATACTATAAAGTTCTGAGTTGGAGTTAATATAACATTAACCCATACATGTGTGTAAAAAGAGAGTTAATGACATTAGAGGAAATAATTATTAAATACTTTTTTCTTTGATATTATTATCATAAAAATATTGTGGGATTGTATATAATTCAATTACAAATCCAACAAAAAAAAGAATGAACCAAATCGGAGTCAAAATGAGTGAGTTATGCCATTTTTAGTAAGCATATACTGAAAACCGCGACAGACGCTGCGTCGACACCGCGACCGTGGTGTAAACCGTGACTGACGCTACATCGACACCATGACTGCGGTGTAAAATGTGACCGATACTGCATTAACACCATGACTGACACTGCATTGACACCGCGACTGACGCTGCGTCGACACCGCGATCGCGATCGACGCCACCAAGATCAGCCAATCGTAAAATGATCATATCTCGAGCAATACTTATCTGTTTTTAACAAAACAAAGTATGTTGGAATAACGATTTGATGAGGGAAGTAACATATGTTGGAACTCCAGTAGGAGGGACTTAGTAAGTAGTTTTTACCGTGGATTTGGGGAAGAACGTGAAGAACGTGAAGAACAACAGAAATCAAAAGGGCTTGCTATAAATTCGACTGGGATGTAGGAGGGACATACTTTGTTTGGGGAAGAACGTGAAGAACGTGAAGAACAACAGAAATCAAAAGGGCTTGCTATAAATTCGACTTAGTAAGTAGTTTTTACCGTGGATTCCTTCTTCTCTTCACTTTCCCTTGATCAAAACCCTTGATCCAGTGATTTGGAGGTTTGGATTAACCTCTAATCTCATCTTCTACCTACAACAGGTCCCGTTTAGGGTTGAAAGGAAGAAGAAATCATAGATTTTTCTAGGACCTTGATATGGATTCGAGATCTTCAAAGATGGGCTATGTTTTAGGGTGTTTTCACACCTTAGGGTGAGTGGGTACTTCCTTTAAATAGTATATTGTACGAAAATCAGTTAAATCATTAATAATTTTCAATTGATTAGTATGCAAGTACAACCCTAAATGGTCGATTTGATCTAGCTTTTGCAAGATGATTTGATATGGATTATTCCTCTGTTGTGATGAATTTCAGATTATGAAATCAGATTAGAAATGAGCGCAACCCATCTAAATGATAAATTTTAAATTAATTGTAGGGGTTACATGATTATACTGGAAAGTGGTATTTTTGGCTATGACTGAAATTGTTGTACAATTGAATAAAGAAGTTTGTCTAGTTGAATCTCCTTACTTACGAATGAATGTTTTATTTGTATGTGTATTGCATATATGTCAGATAAGATCTTGCATTCCATTCGATGATATCAATGTTTTCTTGATATATCAGTAAGGAGGGTGGAAACCCTAGTTCAGTCCATTACATGGTTTCATATATATATTTGATTATATGTGAAATGCTGAGAGCAATCCTTATTGAATGATGTTATGATGTATTCAATCCTTATGTGAGATATGTGATAAGTGAATGAGGTAAATGAAACCCTAATTACAAGGTGTTCAATGATTCAAGTGCTGTGATTTTAATGTTTCTAAACTTGAGATGTGATGATGCTTAATAGTTCAATTGTGGTATATGTTATCAGATGGTTTATGAAATGAAAAGTTTACAAAGATGAATAAAGATTCATTGATGTGATGATTGAATTGTGAATTTAAAGAGTGAATTAGATATGTAGATGACCTTAACACTATAGAATCCTCATAGGATGAGGCCTACGCTATGAGGAGGGAACAATTTCCCGACTGGAGGTAGTCCAGATCGAGGTAAGCTGAAGCGCACCAGTAGGGTGCGAGGGTCTTGACCAGTAGGGCAGACTTCTTATAATTGTATGGTACCCAACATTAACCGGGGATGCCGGTGGTACCTGTGTTACTTGTCAAATGATCAGTGGTCAGTAGGTCCACTGATGCACAATAAGCATGAGGGCTTTGACTCACTGCCTGAGTACCTAGGTTGAGAGGTGGAGTCTGAGATATCCGACCTCTCTTATTAGCCGCCGAGAGGCAGACGTTTCGAGGCCCACTGTAGACAAGGTCTTACTCAAGAGATAATCTTAGGAACCTAGGCATGCTTCTAAGCCTTGTACTGTGAGATAGTAGCTTGCTGCGATTCTTTCACATGTTGTGGTACACCTCATGTGGGTTCAGGCATATTAAGATGAATGAGAGGTTAAACAAGTGTGCACAATTATTCAATTATTCTTTGTATTTTTCTGAGTTATTAGTTCTCTTTGATATTAATTAAGCATGTTCATATATTGATTCACTCTTGTAGATATCTAGAGTATCCTGCCATATTTATTATTGTGAATGATTAGTCTCTTTAAATCTTACTAATTCTATAACTGATATCAGTTGCTCAAAAGTATATATGTAATTATATCAGTGCTTTAGACTGTTTCTTTGAAGTACTCATTCTCTGAGCAAGTAGGCTCACCCCTCTACTCACAATTTTTAGGGAAACCACATGGACTTGAAGAAGGTCAGAGCATCAGAGTAGATCGAACACATGAGTTAAGTATGAGATTAATTAAGTTCATTCGGTCCCTATCACTCTAGGTCCTTGTATAGATGTGAGAGAGTTGTAAATGATGTTTTGTATCATTGTTTCCTTGATAAGAGAGAATGTATTTGTTTGTCATTCATATGTACATGGAAGTGTGAGAAATAGAATGAATGTATGGATGTGTATCATTAATGTTGAGATCATATTAGAGTGATCAAATTTTAATTCTCTTGTAAAGTTTGTTTATGTGATTGGATGCGAGAAAACAAAGAGTTGAAATGAAAAAAAATTAGGAGTGAACCTTGTATTAAGTATAATCCTCATAGTCACGCCCTAATCTCATGATTGGTGGTAATTGTGGGATGCGGGTGTGACAGTAAGAGTTATAGTCATTGGACTTACTCCAAGATCAGGTATGAACTCATTAAACCATCCTTCCCATTATATAGTTGTTGACATGATCTTACTGTCATGGGGAATACATATAGATTTTTTTTGTTTCTATTGCCTACCCTGTGCTTGTATTTACCTACATAACAACCCAAGGTTAAAGAAATCTCAAGAAAGAGAGCACAATCCCTAGGCTGAAAAAGAAGGAAAGAGAGGAGATCTTCATCTCAACTTAGGCACTACCATGGAGAACCGTGGATTCCACCAAGAAGAAAGAGATTTCTCAAGAAGAACTACCATGGAAACCCATGGTTTTAGACAAGATAAAGAAGATAGGGATAGGGTTGCAAGAAAATAAGATAAAGATATCTAGATCACTTACAAAGGTCAAAGATCACCAAAGGATCAACAAAGAAGAGTTGCTCCAAATCCCTAGCTCGGCACATGCAAGGGTTCGTCCACCACTCCTAGGTTGAGCACTTGATTCTCCAAAAAGAACACAAGGGATGAGTTCTAAGGAGAAGAGAGCAAGAAGAGATTGTAAAAGGACTGCTTGCATGCAAATAGAGGGTTATAAATACCCAAGGGTAGAGAGAGATTAAGGAGGTTAGATGTCATGCACATAAGTGCCACTTGTCCACCACACATCATCCATGCAAGCACTAAAATCGTACATGCAACAAAAGACATTAAAAACAAGAAAAACCATCGACATAATTATGTAGGAAAATCCATCGGTGGCATGGATTCTCTGTGACCAAAACACACCAAAACCAATAGGTCGCATGGCATCCAAAACCCTAGATCTTCTTCGACCAAAGAGAGAGGGAAACAATTCTTTGACCACAACGAACCCAAGGGAACCCAAGGCACACTTCAAAACCTCTTTGATTGTAGAGACATGATAAAAAAACATCAAGGCAGTCATCGAAAACCAAAAAATCAACAGTCAACACACATGGTCAACACCTAACTAGGGCATCCAAGCAAACCCTAAAAACATCAACACTCAAGATGTCACCACATTTCTCCTCAACAAACCAAGGTACCACAAAGCACCCAAGGGAACCATTATCTCCAACATGATGCCAAAATATGTGAGGCACAAGAAGCATGTGACGAATTGCAAGATAAACCCTAAACATGGGTAAATTGCAATTAGGTCCAAAACAAGCACATAAAGGCATAACTAGCTCAAACAACATCCAAACTGGACCAAAATGAAAAAATAAGCATGTCACATGTTATTAAGGCTCACCACATGATTAGAATAAGGTTTTAAGCATATTATTATGTTAAGAAAGAAATATCAAGCATAAAGCTAGGTCAGGGGCCTTACACGGAGTGTCCCTGAGCTGGAAAAAGGATGTATATGTTATTTGATTTTTGACTTACTAGAAACTTCTGATTGTATCTTGAATAAGATTTTTTTAATGGGAGATTGTGTCATGGAGGAATATAGATTCAGTTAAAGAGGAGGGGAAGAGGAGAGATCAAAAGTTGAGGAACAAGTCTTCCCTTTTTTAGTTTCTTTGTCAAAAAGGATATGGAATTGTTGAATTTAAAAAAGGTTCTATTGACTTTCCAATTTGGATTGAACTGAATATTATATATATAGTAATTCAAATAGGAAATTCATTAAAAAAGTCTTATAGAAATCTCAACTAAAGGATAGAGTGTACTTAAGTGTAGAGAAAGAATTTTATTTCAGCTAAACCTCGATAAGTGGTAAATGGAGGAATGTGGGTGAAATAAATAGGTAAAAATAAAAAAGGTGAAAAATTTACATAATTAGCCAGAGAGAAAAATTGATTGTGATCATTAATTGAATGAATACAAATGGTATCTCAACACTAGGTTATCTTATCTCTATAACATCTATGACTAGACCTAAAATCCTTTCATTAAACCAGTTGCTATACACTCTCATGAAGAATACATCTTTCGTTCACTTGGTCAATCTAATATAACCATGGTAGGCGAGGCCAGTTTTACAATTTAGAAAATCCAAATGGGGACACAAAGAGGAGACTTAACGGATCATGATGGAGGGATAGAACAGATGGTACTTAAAAGATTTCCTCCTCATTTCTGGGAGAGTAAAGTATTTAAGGATATTATGTACATTACTAGGAATAAAAATCCATTATGTACACCTTGAAATACTCCAACCAACAAACTATATTAAATCCTTTTGTCACATTTTAGTCACCCATGCACCAACAAGACAAACAAAGTTCATGTTAGACCCAGGAAACATACTACACTATCCACATTTCAATCAAAGATCCTTTACCCTCTAATTCTCCTTTTGATGATGTTTATGATCATCCTACTATATGGATAAATCCACAATAATATCATCATATAAGTGATAATAAACCAAGGCTCTTGAATAAGGATATCTCTTCAACAAAGTCAAAAGAGAAATTATCCCCCACAAAAAGGTTACACTTGGGCTCATAAGGAACCAAATTTGACAAACACTACAAGGTCTAGGTTTAGAAATTATAACCATACTACATGATATTATAACCAACATACCTCCACCTACTTGACGGAAACTGATTCAGATCAAATCAAGCATCAGATTGTATGGTAGATTCCATCAACCCATCCACCCCAAGATGAAACTATCAATCACACCATTAAAAATATAGATTTTGTCATATGGGTGGCAGCTTATGACAAGAAAAACAAGTTCATTGAGGAGGAGATTCACTAGTGAATAGAAAAATAATGACAACCAACAGACAAAAAAAAGGAAAGAACAACAACAAAGTAGTGAACAAAAAAGAAATCTCACATATATCTGACAAGATCAATCCTTTTAATGGCTCTAGTGATCACATATAGTTATCTCTAGATCCCATAAAAAGTGTTATTTATTGTTCAAATTGTATTATAGTTCACAAACTTTGAAAAAAATACTAGACTTACCTTTTCAAACTCACATAGTGCAAATACAATAGTTAGTGAAATGATAATGATATATGTTGGTCAAATCAAATACCATAACATTATCCATTGGGACACTTGATTACTTTTCTAACTTATGAAATATCTCTTTGGTATACTCTATTATAGTTTGCAATTGTGTTATTAAATGAAGATTACTTCTCGTAATGTTTGTGGAATTATTTTGGCAAATAGATGTAGGTTGATCATATGTCAAATTAGAGAAAAATAAAATTCAACTTATCACCTTGAAAGAAACAAAATCTATTATCAACAATAAAAAAACTTTGATCAATGGGTGACATCATAATCACTCAATGATTTCGCAAGCCCTCAATAGAGTTCAATGATGGTATTCCCATAAGAAGGAGCAGTGTCAAGATATAATGCATCGATGATGCCATTGAGGATTATAGAATATCCATAAATTCTTTCATTGTTGAGGAGAATTTACTTGGGTGTATACTGGGCTTGATGGAGAGTTGGGTCAAAACAAACAAATCTTTTCAATGAGCATATTTTTTTAGCCTGAAAGTACAAGAATCCACCTTCACTTAGTGACGGAGACTTCAATTGCATTTGATATGCAATTGAACGATCTAATATATCATCAAAACAATATGAATAAGTTTAATGATTTCATCTTTGATGTGGGTTTGGTGGATATCAACATTAGCAACACAATACATGGTCAAATGGAGCTAGACTATTCCTATAGATTCTTAGGGTCTACAATCTGACATGATAATTTTCCCTTTATCTTCCCATGTAAGTGCAAGAATTATATCATGCCACGTGCCTATCACCCTTAGCACAACATACATACCTTAAGGTCCTCCCTCTTTTAGACTTGACAGTTTTGGAATAGGTGTAATAATAATTTCGTAGGGATTGTACATTTATTGTTAGTTAATCCACTATAATACTAGTCACATGATAAACATTCATAGATATTTGCAAGAGATGATGCACTAACTTTGCTCTTGAAGCACCACACTCTATGGAAACATTCATAAAATGTTTAGGGTAGCAAATAAATATTCTCTCTCTAGAAAATAGTCCCAATTAAAACTCTTTTAAGATAGGTTATGTCAAAATAAATTTCAAAAAATCTTGTTAGACTAACAAGTTATCTAAGAAAACATATTTTTTTGTTGTTAAAATAAGGTAAGTAAAACACATTTTTTTTTATATGGTCTTCTATTTTCATATAAAAGTCTCTACCATTCATTTTCTTCAATGACATGTTTTGATCACACATAATAGAATGGAAATCATTGTCCACTTTTAAGTATCTTCAACCACAAGTGTACCTTTTCCAAACACATAAGATCTAATTGGAATCATCTTTGCAAATGAATAATAGATCATCATGTTGATCTCACTTCACCCGATTTGATTTTTGATATAAAAAGGAAAATTTGAGTTTAGGTATGGACAAATCCCCCACACTAGATGCATTTTTTACATCTTTCTACCAACACAATTGGGGCATAGTCTAGGATCTTCTAGTCAGCATGTTTCAATAGTACTATGATGGTGATGATGATATATAGGGAAATATGTCTGTTACTAAATAGAAAGATGTTGCCTTCATAAATATATCTTGTTAACACTAAGATTATTTCTATGGTATTTATCAACAAACTAGAAAACATATATTTAACATAACAAGTGCGGAAAAAACCCTCTAGAGGAAGAAGAATTCAAGATATATATATCATGGCTACTGAGGTTATTCACTCTGTACAACTAATTGAGAAATCCTTACTTATCCTCAAACAGACTTTGAAAAGGCTTTCAAAGATGTTGATTGGCCTTTCCTAGTGCTATCTATGAAACAAAACAATTTCCAGAGAAAATTGAACACTTGTATATAGAAATGCATTAGCTTAAGCAGCTCACATGTGATTATCAATGGATCTCCCTTTGGCTACTTCATAGTACCAAAAGACTCAGGAAAGATGACACTTTACCGCCCTATCTCTTTATAATTATTTCTTCTATTCTTTTTGTAAAATTTAACTAGGAGTATAAATGATATCATGCAAAGAATTGACAGTCTCTATGATCTCATCATACAATTTAATGAAAATATGATTATCCCTATCAAACCAAACAACCATAATGTTATTAACACCCTTCACATTCCTGGTATGTTCCAAGATTTTTCTAGTCTCAAGATAAACTTCATTCGATTATCTTTCCTGGTATTCATTATCAGCTAATAAACTAGCTAAATACATGGATTTATTTAATGCAAGCTCAACTATTTATGTTCTATCAAGGTTTGCCTTTATCACTTCATAAACTACCTAGTAGCATATGGCAACCAACCTTAAATAAAATAACATAATGTTTGGCCTGATGGTAGAAATGCTTGAATAAAGTGGGTAAGCTTAATCTCATTAACACATCTCTCCCAGGCATGCCCTCTTATTATATAAGTTGTACCCCTCTACCTAAGATGATTAAAAAACAAGTTGATTTCTCTAACCAATGTTTTTAAGGGGATTTTCAAAAGAAAAATACAAGATACATTTAGGTAATTGACCCACTATTTGTAGGACAAAATTCTATTGGTGGTTGGGATATTATAAACATAAACTTACACTCTTAATAGTGTACTTAATTGGATTATCAAAGCCCAATATTATAGAAAAAAATCCCGCATTTGACCAAAAGTAATAAAAATTCTCCACTTCTTAGAAATACCAGAGAAGATGGCAACACCTCATAAATGATAATATATATTCTTCCACTCATATTTGGAGCAACGTCAAGTTCTGGTATAACTCTTGATATATTTTGGGTGCTTGGATCTCTATAAACCACACTTGGTAATTCCACATACTATTATCAACATATCTCTTGATCAAGTTTTCAAGCTTTTTAGTTCCTCTAGTGATAACTTGTTAAAAAGGTCGATGATTTGACATTGCACATCAAAGGTATGATTTCGTTATTTGCCTTAGCATGCCAAATAAAAAGCCTGAGCTATCCTAGACTTGGGATAAATGAATCATATATTGTATACAATTCATACGAATCCTTCACACACCCCGGGCACAATTCCCTTAATGGTAAATATTTCAATAGAATTAAATGCCCTCGAAAAGCATAATTCTTCCGTGATAGTAGGAAATAACAAAATTTTGTAGGGTCCATCTATAATAAGGAGGTTTTAATGGTACTTGCATATGTCTATTATGTTAAATTATGAGGAGAATATCGACCATTTACTCTTAGATTGTTCATTTGCTAAATCGATATGAAATTGATTCTTCTTCCAAATTACGTATGTACAGACCAATAATAACTACAATCATATTATTAATACCCTTTCCAGCAATGAGTCTTTCAGATCAAATCCTGGCTCTTTGACAACCTACATTATATGGAACATCCGATTGGCTCACAATCTTAGATATTTCAAAAATAAATATCTTTCAAAGAACATCATTATAGTATATATATATATATATATATATATATATATATATATATATATATATATATATATATAATTTTCTATTTGGAATCAATTCTCCCGTAGGTGATGCCTTCTCTACATTGAATGTGAAGACAACTCCTCAAGTTTTCTTAATTTTCATAAATGAAGACAATGACTCTCATGTTGGCATGATCAACATCAAGGTTGATGCAGAAATGACATCACCGGTGTGAATGCTTCAACAACTTGATGGTGTTTCACTTGCTTGTTGACTGGTGCATCTCGTTTAAGTTTTCCCATCTCATCGTGCTTTTCTTTGAGCCTTTAAACTTGAGCACTACCTTCACCCATGTTGGTTTCTAGGGTGGACATTCTAGTAGGTTGTTTTATGTAGAGTCTTCACCTCCACAAACTTAGCTTGGGGCGCTTATGGTGCTTCATGTTACGCGCTTGTACGCACAAGCTTATGTAATATTATCTTGAAGCTGGGTTTATCAAATAAAAAAAAGATCTCAAAAGCAACATGGCATTGCAATTTTTCCAAATGACCTCGCCGGCTGGGCTGGACTCCGAATGGATCCAACTACACGAGGCACCGCGATTCGTTTAAGTAGTTAATTAGCCGCTACGCATCAGAAGACAACCACCATAGAAGCACCGGAAGACTCCTTGCTAACGGCGCCGTCGAACTGTTTGCGTCTATGTCCCAACCGCCAAAATTCACGCGCCCCCCTTCCAGAAAGCAGCCAAATCCTTACGTCGCGAACAACTTAACGCAGAGTCAACAGGAGGAGGATGAGAGCATAAGCGCCAACCTGTACGTTGCCAACTTTGGGCCGGCGGTGGGCGTCTCCTACACGGATGTCGTTTCTGCATTCTCCTCCTTCGGGGAGGTTGCGGGCGTCCACGCGGCCGACGACTCCGGCACCCGCGTCATCGTATGTTACACGTCACCGGCGTCTGCCCGCGCTGCAGCCGAGGCGTGGGGTGGCGGCCGCACTTGCCCCGACCTTGGCGACCGCGTGCTTCACATCCGGTATTCCTTTCCTCGACCCCCCACAAAGGTAAGTAGATTCGCTTTACAAGTACTAAAACGATCAAATTCTTCTTTTTATCTTTTTCCTTTTGCTGGTTCTCCAGAATTTAAATTTTGTTTACCTCCTCTCGGTAAAACGAATTTGCTTTTCTCATCTTTTACAGGGTAAGATAAATGATCCTGTTTCAGTAGCATTAGACGCGGAGCAGTTGGGGATCCCTGGAATATATCTGATCCACGAATTTGTTACCAAGGAGGAAGAGCTGGTATGATGTAGCGTTATCGTTTGTGCACTGCAGTCTACGACATTGCTGTTGGTTAAGGACCATGTTTTGCCGATCTTTGATCGCCCTCTCCTTCATGTACTAGAAATTGCTTTCCGAGCTTGATACCAGGCCCTGGAATAAACTTGCAAAAAGAAGAGTTCAGCATTACGGCTACGAGTTCCTCTACCAAGTTAGTTATGCTTAACTGTTTCGCATGTAGCCTTGAGGTCCTTTGTTAATTGTTAGAAGATCATTGTCGTCTCAACATCTGGCAACTGCTATATTACCCACCAGAGACATAACAGTGGTTTTTTGTTGCTATTGAAACCAAGCGGCCTTCCTTTTCCCGTAACTTCCATAACTTGTCCACTCTCAATTATAATAGTGCTGTTTGATGATGCTCAAAACTCTTTTTTTCAGACCCGGAACGTTGATTCAAAGCAATTCTTGGGAACTCTCCCATCATTTGTTTCATTCCTTGTCGAGAGACTGCCAATGTTTCCATCCATCAGCAAGGCTACAGGCGATATCGTAGATCAGTTGACGGTAATGCTGCTGCTGTCTTCTTATGCTTGTGCAGTACTATGTGTACATATCCAGATTTACCTTTTCTCTCACTTATGTTTATATCTGATATTTGTTGGTAACAAAAGGGTCTCAAAGGAATCTTGTAGGACAGTAAATAGATACTTTATATTGGAGTTAAGTGATGTTTTTGAAATTCTATTTAGCTAAGATTAATAGTCATTTATTTACTTTATCGATGTCCTGTCTTCACTTAAGTGGAAATTGTCAATTTTAAAGCAAGAATGTTGTAAAATTTATCTTTTTGCTAAACATCATAATACAATACCAATTTTTAGAAGGTAATGACCATTTTTATCGGATGGAAGGGGGTTACATTTTGTGCAGTTTAACCTTTCAGATATATTTCTTATCACTGAATGCAATGTTTTCTTGATGGTTACTAAGGGACCTTAGAAGAATCTTTTGGGGGCAGTAAGGAAACTTTACACCGAGATAGTTACTACTAGAAATCTGGCATTACGTGTGTCGTTATCCATTTGTTGGTAGTACACTTACACTTATTTTCATATAACTCATCCATCCGTAAGGAACTTCTTTGATCAACTCCACCTATTCATAATAGTAGTTGAATAATTATTAAGCAACTTGAGCTATTTACAGGTTAATGAATACCGGCCAGGAGTGGGCTTGGCCCCTCATGTTGATACTCATTCAGCATTTGAGGATGCTATTTTCAGCCTTTCTTTAGCTGGTTCATGCATTATGGAATTCAGAAGACCTTCACAGTTGAAGGGTAGTCCAACTAACGGATTAAGTGCCTCCTCACCTTTTGACAGAAAAGTGATATTCCTCCCTCCCCGTTCAATGCTTTTGATGTCTGGAGAAGGACGATATGCATGGCAGCATTACATTCCTCATCATAAGGTGCTGTCATTCCATAATCCAAATATATCATTGTCATTCACATGTTCTCTGGATGTTGCCTCTTTAAATTTATATGGTTTTTCATTTTGTAAATGAGCTATAGCCTCATATGTGACCTGATAAATGTAATTCAAACATGATGTGTTTATATTGTCATGATAGGCATGAAATTTGTCCTGTTAATACTTTATTTCCTCAATAATTTGTTTTTCCCTTTGGTGTGTATAGGTTGATATTGTTGGAGGTGCTCCAGTACCAAGAGCCGCAAGGAGGGTTTCATTCACTTTCAGAAAGGTCTGTATATCGAAAGTTAATAAATCTAACTTATAAAATGTTAACATTTGAGGATGCACGCCGATCCCTCATTTAAGCAACAAGAGGCTGTCAATATTCTGGTTTTGTGTTCCTTTGCAGATCCGTCAGGAGCCTTGCCACTGCAAATACTCGGAATTCTGTGATTCTCAGCAAGAACAGCCACATTCTGATGTGATACAACAGTAATTACTTTGTAATTCTAGCTTACCCATACCCTCAAGAGAGTAAATTATATACACCAGAGGGGTTTGGCTGTTGTTAACTGGTTTTTGCTACTAGTTGCTTACATTGTGGTTGCTAGTGATATGGTCTGTCATGGTGACTGTCATTGGTGATGTTGGATGAATAGATTAAATGGCTTTTCTAAAGATATCGTTCACTCTTGTCCACTCAAGCATGGTTTTCTAGAGAGAACAAACACCATTAGTGATACTCTAAGAGCATTCCTTTGAAGATCATCACTATCTCATTGCAGCAGCAATACATACCTCATTTGTACAACTTAAGTTACAAAGTAGTGTAGTGAAAATTTGATGTAAAACATTTGTAACTAAAGAAGCGTTTCTCACTAAATGTAGGTTTTTGATTTTGTTTCTTGTCAAATTCCTGCATCATGAATTAGCTTAATACAGCTAACCCATCGTATCATCATAAACTCTTAATGCATTATACTTTTCATTAGTGTACTTGTGACCAGAAGATCCCTCTCAAATTAGAAGTAATTTTTATAGAACAACTGTATAGTCAATGATCTTATAGTGGAGTCAATGCTGGGCAGCTACAAAAAACAGTGTGTGGATGTTAAGATGGCGATGTGTGGGATGACAAGGAAAAAGCACCCGAGAAATAGCTATATACGAAATAGATTAGGGATGGCAATTATTGAGGACATTCTAAGTGAGGATCACCTCTGATGGCTCTGACATCTGCAATGCAGATCCGCAATTGCACCATTCCAAAGTAATGATATTGAGCGGAGCATAGTTAAAGGGGCAATAAAAAGATCTAAAATAACTTGCTGAGAGATTGTAAGGAGAGATTTAGAATCCTTACATCTTACTGAGAACATGATGTATAGCCGAGTTGAAGTGAAAAGAAGGGATCATTCTGCAGGATGGTTGTGAAGGGGCTCAGATGAGGATTATGCACTTATTCAAGTTCTACTTATGCATTGTTTCTTGGCTCTAGTTATTGGAGGTGATTGCACCGTTGATAGTATCTTGCAGTCATTTCACTACATGCCACTAAGAAAAACCTGACTGGTAACCAGATTATATATCTAACTTGACGTGATTATGAAGCGAATTCAATGCCGATTAAGTATGAGTGACTGTTGGGTCATTGTGGCCTACCCGAACATCTACTAATTTTGGGCATACATTCTCGACTTCTATCTATACTTGGTTAGCAATAATTTTTGTAGGAATTTAGAAGGGACCAGCCAAGCACATTTGCAGTTAAACATATTCTTATCATATAGTACCACCTCTTGGAATCTCTTTGTCTTTCTTACTTTCGGAAGCTTACAAGTTTACAACAAGGAAAATTGGACGTATATTATCAAATTTCCTCACCTTTCGCATGACACGTCTTTGCCTATTCCTAGTATGAACCCATGGCATGTTGCATCACTAGTGCAAGCGCAACAATCTTTTTGAAATACCGTCGGTCATAAGACCAGTCAGCTTATGTACTTGTTGAGTTGCAAGACAATGGAATGGAAATCTGATATACAACTTTCTTAAAATAAAGAATGGCAGCTTGTGTCACTCATTTAGGTTTCATATGTTTTTCTCATTGGTACCTTGCACCAAACTGTAGCAATGCAGATAACCCTTTGCATCTTAATGTAGCTTTAATCATCAACATATTGTACCTTTTCCCATTGGCTCCACCCATGACCCTACAGAGGGATGGGAGAGCACAATGCAATTTGGGTAGGGTGCCTTCTCGACGGGTAGCCCTAGTGGTTCCGCCGCTAGTCGGCGGCGTGTTCCATGGGGCATCATGATCTTCTCCTTCCTTTGTCTTGCTTCCCCATCTCCTCATAACGAATCTTCTCTCTTTGGTAGAGATCCCATGCCATCTCCCTTTTTCCTAGCAATAACTACCCTGGTACCTGGTGTTGACCTTTTGGATATGCCACACTCATATTTCATATTTCGATGATGCAAATATTTTCCAAATTTTATATTAGTAACATGTGTATTGAGTATTTAGGTGATCATGGAACTAAATTAAGATCCAACTACAAATACCCTGCATATATATATATATATACTTGCAAATCTAGTTGTACGATGTATTTATGTATTCTTGTGCTTTTTGTACAACTTAATAGACATGATGTAAGGACAAGTGATGGTTTTCCGAAACCTACCCAAAACCCTATCCTACCTCACATAAAGACCTTAGGCTTGATAGGTTTTAAATGAGTCTTCTATAGGACCTCACATACTTTGCATATTCTTGAACAAAGTCCTTCTCGGTCGAACTTATTGTTAACCGAATATACTTTCGGTCAAAAGTTTTCTCGACCAACAAAGAGTCGTTGGGACATCTTTTGATCTTTGACCAAGATATAGCTGGTGGAGATTTTTCACACTCAGAACATTTCTGGTCGAAATAAATTTCGACCGAAACAGTACCCGGTCAAAATAAATCTCGACTGAGAAGCGTTCTGGACTAAAATTTAATTACCAATCAAACTAGCCGTTGCACCTTAATTAACTTCGTCCAAACAACTAGTTTGACCATCCAAAACACTCTAGACACTCCTTAAGATGTCCTAGCCACTTGTAAACCATTCCTATAAATAGTAGTGGTCTTAGGACACTTAAACACATTCCACTGAGCAACAATTGCATATACATTGACATACACTTGAGCATACTAGCCATCTTTCGCAAAATGCTTAGTCCCTATACTTCATATTGCCATCAATCTAGACGAAGCTCTAGCATTAGCTTGAGTGTTCTCTCCATTTAATACAACTTTGCCTAAACTTTGTGGAAGAAGAGCATCATCACTTGTCCATAGTGCTAAAGTGTACATCTTGTGAAAAGAGCATTGTAATCTCCTTATTCCTCTCTTGTTCTTATACAACGATGTGCTGCTGCTTCTCACTACAAGGAAGAAGGTTGTGGTGAAGTGCTCTTGGTGCGACTTCAAGGTTGAAGGCTGCAACCAAGGCGGTAGAGGTGGATTGCAATCCTCTCCAAGTGGGTTACCTTCCTTGGCCCGTCAAAGAAGGTGGAGTTCTCCTTGAGCTAAAAGGGAGGGTAAGTTTGCGCCACATAAGACACTAATAAATTTTGTGTATTGTGTATCAATATTAAAAGGAATAAAATACATGTTTTGCAAATCCTGGTTGGGAACAACCTGGTAGTGGACTGACGTCATTTGACGAAATCACTCTATATCGTGTCTTTTTGTGGTTGCATTTTTTATTTCCGCTACACTTTTAGTTGAATAATTTCATTTGATTGAAATTATCATAAAACTCTATTCCCCCCTCTAGATCTTTCACCTGGGATCTCAGACGAAGACCTAAGAGGGTTCAATCCTGATACCCTCTTTGTTGATTGATTCCTTGGCCTAGTATGTTCTACTTCCATCGTTTTTGTTAGTGGCCAGAGATTGCAAGCTTGGCTTTTTCTCTTCCTTGGCGAAGGGAGGAGAGAGGATGATGCAATATGGGTAAGTGCATTCTCGACGGCTAGTCCCAGTGGCTCAGTTTCTAGCTGGCGGCCTATTCCATGGGGCATCCTGGTCTTCTCCTTCCTTTGTCTTGCTTTCCATCTCCCAAACGAATCTTCTCTCTTTGGTAGAGATCCCACCCCTTCACCCTTTCTTCCATCAATAACTACCTTAGATCCTGGGATCTCAGATGATGACCTATTGAGGGTTTTGCTTCGATACCCTCTTTGTTGATTGATCCCTTGGCCTAGTGTGTTCTACTTCCATCATATTTCTTAGTGGCGAGAGATCGCAAGCTTGTTTTTTTCTTCCAAGGGCAAAGGTAGGACCTGGTGCTTGGTGATGGTGGTCCCACTAGCTATTGTTTCCAAAAGCAGTTCCACCTATCTCACCTCCTTCCTAGAAAGGAATGTTGGAAGAGCCTTGAGCCACATTGTGCAACATATCCTCATTGATTGAAGCCGAAGGACTCCATTCAAAGTTTGGAGCATCTCTTTCCTTAGGGTGAGGGCCCGCCCCTGATGCAGCAGGATAAGGATATTTAAGCTATATGGGACAAAGAAGTTGGCACTGTGGGCGAGGTCAGGATGGGTGAGAGAGTCCTAAGTATCCAGGGGTGCACGATGAAGGCCTCCAATCCACCAATAGTGGAGACTCGTATAGAGGTTCAAAACGGGGCTCCCACCAATTCCACCCGTGATCCAAGCATGTAAGATTCTCTATTTTCTTTCCCGTCCAAAGGATCCATGTTACATATGCCTGTGGCGATGTCATTGGCAAGGGCAATGCACCTCTTCGAAGGTCTATTATGGTGTTGACGCGCTGGCCTTCTAGTTAGAGCCTGCCTTGACCTTCACAACTACCAAAAGATGTTGCAAAGCCTAGATCCCTTTCCAAGATGACACTTGTCACTCTAGATGAGGAAGATAACGGGCTCTTGGACACCATGAAGCTAATTAGGGTAGTGGTTGTTGCTTGGTCTTCTAATGCCCCTTGGTCGGAATCAGAAAGAATTATCTCGGGTCTTTGGTCGACTGCCTAAAGGATGGGGCACATTGACGACCAAAAAGTGCTGATCTTCCTGATGTCAAAAAATGTTGCCCTCACCTGCTCGAGGGATTGCATTCTCGGCTGTGTGGATCAGATATTTTGCTCAAATGAGCACTCCTAGTAGATCGATGCCGACAACTAGATATAACATGGTTTTGTATGGTCGAGATCCCCTTGCGTGCTAGGATGAGGGATCCATAAGGAATATTGTGAAACTCTTTGGAGATGTGAAACCTTTAGCACGTTGGACAAAAACTCCAGTGGGTGTGGCTGGCATCCTCATATTGATTGATGCCTTTTTTTTTAGATCTGCAGGGGCCGAAGCCCCCCCCCCCTCCAAAGCCCGGATGACCCAAGAGGTGGTAAATACGCTGCACACCGGTAGGATTCGAACTCGGGACCCCCGGGTGGGCCAAGCCGAGCCGAACCATCCACGCCACAGCGGCCGGGTATTGATGCCTTTTCTTAAGATATATCTAAGTTTATAGGAATCACCTTCAAGGATCTTAGATGCATGGTGACTCTTTCAAAGGTGGAACACAGTCTTAGGGGAGGATTAACCTTCTCTTACGAGGTTTGGTTGAATTCACAACCTCTCGCTCGGACGCCCCCTATGCTCGAGCCACCTGATAGGCGCTTGGTCTTGGATGAAGAGGGGTGGCGGTGGGTCCTATCTTATCCTGCCTAGAAGATTTTGTGGAGACTAGGAGGCAAGAGCTCGCCAACTTGCCCTCCTCCAAGATACCATACCAGTGCCTCGAGTAAGGGCAGAAAGCAAAGCAACATGCATGAAGATGGGAGATGACGGTCTTACAAGAGCAGAGGTAGCCGGAAGGAACAGTGGAGATCATCTCATGATGATCAATACAACAATTTGTTAGTAGTGATTTCGAGATAGACGATTTCTGTGGTGGTATCTTGGATGCCTATAAAGGTCATAAGGAGGACACGTTTCACCATTTATAAGGTGCTGGACTACGAACACAACCTTGTGATGCAGGACAAGTCCCACTTCCAAATCCGAGTGTCAAATAGCATATTAGGAACACGTTCTTTTATGATGCTTTCGTGTTTTAAGGTTTATTATACAATTGTTTCAATTTTAGGATCTACATGTAAGGTTAGGGACTTACTTGTAAGTTCTGAACTAATTAGTTTTAGTTCTTGTTTTAGTTGGGTCTTGAACAGAAATAGCCAATTAGGGCTTCCCACAAGTTATCTATAAATACCTATTCCGGGGGTATTGCCCCACAAAGTCGGATTATAAATTAATTTTTGTTTGCAATATGGTTTGCATCAAGTGGTATCAGAGCCTAAGATCTAAACCCTAGGTCTAGATCCCACGACCCCCAAGAAACAGCCTAAACCTTAGGTGAGGCCCAACCTACCTATCCCCCACCACCAGTCAGTCTCCTAAACTATAGGTGTAGGAGTCATCACCACCGTCCATCTGATCCAAACCCTAGGTTAGATCCATTGATTAATCCAAACCCTAGGTTGGGATTGATCCCATCCATCCACCAAATTCCACTCATCCAATCATATCAAAAAGAATCTATTGTTCACGTGAATAGTACGGTGTCACACAGTTCATCATGATGCTGACATTTCTTTGGTCTTCAGCAAAAAAAAGGGGGGGGGATTAAGTTTTGTGAACAGTACACTTCCCAGAGTTGAATTATGAATTACGTTTTGTTTGCTACATGGTTTGCATCACCTTGATGCTGACATTTCTTTGGTATTTTTTTTTTGGATGACTTTGTCTCTGTTTTGTTGGACATCATGCTGCGGGTTTGGAGCTTGGACTTTATTTGTCTCTGTTTTGTTGGACATCATGCTGCGGGTTTGGAGCTTGAACTTTAGTTTTGCAACAGCGGTGGCTGGTTGAGGCTTAGCAGCCTGGTTCTTGCTCAGATGGTTAGGAGTTGTGCTTTATCATGAGTGGACGGGTGCTGACTTGTTTAACATTTTTTGGGATGGTCCTCCTTTTCCCTGCGACTCAGGGGCTTAGGTGGTTTTTTTTCCGAGTTGGATGGTATAGGTTTTTCTTTCTTAGATGAGAGTTTGACACATAAGTTGGTGAGCAATAGACAAAAAAAAAACTGTACCTTTTCTTTTATGTTATAGTAAAAGAAATTTCTGATCAATAATCTTGTCACAGGTCCGTGTTTTAATGTGATTATGAAGAAAAAACAAGCTGATGCAGCGTTATGGGAAGGACTATAACCCGATCATCTTTGTCGGATCACAGCTGCTAAGTGTATAAGAGAGATATAACCCAAGAATCTTTTCTGGATCACATTTGCCAAGTTGTACACACATTATCAATTGCTATCTGTACTTTTAGCAATGATTTTTACAAGGAATCTTAGAGGGATATGCCATGAAATTCAAAGTAAATACACTTATACATGAAACGACTAAGATGACATTCTAATGCAGAGTGTTAATGTTCTTCTTGGACATGATCGTATTCCTCTAATTCAGTACTGCTTCTTAATAGTTGTTTTTCATCCTTACTTTTGGCAAGCTTACAACATAAACCATTGCGCTCCTATGGTCATGTTTTTCCCACGTCACTTTTTCTTACAACATGCCTTTTGCCTTATCTAAATATGCGGTTTTGGCACGTTGGGTTGCAAGGGTAAGGGCAATCAATCTTTCTGAATTCACGTCTGTCATAAAACCAATCACCCATAGCGCTGGCAATTGTCTGCAAAAAGGCACTTGTCAAAAACTAGCCCAGTTTCTTTCTGCAAAAGTTTCACATGTATGACGTATCTATCTTCCCCTTCTGGAAAATGAGATCCAGATTTGGAAGTTTCTTATATAGGTGACTTCTGAAAAATTTTAGTTCATTCTATGGTCACAATTTATACTTATCTGAGTACTTCAAGTTAGAGTAAACCTTTCCAATAATTTGAAGTTACTACTTACAGTGTTAAGTAGCACTGGAGAGCTAGTGGTGAACCATGTCTCCTGCGTTTCTGTCTGGCAGTGGGCATAACAGGAATCTATGAAGAAGCCTCTTGATGAAAAGTTTCCACCTTCGTCCAGTGCTCTTAGAAACTCTAGCCTGTAATCTGTCATCAAAACAATGAGGTTCATCTGTGATGTATGGAGTCTGGGTTTGCCCAGTTTCATGGCTGTTGTCATTTTCCATACATCAGTATTATTATACATAAATGTGGAGCAGTAGCCTTGCATGTATCAATTACTAAAGCTCCATAAGTTTATTTTGCTAAAAAAGATCCTTAAATTTTATGGACTTAATATATACAAATCTAGGATCCTATAGCAAATGCTTCCATATTACTGAAATAAGATGAAAGAAGGAGAAACGGATATTTACTAAATTTGTGAGATGCCAATCTGTTTAACCATAAGTAAAAGTTGGATTGATGGTGAGGGAAGGATGTGAATCGAATTGCCTGCCTTGCATAATCTTGATTTGAGACGGGGAGCACTTCTTGATGTCATGCTTGCATTTGTGCCAGGTTCCATGTGGATCAGAAGATCCTGGAGCAAGAATGTTCTTTATCTGCAAGGTGATTTTTTTTTGCAGAGCAAGATAATATAAGTTACCTTTATGTTTATACCAAAACAAAAGCCGAATGAAAGTCTGGTTACCTGCCAAGAATCATATGCCGCATTTAATATGAACAGTGGGGTTTGAATTTGTTGGGCCATATTTTGTGGAAAGAAGCACTGCAATCAATTTTTTTAATCAATCATCTAAGCCACAGATATAAATTTTGAATGAGAGCATATGTTGAAGACCTGTATACCATGTCTGGACTCAGTCTTGAAGTACACAATGGAGGCAAATTTTTAGCAGATCCCTGCAGTAGTTCAAGGAGAAATGAGGTCAAATTCTCAACTTGTGTTTGAAATTTGGGAGAGCAGAGGAGGACGGCATTTACATGAGTGGCAATAACACCGCTGTAGAACTCTTTTATGCGATCAACTCCTGAGATGTCGTCCCTGCCGAACAGACTTGATTATGTACGACATACAGAGATTTATCTAACAATTCTGGTTCGAGCCAGAAATCGATGTCTGACAATGTAATGGGGTAAGGCGACACAAAGTCCTACTTGTTGATGAAGTACCCAGCATCTGAAAAGCATTTCACCTTGGCGCTCGTTGGTAGAAGTGAATGGAAACTATCACAGTGAAGTATGGACGCGAGTCCTCCTGCCGAACATCCGGACAACACTGCCTGCGATCACAATTTTGGAGAGACACGTCGGTATGAGTAGGCCTGTATGCTGGATCTACTCAACTAATAGAAACGTCAGTACGATTTGTGGAGGTTAACTCTTGCTCTCCTGCCCTACTTTTTCCGCATTGCTCATCCCTTTAGCCAGCAGTTCCTCAATCACCGCAAGAAAAACCTTTGCCCCTCTGTAGTGGAGACCTGTACTCTGAATGTTTACAACAAAGACTTACAACACCCAGATTTATAGAAACTACTCTGATTTAACAGTGCAGCTCCATTGTAATTGAATGAAAACTGAGAGGGGACGTAGATGTCCGCATTGCACTCACTTGATCTACTGTATCAACATCTCCCGTGAAGGATGAACCATCACAATAGCGGATCTTGACCTTGTTCCAGTCGTAGAAATCTGCGTAACATAGCTCAATGAGATGCCAGTGCATCTTCTAATGTCCTAGTATGCTGTTCGTGGTGGTTTTCACTATGAGCGTACTTGGGACCTATTTCGTACTAGGATAAGCACGTCATCAGATTTTTGTTTGCTTAAAACTTGAAATGAGGCTGAAGAAAAAGCTGGAATTTCTCTGTCTTGTTTGGTGCAATATGGATGAAAAATAGTAGTTCCACACATTTGGCTTGGAAAATTAGATTTTCCATTTTATCCTCACCGCAACGAAAAATTTGATGAAAACTTGGGAAACTGGACATAGCACCAAACGTATGCTGTGGGGACTTGGACTAATTACCGGATAGTCTATAGGTAGGCAGCTAAAGGAACTAGGTAAACAAAGCCTATGGCTCGCGATAGTGGCCTTACCTGGATTGAATTTCTTCTGGTTGCTCAGGATTCCTGAGAAGGCAAGCACGGTGGACATCTTTTTGGAAGACCCCAGACGGGTGTTCTTGCGAGCAAGGCAGTTGGAGACACTGTTACACCATCCTCCTCCCTGTGAAGGAGAATCAGACGAACCAACCGTGTTTGTGATGATAAGGAATCATTAAAGAACATATAAGTGTTCACTACCTCAATCTGCACCAACCAGCTGTTGGCCCCAGCACCAAATCCAGGTGCATGATGATAGGCGGGAGGGCTGCCATCCAGGCAAACTGCATCATCAGTTCATAAAAGGAAACAGTTAACGCACAGTACACTATACAGCCAAACCTATTCTGAAATGATTACTTCGCAATATGCAATGATTTAGCCTACTACATGATCGCTGATAGAACATTAATCGTGATACTAGTAGCCAAAAACTGTGCAGCTGCTGGTATCAACCAAGTCTCAAAAAGTTTGAAATCAAAGCGAAACTGATAAAATTGGTTAAAGTTTTGCCTGTTGAATCCCTTGTTGATAGAATCAGAACCAAATGGTAATCAAATCCCCGACTTTCAAATTTTCTAAGATTCTATTTAGCTATTGTCATTGGGATTCAAACTCAGCATGATTCCTAAAATACTTGGAGTCGCGCGACATCTCGTGTTGTAGCATTAAGAAATATGAATATTGAGGAAAAAACAGTATGGAAATAACACAGCCATCCCACCTCTCGATTACAAGAGATTTGATCCTTCCGATTTTGAACAAGCACAAAGATTTTGAAAATTCAGAATCCTGTTTCTACCTGCTCCTTTGGCCACTGCGGTTTCTACATAAGTGATGCTCACGTTATAGCTCTCTACAAGCAGGAAAGTCGCCATCTCCATCGCCATCATCATCACAACTGCTGCAGTAGAAACAGGCATCGATAGTATCCTGCGCCTAGATAGCAGCCTCGTCTTCCCCATGTACGTACGTGCACGTGTATATTCTGTGACCACAGGCAAATCAATCCCAGAGATTAGTGAAGAGAGAAAAAAAAATGTGACTTAGCGAAAAGCAGAGGAGATCATGTTGATCGCGTAAGAATAACACAGAGCAGACGGTCTTCCCTTCAAGCAAAATGCCTACTGTCTTACGTCCTTTTGTTTATAGATGTGGAAGCAGTGTACTAGATGAAGTGGTGGGAGAAGCGGCAAGATCTTCCAACGTTGGGAAGGGCCTTCGACCATTGAAGCACCTCTGCTACTAGGGATGCCTCCAGCCAAACGAAATGAACCAAGATAGCAAAGGCAGTGCGATGAAACAGAATAGACCGGTTTCTAGGTGGGGTGGATTTAACTCTCTGGGGACCAGCAAATCTGACCCGATTTGTCTAGACGACACAGCCTATGAAAGTCGTCCGGAGAAAACAACAATGCCCGTGATGACAGACACAAGATATATTCCAGACTCGGGTGTATGTGTGCTCCGACGTCAGAGAAGACCCAGAAGCATCCTCACAAATAAAGACAGACAACGCCGATCACGATGAAGAAGAACTCACCTTCCCTAGTGCCCAATGAAGACGAACATGCACACAGCTTCCTGCTGGATTGCCTTCCTCCACGAGCTTCGGCTCCCGGCGTCCTGCCCCTCAATCCGATTTCCTTCGTCGTATGATCTTTATGGTCGAATGTTCTGCTCTTCTGTTCCTTCACTCTGCTTTGCGTGACACACTAGTTCCCGGAGACGGTTGGTCGAAAGCAGGAAATGCCGTGTGCACCTCCCTTGTCCTCGGCCACTTATCACTGAAGCTCGCAAGCTACCATGCGCAATAAATTACCGCCTGTCTTCTGTTGGCGTTTGCCACTTTGGAGTGCGGGACAGTGTTATGACTTGGCATTGGAGCAGATCAGATGAGACGATCGCGGCGATGCGTCCGCATGCTGGACTAGGCCGGCGCAGTGGCAAGGCATGTATGACTCCGTCGATCCGGCTACCCTTTATTCCCCACTTGCTCTCTTTTTTCTGATCAAACCACGCACACATTCTTTTATGTTGTTATTTTTACTCGTTATACATACAATGATACAAAGCGTCCTTTGCCACAATACCGACAAAGCAAAGTAAATGAGAAAATCATAATTGTTGTGTATTAATAAAGCATGGCGATAACAAGAAACGATCCAACTTCTCGAAGCTTTATGGACTTTTGGGGCTGTGTTCGGTGATAACATTATTCTCGGAGCCCCTCTTCAGTAGGGAATTTGAGATTATGAAATTCAGACTGACCGGTTTAGGGATCCAGATTGGGATTGGGATTGGGATTGGTATAGTCTGGATCTAGATAATTGACTTGGGCAGCACAAGTAAGTCATGATCAACTAATTGAGAGGATGTTTGAAGACATTTTATGAAAAGAACTCCTTGTAAAAATGATGATAAGGTGGTCACTTTTTAGACACACTTTAATATTTTAAGCTAGACACGTAGGAGATCATATAATCCCTATTGACATCTGTACCAGAGCTTTTCTAGTGCAAAAATACAATCTGGTTCTAGTCAAGTCACAATGCTGACCAACAAGATTGCCACTAACTAGTTTTTTTTATATTATCACAATGGTATATAAGGATGTATAGGATCAACAAGTTGGTTTATGTTTACATTGAGGGAACCGATGAGACAAAAAATCAAAACCGGAGAACTGAAAAATGAGACGTACCACCTTCCCTAAACATATTAAATAGGAACATTATTCCTTTCAATTCAATTTTCTTGTATTCAAGTCGGTAGTTGTAGGAGTGAAGTAGCTACTAGAAGTTGAAAGGACAAATTGCTCATAAAGTTGGGTTTCAAAAGAAGATAGAGATCTGATTTTTTTGAACTTTGAGTGTAGTAAGACTTAAAACTAATCATGGAAATCACAAAAAGTATGTTAGATAAGAAATTAAAGTTGTATTATGAAAATCCAATTTTAGGTTGCAAGATACCTTTGCTATGATTTTTTTTTCTTCCATCTACATGGCTACATTAATTGGATTAGGCATATCCTAAGTTGAAATGTCAAACAAAAAAAGACCACAATTAGTAACACGACAATAATAAGTTTTGCTGGTCCAGTGCCACCTATATCTTTGGATTTAACTATGAAATGACAATCCATGAAACTCATCATAGTTGTGATTATCAAGTTTTTGTCCGTGAGAGAGAGAGAGAGAGAGAGCAACCATCATACCCTTTTCTACAACAATATACCCTAAGGAAAACTCATTTTGATTATTAAGTTAGAAATGTAGATAACCATTATTTGAAGTAATTCAATGGAAGTAGGAATAACAAACTTTGATTTGGAAAAACATGAACTCGTTTAATAATGCAAATTTACTTAGGTTATTGTTGAGATAGAAAATGATCTAGATATGCATTAGTTCTAAAATATTAAGTGAAATTCATTTGTAGTGCATATGAGAAATCAATTGGGAAAGATGACGTGGGATTTTATCGCACTAACAAACTCACTCGGGGTTGAAATCCCCGAGCTTTTATCAAAACCAATGTGCAATAATACCACCCGCAAGCGGACGAGTCTTATCGCAGTATAGTTAAGGATCGAACCCAAAGGACAACATTTTAGGAATCCTTGTCAGTCTAGTCTAGTTCGAGTTAAGACTAATGTTTAAAACGATTGGTTGATTTGAGTTTGATTAAACTAATTTGCAAGAAAGTAAAAGTTGAAATAAAGTCGGATTTATATCAATGATATGGAATCGCTGAGATGGTATCGAGTTTCACCACCACTGCACATGCAAACACATCCAAACATTAAACATCCATGCAAGATATAACTATCCAAATAGAGCTGCTGCAAAATCCCCCATACGTGCGTTAGGTTTGCGTAAGCATCACCTTAGGCATCAGATGTCTCGCCACCATCTAGATCACTTACTTACGACTCCGACGATACAGAAATCCAATGAAGGTTGTGGCCCCCTATACAGGCGTTAGGAACACAGAGCGTCACCAAAGGCTAGATGGCTCGTCCCCTCACGGATCATACACTTACGACCTCGAAGAAATCCCATTCTATTTCTAGTTTGGGAGTCAACCGCATTAATCGATAAGTCAGTAGGTATTTGATCTACATATAAATATCGACAATAAACAAAGACAATACAAAATCCAACTGAGGTTGTGGTCCTTTCGGAGGGATGTTTAGGCCACAGAAGTGTCACCGAAGATTAGATGGCTCATCCCCTTTGCGGATCATGCACTTACTACCTCAAGGAATCCTATCTTATTTCTAATCAAGGAGTCGAACTTTGTAAACCGCCATTCCACCCTACATATAGAAGATTTCACAATATAGAGAAGAACAAGATGAAAGCAAGTAGATAATCAACTACAAACATACCAATTAACAACGAAATGAAAAGTTATATACATTGTCATGGAATGCTTAACAAAAGAACATGATTGTATGGGCAGCGGGGCTAGTCCCCACACCCCAACGAAAGTGGACTACTCGCTCATGATGCGAGAAACAAGAAGAATAAGAAAGAGAGAGAAATCTGCCATGAGCACAGTGCAGAAGGTAGTCACAGCTCGGTGAATAAGATGCAGTCTTCTACGTCATGTCGGAGTAGATCTAGACGCAAAATGAGAGATGCCAGGACAGACCAGACAGTCTCTCTCGCTCCATCTTCCTTCTCTTCTCGGTCTCCTTGATTGCAACACGGGCAGTAGATGGAATGAAACTGGCGTGGATAGAACTGGATCTGGATTGGACCTGTGTACAGGCAGCCTGTCAGCGTCCCGAAACCGATTCCCCAAAATGAGAACCATGCTGGCCCTATTTATAGGCACTGGTCTGGCCCTCACATTTTTGGTGTGATTCCAGTCCGAACGGTTTTGGAGATATTTTCTCTTCAAACAGTTTGCTAAGTAATGTGCCTAAACGGTTTACTGAAATGTGACCAAACGGTCTTGCTTTTGTATGCCCATACGGTCTTCATTCATCATTCAGTCTTCATACTGGCAGTAGCAAACGGTTTGGAAACCGTTTAATTATCAAACAGTTTTGGATCTGCGTGCATGTCTCTCGAACGATTTCATGCAAAGTGACCAAACAGTTTTGCATTATCAACACTCCTTGCGGTTTCATGCATGCACGTAGGTATCATGCAAGTCAACTTTTTCAATCTGCTCTATCGGTTTGGATGAAAATGGTCTCATAATGTACTTTATCAAATGATTTTGCAGCCGACTTTATCTAACGATCTTGTGAGTTCAGCTTTATCAAACGGTCTTGTGAATTCAGCTTTGTCAAACGGTCTTGTGGGATTAGCAAACGGTCTCATATTGCAGCAAAAGCAAACGGTCTGCATGCATGAGCATCAAATGGTTTTGAGCAACATTCGGTCTTCATGCATGGGCTTTATCCAATCAGTTTGGCAGATATTTTTCATTCGGTCTCGTATTGTGATGCATGTCCATACGGTCTTGTGCAAAAGACCAAACAGTCTTGGATCACCAAGTGGCCATTCGTTCTTTGATTATCATAATCCAAATAGTTTTGGTGCATGACTTCCATACGGTCTTGCAATGATTTCATAGTCTAATCGGTTTCGAAACCGAATGAATAGCCCAAACGATCTCGCACGTTCTCATGTGAATACTTTTGCAAACGGTCTCCAGCTTCATTTGGTTTGCTGCTCTTCACGATCCAGCAAATGGTCTTCACGTGATGTGGCCATTCAGTCTACGCGGTTGATTTCTCAAACGGTCTTATACATAGCATTATTAAACCAGTCTTGCTGCATTCCTCCAAACGGTCCCCCAGTCTGGTTGTAAACGGTCTCGCAGTCTGGTACTCTCCAAACGGTCTCAAGGTGAGTATGTCCATACAGTCTTGAGACCAGCCTCCATTCAGTTTCGCAGTCCCATCAAATGGTCTCGTGACCTCTTCCAAACGGTCTCGCAGATCGGTACTCCTCAAACGGTCTCGTAGATCGGTACTCCTCAAACGGTCTCACAGTGAGCATGTCCATTCGGTCTTGAGACCAAATGGATGAAACTGGTCGCGCATGATCGTATGGGCAAGACCGTTTGGATGAAACCGGTCGCGCATGACCGTATGGGCAAGACCGTTTGGATGAAACCGGTCGTGCACGGCCATATGGACAAGACTGTTTGGATGAAACCTGCGCGCATGACCGTATGGGCAAGACCATTTGGATGAAACTAAGGGTGAGTGAGGGTAGATATAGGCGGGTCCCAACTGATTGTTTGACCTTATCAGGACCTACATCAAATCAACATAAATTCAATTAAAATCATGATAATTGGACCAATTAAGTAATTTTGCACATTTTGTTATTTTGTAAATGAAATTGAATGTATTGAGTTGAATTTGTCCCAAAATGATAATTGAATTCCATGATGAATATGCATTCATCAAAATACCCTAAACTTAAATGTTGCTCATCCTCGAGTAACACAAAATCTGAAACATTCGTCAAATGAATACTTTCAATTCGTGTGATTGCCTCATCTTCACATCACGATTGTTTCCTTTTTTCTCAGTATGACTCAATATCTCAACCTCCTGGGACCACTAAACACATCTTACCATATCATCGTTCCTGAGTTCACTTTCCAATATCACTTCCTCCTCACTTTTTCTAACAACAAGCATGTCAAAGAGTTTTGTAAGAGTCCAGAGATACCCGCAGAATGACAAGAGTGCATCTGATCTGACACTGGTGTATTTTAGGGTAGTGGAGGCTTTTATTGTGTCTTTAGGTAGAAAGGGAGTGAAAGGTTGTATGGAAGGAAGAAGTAAATCTCTCCTCTATTCGACTCGAGATTTTCATTATTTTTGCAATTTCATTTATTGCATTTTGTGTGTGCGAATCTCTCCTATATTCAACTCAAGATTGCATTTCTTTTTGTGTGCGCTTTGACATCGTTTTTGTGTTCAAATCTCTCCTCTATTTGACTCGAGATTGCATTTTTGGTGGTACACCCCTATAAATTTGCGAGGGGTATGGAAGAAGCGGATATAGAGGGAAGTGGCGTGCCACCTTGAACTTAGGGTTTTGCACTATTTTGGCTATTTTTGTTTCTTTTTGATGGATGGAGGGGTACGAAGATGATGGAAGAACTGTAGAAGAGAGTTCAAATCAGAATGCAACTTGATTTACAATTCAATGCACCAGGTTGTTCTCTTTATCGAACTCTGCTCAAATAATGACTTGATGAGGGTCCAGTGGGGATTTCATGCTATTATTCCACTAGTCAGTTAGGAAGCACGATGTGTTTGATCCCTATCAGTTTGACAGACACTTGTCATTTTTGCATAAGTATCATGACGTTAGGAATCATAAGCTTCACAAGATGATTTCAATCAAAAGGCTAGTTTTCAGAAGAAGGTCCTTTCGAGGATCTGCTTCGAATAAGGAAGGCATAGTGATCCAAAATGTATAAGATTGAAACGAAAAAGAGTCAAAACTTCATCCAGTATCTGTTCAAATTTCTTTGAAAGACTTTAAATTTTTTGAAAAATTTTATTTGAAAATTAGGTCAAAAATGTGACGATGAAAACTTAAGTCTGATTTAGATGGGTGAAGGTGGAAAGTACGATATGTACCACCCACCCTCCACCCGAACTTAGAAATTTGCTTGTCCTGAGTAAACTCTAAATCCGAGATGGAGGGGGAAGTTCATGCCATTTGGACCACTAGATGTGGTTGCATTCCAATCATCGTGCATCCTCCATCTAGAAATCTAAAAAATGAAGATTAATCAGAACTCAAAATAGCATCTTGCGATGCGATTCTTATTTGGTGCAAAATTATCTAAAAAGTAAAAACAAAATTTAGAAAAATTTCTAATTCAAGGTTAAAATGAATTTTATTTATCGGGTTGCCTCCCGACAAGCATCTTTGTTTTACGTCGATGGCTCGACGTGATATCTTCAACTTCATGGTGGTTCCTTTAGATTGGAGAGATCTATTATTGCTTCAGTGCTTATGTCGGCTGTGGTGAAATATCTTTTCAAACGTTGACCATTTGCCACAAATTCACCCGACTTTTCGGTCCATAAAGAGAAAGCACCATGTGGGGAGATGCTTTTGACAATGTACGGTCCAGACCAGTGAGAGCAGAGTTTCCTTGGGAATAACTTCAATCTTGAGTTGAATAGAAGAATTTGGTCTCCTACTTGTATGTATTTTCTTTTCAAATGACCATCATGCCAAAGTTTGGTGTGTTCTTTGTAGATTCGTGCATTCTCATAAGCTGTCATCCTAAGTTCGTCCAGCTCTTGGAGTTGTAGAATCCTGGCTTGGCCTGCTTCTTTCATATCAAAATTTAGTTGTTTTATTGCCCATCATGCCTTGTGTTCCAGTTCTATTGGCAGGTGGCAAGCCTTTCCATATATGAATCGAAAAGGTGTAGTCCCGAGGGGAGTTTTATAAGCAGTTCGATAGGCCCATAATACGTCGTTGATTTTCACCGACCAATCTTTCCGATTGCAGCCTACTGTCTTTTCCAAGATACCCTTGAGTTGACAATTAGAAACCTCCACCTGTCCACTTGTCTGTGGATGGTAAGGTGAGGCTACCTTGTGAGTAACACCATACTTTCTTAGCAATGCTTCAAAGCTTCTTTCAAGAAAATGAGAACCTCCGTCGGATATCACCATTCATGGGACACCAAAATGGGGAAAAATAATATCTTTGAATAATTTGATGACTGGTTTGGAATCACTAGTGACGATTGGTATGGATTCAACCCATTTTGAGACGTAGTCCACCACCACTAGGATGTATGAAAATCCATGAGAAGATGGGAATGGACCCATGTAGTCCACCCCCAAACATCGAATATCTCTACTTCTTACCATAGATTCAGCGACATCTCATCTCTCTTTGTTATATTGCCAGATCTTTGACATTTGTCACATGATAGGACAAAGTCGTAGGAATCTTTGGATATGGCTGGCCAGAAGAATCCACATTGCAAAACCTTCAAGGCAGTCTTCTTAGAGCTCATATGTCCTCCCACTGGTCCTGAGTGACATTGTTCCAAAATAAGTTGAGCTTCTTCTTCGGCGATACATCATCTATATAGACCATCAACACATAGTTTGAAAAGGTATGACTCATCCCAGTAGTGCTGTTTCACATCATGCATAAATTTCTTCAGTGCATTTCCGGTGCATTGAGGATGGATAACCCCAGCAACAAGGTAGTTCACAAAATTTGAGTACCACAATATAGCTTCTAAGACCTTCATAAGTTGATCATCTGGAAGGGAATCATTGATCGGAATCTTCTTGGTATCCAGAGTGTGGATGCGACTGAGGTAGTCTGCTACAACATTCTCTGTACCCTTTTTATCTCGGTTCTCTAGATCAAATTCTTGCAGCAGGAGAATCCATCTTATTAACCTAGGTTTTGCATCTTTGTTTGCTAGAAGGTAACAAATGGCAGCGTGATCTGTGTAGACAATGACCTTTGAACCAATTAGGTAGGATCTAAACTTGTCAAAGGCATACACGACTGCCAGAAGTTCTTTCTCAGTAGTAGCATAATTCCTTTGAGCTTCATCGAGGGTCTTCGATGCATAATAGATCACATAATGTTTCTTTTCTATACATTGGCCCAAAACAGCACCTACAACATAATCGCTTGCATCACACATGATTTCAAAAGGGTGGTCCCAATCAGGAGCTCTGATGATGGGTGTAGTAGTAAGGGCATGTTTCAGTTTATTGAAACTTTTAACACATTCTTCGTCAAAATTGAATTCAACATCCTTTAGTAACAAATTTGTCATCGGCTTGGTTATCTTTGAGAAGTTCTTTATAAACCGTCTATAGAATCCTACATGACCAAGGAATGCTCGAACCTCCTTTACATTGATAGGGATAGAGAGCTTAGAAATCACTTCAATCTTGGCCTTATCTACTTCAATACCTCGATTACTAACCCTATGGTCCAAGACAATGCCTTCCTTTACCATGAAATGAAACTTCTCCCAATTCAGAAAAAGATGTGCTTCTTCACATCGTTTGAGGATCCAGGAGAGGTGTTTTAGGCATGAATCGAATGAATCTCCGTATACAGAAAAATCATCCATGAAAACTTCTATAATGGTTTCAGTGAGACTGGAGAATATGACAGTCATGCAACACTGGAAAGTTGCAGGTGCATTACAGAGGCCAAATGGCATTCTTCTAAATGAGTATGTTCCGAATGAGCAGGTGAAAGTAGTTTTCTCCTGGTCATATGGATGTATAGGTATTTGATAGAATCCAGAGTAACCATCAAGATAACAAAAATATTCTTGATGAGCCATCCGCTCTAATACTTGATCAAGAAAAGGCATTGGAAAGTGATCCTTTCAAGTTGCCTTATTCAACTTCCTATAATCAATGCACATCCTTCACCCTGTGACTGTTCGGGTGGGGATGAGTTCATCATTTTCATTTCGTATTATAGTTGTTCCACCTTTATTCGGGACTACATGCACTGGGCTCACCCATGGTGAGTATGATATTGTTTAGATAATTCCAGCAGTGAGCAGTTTAATGACCTCTTTACAAACTACCTCATTCATATTTGGATTCCATTTCCATTGATGTTCTATGGTTGGCTTGTGATCGTCCATCATAGGGATCTTGTGCATACACAACGCTTGACTAACCCCAGTGAGGTCATTCATTTTGTAGCCAATCACTTTCTTCCTCTCCTTCAATTCTTTCAGGAGTTTATCTTCTTGTTCGGTCGTAAGATCGGAATTTATTATTACTGGACAAACCTTGAGGTCATCCAAAAAAACACACTTTAGTCCCTCGGGCAGGGGCTTCATCTCTGGAGTTTTTGGTTTTTTGCATGTTTCTCCAGTATCTTCCACAACTTTGAGTTCTTCACACGTGGCTTCAACATCTTCTTTTACAGAGTCGAGGGATTCGATGCAATCCTTTACTTGTTCGTCAATAGGTTCATCAACTGATGGATCCGTTAGAGCAACTTCTAATGGATCGTATGATTCATGATTCTCTTGAGTCATAAGTGACATCTGCTCTATGCAATCAATCAGATAGACTTCTTCTTGGTGACATCTGCTCTATGCAATCAATCAGATAGACTTCTTCTTGCAAATTTGGTCTTCTCATGCTTTCAAAAACTTTAAATTTGAGAGTTTCCTTACCTATTCTAAGCAGCAAGGTTCCTACTTCAACGTCAATTAGAACTCTGGCAGTGGCAAGGAATGGACGTCCAAAGATGAGAGGATATCTGGCGTCCTCTTTTATGTCCATGATGACAAAGTCACACGGAACATAGGAATCTTTTCCTACCTTGATAGGTACATCCTCAATAATTCCTAACGGGCATTTTATCGAATTGTCTGCGAGTTGTATGGTCATACTAGTTGGAAGAAGTTCAATAAACCCTAGCCTTTTGCAAAGGCTGAGTGGCATGATGGAGATGCTAGCACCAAGATCTGCCAGTCCTTTCTTGCATGAAGAATCGCCAATATGGCAGGAAATCCCAAAAGATCCTGAATCTTTCTGCTTCTTTGGCATCTTACTCTGGATGATATCCGAAGTGGTTTTAGCTAACTTGACTGTCTCATATTCTTTAGTTATATATTTCCTGGTAAGGAGTGACTTTAAGTACTTTGTTCAAGCTGGTATCTCAGCCAATGCATCCGAAAAGGGTATATCAACATGAAGTTTCTTCATAGCTTCTTTAGACTTATTGAACTGAGTATCCAACTTTGTTTGCCTTAAACGAGCAGGGAATGGTATACGAGACTTGTATACAGGAATATCAGGTTCTGGTGTTTCAGTTTCTTCATTAATAGGTTTCTCAAGACTTTCCTTATCTGTCTTATCAGCAGTTACTGGTTCTTCTGGTTGAGACTCCAGTGTTGTTGAGTCTTGAATGATCACATGATCATCCTCATTTGTGATAACCACAAGTGGCTTGACATGAGGATCAGAATAATCCTTGCCTGACCTGGTTGTGACATCCTTCAATTGTTCTGGGTGCTTAGGATTATTCTCGGGCTGGCCAGCAAAGACTCCAGTAGGTGGCTTTATGCTAGCTGCGAGTTGAGCTAGTTGAGATTCAATAACCTTCTGCTGAGCTTGTTGGTTATCTATCATAGTTTGCTGAGTTTGCAACATCTTTTCGATGGATGATATCTTGTCATCAGGAGAGACGGGACCTGCTTGTTGTCCTTGTTGTTGATAAGGAACTTGGTTAAGACTCTGTTACTGAGAATTGTTTTGATAATTATTGAAGTTCCTATTCTAAAAGTTTCTCTTGAAATTTCCTTAATTTCCAAAATTCTGTTGTTGATTGTACTGGAATCCTGGTGGGCCTCGTGGCTGATTGTTTGAACCAAATTGATGTGAGTTTACTGCTCCAGAGGGGTTTCCATATTGAAATCCTGGATGATTCCTATTCTGATTCGGATTGTAGTAACTTTGACCAGGGATGGTATTAACAACATTAAGATTTTCCATTTGGCTATTATCTCCTTATCCACATACGTTGCTTAGAACAACATTGTAAAGAACATTACATGCTAATGTGGAATGATCAGTACTTTTACATGCTTCACATAATAATGAAGCTGACTTGATCTGTTCTTATTGTTGAGTGGGTGAACGTCATCTTCCAATAGCATCAAGAGATGATTCAATATGGTCTTGCTTGGCAACTAAGAGTTTTAAGGTTTCAACGATAGACTTGTACTCGGGAGTAGCTTCGGCCATAGCTACTTTCAAAACTCCTTTACCTACAGATCTACCCCAATTGGCTTGATTTTCTACTCCAAGGGCGACGGCCCTCCATGCGCTGTCATAACTTTGACGCATGAAATTTCCTCCAGATGAGGAGTCTAAGAATCTCTTGATATCGTCATCCACACCCCTATAGAAAATTTCGATGAGTTTATTCTTAGGAATTCCACGACGTGGACACTTGCGTAGAAGCTCTTTGTATATATCCCATGCTTCATCAAGAGTTTCTCCAGGGACTTGTGTGAAATTTGTTATTCGCCCTCTAATTTCATAGGTGAGAGATGGATGGTAGAATTTTTCTAGAAACACGTTTTGAAGTTGTTCCCAGGTGGTGATGGATATTTCACTTTGCAATGAATTGTACCAACTTATGGCTCTATCATCAAGGGAATACTTGAAGAGATGAATTCGAATGGCATCATCGAATACTCTAATTTGCTTTGTCATGGCACATAGATCAATAAATCTCAAATGATGTTCCTGACTATCCTCTCTTTGTTTGCCATAGAATGGACTGTTTTGAAGCAATGTGATCCAATGTGTCCTAATATCAAAATTGGCAGTATTGATGGGAGGAGGTTGTACTGGATGATGAACATTAACAACTTTGGGGATCGAGAATTCTCTAAGATCCGTTTGTAGTTCTGCTGCTTGTACCACTTCTTGTGCTGCTTGAATTTCTTCTTGAACCACAACTCTATCTTCTTGCATGAATCTTTCTCTCTGTGCATTAAGGGCTTGAGCCACCCTTTGATCGATCTCCTCTTCTTGAGCCATTCTTGCTTGGTTCTCTCTATTTTGACGGTGGAAGGTTCTGTCAATCTCCGGATCAAAGCTGGAAGTGAGTCCGGGACTGTTTAGGCGGTGCATGCACTAATCCTTCTGAAGTACCTAAAAATAGAAGCATTTTGAAAATGAGATCCACAAAGTAGAGTCAACGTCAAGTAGATGATCGATTGTATCAAAAGAAAAAAAATCCTAGATTAGTCTTAAAAGAACTAGATTTAACTAACTGATTCCGTTGTCCCCGACAACGGCGCCAGAATTTGACGTGAGATTTTATCGCACTAACAAACTCACTCGGGGTTGAAATCCCCGAGCTTTTACCAACACCAATGTGCAATAATGCCACCCGCTAGCAGATGAGTCTTATCACAGTATAGTTAAGGATCAAACCTAAAGGACAACATTTTTAAGAATCCTTGTCAGCCTAGTCTAGTTCGAGTTAAGACTAATGTTTAAAATGATTGGTTGATTTGAGTTTGATTAAACTAATTTGCAAGAAAGTAAATGCCGAAATAAAGTCAAATTTAGATCAATGATATGGAATCGCTGGGATGGTATCAGGTTTCACCACCACTGCACATGCAAACACATCCAAACATTAAACATCCAGGCAAGATATAACTATCCAAATAGAGCTGCTGCAAAACCCCCCATACGGGCGTTAGGTTTGCGTAAGCATCACCTTAGGCATCAGATGTCTCATCACCATCCAGATTACTTACTTATGGCTATGAAGATATAGAAATCCAATGAAGGTTGTGGCCCCCCTATACAAGCATTAGGCACACAGAAGCATCACCAAAGGCTAGATGGCTCGTCCCCTCGCGGATCATACACTTACGACCTCAAAGAAATCTCATTCTATTTTTAGTTTGGGAGTCAACCACATTAATCGATAAGCAAGCATGTGTTTGATCTACAAACAAACATCAACGATAAACAAAGACGATACAAAATACAACTGAGGTTGTGGTCCTCCCGGAGGGATGTTTAGGCCACAGAAATGTCTCCGAAGGTTAGATAGCTCGTCCCCTTTGCAGATCATGCACTTACTACCTCAAGGAATCCTATCTTATTTATAATCAAGGAGTCAAACTTTGTAAACCACCATTCCACCCTACATATATAAGATTTCGCAATATAGGGAAGAACAAGATGAAAGCAAGTAGATAATCAACTACAAACATACCAATTAACAACGAAATGAAAATTTATATACATTTTCATGGAATGCTTAACAAAAGAACATGATTGCATGGGTAGCAGGGCTAGTCCCCACACCCCAGTAAAAGTGGACTACTCGCTCATGATGTGAGAAATAAGAAGAATAAGAAAGAGAGAGAAATCCACCATGAGCATGGTGCAGAAGGTAGTCGTAGCTCAGTGAAGAAGATACGGTCGTCTACGTTGTATCGGAGCAGATCTGGACGTGAAACGGGAGATGCCAAGACAGACCAGACAGTCTCTCTCACTCCATCTTCCTTCTCTTCTCGGTCTCCTTGATTGCAACACGGGCAATAAGTGGAATGAAACTGGTATGGATGAAACTGGATCTGGATCAGACCTGTGTATAGGCAGCCTGTCGGCATCCCAAAACCGATTCTCCAAAATGAGGACCCTGCTGGCCCTATTTATAGGCACTGGACTGGCCCTCATGTTTTTGGTGTGATTCCAGTCCGAACGGTCTTGGAGATATTTTCTCTTCAAATAGTTTGCTAAGTAATGTGCCCAAATGGTTTACTGAAATGTGACCAAACGATCTTGATTTTGTATGCCCATACTGTCTTCATTCAGCATTCAGTCTTCATGCTGGTAGCAACAATGGTTTGGAAACCATTTAATTATCAAACGGTTTTGGATCTATGTGCATGTCTCTCGAATGATTTCACGCAAAGTGACCAAACAATTTTGCATTATCAGCACTCCTTACGGTTTCATGCATACACGTAGGTATCATGCAAGTCAACTTTTTCAATCTCCTCTATCGGTTTGGATGAAAACGGTCTCACAATGTACTTTATCAAATGATTTCATAGCCAACTTTATCTAACGGTCTTGTGAGTTCAGCTTTATCAAACGGTCTTGTGAATTCAGCTTTGTCAAAGGGTCTTGTGGGATTAGCAAACGGTCTCATATTGGAGAAAAAGCAAACAACATTCGGTCTTCATGCATGGGCTTTATCCAATCGGTTTGGCAGATATTTTTCATTCGGTCTAGTATTGTGCTACATGTCCATACGGTCTTGTGCAAAAGACCAAACGGTCTTGGATCACCAAGTGGCCATTCGGTCTTTGATTATCATAATCCAAACGGTTTTGGTGCATGAATTTCATATGGTCTTGCAATGATTCCATATTCTAATCGGTTTGGAAACCGAATGAATAGCCCAAACAATCTTGCACGTTCTCATGTGAATACTTTTGCAAACGGTCTCCAGCTTCATTTGGTTTGCTTCTCTTTACGATCCAGCAAATGGTCTTCACGTGATGTGGCCATTCGGTCTACGCGATTGATTTTTGAAACAGTCTTATACGTAGCATTATTAAACCGGTCTTGCTGCATTCCTCCAAACGATCTCGCAGTCCGGCTGCAAACGGTCTCGCAGTCTGGCTCCAACCGGTCTCACAGTCCGATACTCTCCAAACGGTCTCGAGGTGAGTATGTCCATACAGTCTTGAGACCAACCTCCGTTCGGTTTCGCAATCTTGTCAAATGGTCTCACGACCTCTTCCAAACGGTCTTGCAGACCGGTACTCCTCAAATGGTCGCACAGACTGGTACTCCTCAAATGATCTCACAGACCGATACTCCTCAAATGGTCTCGCAGTGAGCATGTCCATTCAATCTTGAGACCGAATGGATGAAACCGGTCGCGCATGACCGTATGGGCAAGACCGTTTGGATGAAATAGGTCGCACACGACCGTATGGGCAAGACCGTTTGGATGAAACTGGTCGCGCACGACTGTATGGGCAAGACCGTTTGGATGAAACCGGTCACGCATGACCGTATGGAAAAGACCATTTGGATGAAACTGAGGGTGAGTGAGGGTAGATATAGGCGGGTCCCACTGATTGTTTGACCTTATCAGGACCTGCATCAAATCAATATAAATTCAATTAAAATCATGATAATTGGACCAATTAAGTAATTTTGCACATTTTGTTATTTAGCAAATGAAATTGAATGTATTGAGTTGAATTTGTCCCAAAATGATAATTGAATTCAATGATGAATATGCATTCATCAAAAGACATATACTTATACTGTAGGGTTTATAGGAGATATTGAAATTAGATCAAAGACACGCTAGAGATTAATTGTCACAGTCCAACCACTAGATTTGCACCAAATTAGGATGAATAAGAGTGATTTAGGCTTGGGAATTTTATTGTATCTTTTGGGAGTTTGTTGTATTTTAATAAAATGGGTTCCTAGTAATTAATCTAAGACAACTTTAAAACATTTATCTAATTTTTTGATATGAGTTAGAACTTTCTCAAGTTCAATTGAGAGAAAGATGTCACTCAATAGGGAAACTAGAAAATCTATTTTTGATTAGCATTTCCCTTGCCATAGGTACTTGATCTAATGATGGATGGTGATCATCTAGTTCTCCATCCTATTGGAACTAGGACAACCAATCTGTCATATTTTAGGGGTTTGAGACGTATAATCTAAGTGATTGAAGGGAATAAAACCGCACAAAAGGGTACGCATGGCAATGGAAATGCATTATAGTTGGTGAAAGAATCAATTGAGAGAGAAGTCATGTATGACCCAAAAGACCTAGAAGGGGAGAATATGTGACAAATATGTGGCATGTAAACTAGAGATATATCATATTGGTGATATCGATCCATGCAACCAAAATGACAAGGTAGAAGAACATCTAGCGAGGCTAGTGAACCTTGTAAGTTGCAGTGCATTTATTCAAAGCACTAGAAGAAGTGAGCTTCACAATAGTGCTACTCTATCAAGGGACAAGAAGTGGGATCAATGTATAGGTTCCAATATTTTTAAAGATGTTAAGCGGCAAGCGTGCAAACAACACCTTGTAACTGGTTAAGTGGTAAGCGGGCGATTTTTGAAAAAAATGGATTTTAGTTTTCTATATAAATTTATAAAAAATTACACATATTATGTATATAATACTATACCTTTTAGAACTTTATATATATATATATATATATATATAAACACTATTCAACAATGTAAAACACCCAAGTAGCTTATAACACAACTATAAAACAATGATTGTAGCTATAATATAGTAAACGGTAGACTTGTCATGGATAAAACATCCTACATACATGATACATCAAAAATTTGCATCACATGTTGATATAGCTAAACAGTAAATGATATACTTATCATTCATACCTTACTAACTTATTTTTATCTTTGCATATCATCAGTTAGTCATACATTACAACAATATTTTTAACCAAATACTTTCTAACTTAGATGATACTTTTTTTTGGTCGGTCAAAACTTCTATTGCTTTTTTTCATTTTTGTTTTGAATGTACAATGCATGTTAGTTCCCAAACGAAAACCAACTAAAAAAGGAAACTCTATCTATATATCTGAAGAAAGTATCTATGAAAGAAAGAAGAGAGAAACCAAGAACCATCTTCCATAAAAAAAGACCACAGGCTAAATCAACCCACAAAAGAATGACAGAAGGCCAAAAAACCACCAATAGATGAATCTCGAAATAGCAAGCAGTACTTGGGAACTTTAGAGATCACCATCATGAGACCAGAACAGAATCCAGGTTGAAAAATAGAAAAAGCATCAACTCTTCATGAACCAGAAAATAGGCCTACATAGAGAAACTCATCATAGAGAGATAAGAGAGAGCTCTCCACTCCATCAAGATTAGCTTGTCCTCTCATGACAACAAATAAAAGAGCAAACCACCATACAGCCAGCAGAGAGAAAGAGCTCAACAAAAACTTTGTAACTGATATAACAAATGGAAGAAACTTCAGATGCCATACTTGATGAAAATAGAAGCCAACATGAGCCCTGTCACTCCATAAAGGAAAGACTTAACAACTTCAAAAGGACCTCTATCAACCTGATAGTCGTAAGGAAAAAACATCAACTTCACTAGAAAACTGAGCACACCAAACCCATCTCAAGAGGAAACCAAAGACCAACCCCAGAGAAGAAGCTTCAACACAATCGAACTGAAACTCATCACCAACAGGAATCATACCCTTAAAAAAACATCTAGATCTACCCCCAATAGAACAACTCCCACAGGAGCATCACAGAACCAAGAAATCCAGCAACAGAATAAAAGGAACCATAACAGAGAAAAAAAGAATCACAAATTTTCAGCCAGGAACAACAAAGGCCGAGTTCTGCCACACCACAAAAAGGATAAACTCTCCCCCTTGGCACCAAGAGAACAAAACAAAAAGAAACCATCAGGGAGAACTCTAAGGATAAACATTCAGCACATAGAGCACCAACAACCCAAGACGAAGGTCACAAACACAAAGAGAGAGCTCTGCCACTCCTAAAAGGATAAGCTCAACCTCTCAAACAAGAAACTAAGAGTGAGTTTTGCCACTCCAACCATGGATAAACTCATCCTCTCGAAGAAAAAACAGAACCTCATCTACACAAACATGGTGATCATTTCTCTGTTAAACCGATGAAGTCATTGTTGATTAACCTCCACAGATTAGTGGGACTCATGTAGTTATTGTCATGAACTCTTATATTTCTTTCTAACCAAGCATGATATATGATGAGAATGGAAATAATAGATTCTCTTTCCTTCTTGAGTTTAGTCATGCATCTCCTCCCAATTATTCTGGATACTATGGATAAGCTTATTGTCCAAAGCAATATTCCACATCGATTTTGTGTAAGAACAACCAAAACAGATGTGACTAGTATCTTCATACAAATTAGTATAGAGAAAACACATCGAAACTAGAGAAATTCCTCTTCTTCTAGCATAGTCCGATGTGGGGAGCTTGTTGTGTAGTGATTTCCAAGCATGGATCTTACCATTTATGTGACAATTAGCATTCCAAATCTAGACAAAATAAGGATTAACAACACCTTTGGCTCTGATAACATTCCATATAACTTTAAGATTAGCTTTCTCCTGACCATCAAACAAACAATGATCATCTTTGACTGTCATAATCTAAACTTTGTCAAGGACATGAATCAAAACATTGGAGCATCTAGAACTTTGAATAGCCCAATTTCTATTACGAATAATCAAACTCAGCTTCGAATGCCCAGGCAAACTAGCTCTGATAACCATATTAGAGTTAATACAATATTTCAAGAAATGACCATTGCACTAAGGATCCAACCAGGTATAAATATTACCACCTGACCCAATCTTAATCTTGAAATAAGGCCGCATGATATCCCTGGCTTTGAGGATTCTATTAAACAACCAAGAAAAGTTAGTAGATATATTAATACTCCAAAAAGAATCCCTTTTAAGGTACTTTTCTCCAATCCATTTCACTCAAAGGGTGTCTTTCTTACTAGCAACATCCCAAGCGTTAGCTATAAGGCATGCATCAGAAACATCCTTAGATTTCCTAAGCCCTAAACCACCTTCCTTCTTGGGTAGGGCCACTACGTCCCACCTTATAAGATGAAGATTCTTTTTTGAGTCAGACTGTCCCCATATAAAATTCTTGCACAATTTATCAATCTCCTCGAGCACAGAACTAGGAATAAGAAAGGAGAAGGCCCAATAAAGGTACATAGAAGATAAAGAGGATTTGACTAATTCCACTCTCCCAGCAAGAGACAACATATTAGCCTTCCACGATTCCAATCTCTTCTTCATTCTATCCACCAACCTTTGACAGTGCTTTCTATTCAACTTACCAATAAACAGGGGTAAACTGAGCTATTTGGTATCATCTACATTTCCAACCTTTATCCCCAATTTGGCAAAAATCTCCTAACTTTCCTTATTCTTACCCATGATGATCATGCTTTTATTATTATTGATGTCCAAACCCGACATTGAACCGAAGTGGTCCAGAAGAAACTTGATATTAGTCGCATTCTTAGGATTCACTTTGGCAAAGATCATAAGATCATCAGAGAAAATAAGATGAGGGCAAGAAATATTCTTAGAGACATGGATAGGATGAATAGTACCATCAATACACTTGCTCCTCATCAGCTTAGAAAAACCTTGCATGGAAATGACAAAGAGATAGGGTGCCAACGGATATCCTTGCCTCACACCATTAGATGAAAAAATAGGTCCCATGGGCTCCCCATTCATAAGGATATGGTAAGAAGTAGAGTTAAAGATGGTTTCACTCCAGTTGATCCATTGACAAGAAAAACCTTACTTGAATAAGACAAAGTAAAGATACTTCCAACTAACTGAGTCGTAAGCTTTTGAAATGTCAGCCTGAATACACATGTTTGAGACATTCTTCTTAAAATCACTGAGAATATCATTAGACAAAAGAATGGCATCCTTGATGCTTCTCCCCTTAATAAAAGCACATTAGTTTACATCAATGATAGAAGACAGAACATGTTGTAATCTATTAGCTAAGATCTTGGAAATAATCATGTAAAACGTATTACACAGAGCAATAGGACGCCAATTGGAAATCATGGCAGAATTGTCACCTTTATGGAGAAGAGTGATGTAAGTTTTATTGACTTCCATAAGAAGTTTACCACTCATGAAGAATTCCTTGATAGTTTCAACAACATCATCACCTATGATGTCCCAAGCATGTTTGAAGAAGAAACCATTAAATCCATCTGGGCCAGGGCACTTATCCTCATTGAGATTCTTAACAACATCATCAATCTCTTTTCTCGAAACCATATAGGTAAGAGCATCATTGTGATTCTTGGAGATGTGAGGACCCTTACAAACACCCTTCCAAACATGACCCTCCTCCTTCTTACAGAACAAGTTTTGATAGAAGCCACTAATCACTTTCTTAATACTCTCGTCATCTCTACTAAGAATCCCGTCAATGTTAAGACAGTTTATAGAATTTCTCACCCTCCTAGTTCTGAGAGACGAATAGAAGAATTTGGTATTTAAATTACCTTCTTTTAACCACTGCATCTGAGACTTCTGCTTAATGAAGGCTTCTTCAGTAAGAACAACATCAGTAGCCTATTTTCTTAGTTTATTAGCTAGACTTCTGAGATTACCATCCAGGGGGTTGCGATCAGCAAGCATCTTAGCCCGAAGAGCATCATATTTGGTAATAACAACTTTTTCAAAAATATCTCCAAAGCTCTTTTTGTTCCAAGCCTTAAGATTCTGGTGCAATTCCTCTAGTGGTGCTAACACACTACTCGATTGAATAGATGCGCCCCACGAGGTCGGAATGCACGGTGGATGGGGGTTTGCTTTCAAAATTTATAAACCTAAACTAGCTACCTACGTCTACTAAAACAACTACACCCGCAAGTGCATGGGGTCGTGTCATAGTATAGGAAGGTGGCAAGTAAAGGGTCGATCCACACGGAAAAGAGGAGGTGCTAGAGCTAGGTTAGTTTGGCTAGGTTCCTACTGCGGAGACTAGGGTTAAGGGTTTGAAGGTTGATTTTGATGGTTAACTAAGGATAAACAAGCAATTTAAAGGCAAGAATGAAATCTATGTTAACCCTAGATTGAATTAAGACTAAGCAAGCAAGGAAAGACTAAGCTAGGAATGAAAAGGCAAGTTACACTAGGACAAGCAAGAAAGAAGCAAAAGATCAATTAAAGAACTAAACTAGCAGAAACAAGGCAAGAGCAAGGCAAGAAGCTTACTAAGCAAGAAAAGAACTAACTAAGCTAAGCAAGCACAAAACTAGGGTTTTAAGCAGTAAGGAGATGTGTGGGCTGTTTAGGGGTATGAACTCATCACTTAAGTTGGGGGGTGACATATGAACATTATGATTCCATTTAGATCATCCAAACCAAACAATAAGTTAGAGTCTAATGAATTAACCTAAGCTACTAACTGGCCATGGATATGCTAGCTAGGTTGTGTATAGGGGAACAAGTCCCTAACAACCCCTACTACCCTTACGAGGCTCAATTGGGTTAGGGTTAGGTTCAATTCAATTAGAGTCTAATCAAGTCTAGGTTTCTAGATTAGGTATTCCTAGGGCAATTAGGGGCCGAGGGTAGTAATGGGGAGGTAAGATTAGGGTTTTGGACCCCAATTCCCCCACATTCTAGCCTTGAGAAGGCTCCATGCTAATTGCACTAGAATCACCTAATATAGCTACTTAGATCTCTCACTTAGGTTTAGGGAGATTGATTAAGATGTAGGAAGATGGGAGGAAACCTAGGGATCCAAGAATTGGACCTAGGGGCAAATCCCAAAATTCACACATATAAGTAATTTGCCTACATTCCTAAGTGATTTCACACACAAACTAACAAGCAATCCATGGATAATGATATAGAAATATAATATAATCATTAACAAATGGAATTAAAATGTTTACATGTCATTTTCCCCCAACATGGTATCAAAGTAACATAATTTCCCCCAAACAACCCACCCACAGGGGCCTAACTACTCATAGAAATGGAAAATACAAAAAGAGATAAGAAAGAGGTAGAAGAAGCCATGGAGCTCGGTGTAGATGAAGCAATCCTCCTCTCCAGTAGCTGTAGGACGTCCTCCTCCCTTCTCCAAGGATGAAATGATGCGAGATGATGAAAGGAAATGGATGGAGGGCTTAGATATGGAGGGTTATGTGGTGGAAATGGTGAAATGGGGTGGATTTGAGGTGGATATGGAGTGGAATGGAGTGGGTGGCGATTTGGGGAGCTAGGAAAGGGTAGAAGGTAGCTAGCCTCGTGCCCCAGCCGCCACCTAGGTATATATAGGTGTGGGGAGGAAGCACTAGGTCAAGTAGGGGCAAAATGGGAAAAACAGTGAAAACTAGGTGAATTTTGTTAGTAGCACGGCCGTGGTGGGTAGGGTAGGCCACGACCGTGGTGTATGGGCACGGTCGTGGGAATTAAAATGGCTAAATTTCAGGTTGGTGGTCAAATTTGGGCTGAAAAGGCCACGGCCGTGGTGGGTTGAGGGTAGCACGGCCGTGGTGGGATCTGGTAGCACGGTCGTGCTGCGTGGCACGGCCGTGGTGGGAGATGGTAGTACGGCCATACTGCGTGGCACGGTCGTGGTGGGTTATGGTAGCACGTCCGTGCTGCGTGGCACGACCGTGGTGGGTGGTCGCAACACGACCGTACTGAGTGGCACGGCCGTGGTAGAGTATGCTCTGCAACTGCTTCAAAATTGAGATTTTTCCTAGGATTTCTTCATTTGCAGCACGAACGTTCTGTGTTACCACGGCCGTGCTGGGGGCTTTGCTTGCACTTTGAGCTTCAAACTTCATTATCTATGGACTTCTTTGCTTAAGCTTGACTCTTGGCCACTAGGGGTAGGTTGGGGGAGCTCTGGGGCCTTCTTTGGGCCCCTCCATCTCTCTCGTCCATCCAAGTGTGGTCCAAGTACCTAAAAACATGCAAAAAATGTCCATAAGTACATTTTACACAAATATGCATATTAAGGGAAATAACATGTAATCTAATAGGTATAGATGTGATTGAAGAGCAAAAAGAAACAAGATTAAGCCCTAAAATAGGGCTGAATCACCATCCCAAACTTAAAACATACTTGTCCTCAAGTATGCTCCAACTCAATCTCTCTACAAACTTTCACAAAAAGAAATGACAAATGCAATGTAAAAGACGATTGTTGCTGAACGGGATCAAAGTTGACTAAGTACATGCATTTCACCTCTCTCCTCTCCTGCTTTCACAATCCAATCATGAAAAGAGCACAAAGCACATGAACTTCAAATATAGTGCATAGAATACACAAGTTATCAATACTTCTTCCAAAAAGTTCCGGGTAAACTGTTTCATGATGGTGTTAATCAAGAATGACTAGGAGTGTTGTTTCACATTCATGCATTCAATCTTATATTTCAAATCGCACCAAATGACCCACGTGGCTGTGGAAAAAGGCAAAATGAGCTAAGTTTGATGCTTCTTAGCTCAATGGGTATGAAATTGGAAGAAAGGGTTGCCGTAAGATTTTTGGAGTGTTTTTACACACTCATCTTTTCTTTATTTGAATGCTCTTAAATAGGAGCATCCTTTTATTTTGTTTTTGCGTTTCTTTCTTTTTTTTCTTGCCCTTGGTGTAGATAGGGCATATGGTGGATATAGTGAAGCGAGGGGATAAAGATATGGCCACCCCAAATTTTTGGAGGTGGCCAAGGCTGATATGTGCACTTTGGCATCCTTTCATGAGGCGGAGGGGTAAGAAGATGGTGAGTGAAGAGTCGGGTCAAAGAGGGGTCACATGTATGATTCTCCACATAAGACATCCTGCATGAAAATCAATCCAATACTCCATCCTAGATATCACACCACATGAATGAACAAGATGAAATTGGTATATCAATCAAGTGATTCCACAAACACTAAGCATTTAAAGCTTGCTCAATTTCACAATTCAACCAAATCATCAACAAACACAAGAGAGGTGATGCACATGTAAAAAGTCAAGAATTGATACCATTTAGCAACAAACAATGTTAACTCACTTGCATTTGTCAAAGATCATTTACTCAAAATAGTAGAGATTGGGTCAAAACATACTTTTAGGCAAGAAATCTCAAATTTGGGCAAAATTGGCCAAAACAGTGCCAAGTTGCCTTCAATCACATCTAAACTCTATATTATTGAACTTAAAGAATTAAACAAGCAAATACTAGCTATAACATGCAAGAATTACTAAAAATCTACATGATATGTAATGCATGGAAAAAAGAGCAGAAATTTTTGAAAATTACACAAAAATAGCAAGGAAGCAAACTACATGGCATGCAAGTATGCAAAACAAGCACACAAAGTATGGATGCACAAATATGAGAGATGGTTATACTGTTCAGTCATCTTGAGCAAAAACTTAGAACAAGGAACATAGAAGAAAGTGGGGTAAACAGGGGCTTACCGCCCTACCACCCCAAACTTTTAAACCATGTTGTCCTCAACATGAAATAGAAGCTCAGAATGGTAGGGTAGAGGGCATGGAGTCATGGTTGATAAATGCCAAGAGAGGAGAGAGATCCCAATGTGTCCATTGAGCAGGGGATAGCCTCCACGGCCATGGTGTGCACCGCACCCATTTTGGAATGCATGCAACACGGCCGTGTTGTGTGGCACGGCCGTGCTGATATCCTTTCTGTAGCTTCTCCACTGATTTGCAGTTTTCTCTTCATTTTTGTTCTCCTCCTTGTCAATTTCATCCATGCATCACTCTCCTTCCAATGTACCTGTCCTAAAATGACATAAACAACAAAAACCATCAAGCATAAAGTGTTTTCTTGGAAAGTGTAAAAGCAAAGCAAAAGTATCAAAAATTGAAGTTTGGGTGAAAAAATCCCAAACCTAGGTGGGTTGCCTCCCACAAGCACTAAGTTTCATGCCTTCAGCTGGGCTTGTTGTTCTTTCACCATCAACCATGGTCCAAAAACAAAATGCTTGCACCCCCATCATAAGAAATCCTCTCAAATGCTTTCCTTGATTGATCTTCCTCCCAAGGGTCATGCGAGCTTCGTAAGTCTTTTTCAGCAATTTTCTCTCCTTGGGTATCATCATCATAGATCTTAATAAGCCCTAAGACCCTCAAAAATCTCATGCCATAGGTTTTCTCTCTCTTGAGGAATGGGTCTTCATAGGTACCAAAGAGAGGGGTCTCAATCATATCCATTTTCTCGTGGGAAGTAGGGGGAGCATGTGATAGTTGTGGTGGTGGCATCGGTGTTGATGGCCCTTGGACTTTAGGTGGAGGAGGGCATTGAGGTTGGAAGGTGAATTGGTGGGAGGCTTGTGGTGATGGAGGTGGTAGAATGAATTGAGGTTGGAAGGTGAATTGGTGGGAGGGTTGTGGCAATGGAGGTGGTGGTGGTGTGTAAGGCTTAGGATAGCCTTGGAGGTAGGGCGGTGGAGAAAATGGATGGGTTCGTGCATCTTGGCCTTCCATCTTGTCTTCCTCGAATGGCTTGTCACATGCACAAAGCACAACCAAACAAAAGAGAACAAGTTAGTAAACCAATATACACAAAGAATGCAAAGAATGATGAATAAAGAATAGCAATGATGAGGGCAGTAGGAAAGTCAAAGCAAACTAACTAGCTTGGCTGGATGCCTCTAATCCCCGACAACGGAGCCAGAAATCTTGGTGCGATTCCGCTAGTGGTGCTAACACACTACTCGATTGAATAGATGCGCCCCACGAGGTCGGAATGCACGGTGGATGGGGTTTTGCTTTCAAAATTTATAAACCTAAACTAGCTACCTACGTCTACTAAAACAACTACACCCGCAAGCGCACGGGGTCGTGTCGTAGTATAGGAAGGTGGCAAGTAAAGGGTCGATCCACAGGGAAAAGAGGGGGCGCTAGAGCTAGGTTAGTTTGGCTAGGTTCCTACTGCGGAGACTAGGGTTAAGGGTTTGAAGGTTGATTTTGATTGTTAACTAAGGATAAACAAGAAATTTAAAGGCAAGAATGAAATCTATGTTAACCCTAGACTGAATTAAGACTAAGCAAGCAAGGAAAGACTAAGCTAGGAATGAAAAGGCAAGTTACACTAGGACAAGCAAGAAAGAAGCAAAAGATCAATTAAAGAACTAAACTAGTAGAAACAAGGCAAGAGCAAGGCAAGAAGCTAACTAAGCAAGAAAATAACTAACTAAGCTAAGCAAGCACAAAACTAGGGTTTTAAGCAGTAAGGAGATGTGTGGGCTGTTTAGGGGTATGAACTCATCACTTAAGTTGGGGGGTGACATATGAATATTATGATTCCATTTATATCATCCAAACCAAACAATAAGTTAGAGTCTAATGAATTAACCTAAGCTACTAACTGGCCATGGATATGCTAGGTTGTGTATAGGGGAACTAGTCCCTAACATCCCCTACTACCCTTATGAGGCTCAATTGGGTTAGGGGTTAGGTTCAATTCAATTAGAGTCTAATCAAGTCTAGGTTTTAGATTAGGTATTCCTAGGGCAATTAGGGGCCGAGGGTAGTAATGGGGAGGTGAGATTAGGGTTTTGGACCCCAATTCCCCCACATTCTAGCCTTGAGAAGGCTCCATGCTAATTGCACTAGAATCACCTAATCTAGCTACTTAGATCTCTCACTTAGGTTTAGGGAGATTGATTAAGATGTAGGAAGATGGGAGGCAACCTAGGGATCCAAGAATTGGACTTAGGGGCAAATCCCAAAATTCACACATATAAGCAATTTGCCTAAATTCCTAAGTGAGTTCACACACAAACCAACAAGCAATCCATGGAGAATGAGATAGAAATAGAATATAATCATTAACAAATGGAATTACAATGTTTACATGTCATTTTCCCCCAACATGGTATCAAAGTAACATAATTTCCCCCAAACAGCCCACCCACAGGGGCCTAACTACTCATAGAAATGGAAAATACAAAAAGAGAGAAGAAATAGGTAGAAGAAGCCATGGAGCTCGGTGTATATGAAGCAATCCTCCTCTCCAGTAGCTGTAGGACGTCCTCCTCCCTCCTCCAAGGATGAAATGATGTGGAATGATGAAAGGAAATGGATGGAGGGCTTAGATATGGAGGGTTATGTGGTGGAAATGGTGAAATGGGGTGGATTTGATGTGGATATGGAGTGGAATGGAGTGGTGGCGATTTGGGGAGCTAGGAAAGGGTAGAAGGTAGCTAGAGCCTCGTGCCCCAGCCGCCACCTAGGTATATGTAGGTGTGGGGAGGAAGCACTAGGTCAAGTAGGGGCAAAATGGGAAAAACAGTGAAAACTAGGTGAGTTTTGTTAGTAGTACGGCCGTGGTGGGTCACCATGGTCGTGGTGGGTCACCACGGTCATGGTGGGTAGGGTAGGCCACGACCGTGGTGTATGGGCATGGTCGTGGGAATTAAAATGGCTAAATGTCAGGTTGGTGGTCAAATTTGGGCTGAAAAGGCCACGGCCGTGGTGGTCACCACGGCCGTGGTGGTTACTACGGCTGTGGTGGGTTGAGGGTAGCACGGCCGTGCTGTGTAGCACGGCCGTGGTGGGATCTGGTAGCACGGTCGTGCTGCGTGGCACGACCGTTGTGGGAGATGGTAGCACGACCATGTTGCGTGGCACGGCCGTGGTGGGTTATGGTAGCACGACCGTGCTGCGTGGCACGACCGTGGTGGGTGGTCGCAGCACAACCATGTTGAGTGGCATGGCCATGGTAGAGTATGCTCTGCAGCTGCTTCAAAGTTGAGATTTTTCCTGGGATTTCTTCATTTGCAGCACGACCGTTCTGTGTTACCACGGCCGTGCTGGGGGCTTTGCTTGCACTTTGAACTTCAAACTTCATTATCTATGGACTTCTTTGCTTAAGCTTGACTCTTGGCCACTAGGGGTAGGTTGGGGGAGCTCTAGGGCCTTCTTTGGGCCCCTCCATCTCTCTCGTCCATCCAAGTGTGGTCCAAGTACCTGAAAACATGCAAAAAATGTCCATAAGTGCATTTTACACAAATATGCATATTAAGGGAAATAACATGTAATATAATAGGTATAGATGTGATTGAAGAGAAAAAAGACACAAGATTAAGCCCTAAAATAGGGATGAATCAGATTCCCTTTCAAACAATCCAATTTTCTATAGAGTCTAAAGGTAGCATAACCCTAAACCGAAGTGTTCCAAACATCTTTGATAATTAAGTCAAAGTCTTTATGATTCATCCACTTGTTAATAAACTTGAAAGGGAAGTTCTTCTTCTTCACTTCACCAATGCACAATAGAATTCTTCTGTGATCACTAATCATGTTAGGTATACATTCCCCATGAAACAAATTGAATTTGTTTAGAAAAGCATCATTATACAAGATCTTATCAATTTTAGAAGTAATAAAACCATCTCCTTCCTGATGGTTATCCCAGGTAAAGAAAGGTCCATTGAGTGTCAACTCGTACAAACTACTATCCAACACAAAATCATTAAATTCCTCCATAGATCTCTTTGAAGGAGATTGAATACCAATCTTCTCCCCATTTTTCCAGACAACATTGAAGTCTCCTACTATAAACCAAGGGTTATTAGCATCTTTCAGAAATCTGGCTAGATCAATCCACAAACTAGATCGATCCGCATCTTCATTATGCCCATACACATCAGTGAACTCAAACAACACATCATCCTTCTCAACCATCAAGTGAATAGCCCGATCACTTTCCCCAGAAACCTGGACTTTACAACTACTATCTTTGCAAAGAACAACGATTCTACCCAAAGAATGAGAATTGATGTTAGACACCCAAATAAACTCTCTAAATTATTTGTTCATAACCTTATCGATCCTTTTCTTTCTGATCTTGGTTTCAACAAGGACAAACATATTGACATTTGCCCTATGAACCTCTTATTGAACACTCAGGATCTTATTACTTATCCCCCTGACGTTCCAAGAAGAGGCAGAGAAAGAGAAACTCATTTGATACCTAGGGCTGTTGAACTGGCAGCCTTAGTGTTCTCGTTGATAATTTCTAGTCCTCCAGTCAACAGAGAGTATATTGAGTTGGTCACTCTGTGCTAGATACCCACATTCAGCTTAGCTTGACATCTCGGGGGGGGGGGGTGGTTTATTCTTAAAAATCACCTCATTGATAGAGCTTTGAGAGCTAGCTTCACTGTCTGGAGAGTTTTTTGAGAATACTTGAAATGGGGTAGGAGTTGATGGCATGCTCTCAGAAGCTCCATTACTTAACTGCGATTCGTATTGTTCCTTTGGAATTTCATTAATCATGAATTCCTGAAAATCAGCCATAACCTTTCCTTCTTCTGAACTTGGATTATTATCAACGATCTCAGCTGAAGACCTCTCTTACAGATTTTGATGCTTCGTCAGGGTTTTCTTAACTTCCCAGCATTTTCTCTAAGTTCCCACCTTTTTACTTACTGTTTTATCAATTTCAATAGTCAAAAGCAAGTCTCCATGACCCAAGTAACCACAGTTACAACAACGATGAGGGATCCAATTATATTCCAGTTGCACAACATATTCATCGCCTTCGTCACTTACTAAGGTAATCTTCGATGGATATTTGGCATCCATACACATTATAACTAGAATCCACACATACTCTACACATTTCATGTTGAAAGTTAGATCATCCATTCACAGAGGGTGACCCAAATATGAACCAATTCTTTCAAAGGATTTGACATCCTAGAGTTCCAACGGCATATTCCTCAATTTGACCCAGACTAGACAATTAGAGAGAACAATTTTTGATTGTGTGTCACCAATCACCCACTTCCTTAGAAACACTGGTCTTCCCATCACAAACTAGTTTCCATCAATGACTAGATCTGCTTTGTCCTTGAATCTGATCAAAAAGAAACATTCACCTCTATAAAAAATTTCAAATGAGTCTCGAATGCTCTAGATAGATGTGAAATGGTTAATTAATGTTGGAATATGCGGACGGAAATCCACTACATACCCCAGAAGACATCTATTCCATCGATATGCATTTTCCATGTAATTAGATGATACTTACATGTAATTTACTTGTATACATTACAATAGTACCTATTATCACGACTTACATACAAATTATGCATTCTAAATTAGAAGTATGTCTTATTATAGAACATTTAATGTATATACATTTAATATATTATAGTCAATAATACTTTGACAATATAATTTACTTCATGTTAGAGGTTTACAACAATATTTTACAAAAAGGGGAAAAAAGCGGGCAAAAAGGGGGAAAAAGGGGGGCAAAAAGCGGAAAAAATGGGTTAAGCGGCAAAAAAGGCCCTTTTTTGTAAATTTTCTAAGCAGACGCTCAACAACAGTAATAAACTGTTGGAGCCCGTGATCGATTAAGTGGCCTCTCAGAATGTTTTTCAATACAATGATAAGTTCTATGTCAAGGGATAAGAAGAGGGATCAAGGTGTATAGGTTATCAAGTAACATAGTAGCTAGATGAACTGAATAGGGAACCCACACTCAGAGGATAAATAGAGATTCTAATCCAAATATTGGATTCTATGTTAACTACTGATACTTACTGAAAATTAATTATTTGACATTTTGTGTCCAGGGTTTTAATATCCATATATGGTGACAAGGTGTCCCTCAAAAGCTAATAATAAAATATAATCGATAAGTAATTTGGTATTTTATCATGTACTATACTTAGATGTAGTATACGAAATCATGAGTAATGGAAAAATGATATATTATCCAGATTGATTGCAAAATTTTCATGTATATACAAAAAATATGGTATGGTCGAGTCTTTCTTGATTTAAGTGGATAAATAATATTTTGTCAAAAATTTGATAACTTAATTTGTAAAATATAACTATAGAACGAGATAGATACAATATTTAAATATTGTCCATTTTTACAATATCTTACCATACTATCGATAGATTTGAGGTTCATCGTTATTTTCTATATTTTTTGAAAACTAGCTACAAAGACTGCTTTATGTATTCTAAAGTGTGTACACATATGTTGTACACACATATGTGTGGTGTATATATATATATATATATATATATATATATATATATATATATATATATATATATATATATATATATATATATATATATATATATATATAGTCGGGCTAGAATACACTCGAGTGTACAGATCGCATGAATACACTCAAATGTGTTTGCATATGAAGACTATTTTTTACAAACATAAACTATTGATCTTCACCGTCATACTATAACTAGGCTACATATAAATTTTGAGCCCATTTGGATGAGTGTGAGTCACTCATCCAAGGGAAACAAAATCGACACGTGAAACTAATTTGAAATGTATAGTTTTTGCGGTCTTTATAACATGACCTATAAATGTCCAAATGTGCTCAAATTTTACGTATGAACTATTCACTAGATGTTTAAGAAGATCAAAGGATTAGATTTTTGAAAAACATATTGCATCATGAAAAACTACTTGAGTGTATTCTGCTCCAAATACACTCGAGTGTATTCAAGCCTGACTCTCTCTCTCTCTCTCTATATATATATAAATATATATATATACACACATATATGAGAGATAAGCTAGAATATACTCGAGTGTACATATCACACTGTACACCCCAATGGTGTTTGCTATCTAGATGATTTTTTTGCTAAATCTAAACTGTTGATCTTCATTGTCATAATAATAATAGGTCACATACAAAATTTGAGCATATTTGAATGAGAGTAAGTCACTCATCCATGGGAAACAAATTCGGCACATAAACTAATTTGAAATGCATCATTTTTTCTCTCATTATATGGATGACCTATAAGTGTCCAAATGAGCTAAAATGCTACCCATAAGCTATTCATAAGATGTTCAAGAGGATCAATGATTTAGATTCTAAAAAAGATGTTGCATGATGAAAAATCATTGAGGTGTACGGTGTCATCTATACAGTCGAGTGCATTCCAACCTGACTCTCTCTCTCTATATATATTATATACATATATATGTATGTGTCCATATATACATATATATGTATATGTATATATATGTATATATATAATCAATATTATAATAAAATATATTAAAATGGAATTCGATTTTCATTTTCATTTGATTATAGAAAAGAAAATCAAGAGTGGAAAGAGAAATTCAATGAACGATATTATTCTAACTAGTATCATAATTCTAGAAATTTATACATGAATCAAGATTCAGGAAAGGAAGTTTTCAAATCACTAACTTAGACCATATATTAAATGGCACATATTCAATACCCGTGTGGGTAGCTACCCGCCCCCTCTTTTGGTTACTTTTTTTGGAGTTTTTTACTTTACACAGTAGATGGTTACTTTAACTTGCAAACTGTTACTTTTCATGCATAAACAGTTACATTTGTAATAGCTATAACAAATATACAATTAGATATTGCTCTACCAGCTTTACTTTTTTAGTCGTATAGTTACTTTTTTTTATCAAGATAGTTACTTTTTTGTCTAGAGAGTTACTTTTCTGACCATATGGTTACTTTTCAGGATGCACAGGTAGCAAAAATCTAGGCTAGCCGTCGAGCAACAAATGAACACACACACAAACACACACACACACACAAACACACACAGACACGCACACACATAGTCAAGCTAGAATACACTCGAGTGTATTCAGAGCAGAATACACTCAAGTAGTTTTTCATGATGCAATATTTTTTTCACAAATCTAATCCATTGATCTTCTTAAACATCTTGTGAATAGCTTGTAAACAAAATTTGAGCAGATTTGGACATTTATAGGTCATGTTATGAAGACCGCAAAAATTATGCATTTCAAATTAGTTTCACACGTCGATTTTGTTATCCTTGGATGAGTGATTTACACTCATCTAAATGGGCTCGAAATTTGTATGTAACCTAGTTGTAGTATGACAGTGAAGATCAATGGTTTACATTTTGCAAAAAATAGTCTTGATATGCAAACACACTTGAGTGTATTCGTGTGATCTGTACACTCGAGTCTATTCTAGCCTGATTCTCTCTCTCTCTCTATATATATATATATACACATATATATATATATCTAACACCCACACAGTTAGATACCCACCCCCTAATTAAGTTACCTTTTTTGGAGTTTCTTACTTTTGACATGTAAAGAGTGTCGATGTACCTTGAAAACTGTTACTTTTCATGCATAGATAGTTATATTTGCAACAACAGATTCAAAAATACAATTATATACATATGTTGTGTATTTTTCTAGATTTACTTTTTTAGTTGTATAGTTACTTCTTTTTTTATCAACATAGTTACTTTTTTGTTCACAGAGTTACTTTTCTGACCAAATAGTTATTTTTTTGGCTGATGGGTAGAGAGTTCCAGGATCCCCGCATGGGTATTGAATGAACATCATATATATACATACACACACACACACACACACATATATATATATATATATATATAACACAGATATATATATATATATATATATATATATATATATATATATATATGCATTCATTCAATGTCTGCACATGTAGCTACATGCTCATAATTTGGTTAATTATTTTAGGGTTTCTTATTTTTAACATGTAGAGGGTTACTTTACCTTGCAAATGGTTATTTTCATGCATAGATAGTTACATTTGTACCAACTATAACAAATATACAATTACATATTTATTCCAAAATTTTGGTTGTGTATTTTACATGGTTTTACTTTTTGAGTTGAATAGTTATGTTTTGGTCAATATAGTTACCTTTTTGTCGAGTGAGTTACTTTTTTGATCGAATAGTTACTTTTTGTGATGCATGGGTAGTGAATTCCAGGCTACTCATGCATGTATTATATATATATGTATATATATGTGTATATATATATATATATATATATATATATATCTTGCAAAAAATCAAGTGGACATGGGAACGTTGTAGAGAGATTGGAGACTATTGATATAAAATCTGGTGTACATGTATTGATAAACATAGAAATGGCATATGTATTATTGTTGATAAGAGATGTGAAGGATGATGTAATGATCTCACTTTTCAACCACCCCCAATTAAGGAAGGATAAAAAGATGAGAGCCATTACCTACAAAAATTATCCAAGGATCCATGTTTTATTCAAACAATATAAAATAGCATATCTTTTCAAAAGATTATTGACAAGATACTTACACAAATTTACTATCATTAGGACTGTACTTTTGAGACGATATGACTAGAAATTCCTCATTTTAATTCTTTAATTATTTCATGATATTTTCATCTTTATCTTCATGTCCTTTATCATGTATATCATCTTATACCTAAAATTGTGTGAAACACATACACGATCAGTATATTGCCATACGGGTATTTGGGGTGCATCCAAAATATGCAATTAAATAACAACATATATTCCAACAAATACTTGCAAATATAAATTGGAAATTTCTTCACACAATCTTTCTTTTATATGATAGTCATAGTGGCATTATAGTTGAACATAACTAAATAGACATCCAACATTTTAGTTGTTCAATCCTTGAGAAATTAAGACGGTTATTCATTGGTGTAACCGCGTACCTTGATGGTGAGCCATGCGGATTATCATGCAAAAGACACTTCGATTATGTTCAAGCAATCGAATCAACAAGCAAATCAAGCAATCCATATTTTTATCTACATGAATATAGATCCTAAAGTGTCACATCACATAGTTCACATTAATTATATAGACACTAGTTGGGTCCTATTCTAGGGTTCATGTTCTCTTGGTGTGAAGTTGTCACTAGAGACATGCTTCGATACCCCGACTCCTATGTTCTTTCATGATGATCACTTAAATTCAATTATGTTCCTTAACAACATATCAACATATGATCTTTATCCCTAACTCTTCATATGTATGATCATTCACATTAGAAATACTAAGTATTCATTATTAGCATCTTAATCATCATAAAAAGAGAGGTTTTTACCATATTCAATATGCTAACACCGAAGTCTAGGGGTTTTCTGCTTTTAATCTCCACTTTAAGCCATGTTGCACTACTTTTAGAATAGGAAGCATATTTGTGTATCAATTATATTTTATTTGTGTTCCTCTTGTTCTCCTAATCATTTTGATCTATAATATAACTATTTTTAGATACTCCTAGCATTTCATATGAATTTTACAAGAAAAGCATATTATACCTTAAATGATGCCACGTGGAAACTTGCTATTGGTTAGTACCAAATGACACAGTTCCACCTGGTTATGTTGGGGCGTAGTTTATTCTCAATTCTTTTATGGCCCTCCTGGTTCATTTGATTGAACTGTTGGTTGCTAGAACCCGACTGATTTGGCTGTCGTCCTTGCCCCATGGGAGAAACCTTGTCCATGTAGTATATGACTTGGGTACTCAATGCTTGTTGTGGAACGCCTACTGGATTCCTCCACCAACTTGGTTCCTACATCGATGCCATATTAGGTCACCTCTATCCTCCTCTCACCCAAAAACACCCTCTTCCTATTCTCTCCCACTGTACCTCCTCATTCTTCACCCTAAGACTAGGGCTCTGTCTTCTACACTTCTCTGCTCTTGAGGTCTTCGATAAGGAATCAATCATCTCACTCAGGTCCACCAAAACTGTGCCAACTTTTCTTGAACCGAGCATCCTTGGAAGTGCCTATCAGAGAGTTTCTTGAAGGGGGTAGTGCTAGGGTTTGATGGGATCAGTGAGTTATCACTTGATGGTATGTTGCTATAAACGATCATATCCAACCTCCTTATTATTCCCCCACCTACCCTAACCAGGATGTTGCCCATAGAGAGACAACAAGCTATGGTCAAGGGGAACTAGGAAAGGCATCTCACCTTTCTCGATCTTCTTGCGAACCATTAATGATGATTTGACGTATAGGGGAGGGGGACTCCAACGATAAGGATTGAGTCCATAGCCATGATGAAAAGGAGGTAGCTTTTCTACAATTTGTCATGAAAGGAGGCACGTCCAAAGTTGTGAGCATTGAGTATTCTCACCCCTACTATATGGGATTAAGAGAGAGAGATTTCTCCCCCATATCCCACGCCCATGGTGAAGGCTGAACACCCGATAGGGTGGTAAATCAAGGCGGCAATTGGGATTCAAACCCGAGTCCCTTTGTTAGGGACACCGTGCTTGACCACTTGTATGTGCCTTGGTGGTTTGGTGCTCATGTTTTTACAACGTTGGCAAGGCATCACTTTTAGGAAACTCTTAATTACTTTCCTTCTTATTTTCCTTTATCATATTAATATTGTTAATATGTTGATTTTAGCAAGGAGAGAGTCATGATGATGTCCACGAGAACAACTATCTTTCTCTCCCTTTATCTTTAATTAATACATTTACAAAACAAATATCCATATTATTTGGTTGACACACCAAAAGCCATCAAGATAAATATTATAATGCACGATACTCATTAGGAAAAAAATTCTAGATTATTCTTTCTTTCTCTCTTTGTTATATCACCTAAAATAAAATAGGAACTCATTAAGAATAAATCCCGATTTTATTCCTAATATGTTGGGATTAATGGGATATCAACGCTTTCTCCTTTAAAACAATACCAATCTATATTATTTTTCTCTCAATTTCTAGAATTTTTTCTCTTTAAATAACCATTTTCAAGTATCCAAAAAGTCATACCAAAATATACACATTTTATGCCTTAAACATTATGTTGCCACACTTGGCTAGATAATTCTCACCTTAATTATCTAAAACACCATGTATTTTATTTTTCCTTTGGAGACTTGAAAATTATTTCATTTATCATAAAAAAAGCCATTATTATGAATTCCTTCTATTTATTTAATCTCAGATGTATTTATCATCTGGTTAAAGGATCGAATCACCACCTCGGGTACAAACCTTCCTCCTCCTTTTTCTTCATGTAATCTTACGTTATTGAAGTCCCCCATGAGGATCCATGGGAGGGTCGTCTGTCTTGCCTGCTCCACGAGCTGTACCCACAACTCCTGTCTATGTGAATGTTGATTGTGTGCATATACTGTCGATAAAAACAGCTGTAGACCCCCTTTATTACTACACTTGGAAGTAATAACCTGCGCCGATCTTGTCAACACTTCCATCTCCCAAACATTTGGGATATGTATGTATGTATATATGCATGTATCGGAATCAGGTAAATATATTCTGACGTCCTACTAAAATTATAGGAGGTCAAGAGTACATGTAAGCCCCACACCATACATCCAGAACAGAGTTACAACTCACTCATCTATCTAATATGTAATCTATGTCTAACACATTTACATATTTTTATAGTAATAACTGTGGCATTTATAGCAGCTCCTTGGTATCTTCTGGCATTCCTCTCTTCCCATATATGATAGCATAGACCAGCAAATAGAAGTTTCTTCCTCTCATCATTGCCAAACATGGCAAGAATTCTTATTGGTCCCCGGATAGCTGAATTTGTAATCTGGATTCCTTGCATAAGAATAGGGCTGTAAATGGGTACGGGTAGACCCACGGACCCACAAATCCGGACCCTTAAAAAACTCGTCACAGGTCTAATTTTTTATACCCCGCATACCCTTGGACCCGTATACCCTTGGACCCGCATATAAGTGGGTCCAATAATGGGTATGCTTGGACCCAGACCCGCTAGACCCGTGTACCCGCTATACATAAGTAACTATTAAAATAATATGTTATATATATCATACTTTACTAGTCTAATTAATATAATTATTGAGATTATATCCTACTCTAAGGTTGAGACTAGTCATATAACTAAGAATTAACTATCTAGTTACAATAACGAACATCATATGTAAACTTAAAATTAAAATGTCTACTAATCTACATTACTTTCTACATAAATTAAATGTTATGATCATGACTACAAATATGTAAACAATTACTCAATTAATTTTATTGTATAAAATATAGCATTGTCTAATATAACTATTACATGTTAATATACTATATGATAACAATATCTTGTTGTGTTAAATATATATAACATAGTCATTTCTCTTACATAAACAATATGATGTTTTATGGAACTGCTTACCCGCATACCCGCTATTATTGCGGGTACGAGTATGGTGCGGGTCCATGTTTTCTATTATGCGGATCTAAAACCAGAACCAGACCTGCTAAATTAGATGGGTATGGGTATGGGTATGGCCAGACTCACACCGTACCTGCACCGTTTACACCCCTACATAAGAACTCCCATATCTCTTTTGTAATAGGACATTTCCCCATAAGCTGGCTATGGGATTCCTCCGTCTCCTGACATAGAAAGCACAGAGTAGAAACATCATAGTTCCAACTCTTTATCATGTCCAGAGTAGCAAAAACATTGTGCAAAATTTTATATACACATGCTCCATTTCAGCACATACCTACTGGTCTAGATCTGTTCTCCGAGTAGGTCCTTTGTACCTATTGAACGAGTCATTTCCCAAGTGCAGAACTTATGATCTCTGAGCCTCCATCCTCCGGTGTCGCTTGCAACAAATAGGTGTTTGACTTGTTTCCAAGTCTTCATCATGATGTTAATGGTGCACGAGTATCCTTCCCTTATCTTCAGTGTGAAATCCAATCCTCTTGGATATCTTTCTCTCATCCACTTTCCCCATGTAAAAGTGGCTTCCCAGAAACTGATGATTCTTCGCATAGTCCCCCATTTTGCAATATCTCTAGGAGTTTTAAGATTCAACCCTCCTTCATCACTTGGGAACGCCAACCTACCATATTTCATAGGATGGTATTTGCTTCCCCATAAAAAGTTTTTCATCTTCATTTCTATCCTATCCAAGACAGAACCCGAGATCTCACCTTGTTGCACCCAGAAGATAAGAAGTCCTTCTATGGCGGCCTTAAAGATGGATTGAATGATAATGTTGGGCGGTGAAAAAAAGCTATACGACCAGTCATTCTCTATGGGAGTGAATGTTGGGGAGTGAAGAAACAAGGTCTCACCAAGATGAATGTAGATGATATGAGTATGCTGAGATGGATGTGTGGGAAAACAAGAAAAGATCGCTTGAGAAATGACTATATTAGGAATAAAGCTGGGGTAGTGAACATTGAGGACAAGCTGCATGAGGGAAAACTCAGATGATACAGATATGTGCAATGCAAAATGACTAATGTACCTATACAAAGCAATGCTATTGATTCAAGCACAATAAATAGAAGAAGAGGAAGGCCTAAATTAACATGGGATGAGCTTATAAAGAGAGATTTTGAATCTCCACATCTCAACCAGAATATGGCGAATGATAGAGCTGAATGGAAACACACGATCCATGTAGCCGACCCCAACATAGTTGGGACTGAGGTTTAGATGATGATGACATACATACATACATACATACAACAATACAACACACGACGTTCCCCATTGGTTCTGGCGATTCCCGACAGAACGCAGCCGAACTGCGGCATGGCGCCCACATCGCCGGTCACTCCAATCGGTGATGTCCACCCCACCACATCCACCCACACCCATCCCACGAACCCTACCACTACCCATAGCCACCAGAAGAAAGACAGAGACAAAGAGACGGGAGTCGGACGACAACAAGAAGCGATGAACCCTAGGCGGGAGGAATCTACGGACGACCGTAAGGCATGGTCCCAGATTCTGACTAAACCAACGTCGACGACCAATGACTCCTTGGAATTCTCGAAGCCGTCGGTCAAGGAGGGTGAGATCCACGTCGATCTTGAGCTGGAGGAGTTTGAACATATGCGAGACGTTTGGGAATTCACAGTGTTAATCTATGTCCTCGAGAGGAGGCCTTACTACCCTCATCTCAAGGCGTGGATTCAGTGCAAGTGGAGGCCAAAGGGGTCCTTCGACCTCCTGTCCAGAGAAAATGACATCTTCCTCGTGAGGTTTGCCAACAGTGCTGACAAGAAGGAAGCCCTGAACGCCGGCCCTAGGTGGTTCGACTATAAGTTGGTGATCGTGAAGGATTACCGATTTGGTGATGAACTCAAGAGGGACATCTTCTCTACCGTTCCTACATGGATCTCGGTGCACTCCATCGGACGCTCCTGGACCAGGCGTGAGGTGGGGATGATTGCAAGCGGAGTCGGACGTGTCCTGCACATCAATGACCAATCGCTCGAGACGGATGAAGCCCAGGTTATTGTAGAACTAGAGGTGGAGAAGCCAACACCGCGGAAGGTTATGTTGAACGTGAAGGGAAAAGAACCCATCCCGGTGAGGGTCGAGTATGACCATGTGCCAGTGAGATGTTCAATCTGCAAGGCTTTCAGGAACGCTAATGACTACTGTGACAAGAAACCAACAAACAACAACAAGGAGGGCGGGCAGGTCTGGAAGGAAAGCCAACTTCCACCAATCCGACTGCAACTACCCAGGGTGCCAAGATCGAGAAGAACAAGGCAGATGAGAACAAGGTAGAGCAATAAAAGGGTAAAGAAACCAGCAGTAGCAATGCAGTCGAAGAAGAGGAGCAACGTACACCCAAAGATAAAGGGACTGGCAGCAGAAAAGGAGTTGAGAAGACTAATAATAGGGAGGAGGGTGAGTTTGTGTCAAGCTCACGTCGAAAAGGGGTCAAGGCAGGCATTCCCAATAACCAAGGTGTTAGTGCTATTCTGGATACAACGAATAGCTTTGGGGCACTTTTTGAATCATACGCTGAGGAGGAAAATGTAACTAAGCAACATGAACAGAAAAGGAAGGGCAAGAATGCCGGAAAGGAGCCTCCTAGGCGTACCAGGTCGAACAAAAATCTTTGATATGTCCATGCTCTTATGGAATATTAAAGGTGGGTGTGATAGGAACAAGAAGAAGGAAATTAGAGAGTGGATTGCTGCTAGTGGTCACTCTCTGGTTGCATTGGTGGAGACAAAAATAAAGGTACATAATAAAAATAGTATCAAATATCTATTTCCGCAAGGCTGGGAGCAAATATCCAATGTTGATTGTGGCGGGGTTGCTAGAGTTTGTGTGGTGTGGAAGCCTAATGCTTGGCAGCTTTCAGTTGTACAAATGTCAGATCAGCAAATTACTGTGGACTGTGTCAATAATGGAGGCTTGCATATGTGGTTGACAGCTGTTTATGGGCACAATGATGGCAAAGCGAGATTTGATCTATGGGACACTATGGTTTCTATCTCTCAACAAGCTGCGCTTCCCTGGATGGTCATTGGTGATTTTAATATAGTGCGGTTGCAGGATGAGAAAAAAGGGAAAAGACTTGCTATTAATGCTGAAGTGGATGCTTTCAATCGAGCCATTGATAAATCATGTCTTTTTGATCTACCAATGGTTGGTGGGGATATTTTTACTTGGAATAATGAAAGGGTCCCGGGTGACAGAATAGCAAGAAAGCTTGATAGAGCTCTTGTGAATGATGAATGGCTGAAAATTTTTCCTAATGTGCAGGTAAAGGCTGAAGGTTCTGATATTAGTGATCATGCTCCTATTGCTGTCCAAATTACTGAGAAAAAAATAAAAGAAGACCTTTCAGATTTCTAAACTACTGGGCAGACTGGAAAGGGTTCGATGAGGTCATAAAGCAAAGTTGGAGTATCCAAGTGACAGGAAATCCCATGTATGTTTTTGCAAAGAAGCTGTCAAACACTAAGGTGGCTATCAAAAAATGGGCAGAAGAAAAGGTGAACATACCAAAGATGTTGAAGGAGACCAAGCAGGAGTGCAAAGACATTAGAGAAAGACTGTTAAGTGATCCACTAAATCCTACTTTGATAGAGAAAGAAAGGGAATTAAAAATGATGCTTGAAGATCTAAAGAAGGCAGAGGAAAAAGTTTTCTGGCAGAGAAGCAAGGAGAAGTGGATGGATGATGGAGATAGAAACACAAAGCTATATCATTCTGTGGTTAGAAGGAGAGAGGCATGTAATATTATTTCTAAACTCATTAATGTTGAAGGTATGGTTGTCAACAAACAGGAAGATCTTGAAGAACAGGCGATTGGGTTCTACACGTCTCTGTACAACAAAGTGTTTTTTGACAATATTGATGAGCAGGAGGATATTGATTGGAAATTCAAACTCACTAGAACTCATAATAATATTCTTACCAGAAGAACTAATGAACAGGAGGTCAAGGATGTTGTATGGAGCATTGGAAGCAATAAGTCGTCGGGGTCTGATGGCATTAATGCTTTCTTTTACAAGAAAAATTGGGATGTTATTAAAGGTGACTTGCTTGCTTATGTGGACTGGTTTCTTCAAGGAGGGAATATGGTGAGACAGGTTAATCACTCTTTTCTTGTTCTTATTCCAAAGAAGAAAGTTACGTCTTCTCTTGCTGATTTCCAGCCCATTGCCTGTTGCTCGGTACAATATAAAATTATTGCAAAAATCCTGGCTGCCCGACTGAAAATGGTCCTCCCCTTTCTGGTTTCTGCAAATCAAGGAGTTTTTGTTACAGGTAGAAGCATTAGTGACTGTGCTCTTCTTGCTGGTGAATTTCTCCTAGACTGCAACATTATGAGAGGTAGTAGGAAGTCTTGCTTAAAGCTTGACGTCTCCAAAGCTTACGACAGTGTACGGTGGGATAAACTTTGGTGGATTTTGCAATAGATGGGTTTCAACGAACAATGGATTGGATGGATGAAACAATGTATCAGGACTACTAGTTACTCAGTTCTGGTGAATGGCACGTCGGTTGGTCTCTTTAGGGGCAGCAATGGGCTGCACCAGGGTGACCCCCTATCCCCCCTTCTTTTTGTGATTGTTATGGAATATTTTACAAGGAGGATGAAGCGAGCCGAAGAAGAGAAGGAAATAAAGCCTTACAATGTACATGGCACAAAGGTAATGACACATTTAATTTTTGCTGATGATGTTCTGGTGTTCATTGAAGTCAAGCAGCATTACCTGGAAAATCTAAAAGGCTTACTGAGGGACTTCGGGAAGCAAACAGGTCTGTGTATAAATGCAAATAAAACACACATCTTCTTGTCAAAGAATTGCCATCAGGTGGAAGCTAGACTTACGCAGGCAATGGGGGTTGAAAAAGGAATGTTCCCAACCAAATACTTGGGATTTCCGCTTGCAGGTGGCAACCTTCAAGTCAAGGACTTTACATACTGCATTGATAAAGTGGAGGAGATGATAAATAGATGGCCTACACAAAAGACTTCTATGGCTGGGCGTAGTACCTTGATCAAAGCTTCTATTGAAGGTCTTCTCATTTTTTGGGCACAACAAGGTGAAATTCCTGTCTCTGTTCTAGATAAAATTTAAATGAAGATTGCTAATTTTTTATGGGGAAGCGAGCACCACCCTATGAAGTATTCCAGGCTAGCTTTTCCTAAGGATGAAGGAGGACTAAATTTGAAGACTCCTAGAGATATTGCTAGATGGGGTTCCATGAGAAGGCTAATTGCATACCAAGAAGACACATCTACATGGGGCAAATGGATGAGAGACAAATATCCTAGAGGACTGGACTTTATTCCGAAAACAAGAGAAGGGTATTCAAGATCCATCAATGTCATGAGGGAAATATGGCCACAAATTAAGCACATGTTTATTGCTAATAATTCTGGCGGATGGCATCTCATAGACAAGAAGATAAGCTTATGGGAAATGCCCCGTAACAGAAGAGCGAAGGATACCGTGGGAGAACAAATATGGATGGATAGGTATGTGCCTAAATGGAGCATGTGTGTATATCTGCACCATATTCTCTCCACTCTTGATAGAATAAAGAGCTGGAATTATGATATATCTACTGTATGCTTGCTATGTGAGGATAAGGAAGAAAGCCACAATCACCTTGTGGGGGAATGTAAGTTCACAAAGGAAGTCTGGGACCATTTATGCAGGGAGTTTAGACTTCATCTTCAACTCATTGCTTATCTGAGAAGAATGCTTGCTAGGTGCGGAAGAGATGTGAAGAAAAATCTTTACTGCCCTATGCTACCATATCTGGGAGGAGAGAAATGCTATAAGACACCAAGGGAAGTCTATGAATGCCTCTAACATTGCTGTAAAAATATGTAAATGCATTAGACGTAGACTACATATAGATTAAATGCGTGAGTTGTAATGTTGTTTTGGGTGTATGGCATTGGGCCTACATGTAATCTTGACCCCTCTAATATTTTTTAGGGGGGATGTCAGAATATATTTACCTGATTCTGATACATACATACATACATACATACATATACATACATACATATATGCATACATACATACATACATACATACATACATACATACATACATACATACATACATACATACATACATACATACATACGCACATATGCGCCCTCTCCTTCTCTTAGGGTTCCCGGCGATTGCCTGGGCGATCCTGAGGAGGACCGGCGACCATGGCAGAGGCTGCTCCCCCCACCTCCACCAACCCACCCACCAACCCATCCACCGCCACACCACCACGACCCCCACCAAATAACTAAAACTTGGAAACAATGAAGGAGAATGTTGCCAGAAAGGATAAGAAGAGATCTTAGACAGAGATCGTGAAACGAACTTCGGCGCAAGAGAAGGAGTGTGTGGGGCTGAAATTCCCTAAACCTACCAAGAAGGATGGCAAAGTGATGGTAGATCTTGATGCGGAGGAATATGGACGTATGAAGGACATCTGGGAATTCACAGTTTCGATCTATGTCATGGGCAAACGCCCTTTTTACCCACACCTATTGGCCTGGATTAGACGAGTATGGAAACTAAGAGGCGACTTCGATGTGATCTCAAAAGAGAAGGGATTCTTCATAATCCATTTCTATAATGCTGCGGACAAGAAGGCATGCCTCAACAGTGGACCAAGATGGTTTGATAGTCATCTGGTAATAACGAAGCACTACGCATACGGTGATCCCCTGGAGAAGACAGACGTGTCCTCGGTCCCTATCTGGATTCGCATCCCCTCTAATGGCAAGATGTGGACGGAGAAGGCGGCGGGTACGGTGGCTTCAGGGGTAGGCAAGGTGTTGCACATGGAGACGAGGGCTACAGAAACAGAAGGCACCGATGAAGATAGAGTCCTAGTCGAGATAGAAGCGGAGGAGTCCAACTGTGACAAGGTTTGGGTCAATGTCCTGGGCAAGGAAGCAATCCCCTTCAGTATCAAGTACGAGTTCATCCCCAAGAAATGCTCAATGCCCACAGACGAAGGATACTGAACCTGCAAAGGATGATGACGATGGATTCCAAGTACCTAAGAAGACATGGAGAGCAAAACCGAACAACAACATCGCCTCTACCGATAAAGCTAGCACATCAGGTGATAAAGAAGAAGGTGAAGTGGATGCTAATTCTTTCGGCTCTCTGAGCGAGACGGAGGAAGTCATTGACAAAATCTTGGAGCCTGAGAAGAACCCTAAATCACCACAGAAAGAAAAAGGAAAGGATAAAGAGAAGGAAAAGGAGAAGACCCCGGCAGAGGGGAAGGAGAAGGTTCCTGGTAGGCGCACCAGGAACAAACGCTAATACCTATGTCTGTACTCATGTGGAATGTCAAGGGTATTTGTAACCCGGACAAGAGGCGTGAGGTGAGGAACTGGATTAAGTCCAGTGGTGTCTCAATGGCTTCTATCTTGGAGACGAAGATTAAGATAGTTAATAGAAGGAGTGTTTCTTCTATTTTCCCGAATGGTTGTAAGCACATTACTAACCATGATTCTGTAGAGTTGGGCAGAGTTTGTTTAGGTTGGAACCCGAATGCATGTGAGGTTGAGGTGGAGGTCAATGATAACTAGGTCATCTCGTCTATCTGTAAAAACAAGGGTGGACTTAAGTTCTTCTTCTCGGCTGTATACTCATTCAACCTACATTCACAAAGGCAGTCCCTTTGGAAGGAACTGTTGGCACAAGCAAAGTGGACAGAACTCCCATGGTTGATCATGGGGGACTTTAACAATGTTAGACTCCAAGAGGAGAAGAGGGGAGGAAGGTTGGTACCAGAGGTAGTTCTAAAGTCATTTAATCAACTAATTCATGAAGCAGAGCACTGCTAACTGCCTATGCAAGGGGAGGACATTTTACATGGAACAACGAAGGTAAACCAGGTAAAAGGATTTCTTCCAAACTAGATCGAGCTTTAGTCAATACTAAATGGTTGGAGATGTTTGGAAACACCTTCCTCAGGCCCATGTCTGCTGACATAAGTGATCATGCGCCTTTACTAATTCAAATGAGAGAGAAATCCAGGAGCTATAGACCGTTTCGTTTCATTAATTTCTGGACAAAGTGGAAGGGCTACAAGGAGCTGGTAGCACAGAGTTGGGTCGAACCTATGGAAGGGAATCCAATCTATATCTTCGCCAACAAGCTCAAACGTCTGAAAGGAGAAATTAAGAGATGGTCTAAGGAACATGTTAACATCCCCATATTGATTGAAGCAAACAAGAAAGAGTTAAAGGAGGTCAGAAGTCAACTTTTGAATGATCTTCTTAATGCAAACCTTATCAATTCAGAATTGGAACTCAAACACATACTGGAAGATATTAAGAAGGTTGAAGAAAGTTTCATGTGGCAGAGGAGTAGACAGAAGTGGATCCAAGATGGTGATCACAACACAAAAATCTATCATAATGCAGTCAAGCACAAAGAAGCACTCAACACTATTGCGGAGTTGATTGATGAAGATGGCAGGACCCTCAATAGTCAAGAGGAGCTGGGAAGGGATGCAACTCAGTTCTATGAGAAACTCTATAATAAAAGCTACGAGGAGGCAGTGGATACGGAGGAGGAGGTTATCCAATGGAGGTATAAACTCACAACTACTCACAATAATATACTCTGTAGACAAACCAATGAAGAAGAAGTGAAGAAGGCCCTCTGGAGCATTGGCACCGACAAATCGTCAGGCCCAGACAAATTCAACTCACATTTCTATAGAGAGGAATGGGAGGTCATCAAAGATGATCTATGTAAATCAGTCATATGATTCATGGAGGGGGGCTGCCTACTATGACAGGTCAACCATGTTTTCTTGGTTTTGATCCCGAAGAAGAAGACAACATCATCCTTGGCTGACTTTAGACCAATAGCATGCTGTAATGTCCAATACAAGGTGATAGTGAAGCTGTTGGTCGAGAGGTTGAAGATGGTTCTTCCGTTGATAGTCTCATATAATCAAGGGGCATTGATATCTAATCAGAGTATCAGTGATTGTGCATTGCTTGCAGGGGAATTCCTTCTGGACTTTAATGTGTTGAGGGGACACAAGAAGGCTTGCTTGAAGTTGGATGTCTCAAAGGCATATGACAGTGTCAACTGGAGCTCTCTATGGTGGATTATGTATAAAATGGGATTGCAGGAAAGATGGATCAATCTGATGAAACAATGTGTTACCATGACAAGCTTTTCAGTTCTTGTTAATGGGTCCCCGTGTGGCATTTTCAGAGGGGGCAATGGATTGAGATAGGGAGATCCCCTCTCACCATTACTGTTTACCATCATAATGGAGTACTTCACTAGATTAATGTATAGAGAGGAAAGATTGAAGAAAATAGCAACTTATACAGTTCATGGTACAAAGGTGCTAAGTCATCTCATCTTTGCCGACAATGTACTGGTCTTTTTGCAAGTAAAGAAAGCTTATATGACCTAGTTGAAACATCTGCTGAAGAGGTTCGGGGAGGACACTGGCTTGAAGACAAATCTACAAGAGACTCAACTCTTCCTGTCTAAGAATTGTGAAATGATCTCAGCGGAAATAGAAGAGGCGATGGGCATTAATGTGAGCAAGCTACCCACTAAATATCTTGGATTCCCATTGGCAGGAGGCAACCTGAAAGTCTCAAACTTTGCAGAGTGTTCAGACAAACTCGATGAACTCATAAGTAGGTGGCCCATCGCGAGAACTTCCATGGCAGGAAGGATTACACTGACAAAAGATGCAGTTGAAGGCTTGCTGATCTTTTGGGTTCAACAGGGTGAAATCCCGAGAGCGGTATTAGACAGAATGGAAATCACAATCTCGAACTTTGTTTGGGCTAACAAAGTCCACCCAATGAAGTATAGCAGGTTGGTGAGGTTGAAGGAGGAAGGAGGAGTGGGACTGAAATCGCCGAGACTCATAGCAGACTGGGGTACAGTGAAACACATTTTCAAATACTTACTGGATGACTCCTTGTGGGATAAATGGATGAGAACTCGTTACCCCAAAGGTTTGGATTTCAAACCAAGGACCAGAGAAGGCTATTCGAGGGTAATCAACAGGATGACAAAGGTCTGGCAGGAAATCAAGAGCATAGACGATGGTAGGAGGGATTGGACCTTAAAGGAGAAGCAGGACATGCTATGGGAGCTCATTCGACCGAAGGACAATCAACACAATTCAAGATTCATATGGTATGATCATGGAATCCCGAAATGGGATATGTGCGTGTATAGGGCAGTACATAGCTCACTTGCTACCTTAGACAAGTTTGCAAAGTGGTACCCCGGTACAGATGACACCTGCTTGCTGTGTGAAGAGGAACATGAGACGAAGGAGCACATATTTGAATCATGTAAATATACTAGAGAGGTCTGGAAGCTGTTGCAGAATCAGAGAAAGCTCAAGTCGATGCAGCTACATGAAATGCAGAGGATGATCGTCACTAAAGAATGGATGGAAAAGTTGTTGCTATCAGATTTCTACTTTCACATCTGGAAGGAAAGGAACAACAAGAAGCATAATGCAAAGAAGAAGGGTATAGAAAGTTTAGCAGGAAAGATTAATAAGGTTCTTTACAATAGTATCCAATGTATAGATAGATAGAAACAAGTCAATATTGTTTTAGTTATGTAATGTAGTGGTAAGGACTACATTGTATTTTTGTCCCAAAGGCTATTTGCTTGAGGGTTTCGGAATAAAATTTACCTAATTCCGATACATACATACATTCATACATACATATATGTCGGCAAGGGAATAGCCCGGTTGGTGAATCCCGCTGGTCCCCAATGAAGGGACCCGGGTTCAAAACCACACAGAGAAGCATCTCTTGATTTATCACCCTCCCGGGCATCCAGCCTCCACCACGGGTTATGGGAGAGGGGGAGAGATATCTTTCTCTCTTAATCCCATACATAGATACATACATACATACATACATACATACATACATACATACATACATACATACATACATACATACATACATACATACATACATACATACATACATACATACATACATACATACATACATATAAGGAGAATCTGAAAAAGGCAGAGGAGAAATTATAATGGCAAAGAAGAAAAGAGAAATGGATGGATGATGGGGACTGAAACACCAAACTCTACCATACTGTAGTGAAAAGAAGAGAAACAAGTAACATTATTTCTGAATTGATTGATGCTGAGGGGAGGGTGGTCAACAAACAAGAAGACTTGGAAGAACATGCCATAAACTTCTATACATCTCTATATAACAAAAACTTTCCTAATGACATAGAAGAAGAAGAGGAAGTGAAATGGAAGTTCAGACTTACAAGCATGCACAACAACATTCTCACAAGGAAAACTAATGAACAAGAGGTCAAGGAAGTGGTACGGAGCATAGGCAACAACAAATCGCCCGAGTCAGATGGTTTCAATGCTTTCTTTTACAAAATGACTTGGAATATTATCAAAGATGAATTGGTGGCTTATGTGAACTGGTTCCTAGAAGGGGGAAATATGGTGAGACAGGTCAATCATTCTTTCCTTGTTCTTATTCCGAAAAAGAAAGTTACCTCATCTCTTACTGATTTCAGACCTATAGTATGCTGCTCGGTACAATATAAAATTTTTGTAAAAATATTGGTTGCTAGATTGAAGATGGTCCTTTCCTATCTTATTTCTGCAAATCAAGGTGTCTTTGTGACTGGTAGAAGCATTAGTGACTGTGCTCTTCTGGTGAGGGAATTCTTGCTGGACTATAATATCATAAGAGGAAGTAGGGAAGCTTACTTAAAACTGGATGTGATCAAAGCCTACAACAACGTCATATGGGAAAAACTATGGTGGATTATGCAACATATGACATTTAATGAACAATGTATTGGCTGGATGAAACAATACGTTGGGACCAAAAGCTACTCTATCCTACGCCAAGGTGATCCCATATAACCCCTTCTCTTTGTGATCATCATGGAGTATTTTACACAGAAGATGCAACACGCCGAAGATAGGAAGGAAATCAAGCCTTATATAGTTCATGGGATGAAGGTAATGACACACTTGATTTTTGCAGATGATATTCTGGTGTTTGTAGAGGCTAAACAACACTATTTGGAAAATCTTAATAATTTGCTTGTGGAGTTTGGAAGACGAATATGGCTGTGTGTAAATAAAAAAAACACATATCTTCTTGTCTAAGAACCACTACTAGATGGAGGATAGACTAGTACAAACTACATATGTGGAGAGAGAAAACTTTCCAACAAAATATTTGGGCTTCCCTTTAGCTGGTGGTAATCTGCACGTCAAAGATTTTACTGAATGCATTGATAAGGTGGAGGAAATGATCAACAGGTGGCTGACACAAAAAACATACATGGCGGGATGAGTTATCCTGGTAAAAGCTGCTATTGAAGGACTTCTTATTTTATGGGTGCAACAAGGTGAGATCTCGGGTTCTGTCTTGGATAAAATAGAAATGAAGATGGTAACTTTTCTATGGAAAAGCAAACATCATCCTATGAAATATGCTAGATTGGCGCTCCCAAGTGATGAAGGTGGCCTGAACTTGAAGACTCCTAAAGACATTGCTAAATGGGGGACCATGCAGAGAATCACCACCTTCAAGAAGGCACTTCTACATGGGGAAAGTGGATGAGAGAAAGATATCCAAGAGGGATGGATTTTACTCCGAGGACCATGGAAGGATATTCACGCACCATCAATGTCATGACGGAGACTTGGAAACAAGTCAAAAACTTGTTCGTTGCAAATGACAATGGAGGATGGAGGCTTACAGATTAAAAGATCTGTATTTGGGAGGTGACTCGCTCAAAAGGTATAAAGAATTTGTATGGAGAACAAATTGGGATGGGGACGTATGTGCCGAAATGGAATATGTGTGTATATAAAATTTTGCACACTGTTCTTACTACTCTGGATTGGATTAAAAGTTGGAACTATGATGTGTCTACTTTATGTTTGCTATGCCAGGAGATGGAGGAATCCCATAGTCATCTTGTGGGTGAATGTAAGTTCATAAAGCAAATTTGGGAGATTTTGTGCAAGGAATTTAGATTTCAAATTCAACTTTTCGGGGATCCCAAAAGGATGTTGGCTAAGTGCGGCGATGATGATAGGAAGAATCTTCTATTTACTGGGCTATGCTATCATATATGGGAAGAGAGGAATGCCAAAAGACATCAAGGAGCAGCTACAGAGGCCACAAGCTATAAAATATGTAAATGTATTAGACGTGAATTACACATTAGCTAGAAGTGTAAGTTGTAACTTTGTTCTGGATGTATGGCATTGGGCCTACATGTACTCTTGACCTCCTATATTTTTAGGAGGTGGTCGCAATGTATTTATCTGATTCCGGTATATACATACATACATATATATACTGCCGATAAGGGAATAGCCCGGTTGGCGAATTCCGCTGGTCCCCAATGAAGGGACCTGGGTTCAAAATCACACGGAGAAGCATCTCTTGATTTATCACCCTCCCGGGTGTCTGGCCTGTGCCACAGGTTATGGGAGAGGGGGGGGGAGAAATCTTTCTCTTTTAATCCCATATATACATACATACATACATACATACATACATACAGGGAGAATCTGAAAAAGGCAGACGAGAAATTCTACTGGCAAAGAAGCAAGGAGAAATCGATGGATGATGGGGAGCAAAACACCAAACTCTACCATAATGTAGTGAAAAGAAGAGAGGTAGGTAATATTATTTCTGAATTGATTGATGCCGAGGGGAGGGTGGTCAACAAATAAGAAGACTTGGAAGAACATGCCATAAACTTCTATACGTCTCTATATAAAAAAAACTTTCCTAATGACATAGAAGAAGAAGAGGAAGTGAAATGGAAGTTCAAACTTACAAGCATGCACAACAACATTCTCACAAGGAAAACTAATGAACATGAGGTCAAGGAAGCAATATGGAGCATAGGCAGCAACAAATCACCCAGGTCAGATGGTTTCAATGCTTTCTTTTACAAAAAGACTTGTGATGTTATCAAAGATGAATTGGTGGCTTATGTGAGTTGGTTCCTGGAAGGGGAAAATATGGTGAGATAGGTCAATCATTCTTTCCTTGTTCTTATTCTGAAAACGAAAGTTACCTCATCTCTTGCTGATTTTAGACCTATAGCATGCTGCTCGGTACAATATAAAATTATTGCAAAAATATTGGCTTCTAGATTGAAGATGGTCCTTCCCTATCTTATTTCTGCAAATCAAGTTGTCGTTGTGACTGGTAGAAGCACTAGTGATTGTGCACTTCTGGTGGGGGAATTCTTGCTGGACTATAATGTCATGAGAGGAAGTAGGAAAGCTTGCCTAAAAGTGGATCTGTCCAAAGCCTACGACAACGTCTGATGGGAGAAACTATGGTGGATTATGCAGTAGATGGGATTTAATGAGCAATGGATTGGCTGGATGAAACAATGCGTTCAGACCACAAGCTACTCTTTCTTGGTTAATGGCACATCTGCGGGTCTATTCAGAGGAGGAAATGGGCTGTGCCAAGGTGATCCCCTATCACCCTTCTCTTTGTGATCGTCATGGAGTATTTTACAAAGAAAATGCAATAAGATGAGGACAGGAAGAAAATCAAGCCTTATACAGTTCATGGTATGAAGGTAATGACACACTTGATTTTTGCAGATGATGTTCTGGTGTTTGTAGAAGCTAAACAACACTTTCTGGAAAATCTTAAAAATTTGCTTGTAGAGTTCGGAAGGAAAATGGGGCTGTGTGTAAATGCAAACAAAACACATATCTTCTTGTCTAAGAGCTACTACCAAATGGAGGATAGACTAGTACATGCTATGTGTGTGAGAGGAAACTTTCCAACAAAATATTTGGGCTTCCCTTTAGCTGGTGGTAACATGTATGTCAAAGATCTTGCTGAATGCATTAATAAGGTGGGGGAAATGATCAACAGGTGGCTGACACAAAAAACATCCAATCAAGTCATCTTTAATAATATCCCAAGTCTTCTTGTAGAAGAAAGTGTTGAAATCGTCGAACCCGGGTGATTTATTGCTTCCTATGCTCCACACCACTTCCTTTACCTCCTTCTCATTAGTGCTTCTTGTGAGTATATTTTTGTGTGTGTTCATCGGCTTGAACATCCATTTCACTTCCTCTTCTTCTTCTATGTCACTGCTGAAATTTTTATTATATAGTGACATATAGAAATTTATGGCCTGCTCTTCTAAGTCTTCTTGTTTATTGACCACCCTCCCCTCAACATCAATCAGTTCATAAATAATATTACATGCCTCTCTCCTTTTCACTACAGTGTGGTAGAGTTTGGTGTTTTAGTCTCCATTGTCCATCCATTTTTCCTTGCTTCGTTGCTAGTAAAAATTTTCCTCTGCCTTTTTCAGATCTTCAAGAATCTTTTTCAGTTCCCTATCTTTCTCAATCAAGGTTGGATTCAGCGGATCAGCCAATAATCTTTCTCTGACTTCTTTGCATTCACCTTTGTCTCCTTTATCAGGTTTGAAATGTTCACCTCTTCCTTGGCCCCCTTCTTAAGTGTAGTTTTAGTATTCACCAACTTTTTAGCAAATACATACATAGGATTACCTGTCACTTGTACACTCCAACTATTTTTTATGACATCATCAAAACCTTTCCGTCCATCTAGTAGTTTAAATCTAAACGACTTCCTCTTCTATTTCTTTTCTGTGATCTGAACTGATATTGGTGCATGGCCTCTTAGTCCAGAACCTCGTGCCTTCACTTGTACATTAGGGAGAATTTTCAGCCACTCGTCATTCACCATAGCTCTATCAAGTTTACTTGCTATTCTGTGTTCCAGTCCCCTTATATTATTCCACATGAACAAGTCACCTCTCACCATAGGTAGTTCTTAAAGGCCCGCTTTGTCAATAGACTAATTGAAAGCATCAACCTCTATAGTCAGTGCAAGCATTTTCCCTTTTTCCTCATCCTATAGAAAAATTGTGTTGAAGTCCCCTATCACCAACCACGGTACATTAACCTATTTGGATAAGAAAACTAGGTCTCTCCATAGGTCCATTCTGGCTCTGCCATCATTATGGCCATAAACAATAGTCATGCATATCTGTAGTCTCCTATTATTCCTGCAATCAACATTTATATGCTGGTCTAACATCTGTATCATTGTCACCTACCATTCATTTGGTTTCCAAGCCATACAGACTCTAGCTACCTCCACACATACTGCATTTGATACATGCTCCCATCACTCTAGAAACAAATATTTAATGTTTTTTTTGTTCTTTTCTTTTATTTTTGTTTTCACCAGTGCCATCAAAGAATGACTACTCATAGCAATCCATTCTCAGATTTCCTTCTTATTCCTATTGCACCCCCTTTAATATTCTATAAAAGCATGGGCATATTAATGGGGTTTTTGGGACCTGGTTTGCATGTTCGACTCCTTTTTGTTGTCCTTCCTCTTATCATCTTTCCCTTCTTGCCTCGATATTGCAACATCCTCACTGTCTAAATTAGTTAACACTTCAAAGCTATTTCTTATGTCTAGAATGTTGCCCACCCCTTGGTTTTTGGGAATGCCATTCTTCTTCAAGATTTTCCTCTTTGTAGAAGCAACGAACCCCACCTCCTCCTTATTAGTGTTTGGCTTGCTACTATCATCTCTATCCTGCACTTTGTCTGCATCTTTGTGAGGCGTTGTTTACCCTTCTTTATTCTCTGCTATTTGCTTTGACAGTGCAGCCTCCTCAGATCTCAATCTGTCCTTCCATACTTTCTTTGTAGCAGGTTTCCCAATCACATCGACATGTGCCTCCTTTCCCTCATTGCAATTTTCATCTTTATGCCTAAAGGCTCTGCACTTCATGCACTTGACAGGTATGTAGTCGAAAACAACCAAGACAGGAATAGGATCCCTACCTTTCACGTTCAACCAAACTACATCCACCATCTCATCCTCAACATTTAACTCCACCAAAACCCGAGCTTCCTCAGCTTCAAGAGACCTTTTATCAATATATAGGACTTTCCCAGTGCCTGCGACTATCATGCATGCCGATCTCTTTGTCCATGAGCACCCAAACTATTTTAATAAAACCCATGCAAGTATGGTGGCAAACACCTCTTTCTTAAGTTCATGTCCATCGCTATAGTCCTTCATTTCCACCAACTGTGAGTCGAGCCACCTTGGACCAAGGTGAAGAATAACCTTCTTGTTTGTCGAGTTGGAGAAACATATAAGAAAGATTCCATTGTCTGTGGATATCAGGTCGAAGCTTCCCTTTGACTTCCACGTTCTCACAATCCATGCTCGAAAGTGAGGAAAGAATGACCACTTACCAACCACATTGGTCGTTATGGTGAATTTCCAGAGGTTCCTCATCTGATCAAATTCCTCTGACTCTTATTCAACCTGCACCTTGCCTCCTTCACGGATTGGGGTTGGGTACTCCACCTTCTCTCTACACTGTGGTGGATGCTTGATGACCTACACCCACCCACGTCGAGCCTCGAGTTGCTTTCCTTCCGCTTCGGTTACTGTCTGCCTAGGGTTAGGACCTCCCTCTTTGGCCGCAGCAGCTACAGATGCAACAAAACCAACACTTGCATTGTTAAGGTTGTCATCCGCTTCAGGTACTAACCGCCTAGGGTTAGGGTCTCTGTCCTTGGCCGCCACAACTGCCGTTGTAGCAGCACCATTGCTTGCACCACCTTGACCCATCGGGCCAGGTATATGTATGTATGTATTGGAATCAGGTAAATATATTCATACGTCCTCCTAAAATTATAGGAGGTCAAGAGTACATGTAGGCCCAATGCCATACATCCATAAATAGAGTTACAACTCACTCTTCTATCTAATATGTAATCTATGTCTAATATATTTACATATTTTTACAGCAATAATTGTGGCATTTATAGCAGCTCCTTGGTGTCTTATGGCATTCTTCTCTTTCCATATATGATAGCATAGACCAGCAAATAGAAGTTTCTTCCTCTCATCATTGCTGCACGTAGAAAGCATTCTTCTTGGGTCCCTAGATAACTAGATTTGTAATCAGAATTCCTAGCATAAGAACTCCCATATTTCTTTTGTAAAATTGCATTCCCCCATAAGGTGGCTATGGGATTCCTCCAACTCCTGACATAGAAAGCATAAAGTAGAAACATCATAGTTCCAGCTCTTTATCCTATACAGAGTAGTAAGAAGACTGTGCAGAATTTTATATACACACATGCTCCACTTCAGAATATACCTACCGGTCTTGATCTGTTCTCTGAGAAGGTACTTCATACCTCTTGAACGAGTCACTTCCCAAATGCATAACTTATGATCTTTGAGTCACCATCCATCGACGTTGCTTGCAAAAATAGATGTTTGACTTGTTTCCAGATCTTCGTCATGACATTAATGGTGTGTGAGTATCCTTCCCTTGTATTTGGTATGAAATCTAGCCCTCTTGGATATCTTTCTCTCATCCACTTTTCCCATGTAGATGTGTCTTCCTGGAAAATGATGATTCTTCACATGGTCTCCCATTTTGCAATGTCTCTAAGTGTTTTTAGATTCAACCCTCCTTCATCACTTGGGAATGTCAGCCTCACATATTTCATAGGGTGGTATTCACTTTCCCATAAAAAGTTTGCCATTTTCATTTCTATTCTATCCAAGATAGAACTTGAGATCTCACCTTGTTGCACCCAGAAGATAAGAAGTCCTTTAATGGCAGCCTTTATCAGAATCTTTCGTTGCACCATGGATGTTTTTGTGTCGTCCATCTGTTAATCATTTGCTCCACCTTGTTAATGTATTCAGCAAAATCTTTGACGTGCAAATTACCTCCCCAGATATTTTTTTGGGAAGTTTCCTTTCTCCACAGTCATAGCATGTACTTTCCTATCCTCCATCTGGTAGCAGTTCTTAGACAAGAAGATGTGTATTTTATTTGCATTTACTCACATCCTCATTTGTTTCCCGAACTCAACAAGTAGATTTTTAAGATTTTCCAAGAAGTGGTGTTTGGTTTGTACAAACACCAGAACATAATCTGCAAAAATCAAATATGTCATTACCTTTGTCCCATGAACTGTATAAGGCTTAATTTCCTTCTTTTCCTCAGCTTGTTGCATCTTCAGTGGAAAATCCTCCATGACGATCACAAAAAGAAGAGGTGATAGGGGGTCACCTTGGCATAGCCCATGGCCCCCTCTAAACAAACATGTAGATGTGCCATTAACCAGAATAGAGAAGCTTGTAGTTCCAATACACTATTTCATCCAGCTAATCCACTTTTCATTAAACCCCATCTGTTGCATAATCCACCATAGTTTCTCCCATCTGACACTATCGTAGGCTTTGGAAACATCCAGTTATAAGCATGCTTTCCTACTTCCTCTCATGACATTATAATCCAACAAGAATTCCCCCTCCAGAAGAGCATAGTCACTAATTCTTCAACCTTCCATAAAGGCCCCTTGATTTATAGAAATGAGGTAAGGGAGGACCATCTTCAATCTAGCTGCCAATATTTTAGCAATAATTTTATATTGTACCGAATAGCATGCTATGGGTCTAAAATCAACAAGAGAGGAGGTAACCTTCTTTTTTGGAATAAGAACAAGGAAAGAATGATTGACCTGTCTTACCATATTTCCCCCTTCAAGGAACCAGCTCACATAAGCAATCAAGTCATCTTTGATAATATCCCAAGTCTTCTTGTAGAAGAAAACATTAAAACTGTCAGACCCGAATGATTTATTGTTGCCTATGCTCCAAACCGCATCCTTTACCTCCTTCTCATTAGTGCTTCTCGTGAGAATATTGTTATGTGTGCTCGTCATTTTGAACTTCCATTTCACTTCCTCTCTTTCTTCTACGTCACTTCTGAAATTTTTATTATATAGTGACGTGTAGAAATTTATGGCCTGCTCTTCTAAATCCTCTTTCTTATTGACCACCCTCCCCTCATCATCAATCAATTCAGAAATAATATTACCTACCTATCTCCTTTTCATTGTAGTGTGGTAGAGTTTGGTGTTTCGGTCCCCATCATCCATCCATTTCTCCTTGCTCCTTTGTCAGTAACATTTTTCCTCTGCCTTTTTCAGTTCTTCAAGAGTCTTTTTCAAATTTCTATCTTTCTTAATTAAGGTTGGATTTAGTGGATCAACCAATAGTCTTTCTCTGACCTCTTTGCATTCACCTTTTCTCTCCTTTATCAGATTTGGAATGTTCACCTCTTCCTTGGCCCACTTCTTAAGTGCAGTCTTAGTATTCGCCATCTTTTTAGCAAAGACATACATTGGATTTCCAGTCACATGTACACTCCAACTATTTTTTAAGACATCATCAAATCCTTTCCAGTCCACCCAATAGTTTAGAAATCTAAATGGCTTCCTCTTCTATTTCATTTTTGTGATCTGAACTGAGATTGGTGCATGGTCGTTTAATTTAGAACTTCATGCTTCACTTCTACATTAGGGAGAATTTTTAGCCACTCATCGTTCACCAAAGCTCTATCAATTTTACTTGATATTCTGTGTTTTGGTCCCGTTTCACTATTCTACGTGAACAAGTCACCTCCCACCATAGGTAATTCATAAAGACCCGCTTTGTCAATAGCCTGATTGACATCATCAACCTCTGTAGTCAGTGCAAGCCTTTTCCCTTTTTTCTCAGCCTATAGACGAACCATATTGAAGTCCCCTATCACCAGCCACAGTACATTAACCTACTTGGATAATAAAACTAGGTCTCTTCATAGGTCCAGTCTAGCTCTGTCATCATTATGGCCATATACACCATTCATACATATATGTAATCCCCCATTATTCTTGCAATCAATAGCTATATACTAGTCTGACATCTGTATCACTATCACCTACCATGCATTCAGTTTCCATGCCACACAGACTCTAGCTACCTCAGCACATGCTGCATTTGATACATGCTCCCATCCCTGTGGAAACAAATATTTAATGCTATTTTTATTCTTTTCTTTTTTTAGTTTCCACCGGTTCCGTCAATGAGTGACCACTCATAGCAATCCATTCCTGAATTTCCTTCTTCTTACTCCTATCACACATTCCTTTAATATTACATAAAACATGGGCATATTAATGGGGTTTTTGGGACCTGGTTCGCCTATTCAGCTCCTTTTTTGTTGTCCTTCCTCTTATCATCTTTTCCTTCCTGTCTTAATATTGCAACATCTTCACTGTCCGAATCAGTTAACACTTCAAAGCTATTTCCTATGTCCAGGATGCTACCCACCCCTTGGTTTTTGGGAATGTCATTCTTCTTCAAGATTTTCCTCTTTGTAGAAGCAACGAACTCCCCCTCTTCCTTCTTAGTGTTTGGATTTCTGCTATCATATCTATCCTACACTTTGTCTGCATCTTTGTGTGGCATTGATGGCCCTTCTTTATTTTCCTCTGTTTGCTTTGACGTTGCAGCCTCCTCAGATCTAGATCTCTCCTTCCATACTTTCTTTGTAGCAGGTTTCTCAATCACAACGACATGTGCCTCCTTTCCCTCATTGCAATCATCATCTTTATGCCCAAAGGCTCTACACTTCATGCACTTGACATGTATGTAGTCAAAAACAACAAAGACAGGAATAAGATCCCTACCTTTCACGTTCAACCAAACTACATCTGTCATCTCCTCCTCAACATTTAACTCCACCAGTATTCGATCTTCCTCGGCCTCAAGTGACCTTTCATCAATATGGAGGACTTTTCCAGTGCATGCTGTGATTATGCCTGTCGATCGCTTCATCCATGAGCACCCAAATGATTTCAATGTAACCCATGCGGGTATGGTGGCAAACACTTCTGACTTAAGTTTGTCTCCATGCCTATAGTCCTTTTCCACCACCAATTGTGAGTCGAACCACCTTGGACCAAGGTTAAGAATATCCTTCTTGTATGCCAAGTTGGAGAATCGAACAAGAAAGATTCCATTGTCCCTGGATATAAGGTCAAGCTTCCCTTTGGCTTCCAAGTTCTCATGATCCATGCTTGAAAGTGAGGAAAGAACGACCACTTACCAACTATGTAGGTCATTATGGTGAATTCCCAGAGGTTCCTCATCCAATCAAATTCCTCGAACTCCAGTTGAACATGCACCTTGCCTCCTTCACAGATTGGGATTGGGTTTGGGCATTCCTCCTTCTCCCCTCGTTGTGGAAGCTGCTTGATGACCTGCACCCAATCACATCGAGCCACTACATGATTCCCATCCGCTTTTAGTACAGTCCATCTAGGGTTCAACTCTCCTCCTTTGGCGACATCATCTACCTAAGCAGCATTCCCGGTGCCTACGTTACTGATGGACCTATCATCCACTTCAGTTGCAGACCGCCTAGGGTTAGGGCCTCCGTCTGCAGCAACTGCCGAAGTGGCAATGTCGACTTCTTCATTTCCTTGAGCCATTGGGCTAGGCACTATAGTGTCTTGGGATCCAAGGAGTCCCAATAAAGAAGAAAGATAGAGAAAATACCAAAATTGCAAAATAAAAGGATAATGTGATACATTATTAATGAATTTTTTGATATTGTTAAAAAGGAAAATAGTTTCTACTAAAAGGAAATAGAAATTCATGCTTATGGATTAAAAAGAAAACATAAAGGGAATAAGAGAAAAGAATTTCGAATTGTTAATGACTAAGGATCAAGGGGAAACAAAGAATTAATATAAAGAGAGAGAATTTATTCTCAACTATGGAAAGATGGTTTCCAAATGAGGTGACGCCTTGCTTTTCTCATGGGCAAGTACGTTAGGGCATGGATGTCCTCCCTATATAATGGGTCGAACCCATGACGAACACCAGGGAGATCCCACACAGATATCTTTCTCTCTTCTTCACCTTCTTCATCGTTTCCATCCACAAACCCTAGTAGCGGGAAGCAATGTGACCCTGGCACAGAGAGGAGCCCAGGAGAGGTTGCGTTGGAAACTGGATATGCACTGATGACAGAGCATGACCTAGCCAGCGTTGTCATACCCTAAACGACGCTCCGTAGCAGCCGCATGGCTGCACTTGGCGGCTACAAGTACAGGTCCGCGCAATCCATCCTGGCCACCTTGGCCCCACCTTGAGTCTTCTCTAGATTTGGCAGGGAGCGGGAGAGGCAAAGACACCCTCCCTAGGGGTCATCGGGGGTCAGGGAAGGAAGGAGAAGCCACCCCAGCCGCGACTAGGGGGGAAGGAACCAAGAGCCGCGAGGTTGAAGAAGGTCGGGTGTCCTTGGATGAAACTGCCCTCCACGGGCTACAACGTTGATCGACTTAAGGAAGGGTAGAACAAACATTTCATCATGTTTTCCAAAATGATGGGTAACGTTGCATGCAAGGAGATACGTGGCGCCTCCCTATTGGCCCAAGTAAGTGAAATCTTGCTAAATTAGTAATTAAATATTGGTAACTCCAATTAGGACAAGTAATATATGAAAATTGATCCTCAGAATGAGAGAAACACAAAGAAATTATTGTTGAAGCCTAATTCCGCTTTTGATTCAAGAAATATATCAAGATGCTATCTTTAATAGTTTAATAAATGAAAAACCCTAACCTTTGATGATTAATGAATTAGAAAGGGGTTATGTGAGTGTTTAAAATAGATATTAACATGTTGTTAATAAAAAGGGCATATTAGATCTAAAAGGATGATCTTCATGCATAATGTGATTAATTTAGGGTTCCATATGATTTAATGAACCTTGAACCCTAACTGTGGTAATTATGATCCTTAATGATTTTAATTGGTCAAATTCATGTACAAAGCTGAGATATGATGATTCTAATCTATTTCGAGTACAGAGATTCCTAATTATGGGTAAATACCCTTAATATAGTAATTAGGGTTTTCTAATGAATAAAAGGTGGATTTAATGATATATAGAGTTCATTTGTGAATTAGGCCATAATGAACTATGAATTGATGATAAATGAGTATAATGATCTTGCCATGGATTAAAAGGATAAAAATGGTAGTTTTAACATAAAAGAGGCATAATGGGCTAAATTAATGTTTAAGTGTTCCTTTAATCTAAAATTAGGGTTTGTAAGTAATTGAATAGAAATAGGGTTTAAAATAGTAAATGAAGTGAAACCCTAAATGCAAAATGGAAACCCTAAAATGGATAAGGAAACCATAGGAAGTAATTTCAAGTTGAATAGAAATAATCTTGATAAAGTGTGTAGTAAACCGAGTACATGTGATTTTTAGGATTCTTGATTGTATGGTTGAACTACTTGCTTGTATTTCCTTCTTGGTTGGAATTGATATTAGATTGAATGTACTGAATAGGTATGTGGTTATGCTTATGAATAATCGCTTTAGTTTCACGGCAATTTCCGAACGTGTTTATCAGTTTCTTGAAAATAGATGTTGGATGCCTTTTATTTCATGCAACTATAAAATGACGATGATTATCACCATGAATATATATATATATATATATATATATATATATATATATATATATATATATATATATATATATATATATATATATATATATATATATAAAACTGGCTTAGATCCAAATTCACCTCTGTGGCTTGTAAAGGCTAAAAAGGGGTAACCTAGAGTAAGGTCTAGGTTATCGTGGGTTATAAATTGGGCTACCAAGTGTAGTGCCATGAGACCCTTTAGCATGCCATGAGTTAAGGATTGGGCTAATTACGGGTACGTAGTTCCATGTGACTCAACCCTAGAAACTGGTTCATCTATAGGTGGGACCATGAGGGGTTTAATGGGGATCTACTATAAGGAAAGTAGCATCCAGGTCCATTGTAGGGACAACACAGAGGATAGGGAATGCATGGATCGCACATTTATATTTAAACCGTAAAATTGTTTGTTAAATGGTAATTGGTTGTAATACATTGTTATAAATAGTTGCACGATTATTGTTTCCCCCACATACCAGCTTTATACCGACCAACATTTTTTTGTCGGTGTTTTAGGTACAAAGCCAAAAGGACAAATAGTAAATCGTCATATTGTGAAATACATGAATTAAAATACAAGTAGGATTAGTTAGAGTAGAATTCATATGTGGATAGAAGTTTAGAGATCTAAGTTTTCAAAAAGGTATGCAAAATTTATTTTCTTACAACTTTCCAGTTTAGTCTGTTAAAATTTAATAATTGTTCTTGGTTAATTGCCGAACCTTTGATCTAGAAATTATGTGTGCGGCTTCGAACTCTCGGTCATTGGTGGAGTGTAGATTGCGATCCAGTAGTAGGTGCCCACGGTGTGATGGTGGGGGAGGTTTGCTCAGGCACGGGGGTTGCAGGAGGTTAGGGTTGTAGCGGCGAAGATGTCATTGTCGTGAGGAGTCAGTCTGCGTGGGCTGTTGATGGAGATGGAGATAGACATTGAGATGGAGAGTCAGAAGAGAAGCATCGTCTGTGGCTATCTACTGGTCTTAAGGGAGACCAGGACCGGTGTCGTAGAGTCGTGATCACAGTTAGGGAAAGGGTTGCAGGTGGTCGCGGTTCTGGAGGTTGAAGGTGACATTGATCATGATTGGAAGGAGGTGGATGTCACAGTGCGCGGAGGGGCATGGAGGCATCACGATCTGGTGATGGAGGTGGTGACATCGATCACAGACTAGAGCAGGTGGAAGGAGGATGATCATGGTGTTGAGGAAGGTGCAGGTGGTAGAGTCACGATTAGGGTGGCTGTCGATCACGATTTGCAGGAGTGTGTGAGTTGTTGGCGACGTCGCGATGGTGGAAGTGGAGGGTGAGGTCACGATGTCGTGAGAGGGGGGATGTCACAATCTTGGAATGGAGGCGCTAGTGGTGGGTCGCGATCGTGGGTGTGCTGCTAGCAGGGGTGCGATGTGGAGGAGATAGTTGGCGATCACAGTATGAAGATGAAGAGAAGATCGTAGTCTATAGAGGTGGATGTTGATGGTGGTGGAGGTTCACCATGATGGTGGAAGGGTTGGGGCCTAACACCGCGAGTCGAGGTGAAGTGAAGGAGTACAGGCACTCGACACCAAGGTCTGGTGTTGGATGAATCACGATCAGGCTGGAGGAGTTGAAAAGGTGGGCCAGAATAGAGAAGGGGCCCACCATTTGTAGATGGGCCGCATCAATTGGCCTACTAACCCTACATAAAAACACATAATCTCTATTCAAAATCCTTGATAATCCAACCAATTAAGCAAGATTGCATATTGTAAGGTTTAGGAGATAAAAGCGAATGTACTTAAGCAAAACTGTACCAAAGATGGCGACTGAAACCACGATGAATAGGCATTCATCATTATACCACTTTAGGTTCTATGTTTTATCATTTGTCTTGATCATTTTGAGTTCTACTTTTACCCCCACTTATTCCTTTGGAACTAATTTCCATTTAGGACTTCATCCATCCTAGCAACAAATACTTTGTTATTTGTTTGGAATATAAGTAGTATTCAACAACATAACATTCATGTGATTTGTGGTTAAAGCCTTTTAATAAATAATTTTTCTTATACAATCTTTCATCCCTAATAAGTGTAACAAACTCATTAGGACACTTACCTTGCCATATCTTATATAGTGCCTTTTGAACCAACTTACATTGTACATCATTTTAGTGTAAAGCATGTGCCAAAAGAAATTGTAAGATTAGATAGATTTTATTTATAATCTCACCATGTCTTAACATGTTGTTATACCTTCTTTCTGACACAATGGTATGTTTTAGGTGGAATTCACTATGATACACTATCATGATCTCCTCGAAGGTCCTCAAACTCTTGGTTTATGAATTTCAACATCAATCATATCGAGGTATCTTAATACTTTTACCATTATAGTTACATACTTCATTTATGATCTCCTTGAACACTTCAAGAGATCCAAACTTGTATTTCATTAAATACAAATTTCAATATCTACTGATCATATCAGTAAATATAATGAGGTACTTGTAACTACCTTTAGCATTCATCCAAAAGGTCTATGTACATCAGTATGTACTAGTCATAATGGAATAGTCAATCTCCTACTACATCTAGTGAAGATACTCGTCATATTATACAACAAATAAGACATGCATGTATCAATTGGTACAATAACCAAAAGAGTCTAGATAAGAATCATATGGATTCTCAAAATGCATTTATCGTTTTTGCACTCTAGATGACAATGATATATATATTCAATATTTTAGTTATCAAGTCATTTAATATATGTGACATACACATTTGTCTTTACAACTATCAAGTATATTTTGTGAGACATAGGGCACTGTCATAAAAGATCATATTGTTCTTGTCATACAAAAGATATGATGTTTGGTAAGAGCAAAATAGCAATTCACTAATCCTATTATGTGGCCATGAATGACAACCTTTAACTATAGTGGCATCAACCCTTCCTCCATATAGTTCTATCTTACTTCTTTTTAGGACCTCAAGTAGATATCTCTATCTCTATATTCTTCTTGTAATCCTCTATGTAGAGGATAATGCATTTCCAATGTCCAAACAAGTGAAAATGGTGGCACTTTATTTTCTTTATCCTTTAAGCAAAATAGACAGATTGCTTTTACACTTATCCTTCTCCATATATTGAGTGCAGAAGGCTTGGTCTTCAGGTTAGCCTCAAAACAATTCTTAGCCTTGTTTTTGCCCTAGGACTCACTTCCACTAATCACCATCATGGATTTGTCCTTCTTCCTTGATTTGGCATCAACATGCCAAACATTTGATAAACTGACTATATGATTCATGTAGTGCTTGCATAATCATATTCATGGTCAACTCTTGACCTAAGAGAAATCTCAGTCATTCTACATGTCCAATCACATTGAGCACATGGGGTTCTACTGGACCTCCCTTTGTCATTTTTCACTCAATTAGCGCTTTGGAGACATTATACCTTCTTTTCTTTACATGATTCTTAAGATGTGTTTCCATCTTGAGAATGTCCATGTATTCATGTTGTTCATGAAACTCATAGTTCATACAACAAAGCCTTAGGTATTCAAATGTTTTTGGCATCATTGGCATGCTTCTAATAAGCATCCATTTAGCCTTAGGAGCTTTTAGAGTGGATTCCTATGGCACTTGTCCATCAAGGAGATAGAGCTTTCGCTCATTGATGAGAACATTTCTCAAAGTCCTTAACCAATCATGGAACTTCATCCCATTTTATCCTTTTCAAGGACTGGTTGCAATTTGAACATTTTGGTGTTTGACATTTGATTCTACAAAGAATTATTGCAACTTTTCAAAACATTTTTGATTTGGTTTGATTTTATGATTTGACGATACTAATTAGGTCTTTAATTAACTACCTCTCCTACTATTTTATTCAAATGGATAGCCCTCAATATCAATTCAAAATATTGCAGTGTACAATATTCTAGTGGGCCAAGATCCAAAATAATTCAACTATTACCAGGCCTACACCAACGTCTACAGTAAGTTATCAAGGTAGGAAATCATACCAATTGCATCATATGAAACTCTTGAATAGATGATACACACAACTCCTTGCCATGATCATATGCATGCCTCTGGGCCCAGACTCTATGAGAATCACCAGTCCAACCTGACCCAACAACCAACACAATATATATGCACCTTGCAAAGGCCAAAACTACATATCTACTAGCACACTTCTATGAGATAGAAGGCGCACCATGCCAAGGCATTAACTACACTCAGTCAATCAAGCTTTTCATGTGGGTTTCTATTGGAAATCATCTACCGCTTAATATTTTATTGAGGGAGTTTGTATAAATACATATACTTTATCCAGTCACCACTTATATAGTACATATCGTATACATGGTATAACCAAAAATGAGAACATGCAATAAATAAAACACACAAGCGATGGTTATGGCCATACTAATGTAATTCCTTGGATCCATAAGGAATTACTACCACCTATGGTCCACATCATATGCAACCTATTATTGGTGATGATCTGTGATCGAACCAATCCGGGTATATCGATTCATCTCATGAACCGGTCGGCTCGCCTCCTGGTTTCTTGGTTGGGTTTGTCTAAAACAGTCGTCTGGTTCACATGTCCAAGTAGTGTTTGGACACCTCCAATCAGTCAGTTGGGCCACCAATCAATCAGTTTATCCTCCTATCGTTTAGCCACCTTGGTCTTCTAGTTGATCAGGTCATCTTACGAATCGGTCATTTCGCCTTTGTGCAGATCGTCATCTCACGTCAAAATATAAAGCAAAACTATCCTATTTATTATTTCATTATATATAGGGAAAACCTCAAGTTACATTCGAGGGGAAATAGGAAGAAGAGCATTGATTTACATTTGGAAAGAAGAGAGAGGCTTAGTATGCAGATCGATTAACAACAGGAATAAAAACCACAACCATACACACACAGATCTGGGGTTTTGTCCATAACCATGCTTTACATCCACTATCAAAACCAATTTTATGGCGATGCATGTAAATTGCATATATATTATATCATATATATTCATTTGGGTTCTTATGCGGTGATTTAGACAGACGTGCACATCAACCAGTTTAAATATTTGCATCACATTCAATAAATAAATATGATAAAACCAAAAATCTAATCATATTGATTATACCAAAACATAATTAATTGGCGTGGCTCTGATACCATTGTAGGGAAATACGACATCAGATAGACAATGGAAACACAAATTTTACTGACATATTTCCCATTAACCAGTAGATCACATCAATAACTATGCAATGGGAACAGTGGTTTCATGAAAATATACCTTGTCATGGAGCAAGTCCAGCGACAATCCTCATTGATGTAAATGTGCACTCTATCTTGAATGGTGTCTATGCAGCTCCTGGTCATATTTGGACTCGTCTGACTGCTCCTTCATAGACAACTGATGTCGTGGCTCCTCAGATCTCGCCACAAACTATGAGTTGACGTTGTCCTCCTAGCAGCAACCAACAAACTCCTGCATGTAGAGAAGTCCACATGGACCAACTAGAACTCCCGTCATCCTATAGGAACACACAGGAAGGAATTGTCCCTCTCGTTGGTGTACTAGTCACCAACATGCTCTCCCACAACAATGATCCTCAGTTGCTTCTCTCCCGTGGCTATCCCTCCCTAGTCAAGTAGGATTTGCCTGGGATCTCATGGTTACCATAACCAGAGAGGACAACAATTGTCAAAGCAACTTATTCTCAATTGTCTGTATATTAGTTGTGATCAGGGAAGCCCCCAGTACCCCTCTATATATAGGAGGGGTTAGGGTTAGGGTTCCCAGTCCCCAGCCAATGCGGGACTAAAGCGGGAGTATAAAAGGCAAGTAGATCTTAAATTTTCACAACTTTTTTGGAAGTTTCACAACCTGTGTGCGACGAAATGGTCCTCTTGCCAAGTGAGACGGTCATTTCGTTAATCAAAATGGTCGTCTGGGACATGAGACATCCATATCACTAAGCGAGATGGTCATTTTGTGCTTTCCTATTCAGATACGAATTGGCAAATCGTTTCCTAATTATTATCATACATTAATTTACTTGCACCCTAAGTATGTGCAATTGAAACGAGTTTGGGAAAACTTCAAAACCTTTGTTCGTCCTAACTGGGTCGTCTCACACAAAAGAGACGCCCATCTCACTCACCCAGATGGTCGTATGATGAGTTTGAGTCGATTCAATCGGTTTAACAACTTGAACCCATCGGTTCATAAGGGAGAACTGAGCCAATTTGATTTCTGATCTGCCTGACTACCCAATCGGCTATCTCAACACTTGAGATACCTGTCTGGCTATCCAAACGGCTGTCTCACCTAGTGAGATGGTCGATTGGCAGTTCACTCAGCCAATATGTCAGTCTATTGTGTGAATTGTGTACCTAAACACTTTAGTACTTAATTCAATTATCAATCAAGATCAAACTCCTCTTATAGATGAGTTCCTATGTGTGCGACCCTATAGGTCCCATATCATGTTGGAAGTGAATGTCCATAATTATCTTATGACATCATAAGCTAAGAGTGGTGCCTAATCGCACATCATTGCTACCCAAGTGAATGGAAAGTTGGGGAGCATTTCAACTTACAACTTATGTATGGTGTTACAACATTTGTATAGTTCCTTTGTCACTGATATCCATAATGAACTAGAGGCATGGAGTAGTCATCCTCATTATTATTCAATCTTATTCGTTGAACCAAAGTAGAGTGTATGAGATATTTGTAAGATCAATATCACATATTGACTCACATGCGTATGGCCATACTTTTCTCAGTCTCGCTAATCAAGAGGCCTTGGATATCATACTCCTATAGGAGGGACAAATCCCATATCTGTCACTCACAGTTAATCCCCGTTTGTTAAAGTCACCCAATCATCACCGTTATAACAACCTATGTTTCAGGACTGTGTTTGATGATGTCAAAGTGTACCCAACGACATGTGATGAGTGCAGTGATTTTAGGTCTAAGAACCAAAACCACCACCATCACTGTGAGACCTGACTATGACTTCCATGATGAGTGGTTTCCATGTGTTAGTCTCATAGTGGGTCTGTCCGATACACTGTTCTCAAACATGTATCTGTGTGCTTGGTTTGATATTGCCATATCATGACTAATGAGATTTAGTCATCAACCAACTCACACACTGATCTTATGTGTTATTGTTGTCTATCTTCCTTCCACAATAACAACCGACCAGGGACATAATGAGAATGTATATACTCTTAACATCCATATGATCTTATTCTTCTAAGTCACGTACTTGAAGACATACATCATGAGTAATATCATTCTCTAGACACTTATTATGTAATTCATTATCTCATAACTGAATATACAAAATAAATTAGAAGCTTGCCTTTATTATTATCAAATCAGGTATCTAATGTCGTATCCTAATCATCATATGATTGGCTCTCTGGGCATACATACTAACAACTATATTACAAGATAATCAATATGATCATATTTTAGTTTTATCATTCTATGATTGCATGCGATGCAAATAATATCTTGTCAAATCCAATAGATGATAATCCCAAACTAATATATATATATATATATATATATATATATATATATATATATATGCAATTTATAGACGTCATCCTAAAAGTTGTTTTGATGGTGTTTGAGTACATGGTTATGGCCAATAACCCCTATTGTATGTGCATGGTCATGTGGTTGGTTAATCCTTTTATCTCAGTCTTCATACCAAGCCTATATCTAATCTTACTAATGTAAACATATTATTCTTTCCTACCCTTGCTCCCCTCGAATGTAACTTGAGGTTTTTCTATAATCATGTAAAAGTAGGATAGTTTACTTTTCTATTATGAAGAAGAAGAAGATGTCCCAATGATGAGCAAACTGATCGGAGGACTAGGATGACAAGCCAAACTAATCACCTTGTGGACCTAATTGATAAGTTAAAGGAGCCAACCAATGGTGGATAGAAGAACCAGACAATCAGTGAGACAACCAAATGACTGACTAGGAGGCGAGTTGATCGGTTAAAGTGTTGAACCGATCAACCCGGGTTGGCACACATGAATCTTTGACAACAATAGGTTTTTGTATGTGATGTAGACCTAGATGACGTAATTCCTTGTGACTCCAAGGAATCACGTTAGGTTGGTCATAACCATCACTTTCATCAATTGCATGCTTACATTGTGGGATAAATGATACATAATATATATGTGGTGATTATATAAAGTATATGTAATTATAAATAGAAACTCCCTCAAATAAAATATAAAGTCTTAGAAGCTTTTGAAAAATGACACACATGAAAAACTTGATCGACAAAGCATTGGCTACACCTTTGCATGGTGTGTCATCTATCTCATGGAAGTGTGATGGTAATAATGTAGGTTTTGCCTCCGCCGGGGGCATTATTATCGTGTCAATTTTTTGGGTCAGGCTTGATTGGTGATTCTCAGAGTTTTTGGGCCTAGAAGCATGCAAATAATTATAGCAAAGGGTTGTGCATGTCATCTATCCAGCATTGCATATTATGCAATTGACAAGAGTTGTGTACCTTGATGATTGATTCTGTTTCATGGTGTTGATTGGGCCAAAGTCAAATTATCTTGGATCTGGCCCACTAGAATATAGTACACTACAATATTCCAAACTGATATTGAGGGCTATCGATTTGCATAAAATAATGGGAGTGATAAAAATTAAAAACCTAACTAATATCATCAAAATTTCCAAATCCAAAAGGGTTTTTGACAAATGCAAATTTTCTCTTGTAGAATCAAATGACGAACAAAGTCAAATTGTGATTGGTCCTGAAGAAGGACAAACTTGACAGGAGAAATTTCCATGACTAGTTTTGGACTTTGAGAAGGGTTCTCAATGAAGAGTGCAAGCTCTACATCCTTGATAATCCATTTCCTGAAATACCTGCTCCTGATGCAGCTAGGGAATAAGTGGATGCACACTAGAAGCATACCAATGACGCCTTAGAGATAAAATACCTTATTCTTAGCTACATGCATAGTTGCATGAGAAATGTGAAGACATGAGTTCTCTTGAGATGGTAACACATCTTAGGAAGGTGACACTTGGTCTCACATAGCAAGAAAGGGACAATATCATGGAGGTGCTACATGAGTCTAAGCTGACAGAGGGAACCTCAATAGAAGAACATGTGCTCAATATGATTGGACATGTGTATCATCTTGAAGAGATGGGATTCACCTTGAGCCAAGAGTTGACTACTGATATGATTCTAAAGACTATGCCAGAATCATATAGCCACTTTATTTCATGTTATCATGTGGATAATATGACTTGAGAGATATCAGACTTGCTTGCCATGTTGATTCATGTTGAAGTAAAATTAAATTAGTACAAGCTTGTGATGATGATCAGCGGAGCTAAGGATCAAAGCAAGAATGAGAAGATTTCTGAGGTCAAGCCTAGATCGACATCTTCAACATTCAAGATAAGGAGAAAGAAAAGTACAAGAGGATCTCATCATTTGTATCTTAAGGCATTTAGGAAGAAGAATATGGGGATGGTGATCTCCACTTTAGGCATATAAATTATTGAGATAAATCTATCTAATTCATCATCATGGGTACTAGATACCAAATGTGGATCTCACATGTTATCATATGAAAGATCTAAAAGGAAGTAGGCCCTTTGGGAAAAGTCGAGGTGGAACTGCAAGTTGCTAATGGCACAAGAGTTGCGGCCAACATAGTTGGAACCCAAAGTATATCTATGCCCACAAGGCTTGTAATAGATTTAAAGAATTTCTATTACAAACCTTCTATAAATAGAAATATCATTTATGTATCTTGTTTGGACAAGGATGCATTCAAATTCCATATTAAAAATGGTCGATGTTCTATTTCAAAATATGGGATATTTTATGGCAGTGATCCAATGTCTTATGGTCTTTATTTGCTAGATCTAATGACATATGTTTATAATGCAAATACCAAAAGAACAAAACTCAACAACTCAAACAAACATACCTTTGGCATTGTCGTCTAGGGCACACAAATAGGATCCACATACCTAGACTCCATAAAGATGGTTATATGGAATCTTTTGATTTTGAATCAATAGAGACATGTGAATTTTGTTTATTGGGAAACATGGCTAAGGACCATTTCACTGGTAACAATAAGAGGGATAATGATCCATTAGGGCTCATACATAACGATGTGTGTGGACCTTTTAGAACAACCTCTAGAGGTGGGTATTAACACTTCATTACCTTCACTGATGACTTCAGAAGGTATGCTTATGTTTATTAAATGAAACATAAGTCTGAAGCTCTTAAAAAGTTCAAGGAATTTAGGATTGAATTATAGAACCAACTTGGTAAAAGTATTGAGGTGCTTCATTCTGATCGAGGTGGAAAATACAAAACTAAGAGTTTGAGAACCTTCTTAGAGCCCATGGGATTGTATCCTAGTGGACTCCACTTGGAACACCTCAACATAATGGTGTCTCAGAAAGAAGGAATCGTCCATTACTACATATGGTGTGATTGACGATGAGTTTATCCGAGATTCAATTACCTTCTGGGGTTATGCTCTACATACCATCATGTATACGCTAAACCAAGTATCATCTAAATTGGTTCAAAAGACACCATATGCGATATGGAATGGGAAGCGTCCCAAAATGTCTTTTACGAGGATTTAGGGGCGTGAAACTTATGTCAAGGAAATGTTTCTTGAAAAGCTCAGCCCAAGATCTAATAAATGTTATTTTGTTGGATATCCTCAAGAAACTATATGATATTACTTCTATTCATGAACTGACAACAAAATGTTTATTACTAGGGATGTTGCATTCCTTGAGATGGACTTCGTTTCTAAAGGAATCAGTGGCAGAAAAGTGGAACTCAAAGATGTTCGATACCAACAAGAAAACATTGAACCAATAGATAAATAAGAGGAACAAAGAGAATCACAATATGTTGTGGAGTCTCAAATTCCTCAAGTAACACATGAACCTCATAGATCTAATAGGACACACCTTGATCCTGAAAGAATTTGATATCTTATAACTCAAGAAGATCATGAATTGGTCATAGATGATGAGCCAATATCTTATCAAGATGCTATTTAGGGACCATAGTATAAGAAATGGCTTGAGACCATGAGAACTGAGATGGAATCCATATATGCCAACAAAGTATGGACTTTGGTGGATCTACTTGAAGGGCTAAAACCCATAGTATGCAAATGGGTCTTCAATAAGAAGACCGACATGGATGGAAAAGTTCAAACCTATAGGGGCATATTGGTTGCAAAGAGTTTCAAACAATTTCAAGGTGTTGACTATGATGAAACCTTTTTTCAAGTGGCCATGGTTAAGTCCATTGAGATCATGCTTGCTATTGCATCTTATCATGACTATGAGATTTGGCAGATGGATGTTAAAACTACATTCCTTAAAGGAATCTTCTTAAGGATGTGTATATGACACAACCTGAGGGTTTTATCATTCCATAGGATTAAAATAAAGTTTTTAAACTACAAAGGTCAATCTATGGATTGAAGAAAGCATCTCAAAGTTGGAATCTTCATTTTGATGATACAGTCAAAGGGTTTTTCTTTATTCAAAATGAAGATGAACCTTGTGTGTAAAAGGTTAGCGGGATCATAGTGACATTCCTCATATTTTATGTAGATGACATACTATTGATGGGGAATGACATCCCTACTTTATAAAAGGTAAAGACATGGCTTGAAAACACATTCTCTATGAAAGACTTGGAGAAGCATCCTGCATGTTGGGGATAAATCTATAGAGATAGATCTAGAAGGTTTAGAGATCAAAGAGAGGAAACCTACCATCGTTGCATGGCGTGACCATCTCTAAGAGTCAATTTCTAGTTCTTGTGAAGAAAGGGAATGCATGATGCCTCAACAATTGGATCAATCATGTACGTATTGTTGTGTACCCGTCCAGACATCTTATATGCCTTGAGAATGATGAGAAGATATCAGTCAGATCCAGGTGATACTCACTGGATAGTCATGAATAACATCCTCAAGTACTTGTGAAGGATGAAGGATCAATTATTGGTCTACGTCAGAGAGGAAGAGTTGATGATAAAAGGTTACACCGATGGATGCTTCCACACTGATCAATATGATTAAAAATTGCAATCAAGATTTGTTTTTTGCCTTAACAACAGAGTTGTAAGAGTTCCAAGTAATAGACAGTTGCCGCTTCTACAACGGAGGCTGAGTATATTAGTACATCAAGTGCAATAAAGGAGGTTGTATGTATCAAGAAGTTCATTATAGAACTTGGGGTCATTCCAAGCATCAATGATGCAATCGAGCTATATTGTGACAATAATGGAGCTATTGCACAAGATAAGGAACCTAGATCACATCAACACTCAAATAATATACAAAGGTAGTTCTATCTCATACAAGAGATCATACGGCAAGGAGATATAAAGATTTGCAAAGTACCAATTAAGAACAATGTTGTTGACCCCTTGACAAAGACACTTTCACAACAGAAGCATGGCGGTCATGTTAGATCACTTGGAATACGATTCATGGGTGATTGGATCTAAGTGAAAGTGGGAGTCTATTGGTATGTATGCCTAGAGAGCTAATCATGTGATGATTGTAATGGTATAACTTGTAAAAATAATTTGATTATTAATAAAAGGCAAGATTTCAATTTGTTCTATTTCATTCAGTTATGAGATAATGATGTAACATTATAAATGTCTAGAGAATAATATTACTCAATGATGTATGCCTTCAAGTTTTAGCCTTGGGGAAATGAGATCACACATATGTTAAGAGTACATATACATATTCTCATTATGTCCCTGATCAGTTGTTATTTTGGAAGGTTGATAGATAACAATGACACATAAGACCAGAGTGTGGGTTGGTTGATGATAGAATCTCATTAGTAATGCTATGTCTATGTCAAACCAAGCACACATATACATGTTAGAGAATAGTGTATCAGACAGGCCCACCGTGAGACTGGCACAGGAAAGCCATCATCATGGAAGTCATAGTCACGTCTCATAGTGATGGTTTGGTTGTGGTTCTTAGACCTAAAATCACTACACTCATCACATGCCATTGGGTACACTTTGTCATCATCAAAAATAGTCCTGAATCATGGGTAGTTATAAAGGTGATGATTGGGTGACTTTGACACATGGGGATAGACTGTGAGTGATATAAAATGGGATTTGTCCCTCCTATAGGAGTTTGATGTCCCAGCCTCTTGATTATTGAGACTGAGAAATGCATGACCATGCACATGTGAGTCAATATGTAATATTGAGCTTACATATATATCAGAACTTCTACTCTGGTTCAAGAAACCAGATTGAATGATGAAGAGGATAATTGTCCCATGCCTCGAGTTGAATCTGGACATAAGTGAAAAAGGAGCTATATAAACACTGCAACACCAGACATAGATTATAGGTTTAAGTTATTCTCCAACTTTCCATTTACTTGGGTAGCACTAATGTGCGACTAGGCACCACTCATATCTTGTTATATCATCAGTTGTTATGGACATTCACTGCCAACATAATATAGGACCTATAGTTTCACACACATAGGTCTCAACCTAGACAAGGAGTATGATCTTGAATGATAATTAAATTAATTGTCGAAACATTTAGGTAATCGATTCACGCAACAAGCAACTTGACAACACTGCCAAACGCCCAATTCTTGGCATGAAACAACTGTTTGGAGTGCCAAACGATCATCTCAAGGGTTGAGATGGATGTTTGGAGTGTCAGATTGATTCGAGTTGAAATTGGCTATGGATTAAACTGATCGGCTCAACTCGGCTCATTAGACGACTATCTGGGTGAGTGAGACAGCCGTCTCACATGATAGAGATGGCCCAATATGGCTGAGGGAAGGTTTTAGATATTTCTAAGTTTGTTTCACTTGCACATTACTTGTTGTACAAGGAATTAATATGTAATATTAATTGAAATTGAATTTCCAATTTCATGTATGACCGGGAAAGCACTAGACAATCTTTTAGACTGAGCCAGACAACCATCTGGCATGCAAGTCGATTGTCTAGCATGCAAGATGACCACTTTGGCAGCTTCTGGTGGCAAAAGTTCTAGAATTGTTGCAAAATTTTGGGATCTTCAAGTCCCTTCCACTCCTGCATTGGCTGGGAACCGTGACCCTGGCCTCTACTATAAATAGAGGGTACTGGGAGATTCTCAGAGTACAACAGACAATCAAGAATTAATTACTCTGACAAACATTATCCTCTCTGGTTGTGGTAACCAAGAGAGCCCAAGCAAGTCCTACCCGACTAGGGAGGGATAGCAAGTGAAGGAACAACTAAGATCATTTTGTGGGAGAATAAGTTGGTGACTAGTACACCAACTGGAGGAACAACTCCTTCCTTTCTATTCTAGATGGACTATAGGTTTTTTAGGCAGTCTGTGTGGACCTCTCTAATGAAGGAAGGCTGTTGTCTGCCACCAAGGAGGACATCGAAAACCAGTAGTCTATGACAAGAACAGTTTTTGTCGAAGATGACGTTCGAGACTGCTGTTTATAGAGGAGCGGTCAAACAAGTCCCAGTACAATTAGGAGTTAGAGTTGGACAACTATAATGATGAGGATTGTCGCTGGACTTTCTCCAGGACCAGGTATATCCTCAAAACCATCCTTTTCATATTATAGTTATTGACGTGATCCGTTGGTTATGGGAAATATGGTAGATACATTTTTTTTCATTGCCTGCTCTGTAGCCATATTTCCCTACAGTGGTATCAGAGCCAATGTCAATCTTTATATTTTGGGATTATCGACATGACTAGATTTTGGTTTTATCATTCTATTATTACATTCGATTCAAATAATATCTTGTCATATCCAATACTATGATAATACTATATGTATATATATATATATATATATATATATATATATATATATATATATATGAAATTTACACACGTCGCCCTAAAAGCGGTTTTGATGGTGGATGTGTAGCATGATATGGACAATAAACCCTATTGTTTGTGAATGGTTGTGTGGTTGGTTGATCCTTTTATCTCATTTTACATGTTGAACCTCTATCGAATCTTCTCTATGTAAAAGTATTATTTTTTCCCACCCTTGATCTCCTCAAATGTAACTTGAGGTTTCTCTATAATCATGTAAAAGTATTATAGTTTAATTTTTTATTATGACGAAGAAGAATTCATCCCGAAGATGAGAAGACGGACTGGAGGACCAGGAGGAAAAGTTAAAACGATCACTTGGTGGACCTAAACAATCAGTTGGAGGATCCCACATATGGTGGATAGAAGAACCAGACGATTGGTGAGATAACCAAATGACCGTCCACGAGGCGAGCCAACCAGTTCAAGGGTTGAATCGATCAACCCAGATTGGCACACATAAATCTTCACCAACAACATGTTTCTGCATGTGATGTAGACCTAGATGACATACTTCCTTGTGGATCTAAGGAATTACACTAAGATGGACATAACCATCGATTTCATTTATTGCATATTTTTATTGTGGGATATAGTATTTATATGATACATACTATATATGTGGTGATTGGATAAAGTATATGTATTTATAAATACAAACTCCCTCAAATAAAATATCAAGTCTTAGATGCTTTCTGAAAATGACACACATGATAAACTTGATTGACCAAGCATAGGTTACACATCCATGTGGTGTGTCGTCTATCTCATGGAAGTGTGATGGTAATAACATAGGTTCTGCCTCTACGGGGTGCATTATTATTGTGTCAGTTTTTGGCTCAGGCTTGACTCGTGATTCTTAGAGCATCTGGGCCCAGAAGCATGCAGATGATTATGGCAAAGGGTTGTGCATGTCATCTATCCAAAATTGTATATGATGCAATTGGAAAGAGTTGCCTACCTTGATGATTCACTGTATTTCACGGTGTTGATCAAGCCACAATCAAATTATCTTCTATCTGGCCCACTAGAATATTTTATGCTACAATTTTCCAAATTTATATTGAGATCTATCAATTTGAATAAAATAGTGGGAAAAATAATAATTAAAGACCTAATTAATATCATCAAAATTTTCAAATTAAATCAAATAAAAAATGGTTTTTGACAAATACAAATTTTCTCTTGTAGAATCAAATGATGAACAAATTCAAATTGCGATTGGTCCTGAAGAAGGACAAACTTGACGGGAGAAATTTCCACAACTAGTTTTGGACTTTGAGAAGGGTTCTCAATGAAGAGTGCAAGCTCTACGTCTTTGATACACCAGTGCCAGAAATTCCTACTTTTGATGCACCTAGGTAACAAGGGGATGCTTACTGGAAGCATGCCAATGATGCTTTAGAGATAAAGTGCCTTATGCTTAGCTGCATGAACTATGAGTTACATGAGCAATGTGAATTCATGAGTGTTCTTGCAATGGTAACATATATTAGAAAGGTGATACTTGGTCTCACAGAGCAAGAATGGGACAATATCATGAAGATGCTACTTGATTCTAAGCTGATAGAGGGAGCCTCAATAGAAGAACATGTGCTCAACATGATTGGACATGTGTATCATCTTGAAGAGCTATGATTTACCTTGAGCCAAGAGTTGACTACTGATATGATTCTCAAGCCTATGCCAAAATTATATAGCTACTTTATTGCATATTATCATGTGAATAATAAGGCTGGACAAATGTCAGACTTGCTTGCCATGTTTATTCATGCTGAAGCAAAATTGAAGAAGGACAAGACCACGATGATGATCAACGGAGTTGAGTCCAAGGATCAAAGCAAGACCGAGCAGAGTTCTGAGGTCAAGACTAAATCCACATTTTCAACACTCAAGAAAAGGAGAAAGAAAAATATAATAGGATCTCATCCTTTGTACTTGAAGGCACTCGGGAAGAAGAATATGGGGATGGTGATTTCCACTTCAAGCATATATGTTATTGAGATAAATCTATCTACTTCATCATCATGGGTACTAGATATCAGATGTGAATCTCACATATGTTCTCATATGCAAGATCTGAAAGGAAGTAGGCCTTTGGTAAAGGTGAGGTGGAACTGTGAGTTACTAATGGCACAAGAGTTGCAACTAGTGCAGTTAGAACGTATAGTATATATCTGCCCACAGGGCTTGTAATAGAGTTAAAGAACTGCTATTATGTACCTCTTATAAATAGAAACATCATTTACGTATTTTGTTTGGACAAGGATGCATTTGAATTGCATATTAAAAATGGTCGATGTTTTATTTCAAATGATGGGATACTTATGGTCTTTATTTGCTATATCTAAAAATAGATGTTTATAACGATAAATACCAAAAATACTAAAACTCAACAACTCAAACAAAACACACCTTTGGCATTGTCGTCTAGGACACATAAATGAGAATCACATATATAGACTTCATAATGATGGTTATCTGAACTCTTTTGATTTTGACTCAATAGAGACATGTGATTTTGTTTATTGGGCAAGATGGCTAAGACCCCTTTCACTAGTAACAATGAGATGGTTAGTGATCTATTAGGACTCATACATACTGAGGTGCGTGGATCTTTTAGAACAACTGCTAGAGGTAAGTATCAGTACTTTATTACCTTCATTGATGACTTCAGTAGGTATGGCTATGTTTATTAAATGAAACATAAGTCTGAAGCTCTTAAAAAGTTCAAGGAGTTTATGAGTGAAGTAAATAACCAACTTGGTAAAAGTATTAAGGCACTTCATTCTGATCAAGGTAGAAAATACATAAACTAAGAGTTGCAAAACCTTCTTAGAGCCCATGGGATAGTATCCCAGTGGACTCTACCTGGAACCCATAATGGTGTGTCAGAAGAAAGAATCACACACTTCTGGATATAGTGCGATCGATGAGGAGTTTAACTGAGCTTCCGACTATCTTCTACGGTTATTTTCTACACACTGACGTGTATACGCTAAACCGAGTACCATCTAAATTGGTTCAAAGGATACCATATGAGATATGGAATGAGAAGTGTCCCAAAATGTCTTTTATGAGGATTTGGGATTGCGAAGCTTATGACAAGAAAATGTTTGATGAAAAGCTTAGCCCAAGATCAATAAATGTTATTTTGTTGGATATCCTAAATAGATCTTGGTTCAAATTATAATATGGGATATTATTTCTTGATTGACAAATCCATGGACATACATCATCTACAAGTGCTTAGGGACAACAAATTCAAATATTGCCTAATAAGAGACATGCATTGTAAGATACATACAACTCATCAATCATGAGAGGGACATGGAAGTGATCTGGCCTTCACTTGCTAAAATAAGGTATGCACTAGAGTAGAAGTTGACTTCTCACCATCATAGCTTCTGAATATAACTAAAGCAATGATAGAAAACTACCAAGATGGAAAAATTCCAATATGTGGCAAATAGATGAAAGTTATCAAGGAACCTGAGCTCCAACCATACGAAAATGAGCATAATTGATTAGAAGTGATAGAGAAAAAGGATGATTTCTCCTGACTAACACATAAACATTTATCAAAGTACAAAGAAAGGTCGATCCTTTGTCATAGATGAACATTATTGTGTTTGGTTTTGGTCCTCAAAAGACACAATAATTGATCATTATGTAAACATGTAACCTATGCATGCATTGTAAGCCCGTTTAAGCACATATATAGACTAGAAAAAATGCAAAACATGCATCAATGAAGAAGGCATATGAAACTCATAAGAAGGTCTACCATACTTCATTGGTATGGTCACTTAGGACTTCAAATATCAGATGTCAAAGGGAAACAAAATCCCTAGCTGTAATTCTTAAAGAGTGAATTCCTCCCAAGGATAAGGTCTCCATATTTGATCTCCCAACCTACAAAAGAATACCACCACACGCCAAATGTTGGTCTCCCTTTTTACTCAAAGTTTCACCAAGAGTTAAAGTATACAAATGGATGCTTGGTCTTTCAAATTACTCACCAGTGACAAACTAAGTAGAAGGACCTAGATTACGTTTATCTTCTTTGCTTGAAAGTAGATGAAACCATCAATCACATCTTTATCCAAAGTAGATGGATTTGGATGTACTTATCCTCCTCTATACTATGGCCTCTCCCCTATTTTGTCTCTCTTTATATCCTCATCGCCGTTAATAATTTCCTGATATGATGATACTGCCAACTCATACACAAATACATGATAGCCATTTCGTTTGATATTTACTCTAATTAGTAGACTCATCTACCAAAATGTTATACGTGGCATTAACCATTGGTCAGCAACTACCAATTGACTTGGTTACTGCATTTCATATAATTGCCTGCAAATGTTTTGTCCTCACAGACCCGTATGTACTCAAGGTTTGGCCATTGACGTACGTGCTTCATCGAGGAACAACTGATATTCTTCAACAGGGTATGAGATCAAGACATGCTTTTCTTTGGAGTGTCGAGCAACTACTATTATAATGACTAGCGGTTTGTGGTTTGCTATTAAAAGAACACTCGAACCGTTTTGCTCATACTGGAACGTCTGCAGCGTGAGCCTCTTGCCCATGATTTTGAAGATGTTGACAATTGCTCCTCTACAGAATTCCTCACCTACTGTTTGGTCATCTCCCAGAACATGTACTGCGTCACACCAAGAGAGAAGAGAGGCATCTGTACTCTGGCAATAAAAGCGCCGAGCGTCCCAAACAGACAGTATGTCCGGTCTGGCCCCAGCATCGAGTACAGCTCGTCATCGTACCAACTTCCTAGAACACTTACCCTGCCGTTCCAGCCCTATCATCCCTCCGCCAATTGAGTCCACCATCTCTGACTGGAAGCCGCCGCCGAAACTCCTGGTGGAAAACTCTCTTGAGAACTTCCGACTTGCGGATCACTTAGTAATGAACTCTGTCAGGTCGTCATCTCCTACTATACACCAGCATGGCGTAAGGGCGGTGGGTCGGAGATGAGCCAACGGCGTCTTGCTGTTACGACCGTTGAAGACATGTTGCGCTGTTGAAGACCTGCTCTACTTCCTCAAATCTGAAGGGACACCCTCTCAGGAATCATTTACCGAAGCAGCGCCTTCTCCTTCCTGGACGCAGCGTCTGATCTAGATGCAGAAGATGGTTGATCCTCCACCAAATCAGCACAATTTAGAAGCCAAATCTGGAAGCAAGGCTTGGGAGAGGAATCAGTAGGGTCGCTAGCAAAAACCCATTGATACCGAAGGAAACGAGGAGCGGCGAGGCGGGGGAGGAGAGGACGGAGAATCACGAAAAAGGGGTTGTCGGAATAAGGTTTCGGGGGAGAAAGAGGGTGTCGGGATAGGGTTTCAGGGGAGAAAGGGGTGACAGGGTAGGGTTTCAAAGGGGAGGAGGAGTCGCGCGGAGGAAGTAGGACAGAAGAGGACACGGTTCGTGGGGGAGAAGACGATGGAGGGAGGAGGCGATGGGGGCGTCGGGAGAGAGGCAATCGGGGAGTCGGGGCGGAACCGTCGCTGGCTGGATTCCAAATCTCGCCAAAATTGGCAAATTTTGGGAGGTCCGTCAAGTGAACGGATGCGAAATACTGCACTTAGGGCCCGTTTGGTTGCATGTTGTTGCAACCCAGCGTGCAATTTAAAAACAGGAGACGGAAAAGGTGAACTGAAACTGCAGCTCGGTAGGTTTGGTTGCATGTGGTTGCAACTGACCAAGTTAGTTTTCAAACTGTTTGGTTGCATGCTGTTTCAGAGTCTGGACACCGCTTGTGAAGTTAGCTTCTAGAAACATTTGCAGACAGTTCCACTGATCTCATACCCAAAAATTGAACTACTAATTATAGTAAAATTAATACAAATTAAAGTAGCATGTCAGTATAACACAAACAAGACCATACTACCATTGAACAATACATGTGATTATAAGACCAGAATAAGATTGTCATTGATCATCGTATAGATCATGGAAGTTTTGTAATGTAGAGTACAATACAAGGGATCAGACTACTACATTATTGTCTAATTTAGTCCAAAAATCTAATCTTTGCGATTTTCACTAGAGTTGGAAGACACAAAAATTAAACAAGCCTGCCATCCAGCTTCATTGCTATTGAGGTCTTGCCCAAACGCACCAAAATGATTAGGAAGAAGCTCGAGGAACCGTTCTGAGGCAGAAAAAGCCACTTGCAGAGTGTTGTGACGCTGCTCCAACACAGCTACCTCGGATGACCAGCCGCTGGGTGAAGGAGCGCCTAGAGTGGCTTCTAAATGAATGAGGGCAGTCGTCGCCGAGTGAAAAAAGGCCACCTTCCGTCACGGGTGAAAATGGACTGCCTTTGTCACCGGAGGAGTGGAGGAGGAAGGAGGAGAAGCAATGGGAGAGGGAACGGAGTCAGAGTCGGCACTGTAGCCCTAGCGCGAGCAGTCGCTGGAAAGTGAACCGCGCCCAAATCAAGCAGTCGCTGGAAAGTGAACCGCGCCCAAATCAAGTGTGGTTCGTTTCCCTGGAATTCATATTGGACTGAGAGCATGTGTGGGTTTGATTTCCGGGTGCGGGTTGGGCCTATTCGCAACCAAACGCCTGAGTTGAAAAACAGTGTGCAGTTGCAGCTGCATCCATTTGGACCCAGCCCAACCAAACGGGTCCTTAGACTAAGACAATTGGCAAAAACACTTTACAGCTACCCAAACAAGATAATTATCAATGTGGTAGTTTGAATACCGAAACGGAATACAATACTGCTTGGAATTACCTCACCTAAACGGCCCCCTACTCTCTTCCTTTTATTCATTCGATGAATTAAACAGAGAAAAGATAACGCCGAGCTTTGTGCCACGATCCCCACGGAACCGGTCACGCACTTGATAATGTCGTGGCCTCGTGCAGTCGTGCCTTGTTTGATTTATTAAACGAAACGATTATCTGACAAATAACGGTCCTGCCAATCCGGTGACCTTTCCTACCCACGATCAGTTCCCCCGCTGACGGGAGAAACGGGATAGGTACGCGTTGGCGAGCATCGCCCCGAGCTGTACCTGTCCCTCCGTGGTCAGATGGGAGTTGTCGTCGGACTTGAGAGGAAGCCCCTTAGCATCCACGCAGGCCACTCCGGGGAGATCCAGACCCAGCTGCGCCGCTCGCACCTGCTCGATCAGGTCCTGCTTGCCCCCAGAAGCCAGTGCCACCTGCATCACATCACAGTATATCAGACATGAGATCAAAGTTTATGCAAGTGTTACCAGCTGCTGCCGCCGGGACAAACCACGGCTACCAGTTCTTCGCCTACATGTATGAACGGCAGCTGGGGGAGCCCCAGATCTGCCCGAACGTCTTCCACAAGCTGTTGCAACTTTGCCCCATACACGTCTGCTTGTGCTTGTGTATTCGTATCGCTCTCTCCCTGGTACCACAGCAACGCCCGGATCTTCCCGCCTCCACCTACACTCAGTACCGCCTTCTTAGCCCGAGCCACCATCTGCTCATAAAGCTTCTCCCCCTTCGCCCACTCTGCAATGGCCGTACTGCCGACAGCGCACGGTACCAGTCCCACAACCATACCCTCTTGACCACCCCTTCCAAGCAGCGCGTCGGCAAACGGCATCCCAGGGCCAACCCCGCAAACTTTGCTCACGTCGATGTCGGCATGAAGAGGATCCGCGGCCACCTCCCACTCGCAGGCAGCGGTGAACCGCAGCACAGCCGGCCGAGAGGCTCATTCCGGCGGTACCACGCCGTCCCAGCGGTTGTGCTCCATGCCGCCGCGACCCGACATGTTGCTCTGACCGGACAGGATAAATATGTCGGTCGGGAGAAGACGCAGGCTCTTCTCCGTCCGGTTCTCGATCCTGTGCTCTTCGTCCTTGTCATGTGGCCTAGCGGCGACGATTGCCGTGGCGATACTGATTGCCGCAGAGATAGCGCTGGTTTGTGCGTCCATGTGTGACTTTTTTTTTGTTTCTCCAACAACTAGCTAGTTCTGATCTCTGGCTGTGTTTTCCTTTTACTACTTGTCCGTGGATATATCCGGCACCTACCCGTATCCTGAAGCCTTCCAGACTCCGACTAAGCGCCTTCCAATCTGCTGGTCCTGTTGGCTGTTATCAGCGTGGATCACGGTGGTCCGGCTCCCTCCACGGCTGCGTGGACAGCAGTCCTCCAGAGAATGAAAGATAACGACGTGAATGCGGTCGCAACTTTAGCTGTTGCATTTAATCCCAATCTTTCATCTAACTCCAACCGTTTCGGAAACGAAAACAACAATTACAAATATGAAACGGATGTTGCATCTGCCACCGTGATTTCTGAAGCGTGCGTAACGAACCAATACACCATTACTGCACTAGAAAATTTATATCCACATCATGGAAAACTACAAGTAACCGTACCACATAAATAACTACAAGTAACTAGACCACACCAAGAAAACAATACAGTCTAATGTTGTATATGTATAGTGGCGGAGCCAGCCCTCTCATGAAGGGGACACTTGAAAAATAATGTTATGTATTTATATGAGATCAATATTTTTTTTTAAATCAGATGTAAATAGGATTTAAATAATCACCATGAGACAAATGGAATGTGGACATGTCTCAAAGACATGACATTGACATATTTACTTAGATCTAGTGAGAAAAATAGACGAGTCTTATATAAATAAAAGACGAGGTTGGAGACATATTTCATCACTTTGTAGAGTATTTATTTTAGATCTGATTCAAATAACCTTCTGCGCATATGTTTTATTACATATTACTATGTATATTATAACATTTTACATACATTTAGAATTTTTTTATATTTAAGATGAGTTTGAAATGACAACTATTTACATTGAAAATATTTAATTTCTTTGTATACGACTTACTATTTCTTTATATTAATTCTTCATATTGGAAAAATACATAAATTTAATGTTCAATATTAATTGTGTGAATTATTATTTAGTTTTCATGATCACGCAAATAATTTCCTACATGATGAGTTTGACAAGTAAGTAACCAAAAAATAAGATAAAGTTAAGAAATAAATGTATAAGTAGTACCATGTGGCAATTACTATTATTACATATAAATCAAGAAATCGATTACTATAATAGTTTAAAGATAAATAAAGATAATTATGATGGTATTAAACTTATTCATAAATTTTACCTAATAAAGTAATAGATCTTATGACAATTCGTTGTTCACTAAGTTCCAAAGAAAGTTATTTCTATGTTGCATTGGAAATTAAGAAAATATCAAAATTCATTATCCTTGATATTAAGATGAAATAATCTTTATAATTTAGAGAAATAATATTTTGATAACTTGTGAATAGAAGCAGATTTGTAAGGGTTCTTTCATGATGACAAATGATATTACTTTATTTTGACAAATATTTATTGATGTATAAAAATTTAAAACAATACACATATTCTGTTAAAAAATATTAACAAATTTATCGTGACACCATGTACTACTAAAAAACTATCATATTTTATTTGATTTTATCTTTAATAGCATGCATTACACCTATAATAGAAAATAATCAGTATACACCATTTGCACAAGTAAAAGATACACACATAGAACTGTTTACTTGCTATATTTGTTATACATTTAATTATAACAATATTTGATATCTCATAGATTATACCATTAATTATAAATATTGATTTTCTTTCTCTTCATTACCTATGTGCATAGATATCAATTTTCTTTCAACTCATTACCTATGTGCTTTTTGTATTTGTTATAGACTTAAGTTTTTATATATTATATAAAGTATTTGGTATTTTATAAAGTATATAATTGACAAAAGATATCTATTTTCGTTTCCTCATTATCCATACAACTACATACTTTCTATATTTGTTATATATTTAATTATTTATATATGATATAAAAATATTTGACATTTAATAAAGAATAGTATTAATTATAGATATCTATTTTTATATAATCACTATATAAATACATGTAAAATAACAGTTAATAAGTTGACATTTATGTAAGTGTTTTGATACACTTGTTAATATGTTTAATAAAGAACAATTTGTTAAGTATGGAAAACTGAGATATATTTATGAAATAAAAAACATATCCTATTTTGATGTATTTTTATTTATGATTCTTTACCTAAAATCATATTAGTAATAATATTATTTATGAAAGAGAGTTTATATACTTCAAAATTAGGCTAATTAGCATGTGAAGGAGATAAAACATAAAAATTAATATTAATTTTGATATCATATAAATATACATAATATATATATGCTAAAAAAAATTCAAAATTTGAGGGGCACTTGCCCCAGCTTGCCCCCCTCCCGCCGCCACTGTATATGTATCAAATAATGGATCAATATCAAGTATTGAGTGATACCAAAAATGTACATACCTCTAAAACATTTCATATGTATACACACACTAAATTAACTAAAATGTTGCATTTTAATTTTTAGCCGTGGTGTTTTGGCTATGAATAATAGCACCGAAATATGAAAATTTTAAAAAGTAAAAATCACATCTATACCACTCGGTGTGGCTATGTTGTTGAAAAGACTATACGATCATTTGTATACATTGTTTTTTCTTTAACATAATTATTCAAACATAGTTACCTTGAGGTTAAAATATGTGATGAGGCAAAAGAATGCAAACTTGAGTATAACTAATCCTAACACAGGGATATGCGTCTACTAATAAACAGTAGCAAGCTAACTATTACTAGATAGAAAAAAAATGATTTCTGTGTCTTCGAAATGCTTAGGTGATTGCCCAGGACTTGAGAGAGGAGATGATTCTTGATCCTATAACTAAAAAAATATCAAACATGTAAGAGAAGGCTATTCATTTATCACAAAATTGATAAGATGAGAGGAAGTAGGGCACACGTGTTGGTTATAGTGAAAAGGACGTGTTGGTTGTTGACACGATTTTACCGTGCGTCGAACGCAAGTGCACGCGTCAATGTAGTATAGGCCCTTATGAGGCTCGAGTCGAACTCAGGGACACTGAATTATCGGTAGACTACTACTAACTACTCACAATCAGCTAGGCCAATTAAAAGGTTCTGAGAGTTGTTTTAAAAATAAAAGGAAATAAAATAGAACAAGGCAATCGATTAAAGGTTTAGTTTAATCAATTCAAGTGGAGATCTTTAGGATTGTGGTTTCACTATAGGTTTTTATTGTATGAATTTCTATATAATAATTCAGGTTCATCTCTCAATCCGGGTAGTGGCATGTAGTCAGAAATGCCCACTGTCGTGGTACAATTCACTACCTAAGTCTAGGTCGGTTCCACCGTCGTAGTAACCTATACCCTAAACTAGGTGCATTAGAATTGACCTCTGGGTTTTCACCATTAACCGTACATCACCTTGTTCAAGTGATTTGTTAATTAATGTGAATTTCGTCTCTTTTCAACCGTTAATTCTTCTTTCAAAGCAATTAAAAGCATTAGATTATCTTTATGGTGATCAAGCATAACAATATAATTGAGAAAATGAAATCATACCACGGATTTAAGAGGTAAATTATGAATTACTATGATAAAAATGTAAAACAATGCTTCCCTGGGCTACTCCGGTCCTAAAGATAAAGGGGATTAGCCCCGCATGATCATCTCAGAGCAAAACATGGTTGAGAAAAGGGGAAATATGGAGAAAAACGTGAATAAGTAATGAAACCCCTAAACGGAGAAGATCCAAGCATTCCTTGGCATAGAATACGCTATCTACAGCTTTTCGGCGGTGGAAACGTCTTCTTCGGCTTCCGGAACGGCTGGGGCGTGCTTCTGGGCTCCGTTCTTCTCTCCACACCTTCTCGGGACGCGTGCAGCGGCTAATGACGTGATCCCTGGCTCTTGGCCACCGTCATTAGGTATAATCACCGAGTTAGGTTGCAAAAATATCACAGCCGTCAGATTTAGATCGATCTGAAACAAACTTGCATCTGACGGTGTCGATACCATCGACGTGGGTCGATGGTATCGACACTGTGCGATATCGACAAGTCTTCTTTTCTTTTCTTCGTTGCGCCTGATGCTGACTCGATACCATCGACGAGCGTCAATGGTATCGACTTCCTTTAGCATCGGTTTTATCCCTTTTCCGTCATTGAAACTCCATGTGTCGATAGTATCAACATTTGGGTCGATAGTATCGACAGACTGGTCGCCAACAACCTGATGAAATGTCGCTACCATCGATTCCAAAGTCGATGGTATCGACTCTGTGCTGCTCCTTACGGCTAGCAACCTGTGGTTGTGTCGATGGTATCGACAGCTACAGATATGTGTTTTTCTTGAAATTGTAAAACAAAACCACATAAGCCGAGATAAAACCTATCATTATAATCATTTATGCTCAAAACAATAAAATAAGAGAGAATTGATGCTGAGAAGGATCATAGACTAAAGTAAGTGAATTATGCAATATTAACCACCAAAATGACCAATAAACGCATAAAATGCGAGTGAAACAAGTCTATAAATGTGACTCAAAATCATCGCATCAAACTCCCCTAAGCTTGAACATTTCTCGTCCTTGAGCAACAAAACTTTAGAATAAAATTGCGAGAGTAAACTAAAGAACAGATCGTCACAACAAACATCACCACATGATCCCCACCGGACATTCACAAACCGGCCCTCACTAACCACAGAATGATAATTATCCTAAAGGTGACAGTAATCATCCATAAAAGATATCTACCTCAAAAAAAATGAACACTATCACATAAGGCAGTTAACATTAAAAAATTCTCCAGTCCAGACTCGGTGCATCTTGTGATCTTCTATTCTATGTTGCTCGCCCTAACTACCATCTACATGGAAGCAGTTCTCCTGGTATTAATGAGTGAGGAGAAAATCACGGTGGCCTACCAATTCGAGCAACGGGTGGATGGAATGGGTGGCTAATGGAAGAAATGGAATCATTATACGATTTTAACACGCACAAAGCAAAAAATGACCTAAATGATGCATATGCAAGTGTAAATGCCCTAATGCCTACATTTGGGTGGAATGATGCATGCACTTTCATTCCATCTCAAGGTGAGATGGAATATCTAAGAGAACTACATCATGTACTTATTCTTCTTAGTATGTAGTGAGAACATGTTCCTTTCTCCCTCTCATTACTACTTACTTCTCAATTCTCTTTTCTTTTCTTTTTTTCAAAACCTTTTTTTTCAAGTCCTTATTTTCATAGCTGACAACGAAATGTTTGTCGGGCTCACTTAATGCTGCATAACTTATACATTTGAAGCATTCACAAGGTATGGAACAAGTTCATCACCTTTTATGTTTCAGAAAACATAAGATGCACGATGTACTATATGCACAAAAATGTGAATGCAGCTACAAAATGATAATTATGCAACTAAATGACATGCACCTAAGGATAATGTGCATGTATAGCTATTCTATCTTTTTTCTTTTTTCATTCAAAAATATGACAAAATAGCTGTAATGCAAGACCTATCTACATGGAATGCAATCAAAGAGATTAAAACCGTACTGCACTTCCAGTTCTTAAGGTGGATTATGAAAGCAATGGGGTGGATAGATCACAAGACTAATTGACTGAACCTTTGAAAATTATAATGTGTCCCTCCTTACTGACATGTGTAGTAATTAAGAGGTTTTTCTCTCTTATTTCAAATTAAAGTCTCATTATCATTTGGTCAGTTTAGGCTCAAACAACCAATTCCATCCACTTTTCATGAATCATGGGAATGTATAGTTGTGATTTTCTATTTTAGAGTTGACAAACCCAATTATTTCCTTAAGTTATGTGCTCAAAGTTTAACAACACAAGCTTGCAAAAACACTAAAAATTTTCAAATTTACCCCTAATTTCCAAGTACAAGCAACGAGATGACACATGAATTAAAACATCCACAATTACACTAGATAGAGTGTGGATCCTACAAACAACTAAGAACTACAAGAAATAAATGACAAAAGACAAAACAATAAACTTAAAAACTAAGAAAACTAAAGGATAGAGTTGTTCCAACTCCCCTCTTAAGCTTGAATTCGACTATGGCCTCATAGTAAAAAACAACTTTAAAAAGGTGGAATAGAGATACCAATCATTCTTCAGGAGGAGGCGGGTACTGCGAGGCCGTGGGGTCCCAAGATGGGTACTACCCCTGAAAGCTCATATCATATTGGGGCATGGGCGGAGGTTGTGGATACCCCCAAAGTAATTCTGGCTCCAGTAATGATCATAGAAGGGCTGTTGCTGTATCTCCATCCTATGCAACCTGTCGTGGATGTATTGTTGGTTGTCGAGGAGGAGGCGCTCATTTTCAAAAATGGCCCTCTGATTATCTAACAGTTGGTTCGTCGTATCCTGAATACCGGCGTATGAAGCTGTATGCTGTAGTTGGGTGTGCTGGATCTCTTGCAGCATTGTATACATCCCCTGCATGGAATAGACATCCTCTCCTTGAGGAGAGGGCTGAGGTGGCGGAGGCTGTGAAGATGAAGATGCATCTGGATGCATGCGGGGACGCTTCCTAGGTGCCACTCGTACACGAAGAGGGGTGAATGCCTCCTCTTCCTCTTCAGGCTCGTCGCTGTCATTGTCATTGTCGTCATTGACGTCGTCTTCATCCGAGTCTTCAATGGCCATGACAGGCCATCTGAAATGCTGAGCGCCCGCGATGTGGAAGACGGGGTCTGGAAGTGAACACTCTTGATATGCTTGATTGACATGGCAGTGTGCATATGCCAAGCCATCACGAAGCAGGATGAGGTTGGAGCAGTGCAGATGCTGCAAGTTGACCTTGCTCCTATTGGAGAGGGGACTAAGCTGGGAGAAATTTTACCCAAGATAGGAGGCCAGCAGTGTGATGAGCCATCTAAAGTGGATTGGAGCCTTCCGCGTACTCCTCTTTACGGCCAACACACACGTCAAGAAAAACACGCCCCAATTACACTCTTCTCGCTTTAGCAACTTGTGCAGGAAAAACAAATCTGTCTCTTGAAACTTGCTGAGAGACAGGTCACCACGAGCGAACAACGTAGTGCAGAGCATGCGGTGAAGGACCCGCACAAAAGATGCTCAAAATCTGCAACCGCCGCATTATGGTAGCTGACGGATTTGCCCGGAGGCACAGTCACTAGCTCGGCAAAAATAGCATCATAGTCAGTCTGATTGTCTGGCCTCCAGTACTGGTCTCTCCCATGATTCCAGTTGTAGATGGAATTGAACTTCCTGAGGGTGAGAGTGTAATCGTTGTTGTACAACCGGAAAGAAACGCGACCCTTGATCCATTCTCGATTAGTGGCGATGATGTCATTTGGCACGACATATATGTCCAACGACGCCATCAACTCTGCCACTAGCTCCTTGTATGTTGTCCATTCACCAAAGAATGGTTGGCCGTCGGCATGGAATTCCATCTCGTCGAGCCTCCTGCCAGTATGCTTTGCCTGCCCCTTGAGAACATAGGCAAGATTGGGCTCAAACCCAAGATAACGAACCATGTCCTGATCGACGTAGCGGGACGGCTCTATTTTTCTCTTCATCAGCTCCTCGTAGACCTTCCTGACCTCCGCGGAAAGATGAACGATCTGCGGGCGAGGAATAGATGCAGTAGGCGGAGGGATGAACTCGGGGATCTCCATAGGATCCGCCCGTGAAGAAGAAGCACCGACTGTACACACCATCGTCGCAAAGAAAGAAGGAAAAGAAGATGGAGTTTGGTGAAGATCGGAGAAGACAATCTCCACTCGGTGAAGGCTCGGGGAAGAACTCATTCCTTGGATGCTCGTAGTCGGGCTCCGATTGCACAACAAGACGCACGGTGCAAGTGGATGAAGTAGTCCTTGAAGGTGTGAATTAAGTTGACAACAACATCTCCCTTTTATAACTACAGTCTTCGCTGCTGTGCACCTGTCGATACCATCGACGCGGGTCGATGGTATCGACTCTGTAGAACAATCCGGTCTTCCGCTAGTATCGACTGTTGTCGATAGCCTGATGTGGGGGCCCAGATCGGTGACGTGTCGATACCATCGACGGGTGTCGATAGTATCGACCCATCTCACGGATCGACTCTCTTGATGCAGCGATCGCCGTTGATTTCCTCTCACGGATCGATGACGTGTCGCGTCGATAGTATCGACTTCTTCTTAGGTGATGCGATAATTTTGAGTCGCATTTAGAGACATATTTTACTAGTGTTTTATGCATTTATTGGTCATTTTGGTGGTTAATATTGCATAATTCATCTACTTTGGTTTATGATCTTTCTCTATGTCAAATCTCCCTTATTTCAGTATTTTGAGCATAAATTATTACAAGAATATGTTTTGTTTTGGATTATGTGGTTTTGTGTTGCAATTTTAGAAAAAACAAGTATCTGCTGTTGTCGATACCATCGACAGTGGTCGATACCATCGACCTGACCACAGGAAGCCAGCCGCAAGGAGTAGCAAAATCTCGATACTATCGACAGGAGAGTCGATGGTATCGAGATAACATCAGGTTGCTTCAGAGAAGAGAGTCGATACTATCAACATAAAAGTAGATACCATCGACGAGTGGAGCTACAACGATGTAAAAGGACAAAACTGACGCCTATGAATGTCGATACCATCGACCCGCGTCGATGGTATCGAGGTGGCATCAGTTGCAACAAAGAAAAGAAAAGAAGACCAGCCGATACAGTGCAGGGTCGATACCATCGACTCGTGTCGATGGTATTGACACCGTCAAATACATGTTTGCTTCAGATTGATCTAAATCTGACGGTTGTGGTAATTTTGGCGACTTAATTCGGAGATTATACCTAATGATGACGACCAAGAGCAATGGATAACGTCACTAGCTGTTGCACACATCCCGAGAAGGTGTGGAGAGAAGAACGGAGCCTAGAAGCACGCCCCAGCCGTTTCGGACGCCGAAGAAGATGATTTCCACCACCGAAAGGCTGGAGAATGCATCTTCTACGCCAAGGAGTGATTGGATCTTCTCTGTTCAGGGGTTTCACCACTCAATCACATTTTTCTCATGTTTCCCCTTTTATCTACCATGTTTTGTTTTGAGATGAACATGCGGGGCTAATCCCCTTTGTCTTTAGGACCGGGAGTAGCCCGGGAATTCATTGTATGATAATTTTATAATAGTAATTCATCATTTATCTCTTAAATTCGTGGTATAATTTCATTTTCTCAATTATATTGTTATGCTTGATCACCATCATAATAATCTAATGCCCTTAATTACTTTGAAAGAAGAATTAATGGTTGAAAAGAGACAAAATTCACGTTAATTGACAAATCCCTTGAACAAGGTGGTGTAAGATTAATGGTGGATACCGAGAGATCGTTTTTAATGCACCTAGTTTAGGGTATAGGTTACTACGATGGTGGAACCGACCTAGACATAGGTAGTGAATTGTACCACGACAGTGGGCAATTATGATTTCAAGCCACTACCCGGATAGAGAGATAAATCTGAATGACTACATAGAATTTAATACAATGAAAACCAGCGGTGAAACCGCAATCCTAAAGATCTCATCTTGAATTGATTAAACTAATCATTTAATCGATTGCTTTGCTTTGTTTTATTTCATTTTCTTTTAATTTTACAACAACTTCCAACTATTTAATCGGTCTAGCTGATTGTGAGTAGTTAGTAGTAGTCTCCGATAATTCACGTGTCCCTGAGTTCGACTCGGGCCTCACAAAGGCCTATATTACATTGACACGTACACCTGCATTCCTATGCACGTAAAAAGCGTGTCAAGTTTTTGGTGCCTTTACCGGGGACACGGCAGTTGTCGGCACTATGAGTGCTGCAAGCAGCCACTCTATGCCACTTTTTATTTTTTTTATTATTTTGAAATTATTTCCAAAAATTTATATCTTATCTTCACATCTTGTAGTTGTCAAGCACGGTACTGAACTTAAATTTTCACTTTGTAGGTACTGTGCATGGTGCAGACGCGTAGCACTGACTACACGCAACAAGCACCAGAGGTTCCATTGCCGGGACCGGAAGACGAGGAGGATTTCAATCAAGACCATCTGGAAGAAATAGACTCTGAATCCGAACAGGAAGAGATGGCTGAGCCACAGACAATATGGGAGAAGATCAAGGCTTCTTCTTCATCTGCTTCAAAGGGGCCGATCAAGAAGCATGCGGTCAATATTCCGACATACAAGATTGATCCTGCATTAATTAATTTGGTCAAGTCAAATGCATTCCATGGGCTCAAGAACGAAGATCCAGTCACGCATATAAGTCAATTTATGGAAAATTGCGATATGGTCAAAATTGACAGGTTCCCACATGATGTGCTCTACCTAAAGTTGTTCCTGAGTTCTCTGGCAGGACCTACACGTGAGTGGTTGGACAATCTCGACGACGAATATGTGGAATCATGGAACCATATGGTGGAGGTTTTCTTTGAAAGGTTCTTCCCACCCGAGAAGACCAACGATCTGATCAGAAAAATTCACAACTTCACTCAAAAGGCAGGAGAGACCTACTCTGAGACCTGGGAAAGGTTTCAGATCATGCTTAGGCGGTGCCCGCATCATGGGCTTGATAAGGAGAAGCAGGTAAAAATTTTCCATTTTGCTCTTTCCGAGCATGATAGAAGTAACCTTGATTCAGCAGGTTCAGGGTTTTTCTTAAATAACATAGACACAAGGTGCTGGGAGATACTGAAAAACATGGCAAAGAAACAATCTTGGGGTGATAGGGATGCACCGGAATAAGTCAAAGTTGCAGGTGAGTCCAGGGCCATCAAGGAGCTGAATGATAAGCTAGATCTTCTAGCCAAGAAATTGCTTGCCAAAGAAGATGCATCATCTGAAGAGGAAGCCCAGGTCAAATTTATGCAATAACAGGGCTATAGAAATAATGATTATGCTTGGAGGAGGGACAAGAAGTTCTCATGGAAGGATCCAAACAACTTCCTACAAGATCCTGATGCAAAGCCACAACCAAGAGCCGAAGATAAAAGCACCGAGTTACTTAGTCAAATGGTGCAACAAAATCAGGAGATGATGAGCATGTTCAGTAAGCAACTGCAGTCCCAGGGTGATATTTTGACCAAGTTTGGGCAAACACTGCAAAGTCATGGAGCACAAATGAGGGCTCTAGAGACAACCATGACTCAAATTTCAAATGAAGTGGCGGCCATAAAGCATGCCAATCAGCAGAGACATGTTGGGAATGCAGATGTTGTTCAAGCACATCATCAAGTAAAATATATGTCTATGATTAATGAGGCAGAACCCCCATTGGTAGAGGCTCAGGATAAAAGTAAAATGATGTTTGATACAGAGGCTGTATCAGAAATACCGTATCCTCACAGTCATTATGGACTACCAGGCGGGTACACTCCATTTAGAAAAGCCCACCAGGAGTACATTATGGTTGTGCCCACACCTAAGCAAGAAGAGCAGGTGAAGGCCATTTGTCAAGGTGAAGATACATCCACTGCGAGAGAGGTGCCAATGCAAGTTACACCTGTTGAAGATGACCTACCAAAGTCTACGTCAGAGGGAGTTATTGAAACAAGCTTAGGGGAGCTTGCCCCGAAAAGCTCATATGTGCCACCTCATAAGTGTCTAAATGAGGCAGTTGTGTCTAGTCTGGACAGCCCGAGGCCGAAGAAAGAGCATCGACACTATAGAAAATTCTTGGAGATGTTCAGAAAACTCCATGTAAATATTCCATTAGTGGAGATGATAGAGAAGATTCCTGCCTACGGGACGTTTATCAAAGAAATCATCAACAAGAAGAGGCGGATTAAAGACACAGATATTTACCGAGTGAATGAAATGGTGAGCTCGATTATTCATGGGAATTTACCACAAAAGAGGAAAGACCCAGGAAGCTTCTATATTCCATGTTCTATAGGAGATCAACATTTTCCACGAGCACAGTATGATTCAGGCACCAACATTAATCTTATGCCACTATCCACATTTCAAAAGCTTGGGTTGAAGGAAATGAAGAAATCAACGGCAACTATTGAGTTGGTGAATGGGTCCATTGTAAAGCCATACGGAGTGTGCGAGGATGTACTCGTCAAGGTGGACATGTTCATCTTTCTGGTGGATTTCTTCATCATGGATATGCCACAGCTTAAACGTTGCGAGATGCTATTGGGTAGGCTGTTTCAAGCAACGGCCGATGTAGTCACTGCAATTGGGAGAGGTACTCTGACGTTGGGGATTGGCCAAGATCGAGTTGAGTTCAAACTGCCGCACGATCCCTTGGGCACACTCTCCAAAGTTTTACATTGTTGAGGAGCTTCATGTCGTCTAGCCTAAGACGTTAAATAAGGGCTCTTGTTGGGAGGCAACCCAGCCATCAGTACTTTAGTTTAGTTTCTTTCACATTCGTAGTTTGATTTGTTTCGACTTTGTTTTTAGTGTAAAAAAGATATCGTGATCGTTTATGCATTGTGAAGGACTGAGGCAGAGTCAATACCATCGACCCTTGTTTCGATGGTATCGACCGGGGTACAGGTTGGCGACTGCAGAAATCGCACTGCGTCGATACCATCGACGGCCTTGTCGATGGTATCGACATACCAACAGGCTGATCGCAAGCAGAGGTCGATAGTATCGACATGGGTGTCGATACTCGCGAGATCTATGGAGATATTCAGAAGAAATTGTCTCAGTAAAGTTGATACCATCGACGGAACTGTCGATGGTATCGACCCAGTTTCAAAAAAAAGGCGGCGGCCGGGCCTCGTGAGGGTGTTGCCCTAAACGGAAGTCGATACTATCTACTTGCGTCGATAGTATCGATGCACCACATCATCGATTCGCGAGAGGAGATCAACGACAATCGCTGCAACCAGAAATTCGATCCAGGGGACGGGTCGATACCATCGACACCTGTCAATAGTATCGACACGTCAGCGATCCGGGTCCCACAAATCTAGCCATCGACGACCGTCGATACCAGCGGCAGTACGGATTGTGCTACGCGTGTCGATACCATCGACCCGCGTCGATGGTATCGACGGGCACGCAGCAGCACCGGCGTCAGTTATATAAGGGAGGGTTTGTCATCATATGACGTCACACCTTCAACGAGTTCTTCATCTACTTGCACCGAACGTCTTCCGGAGCAATCTGAGCCCGACGACGAGCATCCAAGAGCACGTTTTTCATCGAGCGGAGATTTCCTTCTCCGATCTTCCCCGAGCTCTCTCTTTACTTCTCCTTCTTCTGCAATCATGGTGCATGTTGCCGGTGCGTCTTCTTCACGCGCCAACTCGATAGACATCCCAGAGTTTGTTCCTCCACCGACTGCATCGATCTCATGCCCGCAGATTGTCCATCCATCTGCAGAGGTCAAGAAGATCTACGAGGAGATCATTAAGAGGAAAATTGAGCCGACCCGCTATGTTGAGCGGGAGACGATCCGCAACCTGGGGTTCGACGCAAATCTGGCCTATGTTCTAAAAGGGTAGGTGAGACACACAAGCAGGATGCCCGACAAGATGGAGTACCATGCCGATGGCCAACCGTTCTTCAATGAATGGCCTACATACAAAGAGCTAGTGGCGGAATTCATGGCGTCGCTGGACGTCTGTGTCGTGCCAAACGACATCATTGCCACGGACCGCGAGTGGGTCAAGGGTCGTGTGTCTTTCTGGCTGTACAACAATGACTACAATCTCACACTCTGCCAGTTCAGTGAGATCTACAACTGGAATCATTCGCGGACTGACTACCGGCGGCCAGACAACTAGACCAACTACGACGCGATCTTCGCCGAGCTTGTGATGGTGCCGCCGGGTAAATCTGTGTTCTACCCTGTTTGCTAGGGGTGATCTGTCTCTTAGCAAATTCCAGGAGATAGACTTATTTTTCTTGCATAAGTTACTGACACGACAAGAGTGCAACTGGGGAGATTTCTTTCTGCAGCGAGTGTTGGCGGTAAAGCGGAGTACGCAGAAGGCTCCAATTCACTTTGGAGGACTCATCACTCCGCTGGCACACTACCTTGGGCTGAACTTCACAACTTTGACTCCGCTCTCCAACAGAAGCAAGGTCAATTTGCAACATCTCCACCGATCAAACCTCATCTTGCTTTGGGATGGTTTACCTTATGCTTATTGCCATGTAAACCACACATACCAAGAATGTTCGCTTCCCGATCCTATCTTCTATATCGAGGGTGATCATCACTTCCGATGGCCCATCATAGCCATTGCTGACTCCGATGAAGACGGCGGCAACGATGACGACAACAATAATGATGACGAGGCTGAAGAGGAAGAGGAGGCCTACACTCCTCTTCGGGCACGAGTAGCACCTAGGAAGCATCCTCACATGCATCTGGATGCGTCTTCATCTTTGCAGCCTCCGCCACCACCACCGCCCTTGCAGCCAAGCAAGGATGTCTATTTCATGCAAGGAATGTATGCCATGCTGCAGGATATACAGCAAATGCAGCAGCACCATACAATAGTGTACATCGGTGTTCAGGAGACGACAAACCGGTTACTTGACAATCAGAGGGCGATCTTCGAGAATGAGCGCCTCCTCCTCAACAACCAACAACAGATTCATGACAGGTTGCATAGGATGGAGATGCACCAGCAGAAGCCCTTCTATGATCACTATTGGAGCCAGAACTACTTTGGGGGGTATCCACAACCTCCATCCATGCCCCAGTATGATCCTAGCTTTCAGGGGCAGTACCCATCCTGGGACCCCACGGCCGCACAGTACCCACCTCCGCCTGAAGGGTAAATCGGTATCTCTGTTCCAACCTTTAAGATTGTTTTTGACTATGAGTCCATAGTCAAATTCAAGCTTGGGGGGGTAGTTGGAACAGCTCTATCTTTTATTTTCTCAGTTTTTAGTTTTATTTTGTTTGTTCTTGTCATTTATTTCTTGCAATCTTAGTTTGTTTGTAGGATCCACATTCTATCTAGTGTAATTGTGTATGTCTTAAGTCATGTGTCATCTCACTTGCCTGTACATGGGAATTAAGGGAAAATTAAAAAAATTTGAGTGTTCACAAGCTTGTGTTGTTCACTTTTGAGCACATAACTTAAGAAAATGATTGGTTTTGTCAACTCTTAAATAGAAAATCACAACTGTACATTCCTAATGATTCATGAAAAGTGGATGGAATTGGTTGTGTGAGCCTAAACTGACCAAATGATAATGAGACTCTAATTTGAAGTAAGAGAGAGAAACCTCTGAACTATTACACATGTCAGTAAGGAGGGACACATAATAATTTTCAAAGGTTCAGTCAATTAGTCTTGTGATCTTTCCACCTCATTGTTTTTCACAATCCACCATAAGAATTGGAAGTACTTTACAGTTTTAATCTTTTTGATTGCATCTCATATAGATAGGTTTTGCATTGCAACCACTTTCACATGTTTTACATGAAAGTAATAAAATTAGAATAGTTATACATGTACATTATCTTTAAATGCGTGTCATTTAGTTGCATTCATAATTTCTATGCATAGAGCACATCATGTAACTTATATCTTCTCTAAGGGTGATTAGTTGTTCCATACCTTCATAAATGCTTCAAATATTTGAGCTATGTAGAAAACGTGAGTCCAACAACTAATTCATTGTCAATTATGGATATAAGGGCTTAAGAAAAAAGAGTGAAAAATAAAAAAATAAAAAAATGAAAAAGAAAAAGAAGTTATTAAGAAGCAAGTAGAATAAGAGGGAGAAAGGAACATAGTCTCACCTGCATTTTTAGATGAGTAAGTACATGATGTACCTCAGTTAGATATTCCATCTCATTTTGTGACGGGATGTTAGTACATGCATCATTCCACCCAATCTTAGGCATTAGGGCATGTTCATGTGCAAACGCATCATTTAGGGTATTTTCATTTTATGCATGTTGAAACCGTATATTGCTTCCATTTCTTCCATGAGCCACCCATTTCATCCACCCATTGCTCGAATTGGTAGGCCACCGTGATTTTCTCCTCACTTATGAATATCGGGAGAGCTACTTCCATTTAGATGGTAGTTAGGGTGAGAAACGTAGTATAGGAGATCACAAGATGCACCGAGTTTGGACCGGTGAATTTTATTATGTTAACTGCCTTATATGATAATGTTCATCAGTTTTGAGGTAGAAATCTTTTATGGATGATTACTGTCGCCTTTAGGGTAATTATCATTCCGTGGTTAGTGAGGGCCGGAATGTGAATGTCCGGTGGGGATCATATGGTAATGTTTGTTGTGATGATTTGTTCTTTAGTTGACTCTGGCAATTATATTCTAAGGTTTTGTTTCTCGAGGGCGAGCAATGTTCAAGCTTAGGGGAGTTTGATGCGATGATTTTGAGTCACATTTAGAGACATATTTTACTAGTGTTTTATGCATTTATTGGTCATTTTGGTGGTTAATATTGCATAATTCATCTACTTTGGTTTATGATCTTTATCTATGTCAAATCTCCCTTATTTCAGTATTTTGAGCATAAATTATTACAAGAATATGTTTTCTTTCGGCTTATGTGGTTTTGTGTTGCAATTTCAGGAAAAATAAGTATTTGCTGCTGTCGATACCATCGACAATGGTCGATACCATCGACCTGACCACAGGCAGCAAGCCGCAAGGAGTAGCAAAATCTCGATACTATCGTTAGGAGAGTCGATGGTATCGAGATAACATCACGTTGCTTCAGAGAAGAGAGTCGATACTATCGACATAAAAGTCGATACCATCGACGAGTGGAGCTACAGCGACGTAAAAGGACAAAACCGACGCCTATGAATGTTGATACCATCGACCCGCGTCGATGGTATCGAGGTGGCATCAGTTGCGACAAAGAAAAGAAAAGAAGACCAACCGATACAGTGCATGGTCGATACCATCGACTCATGTCGATGGTATCGACACCATCAGATACATGTTTGCTTCATATTGATCTAAACCTGACGGCTGTGGTAATTTTGGCAACTTAATTCAGAGATTATACCTAATGACGGTGGCCAAGAGGATTGGATCACGTCACTAGCCGCTGAACACGTCCCGAGAAGGTGTGGAGAGAAGAACAGAGCCTAGAAGCACGCCCCAGCCATTCCGGATGCCGAAGAAGACGATTTCAACCACCGAAAGGCTGGAGAACGCGTCTTCTACGCCAAGGAGTGATTGGATCTTCTCTGTTCAGGGGTTTCACCACTCAATCACGTTATTCTCATGTTTCCCTTTTTCTCTACCATGTTTTGTTTTGAGATGAACATGCATGGCTAATCCCCTTTGTCTTTAGGACCGGGAGTAGCCCGGGAATTCGTTGTATGACAATTTTATAATAGTAATTCATCATTTACCTCTTAAATTCTTGGTATAATTTCATTTTCTCAATTATATTATTATGCTTGATCACCATAATAATAATCTAATGCCCTTAATTACTTTGAAAGAAGAATTAATTGTTGAAAAGAGACGAAATTCACGTTAATTGACAAATCCCTTGAACAAGGTGGTGTAAGATTTATGGTGGATACCGAGAGATCATTTTTAATGCACCTAGTTTAGGGTATAGGTTACTACGACGGTGGAACTGACCTAGATATAGGTAGTGAATTGTACCATGACAGTGGGCAATTCTGATTTCAGGCCACTACCCGGATAGAGAGATAAATCTGAATGACTACATAGAATTTAATACAATGAAAACCCGTGGTGAAACCTCAATCCTAAAGATCTCATCTTGAATTGATTAAACTAATCATATAATCGATTGCTTTGCTTTATTTTATTTGATTTTCTTTTAATTTTACAACAACTTCCAACTATTTAATCAGTCTAGTTGATTGCGAGTAGTTAGTAGTAGTCTCCGATAATTCACATGTCCTTGAGTTCGACTCGAGCCTCACAAAGGCCTATATTACATTGACGCGTACACTTGCGTTCCTACGCACATAAAAAGTGTGTCATTAGGGCAAAACCCTCGCAAGGCCCGGCCGCCGCTTCCTGTCTGTAACCGGGTCGATACCATCGACAGGACCGTCGATGGTATCGACTTCACTGAGACACATTTCGTCTGAATATCTCTAAAGATCTCACGAGTATCGACATCCATGTCGATACTATCGACCTCGTTCTGGCGAGCAACCTGATGGTGGGTTGATACCATCGACAAGGCCGTCGATAGTATCGACTCAGAGAAATTTTTGCAGCCGCCTAACTGTACCCGTATCGATACCATTGACACAAGGGTCGATAGTATCGACCATGCCTCAGTCCTGCACATTGACCAAACGATCAAGGTACCTTGTTTACACTAAAAATAAAATCAAATCAAACTAACTTACTAATGAAAAAGAAACTAAACAAAACTACCAATGGCTGGGTTGCCTCCCAACAAGCGCCCTTATTTAACGTCTTAGGCTAGAAGAAATCAAGCTCCTCATCTTGGGGCCTCGGAGAGTGTCCATAGGGGATCACTCGGTAGTTTGAACTCAACTCGATCCTGGCCAATCCCCAAGGTCAATGTACCTCTCCCGATAGCAGTGATAACATCAACTGTCGCTTGAAACGGCCTACCTAATAGCATCTCACAACCTTTAAGCTGTGGCATGTCCATGACGATGAAATCAACCGGAAAGATAAACCTGTCTACTTTGACAAGCACATCTTCACACACTCTGTATGGCTTCACAGTCGACCCATCCGCCAACTCAATAGTCATAGCAGATTTCTTTAGTTTCTTCAACCCAAGCTTTTGAAACGTGGACAGTGGCATAAGATTAATACTGGCCCCTGAGTCACACTGTGCTTGTGGAAAATGTTGACCGCCTATAGAACATGGGATGTAGAAACCTCCCGGATCGTTCCTCTTCTGTGGTAGACTCCCATGGATAATTGTTCTCACCATCTGGTTCACCCGACAAACATCTATGTCTTTGATCCCCCTTTTCTTGGTGATGATTTCTTTAATAAACCTTCCGTAAGATGGAATTTTCTCTATCATTTCCACTAACAAAATATTGATATGGAATTTCCTGAACATCTCCAAGAACTTCCTGTAGTGTCGATGCTCTTTCTTCGGCCTTGGGCTGTCTGGAAAAGGCACGTGTGGGTCATTTGCTCACTTGTGTGGTGGCACATATGGAACTTTAGGGGTCTCCTCCCCTAAACTTGCTTCAACGCCACCTTCTAGGATAGGATTTGACACATCATCCGTGGATGGCATGACTTGTGGCTGCTCCCCTCTCTCAGTGACTGTAGCTTAACCATGACGCATGGCCTTCACATCCTCCTCTTGCCTAGGTGCGGGCGCGGCCGCGATGTGCTCTTGGCGGATTTTTCTGAATGGACAACATCTTCCCGGTAGTCCATAATGACTGTGAGGATATGGTATTTTCGGTGTAGCCTCTGTATCAAAAATCATTTTGCTTTTATCCTGGACCTCCACCACCGGGGGCTCTGCCTCAGTAATCACAGATATGTACTTTACTTGATGATGTGCTTGAACAACATCTACATTCCCAGCCTGTCTTTGTTGATTTGTAAGCTTTAAGGCTGCCACTTCATTGGAAATTTGGGTCACAGTCATCTCTAATGCCCTCATCTGCGCTACATGGCTTTGCAATGTCTGCCCAAATTTAGTCAAGATCTCACCCTGAGACTGCAACTGCTTACTAAACATGCTCATCATCTCCTGATTTTGCTGCACCACTTGACTAAGCAACGCAGTGCTTTTATCTTCTGTCGTTGACTGTGGCTTTGCATCTGGATCTTGTAGGAAGTTGTTTGGGTCTTTCCATGAAAATTGTGTATCCTTCCTCCAAGCATAATCATTGTTTCTGTAGCCCTGTTGTTGCATAAATTTGACCTGGGCTTCCTCATCAGATTCTGCATCTTCTTTGGCAAGCAATTTCTTGGCCAGTAGGTCTAATTTATCATTCAGCTCCTTAATGGCCATGGACTCACCTGCGACTTTCACTTGTTCTGGTGCATCCCTATCGCCCCACAACTACTTCTTTGCCATATTTTTCAAGATCTCCCAACACCTTGTGCCTGTGTTGTTCAAGAAAAATCATGAACCTGTTGAATCTAGGTTACTTCTATCATGCTCGGAAAGAGAAAAATAGAAGATTTTAACCTATTTTTCCTTATCCAAACCATGGTGTGGGCACCTCCTCAGCATTATCTAAAATCGCTCCCAGGTTTCAGAATATGTTTCTCCCGCTTTCTGACTGAAATTGTGATTTTTTTTATCAGATCATTTGTCTTCTCGGGTGGAAAGAATCTTTCAAAGAACACTTCCACCATGTGGTTCCATGATTCTACATACTCATCGTCAAGATTATGTAACCATTCTCGTACATTTCCCGCCAGAGAGCTCGGAAACAACTTCAGATAAAGTGTCTCCTGCGGGAACCTGTCTATTTTGATCATATCGCAGTTCTCCATGAATTGACTTATGTGCGTCACCGGATCTTCATTTTTAAGTCCATGAAATGCATTTGACTTGATCAAGTTGATTAATGCAAGATCAATCTTATAAGTCAGATTGTTGATCGCCTGCTTCTTTATTGGCCCCTTTGAAGTGGATGAGGAAAAAACCTTTATCTTCTCCCATATCGTCTGCTCTTCTAACATGGCTTCTTGTTCTAAGTCGGAATCTATATTTTCCAGTTGGGTTTGAACGTTGTTCTCCTTGTCGTCTGGTCCCGGCAGTGGAACCTCTGGTGATTGCTGCGTGTAGTCGGTACTACATGTCTTCACCATGCACCATTATCTGTAAGAGAAAATTCTCAGTTCAAATATGAATGATAAACTATGAATTTCAAAAATGATAATAAAATAATAAAATAAAAATGTGGCCTAGAGTGGCTGCTCACAGCACTCGTAATGCCAACAACTGTCGTGTCCCCGACAACGGTGCCAAAAACTATACGATTTTACCGTGCGTCGAACGCAAGTGCACGGGTCAATGTAGTATAGGCCCTTGTGAGGCCCGAGTCGAACTCAGGGACACTGAATTATCGGTAGACTACTACTAACTACTCACAATCAGCTAGGCCAATTAAAAGGTTCTGAGAGTTGTTTTAAAAATAAAAGGAAATAAAATAGAACAAGGCAATCGATTAAAGGTTTAGTTTAATCAATTCAAGTGGAGATCTTTAGGATTGCGGTTTCACTGTGGGTTTTCATTGTATGAATTTCCATATAATAATTCAGGTTCATCTCTCAATCCAGGTAGTGTCCTGTAGTCAGAATTGCCCACTGTCATGGTACAATTCACTACCTAAGTCTAGGTCGGTTCCACCTTCGTTGTAACCTATACCCTAAACTAGGTGCATTAGAATCGACCTCTGGGTTTCCACCATTAACCGTACATCACCTTGTTCAAGGGATTTGTTAATTAATGTGAATTTCATCTCTTTTCAACTGTTAATTCTTCTTTCAAAGCAATTAAAGGCATTAGATTATCATTATGGTGATCAAGAATAATAATATAATTGCGAAAATGAAATCATATCACAGATTTAAGAGGTAAATTATGAATTACTATGATAAAAATGTCATACAATGCTTCCCTGGGCTACTCCCGGTCCTAAAGATAAAGGGGATTAGCCCTGCATGTTCATCTCAGATCAAAACATGGTTGAGAAAAGGGGAAACATGGAAAAAAACGTGAATAAGTAATGAAACCCCTGAACGGAGATGATCCAAGCATTCCTTGGCGTAGAATACACGATCTACAACCTTTCGGTGGTGGAAACGTCTTCTTCGACTTCCGGAACGACTGGGGCGTGCTTCTGGGCTCCGTTCTTCTCTCCACACCTTCTTGGGACGTGTGCATCGGCTAATGACGTGATCCCTGGCTCTTGGCTTCTGTCATTAGGTATAATCATCGAGTTAGGTTGCAAAAATATCACATCTGTCGGATTTAGATCGATCTGAAACAAACTTGCATCTGACGGCGTCGATACCATCGACGCGGGTCGATGGTATCGACACTGCGTGATATCGGCAAGTCTTCTTTTCTTTTCTTCATTGCGCCTGATGTTGACTCGATACCATCGATGAGCGTCGATGGTATCGACTTCCTTTAGCATCGGTTTTATCCCTTTTTCGTCACTGAAACTCGTCGATAGTATCGACATTTGGGTCGATAGTATCGACAGACTGGTCCCCAGCAACCTGATGAAATTTCGCTACCATCGACTCCAAAGTCAATGGTATCGACTTTGTGCTGCTCCTTACGGATAGCAACCTGTAGTTGTGTCGATGGTATCGACAGCCGTCGATGGTATCGACAGCTGCAGATATGCGTTTTTCCTGAAATTGCAAAACAAAACCACATAAGCCAAGATAAAACCTATCATTGTAATCATTTATGCTCAAAACAATAAAATAAGAGAGAATCGATGCTGAGAAGGATCATAGACTAAAGTAAGTGAATTATGCAATATTAACCACCAAAATGACCAATAAATGCATAAAACACGAGTGAAACAAGTCTATAAATGTGACTCAAAATCATCGCATCAGTTGTTCATCTATAATGAGTTTGTCTTGACGTAGCAAGTCAGGGCATGAGCTCTTAGACGCGATACAATCGATTCCCTAAAACATATATTACTAGTTCACCACAAGTTAGAATGATATACTACAACAAAAATTGATTTCTTACCATCAATAATTGTAACATGCTCCATTATAATCAATATTATTTTGCCCATCATGTGAGAATCTGGTGCGTCCCCGCCAATGGTGTTACACACCACTCAATTGAGACTTGAATAGATGCAACTCCGCGGATGGAGGCACACAGGTGGATTCACTTTCAAAATTTATAAATATCTACACGGACACACCTACTTCTACGAAAACAATATCCCGCACGCGCATAGGGTCATGTCGTAATATAGGTAAGGTGGCAAGTATAGGGTCGATCCACATAGAGAAAAGGGGGAACTAGAGCTAGATTTGTTTTGCTAGGTTCCTACTACGGAGTCTAGGGTTAAGGGTTGATTGGTTGATTTGATTAATCTAAAGTGATCAAGAAAACAATTGAAGGTCAGAATGAAATCTAAGTTAACCGTAGACAATTAATTCTACTAAGCAGGAAAAGACAAGGCAAGCAGAAAAGACAAGAAGAGAATAGTGTACACTAAGGCAAGAAATGAAAGAAAAGGCAAAAGAGCAATCAAAGACATAAGCTAGAAAGAACAAAGCAAGAACATGGCAAGAATCTATCTAAGCAAGAAAAGATCTAATTAAGCTAACACTACCTAAGTAAGACGGAAACTAGGGTTTTAAGCAATTAAGGAAGTTATGGGTTGTTTAGGGCATGTACTTATCACTCAAGTTGGGGGTGGCATATTGACCGGCCTAAATCGCGCGTCCTAAAATTGGAGGCAGATTTGAAGTAGTTGTACTTTTACATTTATAACCTGAAACCTTCTAGGCCCCCGCAACTTTGTTTACGGGGTCGAAGTAGATATACGGGGTCGAACACATGGACAAGGGTGGTAGTATTGAGAACACAGAATCTACACGTTACACTCTGGCAAGGGTAAAGAGGTGACAAAGTTCCCCAAGGGAACAACAGGATACGACCAATAAAACAAAAGAAATCTATCTCCAACTGGAGCTATGAGGAAAAATTAGGTTTTAAGCATTTATTAGTTTTTAAGGGTTTTCATGCAATGGAAACGGAGAGGTAACACTATTGCTTTAGTAAGGAATGAAGGAGAAAACTTCGATAAAACAAGCGACAGCAGAAAACATCATGTACCCCTCCTCTCGAAGTGGGTACCTCTAACTAAGCGCCAACACCCCTCTCAAGGCTGTTAGACTTAAGTTAGGGTGGAAAGGTTACTACAGTGACTCCGATCCCTGGCCCTCTCGTACTCCAGTACCAGACCAAACACTAGAGCCACAACACCTCTCTCGAGGCTGTTGCGATGGGAAAACATGATTCGGTAGCTAATCGAAGCGTGATCCAAGTGTACAAGCTAGAGTTCAGATGTTAAACATAGCAATCATCCAACAAAAGGTACCAAACATAAAGCAGAAAATAATTAAAACTCTTCTATTTCCGTAAACATATAAGGGTCTGATTACATTGCATAAGTAAAAGAAGTAAATGACTGAAATAAGTAAGATAAGTGTCACCTTACTTTCCAGCCCGATACCGGGCAGGGGTCTTGCCCGATACACACGTGTCGGGCAGCACACCCTCTCAGGCGACACACTCATGACGGGCGGATGTATCGCGCGGGGTGCCCTGGCCTGATACGATCATGTCGGGCGACATCCTCTCGGACGACACGCCGCGACTGGCGATGTGTATCGGGGTTCAGTATCGTGCCGGGCTAGAGTGTCACTTTCCGGTATCGGGTACTCCTATCGGGCATTCTTTGTTGGCTGATATCGGCCTGCAGCGATGCCCGGGCCGATCCTAAGTGAACCATTCCCTCCCTCTCGGGATGGGGAAGTGCTCACCTAGAACTGCCCGCCACACCTCTGAGGCACGACACGCGAACTGCAGATACTTTTCTTGGCTGACTTTTGAGAATTTCCGAACTGTCTTTTCGGCTTCCTGTAGCTGCTATTTATAGGCAGTGGTTGGAAGAAGTTATGGTGCTCCGGACGCCATGTGTCCTTCTTCGGCTCCATTATTGCGGCTTCAGGGGTTCCTGATATGCGTGTCGCCCGACACAAGGATGTCGGGCTGTCGGTCGTCGTGACGAGTGGTTCCTGCCGGTGGGTGGCTTGTATCGCGTGACATGCTTCGGCAGTCGTGGCGGGTCTGGCTCCCTGTCGGGTAGAAGGTGTGTCACTCATCCACTCCCTTTTACACGACACCCTTGTGTCACGTGGCAGGGTATCGGGCTGTCCTATCGGGCAATGACCGTATCAGCCGGTTGGTTGGTAAGGAGGTTGATGCAGGTGGAATGTGTTCGTGGGCCGGGACGAGCCTTTTTACCGATAAATGTGTTAAAACCGAGGAAAATTCTGCAAAAGATGACAAAATTGAGTTAATAGTGTCGTGTGGCCTGTTTATTCAAAAACACTATAAAAAGGAGAGGAAAACAGTTTAAAAGGGCAGTTTTGATAACAAAATAAGGGCCAAAAACATCACAAAATTTGGTGTTATCAACTCCCGCAAACTTAGCATTTTGATTGTCCTCAATCAATCTTTAAACTTTGTTTGTGACACTTCGTTTTGACCGGTAAAGTTTTCAGACCATGGGTTAGAATGAGTATTGAGGTGTCTTTATGAGAATACGGCCTTGTCACGAACAACAGACTTTATTTCTCCTGCCTTATTAAGCAAAAAATTTCTCCACAGCTTCGGCGAGACTTGGGTGCATGATTTCAAAGTTAGCTTTCACACCAAACAGCTTTTGGGGGAAGAAAGTTGTGTGTTTGGGTAGGCTTAAGGCTTTTTTGTGTTTTTCTTGTTTCCCATCTGTCCATCCAGGTAGGGGTCCGTTAGCGGGCGAGTGGTCCCTGCAGTCCAAGCCAGTTGGCTTTAGAGCAGTGATTTCACATCCTACGTACCACTGTCCCGGATCTACCATGCCTAAAGATGGGTACTTTTAGAAAACAAGTGTGTATATATATATATTTCTTTTTCATTTGGCACAACTCTCATGCTTTTATTCACTCTCATAAGGCTATTCTCTCTTTTTTTTTGGGTAAGGGAAAACAAGAGGAATTTTTGATGCTGTTTGGACAGCTTTTTCCTTCTGCATGCACGTCTCTTAGCTGTTGCAAGATTATTTTTTGCAATTTTTGGCGTGGAAAGTCGTAGTCTTTTGTTGTTTGAGGCTGCATTTTCAGAAAGACATAACAAAACTTGCATCTCCTTAGGCATGTAGATAATAGATTGGTAAGAATTCGTATCAGGTATCAGGTTTTTACTATATAGTGCCTTTGTACATATGTAAGGAGACAATAAGCAACATTTTTTCAAAAATTTTCAAAATTTTTGTAAGAGCATGCATATGTATATGTACACATGATATAGAAGAAGAACAAAAGAATAAAAAAGGTGGAGTCTGAAAAAACTTTCAAATTTTATACCTCCCTCATTGGTACATGGTACCCCCAAAACTTACTCCACACTATGTCCCAGAGTTGTGAAGTAGAAAGGATAAGGTAATGTTTACCCAGTGAGGGTTAGCTGGTGATCGTGCCTGCGCCAGATAGAAGCTCCCATACATTCTCCTTATTTGCTGTCGGAGTCGATGTGGTGGAGTTGGTCAGACCTCTCTTTATTTGATAGAAGTTCCAACTATTAGGCATTCCCTTAAACCAGGTAGACTTTTTAAGATTCTTCCATGGGCAAAAGGACTGATCAACAATCTCAGTTTCTTTAAACTTTCATCATCTATTAGACTATCCAGAGAAATCCACTTGAGTCCATTTTCTTTCCCAGGAGGATGCAGCCAGGACAAGTGCAAAGCTCTCAAGAAAGAAGCGCAAGGCTCGTGCATATTATAACGACGATAATCGGTTTATGTTACACAGAGAGCTCTTGAAAACACTTGTGGATACTTTATCAAAAGAAGATACCCCCCCATGATGAAGGTGGCTTCATAACTGATGAGCCCAAAATACCCACATTCAATCCAGAGGCTACTGGAGGAAGACTTCCACTGATTTTCTCTTTTGGAGATGGTCCTAAACCACCGCAGAAGACATACTATGATAAGGAAATGGACCTTCCTTGGGGCTACCAAATCAAGAAATTATGTCCTTGCTCTCTTTTCGGCGGTTGATGGCGCAGCTGCCTCAGGATTCTAGCATTTCTGTCTGACTATTGTTGCTTCAACTGCGGCCGCAGTGTCGATTCTTCTGTCGTGTTTGTCAACTTGCCCGGCGGTTTTCTTTGTACGGGCCATACCTTTTATCAAGTTCATTGATCATTTAAATGTTAGGTGGGAAATACACATTGCCCGACACGATACCACGATAAAACTCATCTCGTTGCAAAGTCCGGGTATCGTCCATTAAAAGAATATCCTAGGCGATACAAAATTGGTCGATAAGGAGGAAAAGTTGTGCATTAAAACACGTTTCCCGATACGGGTGTGTCGGGCGGTATGGTCGCATGAAACAATTGCCCGTCAGGTCTTTTTGGCAGAAAAACGTGTCGCCTGATATGGCGTATCGGACAAGTGAACGAAAGATGCGCCACGCTACATTCGTGTCGGGTGACACAAGAAAATTCAACTAAATTCGGCAATCCGAGATCTAGCCCGTGCCGGGCAATCAGGCTGTCAGGCTATACCTTTACTTTTTGAAGCTCTCGCCCGACACGAGAGCAAAAGCAAGCCGGCCGACATGTGAGCAAGGGGGATTACTGCGTGATATGGGTAGCAGGAAAAGGAAAGACAGTAGCCCGACACGATAAAACCTCCGTACTATATATAGCAATCTCAACCGGGGGTAAAACGCGTAGATCCGGGGCACACATCGGCCGTTGAGACAAGCCATTCCCGAGATGAGCGGTTCCATCCGTCTAATCAAGGGTAATTACTCATTTTGCCCGATGTGGGCGCTCGCATCCCGGGAGTACCGTCCGTCACGGCCTTTGCAATCCCCGATATGTCATTGCCCGATACAAGCGGTTCTGCGCGCCGGCTGAGTTGATGCCTGATACGATCAGTAAACGGGGATACATGTCTGATACGTGGCCTGAAGAACTAAAAAAAAGTGGCAAAGAAAAAAACGATAGATGCGTAAAACATCATTGGCCTAGGGTTAAGTCCCCGACCTCAGATAGTATTATTCCTCAAGGTCCATGAAACAGAGTGGTGGCCTATAAAACAAAAGAGTCAGCGCACGTGGCGCATGTACTGACTCGGGCCTTATTACAGTCCAAATGTTTGTAATGTTTGTTTTGCAGGAAAGTAAATAACATCCTATTTTAGGAAAAAATAAAAAGCTCAGGCTGCCTCCTGAGGAGCGCTGGAATTTTCGTCTCCAGCTCGACCATTTTAGGTTCTTTACTTTTGGCTTTCAATAATATCCATGTCCTGCAAGTTGATCTTTGCCCTCCTAACAAAAGCTTCGTCTTCATAGTACCTCTTCACTATGTGCCCGTTTACTTGAAAGATCTTGGTCAGATCATATTTGTCGTATAGCTCCATCATTCCTGATGGGTATATATTTGACACAGTGAACGGTCCCGACCATCTCGTTTGTAACTTTCCAGGAAAAAGACGAATGGAGGATTTAAATAATAAAACTTTATCCCCTTCACTTACATCCTTTCTCCTTAGGTGGGCATCATGCCACACCTTCGTTCTTTGTTTATAGATTTTCGCATTCTCATAAGCATGAATCCTTAATTCTTCAAGCTCTTGTAACTACAAATATCTCTTTTCTCCTGCTTTCTCCAGATCCATATTCAAGAATTTGATTGCCCAGAGGGCCTTGTGTTCCAGCTCAAGTGGTAGATGATAGGATTTTCCGTAGATCAACTTATAGGGGGTGGTTCCAATGGGCGTCTTATAGGTAGTCTTGTAGGCCCAAAGTGCATCGTCAAGCTTCATTGACTAATCCTTCTTCATCCGGCTGACAGTCTTTTCCAGAATCTGCTTGATTTGTCTATTCGAGACCTCTACCTGCCCGGAAGTCTGTGGGTGGTAGGGTGTAGCGATCTTGTGCTTAACTCCATACTTTCGTAGGAGTGCTTCGAACTGTCTTTCTCCAAAATGCGACCCTCTGTTTCTTATTACAGTGTGTGGTACACCGAACCGAGGGAAAATCGTTTTATCGAACAGCTTGATCACTGACTTGGCGTCGCACGTTTGGGTTGCCACAGCTTCTACCCATTTTGATACATAATCTACTGCCACTAGAATGTATTGATACCCCCTTGATGGGGGAAACAACCCCATGTAATCGATCCCCCATACATCGAAAATCTCTACTTCAATCCAATTTGCTATCGACATCTCGTTCCTTCGCCCTATATTGCCCGTCGACTGGCATTCTTTGCAGACCTTTACAAACTGTGCGGCGCCCTTGAATAAAGATGGCCAATAAAAACCTGATTGTAGTACTTTGGCAGCAGTCCTTTCGCTGCCTAGATATCCTCCATAAGGGGAGGCGTGACACTCTTTAAGGATGTTCGGGGTTTCTTCTTCGGGAACGCATCTCCTGTACAAGTTATCAGCACATCTTCTGAAAAGGAGAGGATCGTCCCAATAGTAATTTTTCACATCCACGAATAGCTTCTTCTTCTGGTTATAGGTGATGTCAGGGGGCAGTTCTCCACATGCAAGATAGTTACAGATATCTGTGAACCAGGGTAAGTCTTCTTCCTTGGTTTCAACCAACATTAAAGCTCCGTCGGCATAGTTGTCATTGATGGGCGGTCCCCCCTGTCCTTCGGCCATGATCCTTGACAAGTGGTCAGCGACCTCATTTTCTGCACCCTTCTTATCGATAATCTCATGGTCAAATTCTTGTAGCAATAAGGCCCACCTCAACAGTCTGGGCTTTATATCTTTCTTTTGCATAAGGTATCTTATGGCCCTGTGATCTGTGTATACTTTGACCTTTGCTCCAATGAGGTACGACCTGAACTTATCAAAAGCGAAGACGATCACGAGCACCTCTTTTTTTGTAGTTGTATAATTTACATGAGCTTCGTCCAACGTGCGACTAGCATAGTAGATCACGTGGTACTTTTTATCCTTTTTCTTCCCCAGGACCGCTCCTACAACATAGTCGTTGGCGTCGCACATAAGCTCGAACGGTAAATCCCAGTCTAGAGCTTGGAGGATGGGTGGTGAGACAAGAGCCTTCTTCAAAGCCTGAAAAGCAGTTAGACAGTCATCAGAGAAAACAAATTCAACGTCTTTTACCAGCAGATTGGACAATGGTTTTGAAATCTTTGAGAAGTCCTTTATGAATCTTCGGTAATAGCCGATGTGTCCGAGGATGCTCCTTACTCCTGTCACGGACTTCGGTGGAGGAAGTTTGGATATGGCTTCAACTTTTCTAGTGTCCACCTCGATGCAACACCTTGAGATTTTATGTCCCAGAACGATGCCCTCCCGTACCATAAACTGACACTTTTCCCAGTTTAAAACTAGACTGTTCTCCTCGCATCTTTGTAGAACCAAAGATAGGTTTTTCAGGCAGGTATCGAAGTCCTTTCCATAGACTGAAAAATCATCCATGAAAACTTCCATGATATCTTCCAGAAAATCCGAAAACATTGATATCATGCATCGTTGAAACGTAGCGAGAGTGTTGCAGAGGCCGAAGGGCATCCTTCTGAAGGCATAGGTGTCATAGAGGCAGGTAAAGGTTATCTTCTCCTGGTCATCTGGCAGGATGGGGACCTGATAAAATCCTGAAAAACCATCCAAGAAATAGAAAAAGTCATGATGTGCTAATCTTTCAAAAACTTGATCAATAAAAGGTAGCAGAAAATGATTCTTTTTTGTAGCTTGGTCTAGCTTCCTGTAATCAATGCACATTCTCCATCCTGTGACGTTCCTAACTACCACCTCATCGCCCTTATCTCCTTTTACCACTGTCATTCCACCCTTCTTGGGTACTACGTGGATCGGGCTTACCCAGTTACTATCGCTAATCAGGTAAATGATCCCCGCATCCCGTAACTTGATTACCTCTTTCTTGATGACTTCTTTCAACATATGGTTCAACTTTTTCTGGGGTTGAGCCAGAGGTTTGGCAGATTCTTCCAAATTGATGTGATGCATACATAAAGCGGGGATAAGGCCCTTGATGTCTTCCAATGAGTATCCTATAGCCCGCCGGTGGAGTCTTAACTCCTCAAGAAGTCTGTCCAGCTGGTTCTTTGAAAGATTGGCGTTGGCGATGACATGGTTCCTTTCTTCTTGATCTAGGAATTCGTATTTCAACCCTTCAGGTAACGACTTCAATTCAGGCTTGGCCCTGGATGTCTTTTCTTGCGGCTCCCCTTCAAGAGAGGCATACTTGACAGACTCCACCACCTCATCCTCGTTGCTCAAATCTTCATCAGACATGTTAAGAAGACTGAGACACTCTGCAACTTCTGGACTCTCAAAGTCGGAATCCTGACTGCTTATCGCCCTCGCAAGGGGGTCTACCATTCACATGTCTTCTTCTATCTCCTCACAGAACTGGTCGTAGCTGTCCGCAAAGCAAGTGGACTCTGACAGGGAAGGTCCCCTCATTGCATCCTTCACCTTGAAGTCTATGTGGTCGTTTCTGACCCTTAGAGTGATTATCCCTTCAGAAACATCAATCAACGCCCTTCCCGTAGCCAGGAAAGGACGTCTAAAGATGACATGACAGCAGGGGTCTTCCACGGTGTCTATGACAACTATATCACATGGAATGAAGAAATTACCTACCCGGATTGGCACATCTTCAACAACGCCAACAGGTCTTTTGAAGGTATGGTCTGCTAGTTCAATTCTCATATTGGTTCTAACCATATCGGTTAAACCTAATCTCTGCGCGAAGCTTAGGGGCATAAGGCTGATGCTAGCCCCTAAGTCGGCAAGACCCCTCCGTTCGACGTTGTCTCCGATGGCGTAAGGGATTGTGAAAGCCCCAAATATTTCTTTTTGTTGGGAAGATCCGGTTTTATGAAAGCAGAGGACGCAGCTGCTAGATGCACGGTTTCAATCCTTCCTCCTCTTCTCTTCTTTGCAATCAGATCTTTGAGAAACTTGGCATAAGTTGGCATATCTTCTAAGGCGTCCAGAAAGGGAACTTCAAGATAAAGTTTCTTGATTGATTCCATGAACTTTTCGTGGCGCTTCTTTAGGTTTGCCTTTATCAATTTGTATGGAAAAGGTAGCCTGGGAGCGTAAGGGATTCTCCCACCAGGTAGCTCCTTGAAGGATCTCTGTTCAGGCTCTCCGGTATCAGCTTGTCGATTTTCATCTTCCGCGGGATTCACACCCATAGTCCTCGATTCAGGTTCTGGTCTGGCCTCCTCATTACGCTCCATTGTCCTCCCAGATCTCAGTACTGCCATTCTGGCAGATTCAGGACTGGAGAGCATCTTTCTTGAAGGGTTCTTCATCAAATCGGCCATCTGGGCCAACTGTTTATTAATCTGACGTTGGCGTGTCTGCATATTCGCCATCTTGAACTGCATGGAGTTTAGAACTCCTGGATGGGGAAGCGTACTGTGTGCCAGCTGGTCTATGATTGCATCTTGTCTCTTTATAAAAGAAAATAACTGTCCAACCAAGTTCGGTTGGTTTGAAACCTCATCTTGGCCTTGACTGGTGCTCGAGAGAGGTCTGACTCTCTCTTGCCGTTCACTTTCGGAAAGAGGTTGCTCAATGCGATACTGCATGTTGATGGTGTCGGTGCTCCATTGAACAGAATGCCTTTCTTCTGAGTCCCTGAGCATCGTGTAACAATCAAGTTAGAAAATCTGTTATCAATAATACGAATTATTCATTTCAGGCAAAGAATAATAATAATAATAAAAAGAAAGAAAAATGAGTGTTGTCAGGCTCATTTCTAAGCTTGAGGCACTGGAGTGTAGTTAGTGGATTCAGGTTCATCAACAGTACCGTTTTGCCTTGTTCCCGGCAACGGCGCCAAAAAGTTGACCGGCCTAAATCGCGCGTCCTAGAATTGGAGGCGGATTTGAAGTAGTCAAACTTTTACATTTATAACCCGAAACCTTCTAGGCCCCCACAACTTTGTTTACATGGTTGAAGTAGATATACGGGGTCGAACACAGGGACAAGGGTGGTAGTGTTGAGAACACAGAATCTACACGTTGCACTCCGGCAACGGTAAAGAGGTGACAAAGTTCCCCAAGGGAACAACAGGATACGACCGATAAAACAAAAGAAATCTATCTCCAACTGGAGCTACAAGGAAAAATTAGGTTTTAAGCATTTATCAGTTTTTAAGGGTTTTCGTGCAATGGAAATAGAGAGGTAACACTATTGCTTTAGTAAGGAATGAAGGAGAAAATTTCGGTAAAACAAGCGGCAGCAGAAAACATCCAACTAAGCGCCAACACCCCTCTCGAGGCTGCTAGACTTAAGTTAGGGTGGAAAGGTTACTACATCGACTCCGATCTCAGGCACTCTCATATTCCAGTATCGGACCGAACACTACAGCCACAACACCTCTCTCGAGGCTGTTGCGACGAGAAAACACAATTCAGTAGCTAATCGATCTAAGCGTACAAGCTAGAGTTCAGATGTTAAACATAGCAATCATCCAACAAAATGTACCAAACATAAAGCAGCAAATAATTAAAACTCTTCTATTTCTGTAAACATATAAGAGTTTGATTACAATGCATAAGTAAAAGAAATAAATGACTGAAATAAGTAAGATAAGTGTCGCCTTCTTGATTTAGAAGGGCGACATACAACAACAGACTTTCCAGCTCGATATCGGGCAGGGGCCTTGCCCGATACACATGTGTCGGGCGGGACACCCTCTCAAGCAACACGCTCACGACGGGCGGATATATCGCGCGGGCTGCCCTGGCCCGATACGATCATGTCAGGAGGCATCCTCTCGGGTGACACGTTGCGACTGACGATGCGTATCGGGGTTCGGTATCATTCCAGGATAGAGTGTCGCTTTCCGGTAGCGGGTACTCCTACCGGGCGTTCTTTGTTAGCCGATATCGGCCTGCAGCGATGCCCGGGCCGATCCTAAGTGAACCATTCTGTCCCTCTCGGGATGGGGAAGTGCTCACCTAGAATTGCTCGACACACCTCTGAGACACGACACGCGAACTTCAGATGCTTTTCTTGGCTGGCTTTTGAGAATTTCCAAACTGTCTTTTCGGCTTCCTGTAGCAGCTATTTATAGGCAGCGGTTGGAAGAAGTTATGGTGCTCCGGACGCCACGTGTCCTTCTTCGGCTCCATTATTGCAGCTTCAGGGGTGCCCGATATGCATGTCGCCAGGCACAAGGATGTTTGGCTGTCGGTCGTCGCGATGAGTGGCGCCTGTCGGTGGGTGGCCTATATCGCGCGACATGCTTCGGCAATCGTGGCGGGTCTGGTTCCCTGTCGGGTAGAAGGCATGTCGCTCATCCGCTCCCTCTTGCGCGGCGCCCTTGTGTCGCGCGACAGGGTATCGGGCTGGCCTATCGGGCTGTGACCGTATCGGCCGACTGGTTGGTAAGGAGGCTGATGCAGGTGGAACATGTTCGTGGGTCGGGATGGGCCTTTTTGCTGATAAATGTGTTAAAGACCGAGGAAAACTCTGCAAAAGATGACAAAATTGAGCTAATAGTGTCGCGTGGCCTGTTTATTCAAAAACACTATAAAAAGGAGAGGAAAACAGTTTAAAAGGGCAGTTTTGATAACAAAATATGGGCCAAAAACATCACAAAATTTGGTGTTATCAACTCCCCCAAACTTAGCATTTTGATTGTCCTCAATCAATCTTTAAACTTTGTTTGTGACACTTCTTCTTGATCGGTAAAGTTTTCAGACCATGGGTTAGAGCGAGTATTTTTTGTGTTAAATACACTTGAGTGTACAGATCGCACAAATACACTCAAGTGTGTTTGCATATCAAGACTATTTTTTGCAAAATGTAAACCATTGATCTTCACCGTCATACTATAACTAGGCTACATACAAATTTTGAGTCCATTTGGATGAGTGTAAGTCACTCATCCAAGGGCAACAAAATCGACGCGCGAAACTAATTTGAAATGCATAATTTGTGCGGTCTTCATAACATGAGCTATACATATCCAAATGTACTCAAATTTTGTGTATGAGTTGTTAACGAGATGTTTAAGAAGATCAACAGATTAGATTTTCAAAAAAGATATTGCATCATGAAAACTACTTGAGTGTATTCCGCTCCAGATACACTCGAGTGTCCTGACTATATATATATATATATATATATATATATATTAAATTTTCTACAAAACAGTTACGAAAATTACCATTATCTTTTTGGCAAATTTTATTTTTCAAATATTTAATGTAAAATAAACATATTCAATGGGGCACGTGCATGTGCACATGTGTGTTAACTATATATATATATATATATATATATATATATATATATATATATATATATATATATATATATATATATATATATATATATATATATATATATATATATCTGTGTGTGTGTGTGTGTGTGTGTGTGTGAAGCGTGATTGTTGTCTTTTATATAAGAAACAGAAGGAAAACGATTAGTTGCAGCCCATTCATATTGGTATTTAGTTTCCAACTTATATCTATTCTAGTGCATGAAAAAATTATAATTGAAAAACAACGGACTAACAACATTAGAGAAATCCTAATGGGACATGTTTTAATAAATTATTTAATTTAAAACTCTTAAAGTTGGTGGCTAAACCATATGTATTGATTACTCCGCTTGGCTCGTTATACGCACGCATCAGAAATCAATTTGGCAGATGTGGCAATAAGACTTTCCGTTTAAACGATTTACAAAGTACACGGTGTTATCTTTCAAACCTCAACACAACATCTTGAGGACCATTGTTCACACGGCAGGTGGAGGGAGCTGGAGTAGCGTGATCTTGGCTGGTAACAAGACCAGCAGATCGACATGACCAACTAAACAACCTTTTCCTTTTTTGTTTTTGATAAGCCGGAGATTATAATATAACGATCGAAACATATAAACCGGTAAATGCAAACAGTCATTCATAAGTTAAGGGAGTCACGAGGGCATACGTCCCCCCAAAAATTCGCTCCTAAAAAATTTAATGAAGTGTGTGTACGGAAGAGATTTAGTGTGACCCCTTAGGGCAGCAAGTAGAGAGGGTAGTTTGAGGCTAAAAAGAAGTGTTCTTTCTCAATAACATGTTTAAGTTTGCTAATATCACTTATAAACCCCCTAGCTTATAATAATTCCTAAATCCGCCTCCTACTTATCTTATATTCCTAAGAAACCCACCACATCTAACTTCCATTTGCTCAAGTAGTCATCAAGTAGTCATCCTACATCTTTTGTCTGTTTCAAATTATATCTGTAATATACAAAATCATTAGAAATTTTACATAAATGTTTCTTATCTATATATAATTTCCACTTTGTGATGCAAATATTGAGTTAGATATAGTTAAAATAAGGTTTAGTTACTAAATCTTATGATGTAACATTTATTATATAATCTGTGTTTGATTACTCTCACGTATAATTAGGAATATACAAAAACTGTAGGATGGCTGCCCTCAACACTAGAGGTTGAATGTTGGGGTTATTAAGAATATATGATAACTTAGAGGGGATTTCTTTATAAATTTAACATAAGTAGAGGTAACAAGAATATTGAAAAACTTGAGGGGCATTTATAAACAAATATAGATAACAACATTCTAAAGTCAGAGGAGATGGCACTACAGTATATGTAGAGGTGAGCAGAATTTGGCTAACAACCATTGAATGGTCAATTCCAAATTGTTAATTTGATTCAGAGAATTTGGTTTACTTATTTGAGTTAATTGGTTAAACAATTATTTATTGATAAAATACATTTTGTGTTTATAATCATACCTTTGTTTCAAATAGCCTTCCTATTTATATGGTATTTTTTAACTCATTTTATACAATGTTGTACTTATAAGCATTACTACTATGATATGATAATTCTTCAAAGCTTTATGAATACTTATAGATAATGTTATTACAGAAATGTTATTCAATTAACCAAATTAATTAACCATTAACTAAATAACCTTAATTGAACTAACTTATTGAATTAAATTAAGTTAATAGTTAAAATCTAAAACCATAAGCTTTTCATTTAATTGAATCGAATAAACCATTGCCAAAAAATTAACCAAATGTTCACCCATAAATATATAGGTATGAAATCTTCCACGAAAACTCACAAGATTAAGATTTAAAGATGTAAGAATTTTGGTGGGAACTCCTGGAAAAAGGAAGTGTGCGCTGCTTAGTATTTCCCACATATAAGTCAAGAAGAGAAAATTGTAGTTAGATCATCAAATCAAATCATTGGAAGTAAAAGCACAAAACCAAGATGAATCAAACATCATAAATTGTCATCATCACTATTATCCTAATTATCAGTTTTAGCTACTAAGAAGGATATGAACTTGGTCATAATGAGGCAATACTCACAGGCAAGAAACTGGTGAAGATCTTTGTGGGGGTGGGGGAGGGTTTGGGATTTAGGACAAAGGAAGATCCACATGTGAAAACAAAAGAACCATTATAAACATGTACAATATAAGTAGTTAACAATATGAGATATAGAATTTTTTTATTATATAAAAGGTTTATTGTTTCTTTCAATCCAAGAATAACAAAAGATCTTGGTGACCAAGAAACGTCAACTTTCCTTGAAAGGGTTGATGTATCTTGCACTTTTTGAAGAGAGTGTATATGTCGAGGGCTTGAGCATCTAAATCATCAAAGTTTCCTTTGTATAAATGTGCCCATTTGCCAATAGAGTAACATCAATAGAGAAAGTTGTGGTCAATCTCGTCAATGTCCATTCAAAATAGAAAGCATGATGATCATCTTTTTGATCAGATACCCAATTAATTATTAAGGGAAATTCTTAGATACCAGTACATCCCTCTAACGAAAAACCGAATCAATCATCAGATAAATTCTCAGATATTAGTCCATCCTTATGATTAAAAATCCAATCAATCATCACTATAAATTCTCATATATTAGGCAATCCTTCTAACTAAAAACCCAATCAAGCTTCATGATAAATTCTCAGATATTAGGCCATCCTTCTGATTAAAAACTCAATCAATCATTACAATAAATTCTCATATATTAGGCAATCCTTATGACTGAAATCATCACAATAAATTCTCATATATTACATAATCCTTCTTATTAAAAACCCGCTCAATTGTTAGGATAAATTCTCAGATATTAGGTACTTCTTTTGATTAATAACCTAGTCATTTATTAGGATAAATTCTTAGATATTAGGCCATTTTAAACTATCATACACAAACATTTGAATATAAAGTTGATAGAAAATTGGAGTAATTTTTTCCTCAAAAGAAAGATGCACTAAACAAATACTCTTTCTACATGGGACAATCTTGTGAGAACCTCCTCTCTACATGCCCCCATAAATAGGAACAGTTGTGGGACTGGCCTTCATTAATGGGTTGTGAAAATAAATCTTATGACAAATACCAGTGGTTCTAAAAATACAATTGTCATGTACTAAGTGACCCTTACAAATGTTATATTGAGGGACTATTAGCATTACAAATATATTTTTGAGGGCTTGTTTAATTCTCACAAATACATTTTCAAGAGACTTGACTTTCCTGACAAACATATTTTTGAGGGGCTAATGCCTTTATTAATATTATTTTTGATGGGATATATGGTCCTCATTAAAACAATTTTGATTATGATAAAACAATTTAATGGCCAGTTTGATCTTCATCTCTACCTTTTTGAGGGACTAAAAACCTTCATCAATATATTTATGAGCGACTAACAAAAATCATATATATTTATTTATTTAGTTATTTTTATCTAGTTGTTACTTTAACAAATATCAATCTTTAGATGAAAAATTATAGATATTAAATCCCAAGCAATATTAGTATAATATTCACATGACATCATAATAACCTTCACACAATAATATCGAATCACCAAAAAAAATATTTATAATTAAATCAAAATGTTATCCATACATTGAATGGTCAACGTTAATATACATAATAAATACATAAAATTAGATATTGATAACAAACAATACATCATGTCTGGAATTCTAAGATCTATAATGTCTTCAGATTCCGTCAAATGGTGTTCTTCATCAATTTCATCCCTCATACAATTTTCTCAATTCTTCTCTTGAAATGATAGCAATCACTATATTAACATAATTTGGAAGTCTAATACATGCATAAATCATACTACAAAAATGAAAGTACCTTATAATCCTATTATGCTGCAATATGAGGTGCATTGAGGGTCTACTTCCATTTTTGAAAGTAAATTACACTACCAATATAAATAAGAGAAAAGAATAAGCCAACTATTCATCTGCATCTTAAGGATGGTGATGATAACCAAATAGAAATTTTGAATAGATTTATAAACTACATCATATTCATAATACAATTATCCAACTATGTGCTCTAATGAGTATTCAAGTCTTGCCTGTGTAAATTTGCAATGGAATAGAGGTCTATATATACATGATATAAAAAACACAATCTACTAAAAGCTAGTATAGGAAAGAGAATTGTTCACTGAATGTTAAGTACCTCATTTGAATGGTGAAGTACTGGTTTGAAGGATACTGAGGATGATGTGCTTTGTGATTATCAACATACAAATTAGTCTGCAGTTGTTATGAGGTACCTATGGTTGAAATCTTACTGGGTGTCCATTTGTAGAATTTTGCAAGGAAACATGCCTCTAAGAGGCCCACTTTCATAACTTCACTTTTGAACCATATTTGCAGTAGGTCTAGCTCAATTGCCTTGCCTAATACAGACCCACTTGAATTGCTTTGTCTTGAAAGCATGGTATTGAATTCCTCAAAATCATGGCTAAAAAGTTTGTTGATAAGGCTATTACGTGCAAGAAACCTAATGGGGATGAAGTGGCAACCCCTCTAGATGGATGGGTCAAATTATGGTTCATTTTCATTTTATTAAAGAATGGCATTCGTCAACTCACACCTAAGACAAACCCACTTGAAATTTATTGCCTGAGAAACATTGCTACATCTACACCACTTGTCTTATCTTATGTGTGAAATGAACCTACATTTGGCTTTTTGTGCCATCATGCATATGTAAGACACATGTACTAGTCCCTTTTGTAGCACATGTACTGTGAAACCCATTAGTGTTTCCCAAATTTGTGTGGTGTTCTATTGCACAATGAGTATTAGCAACACCATCCTAGAATAAGCAAAGAAATCATCACAGAGAAATATAGAATACATTAAGATAGATAGTTCAATTAAAAGTTACATGTGATTGTTGATACTAAGTTATTATTCAATAGACATCATTCTTCAAACCAAATATTATTTGAGTAAGTTCCTTAAGTGTATCCTAAAATGGAAAATAATTAAAAGATAGATCTAGAAGAATACTTGTAACTAGAAATTAACATGGTCATTAATGCATCATACATCCTTTTTATTGCATTCCTCAAGTAAAATTTCATGTTGAATTCATATAGCTTTCCCTTTATGTCATATCTCTTTGTGGCTAGTTCTACTACATTGAATCCTAGCTTTTTTGCAAGCTTCAAAAATTACAAATAATCTTCACTTTTTTGGTATGTACAAATAATCTTCACTTGTAAGCTCATAAACTTGTTTAGAATCCAATTCTTCTTGATTTTTTACTTGATTTCCCACAATTTCTGATAGTTCTTATTATAATTATAGAGTATCATACAAGGAAAAATTAAATTCAGATAAGAAAATATATTAAGCATTCTAGACATGGAGGAAATTAAAAGTTTCATATTGACTAACCACTTATGGACTTTTGTCATAAACCTTTTCTAAATTGTTAAGGGGTACATTGGGTTGTTCTTCACTAACCCATACATGGATGATAAAATATTTATTGTTCATATCAAAAGATTTAAGGTTATCCATGAAACAAATTTAACAAATTCCATTTGTTGTCTTATTAAAATTGAAAACCTAACCCATTGTGGTTGGCTATACTTTGTACAAGTCAGTGCAATGTATGTTGATCTATTTACTCAGTCTCCCCAAGAAATCTGATAGTCTATTATATGTGCCCTCAATGTCAAAGCTAATCATAATATGAAGAATAATAAAAAATAGAAAGAAAAAAGCTAATATCGTAGATAACTTGAAACCTCATCCTGATGGTAGGGGTATGACCTGGTGGCCCTTAAGAATGCATTTTTACATAGTGAATCTTGGGGAGGGGAATGGTGGAGATATTAAATTGATTATTTGTTTACCATGGTGATGAGGAAGGGAAAATATTTCATGATGAATTGATTGGGAAATTTGGCGTGTTTTTGTCCCCATGTAAAAGCATGGTGAATCATATGTAAAAAGGTATTTTTTAAGACTTCATGACTGATTTAGATACATCTATGCAAAATGACTTTCAATTATGATTGATATTTTTGTAGAGTGTTTTGTAATAAAGAAATTTTCCTTCGTCGTTCTATACCTATGGAACGAACAATATTTTTTAGTTTTCCTTATCCACATCTCTTTCCTAAGCAAATGTTTATCAAACAACATATTTTTACAATTTTCCCATCCCCAATATCATTCCCCTTCCCCATCCCCTTTCCCTGGTCCATCTGATTTTTCATCACATACTAAAGCAAAAAGAGTCCACAATAGATTAGTAAAAGATTCCATTTTTAGATTATTATGGGGATGAAAAAAGACACACATTAGAAAAGCAATACCATCTTACCTAAAAGACTTTGTTGGCCTCTTCACAACATACTTCAGGTTATCCAAGTTCTAGATACCATCAAGTATGAATGCTTAATTTTGAATAAGAGACACTAGTTGGACACAACCATGAGAGAATGATCATCTTAGGGGGAGTTGGCATCTTGAGAGAGAGCCAAACATCATAATGGTTCTCACACACACTACGATTGGTGCAGGACTGGAGAAGAGTCATAGAGAGCCCCGTGATCTGGACAGACGATCATGATGCTTGGACGTAGGGCAGACACATGCTGAGACTATAGGAGACGGTATATGATTATTGAGGAATTTCTATGGACTGCAAGACTGGGACCCAAATTGATAAATGCACTAATCCTGGGTCAAGACAGCAAGAGACTAGATCTCGCGGGAGAGGGGTGATTGTGGGAGAGTTGTAGCACAAAATAGGATTTTCATGGAGTCACACACACTTATTTGGAGATAATGAAGATGTCTAGATTCATTCACCTGGCTAGTGTAATACACGGGTTTTGGAGAAAACCAAGGAAAGTGTGCTAATTTCTTTGTGAGAGACTATTGTAATGTGTAATTTATTTATGAAGGAAGAAAGGTCAAAACAAACTCAATATTTTATTAAGGGCACAATTGAGGGGTAAAACCTTGTTGGTTAAGATAAATCCCTCATTAATAAATGTTTATTTTGAATACCTCTCATCTCTCACAATTGTCCTTCACTATTTTTTTGGTAGTGATGTACTCCCAAACTCTAAGTTAAATGAGACTAACAACATACTAAGCGCATTGGATTTCATGTAGGACCAGGGATATCCTACATTCTAGAATGAAGGACCCACAAGCTCTATAAGATATGACACTAACTGGAAAAAGAACAAAAAAACTCTTCATAATCGTAGGAAAGAATCCACAATTAACAAATGCATCACACTTAATTAGAGGATGCTAAACTAAAAAAATGAATCATCTTTACAAGTTATAACTAATAGATTATGATAAGTTTCTCACACAATATCTATATTTTTTTTATATTTATAGTACATGAAACAACAAAGAAGACATCATATCATAATGATTACTCGTCTACAAATCAAGAAAGTGATAGTATATGGACATTGTAGACTAGTCTATATAACGATTTATTAATTCTTTATCATATAGACATTTTATTGCTTCTAGTAGACCTAAAATTATGTCGGATGACCATGTGAGGCTCATACAATGTCCTGACAAGAGTAGAAATGTCGTTAAGATAGTTGAACATGTGTTGACAACATATTATATGACTTAAAATAAACTCAGCAGATATGACTATTCTACTAAATATTAGTTAACAATTTGATAATTACCATAGAGATTACCACATGATATAGTAATGGCACATTCTTCTATATCAATTAATCCAACATATTTATTATTTAAAGAAAATAAACAAGCAATTAGTTACAGTGATGGGAAGATCATTTATAATTATTATGCTAGCCTAATTGGCTGTTCTAGTTTGTTGACTCTTGTTCTAGTTAATTAAATATAACCTTATAATTGTGCATTACCTAAGCCACACTTTCAAGGAACCTACCCTTTAGTTTTTTATGGAGGTTGTTTGATTTGAGAGGAAGCCCCTCAACATCCATGAAGGATACACCAGGAACGTCCATTACCAACCGCATCACACACACTTGCTCCATCAGGTTCTACTTAATCCTGAAATCCAGGGCCACCTACATTTCGGCCGTTCAGACATGAGATCAGAGTTATCAAATTTTTACTAGCTCAGATATGGCTACCTTGAAGACAGATCGTGACCACTAGTATTGTAAGACTCCTACCCTTGATTTTTGGTTCAACATGCTTTCTTATTTTAATTGGATTCTTAAATCCTTAGTTAAACCCTAATATGTTCTTTGATATCATGTGACAAGCTTAAGTTTTAATCATGATCCAATTTGGATATTGTTTGAGTAAGTTATGCATATATGTGCTTATTTCGGGAGTTATGAAATTTATTCACATATGGGGTTTTTCTTGTAATTTGTCACATGCATGTTGTTCCTCACATGTTTTTTACATCATTGTTGAGATAGTTGTACCTTGGAGCACCTAGTTGCACCTTTTTTCTGTGGTGACATCTACCTAGGGTTGACGTTAGGGTTTCCTCTCCTTGTATGGTAGGATCTGATTGTTTTCTTTGTGTGATGGGATCTGATGGTGGTCCCTTAAGGTGTGGAGGTCGATGATTTTCTCCATTGGAGCTCCATGGATTGAGAGTTCACTAAGTGAAGTATTGAACCAATAGTGATGCTAGGGTTTCCACCCTTCTGACCATGGAAGTCAATATCTGATGGTCACCCTGTTGTCGGAGGTTGATGGCTTTCTTGGTAGTCAAGATTCGGTGGTTCCCCAGGCTTCCATAACTGATGGTTAACCTCGATGTGCATGGAAGAGACATTTTGACCTTGGACACATGGCATGCTTGCTTGACACCTCTACCTTCCTTTTTCTCTCTCATACATTTATATACCTCCCTCCTTCCATGTAAATGAGTTCTTTAGACTCTCTTTCCATCTCCTTGTTGTTTGGATCACGTTTCTCTTGTTGGATGGAGAAGAAGGAGCTCAAGGTAGAAGAAGCTTGTCCAACCTTTCTTGCATGTTCACCTAGGGTTTGGATCTGCCCTTGTTGAGGACGTTTGATGCTCCCTTCCCTAGTACATTTCTGGACTCTAATATCACTTTTTCTAATGTTGGTTACACTAGAAAACCAACACTAGACACTAAAAAGTGTTAGTTATCTAGAACAAATGTTACCATCGATGAAGTCCTGCCGATTGTGAAAAGACAAAGGTACTACTTTTTTGTTAACATCGGTTATCTTTTAAAAAATGACGTCTAAAGTGACCAACGAAATATAGTTTTTTGGGGGAAAATATTAGGCTCTAATTTTTTTTTTAAATGGGAGTCGTTTTATCGGAACTAACGACAAACATCATCACACAAAAAAAATTGCCTCCAAAATACGTCTTGCTTCAATTTCTTCTCCACAAATCTGACATCAATTCACATCAAAAACCGTGAAAATTTGCACAATCTATGTCAGTTTTTTTTCAAGAAACTGATGTCTTAGTGTTTGCATCACGTCACTGTAAAAAATTACTCCCTCCTAAATTACACTCTAGTGTTGGTTTGTTTTCGAAAAATTGATGCCTCAGTCCCTACTAAAGCCAATTTTGTTTCATCTGGATAATTGCCTCTATCATCGGTTCAGTAAAGTAGAGCCGATGTCCATGTCACTAGGGTTGGTGTCAATTTTTGCATATACAACTGATGACTATCATCATTAATGAGGCTTGTTATTTTTGTTTAGGTAAAGGCTTCTTGCATCGATTTTTCTAGACAAAAATGACATTTAAGTCAGTAGGTTTTGTGTCACTTTTATTCATCTAAGTGACGACTAACAACTTATCCGTTAGTGTTTTTATACAATCGATGACTATGTCCTACTTAAGCCCAATCCACAAAATTTCTTTCCTCTTACCCCATTCCCTATTTCATTGCTCGCCTGATACCTAGCTCTGGTGATTTGTTCCCAACTGTCCTATGCTCTAGTTGTTATGCTCCACATCGGTCACTTTTGGAGCTCACCATCAAGTGAGTTCTTCGTTGCTACTGCCTAAGGAGTTTCTATGCTCGCCACCACTACCGCTACTGCTACTAGATGCTTCTATCACTGGAGCTTTGATGCCTCTTGAAGCTTGTTGTGCTTTTCGCCACTATCGCTGCTACTCACCACCATGTTGTTGTTGTACACTGCTTCCACCTCGACACCTATTGGAGCTTGAATGCCAGAGCTCTCTTCTTGGACTCGCTTGAGGAGTTGTTGTGCTCCGTTGCTCACTGCCTCTGCTTCTGCTAGTCCTAGGTAAAAGAGATGACTAGGAGTGCCCTTTCTTAGCTTGGATGCCACTCTCTGATTAGCTTTCTTGCCTTGTTCATGATAATTAGTTGTTATTAGAGCAAGTATCTCTCTCTTAGTATCTTAATTTAGATTATTTTAGTTAATTCCTTACTATATTTGTTACTTGTTTCTTTAGTTTAATTACTAGTTTGTCTTAATTAATTAGTATTGCTTGCTTTCTCTCTTGATTAATTAACCCAAATTGAAGAATGAATTGAATTAAATGATGTTACATAAAACCTAGGATATGAATGATGAAATTATGATCATAGGTATAGAAATGACAACATATATGTATTTTGTTGGCCTAGAAACCTATCTGAGATTTACTCATTGTGAGTAAATCTTGGATAGTCCCCAATTTGGGACTGTTCTTGAACACTTAATCTCACTTTGGTTGTAAGTGTATAATGTATATTTGGTTTTCAAGATGTTTTGTCAGCACTTTCTCATTTGTTTTCTATGTACGTATGTTGGTGGACATTTGCCCATCTACATCGGTGTACTTGGAGAAATACAAGGAAATACTGCCAAAATTTTCTTGGAAACTGAATGCATATTAAACACAAACTAGTGAAATTAGATGTTCAATAATGGGATAGGTTGGTACATCATTACTAAACCCTAAACCCTAATCTATAAACTATAAACCCTAATTTATAAATTAACCATAAACCCTACTATATAAATTAACCATAAACACTAATATATACACCCTTATCTCTAAATCCAAAATAATAAACCTTAATCTACATGTAAATCCTTAACCTAATATGTAAACCCTAAACCTAATACTTGTTTTCCCTTTGAACATAGAATGGATAGTTTGTGGATGTCCATTCCAAATCACTACACCCTGGAGTTTATTATTGGTCTCGATTAGTTTATATGATTTGCGGAGGAACTTAGGAAACAACCTATAGATATGTTCTATTGTCCATGTAGGCATTGCGGTAACAACTTGAAAGTCAACACTATTTACGAAATCAAAAGTCATGTCACGTGCAATGGGATTTATAGGGCTATAGAGAATGGTACTAACATGGAGATATTTCAACCATGACATCAGTATATGTTGATAGCAGTACTTGTGTTGAATAAGAAATTGCCACCAATGATGTAGATGTGAACAAACTGATTCCTATAGACATGATTTATGCGATGCTAGATAGTTGTGGCATAGAACACATTGATCCACCTTCCTTGTTGAGAAACATTGTGCATGATGTTGAGAGACTTTTATACATAGCTTGTACTAAGTTTACAAAGTTGAGCGTTGTGTTGAAATTGTATACTCTGAATGCTAACAATAGATGGAGCGACAAAAGCTTCACATAATAGTTGTCTTTGTTTAAAGAGATTCTTCCTAAATGCAATAAACTTTCAATATCAACATATGACTTAAAGAAAATAGTATTCCCAATGTGAATGAAGGATAAGAAGATACATGCATGCTCGAATGACTGTGTGATATTTCAAAAGGACTATGTCAATTTGTAAGATTGTCCAAAATGTTGGGTGTCAAGGTATAAAATGATGACTTCGGGGAAGTCCAAAACTGGCTCTCCTTCTAAGGTGATGTGGTATCTTCCTGTAATATCATAGTTTCAATGATTGTTTGCCAATCCCATAGATGCAGATAATTTAAGGTGGCATGTAGAGGTAAATAAAAATAATGATGGGATCCTACAACACATGTCTGATTCCCCATAGTGGAAGAATATTGATTTATTGTACCCTGAATTTGTTGAAGAAGTCAGGAATCTAAGACTTGGGCTTTATACTGATGGGCTGAGTCCATATGGCACATTGACAGCCAACATAACACTTGGCCTATTACGATTGTTTTATATAATTTTCCTCCCTGGCTATGTATGAAAAATAAGTATGTTATGATGTTGTTGTTTATATCGAGCCCTAAGCAACCTATCAATGATATAGATGTTTATCTTAAACCTCTAATTGATGGCTTAAAGAAACTCCGGGGAGAAAGTGTGATGACCTATGATGTTGTGTGTAGAGAGACATTTCATTAACATGTTATGTTGTTTTGCACTATTAATGACTTTCATGCGTATGGGAATTTGTCTGGATACAATGTAAAAGGATCCAAAGAATGCCTTATAAGTGAAGAGAACACTGGTCCAATTTGACCCAAGTATGGTGGAAAAACTGTATATCTTGGTCATCAAAGTTTTCTTCCAAAAGTTTATCCTTACTAAAGGTTGAGGAAAGTGTTCAATGGATTGAATAAGGAACAGAGTTCCCCTAAACCTATATTAGGGGAGGTTTCTTATGAAAGAGTAAAAGACTTTGTTAATGCATTCAAAATAGGTCACAACGTACCATTCCCACACAGAGTGAAAAATCTTTAAATAAGAAGGGCTCAATTTCTAGGATCTTCCTTATTGGAGTTGTTTGGCAGTTAGGTATTATATCGATGTAATGCATGTTGAGAAAAATGTCTGTGATAGTGTCATTGGTACTATATTCAATATACTAGGTAAGACTAAAGATGGCATCAAATCCAGAATGGACCTATGTAAAATGAGAATAAGGAAAGAATTAACAAAATAAGTTAGTAGTGATCAAAAAACATATTTACCTCCTGCTTGTTACACATTGTCTAGAAAGGATAAGAAAACTTTTTGCGAGTGTTTGCTTAATGTTAAGGTACCCCATGGGCACTCTTCTAATATCGATAGACTAGTATCAAAGAAGGATCTGAAGTTGATAGGTCTTAAGTCTCATGATTGTCACACTCTAATGCTACAAATATTACTCGTGGAAATTCAATCTATACTATCAAAGCAAGTATGGTTTGCAATCACAAGGCTTTGTTTCTTCTTCAACAGTCTATGAAGCAAAGTTATTGATCTAGAGAATCTCGATCAGTTGCAAAGAGAAGTGGTTGGTACTCGATGCCATCTTGAGTTGTATTTTTCCTCCTTAATTATTTGATATCATGGTACATCTAGTTGTCCATCTGAGTAGCGATGTGAAAATGTTGGGACTAGTTTTCTTGCATTGGATGTATCATTTTGAATAGTACATGAGTGTTTTTAAAGGTGATGTTTGAAACTATTATCGGCTTGAAGGAAGTATCATTGAGGATATGTTTCCAGAGAGGTTATGGACTTTTGCAATAACTTTCTTATGTAATGAAGCTCTTAAAAATGATAAGAATATTGAGTTCTATTCCAGCAGAGGGACTTTAGGAGCATGAGTGAAAGTAATCAGTTGTGAGATGTGGAAACAGGCACACTTGTATATTTTACACAACATCAACAAATTGTGTAGTTATATCACCAAACATACCAATTTCATCAAGAAATAATATCCTTTAGCCAATTAAATGTGTCTTGATAGAGAGCATAAAAAGACATTTATTAGGTGGTTTGAAGATAAAGTTTTACTTAAACTATTGCAGACACCAAATCATGTTACTAAAAATATCAAATGCCTCACATTTAAACAAAAACTGAATGTTATGTCTTATGAAGGGTTTGACATAAATGGATTTTCATATTACATAAAGCATCAAGATGATAAGAGTGTCGTCCAAAATTTTGGGGTCACCCTTCAAGCGTCTTCATTTTTTTCTAGTGTGAAGGATAAGATTCCACGTATAGCTAAAATGTCATTTATGGTATCATTGAAGACATTTGGGAGTTTGACTACATAGATTTTAGAGTTTTAGTGTTTAGGTGTAATTGGTTTCATAACATCAAAGGAGTTGTAGTGGGAGAATTGGGTTCCACATTAGTGAATTTTGAAAAGATTGGTGAGAAGGGTGAACCATTCATAATGGCATCATAGGCGAAGCAAGAATTTTATAGCGATGATCCTACAAATAAAAAATGGTCGATTGTTCTTCATGGTAAAAATGCAGTTCATTACAGATCCTATAGATGAAGAGGAGTACAATGACAAGTATGATGACTCCGGTATATTCTTAGTTGGCGTGCCAACACCAAATATTGAAGTTGACACTGACTTATATATGCATGGTGATCACACCGAGGGAACGTTAATTGATACAAGATCCAAATATTATACGCATGATTTTATTTTTTTTAATGTTAGATAAACATTTTACATTCGTTATCACTTATATTTCATTGTTTGACTATTTTTGATATATGACATTAGTTAGATGGTGTATGACCATGAGTTTGATGATAGTGATGATTAGCATGAGGATGAGCACTCTAACAATGTGAGCCATGGGGATGAGCACCTTGACACTACTGTAAGTTGTATTGTTTTATTACAAACATGTGCATTTTACACTATCTATCTTGTTGTATTCTTTTATCAAATTTAAAAATTATATCTTTTAACGACTAATTATGTTCTTTTGTCAATTTTAGCATGAGGATGTGCACCCTAAGGATCATGCTGAGCTTGATGCGAAACATCATAAGTGTACATTAATATGAGGCATCACCATGGTAAACAAGTTAATAGAGGAAAGGGTTAACATGCCAAAGTTGTTCATTGAGTTTTATAATTGACAAAATCTTGTTGGGAAGAACCATAGTTCTTTTGTGTCATATCTAGGGGTTCTGACTCGTAGCATGGTGGATGTAAATGTAGAATCTTGACATAAAATTGATCCAAACAGGAAAAACCATATATGGAAGGAACTATGAGTGAGATATTATCATTTACAATTCTATTATTAAAGCTATTTATAATTATGTTTTTAAGAATATTCAGTTAAGTATATTGTGTCTTTTGCAGAGCATGTTTGAACTGAATGAGAAATTGTTTCGTAAAAAGGTGGTGGAATACCTTGGCAGGGTACGAAGGAATTACATGACAACTCTCACAAAAGAATACATACAAAAAGCTTATAATATGAAGAAGCCTACCCCTGAGTAATAAAACTACATTGGTCGTGAAAAGTGTGAGATGTTTGTTACTAAGAGACAAATAGAAGAATTCAACGTATTAAGACTTGCTCCTCATATTGAATTTATTATATTACATATGTTACATATGGTTGGGACTTACCAGGATATAAGTAATGCTCAAAGAGAAAGGCATACAAAGAATTTGCAGAACCACACAATGGGTCCAGCTGGCTATGCACATCTTTGCCAAAAGCTTCTACAAGTGTCTTCTTCTCAGCAACCTACTCCTGGGACTGTTGAGTCCTCTAATACTATTGAATCTCTACTTTGACATGATCTATGAATAGCTAGGAGGCAAAGCAAATATGGAGATATACCCACCCAACAACTACTAAGGCAACTACAAAAATGGTAAAATTCAACTCTTAGAGCAACTAGTATTCATGTTATGTTTTACTTACCAATTACTATTAATGATGATTAACGGGAGCTCCACGAGTAAAGGAAAAAAGGCAAGTTCACCCATGAGGGCACACACGATGAATTGACAGTTGCTCTAGGTAACCCAAAGCATCCTGGGCGTGTTAGAGTTGCTGGTGATGGTATCAGTATAAGAGCTTTCTTTGGGTAATCAGAGCATAAGCACAAAGGGGTACTCTTAGAAAAGGTACAGGATCTAATTGCTAAGGGTATAGAGGAAGCAATGAGAAAGTTTCATTCTTCTTAGAAGTACCTACAACACCCCATTCTTCATGCGAGGTGGACCTTCCTACGACAGAGGTGGTTGGGAGTAATCCCATTGACCCACCACCTAGCACGTACCATGTATGTAATTTTATGACATAATAGTCTTTCAATATGATTTGTATAATATGTTTGAGTTTAGTTTATATATATATATATATATATATATATATATATATATATATATATATATATATATATATATATATATATATGGGCTTTCATTCATTTCCCGCGTGGGTAGCCTGGATTTTCGCTACCCGGCAGCCAAAAAAGTAACTCTCCTGGTCAAAAAAGTAACTCTACTGTAAAAAAAGTAACTATGGTGATAAGAAAGTAACTACATGAATAAAAGAGTAACTATGTACAAAATATACATCAGATATATATAAGGATGAGTTTTTTTTATTTTGGTGGGGCAAATGATATTATTTTTGGATGAATTTTTTTGGGGAGCTTGACAAAATGGTCCTCTACAATTGTGATTTTTTTTTTGAAAAAAGGTGGTCGAAAGGGCGGGCGAGTAGCTACCCGCGCGGGTAATAAAGATGGGCCATATATATATATATATATATATATATATATATATATATATATATATATATATATATATATATATATATATATATATATATATATATATATATATATATATATATATATATATATATATAATGATCTACATGATTTGGTAGGGGTTTAAGCCATGTCTTCTTAGATTAAAAGAATACATCATTGCATTGGGAAAGGCTTACGCACACCTTGAAGGTGACATGCTTCATGGTGCAACGTTGCCCGCCGATGCATTTTGCGTGATGCTAAGGCTTGTCTATGATTCTTGTAATCAAATTGCACTACCATATGACCACCCTGAGCACAAGACAATAGATTATGCATAATGCGGCATGGTCGCATGGCCCAAAGTTGGAGTTATCTATACTGATGTATGGTAAATTGACATTGTATTTGTATCTTTATATACATGACACCACTTATATAAGATCGTATATATGTACAACATAGCACCTAAGAAACCCTTTAAAGCTCACCCTCCACTAGGGGTGTAAACGGTGTGGGTACGGTGCGGGTTTGTCCATACCCATACCCATACCCATCTAATTTAGCGGGTCCGGTTCTGGTTCTAGACCCGCATAATACAAAACATGGACCCGCACCATACCCGTACCCGCAATAATAGCGGGTATGCAGTGCGAGTATGCGGGTAAGCGGTTCTATAAAACATGATATTGTTTATGTAAGAGAAATGACTATGTTATATATATTTAACACAACAAGATATTGTTATCATATAGTATATTAACATGTAATAGTTATATTAGACAATGTTATATTCTATACAATAAAATTAATTGAGTAATTGTTTACATATTTGTAGTCATGATCATAACATTTAATTTATGTAGAAAGTAATGTAGATTAGTATACATTTTGATTTTAATTTACATATGATGTTCGTTATTGTAACTAGAATAGCTAATTCTTAGTTATATGACTAGTCTCAACCTTAGAGTAGGATATAATCTCAATAATTATATTAATTAGACTAGTAAAGTATGATATATAACATATTATTTTAGTAGTTACTTATGTATAGCGGGTACACAGGTCTGGTTCCAAACATACCCATTATTGGACCCGCTTATATGCGGGTCCAAGGGTATACGGGTCCAAGGGTATGCGGGTATGAAAAATTAGACCCGTGACGGGTTTTTTAAGGGTCCGGATTAACGGGTCCGCGGGTCTACCCATACCCATTTACAGCCCTACCCTCCACCTCCACCTCCTCCTCAATTTCCTGGTTGGCTTACAAAAGACGTATTCGACTCAATAGGTCCTTAGTCCAACGGTATGGCAAAATAGATATGTGAACATGAAGAAGGGTCGCCTATGATGGTCCATCTTAAGGAGGAGGATGTAGGTCAACTTCATAATATTAGTATTTTTCTGCAAGATGAGTTGGACATGTTTAATTATGCTTGGTTGAATACATATGTGATAGAACTTTGGATATGGTGAGATATTATATAGCTAAATACCTCAATATATATATATATATATATGTTGATCTATTTTCTTATATATTAATGCATACATACTATATGTTTTGCAGCCACTTACATAGGGTCTGTACAGAGTTTACATTGCCCCATGTGACATTCTTAGTTTCATCATTGGTTAGTCATGTAATTACAGATCTTGCATATGTCTCCCAATACTACTCTACCACATTTAAATATTTTGGTAAAAATAAAAAGAGCTTGATGTTAGCTTTACAATTTTGGGTAACTTTGCTTACTCTGCTTATAATTTAAACTTCAAATTTATATTTCGTTGTTGATTTTGAGTTTTATTTTATTTGCCTTCTTTTCACTCAGGAATTACCATTGGGTGTTATTGGTTATTGTCCCTGCGAGGCTGGCTCTGTAGTATCTAGATCCTAAGGGTGACGAAGTAGACAACGGTGTACACAAATTGAAAAGGGCATTATTTACATGAGTAAATTTGTATATTTATATCTGTTACATATATTATTACATGAATATTTGCTAATTTAATTAATGTGTTAAATTAACATTTAGGTCTATAAAACATTTCAAAAAGGCTAGAGGAAAGGTGGACAATAGAAATAAAGTGATAGTTTGGCAAAATGTTGAGGTAGTTTTTTTTTACTCTAATGCATATTTATGCCAACTATTCTTACTTCTACTTATTAGTGTTTTTTATGTTGAAATTTATAGTGTCTTATACAAGATAATGGTTGGGCATGCATATACTACGTGATGCGGTATATGGACATGATTGTCAGATATGGGGCACCAGACATCAAATGCATAGAAAATGTATTCTATATATCATCTTGATCATAATTAGTATATATAGTTCCATTAGATAATATGAAAATATCAAACTTTTGAATCATATACATCATCATATCTTTGTAGGTGTTTAAAACAAACTTTGATATGGGGGAAAAGCTAGATGAGATGCAGAAGCCCTATATAAAAGAACAACTAGATGACATACGAGAACAATGGACAAAAGCCTTCATTAGGGATGTCAAATTTGAATTTGATTGGGATTAAAGAATGACTTTCTAAAGTTTGATGTCATTATTTCTTTATACATGTGCTTATGAGTACTTCTTGCAACTTTAAATTTGATGCGAGTAAGTTATTGGTGCGTATGTATGAATATATAATGTGTGAATGTGAAGATGAATGAATACAATGAGAATTGTGTTTCATGTCATGAGAATAGGTTATTACATATGTAAATGAAATATCATGTGTGAATAAAATATCATGTGTGAATGAAAAATGAAATGAATGGATATTATGTTTGAACATGTGATGAAAATGGATATTGAATGTTTTTGCAGGTTTTTTGTTGGCATGTTGTTTAGCTGAAGTCACAGATGATGTTAACCTGTAACTGTAGGTTCTACATCATGCTAACCATCAGAAAGTAGGTCTGCATACTGCTATAAAAAAGTTAGTCATCAGTTGTTCAAAAAAACTGACAGCTAAGGTCTTGAACATCAGTTTAAGAAGAATAATAGACATCATAGGACTAACCAAAATAGTTGTGCCAGACAACACGACCGTTCTGGGCAACACTAACATAGTCGTCGATTTTCTCTGAAAAATTGTCACTGCATATCCTAATCATCGATTTCCCTTTAAGTAACTAACATCTATTTCATAACAAAGGTTCCAGTTTCTCATTACAACTGACAACAATGTTACCTTTTACACTTACAAATGTGACTTGCTATGGATAAACAATGATGAAGTTTTTTATAAAGCTGACGACTATGATACTTGATGTGTCATTTTTTTATCATAGAATTGAGTCTGTATGTCTTGCTCATTAGTTTTGGCATCCCCCAGGAACCTACATCTTAGGACTACATCTCTAGTGTCTCCCACTTAGGTGTCACTTTTTAGTTGATGTTGTGGGTATGTTTTAATCGACGCTAGAGGTAGTTTTTGTACTAGTACTTGCTTTTCTTCTTGATGTAGGTGAGTGAGGTCTCCCTCATTTTCTTTGTTTTCCTTGTTGTCCTACCTTCCTCTCTCTTTTCTTTGTTCAGATCCATGGTGGAGCCTGCGCTAGAGATTGAAGACACCTTTCTTGCTTCTTCGACCTAGGGTTTGCTTGCTTTTGGAGAAGGAGATAGCTTGACTGAGTGGAGTGCTCAAGATAGGGTTTCTACTCTCTTTTTTCAAGGCAAATTATATAAATTTCTCCACGTTTATTGCTTACTCCTAGCTTGCGTGTACTAGATATTGCTCAAAATTATATATTTAAGTAGAAAGATGTTATCTTTGCCTAGGGTTTGAACTTGTATGGTGGTTCTTGAGTAATTTATATCTTGGATGTACCTCTAATCCTTGTGCATGATCATTTCTTGGAAATGGAAGCTTTAAACCTTGCATGCATGTGGAAAGCGATGGATTTAGCTCTCAAATGATGGTTCTTCCTTAGGGTTTTGAACTGATTTTCTTCTCTTAAGTTGAGACCAGATGGTTTGGTTTTGGTGTTGTTTTGTTTGACCTTCAAGAGCCAACCGATGGCTGGGACTTGGTTGTTGTTTTATACTTTCTCTAGTGCATGGAACAGATGGTTATGTTCCCCTTCACAACCAATGGCTTTGTATCTCCACAAACAATGGTCTTAATACTCACATATAATGTTATCACTTGATGGTTTTCCTCCCCCTTCAAAGTGATGGTTTTTATTTGGTCTTTGGATCTTTTTTCCACCTGTTGACCACAACTAATGGTCTCATTAGGTTCACACTTGATGGTCCCTCTTATTCCACAACCAATGGTTCTACTAGTTCATGACTCGATTTTCCACATGTGATGGTCTCACTAGGTCATCAAAAGATGGTCCTTCTATTCCACATTCGATTGTTTCACTGACTCTAAGGTTGATGGTTTCACTGACTCTAGGGTCGATTGTTTGACTAGGATCATGGTTGATGGTTCTCAACCAATGGGTCCACTGGTTGCAATATTTGATGGTTTTTAAATCCATGTCTGATGGTGATTTTTTTGTAACATCCGATGGTGGTACTAGTGTCCACAACCGATGAACCTCCTAGGTCATGTTTGATGGCTCTTCTAGATCATAACTTTTTGGTTTTCCTAGGTGTATGATTCAAGGGTTTTTCTTGTATAGAATCTGATGGTCTTGGTTGAAGTTCAAAATGTGATGGTTTGGCTTTGATACTCCTGATCCGGTGGTTATATTTGACTTCATGCATCCATGATTTGATGGGTAAGCTAAGTGTTGGAGTTTATCTTTGAGCACTAATTTGTGACTTCTATTCAACTTATCTTGTTGAATCTAACCCTAATATGAATAAATGGTAATGGTTGATCATACTTAGCTTATTTGTGTAGTATGATGATTGAATATTCTCTCAAATGTTATGATACCCTAATATGCTGCCATATGAACATCATAGTTATTTAATGATATGTTATGTTGAACCTATGTATCACAAGTATGGTGATGGTTTGTTGAGCCTTTTATAAGGTATGGAAAGATAATGATGTTCTTGTAGGGAATGATGTGATGGTCTTAATGACCTTTGGGCATGTTTTGAGCCCTTATGGAGGTGTCATCTTATTCATGATGTGACAAGGATTGTAATTCGTGGTGATGTGATAAGAATTATGTTTCACATGTTTTATATCTTCTAAAATTGAAATATACCCATTTTTTTGTAGTATTCGTCTAGGGTTCTAATGTAACTTGATTGTTGCAGCCTTAACTCACCCAATTGGCATTAATTGATGATGTGAAACCCTAATCATGTATGCCTTGTGTCGTAGATCCATTCTAGTGTCAAAATTTTCTCAATGGTGAAACGAGTATCCCTGAAAAAGGAACTCAGAGTCGTATATTGTTGAGTATATGCATATTTTGAGGATGGTTGCAGTGATATCTTGGCAAAAGAATAGTCAAGGCCTTATTTTAGATTATTATGATTCAATATATGTGATGTGATTGAGAACAACTGCAGTTGTACCTTGGATGATTAGGTTTTATATACCCTGGTTACTAGGGTCATGACCTATATATCAAGGGTAGACTAAGTTGTTTTGTATCTTGACTATGTATGTCATTGCGGAGGACTTGTGTTGTCTAAGGGCAGATGAGATCTTAAGATTTTGTACGTAGCTAATTTCATCTTAGCAGTGGTCACTTGGACTTTGAGTGGTGTACCTCAAACTCCTAGGTCCCAACAAAAGATGAAACCTAGTTGTGTAGCATAACTGTTTAGGGCTAAATGTGATTCACATTGGTTGATAACCTTTGTATTGTTTCCTATACTGTTATTTGATATATTTTGCGATAAGAGAAATAAACTATGTAGATGGTGATAGTTTCATCTATTCCTCTAATATATCATGTTAATTATGCTTGCTATTAAACTATCTATTTAACGTGCTTAATCTGTTTAACTAAATAAACTATTATAATCAATATTTGATGTTGAGAGTTATCTCTCACTGGGATATGGGTCTCACCTTGTGGGTAACCATATATTTTTATGTGATTGTCAGCGATGTCATCAGGTTCGTGGTGGTGAGGAAGAGAAGCTTGAAGAGCAGCAGAAGAATAAGATTGGCTTGTAGTTAGAGTGTCCTAGAGTAATCCATGTATTCTTAGGTACAGGTAGGGGATGTTTTGTAGATGATATGTTTATTGACTTGAGTTGAGCAATATGTTGATGTTGTCTATGACATATGTGAAAAAAAACATACTTTTGTATACATGTTGTGGCTTTAATTATTGGACAGGTATGTAATTACCTAAGACGGTAAGTGTTGTTAATCAAGTTTATGAATCCTTATGTAAATGTTTATGGACATGTTAGTAAAGTTTAAATCAGTTTTAATTATCCCTATTTTTTGGTTGTAGTTAATTAGTGATTGATTGTGTGTCTTGTATTGAGTAATCTCATTTAGAGTGATGGGGTTATCACAAGTATTATACCTACCTATATGAATGTCATCTCTAGGATCCTCATATCTTCCCAAACATCCTCCACAAGCTACTTTGTATTTACATTGTACACGTCTTCTTATGATTACTCTCCCTTTAGTACCACAACACCACTCAACCTCCCTTCTTTGCCTATTCCACCTTCTGTTCATAAATCTTCTTCCCTCTCACCCGCAATGTAGGTCTATAGGAGCAATCATTTCATTTAATATCATATGCCACATACTTTGTAATCACATAATACAATCCATACTATGTAGTAGGCTAGTAAGATATAGAGCATATTATCACATATCTCTCATATCAATCACAACCTCATTCTATATTTATCATGGTCATTATCTCAATTTACTTTCTCGCATTAGGTTGCAATCTTTATTAGAGGTTCATTGTGAGGTTAGATAGTTACTCCACATTATCATGTTTCATGCATAAAACTAACAAATTGTAGATAGAGAACTCACTAATCCATTTCTAAGTTTTCCATTATGTCATACCCATATGTCACCTCTCGATGTTGGATCAGTTTCATAAGTATATATGATATTATGGCGGTGCTAACCTAACTTGTATGAGTGTCTCATCAAACATATATCAAAGCTCAAGTGGGGTTTCCCTTAATCAAGTACCCGAGGGGATGCCACGCTAAATATTTATGAGCATAACTCACTCTATGATCATTATATGAACCAGATCCATTTTCCCGCTTTTGTCTAGGGTCCCCAGGTTTACCTACTTATTGTCGACCATCAAGTCTGTATGATCTAGCCACTTAAACACACACTGAACCAATGATTGAATATTCTCTCCTTAGGTCTCTTTTCATGAAATATCCTTACCCAACTTTCTCTTTCTCATCAACAACCACTAAAATCTTAAACAAGGAACCACCAACCTGAGTACGAGGCTTCACAACATATTATCATTCCTTACCTCTCCAGGATCTTGGGGCTCTCTCTCCCTCACCTAGATGGTAAGTACTCAGATCATATACGTAAGCATCCTCTTTCTTTGTCTTTAGGGTTTTTTTCCATACAAGGATATCTAAGGTATAAAAATCCTCTAGAAATTGCACATAAAGAAACTCAACTGATCCACTCAGGGGTAGTCTAGCTTAGGACTTAACATACAAATATTTGTAATAATTCCTCATATATTGGAGTCTAGGCTCCTGACCTTCTCCCTTTGGGTCCCACTCTCTCTGGATTAACCCTATATCTAATCCTAACTTTAGAGGTTTTGCTTTGTAGAAGAGATTGAGGCTCTTGCTGATTCACATCTTATCTTCACTTAGCTTGTCTTACCTCAGAGAAGCACACACACCTGTATAATCAACTTTTAAGTCAAAACCTTAAAATGAAAGTCAAGTTCTCAAACCCGACTGAGGTCATAATGAACAATATCATGTAAACTAACTCATTTCATTTAATCCATTTATAATGTATTCCAACAAGGCTTTAGGCATCATATTTAAAACTAATTTTTCTTCTAGCATGATGCCCCTCATTTTCACATAGTGCATGACTAACTCCTACTCATACTTGTATGGGAACACATTTCTATTAGGGTGCCTAGCAGAAGGAGTTAAACTTTATAATCACAACCTGACCTTCTGGTTTAGGGTGTTATCTCTATCATATATCTTTTCTCCTCTCTAGGGTTGACCCACCCCAGGTCGAGACACCAATTATAAGAGTTGCACTAAGGATTATGTAACCCCTTATTGTCTATGTTTCACATGTATATCCAATCCATTCATTTGTATCATGCATGCCTTACTCTACGTACTGTCAAGCACAGATAAACTATGGTATTCCAACTCATTTGGGGTTTCTATCTTTTTCCTATCCATTTTTTAGGGTTTATTAGGGTAGGGTCATGCTTTTCTCATAATCCTGGACTAAGGTTTAGGGTTAAGGTTAGGGACTACACCCTATACCTTAGGGTTTATGATTTATTTGACCCATTGAGGTTTTTCCCAACCTAGACCTAGCTCTATCTAGGGTATACCTTTACAAGGAAAAACTCACAAAACATTTTTTTCTTCTTTACATTATCATTATTTCAACATTAATTTTTTCGAAGAGTTTGAATCTTAACCGATCTGTGATGGATTTTTTGAAATGATTGCATCGATCGAGTTACACACTCACAGAACTCGACCAACTGACTCATTGAACAAAGTCGATTTTGACTGATCGGTCGAGTTACCCCAAGACAAACTCGATCAATAGTTTGAAAATTATCTTTTTTGGTTAGTGGATTTGTTGATTTACCTTTATTGAAACTCAACTGAATATATTGTACGGAAAAGGCAAAAAGTGATTCCAATCATTGGAGAGTTCTTAGCAATGAAAATAGATTCGTTGCAAGTTGTAAAATGGCTATTTTTCATTCTTAAGTGATCCCACATCTCAAAGGAACACCCACAATAATAAATAGGACCTCTTAGAGTTCATTCCAAGGTTGCTCATGCATGTTATCCTTGGTCCTTGCTATAGTTGAGTGTGCTACAACCCTTTGATCCCATTTCTCTCTCTCTCATTTACAAAGCATTTCGTGATTATGAGTGAGTTGGGCATGTTGTAAGAGAGCTACTTCAATGTTATCTTGTAAAGCTCTCCATATTTCCATCTTCCCAATACCCTTTCTCAAAGATCAAAGGTTGAAGTGATCTTCTCCGAGTGAAGGACTTGTTGTTCTTCTTTATGGTTGAACAAGGTGTGAAGATCTTCTCCAAATGAAGGATAAGTACAAGACGGAACATTCAAGAGGAGTGGGTAATCCCTGTGAGGCTAAAGACTTGATGCAAGTATGGGTAAATCTTTGGTGAACGATGAAGACATCTTGATCAAGTGGGATAGTCCTTCTGTAGGTGGATGAATATTGTCTTGGATAGGTAAGCCCTTGGATGTAGGTGGTCTTCTAGTATCTCTTATAATGGAATATAAGTATACATGGGTTGCAAAGTCCTAGAGGTTGACCTCTCTAGGTAATGGATTGACGGTCTCCCAGTTTGGAGATTGGAACCACTCTAAACACCTTGTCCAAGTGTTTGTTTCAATCTCTCTCATCCTTGCTAGACTAATTTAGATAGGACTTCAAATTCAGTTTTAGAATTTGGTTTCAATTGATATAATTTGAAGGTATAACTATTCTTGTGAGAATTTAGAAGCTCTATTCACACCCCCCATCTAGAGCCCTATATCCAACAAGTGGTATCAGAGATACGATCTCCACCAAAAAATCTCCTACAAGATGAGAAGATGGGTGATAACCTACTTGGTTCCCTCAACCTAGAAGGAGGCATGTCCATGCGCCCCCAGTCTCTGACGACACCAACATCCTCTATTGGAAGTGGCAGATGCAATTCTACATTAAATGGATGAACTTTGATAGGTGGAAGGTGATAATTACACCTTACAAGGAGCCAATCAGAGCTGTGTCAACTTAGGATGAAGCAATCCTAAAGAATGCACAATTCAATGCCAAAGCAATTAGCATCCTCTATGCAGCCCTCACTCCATCCGGGTTCAACCATATCTCCTCATGGGATACATCCTATGAGATATGGGAAAACGTGTGCATAACTTATGATGGCACAAAGAAAGTGAAGGAGACAAAGATCTACATGTTGAAAAAAATTCTTGGTAACTTCAAGATGGGGAAGAAAGAAGGAGTTTCCGAGATGTACTCTATGCTCAACATCATCATGAATGACCTAACTTCTTTGGGACATACTTTGGATAGAGGAGCAATCAACTCAAAGTTCTTGAGGTCTATACCAAAGAGATGGGAGTCAAAGGTTACCTCCATTGACAAAGTACTAAATCTTAGTGACATTCCAACCACGGATCTTATTAGCAATCTAGAAGGCCATGAGCCTAGACTTGACAAGAAAGAAGAGAAATCAAAGAAAGAAGAAAAAGAATCAAGGAAGATCAAAGATAGTGCCTTCATGTATCAAGTGGAGGCCCTCATCCTTCAACAAGAACTTGCTTTCCAGACCTCTCCCTCCTCTGGTGAAGATGATAGCCATAGTGAGCATGAAGCCAACTTCTCCAAGGGAAAGCACTTCAAAGAAAAGCAGTCTTCTTCCTCTACTCCAAGGTTCTACAAGTGTGGTAAAAAAGGACACTACAAGAGTGAATATGCTAAGGCTAGAAACTCAAACCACAAGATTAGATCCAAAGAGGAAGAGTACAATAAAGATAGCCAATACAAGAGTAAGGACAAGAAGGAGAGGAGGCACGACGACACAACTCATGCAGCTTTGAAAGGATCATCCTCTAGTGGCTCAAGCTCTGATGAAGATGGTGAGTGCCACCTTGCACTCATGGCCTCTACAATTGAAGACATTAGAGAGGTAAGTGAGGTAAGTTTGCATGAGTTAGATAAACAAACACTTATTGACATGCTTGCTATTACCCATTCTTCTTATTCCGAATGTAAATCTAAAAAGAAGAGGTTGGGTAAAATCATTGATGACTTGTATGCTAAACTTGATATTCTTGAGAAAAATGAGAAAATTCATCTTAAGAGCATTGAGTCCTTGTAAGGGTTAGCCGACCTCTGATGTGACTTATTGAGATACCGATGTGCCGGCCCATGGGTCTCCTAGGTTTACCATCCCTGCTATCTAGGCCTCCGCCTAGGGGGTGGGTTTCACCTAGCAAACAAAAGAAAGAGTCCTTGCAAGGCCAATTTCTTGATCTTGAGCTCCAACACAATGAAGTTGAAGTAGAGAATGGAGTCTACCTTAAGAATATTTCATCTCTTAAGGAATACAACCAAAAGTTCCTTAATGAGTTTTAGTTACTTTAAACTAAAAATGATAAACTTAAGCTTATTGGTGATGCTCGTAGAGATGAAAGGGATGTTTATCTAAAAGAAATTCAATTGCTTAAATCTGAAAATGGTAGGTTACTTGGTCAAGTAAATGATTAATCTTCTAGACCCATTTTCCCTAGTAATGATATTGCTTCTATTTCTCTTGAAAAATATTCTTATTTGACTAAAGACCTCTGTTTAGAGGCCGACTTTATTCATGCTAGAGATGATCTTGCCTGTTTGTCTTCTACTATTTTATATCTTACCAGTGATAACTATAGACTTAGAGCCTCTCTGTAGAAATTCCTCAAAGGGAAAAACTCCCTAAAAGAAATCCTTGACCATTCTACCAAACAAAGTGGTACTAGTGGTTTGGTATTTGTAGGGGGAGTAACTAAGGGCAAGAGTAAGGCCAAAGGTAAGAAAAATAGTAAGGAAAATACTTTTTTCATTGGAGAGTCTTCCGACTCTAAGAACCCTATGATTTTCTCTCATTGCAAAAGTGATAACCATTACTCTACTTATTGTGCTTACAAGCCTAAGGAGACCAACCCAAAGATGAAATGGTCCCTCAAGCTAAATCTGGATCCCAAAGTTTAAGTTGGGAACTGACACTCTCCTTTCTTACAAGAAAAAGGAAAATGGATTGTTGATAGTGGCGGCACTAAGGACATGACAGGTCATATAAGACATTTCAACAATTTCACAAATAAGAACGGATGTTTGGTTACTTTCGGGGACAACAACAAAGGTATGAATCCTTGTGTATCAAGAATGTTCTCTTTGAGGATGTCCTACATTACAATTTAATAAGTGCTAGTTAATTATGTGATAAAGGTTACCTTGTCCTATTTACTTCTTTTGAATGCTTGCATCAAGATTCCCTCACTTATTATGTCATATACATGGGAACTAGAAATGGTAATCTTTATGTAATTTTTCTTGACTCTATTAACCCTATTTTTGGTAGATGTCTTGTATTCAATTCTAGTGATATTTCTCTTTAGCATTGTCGGCTTGTTCATGTAAATATGCATCAATTGAAGAAGTTGAGTAAAAAGGACATGGTCAAAGGACTTACCAAATTGGATTTTGAAAATGATGATGAATGCCAACCTTGTACCAAGGAAAGCAAACCAAGTCCTCCTTCAAATCCAAAGGAGTCCTTAGGCCCAAGAGAGATCTTAAACTCCTCCATAGTGATCTTTTTGGACCTATGAAAACTCAATTGCTTCGTGGTTAGAAGTTTTGTCTTGTTATTTTAATTTATTTTATCTCAATATACTTAGACCTTCTTTCTCATTTACAAAAGTGATACACTTAATGTTTTCTCTAGATTTGCAAACGGGTTGAAAATGAAGCTTCTTGCCGGATTGTTTCCATTGGGAGAATTTGAAAATTATATTTTTGAACATTTTTTTGATGCATCCGGATATGCACATAACTTCTCTTCACCTCTAACACCTCAAAAAAATGTGGTTGCAAAGAGGAAGAATGAGTCACTATAGGAAATGTCTAGGACCATGCTTTTAGAGTATGACACTCCAAAAAAGTTTTGGGCCGAAGCTGTTAGTACTTCATGTTTTGTGCAAAATTAGATTTTCACACATCCTTATTTGAATAAAACCCTATATGAGCTATGACATGGTAGGAATCCTTCTTTCGAATATTTTTACATTTTTCGGTGTCCTTGTTTTGTTTTGAACATGAAAGATTCTCTTGACAAGTTTGATTGGAAATTGTACAAGGCTTTCTTTCTTGGCTATAGCACTACTAGCAAGGCTTATGGATTGTTAGGCTTATGTATTGTTTAATGTTGATCTATATAAAGTAGAAGAATCTATTAACATCAAATTTATTGAGACTAAAGCCTATATTACCAAAGATATTGTTCCAACTGATGATGTTGCATGTGACGTAATTCCGATCGTGAAAGAACTCAACATCACCCAAAAGGGAAAAGAGGTGGCCACACAAGAAGAAGACATAGTTGAAGAAAAGAAGGATCCAACTCCTCACTTTGAAAATAATCAACCTAAGATATAATCATAGGTGACCCCTTTGAAAGAGTGAAAACGTGGGCTACCTACAACAAGTAATAAGCAAACAATGCCTTCATCTCACAACTCGAGCCAAAGAACATCAAACAAGCTCTTGGGAATGATGAATGTACCGAGCCATGTAGGAAGAAATGGAGCAATTTGAGAAGAACAAAGTGTGGACTCTAGTGCCAAGACCATGTGATAGAAAGATCATTGGCACCAAGTGGGTCTACCATAAAATCTAGATGAAATCGGCAAGGTGGTAAGAAACAAAGCAAGGTTAGTGGCTTAAGGCTACAATCAACAGGAAGGTATAGATTTTGATGAAGCATATGCACATGTGGCTAGACTTGAGTCCACTTGTATGTTTCTTGCTTTTTTTGTTATAAGAACTTTCTTCTATATCAAATGGATGTTAAATGTGTGTTTTTGAATGGTACTATTGAGGATGAAGTGTATGTTGCACAAACTCCGGGCTTTGAACATGAAAGTTTACCTAACCATGTTTATCTATTGCAAAAGTCTCTCTATGGCCTCAAACAATCACCTTGAGCTTGGTATGAGAAATTAAAGAACTTTTTGTTATATTATGTATATATATCATGGGGAAAATAGATTCTACCTTGTTTCTCAAACACACTTCTAACAATTTTCTTATAATTCAAATTTATGTTGATGATATCATTTTTTACGGAACTAATCTTGATATTTTCCAAGTGTTTAGTGATCTTATGCAGAGTGAGTTTGAGATGAGCATGATGGGTGAGCTTAGTTTTTTCCTTGGCATTCATATCAAGCAAACTAAAGATGGGAACTTCATCAACCAAGGCAAGTACACAAGTGAACTACTCAATCTCTTTGTAATGGAGAACACCAAGTTGATGGACACCCCCATGTCAAACACCGCCAAACTTGAAAAAGATGAAGAAGGTGAGAAAGTGGATGAGAAGCTCTATAGAGGTATGATTGGAAGTTTACTTTATTTAACTTCCTCTAGACCTGATATAATGTTTAGTGTTGGCTTGTGTGCTCGCTTTCAATAAAATTCCAAGAAATCTTATCTTATAGATGTTAAGAGGATTTTAAGATACTTAACCAAAACCCAAAATTTTGGACTAAGGTATCCCAAGTCAAGGGAATTTACTCTTACAACTTATAGTGATGTGGATTACACATGATGTTTGATTGATAGACAGTGCACAAGTGGCACTTGCTTCCTCTTAGGACCATGCTTGGTGTATTGGCTTTCCAAGAAACAGAGCACAGTGGCTTTATGAACTACCAGGATTGAATATATTGCATCCGGGAGTTGTTGTGCCCTGGTTCTATGGATGAAGCAAATGCTCTAAGACTTTAACATTAATTTTGATGCTTCTCCTATCTTTTGTGATAATACTAGTGCAATTAATTTATATTACAATCCTACATTGCATAGTAGAGTCAAGCATATAGAATTTCATCATCATTTTCTTTGTGATCACATTGCCAAGAAGGATATATATATCATGAATGTGGACACGAAAAATTAGTTGGAAGATATTTTTACTAAACCTCTAGCTGGAGAAAAAATTAATTTTATTATATCCAAACTGCTCATAACTACTTTGGATGAATCTAATATACCTTATAGTTAGTTTCTATCTATCCTATATGCTTTGCTCATGTCTCAATCACCCTTGTTTGCTAAAATGCTAAAATTTTCTTGTTCTTTTGCCTTTTTTTGCTTGTTTTAGATATTTTTTGCAAATGCTTGTTTTATTTATAAATAGTACCCAATGATGAGTGATATGTGCATAAGTATGTGTAAATGCAAAATGGACCAAAAAATAAATTTAATTAGCACTCAAGTGGATAGAAATTAATATTTCTAATGATGGATCAGATTCACCATTGGCTGAGTTGCCAACTCAATCGATCTGTGGTCGAGGGCTTTTGTAAAAAGCCATTCGATTGAGTTTCCATCTCAGATAACTCAACCGATGTCCAGGCTAGATAAAAACTTAAGTAGGGTTCAACCGACTTTTCTCCCTCTCAACTAGATAAAAATCGACTGATCCCTTCTCTAGCTCCCTCAAGATCTCAACCCTAGCCCCGACCTTCCTTTTCCTAGCCCTAGCCAACCCTTGCTTGATCTTCCTAGATCCCTCACATATTAGACCTAGGTGTTTGGACAACCATTGGTGGTTCTTCCCTCATTTTTTACCCCTCAATCTTCTTCTTTCTACCTCCATGGTTTCTAATAGGAGAAAGATATCTACCCCCTTCGAAGCACCATCCTCTTCATCCAACTCTTACCTCATTTTGTTTAATGATACCTTCTTTTTCTCCAATGAAGCTCTAAATAGGTACAAGGACCTCCTTCCTAGGAACCCCTTCACTTTTTGTGCCTTGTTTGAGCCTCACCTGCGTAGGCAAAAGGTCATCGATGAGGTAGCCAAGTTGTTGTATGACCATCACCTAGCTGCCCTGAGTGTCAAAAACCAATGTTATAACAACTCCATCACAAGCACTAAGGTAGTTCTTGAGTTCTATGTAAATTTTTCATAGAATTATGACACTCTTTTACCCCCGCATTATACTTAAGTAATTCTTACTTCCATGATTGTCGGTATGAAGTTCAAAATCTTAGAGGATACCTTGAATATGTTTTTCAATGGTAATGAGATGACCGACACATGGAGGAAAGACTACCCTGAGTATTTTGACCTCCTAGACCCTGAGGCCTTCTACAAACAATATGATATCACTCTCCCTGACATACATAAGTTCTTGAAGAACCTCAATTTCCCTATAGGAAGAAGTCCACCCTATCTTTATCTACCTTAGACCTTAAAAACTACATTCTCAGTCTAGTAGTCAACTTCAATATTCATCCCAAAAAGAATTAGAGTAAAATTGCAGAGAATACCATAGTGATTATGCTTTGCCTTTTGAAAAACTTCAGAGTCAAGTGGTCTAGATACATTCTTCACCATATGACCTGCTTTGACTCTGGGAAGAACACTCGAGGTACCCACCCACCCTACCCAACCTTGATTTGTGGTCTCTTTCAATCTGCCATTGGGAATGCTCTTTCTCATGATCTTCATCACAAGCATTCTAGAAAAGGAATTTGTATCAGTGATACCAAAATCAAGAAAATCTTGCCTCCAACTTCTTCCACCACACCTGGAGCCTCTACCTCAACCCATGCATCTCCACCTCCACCACCATCCTAGCCTACCTGTGTCATTTTCAATGTATCCAATGAATCCCTCATGGGTTACATGATACATCAGCAGACGTACAACCTACAGGTTCAAGAGCATCTACATCAGGATCTATGTTCTATCACGTCTTCCATGAACCTATCATGTGCCCATCCCTACCCTGCCTACTAGCCCTACCTAGGTGGTGATTATGCATCCTATGCATATAATCACTTCTACCCAGACCCTCCACCTACTGCTTCCACTGTTACACCCTCTACTGCTGGTGGATCTACCCCTGGAGTTCTACCTCGCCCTGCTAGCCCTATATCTACCTTTCTTGGAGGACGTGGCACCTCTTTTCACACTTTTCTTCAAGCCCATGACCTACATGACTTCGGTATGTCTTGGGCTGATCAGAATTTCGTGTGGCCCGATCGTGGTTTTGGTCCTTCTATCAATGAGGAGATGCTCGACCAGTTTGATGAGGAAGTTTATGTTGATGAGGAGGCATCTAATGATGATAGTGAGGATTGTTCATATGCTTCTGATGATGGCTTTGTTGGTGGCTCTGGTGATGAAGGTGAAGTTGCTGACTCTGCTACACCTTTAGAAGGAGATGATAACTATGAGCCTGAAGCTGAAGATGATGATGCAATGGACATAGATTCCATAGACATTTATATGTTTTAGTTTTAGTCTTTATATGATGATCATATATATATATATATATATATATATATATATAGGCTATTTTGCACTTAAAACATCTGGACACGTTATTTGAGATGTACTATTTTCTATCGTCATGTAGTTTTCATCATTCTAGCTTGTACTTGCTTTGAGAACATGCTTATGTGTTGTAATCTAAATCATCTGTATCATAACTCTATGTACATTCCATTATGTGAGTTATTGATATGTGTTCCATATTTTGATTATGACACGGGTTGCTTGTTTCTCTTTTGTCTCTCTTTGATGAGTGTTGTGTGGTTGCATGTTTTATCTTCTGAATGGATGTTTTGGTTGTGCTTGGAGAAGACCCATTTTTATGCTCTTATACCCCCCTTAATTTTTCATAATGCCAAAAGGGGGAGAGAAGTTTAATGTTTTGAATCTCAACCATATTTCTTTTAGTGCCTATGTGATCCTTTTCTTATCTGAGAATATGTTTTATCATGTGACTTTCCAAAGGACCATATAGTCTACATGTTATATTTCTTTGTGTGGAAAGACTAAAAATGTAGTTAAGAGTGATCATAGATTGAGGATGAGAAATTCACATTGTTAAAATTATGAATCCCCTTGAAATTCACAAGGCTACGATATAACTTTACATATCCTTTTCAATATGTTGAGAAATGGTTTTTTCATTGTAAAAAATGGGGATAATGTTGACTTGAGAGTTATACATTGTCCATATTTTGATATTGACCCAACCATTCCATTCATATGTATCTAATATGTTTGTTTAAGATTGATTTCAGACTTTAGGTACATGAAAAGGATGAAATTACACAAGCCCTAGCTTGTCCAAGTTCAAGTCAAAACCAATGCAAATGTGCAATTTGGGAAATCACTCCAAATCACCTTAGAATATTTTTGTAATCATTTGTCTTGATGATATGAATTGTAACTAAGATGAGAAAAAATTAGGGACACTTAATTCCAGTGTTTGATTACTCAAAAATCATCTTGGAAAATTTGTCACAACAACTTTATTGGTCGAGCTTGAATCTCGACGGATCTGTGATGGATTTTCTAAAATGATTGCATCGGTCGAGTTACACTCTCACAAAACTCGGCCGACCAACTCAGTGACCAAAGTCGATTTTGACTTATTGGTCGAGTTATCCCAAGACAAACTCGACTGATAGTTTCAAAATTGGCTTTGTCAGTTAGTGGATCGGTCGAGTTACCTTTATTAAAACTCGACCGAATGTACTATATGAAAAATGCATAAAAAGTGATTCCAACCATTGGAGAGTTGCTAGAAACGAAAATAGATCCATTACAAGTTGTAAAATGGCTATTTGTTGTTCTTAAGTGATCCCACACTCAAAGGATTACCCCCATCTATAAATAGGACCTATTGGAGTTCATTCTAAGGTTTCTTATCATGCTATCCTTGGTCCTTGCTATAGTTGAGTGTGCTACAACCCTCTAAGCCCTTTTCTCTCTCTCATTTACAAAGAATTTCGTGATTATGAGTGACTTAGGCATGTTGTAAGAGAGCTACCTCTATATAATCTTGTAAAGCTCTCCATCTTCCCAATCCCCTTTCTCAAAGAGCAAATGTTAAAGTGATCTTCTCAGAGTGAAGAAGGATTTGATGTTCTTCTTCAAGGTTGAAGAAAGTGTGAAGATCTACTCCAAGTGAAGGAGAAGGACAAGGTGGAAGATTTAAGAGGAGTGGGTAATGCATGTAAGGACAAAGACTTGTGGAAAGTGTGGGTAAGTCCTTGGTGAAGACTGAAGACATCTTGATCAAGTAGGCAAGTCCTTGTGTAGGTGGAAGACTCTTGTCCTGGATAGGTAAGCCCTAGGATGTAAGGTGGTTTTCTTGTATCTCTTATAATAGAATATAAGTATGCATGGGTTGCAAAGTCTTAGAGATCGACCTCGCTAGGTAGTGGATTGACAGTAACCTAGTTTGGAGATTGGAACCACACTAAACACCTTGTCCAAGTGTTTGTTTCAATCTATATCATCCTTGTTATTCTTGTTTAAATAGAATTTCAAATTCAGTTCTAGAATTTGGTTTCAATTGATATAATTTGAAGGTCTAACTAATCTTGTGAGAATTTGGAAGCTCTATTCACCCCCCTCTAGAGCCCTAAATCCAACAAGGGCAAGGTCCATTATCATATTTACAAGATCAATGTTTAGAAATTAACCCAAAATAATTATAAATTTAATTGAATGGAAAAGAGTTTATTCAATATGAAAGATAAACTCTCCAATAAGGATTCACGTGGTATGAAAAACTATTGTTTGCAACTAGAATTAAAAAATTTCTAACTAAATTCTCCACTGAAACTTTGAACATTTTTCTTTTTTGGTTCCTTCTTCTTAGGATTTCCATTTTGTAGATTAGTAGTAGTTTAACCTAAAGCTCCATGAAACAAAAAATCATTCAGTATAACAAGTTATACTAGTATGTTGGGGAAACAAAATATTCACATGTAATTGTAACAATTGTGGAATGGACGGGGGACGAGGGGGACGAGGAGGGCGTGGCGGCGGTGGCCGTGGGCATGCAGATTGGGGTAACAATGATCCGAGGGGGGCACACATACTTTAAGGGGATGGTAGGGAACACCACCCTTACGAGGAAAGCGAGCTGTGGAAGGATCCGGAGAAGCAAGGAGACCCATGTTGCAATATAAACAAGGGAGTTAGGGTTGGTATTCCGGTAGTCGGGATCGAGCTTCACTATGAAGGAATGAAAGGTGATGGCACCAGTTCTAACAGCACGACTTCACCAGAGGAGACTTTGAAAACTCAAGCTTCGATAGAACATTTCCCACCGCTACACGTAAACCCTGAACAACCTCCGGTTAGGGGTTGGGGTCCCCAGAAGGAATCTGCGGCAGAAGCAGAGCCGTTGTCATCGTATATCGTAGATCTATATCAAGATGAAGCAGAACCTTTTTTGAATAAGCAGAAGGATGTTTTCCTTGAAACCCTATATGAAAAGACTCTTTCGGTTTCGGACGTCAAGCTTAATATGGGAGATGTTAGACCATCCCTGATAATAAACCCAGATGTAGAAGAGACGTTGGCACGACCGTGGATGTATACGGTTGTTACGCGGCTCATAGGTACAGATGTGGGCTACATGACCATGCGGGATAGACTGAAAATGCTCTGGAAGCCGATCGGGAGGTTCAACATATTTGAGGTGGACTTAGGGCATTATGTTGTTCAATTCTCTTGCGCATGGGACTTCGACATAGCTCTTACTGGAGGTCCATGGAAGTTGTTCAGATGTTGTTTAGCAGTATGGAAATGGCACCCATCCTTTAGACCTACAGAATATCTGCCTAACTTTCTGGTCACTTGGGTTAGAATCCTTGACCTTCCGCTACATCTTTATGTCCCGACTATGTTTGACTACATAAGGATTGCTCTGGGCAGCCTTGTGAAGGTAGATGTGCATACCATGGCAAGAACTCGCAACAAGTTTGCTAGACTTGCAGTGGAAGTGGATACCATGAAACCTCTGGTTCATATGATTGCTATCAATGATGTCATCTACCAAGTGGAGTATGAGGCATTCCCTGAAACCTGCAGTGGCTGTGGAAAATTGGGTCACTCACAGGAGAAATGTACTCGCATTGGGCAGAACAAAGAGGGTTATATGAACAAAGATCAAACACAACAGGCTACTAATAATGCCAATGAGACTTCCATAAATAAATGGCACATTCAGCGAAGGAAAATGACTGCTAACAAGCATTGCAACAATGAAAAAGCTAGGCATACAGAAAAATAGCCAGATAGAACAACGCAGACAAATAAGTTCCAGTCCCTGGTGGACCTTGAAGAAGCTGTACAGGACACTGCGACCTAGAAAGAAAATGTTCCACAACGTCAAGAAGACGGAAGGACAGACAATGATAAAGATTATACTAAAGAAGGGAGGAAAGGGGATAAGGTGTGGAAGAAGAAATGTATTAAAAGCAGCGACGATAAAAGAAAGGCCCTGAAGGAGATCACGGTTACTGAAGTGCAAGGCAAAAAGAACAAGATTGATCACACTGCTGTCAATCCAGACGTTGATGAGGTTATAGAGGAAATCATACTAGTGGAGGAGAATGAAGAGATGACAGATGTTATATAAGAGATGGTTGTTGTGAATGAGCACCAGAAGGATCTTTCAGGTGACAACCCATCTGTTGAAGGTGAAAACAATATTGTGGTAAATGAGGTACAGGCGAATGTCCTTGGCATTGGGACAGAGCCATGTCTGGAAGATAATGTGCCTGCTGAAACTCCACCGCCCCTTATGGGACGGAAGATCAAAGGGAGCATACCCAAATTAAAGCACACTAAATTCAAACCCCTTAATGAAAAGAGAAGGAAAAGCCAGCGACTGAAACTTGGCCTAGTTTCTGCATTGGAAGGAATTAAAGACGAGGAGGCAGAGAAAGAGAACATGGATCCACATGAGAATGAACAGTAGGTGTTGTTCGATACCCTTACACCTTTAGCAGTTGTTAATGATCAATACAATCTGTTGGAATTCTAGAGGAATCGGAAATAAAGATACATGACATGTCCTCAAAGACATGATCTTGCAGAAGAAAGCAAAGCTTGTGGCCATTTTGGAACCTAGGATCAGCGGGGATGATGCCCTCAGAACGATCAGAAAGCTGGGATTTGATAAATCCCACAGAGTGGAGGCGAGAGGGTTTGCAGGAGGCATTTGGGTTGGATGGAAATATGTGGACTGTAAAGTTGAAGTTATCAATAGCCACAGACAATTCGTTACTTGCCTGGTGAATAATAGCACTTACATTACCTTTGTCTATGACAATCCTCATGTGCAGGTCAGAACTCTTCTATGGAAGCATCTAGTAGCCATGGGCAAGAAATTTCATAAGCCATGGATCGTCTTGGGAGATTTTAATGCAACTCTTAACCCAAGTGAAAGAAAAGGCTGCAAAGGTTTCAAATATAAAGAAGCTGATTTGTTCTCCAACACTCTCCTTGAAGCAAACTTAACTGACTTGGGGTTCTCGGGTATGAAGTTTACTTACAAACACGGAGCAAAGCATACCAGGATTGACCGTGCAGTATCTAATACGGACTTTATTATCAAATACCCACATTTTGTGGTAGAACATCTCCCTCATGTATGGTCTGATCATAGTCCTCTTGCAATAGTGGACATCACTAGGGGTAGAATTCCCCATCGTTTTTTTATCAAAAGATCCTGGTCGATCAACGTCGATTTTCAGAACAGGCTAAAATTTTTTTGGGACAACAATATTGATTTTCATAGTGCTTTGAACAAAGCAAATTTTGAAATTAAGAAGTGGGCCGAGGATCATTCATCTATTACTGCCAAGACGAAGGCAAGCTTTTAAGGAACATTGCCAACTTGCAAGCACAGATGGAGAACAATTACAATGTCACCACCGATAATCTCTGCAGTGAGTTTTTATCTCAATATCAAGCCATTCTCCAGGAGGAAGAAGAGGATTGGAAACAGAAGAGCCATCTGCAATGGACTTGCAAAGGTGACCTAAATACCAAGTTCTAAAATGCTTATGTTAAGAAAAGAAGATGATCCAATAATGTGACAACTCTGAGAACGTCGAATGGAAAGTGGACGATGAATGAGGATGAAATTCAACAGCTCATAGTCGATCATTTCAAAACCAGTTTCACCGAACCTCATACCACTGAGCAGGAGAGAATTACTATTTTTTCTGGCAAGTTTATACCACTGGCAGCCGAACAACAGGCTGTTCTCAGCAGGTTGCCTACACTCGATGAGATCTATAAAACGTTGCAATCGATGAATCCCAACAAAGCCTCCGGTCCTGATGGGGTTGATGGCTCTTTTATGTTGGCGAATTGGCATACTGTAAAATTCTCCATCTTGTAGACCATTCAGAACGCTCTTAGTGTAGGGAACCTCGATGATAAGATGTGTAATACAAGTATAGTGTTGATTCCAAAAGTGTGTAAGCCGGATAGTTGTGCACAATTCTGTCCTATTTCTCTTAACAACTTGATCCTCAAGCTGGCTTCTAAAGTGGTGGTTGAACGTATTAAGACTCATCTACAGATGTGGATTTCTCCTGCTCAGAGCGCCTTCATTCCTAGTAGAAGAATCTCAGATAACATTGTAGTGGTCTAGGAGATTCTGCATATGATGCGGCGGAAGGGAGGTCCTAGAACCATGACCATCAAGGTGGATCTCTCGAAGGCCTATGACAAAATGACATGGCCTTTTATAGAAGATACACTGAAGAAAACTGGCATTCTGGGGACCATCGTTTCTTATATTATGAATTCCATCTCGGGTGGAGAAGCTGCAATTATATGGAAGGGTAAGGAGGCGGGTAGGTTTAAAGCCACGCGTGGACTCCGACAAGGGGATCCACTATCCCCATATATATTCGTTCTGTGCCTGGAACGGCTGAGTCAGTTGATTGAGGCCAAGGTGTGTGACAGAAAATGGACCCCTAGCAAACTTATTGCTACTAGACCTGCTATTGCCCACCTGTGTTTTGCCGACAATATGATCTTGTTTGCCAAAGCAACGGAAGAGAAGATGAGGACTATTATCCAATGTTTTAAGGAGTTCAGGGAGGTGTCGGGACAATCCATTTCTATTAACAAGTCATGTATTCACTTCTCCAAGAACGTTCCACCCAGAATCTGGAAACGGCTGTGCCATATCAGTGGTTTCTCGGAAGTGTCTGACATGGGGAAATATTTGGGCGTCCCACTGATCCACAGTAGAGTTAGACACGATATGTATGGGGGTTTGCTGGACAGAATTAACAACAACGTCAATGCTTGGTCTGCAAGGTGTTTATCGTTTGCAGGTAGAGTAGCTTTGGCTAAATCTACCTTGAGCGCCATTCCAGGTTATGTTTTGCAAACTTCCGTCCTACCTCTCAAGATTTTTGATAGAATTGATAGTAGCATTCGATCCTTTGTCTGGGGAGGTGCTCACAAAAGCCATCCAATGTCTTTGGTGGCTTGGAACAAGCTGATGGCCAGCAAAAAGAAGGCTGGCATGGGTATTAAAGCTACAAGGGAGTGGAATCTTGCCCTCATTTGCAAGCACCATTGGGAGGCTTCTACAGGAAGGAATTCTCCATGGTACAAATGTATGTACACTAGGTTACACAAGCAAAAGAACCAGTTGATTCCTAATATTTCCAAGCTTGGCCGCACAGTTTTTAAGTGTAGAGAGTTTATAGAGGAAAATTCATATTGGATCCATGTCAATGGAGAATCCATAAATGTGTGGAAGGATAAGTGGTGGGACTCGTCACAAAGTTTAGAAGGAAGGACAAAACAACCCATCCCGGATGACCTCAACGATCTCAGGGTTTCTAGTCTTATAAACCTTGACAATAACTGGGACGAGGAGTTCTTAAACATGTGGGTTTCATAAGAGGACATCATCAAGATCAGGCAGATGCAAATTCCTGGGAACACTGAAGATCACGACCTGAAGGCCTGGATTCATAAAGAGGAAGGCAACTTCACATCCCAAAGTGCCTATAATTGTCTGCGTGATCTCATAAACATCAACACTGATGGCAAGTGGGAACTTATATGGAAGTCCAACGTCCCATCCAAAGTAAAGATGTTCCTTTGGTTGGTGGGACATAATGCTCTGCTTACCAACAGTCGGAGGAAAATCCGTCATTTGACAGAAGATAGTACCTGCCCTAGATGTGGAAGTGAGGAAGAAACTACCCTGCATGCGCTGCGTTAAACCTATTTGGAAGGAGTTGTTGGACCAGAATCTCTGGGATAAATTCTTTAATGAGATGGACGTATGGAATTGGTTGTCCTTTCAGCTTGGTCAGTCGGACATATAGAGAGACACCATGACTTTAGGCTGCCATTCGATTTGGAAGTGCAGGAACTCTGAAATCTTCGAGAATACAAAGGAAAGCATCATGCAGCAGACCCAAAGAATTAAGGTTGTAATTAGAAGATTTTCAGAGGTAAGGAACAAAATGGAAGGACAAATGAAAACCAGGAAGAAAATTGTTTGGCAACCTCCGCAACCAGATATTATCAAGATCAATGTTGATGCCACCTTCAAAAACAGCAGGACTTGTATGGCTGCGATATGTAGCGACTGGGAGGGGAAATGGAGAGGAGGATGGATCTGTAGATCAAAGGCTGGTTGCAGCCTCATGGCTGAGCTTCAAGCTATCAAACATGCAGTCAACATTGCTACGGAGTTAGAGCTAGATAAAGTTATCATCGAATCTGACTCACTTCTTGCCTGTGAAGCTTTCAGGAAAGAATCTAGAGACAGTCCCAAAACAACCAGCATTTGTAGGAAGATCATGGAGAAGATGAGGGCTCAATGGAGAATATCCCATACCAAGAGAGACATGAATATGGCAGCAGATGCCTTGGCCAAGTGCCACCAAAAAATAGGGCTACATTTCATTTATCATAGAAATGTCCCTTCTGAGTTAGGAAATTTAATTAGATCTGAATCTTGTAATGGTAGTAGTACTACCAGGTTTCCTTCAGCAAATAATAATGTATCTTGTAGCTTTGACAATGATTTTGCTTGCATGAGGGGGTGAGATGAATAGAAACCTCCTGGCTTCACCAAAAAAAAAGCCATAGCAAAAATTATGACTACAAAATTGAATAAACATTTTCTTATTTTAACCTCACCAAACTTATCCTTCTCAGTGGTGTGCCCTCTCTATAGGGGAGCCTCTTTATGGGAAACTCTCTCTTTAGGGTTTGGTCCCTGCAGTGGACATTGCATAACCTTCCCTCACTCAGGCTTGGTTCCATACAAAGTCCTTCATTTCTGGCTTGACCTAAGGTGATCTTCCTTTATGGGATTGATCACCAGTCATTCCCATGATGAATCTATTCACCCCATGGTCTTTAACTCACTAGAGATGATATAGGTTTTGAGAAAGTTACATTTATATAAGATGATATCCATAGTGACTTTATGGATTGTAGAAAGTAAATAAACATGCAAGAATTTTAATTGTAATCCAATTGGAAAACTTTGAGAAACCATAAAAGTCAGTTAAGACGATTAGTCATAGGCATAACCACATACCTTTTCTTTCATGCAGAATCGAGCTGGATACTTTAAGCATATATAATCCAATCAACTAAGCATAGTTCCAAGAAATCATTCAATCTACATGTATGTATATCTTAACATAGTGTCACTAATCATATTCAGGTCACATTAACTTAACATATGTCCTAATCTAGGGTTTAGGTTTCTCTCAATTTCAAATAAGGAATAAGGGTACCAAACCCTAATTCCCTCACACTGTATTTTAGGTTATTAATCCATATTAGATACTAGGTGAAACCCTAATTATCAAGTTACACATTTTAAACCATTTTGAGCAACTATGTTGGACTATGCAACTTAAGATTATCATGACAAGGTAAATTATGTTTTAAACCCTAATTATCATGTATATGACTCAAATGATTTTATCATGATTATCATTATTCAAAATATTTTCAAGACTTTGAATCTCATTAAATTGAGCAACTTAGTATATCGTGGACATCTAGATTAGATTATGAGTATTAAGATCACAGAAAATTACATCATTGATGTTCAAAATCTAACTACTCATATTGATGATGATGAGTCTACAAACCTTATTTATTCACCATCTTAATTATCATCATATGAGATCTTATTATAATCAACTATATCAGATTATAACGTAAGGTAAATGTATTTGATGAATTTCAACACATTAATCACAAATTCTAAAGTTTCCATGTATAAATAACCACTTAATTAGGTATTAGTCCTACTTTTGGAATTGGGATTAGAATTAGTCCTTGAATATATTTTATTCATATTCCTCCCATTTTTCTGATAAATTTGATATATATTTTCTATGTTTAGACCTACCAAATTAGTCAAAATATTTACAAGTTCTATCATTAATCGACCATCGGGGAAACGCCATGTCATCATAACATATTGACTATATTTGTGTTGATCGGTCGATTAATATCCCCTGAAATGACCTAAATGCCCCTTATGTAGTGATCAAGTTTGATAAATGGATCGCACCTATTCTGTCATTACGCCATCTAGGGTCATCATCTCCCTGAGGATGCCTTGTGCGTATGTAGACCTGCCAGCCATGATGTCGACCCTTGTGTGGCTCTAGTTTGAGGCCTCTATCTCCATTGACGAGGGTCCCAAGCTCTCCGCCCCACTTAGCTAGATTTAGCGGGCTATTGGATGTGGCCTCTAGTGTCCACGAAAGGAGAAAGTAGGTCATGATTTGTAGGTACTCGTAGTAGGTTTACATAACTGAAGAAAGAGTTCAAGCCATTACCTAGGCATCACCGATGCATGGATAGTGGTCTGAGACTTGTCTCAAATTCCCTAGGCTCTTGTATCTATTCTAGGTGTTTTTCTCATGTTGGTTGCATAGGAGGAGGTGATGAAGCATTGTTCTCATGACCGTATAATATCTCTAATTTGTCTAGAGTCTAGGCCTCACCAAATAGTTTGCTTAACTCCATTCTTCTTGCCAAATGCAACCCCTCACTCTTATATAGGTCTTGGGGAGTACGGGAGGGAGGAGATATTGGTAGGGTTTAGGTTCCTCAATGGGTTGAAGGAAAAGGAAACACTATCCCAAAAAGGTACTTTTTCCTTTTTAATATAAAACCCAAATTTGGAAAGTATTTATATCTCCCTCTCCATAACACACTTTCCTCTCAAAATTTAGGAAAACTTTCTAATTGACTTTACCTTTTTCTTGGCAAAAATTTGTATCCAAGCAAAGCGATTAATTAGTCCAAACTTGTCTCTTTATAAATTTAAGGATAATTACATATTTAATTTCCTAGATACATGACATCTTTTAATGTTCTAAATGTTCTTACATAGTCTTATATTGGGATCATTTACCATTTAAAATTGTATCAGATATTTATTATGGGCATGAAGACCCCCTTTTTCCTATTTTGTATCCTAGGGACCTACTTGTACATATTGGTTAAGAAAAGCATACCTCTATCTCATCTTTACTTCAATTGTCTCCAAAAATTAAAGGAAACCTTTTTGATACTACATCTTGGTTTGGGTAGGTTTGGTGTCAAAATACAAGGATTAAATATCTTTTCTTTCCCATAAAGAAAAAGCTTTATTTTATTTATTTAAGGCATCAAATAGTTTCTTTTCCCATCCAAACTAGGAAAACTACCCTATTTAATATATTTTCTCATTGTGTGCACTATTAGGAAAACCAAAATTATTAAGTTGTCATCAACTCATCTTTTCTAGAACACTTCACACAATTCTATAATTGAATTGTCAAATGTCAATTACCTTTAGAAATTCTTTTATTATTGGATTTTGCTTTCTTTCATTATCAAAATTTCTACTAATGGATTATTGAAAACAATAAAAATCGAAAAATGCATTGTAAAGGATAAATTGTGTTTAAATCCATAAATTTAAATCAAATCATACCTAGCTCTCTAACATATCCTTATCACTCTAATATTTTCAATACAAACATGTAAATACATGTGTAAAACCATGTGATGACAACACCACTTGAGTGCTAGTTGTAATATGTACACTCAATAATATATATACATATATATACATATATATAGTAAGACTAGAGTGCAGTAGAGTGTACAGATCACACCATACACTCAAGTGGTGTTTACATATTTAGATAATTTTTTTAACAAATCCAAATGGTTCATATTCATTGCTATAATAAATATAGCCTACGCACAAAATTTGATCTCATTTGAATTTTTCTAAGTCACTCTTTTATGATCAAGAAAATCAACACACAAAACTAATTTGAATTGCATAATTTTTGTTTCCTTTAGATGCATGACCTATAAGTGTCCAAATGAGCTCTAATGTTTTATGTATCATGTTCATATGATATTTAAGAAGTCCAATTGTTTAGATTTTAAAATTTATGGAAAATGACTTGAGCATATTTGATCTCTGAGACACTCAAGTGTGTTCTAGTGTGACTATATATATATATATATATATATATATATATATATATATATATATATATATATATATATATATATATATATATATATATATATATATATATATATATAGAAAAGGGAGCCTATCCCTAAGGGATATGAAATTTCCTATACTTTTTCCTAATTTGGTGTGTTTCCTAAGACATTTTGCATGGTCCAACTGTATAGATTTAAAGTTCAGGTAAATAAGTTGTGTATCAAAAATCATCCAAATCAGATATGTGTAGCACCTTCAACTTGAAGTTTTACTCTCAATTAAATGAATGGTAACTCTGAAAATCAGATGACATCAACAAATATCACTCAAATGTTTTCCACTTAAGTAAAAATGGGATCATCCTAAAATTTTAGTAGCATCTAATCCAAATTATATATTTTGTATCCATACAGTTGGATTAGATTAATTACCACTTCAACCATGCCAAATAGACATTGGTATAGGAAGTTTCCTATACCTATTAGCATAGGCACCTGATATATATATATATATATATATATATATATATATATATATATATATATATATATATATATATATATATATATATATATATATATATATCGATATAGAGAGAAAGAGAAAGAGAAAGAGTCTATACACTATACTCATCCATAGTTAGTTATTTCTCTAAACTAAGTAGTAATTTCTCTATTTTCCTTATTATAACATACATATGCATTAGTAAAGGTTAAAAGGGGAAAATTAATTATTTTCCAATTTAGTGATATATATAGGCCCATCTTTATTGCCCGCTCGGGTAGCTACCCGCCCACCCTTCCGACCACAAAAAAAAAATCGCAATTGTAGAGAACTATTTTTTCTAGCTCTCCAAAAAAATTTAGCCAAAAATAATATCATTTGCCCCTCCAAAATCAAAAAAACCCGTCCTTATATATATCTGCTATATATTTTGTACAGAGTTACTTTTTTGACACCATAATTACTTTTTTTACAGTAGAGTTACTTTCTTAGCCAGGAGAGTTACTTTTTTGGCTGTCGGGTAGAGAAAATCTAGGCTACCCATGCGGGCAATGAATGAACGCCCTATATATATATATATAATGAGATAAAGATACTTTACACTATACTCATCCATGGTGAGTTATTTCTCTAAACTAAATAGTAATTTCTCTATTTTCCTTATTATAACTTACATATGTATTAGTAAAGGTTAAAAGGGGAAAAATAATTACTTTTCAATTTAGTAAATACGTGTGAAATCTAGGGTTCTATGATAATCTAAGTAATATAGGTTTCTCTACTAATAGGTTTAAAAGAAGTATGTTGGAAGGGGTAGTATATTGACAAAAATGATAGTAAAATAACTAAGATATTTCCATTATCTGATTGAAGTAACTCTCCTTGCATAAACATTGGTGCATGAGACCAAGAATAAAATATAAGATGTATGTAGCTTGTTACATCCTATGTATCTTGTTACATCCTATGGGTAAATTTAACTAGATACTAGGATGGACACATGTGTATTTTAAGAATGCATATGATGCAACTGATGTGACTTGTTGATGTTTAAAGAATTATTATGCATTTAGGTTTCTAACTAGATTGTATGATGATGATATGATTGGTATGATTTTTTTATCATGAGGAACCTCTATTAGTAGGGTTATAAATGGATGTAGGTATACCCGCATATCAATGAACACACACCGTTCAAGATACATCATGGGTATACTTGCATACCCTATTTTATCTATTATGTAAATAGTTATGTATGTAACTTTACTTGGTATAACCATATACCTATTATTATGAATATATATATATATATATATATATATATATATATATAATTTTATTATTATGTTGTACAAATTATATAAGGGATGATCACTACTTGTTAGGTTACATTGTAGAAGTTGAAATTTCGGTCTTTAAAAGTATTAAAAATATTACCGACTGAGCATTTTGCATGTTCGTGTAAAATTTCATCATTTGTTAGCGAAATATTAGATAATATTATCCATCAATTTTATCATGCAATACTATCCTAATATGTACCATGTCATGAATTATTCAATTTATTTTTCTTTTTGTTAACATGTTTACTAGATAGGAAACACTACACTGCAAACTGGTATTAAGGAAATATTAGATTCTTGATGAGTAAAACTGTATGACTAAAAATGGAATAATAATTTATTAAAACTAATGCCAATTTACATGATATTAGGAAAAAAAGATCAGATGATGCATGTCATATACATAGAAATTTATAGTTCTCTTAATTGTCTTATACCTACTACCTGCACCTCAAACCCACTGGTCACACATGTATAAGTATGATGCGTGTATGATTTTTGACAAACAGGCATATAAGTATACCCCTAATCGCTTAACTAAATGGATAAGGTTACCAATATGACCATAATAGCACCATACACTAACAATTTACACCCCAACCCCTCAAGAAAGGCCATATTGGACTCAACCTAATAGAGTAAACCCTGACCCCATGTCATTTCCAAAAGCATGGAATGTTGACACAAGGCTAAACTTGGTCTAGTGCCTTCTTTAAGTTCCCACGATTGAACGACACAACCTATTTCTACAAACGTATTTTGGTCATATTACAACACATCCATATAAACAAAGCATGCACCTAAAAATTGAGTCAGGAGATACATCATTGAGTAAATAAACCTCCCTTGGACTTGAGTGTCCATGGATGAATTTAAGACACCACAAAAACCAGACTCCCACCTTTCACCATTAACCACATGACGGAGACTCCTCACTGCAAAAAACCACTAGTTAATATGTTGAGAACCTAAAAAGGATGAGAAACCACGATATTGTACCAAACTCCCAGTGAGAAATTCATCATTTTTAGAGTATATGTATATTCAAGATCTACTACATATTAAATTAAACAATTCAATGTCAAAGAGAAAATTCTACAAAAAATGTTCAAGGATTATATTCATTGTACAATAAAGACAGTATACTAACTATACAAGTAATTCTACTTGACTTAGTTAACATATTATATTTTTAAGCCATATATAGTTGGAATCTACCACCTAGACTACTGTCTGGTGACTATTAAGTTTCCTAGACCACCAAAGTGAATTCTAGAATTATCTAGTCCCACTAATCCAAAATTTTCAAAGTGGAAGGGTTTCAGTTCCCAAATGTTGGTCTTTGTGTTAATGATAAGGGGCAAATGGTAGGATATGGGAAGTTGTGAGACAATGACATGATATTGGGTGTCTGGAGATTGTGTGCATAAAAAAGGTCAAGTTTATCCCATATGTGTCCACAGTTCCACATGTCTAACACGTTGAAGGTTGATAGATCAATAAGTTGTTGTTTCATGATGTATGTGTCAAAGTAGTGGTCTAGGTGCTATTGTGTTTGGAGGAAATTTGCATTTGGTGAAAGTCACACTGTTATGTTTCTAATGAAGTTGAAATCCCTCACCCCACATGATCCAAGGAGTGGAGGAGTAAACAAAAGTAGGCTCTTTAGTTGTTGGTGAGGTTGAAATACCACCCCCATGAGAGAAATGAAATTGGTATGACCTCCACTATCTAAAATGAGGTCTGTACTAGAGTATAATTTTTCTTCTCACCATCATAGAATATGAATATAACTAAAGCAATGATAAAAACTAGTAAGATAGAAAAATTGTAGTGTGTCTATATTATATGAAATTTACCAAGGAATATGAGATCAAACCATAGGTAAAATGCATATAATTGATTAGAAGTGATAGAGTACAAGAATGATTCATCATGCCTAATAGATAATTAACATTTATCAGAATATGCATAAATGTCAATCTTTTATCATAAATGAACATTATCGTGTCTGATTTTGACCCTCAAAAGACATGATAATTGACCACTGTGTAAATAAGTAACTAATGTAGGCATTATGGTCCTATTTAAGCACATATATAGTCGAGAAACTATGAAAAACATGCATCAATGAAGAAGGCATATGAAACTTAGAAGAAGGTATGCCATACTTCAGAGATATGGTCACTTGGACTTCGAATATAGAACTCAAATTTTCTATCATGGATGTCAAAGAAAAACTTAATTCCTAGATGGGTTTCTTAAAGAATGGATTCATCCCAAGGATACAAGGGTCGCCATATCTTATCTCTCATTATACTAAAGAATACCACACACCCAATGTTGTTATTACTCAAAGTTTCATCAAGAGTTAAAGTATACAAATGGATGATTCACCTTTTTCAAATTACTCACCAATGACAAACTAAGTTGAATGATCGAGATTACATTTATCTTCTTTGCCTAAAAGTAGATGGAACCATCAATCACATCATTTTACAATGCCCTTTAACTTTATATATTTGAATATACGATTGAGATTAACTTTGGAAACTAGAAACTTCCAATGAATCTCCTTCCTAGCAACCCTTAAGTAGTAATGTCCAATATATTGATAGTGTTAAGGCATTTGAATACAAAGGTAACTGGCAAGCCTGACTTTTTTGTTCAGCTCCTTTCCCCCTCTTTTAACTACTGTACATGGATCATCCAACTCCCAACTTTTTCTATCATCAATAAATTCATAGTTTCCTACTTATCTCTATAATTATGAAGCACACATGATCTTTAACTTAATTCATAAAAAAATTACTACATGAAACCCACACCTTTCTCTAGTTCCCATACAACTTTCTTATTTTTGCTCATGATCAACATTACATTCAAATGAGAGAAAATCACCACAACGTTTTTTCTTTTCAATAAAATTATTTTGGGGTTGAATTTCCATTTTACTTAAAAGTTTTTAAAAAAATATATGTAGACAATGATCCAAAATTTAGCAATATATGTAATAAAAGAGAGTGAATTTACTTACTTCATCAACAAACTTCTTGACTCTGATGAAGCTAGTTTTATCCAGTTTAGTATGGGGTCATTTTGTTAGGATGTTAGGCATTGATAGGTAATCATGGGTTTCTTTGCTCTCAATAGTAAAACCTAATTGTAGAATGTATATTAGTAATGAATCCTTCCTAATTAAGATAGGCAAAAGGCACATAATTGAAAATAATAAGAATCAGGGACTGTGGAGGCAACAAGCGCAACAAAAACAAAAAAATCTCCATGTATCCTACAAGCAGATCTCGTCGACAATGAAATATTCGAAAAGAGGGTTTGCGAGGTATACCTTTATCATGGAGCAAGTCTAGTGATGTCCACCTCATGTGTGGTAGTGTGTGTTGATGCGAGGATTTTGAGTCGCATTTATAGACTTGTTTTACATGCGTTTTATGTGTTTATTAGCCACTTTTGTGGCTAGTATCACATAATTCACTTACTTTAGTCTATAATCTCATTCTGTATCAAATCTCTCATATTTTATCTTTTTGAGTATAAATGATTATAATAATGGGTTTTAGCTTAGCTGATTTGGTTTTGTCTTGCAATTTCAGGAAAAATGAGTATACATAGTTGTCGATACCATCGACACCCCTTCGATGGTATCGACATAGTCACAGTGAGAGAGCTGCAAGGAGCTAAGATGACTCAATACCATCGAATGGGAAGTCGATGGTAGCGAGATACCTTCAGCGAGCCAGCAATCAACCGGTCGATACTATCGACACAAAACTCGATACTATCGACGTTCTACAGCTTCAGCGACAGATTGGTGATAAAACCGACACCTAAGGGTGTCGATACCATCGACCAGCGTCGATGGTATTGAGTCTGCATCAGATAGAATGACAGAGAAGAAGGAAAGCTTGCCAATATTTTGATGGGTCGATACCATCGACCCACGTCGATGGTATCGACGCCATCAGATTAGTTTTTGTTCCAGATCGGCCCGAATCCAACGGTGGTGATATTTCGACGATCTAATTTGGTGTTTATACCTAATGACAGTGGCCAGGAGCGATCTATCACGTCATTAGCCGCTGCACACATCCCAAGGAGAGGAAGAGAGAAGAACGGAGCCCAGAAGCATACCCGATCATTTCGAGATCCGTAGAAGACATTTTCCACCGCCGAAAGGATGTAGATCGCACACTCTATGTCGAGGGATGCTTGGATATTCTCCGTTCAGGGGTTTACATCACTTCATCAACAATATTCTCCATGTTTTCCCTTTCTTCCATCATGTCCTGCATTGATATGAACATGCGGGGCTAATCTCCTTTGTCTTTAGGACCGGGAGTAGCCCGGGTAATCGTTGTATGACGTTTTTATCATAGTAATTCATATTGTATCTCTTAAATATGTGGTATGATTTCGTTTTCTCCAATATATCATTATGATTGATCACCTTAATGATAATCCAATGCCTTTAATTGCTTTGAAAGAAGAATTAACGGTTGAAAAGAGATGAAATTCACATTAATTAATGAATCCCTTGAACAAGGTGATGTACGGTTAATGATGGAAACCCAGAGTTTGGTATTCATGCACCTAGTTTAGGATATAGGTTACTACGATAGTGGAACCGACCTAGATTTAGGTAGTGAGTTGTATCACGACAGTGAACAATTCTGACTACAGGCCACTACCCAGAATGAGAGATGAATTTGATTAACTATATAGAAATAAATACAACGAGAACCCGCGATGAAACCGCAATCCTAAAGATTCGCATCTAAATTGATTAAACTCAACATTTAGTCGATTGCTTTGTTTTCTTCTATTTTTCTTTTGTTTTTTTTAATCAACTCTCAAAACTTTTTAATCGGTTTAGTTGATCGCGAGTAGTTAGTAAGTAGTCTACCGATAGTTCAGTGTCCATGTATTCGACTCGGGCCTCACAAGGCCTATATTACTCTGACACATGCACTTGCATTATACATACGGTAAAAATCGTGTCAAGTTTTTGGTGACATTGCCGAGAACACGGCAATTGTCGGCACTACGAGTTCTGCAAGCGGCCATTCTAGGCCACATTTTATTTTATTATTATTTTTGAAATTCATCATTTATCTTTCATATTTAGCAATCGTCTAGCATTGTACTGAATCAAATTTATTACCTTGTAGGTACCAATGCATGGTGAAGACACATAGTACAGATTACGCATAGCCATCACCAAAGGTCCCGTTCTGGGGATCAGACAACGAGGAGAACAACATTCAAGATCAACCTGAGGATATAGATTCAGACTCTGAACCAGAAGCTATGGCTGAGGAATAGACAATCTTCGAGAAGATCAAGGCGTCTTCTGCATCTACATCGAAAGAGCCGATCAAGAGATAGGCTATCAACATTCCCAATTATAAGATCAATCTAGGCCTAATAAATTTGGTCAAATCAAATGCATTTCACGGGCTTAAAAATGAAGATCCGGTAACTCACATTATCCAGTTCGTGGAGAACTGTGATATGATCAAAATCGATAGGTTCCCGCAAGAGACTCTCTATTTGAAATTATTTCCTAGCTCGCTAGCGGGAAATGCTCAAGAATGACTGCATAACTTGGATGACGAGTATGTGGAGTCGTCGGATCATATGGTCGAGGTGTTCTTTGAGAGATTCTTTCTTCCTGAGAAGACTAATGATCTTGTAAGAAAGATCCACAACTTCAGCCAGAAATCCGGGGAGACATATTCTGAAACTTGGGAACGTTTTCAGATAATGCTACGCAGGTGCCCACACCATGGGCTGGATAAGGAGAAACAAGTCAAGATTTTCTATTTTTCTCTTTCTGAGCATGATAGAAGCAACTTGGATTCAGCAAGTTTGGGGTTCTTCTTGAACAACACTGGCACTATGTGTTGGGAGATCTTGAAGAATATGGCAAAAAAGCAGTCTTGGGGGGATATAGATGCACCCGAACAGGTTCGGGTGGCAGGTGAGTCAAAGGCAATCAAGGAGCTGAATGAGAAGATGGACCTTTTAGCCAAGAAATTGCTAGCAAAGGAAGACGCCGAATCTGATGATGAAACACAGGTGAAATTTATACGCCAGCACCAGGGGTACAGAATCAATGATTATTCTTGGAGGAAAGATAAGAAATTTTCATGGAAGGACCCAAACAATTTCCTACAGGACCCCGATGAAAAACCACAACCGCCAGAAGAGGACAAGAGCAATGAGTTTCTCAATCAAGTAATCAAGCAGAATCAAGAACTCATGAGCACGTTTGGTCAGCAGATTAAGAAACAAGGAGAATTTATGAATCAATTTGGGCAGACCTTACAAAGTCATGGGGCTCAGATGAGAACTATGGAGACACCATTAGCACAGTTAGCAGCTGAGATAGCAAATATGAAAAAGCCAACACAACAAGGCTTTCTTGGAAATACAAATGTTCCAGGAGGAAATCAGTAAGCCAATGCAATTCTATTACGGAGCGGAAAGAAGATTTTAAACCACAGGGCCGATGAACCGAGCACACCCCAACCAAAAACCACAGGTGAGGCCACAGAGGAGGTTACAATCACAGAGCCAATAGAGGATGTGGTAGAGGATGCCACACCATAACCCATTGTAGAGGGAGAGACTCAGAAGAGGACACCATATGTGCCGCCACACCAGAGGGCACAGACTGTCCCAGTTCCATATCCAAACAGTTTGAAGGCTAAGAAAGTGGACGCTCAGTTCATGAAGTTCCTAGATAGCTTTAGGAAACTTTCTGTCAACATTCCACTGTTAGAAGCAATAGAGTAGATACCCTCTTATGGCAAGTTTTTGAAAGATATAATCACAAAGAAGAGGAAGATTCCTGATACTGAGGTCGTGGTTCTTAAAGAGAAAGTGAGTGCCTTTATTATGGGCACATTGCCACCTAAAAGACAAGATCTGGGCTGCTTCAATATTTCATGTAACATTGGTAAGGTGAAGTTCAGCGAAGCATTGTGTGACTCCGGGGCAAGTATCAATTTGATGCCTCTTTCTACTTTCAAGAAGTTGGGACTTAAAGAATCGAGACAAAGCAACATGGAGATTCAATTAGCGTACAATTCCATGGTTAAGCTGTATGGTATTTGCGAGGATGTTTTGGTTAAAGTTGACAGGTTTGTATTTCCAGCAGATTTTGTGGTAATGGAAATGCAAGATGAACAAGGAAATGAGCTACTCCTTGGAAGACCCTTCCATGCTACTACAGATATGATACTAGAAATGGGAAGAGGTCGTCTGACTTTGGGAATCACGGATGACCGATTTGAAATGGTTATGCCCACAAGTACAACACAATCCAAGGCAAAGGAGTAGTGTTGCATGGTGAAACATTTTGATCATAACATTTCTCTTTGTCTAGGGAAGCCATTCTTAGATATGGCTCATGTAATGACCAAGGTTGATAAGGGGACACTGGCTGTAGATATTATGGAACAAACCAAAGTTGTTTCTCTTTGTAGAGCTGTGGGGTACCCAAATGACGAAGAGGAGGAAATTCCAATTTCTACTGAAGATGATACAATAGCAAGTTCGGTCCTTGACGCCTATCCGGAATTGCCCCTTGCAGCTTGCCTTGTCAACATAATGCATGACTGGATGAGAAGCAAGTCGTTACAAGAATGCATCAAGATGCTTAAAGTGCTTTCGTGCTACTATGCCAAGTATTATGAATATCTTGGACCCCTCCCGCCACCGCTTCAATCATCATTGATCAGTCCACCAGAGTTAGAACTGAAGCCACTGCCTCCCCATTTGAAGTATATATTCTTAGCCGATGGTGAAAAACTATCGATGATTATTTCGGCATATCTGAGTGCCGATGAAGAGGAGCAATTGTCGATCGTGCTGAAGAACCACCGCGGTGCATTTGGTTTGTCAGTTGCGGATATTAAGGGGATCTCCCCTACACTTTGCCAGCACAAGATCCGGCTCGAGGAAGGAGCCAAACCTGTAATCCAGCCACATCGTAGACTCAATCCAAGCATGATGGAGGTAGTCAAGAAGGAGGTGATCAGGCTCCTTTCTGCAGGCATCATTTACGCTATCTACGATTCGATGTGGGTAAGCCCCACACAGGTAGTCCCTAAAAAGGAGGGAATCACTGTCACTCACAACTTGTTAAATGAGCCGGTCAAGACTCGATTGGTAATCGAGTGGCGTGTGTGCATTGACTACCGTCGATTGAACTCCGCTACGTTAAAAGATCATTTTCCTCTTCTGTTCATCGATCAAATCTTAGAGCAACTGGCTAGTCGATCTCATTTTTGCTTTTTAGACGGCCACTCTGGCTACAATAAGATCTCCATTGATCCTAAGGACTAAGATAAGTCTACCTTCACTTGTCCTTATGGAACATTCGCATATCACTGTATGCCTTTCGGTTTGTGTAACACACTAGCCACCTTTCAGCGCTGCATGCTCGCTATTTTTTCTGATATGGTTGAGCGATGTCTAGAGGTTTTCATGGATGAATTTTCCGTCTATGGTGCGTCATTTGATGAGTGCTTGTATAATTTGGATAAAGTTTTACAACAATGTGAGGACACACGTTTAGTTCTCAATTGGGAAAAGTGTCATATGATGGTTAGTGAAGGAATTGTGCTTGGACACAAGGTGTCTAGAAAGGGGCTGGAGGTGGATCCAGTCAAGATTGAGGTTATTTCAAAATTTCCCCCACCTAATTTGGTTAAAGGGGTATGGAGTTTTCTCGGTCATGTAGGATTTTACCGCCGCTTTATTAAAGATTTCTTGAAAATCGCTAAACCATTGTCAAAACTGCTTGAGAAAGACGCGATATTTGATTTCAATGAAAAATGTTTGCATGCTTTTAATGTACTGAAAGAAAAGTTAATTTTTGCACCGGTTGTTCAAATGCCAGATTGGACAAAGCCTTTTGAGCTCATGTGCGATGCTTCGGATTTTGTAGTAGGGGATGTTCTTGGGCAGCGTTTCCAGAACAAACCTGCTGTGATTTTCTATACATCCAAGACTTTAAATGAGGCACAACTTAACTACACCACAATTGAAAAAGAACTTCTCGCTGTTGTTTTTGCATTCGAAAATTTTTGGCAATATCTAGTAGGGTCAAAAGTGGTGGTATGGACGGACCACGCCGCCATAAAGTACTTGATGGAAAAGAAAGATGCCAAACCTAGACTGATTAGGTGGATCTTATTTTTACAAGAATTTGACATTGAAATTAAAGATAAGGCGGGAGTTGAGAATGTGGTTGCGGACCACTTTTCTAGATTAGAGCGGGTAGATGAGAAAGATAATAATATACCAATTACCAAGACATTTCCTGATGACCAAATCCTTTCTGTAAAATTCAAGGATCCATGGTTTTCATACATTGTAATTATCTTGCATGTAAAATAATCCCAGATGATTGGACTTATCAAGAGAAAAAGAAATTTTTCCATTCTTTGATATATTATTTCTGGGATGATCCCATTTTGTTGAAGCAATGCAGAGACGGTGTTTTGCGCAGGTGTGTACCGGAGATAGAATATGATAGTGTACTTAGTCATTGTCATACACTACCAACTGGTGGTCATCATGTGAGCTCCAGAACGGCGGCCAAGGTGCTAGAGAGTGGTCTTTATTGGCCTACACTCTTCCGGGATGCCTATGACTATGTGTGAAGATGTGATTCCTGTCAAAGGGCATGTAATATTTCCAAGCGGTAAGAGATGCCCCTCAACGTGTTTCAGGAAGTTGAGGTATTTGATCTTTGGGGCATTGATTTTATGGGACCTTTTGTGTCCTCAAACTCTAATTTGTACATTTTACTTGCTGTTGATTATGTATCGAAGTGGGTAGAGGCAATACCCACAAGGACTAACAACGCTGTTGTAGTGTGCAAGTTTGTAAAAGATCACATTTTCTGTAGATTTGGTGTGCCAAGGATGATTATTAGCGATGGAGGCACCCATTTCAAGAATCATAAGTTTGCTACATTATTAAAAAAGTACGGGGTGAAGCATAATGTTGGTACCCTGTACCACCCGCAGACACAAGGGTAGGTCGAGGTGTCAAACAGAGAAATCAAGAAAATTTTGGAGTGCATAGTGGCTTCGACAAGAAAGAATTGGAGTACTTTTCTACTGGATGCATTATGGGCATATAGGACCGCATTTAAGACACCTATAGGCACTACGCCTTTTAGGTTGGCTTATGGGTGGGCCTGCCATTTACCGGTAGAGCTAGAACACAAGGCGCACTGGGCGCTAAGGAAGCTTAATTTGAACTATGATGAGGTAGGGAAGAAGCAAATGCTAGAGCTCAATGAGTTAGATGAGCTAAGGATGAACGTCTATGAAAAATCATGGATTTACAAAGAGAGAACAAAATTAATTCACGATCGGCACATTCATTACTGTGTTTTCAAAAAGGGAGATCGTGTGTTATTGTTCAACTCGAGGTTGAAGCTGCATCTCGGGAAATTGAAATCCCGGTGGAGTGGACCTTTTGTTGTAGAGGAGGTACGCCCTCATGGTGCCATCTTGGTGCGTGAAGGAGAGACAACATTTCTAGTTAATGTACAAAGGTTGAAGCTTTACTTTGGCGAAGACTACACGAGGAAAGTGCATGAGGTCAAACTCATAGCACTTAAGGATGCAAGATGAGCTTGAGTTTGTCTAGCCTAAGACGTTAAAGAAGGGCGCTTGTTGGGAGGCAACCCAACCATTGGTAGTTTCTTCATTTTCCTTCGCATTTACAAGTTAGTTTGGTTTAATTTTGTTTTTAGTGTAAAAATGATACCTTGATCATTTGTTCAGTGTGCAGGACTAAGGCAGAGTCGATACTATCGACCATTGTGTCGATGGTAGTGACTTGGGTACAGGGAACCAGCTGTAGAATTTTTTTGAGTCGATACCATCGACGGCCTCGTCGATGGTATCGACATACCAACAGTGACGAAGAAAAAAAAGATGCCACGGGATCGATAGTATCGACTAGGATGTCGATACTCACGAGATCCCTGAAGATTTATAGAAGATTTTGTCTCAATGAAGTTGATACCATCGATGGCCGTGTTGATGGTATCGACACAGCAACAGCAAGGAAGCCGCGCCTGGGTCTCGTGAGGGTAATTGATCCATTAAGAGTCGATACCATCGACACTCTCTATGGTATCGACGCGCCACGTCACTGATCCGCGAGAAGAAATCAACGACGGCCACCAAATCAAAGAAGTCGATCTATGGGATGGGTCGATACCATCGACCCATGTTGATAGTATCGACACGTCATCGATCCGGGCCCCCACATCAAGCAATTGACAACCGTCGATAGTCGTGAAGAGCGGATTGTGCCTACAAGTGTCGATACCATCGACACCCCGTCGATGGTATCGACGGAACGACAAAAATGACAGACTCAATTATAAAAGGAAGGGTTGATTGTCAATTGTCTTCACACCTTTAGAGTTTCTTCCTTCCACTTGTGCACTGAGCATCGCTGTGCGACCGGAGGCCTTCATCGAGCATCCAAGGATCGGTATATCTTCACCGAGCTCTGCACCGAGCGGAGATCGTCTTATCCGACCTTCACCGAGCTCTATTTCTTATTCCCCTCTCTCTCTGTGATGATGGTGTGGACGGAAGGAGCTTTTTCTTTAAGGGAGGCCCCGATGGAGATTCCGACGTTTGTTCCTCCACCAGTCGGATCCATTCCTTGTCTGAGGATTGTTCATCCTTCGGCGGAAGTATGGAAGATATACGAGGAGTTGCTCAAGCGGAAAATCGAGCCAACCCGATACGTCGATCGGACCATGATCCGCAGTCTTGGGTTCGAGGCCAATATTGCTTATGTCCTTCAAGGGCAAGTGCATCATACGACAAGGAGGTCTGACGAGGTCCAATTTCATGCCGAGGGCCACCCCTTTTTCGGCGAGTGGCTGACATACAAGGAACTGGTGGAGGAATTTATGGCATCGTTGAACATATGTGTTGTGCCTAACGGCCTCATCGCCATTGATCGGGAATGGATCAAGGGCCGCGTTTCTTTCCAGATCTACAATAACAATTATAATCTCACCCTCCAGCAGTTCAATTCAATTTACAACTGGTACAATTCTCCGAATCAGCACAGGAGGCCGGACAACCGGACGGATTATGATGAGATCTTCTCCCAGCCTTGACCGCGCCTCCAGGCAAGTCTGTCAGCTATTATAATGCAGTTGTCGCCAATTTTGAGCATCCCTTTATGCGGATTCTACATCGCATGTTGTGCACTACGCTCTTTGCTCGAGGCGACCTTTCTCTCAGTAAATTTCAAAAGATAGACTTGTTTTTTTTGTATAAGTTGTTAAAGCGAGAAGAGTGCAATTGGAGCGTGTTTTTCTTGACGCGTGTGTTGGTCGTGCGGAGGAGTACAAGAAAAGCTCCTATCCACTTTGGGGGGCTTATCACACCACTTTCTCTCTACCTTGGGTTGGATTTTTCCCAACTCACTCCGTTGTCCAACAGGAATAAAGTAAATATGCATCACTTACACCGCTCCAACCATCTTACGCTCTGTGATGGTGTGACCTATGCACAATGCCATGTCAACCAGGAGTACCAGGAGTGTGCGCTTCCCGATCCCGTCTTCAACATCCAGGGAGCGCAGCATTTTCGGTGGCCCATCATAGCCATTAACGACTCCGATGACGAAGAAGACGATGGTAACGACGACGACAATGCCGACGGTGACGAGCAAGAAGAGGAAGAGGAGGCCTTCACTCCTCTTCATTCACGAGTGGCACCGCAGAAGCGTCCCCGCTTCCACCCGGGTGCATCATCCTCTTCACAGCCTCTGCCACCTCAGCCCTCTCAACAAGGAGAGGATGCCTATTCTATGCAGGGAATGTATTCTATGCTACAAGAGATCCAGCAGACGCAACAACGGCACATTGCGTCATTTGCTGATATTCAAGAGACTACAAATAGGCTCTATGTTAATCAGCAAGCTATCTTTAAGAATGAGCGTCAGCTATTTGCCAATCAACAACAAGTCTATGATCGGTTGGGAAGGATCGAGAAGCAACATCAGTCGTTCTACAACAACTATTGGAGCCAATACTACTTCAGGGGATATCCTCAACCTCCGTCCATGCCCCCGTATGATCTAAATTTTTAGGGGCAGTATCCATCATGGGATCCCACCGCCCCGCAGTACCCGCCACCACCTGAGCAATGATTGGTATCACTGTTCCACCTTTTAAGATTGTTTTTTACTATGAGGCCATAGTCGAATTCAAGCTTGGGGGGGAGAAGGAACAATTTCTATCCTTTATTTTTCTTCGTTTTAATCGTTTATTGCTTTTTCTTTTACTCTAGTCATTTTCTTAGTTTTTAGGATCCACACTCTATCTAGTGTATCTGTGGATTTCTGATGTAATGTGTCATCTCTGTGTTTGTCGCATGGGAATCCGGGGTCAATTTGAAAAAATTAGTGAATTCGTAAGCTTGTTTTGTTCAACCTTGAGCACATGACTTATGAAAATAATTGGGTTTGTCAACTTTAAAACAGAAGATCGCAACAGTACATGCCTATGATTCACGAAAAGTGGACATAATTGGTTGTTTGAGCCTAAACTGACCAAATGGTAATGAGACATTAATCTGAAATAAGAGAGAGAAGCCTCTTAATTGTTACACAGGTCAGTAAGGAGGGACATATAATATTTTCTAATGGTTCGGTCAATTAATCTTGTGATCTATCCACCTCATTGTTTTCATACTCCACCAAAAGAATTGGAAGCACATTACGGTTTTCATCTTTTGATTGCATAGCATTTAGGTAGGATTGCATTTTAGTTCGATTTTGCATAAAAAATGGAAAATAAAAAAATTGTAGATGAATCATGCATGCACACATTCTTGAGTGCATGTCATCACAATTGCATAACTGATCTCATGTAGTTGCATTTTGACATATCTTTGCGCATATAGGACAATATTTGCCTTATTTCTTCTGAAAAATAAGAGAAGCATGTAACTCGCTCTATACTCTCTGAAATTAAGTTGTAATGCCTCAAGGATAACAGTTAAGTGAAAATAAGCCCGAAAAAGAAGAGAAAAAAAGAAAGAAAAAATTCTGAAAAATATTGTACATTTTGCAGTAGCCAATTGGAGAGAAAGAAGGGCTTGAAAAAAGAGAACAGAAAAAAAAACAAGGCTGATTTTAGAGGGAGAAAAGAGCTTGTCTCACCCGTATAATAGGAAGAATAAGCACATAAGGTAGTTTGTAGATATTCTATCTCGCATGAGATGGGATAGTAGGAACATGCATCATTCCACCCAAAATGTAGGCATTAGGGCATTTTCATTTGCATATGCATCATTTAGGTCATTATTGTTATTTTTGCATGTTAAAATTGTATTGTTCTTCCATTTCTTCCACAGCCACCTATTCCATCCACCCGTTGCTTGAATTGGTAGGCCACCGTGATTATCTCCTCACTCATTAATATCAGGAGAGCTGCTTCCATTTAGATGGTAGTTAGGAAACGAGCAACGTAGATAGAAGATCACAAAGATGCACTAAGCCTGAACCGGAGGATTTTATTATGTTAACTGCCTTATGTGATAGTGTTCATCAATCTTGGGGTAGACATCTCTTATGGATGATCATTGTCGCCTTGAGGGTAATTATCATTCTGTGGTTAGTGAGGGACGGAATGTGAATGTCTGGCGGGGATCATATGGCAAGGTCTGTTGTGATAATCTATTCTTTAGTTGACCCTCACAATTTTATTCTATAGTTCTGCTACTCGAGGACAAGCAAAGTTTAAGCTTAGGGGAGTTTGATGTGAGGATTTTGAGTCGCATTTATAGACTTGTTTTACATGCGTTTTATGTGTTTATTAGTCACTTTTGTGGTTAGTATCACATAATTCACTTACTTTAGTCTATAATCTCATTCTGTATCAAATCTCTCATATTTTATCTTTTTGAGTATAAACAATTATAATAATGGGTTTTAGCTTAGCTGATTTGGTTTTGTCTTGCAATTTCAAGAAAAACGAGTATACACAGTTGTCGATACCATCGACACTCCGTCGATGGTATCGATACAGTCACAGTGAGACAGCCGCAAGGAGACAAGATGACTCGATACCATCAACTGAGAAGTCGATGGTAGCGAGATACCTTTAGCGAGCCAGCAATCAACCGGTCGATACTATCAACACAAAAGTCGATACTATCGACGTTCTACAGCTTCAGCGACATATTGGTGATAAAACCGACGCTTAAGAGTGTCGATACCATCGACCCGTGTCGATGGTATTGAGTCTACATCAGGCGGAACGACAGAGAAGAAGGAAAGCTTGTCAATATTATGACGGGTCGATACCATCGACCCGCGTCGATGGTATCAACGCCGTCAGATTAGTTTTTGTTCCAGATCGGCCCGAATCCAACGGTGGTGATATTTCGACGATCTAATTTGGTGTTTATACCTAATGACGGCGGCCATGAGCAATCTATCACGTCATTATCCACTACACGCATCCCAAGGAGAGGAAGAGAGAAGAACGGAGCCCAGAAGCATGCCCTGATCGTTCCGAGAGCCGCAAAAGATGTTTTCCACCGTCGAAAGGCTGTAGATCGCACACTCTACGTCGAGGGATGCTTGGATCTTCTCCGTTCAGGGGTTTACATCACTTCATCCACAATTTTCTCCATGTTTTCCCTTTCTTCCATCATGTCCTGCTTTGAGATGAACATGCGGGGCTAATCCCCTTTGTCTTTAGGACCGGGAGTAGCCTGGGTAATCGTTGTATGATGTTTTTATCATAGTAATTCATATTTTGTCTCTTAAATCAGTGGTATGATTTCGTTTTCTCCAATATATCATTATGATTGATCGCCTTAATGATAATCCAATGCCTTTAATTGCTTTGAAAGAAGAATTAACGGTTGAAAAGAGACAAAATTCACATTAATTAATAAATCCCTTGAACAAGGTGATGTACGGTTAATGGTGGAAACCCAGAGTTTGGTCTTCATGCACCTAGTTTAGGGTATAGGTTACTACGACAGTGGAACAGACCTAGATTTAGGTAGTGAGTTGTATCACGACAGTGAACAATTCTGACTACAGGCCACTACCCAGAATGAGAGATGAATTTGATTAACTATATAGAAATAAATACAACGAAAACCCGCGGTGAAATCGCAATCCTAAATATTCCCATCTAAATTGATTAAACTCAACATTTAATCGATTGTTTTATTTTCTTCTATTTTTCTTTTATTTTTTTTAATCAACTCTCAAAACCTTTTAATCGGTCTAGCTGATCGTGAGTAGTTAGTAAGTAGTCTACCGATAGTTCAGTGTCCCTGTGTTCGACTTGGGCCTCACAAGGCCTATATTACTCTGATGCGTGCACTTGCGTTATACGCACGGTAAAAATCATGTCATGTGTTGCTCCTCACATGCATGGACGACCCTCTAAAACGTCCTCTGAACGTAGTCATACAATGTCTGCATTTCTACAAAGTCCACACAGATGGACTAAAACTCCTCGTTCCACTGTTGGAGTCAGAGCGAAGGAGAAGCCTCTCACTTGGTGTTGTGCTAGCATCGTGATCGCTCTCCTTTATCTCCCTCTCTCTCTCAGTGATGATGACGGTTAGGATTCACATACAAGAGTGTGTCTTTTGATTAAGTAGTCATGCTTCTATAAATAGGAGAGAAATTGAAGTATCGTTTTTTCAAAAACCCTGAGAAACAAAAGTATGCAACTCTTTTTGAAATGGGCCTCTTGTGGACTACCAAATATGCAATTAGAATGTGAAAGAACCATATCATTATCTAAATAATCAATGAATAGCATTGATAAATTTATTAACTTTATGTCATTCAGATGTCAACTCTAACTGATTGCTTACGTTTAGCCACTCGACGCATCATATGTCAGAAATTTAAATTAATTAATGGCTTAAACCTTTTAACCAATTAATTTGGATTATATTCAAGTGTTATTCTAGTTGATTACCTAAAAAAATTGTAATCAATTTGACTTGGAATATTTTCAATCATGTCTATAATTATACTCCTATTGCAGTGCATCCTATGTGTGTGTAATCCAATAGGCTCCAAATTATGTTGGCATCAATGTTCATAATAAAATTATAACTTCACAAGCATTGATTGGTATCTAGCAAGACCTCATTGCCACCCAAGTAATTTGAGAAGTTAGCGAACAACTTTAACCTAGTATCTTGACTAGTATTATAGTGATTGTAGAATCTCTTTTTCTGTGATATCCGGATCAAAAATGAGACATGGAAACATCATACTCTTAATATTATCTTTGTTCCTTGATCTAGAGTGAGCTAATTGAGATACACAGAATCTCAATATCATATATTGACTCACATAAGCATGGCCATGCATTTCATTGTCTTACTCATCAAGTGGGCAGGATATCATTATAATGGGAGCAACAAATTCTATCTATGCCATTCACAATAATCGACATGTGTCACAATGCACCTAAATATTACTTGTATAGAAATCCCTTTTAAGGCCTTGTTGAGTAGTGTTAAAGCACATTGAATAACATACAATCATTGTAATAACTTCACGTCTAAGGATCATAATCACCATTGTCATATTGAAATATGATTCTAACTGCCATTGTTTCTATGTATCACACTCAAAGTGGGTTTGTCCAGTACACTTGTTCACAACAAGTACCTATGTACTTAATTTGATATCCAATATCATGAGTAATGAGACATAGTCATCAACACACATACTAGTCTTGATGTATTATGGTTGTTCTAAAATCCATAATTATATCCAACTAGGAACTAAGACAAGAATGAATACTGTTAACATACACATTATCTCATGGTTAGGTCCACAACTTGAAATAACATGTCACTAAGTTATATATTCTTAGGACATTATTATATTTATTCATTATCCCATATTAATTATAATAATCAAAATTGCCTTTATGAGTAATCAAATCAATTACAACATGTGCCACTACAATCATCATATGATTGGCTCTCAGGACATCTCACCAACAATATCATCTAGAATATACCGATCTAGGCCCAAATTCTAATTTGGATTATTGTTTCTTGATTGACATGTCGAGGGATATATTCCAATTATACTAAAGCAATGATAGAACACTGCTATTCATAAATATATTGACATATTTTTGAGAAAATAATACAAAAATGATATATATAAAACCAACTATGGCGTCCGTAAATGGTTATTGACACCCAAAAATAGTTAGTTGACGCCCAAAATGATTCATTCACACCCATAAGTATAAAGATGACTCTCAAATAAGGTATTGACAACTAAAACAATTATTTAACTATTTTTGGGCATTATTCAGTCATTTTTAGATGCTATGGCGCCCATAAATAGCTATTGACACCCAAAAATGGTTAATTGACGCTCAAAATGGTGTATTGACACCCGAAAGTATAAAGATGACGCCCAAATAAGGTATTTTTGGATGTTATGACGTTCATAAATGGTTATTGACACCTAAAAATAGTTGATTAACGCCTAAAATGATTCATTGACACTCAAAAGTATAAAGATGACGCCCAAAAAGATAATTGACGCCTAAAATGATTCATTGACACCAAAAAATTTAAAATGACGCACAAATAAGGGATTGACAACTAAAACAACATAACACCCAAATAGTCTGTTTGACACCTAAGAACCACTTCATAACGCTCAAAATGGTTCATTGACACCTAGAATTATAACGACGCCCATAAATAGCTAATGACACCCAAAGATGATAATTGACGCTCAAAATGGTTAATTGACATCCAGAATAACCTACTCATATCATTTTTATATTTTTTTATTAAAAAAATATCAATATTAGTCTTGTTAAATTGCATTTTTCCTAACAAATCCAATAATTTTTATTTCATTAAAAAATTCGTCACTTTTCAAAAGTTATAAGTAAAACAAATTTATTTGCATATTATATAACTTCTACCAACACATCCCATTAAAATCCGTCACGTCATCACCATAAGGCGCGCGTTAGAGAATCATTTTCGTTATATAAAAAATATAAAAGCGGTGGAGACTGCATGGGAACATGTGTCTCATTCATCGTCAAGGGCCATGGGCAGGCAGTACAGCTACAAACAATTACCAGCCCAATCAAAGAAAAGGACTATCTAAGCGAGCAGGACCGACGAACCGGAGCTAGGCCTGGGCCGGCATCCCGGGGAACCTGACGCCGTGGATTTGAGGCGAGGCGTCGTGTCTTCACGTCTCTCTGTCTGTCGGGCCTCGAGTTCTTCCGATCCTGCCAATCCTGTAAGCTCTCCTACCCGGGATCAGTTTCCCCGGCGACGGGAGAAATGGCATAGGTACGTGTCGGCGAGCATACCCCCGAGCTGTACCTGTCCCTCTGTGGTCAGATGGAGCTTGTCGGACTTGAGAGGAAGCCCCTTAGCGTCCACGCAGGCCACGCCGGGGAGATCCAGTCCCAGCTGCGCCGCGCGGACCTGCTCGATCAGGTTCTGCTTGTACCCGGAAGCCAGAGCCACCTGCATTGTAGTCAGTCAGACATGAGATCAAAGTTATCAAAAATTTACCAGCTCAGATCTGGCTGCCGCCGGGGCAGAGCACGGCCGCCAGTGCTATAACTACCTGTACGAACGGCAGCTCCGGGAGCCCCAGATCTGCCCGGACGTCCTCCACAAGCTGTTGCATTTTCGCCCCGTACACGTCCGCTTGTGCCTGCTTGTCCGTGTCGCTCTCCCCTTGGTACCACAGCACCGCCCGGATCTCCCCTCTCCCTCCCTTATCCACCGCCTTCTTCGCCCGTGCCACCATCTGCTCATAAAGCTTCTTCCCCTTCGCCCACTCTGCAATGGCCGTCCCGCCGATCGCGCACGGCACCAGTCCCACCACCTTCCCCTCTTGGCCACCCCCTCCAAGCAGAGCGTCAGCAAACGGCATCCCGGGCCCAACCCCACACACCTTGCTCGCGTCGATGTCGGCATGCAGAGGCTCCGCGGCCACCTCCCACTCGCGGGCCGCATTGAACCGCAGCACGGTCGGTCGAGAGGCGCATTCCGGCGGGACCACGCCGTCCCAGCGGCTGTGCTCCACGCCGCCACGGCCCGACATGTTGCTCTGACCAGACAGGATGAATATGTCTGTCGGGCACGGAGGAAGAAGACGCGGACTCTTCTCCGCCTGCTTCTTCATTGTGTGCTCTTCGCAGCTGTCCTGTGGCCGCGCGGCGACGATCGCCGTGGCAATACTGATCGCCGCAGAGATGGCGCCGGCTCGTGCGTCCATATGTGGTCTTTTTGCTTTCAACTACTTGTTCTCGGTCCCTGACTCTTGCTGCGTGCTCTGCTACTATTAACTTGTCCGTGGATGCGGCACCTACCTACCCCCACGCTTAAGCCACCTCTGACTGACTTCTACTAGACTTCCTCTGTCGTTTTTTTTTTTTTAAGCCAGCGAATATAATTTTAAAGACAAGTAGATGTTGATGTATAAACCACAAGTTCACATATAGTGAAAGGAGTCAGGTGTGGCTTGAGGCTAAAGAGCAACGCTGCACAGGGTCCTAATTTGCTCTATAAACAAAATTAACACGTCAAGTATAAAAATTAGTATCGTGGAGTATACGTTTCATTTTCGTGAAGTGAAGGGGAGGAAACGAAGCATCCATATTCAGATATATTTTTGGTATGTGTATCTTTCGATATTTTTTTGTCTATTTTTGGCACTGTTACAAAAATAATATAAAAAAGATTCATAACAATATTAAAATAAAATACAAATAATACCAAAAATTACATTCCTCTTCCTTTTCTACTTCTTTTATGTCTTTTTGGATGGTATCATGTATAACAATAGGTAGTATCACGTACTATGATTTTTTCCACACCATTATGCAAATAACATTAAAAGATATTCATAAAAATAAATTGGCCCGATAAGTATTTACCTATTCTATTTTTCTACTTTCCTATCATTTGCTTTCTACTTCAATCTTCTTTTATATATAGATAATCTTTTCTTATATGAGGCAATGACACTGAGAACGTTAGAAAATATATTACATATAGAAAATTAACTGGTACATGTAGTTTGCATCGATAAATTGGTGTCTATAACTTGAGACAGTGAACCCCTACAGATTTCCAACACACTAGGGTTACCAAAAAAATGGAGTCTTAACCACAATAATAATTTAAGGAGTGGAAGTTACCAAAATAGATGGGGATTGAAACCTTAACTGGTATTCACTATGACATATCAACCAACCTATGTTTCTTAATGAGATAATTTAAAATTGTCAAGTCAACAACTAATTGTACTCTGATATCATATTGTATAGAGTGAGACCCAATGGAGAATCCCTCAAATAGTATAATGATAGTACCAAAAAAATATTCATAAAATTGTCTAAATAAATACAAACAATATCAAAAATTACTTCCATCTTCATTTTCTGCTTTTCACCTCTCTTTTTATGTACTAGCATGTATAAAAATAGATAATATCAAGTACAACAACTAATATTGTGTGTGTATCTATTGATACTGCTTGTGTATTTTTGCATACCATTACACAAATAATATTGAAAAATATTCATCCAATATATTGGCCCAATAAGTATTTACGTATTGTAATTTGTCTACTTTCCTACCTTTCTCTTTCTACCTCACTCTTCTTTTATATGTAGAAAATATATTATTATCATCTAGAGAGAGTAAGAATGATAGAAAAATATATCTTACAGAAAATTAACTGCTACATATAGTCTGCATCGACAAATTTATAATATTTTATGTCTACAACTTGAGGAAGTGAACCCCTGTGGACTCTCAAAATAATAGGGTCATTCTAAATTGAGTCTCAACCATAATAATAATTTAGGGAGAGGGAGTCACCAAATTAGACAGAGATTGAAACCCTAATTGGTATTCCACGACTCAGGAATTGAAATATCAACAACCTATATAGGGTTACTTAACGACCACATTAAGGACTTATTTGGTAGGGTGTAACCGGATGACAAGGTGCGTGCTTGATGTACATTTTTACATTGAGAGTTCACACAACTAAACCCAAATACACCTAATCAAACTAGTCCTAAGGAACTATATGAGATAACTTGAAATGGTCAAATTACTATCCGCTTAGGTATCATATTATTAAGAGTGGGGCCTGATAGGGGATCCATTCAAATGATACAATACATTAAGATGAAGTGATCAAATAGTTAGAAAAAGAAACTATTTTCATTTGGTACAAATATCCCACATACATTGTTCCTCACCTTGAAAGGTGGTAATATAAAATTAAACAAATACATATATCCAGAAGGAGACCATTGTAGAGGGAATCTTAGTCATCTCAAGCTATCCTCATGCTCCCATTCACATACATGATCGTTTTGAGTCCTTTAATGTACCTATAACTGTGTGGAAAGGGAACATCACTAATAAAAATAGTAAACAAAAGTATGAGTCTGTAAACATGTGCTTAATTAATATAACTTGGACATGAGAGATATTGTAAATATGAAAGGAGAGTTCCCATACAAGATGGGGATATTATTATGTGGGTACTTGCAAAAAGATATATTTCACTAGAAAGACTTACTTACAAGAGAATGAGACATTCAACTATAAGAGTTAAAAGAAAGAAAAAAATATTACCAAATAAATATTTTCACAATCAACAATAATAATAACATTTGCATGCAGGTACATTATAGATTAAAGCTATCTAAAGTAAATCCAAGACATCAATACTCAATGGAAAAAATAGATGGAGAATGCACACCTTATGAGAAACAACACCCAGATAAGTAAACAGGCGGAACAACACGCCCTGGTTGGAACAACACACCCTAATATATAAACAAGTGGAGACACACACTAAGGGTGGAATAACATACCCAAATAGTTATAATTACAATAGATAAATAGTTTAAATACCACACACACATAATGGAGAGGCAATGTCATAAACCACTCCAAAGCATAAAAAGGATGAAAGCATCCAACATGAAAGGGTTGGGATCAAAGGATACAAATACACAAGAAGTATGATTTCAATAATCATAAAAAATATTTGAATAATAATTGATATTTCAAAAGGATTCAATAGATCTAAAAAGAGGAGTAATATACCTCATTGATATCAACTAGGAATCACTCGTTATACACCATAAAAAATCAATAAGATGTGCACGCCTATAATTATGTCCTATACTTAAGGTCCACAACTGCTTATTAAGTCTAGATGTCAAAGTTTCATATCACATAATGACAATTTACATATGAATCATGGTTAAATTCTATTAAAATCACTAACACTATAACTTGATTTCTAGGATCGTTGAAACTAGGTTCATGAAACCATTTGAACTGATATGACTCATTTGTGCGACTTCAACACTTCTATGTATGTTTATGAGATTTAAATCATAAACTATGATTTTTATAAAATAACTCCTTTTACAAAAGTTCAAGTAGAAAAAGAACTAGAGTGCCCTTGCATCACATGTCAAAACTAAAAATGGGAATGTGCATCATCACCAAAATACCAAGGCTTTAAGAACGCGTCTTTAACCTAGAAACAAGGATTAAAATAACCAATATGCCCTAGGCTAGTTGCGCTGAAAACAAGTAGCTTCAATCAGAAACATGGATATATGACTTGATCACCTTCTTCCTCTCGTATATGATACCCTGATTTCCTAGAACTCAAACTACTAACCAGGATCTTCCATTTCATGTAGAAACTAGAGAACTAGTATTGGAACTTGGTTCCCATGGGCAAAATTAGGCGTGATCAACTATTCACGAAGTAGAACAATTTCAAGTCATTAAATTTGACAAGTTTTGGCACCTTCTTGTCATATCTTTTTTGGGCTAAGTAATTTGTGTTCTCACACTCTAGGAGAGAACGTTACTAGTGCCTTGTTAGCTATTCTAGTATACTAGGGGACAACTAATCCTATTCAACGATTAGGGTTGTGGGTACTTGGTGTAGTAAAGTCAGAAAAAACTCTATAGGCACAAATCCTGAGGGACTAACGTCCATAGGGAGTCAAACTCCTTAAGATCAAATCCAATGCCAAGAGTATTTTCAACAAATCATCATTTTTAAACAAGGTTGGTGAACTTTCTAAAGACAAGAAAGGTATTCAAAATAGTTTTAACTTCACTAGTAACATAGAAAGTATGTGCATAAATCCAAGAGGGAAAATAATAGTTTCCTAATGAAATTGAAGATCTAGAACCTTATATTCGAAGCAAGAAATCCAATATATTCCCAACTAGGGTTCAAGAAGTCCGTAGTTTCTATTCCTAAGAAAGGGGAAATATTCCATGTTATTATGCAATGGTTGATTTTGGAAATCGCTTATCAGGTCTCATTAGGGTCAACTTTATCCTTATTAACTCCATTTATATTCTTGGTGTTACTATTATTCTATGGTGATAGGTTGGATTATCCCTAAGACTTTGTAGTCATAAATCATATGTTACATAATGTCCCTTCTTGTCCAGATTATGTGAGACATTAGTATATGCTACATATATGCATACTTATGCCTAACATCTAAGGATACATATTGCACTATGAAAAAGGGGTAAATATATACCATGGTAGAGTTTCCATATTTTAGGGTTTGCAATAGCATCATAGTTAGAAATACTAAATCCAACTTCCCCAATTTATTCCTTATCACCAATATTTATTTAATACTTCCATGTTTAAATTTTGCACAAGGTAGTCATTTTGAGGCCAATTAGGAACATGATCAAAGTCTAGGGGTTGTACAAATTAGGGGGTACCCTTTTCCTATGTTCTAAATGAGGAATTACTTTAGACAAAGTTAATATGATAATGGTTTGTATTGATTGAATAATTCCATATGTCTTCTTTTATGTTTTAGGCCTCCATTATTCACTTTTTATTTCATGTCTAGGGTCCCAATAAAGTACTTAGGAAGTGTATTCAATAGCTATTAATGAACCGCAATGTGTATTATAACATAAAGATTATGTTAACATGGCTCTAAATGAGTATCACAATATGGGTGATTAATCTTTATGGAATGGCATTTTATCTCAGATCTCAGTGACTGAATGTTAATAGATGAGTCGAGAAAAGAAAGTACATGGACGGGAGGGGGGGTTGACGTCTATGTACCTCATGGTGTCTAGAGATTTTGGTAGCCTTTCCATGATATTGGCTTGGTTGGAAAACTTTGTGGCCACGTTGACCCTCATTGGCATCATTGTGAAGTGGTGATGGAATCATGATGGTCTATGGTTGGTGGTTGTAGTCTCGCATAGGCGGGCAACATAACAAGTCAGAAAAAGGAGTAGGGTGTTTTTAGGCCAATTCAAAGACCAAGGACAACTGGGCAGTGTGCCTTGAATTCTAAAGGGTCCATAGAAGTTGTTGGGAAGGTGTTTGAGGGTATGAGGAAAAAGAAAAAAGACATTTTCATAGCTATTGCATGGGAGTTTTTTTATGAGGTGTTTAGCAAGTTATATACATGTATTATGATTCATTTAATGGGGTCTAGGTGATGCTCTAGATATTTCCAGTTTGATCTAGGGCATTGCGGTGCATAGCTAGAAGCTCATTGGTAGTTTCTTCTTAGACCATCGACCATTAATGAATGTAGGCATTTTGAGTTTACTTGCCATCAGTTGAGGGTCCGGTGGGGATAGGGGAAGGCTAACCAAACTTAAGGAATGCAAAAGAGGGGGTGAGAGGCAGAGAGAGAAGGGTTGCAGATAGTTGTTGATTTATGGCTGTAACACTCATACATAGGAAGGATAAGACTAGGCACACAGACTGGTCAACACATCTTTAATCTCTAATTTATAATAGAAATTAAATCCTCTTCTATCAAAAATTTGTAGTTTCTTTGATATTTTTATCTCCCAGTCCACAAATATGTTTCCCTTCAAAACTTAAATATAAAATTAATTGCCATTACACTAGATATAAAAATATTAACTTTCTTTATTCATGAGTCTGAGATGGCTAAAATATCTACTCTCTCAATAAATTCCAACATAAATATATAAAACCAATGATGCCTTTTTATGAGATTCCCAAAGAAAAAAATCCATAATGGAGTTCAACTATTTGATTGTGGGTCCCTACTGGAGTGATATAATCAAAGTGGTGAATAACTGTATTTTAAATATTGAATTTCAAGATATTTAACAAGTATCATGATATTCTTAGGAATTAAAGATTTTCAAATCAGGGAGCTTATGCGAAGTAGCTCAAAATTAGATTTGATATTAAAATTTGACATGTTACAAGTTGTGTAACGACCCCCTCCCCCTGTTATCCCTTATTCAGGTGGACTGGGAGGGAAAGGGACATAATCACTAACACGTGATGGTATGTTTAGAAATTAACCATAAACAATTAATAAATTTTACTAACAAAAAGGAATATGGTAAAAATCTAAAGTTTCAATATAAAATAAAATCTAGCTATAACCTCCATGTTTACATTATACTTCTTCATCTTGTCCCTTCTTTATGGTATCCAGTTTCATCTAATTGCAGATGACATATTATTCTTAAATGCCGACAAACAAAACATCAATCAATATAATGAATTATAATGGTATGTGGGGGAACCAAAAGTTTTCATATAATCATAACAAAATAACTACAACAATTATTTTTTACAAAACAAAATTTACTTTTTCTTCATAACTTCTCAACCATTTTTACTCAACCTATGATATACCCTATCTTAGGGTTTTGTCCCTGTAGTGGACTTTAGGCTACCTCTCAATATGGATCTAGGTACCTCATTGGCCACTTCTCAATCTAGAGGTAGGTTCCATTAGGTCTTCCCAACCTAAGGCTTGACCACTTATGACCTTCCCAACCTGGGGCTTGGTCCAACCTTCCCAACCTAGGGCTTAGTCTTCTAGTCATCACCATGACTTTACTCATCTTTTCATTCACTATTTCCAGAGTTGGTATGCAGGTTCGAGCAAGTTATAATATTTATATAGTGATAGCCATAGTCACTTTGTAGATTTCAAGAATTAAAGTTCATCCAAGCATTTAATTTCAAGCAATCAGATAAACTCAGAAATCGCCATGAAATAAGAGAGATTAGTCATAAGCATAACCACATACCTTGATCAGGAGTCTAGATGTATAAGCAAAAGCAAGCAATCAACCAATCAACTAAGCAAGTTACCCTAAAAGTTAATGCAATACACCCATGTATTACTATTTTATCCAAATCATCCTTAAGACTGACTTTGTTTTCAAGTTAGAGTTTCTAGGTCAACATTAGGGTTTTATTAGGGTTTTGGCTTCCCAAACCCTAGTTTCCACTTTTCATGTCTCATTAGGTTACAAACCCTAATCCTTCATTAAATACACCTTTTATTTCAAAGAAATCCTAATTTATTAGATTATGGGTTGCTAAACTCAAATAACTTTCAAGTTGCTACCAATGAGGTGGCACCCTAGTGGTAAAAGTGATGATGTAAGACCGAGAGGTCATGAGTTTGAACCCAGACGATGGGATGAATGGATCACCAATTTTTTTTTAAAACTTTCAAGTTGCTCTTTTTATTCATAAAAGATCAATCTTCGATCAACAATAACAATTCGACATATCAAGATGATCAGTTCTAAAAAAAATTAGGGTTCTAGTTCATTTAACACATTAAAGATGCCATCTTTATAGTCTTTTCAAACTAGAAGCAAAACTAAACTCTAATTATATTTTGATTGGATTCTACTAATTTTTTTGATCTAAAACCATGTATTAGTTGTTCCCATTAAATAACCCAACAATTTGTTATGATTTTTTCTAAAGAAATCATTTTTAGGCCAATGAGATAACACCAACTAAGCATTTAATTTAATTGTGTCTGCCCCAGTGGGGCCAGGATGAGCCAATAGGCTTGTGCCACACAACACTCATGCTTGTGTGGCAGCTCGCTCAGGTATCCGAAAAAGAAAAGGAAAAGACAAAATTGCCATTCTAGGCATGAAGAGAGGGAAGGGAAAAAGGGTCTTTTAGACATGATCCTTCTTCAACCTCTGTTCCTTCTCTCATGTGAGTGATTGGTCAACTGAGGGGTCAACTCTATGATTCTATCCTCCTGACCACATGGTGAAGGCATGATCACCTTTGTATCGCTATGGGTAGACTTAACCCTGCTCTCTATTGTTCGAACGGTTTTCAGAGTTATCGGGCTGACAGAGGGGTACTCTGGCAAGGGGTCCCAATCAAACTGGAATGAAGATGAAGTCCTTTGGAACAATTGGTGGCTATGGGATGCATAGGGAGTTGTGGATGATCTTTGAGATTGTTTGGGGTGTTTCTGGAGGGGATGTAAGCCCCTATTTATACTTGGCCATGGTGGCAGGGTAGAGGGAGTCTGGGGCGAATCTCCTAGAATCCACAAAACTCGGTGAAACCTAGGGTAGGTGAGTTTGTTTTGATCTCATGAACACATTGGAATACTTTCCCGATCTGCTCGTGCACTAGGTTGCGAGGAAATCACGCTTGAAATCCACCCGGTCTGTGCTATGTTTCCTTACTCAACCAGAGGTAGGGGATAAGTGCTCCACCATTGGATCTCAGATCCAACGACCAACATCTAGAGCACCAAGATAAAGGTTATTAAAAGAAATTCTATTTTGATTCGAAATTGTGACATTTAATGATATTCCTCTCACTTTATGGATTTTTTGAAAATCCATATCTCTCAAACCACACTTCATTTTAATCCCAAATTTTAAGGAAAAGCCTTTAGTGACTTAAACTACTTGTGTGCAAATATTGGGACCAAAATGCAAAAAAAGAGAGACTTTTCTTCATATGCAAGTCATCCACTTTAAGGCATATATTATGCATTTAAAATTCATTTTTTCTCTTATATTTTCTTTATTTTAATTTATTTTATTTTTAGAAACCAAGTGGAACTGAAAACTAATCAATAGTGGTCATCCACACCACTCTCTAGAGAATTCTACACAATTCTCACATATGCACACAATTATCTTTTATTTCTTTTTCCTTTTACTTATTATGAGATTTTTTTTATACTTTTTCTCTTTTATCGTTATTGGATTTATCAAAACAATATAAACCATGAAATCATGCATCCAAGGGATTTTGCAAAGGAATTCATTATTTAAGAAGAAAGCATGCAAATTTCCATTCAAGCCCCTTTTACTTGCATAATTGCATTTCAATTTATATAAATACAAGCAAAATTTGACGTTATAACATCCTTCCCCTCTTATAGGAATTTTGTCCTCAAACTTTGACTAATCAAGCAAACAACTCTGGGTAAGATTTTTCCATATTTGTCTTCAACTCCCATGTGGCTTCATCCTCTCCATGGCGCATCCAAAGAACCTTTACCATCTCTATCTTTTTACTCCTAAGCTCTTTCATCTTGGTATCTAGTACCCTCACAAGTGACTCATAGTATGTCAACCTCCCTTGGAGTTTAATAGGTTCAATGCTCAGCACATGGCTTAGGTCCTTCACATATTTCTTTAGATTGGATACATGGAACACATAATGCATCATACTATACTGAGGGGGTAGGGCTAAATGATAGGATGCTTCACCAATCTGCTCCAAAATCGCAAACAGACTCATGAATAGGGGACTAAACTTTCTTCTATTTTTACATATAGCTCGAATGGCTTGCATTTGCAGAAACAAATTCTCACCTACGCTGAAGTGCAAGTCAGTCTGCTTCACATCAACATATGACTTCTGTTGATCCTGGGCTCTCTTCAGTTGTTGTTTGATAAAAGTGACTTTATCAGCATACAACTGTAGTTCCTATGACCTCAAAAAAGTCCTCTCACTGGCATCATCCCAGTAAAGTAGTGACTGACACAACCTCCCATAGAGAGCTTCGTATGGTGGCATCCCGATACTGGTTTGGTAGTTGTTATTGTAAGCAAGCTCAGCTAAGGGCAAGTACTACTTCCAAGATCCAACCCAATCAAGCATGCATGCTCTCAACATATCCTCTAAAGTCTAGATCATCCTTTCTGACTATCCATCAGTCTGGGGGTGATACACTTTGCTAAACTTTAATCTAGCATCGAGTTCTTCATGCACTTACTTCTGCAACTTGGAAGTAAACTTAGGATCACGATCAGAAATAATTGAACTCGGAACACCATGCAGTCAGACTATCTCTCTAAATATATAGTTCAGATAGGTATGTCACTTTGAAGTGATATTTAAGGCTAAGAAATGTGCTGACTTGGTAAGGCGATCTACCACAACCCATATTTCATCATGACCATTCTTTATCTTGGGGAGACCCACCACAAAGTCCATGGTGATATGTTCCCATTTCCACTCAAGAATCTCAATTGATTGGAGTAATAAACTGAGTCACTAGTATTCAACCTTCACCATTTGGCACGTAAGACAATTGGCCACATATACCATTATGTCTCTATTCGTCCTGGACACCAAAATTATCGATGCAAATCCTTAAACATCTATGTAGTGCCAGTGTGTATCGTGTACTTAGAACCATGATCTTCCTTCAAGATATGATTCTTCAAAGGTGAAACTTTAGGAACCCAAATATGACTCTTATAACGGAACTATCTACTCCCACTGAGAGATGTGTTTAAGAATTTTTCAACAAACCTTTCATCTTGTCAAGCTCTGGGATGGTTAAGTGGGTAGCTACCAACTCAGTCCATAGGTCTAGTTTTATTTGAATGTTAGGTACACAGATCTGGTCTTCTAATGGCTACAGAGTCCACCTAGAAAACTCTTCCAGTTCTCTCCACTGGTTATATAAGACATCTGCACACCTGAGTTGTTTCTGACAAAGAGCATATGCTGCTACATTAGCTTTGCCAGGGTGATAGGTGATGGTGAAATTATAGTCTTTCATATAATCCATCCATTGTCTTTCTCTCAGGTTTATATCCTTTTGAGTTAGGAGTTACTTCAAGCTCTTGTGGATGGTTAGGATTTCAAAAGTGATTATGAAAGGGCAGTGTCTCCAAATCTTTAGGGCATTAATAATAGCAGCCAGTTCTAAATCATGAGTTCGGTAGTTTACTTCATTTGTCTTCAACTGTCTGGAAGCATAAGAAACAATATGCTTATTTTTCTCTAACACGTATCTGAGCCCCATCTTTGATGCATCGGTGACGATCATAAAACCTTCATTGCCTGATGGTAGAGTCAACAACAGAGTTTTGGTCAACGTTTCCTTCAATTCCTAGAATCAAGCTTCACACAAATCTGACTACACAAACTTCTCATCCTTCCATGTAAGCTTGGTGAGTGGCAAAGTAGTCTTTGAGAAATCTTTCATGAACCTCCGATAATATCTGACTAATCCCAAGAAGCTGTGAATCTCAAAAGGGTTCTTCAGTGTTGGACAATATCGCACGGCTGACACTTTAGCAGGATCCACTGAGATGCTCCATTTAGATATGATGTGTCCAAGAAACATGACACAGTCTATCCAAAACTCGCACTTCAAGAATATCCCATAAAACTTTTTCTTTCTCAGGATATCAAGGACTCTACCCACGTGGTCACGGTGTTGTTCTAATCCATCAGAGTAAACCAAGATGTCATCTATGAACACTATGACAAATGAGTCTAGGAAAGGTTGGAACAATTGTTCATGAAATTCATAAACACACTCGGGGAATTAGACATCCCAAAAGACATAACAACAAACAAAAAGGCGACATAGTGGGTTCAGAAAGTAGTCTTTAGGATGCCCTCACTCTTGAATCGCAACTAGGTGATACCCAGATCTCAGGTCAATCTTTGAAAAGACTCGTGTCAACCTGAGATGGTCAAACATGTCATCTATATGGGGTAAGGGATACTTGTTCTTAATGGTATCCTAATTTATTATTTGGTAGACTATGCACATTCAGAGAGATCCATCTTTCTTCTTTATAAAGAGGATTGGTGGTGATGTGGTAGGTTGGATAAAGCCTTTGTCTAGCAATTCCTACAGTTGCTTTTTCAACTTAAGCAACTCAGCAAGAGCCATCATGTAAGGTGCCCTGGAAATAGGGTTTGTCCCGTGAGCTAACTCTATCAAAAAGTCTACCTCTCACTCTGGAGGAATCCCAGACAAATCATTTGGGAACACATCAACATAGTCCCTGACTACCTCTATTTCCACTAAGGGTTGTACCTTAGGCTCCAGATAGATAATTATAGCTAGGAATGCCTGACAACCCTTGGCTATCATTTGTTCTGCCTTCAAGGCTGATACATACATGCTTGTGATAACATCCTTCCTACCTCTAATAGTAAACAGGGGATGACATGGTCTCTATATTCTTATTTTCTTTTCCCTACATTCGATCTTTACCCTATAAGTACAGACCCAATCCATACCAATGATCACATCAAAGCCATTCATGTCCAGAAGGATAAAATCCGTAGGGAACATTATCAAGATATTTTATAGGTATAACTAGGGTTTTAAAGAAAGACGTAAATATATGACCACTCGGGGTTGTGATATCCAAAACATATCATAAGTCCTTGATGTCCAAACAAAGCATAGTTGCAAGATTTCTCAAAATGAAAGTATAAGTAGAACCAGAGTCAAATAGAGATTTTACGTTTTGTCCCATGATCTCAAGCGCGCCTACATTGTTTTTCATAACAAGTCTGACTACTTCATTCTTAGCTAAAACAGAAAAGGAAACTCTAAGGGTTATTACCCTCTGTCAAATGGTTAGCATTAGCTTGAGCCTCTTCATTGTCGATGGTGAAAACTCAGGCTTGCCTTCTCTCTCCTATGGGTGGAACTACAGCTGGTGCACCTATTATAACATCCCAAAATTTCAATACATGAAAAGATAATTACATTTGAGTCCTTAATAAATCAAACCTTTTGGACTTCAATACAAATAGACCCAATTTTTTTTAAAATTTCCAGCTTGATGTTCAACTAAACCCTAGTGTGATAAAAAGATCAAACAAAAATATTTCAATCTTATTTCCACTAAATTCATAGACGATTTCACACATCAAATTTTAATTCAATATACCCCTAATTAGTCAATAAGTTCTTATGAGGGTTACAATGAAATTTACCCATTTAGTAGGAATAAGTTGACCTAATAATTTTGTATGAATTATCATGATTAATTGGGGCCTTTTCCAAAGTTGAGCCCCAAATACTTTTTAAATAATCCTTTATAATGGTTATATTAAAAAGAAAAAAAAGTAGATAATTGGGCTTGTCAAAGAAGAAAACAATATTATATTCGGACTTCTCATAGTTGAATTAGTTAACATACCAAATTTTATTAAGATTCCGATGTGTCGAGAGGTCCCAATTGAGTTAGGAAGGAAATTAATTTAATACCCCCAACCCTTTTGTTTTTGGACTTTAGTTGTGCATCGTTTTTTTTTTAGGGTCATGCAAACCTGTTGAGTCCTTTGCGGGTCGGGACTCTCTTCCTCACCAGTATCCCTGTGTCAGTCGGACACCGTATTCCGCTATTATCTCATCGCTCCTAATCTCTTCTCTTCGCTTCCTCGATTATCCACCTATAAGAGGAACCCTCTTGGTTTGTTCAGCAATCACCCAGAAAACGCAGACCTCTTGCTCTTGTGCTCCCAATCGTCCGTACACATCGCCCTGCTTCATCTCCGTCGACTTGTATCTTGGACGTTGTATCAACGCTTGGGTCAGCCCTGTCAAGACGAGAAGATTCAAAGTCAACCTCTGACTCTGGTGGAAGATCCCTAATCTGCCAATTTAGCGATCTGAGTCGGTAATCTTTTTCCCCTAACCCCTCTTTTCCGCCGGTGCTCCTTCCAATCATGTTGTTCTTGCCGTGGTTATTTGCTGCTCCAGGAAGAACAATGCCAGAAGCTGAATTCCATCGTTGCCCTTATGCTTTTAATTATTCATTATCAAGCGAGGATGGTTTAGTTTGGGATTTTACTCGCCCTTGTGCATCCAAAAAAGAGTTGGCCTCGGGTCCAGCTGGCCATGAGGCTTGGCCCACATCAGTAGGGCCCAATGCTTCGATGGATCGATTTACCAGCATGGATTTTCATTAATTTCTGATTGGTTTGTCTTTCTGAAAATCATAATAAATCCATATGATGTCAGACAATTATGCAAAATAGTCGTTTGAAAGGAATTCTCGAGTAGAATCTGATTTTAGTATTTTCAAACCCTGATTCAAGAGTGTGTTACCTTGTTTTCCTAATAGCATAAGATTAGGGTATAGGATATTAATGAAGATGATAATTAATACGAACCATGTTAATTTCAGGGGCATAGGATTCGATCAAGACCAAGGATACTAACTTAGGATCTACCTTGCTCCACGCGGGTCATGCCACTATGCATATATATCTTGGATGAATTGCTTGTAATGTATGATTTAGGATTATGCTTTAAGTTTCCAATTTCATGAATGCAATTAAGATAATGATGATGCCTCAAATTTTATTATTGCATGTTGCTTGCTATAATCATAAAGTCTTTTGTTTATCACTTATGCTCATTAATTTAATGCTATGATCAAGTAATGATTAAGACATTGAAGAAAGAATCATGTAACTCATGTAATGATAATATCAAGATTAAGAGGGAGAAATCCAATGATGAATAAGATAATGCACTTAAGTTGTAAATTATTCATCTTTATGTCATTTTGTCTTTATGGCATTGATGAGCACTTTGGTACAACTAAGATGAGCCTTAACCGGCCTAATGAGCACTTTGGTGCAATTGTTGGATGAGGACAATTCACATTGATGGCAAGATAAGAACAATGATGTTAATGTTTAGTTAAGAGAATTAAGTAACTTATTATATGTTCTCACAACGATGGACTTATGGTTGTTATGGGCTTCCTAGCAATGATGGGCTTTTCGAGCATGATGTGCTCCATGGGGTAATGATGGAGAGAACCCATATAGTAATGTCTGTTAATTCACTGATGTGATGAAAGACAAAGTGTAATGATAATTCTTAAGGTTAATCCATGTCATGTTTATTTCAGTTCAAGTATATCTGCTTACTTTTCAGTTCTTATAACATGCATAGTGCCACTTACTTACATTGTTTCTTTGTTTCACATGGTCATGGAACGAGATGTCTTAGATTAAGGAGCAAGAGGAAATTGAAGTGATCCCTTCAAGTGTAGCTGATCAAGGAGACTTTAGCTAGGTGGGGTGCCATCTACCACTCCATAGATTATCTAGCTTATTTTCAGTTCATGCATTAGATTTTCTTAGCCTAAATGTAATAGGTTTTGAAATAAGATGATATAGTTTATGCTTTTCCCTTCCAAAGAACACTGTATGAATCTATATTTTGAGTTAATGCATGATGTTTCATTTATCTTATTGCAATGATTATCATGTTTTGTAATGTTCCTCCGAGCCGAGTGACCCTTATTATGGACAACATAGGGTTTGCTTCCACTGTCATATATGAGCTTGGAGGGGCGTTACAATATGATATCTGAGCAGTGAGTAGATGGCCACTAAGCTATAGATTTACATGTTCTAACCCTAGGTATACCTTGTTTTTCTAGATGGCTCCTAAGAAGTCTGACAAGGGAAAGGATGGGGAAGATTGTGCTAGCTCTTCTAGTGAGGGAAGTGGATCAAGAAGAAACCCTGAAGCAACTTTGGAGGACTTAGTACAACTGCTCACCAATGCCCTAGGACAAGGACAACGTCACCTAGACAACACGAGCTGACCTTGGTGGACTTATTGAAGATGAGGCCCGACTCCTTTGCTGGATAAGGAGAGGATGATGTCGTCACCAAGGGATAAGAATGGATTATGAGCATGGAGCATTGTTTTCATGACCTGGACTTCCCTCAACAGTCTAGGGTTTGTTTTGCCACCCACATGCTAAAGGGAGCAACCCGCACATGGGGGGAAAACTTCCTCAACTCAAGAGCGGCCAATGCACCTGCACTCACATGGGAAGGATTTTTTGAAGCCTTCCAAGAGCACTATGTGTCTGAAGCCATGATAGAGAAGAAGGAGCTAGAGTTTGCCAATCTAGCTCAGGTCGGTGATATGACAGTGACCCAATATGTCATGAAGTTTAGGATCCTGCAGAAGTACAATTATGATTATGATGAGTGACATAGGACAAAGAAGTTCATCTGAGGACTCTAACCCGACCTAAGATTTACCCTGTCAGGAAGAGGTCACAGAACCCTTCAGGTTGCATTAGATGATGCCCTAGAGCTAGAAGACCACCCTAGAAGGTCTTACAAGAAAGAAGCTCCTCAAAAGAACAACCAACATCAACATCAAACTTCCAACAACAAGAGGAAGGCTCCTGAGGATGAAGCCCCTACTGCCCAAGAGAAGACACAATGCCCGACTTGTAAGAGGGTCCATGGAGGGCCGTGCAGGTTCGGTACTGGATTATGCTATTATCGTGGAGAGCCTGGACACATAAAGCTAGACTGCCCTAAGATACAGAGGAAGGAAGCTAAAAACCAGAACTCGTCTCCTAAGAGACATGTGAGAATCTTTGCAATGAATATGGAGGAGGAAGATGATCAAGGTATGGTTTAGATCGTCACTTCTAGATTTTGATTTTATCCTTGGACCATATATGTGTATAGTCATGAGCTTTGTGTAACACCCCTGACTTAGGTTATGAACTAACCCTAGGTGTTTTGATTAAAATTATGATTATAGGCTTGTGGTCAACCCTTTATATGTCATTAAATCTTTAGAAGAATCTATATTTTCATTTCTGCCCTTTTTGAACAATGTTGTAAGATTGTTTTGTTTAATAGGGACCCATGTGAAAATTACCCAATTAGAGGGGTTAACTTGCAAATTTCACATGTTAAGATGTTCCTCTGATGATGAGACATCATAAGAATTAATATGATGTGGTGATATGGATTCCCCAAGCTTGGGCACCAAAATATAGCTTGTAGAGCAATCCTTGTACTTTAAAACCTAGTTTTGGTGTAAAGTGCAATTTACCCAAAACATAGGGTGCAACATGTAAAATATACCCTATAGAGTACCTCTCATGCTTTTTAGCATCAAGTGGAGTAAAGAAAATGAGGGGGGCACCTCATTTGAGTAATCATATAAGAAGGATAATCATTGTAATTGAATAATCAAGATGTATGCAAAATGACCCTTATATATGTGACTTAATAAAGTGTTTGGCTTCTTTTCCTCTAAACCAAGGTTGAGAGATAAGTTTGCATGTTATAAGAAGGGAGGAACGTGGCAAAGAAGTAGGAGAGGGGCGTGGAGGATATAGATGTAAAAGAGAAGAAGTATTTATCATTGCCTTGAAAATATGCCCAAAAATATATAAGCAAGCTCTTTCCACAATCAAGGGATCGTTCCCTTCATTTCCTCTTCTCATCCTTTTACTTTGGGCCGACTAAGGAGGAGGTTAGGAGCAGAGGAGCACGACCAAGTTGATCTAGGTAAGTTTGGTCATCTTCTAGCTCGGATTCATGGAGGAAATTCCATTACAAGGTTGGTTTGCTAGTATTCCTTACACAACTCTTGCTTCTAGCCATCTTCTCCATCCAATCCTTGAAGAAAGGACCTTGGACGACCCCTGGAGCTCAAGACACCATTAAATCTACGGAGCTTGGAGTTCTAGATCAGATTATAAGACGGGTTTTATAACTCTAAACCCTTAAACTTTGTTATACATCTTTCTTTCTTGCAAAAGTAGTTTGTTCTTATTTCCCCCATCCTTCCTTGCTTTCTTGCAACAAAAACCACGAAGAACATACCTTGATCTGGAGGTAGAAGAAGATGGGCATGATTACCAATGTTACTTTATCAAACGGTCTTGCCCCCCCCCTTTGGCCAAACGGTTTGCAAAACTGTTTGAAGGGCAAACGGTTTCACAAGGTTGGTTGGAGCAAACGGTCTCCAAGACCATTTGGTTGAGTTGACCAAGCATTGAACGTTTGAGATTTCTGTTCATAATTATGTAGGTTAATAACCATCCAAAGTTTAGGGATTAACTCCCAAGGAATCATGAGTTAAAGGCTAATCAATTAGGTAAACCTAATTGGATTAAGTGCTGATTTTCAACCTGATAAACTTGACCTTTTTGGGAAAACGGTTTCAAAACCATTTGAGGGCGTCGAACAAGCATTGACCGTTTGAGATTCCTGTTCATAATTATGTTAGTTAATAACCCATCAAATTTTATGGGTTAAATCCCAAGGAATCGAGAGTTGAAGGCTAATTAATTAGATAAACCTAAATGGATTAAGTGCTGATTTTTCAGCTTGATTAATTGAACTTTTTGGGCAAACGGTTTCAAAACCATTTGAGGGCGTTGACCAAGCGTTGACCGTTTGAGATTCCTGTTCATAATTATGTTGGTTAATAACTCACCAAATTTGATAGGTTAATTCCAAAGGAATCATGAGTTGAAGGATAATCAATTAGGTAAACCCTAATTGGATTAAGTGCTGACTTTCAACTTGATTAAATTTGACTTTTTGGGTTTTCTTGCCCAAACGGTCTCAAGACCGTTTGGGAATCACCCAAACGGTCTCAAGACCGTTTGGGGGTCACTCAAGACCGATTGAAGGTCTAGGGTCAAGTATGGATATGTGTTTGAAGATCCAAAGATGTGGTATGAACCCTAATCGGCTAAGTGCTGATTTTGCAAGTGATGAGTTGATTGTTTTGGGTTGATTGGTCCAAACGGTCTCAAGACCATTTGGGGATCACCCAAATAGTCTCAAGACCGTTTGGGGATCACCCAAGACCGTTTGGAGGTATGGGGTTAAGTATAGTTGACCAATTGAAGGTCCAAAGGTACGCAATTACAAAGCAATCAATTGCTGATTTGATGATCAACTCAATAGCTCAAACCCTAATGATTTTTCACTAGAATCCAAGGGTTGGGTGAGCCAAACGGTCTCAAGACCATTTGTAATTCATCCAAATGGTCTCAAGACCGTTTGGAGGTCACCCAAGACCGTTTAGAGGTCTAGGGGTGAGTATGGTTAAGCAATTGATGATCCAATGTTACTAAGTTAAAGTGTAATCAATTGCTGATTTGGTGATCAATCCAATGATCCAAACCTTAATTGATTGACTTGGATTTTGATGATATGATGGGCAAACGGTCTCAAGACCGTTTGGAGGTCATCCAAACGACCTCAAGACCGTTTGGGGTTAGGTCATACCCAATTTGGATGATGGTTCTATGGTTTCAAAGTAACTAGTCTTACATTGATTAGTATTGAAGGATGATCGATTCCAACCCTAATCCAATCCATCCAAACCCTAATTGGTGATCAATTGAGGATTAATTGAGGGTCACATCAGTTGAGTATTAACTTAATTGGCTCAATTGATAAATGGTTAACCATGGCATGAACGATTTAGGGGTTCAACATTGAAAACCCTAACTCAATTGGAAGTGTTAATACACTTTTTGGTCCATGCGGTTTTGAGGGTGTTTGAGACCAAACGGTCTCAAGACCGTTTGGTGGTCATGCGGTTTCAAACCGTTTGGAGGTTGAAAGTGGAAAACCGTTTGGGGTCTTTTAAGGTCAAGATTGCTTAATGCTTTAAAGGCTTAGATGGTTTAATGGTTGATTAATATAAATCCTAATGATATCTAAAGACATTAAGGGAACAAGTAATTAGTTGATTGAAGCATGTTATGATCAATGGTGAACATTACTAAAGTACCCTTGATGGGTTTAAGTAGTCAACACCTCTTGATCAAGCAAACCCTAATGAACATTGTAGTAATAATGTGACTTATGTTATCAAGGTTGAATTGACCTAACCTAATCATAAGAGATATAAACATCTGAGAATCAAGTAATATACTTCCAACATGAATGAATACACATAATTAGGGTATGATCCTTTACAATGGGATCATGGAAACCCTAATTATGATGATCTATGAATCTTAACCTAAGTGAAGACATGAATGGAAGTAATCTTCATACATAATGATGGTATGATCTCAATTCACTACTATGTGAATAGTAAACCCTAATCTAGGGTAATGCGATGCTATGTGCATAGTAAACCCTAATCTAGGGTAATGTGATGCTATGTGAATAGTAAACCCTAATCTAGGGTAATACGATGCTATGTGCATAGTAAACCCTAATCTAGGGTAATGTGATGCTATGTGAATAGTAAACCCTAATCTAGGGTAATACAATGCTATGTGCATAGTAAACCCTAATCTAGGGTAATGTGATGCTATGTGAATAGTAAAACCTAATCTAGGGTAATGTGATGCTATGTGAATAGTAAACCCTAATCTAGGGAGATGTGATGACATGAACAAGTAACCCTAATTCTGAGTTATGCTTTTAAGTATGAAACTCCATGATTGAGAAATGAGATAGGAATCATTATTCCTAATCTAGTTAAGAGGTGGGATAACTCTTTTTGGATTAAATGAGAATCCTAACCCTAGAAACCAGCCGTGGTATTATGACACGGTCGTGGTGAGTCCTTTGTTGCACGATCGTGCAAGGTAGCACGGCCGTGGTATCACATATATAATTTGAGAAGAACATGTATTGTGTGGTTATGATACAATATGCATGTCATTAGTAAATATTGATCATGTAGGTTTTCATAAAGAGGTGATCATATCCAGGTAAGGATTATGATATCTTATGTATTGAAGTTACTTTACATGCTTCAAGTATAATGATATGCTATGATACCTAGTGAATGGTAAATTATGAGTTCAAGTACCTAGATTCTATAATCATGATGATAAATTTAGAAATGTACTTGATAAGTTGAGGAATTGAGATCCTAACACTTTGTGAGAAAATGTATGGCTACAGACCATGACTCCCCAATAATAATGTCAGACATTAGATATATGATCTAAGTCTGAAGAGAGTTAATGTTGTAATAATGGTTTTATAGTAAATAAATGCCATACATGTTCTTCTATTTCTTAAAAGATAAATGACATATGGGTTTATCAAATTATAGTTGTATTGCTTTAATTGGAAGAATGGTTTAATCTGTTAAACATTGTTTTCACTACTCTCAGACATATACACTACTACAAAAAATAGTTTTTACAACAGTTCATTTTTCCATTTTACAACGGGTGTCAACTATTGTATTAGATCATGTGGTCTTATGGGGGGTTCTTTAAACAACAAGTGGTGCACATGTTGTAATATATGTATTTTATATAACAGTTAATACATGTTGTAGTTCATTGAACACACATGTTGTAATAGGGATGTTGTATATAACATGTTGAGATAAAAGGAAAATACATCTAGACACAAGGTTTAGAACTTGAGACAACTTGAAAGTAAGGCACATCTCAAACCGCTGAACCAGTTTCATTTTATGCAACACATATATTCTTTGTTGTACATATACAAAAAATGACGTGCAAACCTGTTGTGTGATTGTGGTCTATTACAACGAGTAACTATTACAATAGCTGAAAGCTTGTTGTGTTATTATAGTATACTACAATGGGTTTGCATAATGATGGTCTATTACAACGGGTTAACATATGTGACTATTACAATGGGCAGAGCATGTTGTATAATTATGATCTTTTACAACGGGTTAGAGTATGTTGTGTAATGATGGTCTATTACAACAGGTTAACATACATGACTATTACAACCGGTTAGAGCATGTTGTGTAATTATGATATTTTACAACAGTTTAGAGTGTGTTGTGTAATGATGATCTATTACAACAAGTTAGCATATGTGACTATAACAACGGGTTAGTGCATGTTGTGTAATTATGGTCTTTTACAACGGGTTTGAGTATGTTGTGATATTACAGTCTATTACAACAATTTAGCACCTGTTGTAGTATCACATATACTACAACGACTTTGGCCTGTTGTATATAACTTGTGTTGTATAAAATATATAATTCACAACACACAAATAGACTTGTTGTAAAAGATATGCTAACTACAACACAACCAATAGAACTGTTGTGTTTTTCCCGTTGTAAAAAGCATTTTCTGTAGTAGTGATATAACTTCTTTGTGTACATTTACTCTCTTAAGATGCAATAATAATGTTTCTGGTGAAGAGTTATATCTCTCGCTGGGACAATTTTATAATTGTCTCACCCCGTGGAAAACATATTTTTAGGTGGACGTGGGCGAGGAGGCAGAAATCCTTCAATAGGTGAAGGACAACATCAACAGTACCCGGGACAACAGTGAAGTTTCAGGTGGAGACACTGGCTGTTATGCCACGTATAAATGTAGTTAGAGTCCTATGTGTCGTCTATGTACTCTCAGGTCCTCGGAGTAATAGTTAGTGCTTTCAAGTTTTTGGTCCAGTACCTCGAGATTTCTGTATCTTGCCTTATATAGTTAACATGGTAGTTGATGGTTGTAATCTTGAGATACGACCTTACAGAGATGTACTGATGGATCAGTTTGTAAATAACTTATCATGTTTCTTTATGAAAAAGCTTTACCATTTAAAGATCTCTTCACATAAAGTTTTAAATTTTTAGTGATTTTTGGTAATCCGCTGCTTAGTGAACGTTTCCGCATTAGTTAATCTTGTTTTCTCGAGATAGACGTCACATTTTAAGTAATGAGTTATGATGTTATAGGAATATGGAGAACCCTAAGGTGGGTAGTAGTCAAAAAAAAAAATTAAGGACATAATTTATTTAAGGTGGGTAGAGTTGTAACATCTTTAAAATTCAATACATTGAAAAATAATTACATTCGAGTCCTTAATAAATTTTGTACTAACTAAATCAAACTTTTTGGACTTCAATGAAAATAGACCCAATTCTTTTTAAATTTCAATCTTGATGTTCAACTAAACCCTAGTGTGATAAAAAGATCAAATTAAAATATTTCAATCTTATTTCCACTAAATTCATAGATGATTTCACATATCAAATTTCAATTCAGTATACCCCTAATTAGTCAATAAGTGATTATGAGGGTTACAATGAAATTTACCCATTTAGTAGGAATAAGTTGACCTAATAACTTTGTATGAATTATCATGATTAATTGGGGCCTTTCCCAAAAGTTGATCCCCAAATACTTTTTAAATAATCCTTTATGATGGTTATATTAAAACGAAAAATGTAGATTATTGGGCTTGTAAAATAAGAAACCAATATTATATTCGGACTTCTCATAGTTGAATTAGTTAACATACCAAATTTTGTAAGATGTTGATGTGTCGAAAGGTCCCAATTGAGTAGGCTGGAAATTAATTTAATACCCCAATCCTTTTTTTGGACTTTAGTTGCGCAACGTTTTTTTTAGGGTCATGCAAACCTGTTGATTCCTTTGTGGTTCGGGACTCTCTTCCTCACACGTCTCCCTGTTTCACTTAGACATCGTATTCTTCTATTATCTCATCACTCCTAATATCTTCCCTTCGCTTCCTCGGTCATCCACCTATAAGAGGAACCCGCTTGGTTCGTTCAGCAATCAGCCAAAAAATGCAGACCTCTTGCTCTTGTGCTCCCAATCGCTCGTACACAACACCCATTGACCTGTAGTGCATTTAATGTAGTAATCACTTATTTAGCATGAGTTAAGTCCAATGTAGTGCATGAAGTACATGTGAGAATGTAGTGTTGTTTCTAGTGCAAATGACAAATAAGTTTTATCCCATATTGCTCACTCCTAAAACTTTTGTGGTCCTCATATGTAGGATCACATGGGACACGAGTCCTAAGAGGGAGGTATGCTCACCTCCTTGGTGGGTGGGATTGCCACATCACAACGCACGCACGCACGCGCGCGCGCCACGCCACGCCACACCTGACCGGACTCGGGCTCGGGCTCGGGCTCGGGCTCAGGCTTGTGGATCGGGCCTCCGGTCATTAGGGTTAAACACACGACATCGACTATGAGCGACATATCTGTTCCAGGTTCATGCCGGATCGAGACTGGGAGAACGGTGCCTATCCGCGAGGATTACCAAACACTGATTTCTTTAAGTAACACGTTCGTTTCTCAACGAACGATCTAGTTTGCGAATCTAACTACTATTTTTCTGTTCTCATGTTTTGTTTGATCTTCGTTTCTTATTTTGGATCTGCCTGAATTGTTAATTACATTGCACCTGTCGCTGTTGCATGAACGACAATAATAAATATTAACAACAGTCTTAAAGAAATCATTTTCTGTCGTTAATTAACAATGGCCGGTCAGGGTGGTCGGGATGTAAAATTGATACCACCAATATGCCTGAAAAATTTACTGGTACCAACTTTTCCCGTTGGCAGAGTCAGATGGAAATTTGACTGAATATTGCGGGTTATGATTCTTACTCAAATCCGCCAGTCACTACGTCCAAGGTTTTATGAGAATTGTTGATTAAGAATTTAACACTGAAAATCAAGGTGTTGAAAAATACCGCGTGTCTAAATTTCTTAAGTTTCAGATGGTTGAGGGTAAATTAATTTCTGATCAAACACATGATCTACAACTCCTAGTTCATGAACTCTCAGATGCCAAGATGGTGTTTCCTGAGAAGTTTGTTGTTATGTCTATCATAGAAAAATTTCTTAAGTCTTGGGAATCGTTTGGTATGTCTCTGAAGAATCGCAAAGGGACACACACCATGGATGAATTAATGATGGATATTAATATACAAGAAGAACACTTAAAGGAGAAAGGGGTCAAGGTGCCTAATGATGCAAATCCAACTGTTAATCTTACTTTTACGAAAAACACCAAAGATAAGAAATCTAAGAATGCACATAAACCCAAGGCAAAGATCCAAAAGAAACCGAAGAACAAACTTTGTTGGACTTGTGGACAGGTTAACAAGGATTGTCCTACTAAGAAGGCAAAGAAAGTTACCACATCTGCAACTGAAGAGACTGTGGTCAACATGATGACTACATCCTTGAACCTCAATGATGGGTACATGTCTATTAAACTTGAAATCCTTTCTATTTTTGAACCACTTTATTGGATAATTGACACTGGGCTAATGTACATGTGTGTGCTGATAAATCCCTGTTTGTGTCTTATCAGGCTTCTCGAGGTCGGTCCGTGACTTTGGGTGATTCTAGCTCTGCAGAAGTCAAAGGTGAAGGACGGGTGGACTTGAAGTTCCCTTCAGGGAAGGTTTTGACTCTTAACAGGGTCAGACATGTTCCAATCATTCGACGCAATATCCTTAGTGGCGTCATATTAGTTAGAGAAGGTTATAGAGTAGACTGTAAATGTAATAAGGCTATTATTACACGCCTTCGTGATTCTTTGTTTTTGGCAAGGGGTACTTATGTGATGTGGAGAACTTGTTTAAGATTCATGTTGAACCTGTATCAAATTCTGTTTTAAATTTGAATGATTATAGTTCTGTTTGCATGAATCTTATTTCATCCGATGGCATTCACATTTAGGACATGTTAATGTTGCCTCAATGAAGCATATGATGAATCTAAATTTGATCCCTAAATATGAAATTAGCAACAATAAATGTGAAATCTGTGTACAAGCTAAATTGCCTAGGAAGCCTTTTCATTCTGTGAATCGAAATTCGGAAATTTTGGATTTAGTGCATATAGATATTTATGAATTTAATGGTGTTACTACGAGGGATCAAAAGCATTATTTTATAACTTTTATTGACGATGCGAGTATATATTGTTATGTCTTTTTACTTAGAAGTAAAGATGAGACATTGAATAAATTTCAAATTTATAAGAAAGAAACTGAAACTCAAATCGGTAAAGTACTTAAGCGATTAATGTAACATCCCTGACCTGGGTTATGAGTTAACCCTAGGTGTTTTGCCTAAATATGTAATTAAATCCTTGTGAGTAACTTTGGGCATGTAATTAAGTTTCTCAGAAACATATATTTCAGTTTTTGCTCCTTTTTATATAAAGTTGTAGCATTGTTTTGTAATACAGGGACCTATGTGCAAATTACCCAGTTAGAAGGGTTAACTTGCAATTTGCACATGTTGAGATGTTCCTCTGATGTTGAGACATCATGAGAATCATTATGATGAAGTTTGAGGGATTTCCCAAGCTTGGGCACTAAGGTGCAGCTATGGAAGCAATCCCTGTGCTTGAAAACCCTAAATTGGAGTAAAGTGCAATTTACCCAATTTGAGGGGTGTAACTTGTAATTTACACCATCAAAGGTATTTATTAAGACTCTTTTCATCATTTAGAGAAGAAATGATGAAGAGGTCACTTTAATTGAATAATCATATAATGAAAAACACCTCTGTGATTGAATAATCAAGGTGTATGTACAATAGCCTTTTATGTGTATGCTTAACTAATAAGTTGATCTTCTTTGCCCTCATTTCTCGACCTTAAAAGAAGGTTTGTCCTTAGAATTAATATGAAGGGACGAGCATAGAAGGATGGAGGGACTTAGTTGAAAATATGAAGAACTTATGAGTTTATGATAAAACCTCACCCCAAGTATATATACTCTCCACCTCTCTAAGCAAGGGAACTTTCCCTTCGTTTCCTTCACTGTTCTATTCAACCAAACCGACTAAAGAGGAGCTGTGGAGCTCAGGAGGACGACCAAGGAGGGCAAGGTAGGTTTGAATCCTCCCTTTTTCTTAAGTTCATGGTTAGAACTCGGATTCAAGGTCAAATTGATGGCTAGCTCACATAGCTCTACCTTTCTAGCCATCTGTTCTCGACTTTCCTTGGAAGGATCACCTTGGATGACCTGTGGAAACTCAAGGACGCCATTAAAAGCTTGGAGCTCAAGAAGCAATCTTTAGGCGGGTTTTATAACTCTAAACCTATGCTTTGTTATATACATCTCGTTTATGCTTTTAGATGATAGTTCTTCTTCTTCTCTACCTTCCTTTGCTACCTTGCAAGCAAATCCGTGAGAAATCCTTGCTGTTCTTGAGCTAGGAGATGAAGACGTTATTTCCAAAGTTAATCCACTACTTTTCACTTTACTAAACGATCTCCACAAATTGCTCTCTCGGTTTGCAAAACCGTGTAGTGAGCAAATGGTCTCAGGACCGTGTAAGGGAAAATGGTCTTCAAGACCGTTTAGCCGCGTTGACCGAGCATGGACCGTATAAGATTTCTGTTCATAATTATGTAGGCTAATCACCCACAAAATTTGAGATGCTAACTCTAAGGGAATCGTGAGATATGGTCTTTTTAATCAACAACTTTAATTGAATTTACTCCTGATTTCCAATCTGTTGAAATCGCCCTTTTTGGGCAAACGGTCTCAAGACCGTGTAAGAACGTTGACCAAGCATTGACCGTATGATATTACTGTTCAAAATAATGTTGATTAACAACTCACCAAATTTTATGGACTAATTCCAAACGAGCTAAGAGTTGAAGGATGATTACTAGGGTAAACCCTAATTGAAATCAGTTCTGAAATCTCAATGAATGACTTAGTGTTTTTGGGTTGATTGACCCAAACGGTCTCAAGACCGTTTGGGGATCAATCAAATGGTCTCAAGACCGTGTGGGGAATCACCCAAGACCGTGTGAAGGTCTGGGGTCAAGTATAGTTGACCAATTGAAAGCACAAAGATACCAAATTACATTGCAATTAAGTATGGATATGATAATCAACTCAATAGATCCAACCTTGAAGAACTTACACTAGAATACAAAAGTTGGATGGGCAAACGGTCTCAAGACCGTTTGGAACTCATCCAAACGGTCTCAAGACCGTGTGGTGACAATCCAAGACCGTTTGGAGGTCTAGGGTTAAGGTAATTTGATCAATTGAGGGCCCAATTGCAATAGGTTATTGAATTAATCAAAATACTGAATTGAGACTCAATCAAGGTTCAACCCCTATCAAATCACATTATATTTTGATGAAACCTTGGGCAAACGGTCTCAAGACCGTGTGGAGTTCATACACATGATCTCAAGACCGTTTGGGCCAAGTTTGGGCCCAATCGGAGCTCAATTGAAAGGTTCAACCTTGTGTTGATTCACATTGTTGAGTGTTGATGGTTGAACGTTGATGGACCTTAATTGAACCAACCTCAACCCTAATTGGATAACAATTGAGGGTCAATTGAGTGACCAATTGGTTAAGCATAACCCTAATTAACTCAATCTATAAGTGGTTACCATGGCTTTGACCATTTGGAGGCTTCAACATTGATAATCATAAACGATTGAAATCTTTGAACCATGTTGGAGGTCCAAACGGTTTGAGACCAAGTGGACCAAACGGTCTCAAGACCGCTTGAGGCCTCACGGTCTCAAGACCATTTGAGACCTCGCGGTCTCAATACCGTTTGAGGTCACACGGTCTCAAGACCGAGTGAGGCCTCACGGTCTCAAGACCGTTTGGGGCCAAACGGTCTCAAGACCGTTTGGACTCAAACGATCTCAAGATCGAGAGACATCAAATGGTCTCAAACCGTGTAAGCCCTCTCGGTCTTGAAGTCAACTTGTCAAACGGTCTACACCCTCACACGGTTTGGGAAAATGACCTTGAAGGTCACACGGTCTTGGAGTCAACCCTAGCAAACGGTCAACTCATCCAAACGGTCTCAAACCGTTTGGAGGTTGAAGGTTGAAACCGTTTGAGGTTTTCAAAGGTTGTTTTCACTTAATCACTTGAAGATGTAAATGGTTCAATGATGCTCTAATCTAAACCCTAATGGTAAACTAGGACATTAGGGGACTAAGTGACTAATGAATTAACCCATTATGGTGATTAATGGGGTGAATTACCAAAATACCCTTGAGGGGTTCAATTGAGTAAAACCTTGTTCAAATCAAACCCTAATTACATGATAGTGGTGTTTTGGCTTATGTTAGCCCATGAGGACTTAACCCAACCTGATCTAGAGTGGTGTTATCACCATCTACTAGTATGAGGAGAGAGAAAGTATCTTAAGAGAGAGAAAGTACCCTTTTTGGGTGGAAACTCAAGTAAAGAACCTTCAATATACATGAATGCGCATGATTAGGGTATGATCCACCTATGTGAGATCATGGAAACCCTAAATTATGATATATGATGAATCTTAAGCTAATCTGAGAGCATCAATGATGATGTTCCTCATACATAATGATGTTATGAATTCAATTCACCATGTGATGTGAATAGTAAACCCTAATTCAAGGGTAATGACATGTGATGTGAATAGTAAACCCTAATTCAAGGGTAATGACATGTGATGTGAATAGTAAACCCTAATTCAAGGGTAATGACATGTGATGTGAATAGTAAACCCTAATTCAAGGGTAATGACATGTGATGTGAATAGTAAACCCTAATTCAAAGGTGATGACATGTTATATGAGTATTAAACTCTATTTGATAAGAATCAAAGAACTTAGCTCTTATGACAAGAGTGGAAAGTATAATCATTGTTTTGAATTACCTTTATTAGTTGAATTAACCATGCAGGTTCTGATATGGAGGTGATCATATCCAGGTATGGATGATGATACTATATTCATTAAAGGCATATTGATAGCTTTATGAATAAGTAAAGTATCTTGATGCCTTGTAAGTGCATTCTATGATAATAATGGGCTGTGAGAGCCATGAATACCATCAAAGTCATGCTTTAGAGATGACTTGTGATGAGTATAATGAGAAATGATGATTGATGTGAGTTAGGCTTGTTACATTTAGTATTCTCCTTTTATAGCTGTTATGCTACTGTTATTGTTTGAAGAACAACGTGTGATGTTAAATGAATACTGAATGTACCTAACTAATCAAGTATAATGTAGAGCCCTGATCATAGACCCATCACTGTCAGAGATCAAATGATGGTGAAACAGGTTTTCCTAAGGGAACTCCTAGATCACATACTAGTGAGTATGTGGGGTATATGGATGTGTAGAACCTTACATCCTAGTGTAGGAAATTGATGTAGATATGTAATCCGTCAATCCTTCACTACAATCCCATACCATATCAGTAGTAGGTAAACATGAAACCTCCTGATGATGAAGAAAACATAGATATCCGTATCAGTGGAGATAAACATGAAATCTCCTGATGACGAAGAGAGCACAGAACACCACTGTAACTCTAGAATAGCGAAGGACCAGTTTACCCTGGTGAGCTATAATAGTAGAGACACAAGATGTCCTACAAGTGATCCTCTTACTGACTGAGGAAGGTGAAGGTCATGAGAATCCGGCTCTCTTAATGACCTATGTATGATATTGATGTGACTTCTTAGCAATCAGTTGGAGTATGAGTGGTATGCCTCATCTCCACATGGCATAATATTGTTTGTAAAACATAATCAACCGCGTAGTATACATGTTAGAGATAACTACGAGTTAGTCGATTGATGATACACTGTAATATTGCTTATATTCTTCATGTCTCATAAATGTTGAGCTCTTGTTTATAGCTGCAACTGCTATTAAATACTTTGAAAGCTTTACTGCTTAAGATATTCTTTGATGTTATAATAAAGCTTCTGGCAGAGAGTTATAACTCTCGCTGGGACAATTATGTAAAATTGTCTCACCCCGTAGACTTCAACTTTTTAGGTGGATGTCAGAGACGGAGGAACCGATCTATAGGTGACCAGTCCCAGCAGTAGCAGCAGCAACACCAGGAGCAGCAGTAAATCTCAGGTGGAGATTTAGCCTGCCATGTGGTGTAGTTAGAGTGAGTCCTATGTGTCCTCTGTACTCTCAGGTCTTGGAGTCTTTTGTTATGAGTTCTTGAGATTTTGTATCTTGATGTATATAATTACTCAAGAAGTAATTATCATGAGATGTAAACAGTTTATTTCTTGTTATGAAAGAAGCTTTTATGGATTCAAGCTCTTGTTTCGAAAAGTTTTAATTTTACGTGATTTTTGTCTTCCGCTGTTAATCGAATCGCTTCTGCTAAGTTTGAATCGTGTTTATATCGTGGTTTGGAGATCAGAGCCCACAATTAAGGTCCGATCGGGGAGGAGAATACACCTCGAACTTGTTTTTGGAATTTTTCCAATTACATGGTATAGTTCATGAGGTTACTGCTCCTTATTCACCACAATCAAATGGGATAGCTGAACGTAAAAACCGAACCTTAATAGATATGGTAAATACCTTACTCCAAACATCTGGATTACCCAACTTTATGTGGGGGGAAGCTTTGAATATGGCTTGCCATATTCTAAATAGAGTTCCCCATAAAATTCAGAGAGTAGTCTGTTTGAGTTGTGGAGAGGAAGGAAACCGAGTCTTAAATATCTTCGAGTGTGGGGGTGCCTTGCAAAGGTACTTGTCCCTGAACACAAAAGGAATAAATTGGGACCGAAAACGGTTGATGCCATATTTTTGGGTTATGTAGAGACAAGCTATGCTTACCGATTCTTGATTGTAAAATCAGATATCTCTGGCATTGAGGTCAATACAATTGTAGAATTACATGATGCAACATTCTTTGAGGATGTGTTTCCTATGAAAACTGGTGTGCCCAATGAAGTATCTCAAGAAGATTCATTCACCACAGGTTCCATTCCCGAGCATGTGGAAAGGATGACAAATGTGGGGGGTGACTCAGAACAGGCTATTTCTGAATCAGATGATTCTGAAGAAATAGTTGAACCAAGGAGAAGTAAACGACCTAGGACATCCAAAGACTTTGGAAGTGAGTTTCTTACTTACAATGTTGAGGATGATCTTGTTACTTTCAAACAAGCTATGGAAGCTCCAGAAGCTAAGTTTTGAAAAGAAGCTGTTAATGATGAAATCCAGTCAATTCTCTCGAATGGAACTTGGGAATTGGTGGATTTGCATCCTGGTTATTCTGCAGTTGGTTGCAAATGGATCTTTAAGAATAAACTTAATGCAGATGGGATAATCAATAAGTATAAGGCTAGGTTAGTTGCTAAGGGTTACACACAAAGGGAAGGAATAGATTATTTTGATACCTATTCACCTGTTTCCCGTATGACCACAATCCGAGTTCTTATAGCATTGGCTTCCATTTATAATCTCTATATCCATCAGATGGTTGTGAAGACCGCATTCTTACACGGTGATATTCAAGAAGAGATATATATGGAACAACCTGAGGGATTTGTGGGTCGTGGGAATGAGTCCAAAGTGTGTAAACTTGTTAAGTCATTATATGGCTTGAAACAAGCCCCTAAGAAATGGCATGAGAAGTTTGATTCTGTGATATCATCGTTTGGCTTTATTTCTAATGAATTTGATAAGTGTCACTACTGCAAGATTGTCAATAATGGATTCATTTTGTTATTCTTATACGTCGATGATATCCTACTTTTTGGTTACGATATGAAAGTAGTAAATGAGACAAAGTCGTTCTTGTGTAGCAAGTTTGAGATGAAGGATATGGGTGTCACTGATGTGATTTTAGGGCTTAAAATCATAAGGTCTACTGATGGTATAACTCTTTCTCAGTCTCACTATGTCGAGAAGATCCTGGAGAGGTTTGAGTACACATCACGTAAACATGTTAAGATTCCATATGATTCATCCAAACCCTTGTTCAAGAATGAGACTGGGGTTCCAGTGTCTCAATTACGATACTCTCAGATTATCAGAAGTTTGATGTATCTTATGAACTGTACACGTCCAGACATTGCGTTTGCCATGAACAAGTTAAGTAGATACATCAGTTGTCCCGAAAAGACCCATTGGGAAGCTCTTGACAGAGTTCTAAGGTATATCAAGGGAACACATTCCCTTGGGCTGCATTATGGTAAACATCCTTCCTTAGTCGAAGGATATAGTGATACAAGCTGGATTGCTGTGAATTTTGGGAGTAATGGTGTGTCAGGATATGTATTCCTGTTGGAATGAGGAGCTGTTTCCTGGAGGTCTAAGAAACAGACCATATTGTCTCAATCCACTTTTGAAGCAGAGTTGTGTGCTTTAGATGAAACTGGATTGGAAGTTGAATGGCTACATGGACTTATGTCTAGTTTACCTATGGTAATGAAGCCGCTTCCTGCAATTTCAGTTCACTGTGATAGCACTACAACCATTGCTAAGATAAAGAGTTCCAAGTACAATAAAAAATAGCATAGACACATCCAAGTCAGATTGAAGACTGTAAGGGAGTTAGTGTCTAATGGGGTCGTGGTTGTGGACTATGTCGGTACCAAAGATAATACAGTTGATCCTTTCACTAAAGGTCTTACCTTGGCTTTAGTGAAAAAATCCAGGTTGGAGATGGGACTGAAACCCCTATAGATTTGCAGGCAGTAGCAACCCAACCCAAAAGAGTGGAGATCCCACAAATTAGGTTCAATGTGGTAATAACAAGCTGTCGGGTAAATCGGATGACACTATGTATTCTTGTTTGATGCTTCTTGCATCTGTGTGTCTATTCCCTGGAAACCTGTTAGTGTCATGACTGCAAGTTAGTAAGAGAGTAGTCTCTTAATGGTGTCAAGTCTTAGGACAGGATGTTAGCAGTACATCCTTGGAGACTACAACTAAGTGATTGATGTTGTGTAGGCCGCAACAGGAGAATTGGGTTGTTCTCTATTATCAATCATGATATAAAATTTTCTATGCATGGCCTTAATGCATTGTTTTCTTTACTACCATGTCTTTATTGTGTTGTTACCAACCTATACTTCTGTACCCAAGGTTCAGGTTCAAACTTTTGTTCACCTAGTTCTTACATGGGTCACAGTTGGATAACTCATGTAGATTCAAACCGAAAGGTATCTGCTGAAAGCACAGTATGGAGGACTGAATGGTAGAGCACACTACACATTGGACTTTGTGGGGGATTGTTAGATATATGATTACTATAGCCGCTAGTTACTGTAGTGCGTTTACTGTAGTAATCACTTATTTCACATGGGTTAAGCCCAATGTAGTGCAGCAAGTGCATGTGAGCATGTAGTGTTATTTCTAGTGCAAATGGCAAAGAAGTTTTATCCCATATTGCTCACTCCTAGAACTTTTGTGGTCCTCATATGTAGGATCACATGGGGCACTAGTGTCCAAAGGAGTCCTAGGAGGGAGGTATGCTCACCTCCTTGGTGGGTGGGATTGCCACATCACAACGCACGCACGCGCGAGCGAGCCACGCCACGCCATGCCTCGCCTCACTGGGCCGGGCTGGGGCTGGGGCTTGTGGCTTGTGGCTTGTGGAGGATTGTGTATTGTGGAGAATGTCTTCTGTCTTCCGTCTTCTTTTTGCACTAGGATACAACCAAGTAATTAATTACTAGTGTAATTAATTGTTTATTTCCTATTCATATTTCTTAATCCTAACTGGAAAGTGTTTCTCTTTGCGATTTTTATTCTGTAATGTGTATAAGAGCAACTGAGTGTTTGCGTCTTACTGGGAATAGGATTAGGGATGCGTGTGGCTGTATATATGCCTCCGATCATTAGGGTTAAACACACAACAAATAGTCTTCTGCCGCCGTGTGTTTTGAGAGTACTAATCCAGAGTGCGAGAGCTTTCGTCCCGGAGTCGCTTCGTGGAGTCATTCTCCTGTGTGAAGCGTGACTTCTCCTTCTCTTCACTGAGACACAACTGTAAGGTGGTGGTTCCTGCGGTTGCTGTGCTGCGTCGGTGGTGGTGCAACGAGACGACGTCGACTGCGAGCGACGTGTCTGTTCCAGGTTCGTGCCAGATCGAGATTGGGAGAACGGTGCCTATCCGCGAGGATTGTCGGGCACTGATTTCTTTAAGTAACACGTTCGTTTCTCAAGGAACGATCTGGTTTGCGAATCTAACTATTGTTTTTCTATTCTCCTGCTTTGTTTGATCTTTGTTTCTTATTTTGGATCTTCCTGAATTGTTAATTACATTGCACATGTCGCTGTTGCATGAACGACAATAATAAATATTAACAACAGTATCAACGCTTGGGTCAGCCCTGTCAAGACAAGAAGATTCAAAGTCGATCTCTGACTCTGGTGGAAATCCCTAATCTGCCAAATTGGCGATCTGAGTCGGTAGTCTTTTTCCCCTGACCCCTCTTTTCCACTAGTGATCCTCCCGACCAACAATTTGTGAGTAACTGACTACCGCTCCCTTTGTTTTCCCTAGCATATTCTTCATCTGGTATTAACAAAATCAAACCAGTATCTTTAATTTTTTGTGAACAAGATGACGTTATTTGTTTTGGCTGTGTTGCGAGGCTCTCTTGGGGGTGAAGATGTTCCCCTATTCCTACTCTGGCCGCCGTTGGCAACATGTATTTCTCGAGCTCCAGACCTCCGGAAGGGCCAATTTTAGGCTCTTTAGGTCCGGCTGATAGAATGAGTGCCTAGCACCATGTTTTCCACTGACAGACTTAAGATTTTAGATTGGTCCTTCCAATCGTGTTGTTCTTGCCGTGGTTATTCACTGCTCCAGGAAGATCAATCCCAGACGCTGAATTCTATCATTTCCCTTATGCTTTTAATTTATTCATCAAGCGAGGATGGTTTTGTTTGGGATTTTACTCGCCCTTGTGCATCCAAAAAAGAGTTGCGGGTCCAGCTCGCCAGTGAAGCTTGTCCTACATCAATAGGGCCCAATGCTTTGATGGATCGATTTACTTGCATGGATTTTCATTAATTTTTGATTGGTTTGTCTTTCTGAAAATCATAATAAATCCATATGATGTCAGAAAGATATGCAAGAATAGTCGTTGGAAAGGAATTCTCGAGTAGAATCTAATTTTAGTATTTCCAAACCCTAATTCAAGAGTGTCTGACCTTTTTTCCTAATAACATAAGATTAGGCTATATGATATTAATGAAGATGATAATTAATACAAACCATGTTAATTTTAGGGGCATAGGATTCAATCAAGATCAGAGATACTAACTTAGGATCTACCTTGTTCTAGGTAAGCGGGTCATGCCACTATGCATATATATCTTTGATGAATTACTTGTTATGTATGATTTAGGATTATGCTTTAATTTTCTAATTTCATGAATGCAATTAAGATAATGATGACGCCTTAGATTTTATTATTGCATGTTGTTTTCTATAATCATAGAGTCTTATGTTTATCACTTATGCTCATTAAGTTATTGCTATGATCAAGTAATGATTAAGACATTAAAGAAAGAATCATGTAACTAATGTAATGTTAATATCAAGATTAAGAGGGAGAAATACCAGGATGAATAAGATAATGCACTTAAGTTGTAAATTATTCATCTTTATTTCATTTTGTCTTTATGGCATTGATTTGCACTTTGGTGCAACTAAGATGAGTCGTAACCGGCCTGATGAGCACTTTGGTGCAATTGTTGGATGACGACAATTTACATTGATGGCAAAAAACAATGATGTGAATGTTAAGTTAAGATAATTAAGTAACTTATTATATTCTTCTTGCAATGATGGACCTTATGGTCATTATGGGCTTCCTAGTAATGATGGAATTTTAGAAGATGATGTGCCCCATGGGGAAGTGATGGAGATAACACATATAGTAATGTTTCTTAATTCACTGATGTGATGAAAGATAAAGTGTAATGAGAATTCTTAAGGTTAATACATGTCATGTTTATTTCAGTTCAAGTTTATCTACTTACTTTTCAGTTCTTATAACATGCATAATGCATCTTACTTATGTTGTTGCTTTGTTTCACATGGTCGTGGGATGAGATGTCTCTAGATCAAGGAGCAAGAGGAAATTGTAGCGAGCCCTTCAAGTGTAGCTGATCAAGGAGACTTTAGCTTGGTTGGGTGCCATCTACCACTCCATAGATTATCTAGTTTAATTTTAGTTCATGCTTTAGATTTGCTTAGCCTACATGTATTAGGTTTTGAAATAAGATGAGATAGTTTATAGTTTTTCCTTCCAAAGAACAATGTATGAATCTATATTTTGAGTTAATGCATGGTGTTTCATTTATCTTACTGCAAAAATTATCATGTTTTGTAATGTTCCTCTGAGCCGAGTGACCCTTGTTATAGACAACATAGGGTTTGCTTCTGTTGTGATGTATGATCTTGGAGGGGCGTTACACTTGCTTCCACTGGTGGTGCTACTACCACAAGCTGGGCTATTATAGGGCCCAAACCTCTTGAGTAAGATAAAGGATAGTTGGCATGGAAGTGTCCCTCTTTTTGGCAACGAATGAACACCTTCTTCTTGAAGCGACACTTGCCTGGGTGCGACCTTCCATAGTTGTGACACCTCGACTGGTAGTTCTTGTTGTGGGGCTTCCCTTTTCCTCCATGTCTTCCCTTGGCATGGTTTCATCCTTATCCTTTCTTATGGTTGTTCTTTGGGTCAGAGGTACCTTCCATGAAACCTAGGTACCCCTTCGGTGGGTTCAGAGCATGCATCACTATCTTCTCCATGTCTAGGGTGGTGTTGTAAGCGTTAGTGAAGTTTGTTAGTTTGCTCACCATCACATGAGGCTTGATGGCAAGATACAACCACTCTACTAAGTGATATACCCTTCATTCCTCAGTCATCATGTATCCAAACCGCTCCAGAAGGCAGAACTTACGAGCGTAGTCTGCCACAGAGAGGTTGCCTTGAACTAGGAAGGTGAACTCCCTCTCCTTCTCTTTCTTGGATGAGACAAGAACAAATTTGGTGAAGAAGATGGTCCTGAAGTCAGTCTAGGCCATGAGGTCTTCATTCAAGTCTTGGCCCATGATGTGGTTCTCCCACTAGATATTAGCTTCTCCTTCCAGGAGGTGAGCAGCAAACAAAACCTTCTTTTTTTGCTACACTTCCAGCATGAGAAAACCATTCTCTACTACTAGAAGCCATGCATCAGCTTTGTCAACCACCTTTGTCTTGTCTTCTCCCCAGAACTTCTCAATGTTTGGCTTCACGAAGTCTAAAATGGTGGCTCCAAGTCATGGACAAACTGGAAGTGGCTCACCATTTTCATCTCTGGCTATGTCCTTGAGGGCCAAGGCACTAATGGTCTCGGTAAGCTTCTTCTATTGTTCCATCCAGAGGGCATTGGGAGTATGGACTACTACAACTGGTTTGGGGAAATCAATCAGGTTCCCTTTGGGCTTGACCTCGTCTTTAGAGATTAGTTCACCTTTTTGGTCTTTCTCTATGTTCAAGTTGTCGAAGGGAATGGGCTTAGGGTCTGGGTCTTCCTCAGAGGACTCATATGATCTCTTCCTTTTCCTATAGGACACTTCCTCCATAGTCTTCCCTATCTTATTTAGAGACCTCCTCTTCCTACAAGAGATTCTAACCTCGGCGTTCTCTTGAGGAGTGTCAACAAGGATGGCAACAGTCTTGGTACGAACAATGCTATTACACATAACATGTAACTAAACTAAGTCTAAGTTTGTAGATGATTACAACTCATAAATTATGTCTGTGAAATCTTGATTACATGCTTTTTGTTATTTGGCAGAGGTTGCCTTAACCACTAATTCTCATAACCCTAGTACTTAGAACGAGATACAGAGCGCAATTATAGGAACCTAGGGTTTTTTCAATGAAAGGGGATAGACAAGCAGAGATAGATGAGTAATCCTAGAGGTATGTTATTTTGGATAAAGTCCTTGGACTTTGGTTAGGAAGGAAGCACATGTCTGAGAATCCTTGTAATCCAATTAGTGGTGTGGAGGAAAATATTTCCAACCCTCGATCGTGGTCCTTTCTAGACACCATTGCCTTTAAAAAGCACTGCAATAATTTCCTTTTGGTTCTACAAACTTTGTAAAATTCAATAATTATTACAGGTTAAAGAGTAAACTAGCTCTGATATCAAATGTAATGACCCCTCCCCTGTTATCCCCTATTCAGACAGACCGATAGGACAAGAGCCATTATCACGAATATAAGATCACATATTTAGAAATTAATCAGAAATAATTAATAAATTTTACTAACAAAAAGGAATATGGTATAGATCTAAAGTTTCAGCATAAAATAAAATCTATAACCTCCATGTTTACATTATATTTCTTTATCTTGTGCCTTCTTTCTGGATATCCGATTTCATCATAATTGTAGATGGAAAATTATCCTAAAATTTTGACAACTAAAACATCAACCAATATAACAAATTATATTGGTATGCGGGGGAACCAAAAGTTTGCATATAATTGTAACAACATTACCACAATAATTATTTGTTACAAAACAAAATTTATTTTCTCTTCATAACTTCGCAACTATTTTTACTCAACCTATGGTATACCCTCTCTTAGGATTTTTTCCCTATAGAGGACTTTAGGCTACCTCTCAATCTGGAGCTAGGTACCTCATTGGCCACCTCTCAATCTGGATCTAGGTGCCATTAGGTCTTCCCAACCTGGGGCTTGACAACTTATGACCTTCCCAATCTGGGGATTGGTCCTCTAGTCATCACCATGACTTTACTCATCTTTCCATTCACTATTTCCAGAGTTGGTAAGTGGGTTCGAGAAAGTTATAATCTTTATATAGTGATAACTATAGTCACTTTATAGATTGAAGGAATTAAAGTTCATCCAAGCATTTAATTTCAGGCAATCATTAAAACATCAGAAATCACCATGAAACTATAGTAATTAGTCATAAGTGTAACCACATACTTTGAGTCTAGATCTCCAAGAAAAAGTAAGAAATCAACCAATCAACCAAGGAAGTTACCCCGAGAGTTAATGCAATACACCCATGGATTATTATTTTATCCAGATCATCCTTAATACTTACTTGGTCTTCGAGTTAGGGTTTCTAGCTCAACATTAGGGTTTTATTAGGGTTTTGGCTTCCCAACCCTAGTTTCCACTTTTTATGTCTAATTAGGTTAAAAACCCTAATCCTTCATTAAATACACCTTTTATTTCAAGGAACCCCTAGGCCTAGTTTGGCCGCTAGCTTTACGACTCCCGGTAGTTATTGCAGTTTTTAATGGCCACAGGAGATAGAGATGTAGACAGCTGTATCTGAGAATGCAGGTGCCGACAGGGAATGGACGAACCGGAAAAGAATTCCTGGCAGTTAGAAATGCTCAAAATTTTGACGTGATTAGTAATGTCCACCTTTTCTGTTATGTCATTCACGACTCTGTAGTCACTAGTTCCACATACAATGCGATAGGCTACTAATTAATACATTGAATACCATGATTTACTAAATGTGTGGCCAAACTAGGCCCTAATTTATCATTATGTCTTGCTAAACTCAAATAACTTTCAAGTTGCTCTTTTTGTTCATAAAATACCAATCTTTGATCAACAATAACAACTGGACATATTAAGATCATCAATTCTAAAAAATAGGGTTCTAGTTTATTTAACACACAAAAAATGCCATCTTTATGCACTTTTCAAACTTGAAGCAAAACTAGACTCTGATTATATTTTTATTGGATTCTACTATTTTTTTTGATCTAAACCATATATCAGTTGTTTCCATTGGATAACCCTACAATTAGTTATTATTTTTCTAAAGAAATCATTTTTAGGCCAATGAGAAAATTCCAACGAAGCATTTAATCTAATTTTGGCTGTGCCAGCGGGCCAGGCCCAGCCAATGGGCTTGTGCTATGTGGCACCCACGCTCGCATGGTGGCTCGCTTAGGTATTCAAAAAAGAAAAAAAAGACAAAATTATCAGGCCTGGAGAGAGGGTAGGGTAGAAGGGTCTTTTACACATGGTCCTTCTTCAAACCCCGTTCCTACTCTTGTGTGAGCAACCAGTCAACTAAGGGGTTGAATCGGTGATCTCATCCTCCCGACTGTAAGGTGAAGGCATGATCACCTTCATCTCGCTTTGTCGGACTGGACCATTCTTTCAATTCCTCGAATGATGCTCGAAGTCATTAGGCCGATAGAGGGGTACTCCGGTTAGGGGTCTCGGTCAAACTAGGGTGAAGATCAAGTCCTTTAGGACAACTGGTGGCAGCGGGATGCCTAGGGAGTTTTAGGTGATCTTTTGGATCATTTGGGGTGTTTGCAGAGGGGATGTAAGCCCTTATTTATACTTGGCCATGGTGGCATGGTAGAGGGAGATTGGGCGAATCTCCTTGAAGCCACAAAACCTGATGAAACCTAGGGCAGGTGAGTTTGTTTTGATCTCCCGAACACATTGGGATACTTTCCCGACCTACTCGTGCACTGGGTTGTAAGGAAATCATGCTTGAAATCCACATGGTCTATGCTCTATTTCCATAGTGGACCAGAGGTAGGGGATAAGTGCTCCACCATTGAATCTTAGATCCAACGGCCCACATCTCGCACGCCGAGATAAAGGTTATTAAAAGAAATTCCAATTCGATTCGAAATTGTGACATTTAGTGATATTCCTCTCACTTTAGGGATTTTTTGAAATTTCATGTCTCTCAAACAACACTTCCATTTAATCCCAGATTTTAAATTAAAGTCTTTAATGACTTAAACTACTTGTGTGCATATATTGGGACCAAAACATGAAAATAAAAGAGAATTTTCTTCATATGCAAGTCATCCACATTTAAGGCATATATTATGCATCTAAAATTCATCTTTTCTCATCTATTTTATTTATTTTTATTTCTTTTCTTATTAGAAACCAAGTGGAACCGAAAACTAATCAATATTGGTCATCCAGACCACTTTCTAGAGAATTCTAACCAATTCTCACATATGCAAACAATTATCTTTTATTTCTTTTTCCTTTTGCTTATTATAGGATTTCTTTTATCCTTTTTCCCTTCTATCATTATTGGATTTATCAAAATAGTATAAACCACAAAATCATGCATCCAAGGGAAATTTTTTTAGGAATTCATTCTTTAAATCAAAGCATACAAATTTCCATTCAAGCCCCTTTCACTTTCATAATTGCTTTTCAATTTCTTTTAATATAAGAAAAATTTGAGGTTATAATAGGTTATGTGGGGATGCAGTGTTGCACCAAGAAATAGTCGCATCGGGTGACTTCTTAGGCTACAACCATCAGGTGTGTTGGTGGAACACATGGAGCAAGAGAATTGGGATTCTTGCATCAAGCATGTTGCTCAAATCGAAATGATCTACATATGTTTTACTATAAATTAATATATTTCTCTCATTTGATACTTTATTGCATTGACTTGTAATTAATTTTATACCATTATTCCCAAATTTGTACTAAAGCTCTTTTTTATTGACTATACTTCGTCCCTTCAAGTCTAAAAGGATTTTTCCATATGAATGTGCATGCTTTTCTGTACCATATTTGCATTTTTAGGCCTAAACTTCAACGTTATAAAAATAATTGTCTAAAATCAAGCATGACTGACCATAAAATCATATAAGGAAGTAGTGAAATTGTTGCTAAAATTAGGTCTTTCCTTGAAATTAAAATTATAATTTAAGCTATAGTAAGTTATACCAGAATATTCCTTCAAAATAATTCTTTTTGTTGTTGTTAGATCGAGGTTCCTAAAAATCAAAATTTCTATAAGTGATATGTAATATGTATTATAGTTAGGACATAAACCTAAAGTACTTATATCATTATATGATAAAAATGAACACTAAAACAATATTAAATTGAAAATAATTTTCATCATGGAAAGTATTGTACATGGATCAACTGTGATCATTACAACAAAGAAATGGTTTGTTTTCTCTAAAAATTCTGTGAAAAACTTACTACTAAGTCAATGCTAAGCATTTATTAACATGTAAACATCAATAATTAACGAAATATGAGTAGAGAGTCAGAGGAGTCTTTGAGTTAGGTGTGGTATATGATCATTATCTTAGAAATATATCCCATCTCCCATTGCATGAGCTTGAACTACAATTTGGTTCATAAGATTCAGCTACCCCAACTATTTGTGTAGCTTCCCGATGATTCTAAAAGGTCTATGTAACAAATGAACATTGTACTAAATAATCACTGGAAGGAAACTTCATGGAAAGTTCCAACACAAAAGTACAAGTTTGGACAAGTCACGTGAAGAATAGATTACTTAAAAGCATAAGAGATGTATGACATAGTGAAATAAAGAATAGATCATGTGAAAGTATTTGTTTCTTTCAACAATCTACTTCTTGTTGTTGGATTTGACATTTATCATTGGGATTTAATTCGTAACACCAATGGAATTTGTTACAACCTTAACTAGCCATCTCATTATATTTCATAAGTTAGTTATTTGTGGAAATGTTCATTTAGGATTTCATCTTTAACAAGTCAACATCATGTTTTCTGGGAGATTTTATCTAGTAGTGAGCTTTCATTGCTAGGCATTATATTAATTTTAATGCACTAATAGAAAATTAACACCTAATAAAAAGGAAATTATTATTTCTATAAAACAATGGCATGGGACCAAGAAGGGATAGGGGAGGCTAATTTAAGCAATGCAATGTGCTCATATGTGTGTCGTTCCTATCTAGGAAACTCAGATAAAGACAAGGAAACCAACAAATAAAATTCCATGAACACATGGGATTGTGTTTACACTCCCACATTAGTCAATGCTACAAATTTAATAGTAGGCAAGGTGGGACTAAATAAAAGAAGGTTCTAGATCATCTCTCAAAATGACTTTGGAACTATAATTTTATATTAGTAATGACTTACACAACTTGAAAAAAATGAAATAGATTGATTTGAAGGCAAATTAATTTGAGGGTGATTATAAGTGGTGGGGGAAGATATTGCAAATTTTGAATTATGAAGAATATTTAACATATTGTTTGCGGATCAGTTAAGGAAGTGGAAAAATGTAGGGAGAAGAAGCGATGTGGTATTCCTAGAGAGAGAAAAAAGTCTATAAAATAGAATTCACTTGAGGGAGTTTTTCCCTTTCTTGTTTTTACATTCCATTTGCATGAGAAGAGGAAACACATAAAATGTGTGTCGTCTCTATTTCTATGTATGCCTAGAGAGCCAATCATATGATGATTGTGATAACATATCTTGTAAATGATTTGATTAATAGTAAAGTCAATCTTCCAATTTATTTTGTTATCCAGTTATGAGATAATGATGTAACACAACAAATGTCTAAACAATGATATTACTCAATGACGTATATCTTCGGGTTGAGGACTTGAAGGATGAGATCATATGGATGTCAAGAGTATATGCATTCTTGTTATGTTCCTAGTCAGATGCTATTGTGGAAGGATAATAGACAACAATAACACTTAAGACTAGAGTGTGTGTTGGTTGATGCATTAATCTCATTAGTCATGATATGTGATATCAAACCAAGCATATAGATACTTGTTAGAGAACAATGTATCAGACAGACCCACCTTGAGAGTGACACATGGAACCATGAGTGGTAGTCAGAAGCATCTCTCATAGTGATGGTGGTGATTGTGGTTCTTAGACTGGAAATCACTAAACTCATCACATGTCATTCGGTGTCCTTTGACATCACCCACTATGATCCTAAATAAGGGTTGCCATAAAGTTGGTGCTCCAGTGTACTATGACACATGGAGATGACTGTGACTGATGTAGATGGGATTTGTCCCTCCTACGGGAGTATGATATGATGTCCACTTAATAAGTGAGACTGAGAAATACATGGCCATGTTGATGTGAATATGTGATATTAAGCTTACAAATATCTAAGACAATCTTCTCTAGTTCAAGGAACATGGATTGAATGTTGAAGAGGATGCTGATTCCATGCCTCGAGTTCAATCCAGATATCAGAGACAAAAGAACTATACAATCATTCTAACACTGATGACAGATCATAGGTTAAGTTGTTCTCCAACTTCTCTAATTACTTGGGTAGAAATGAAGTCTTGCTAGATACCAATCATTGCTTGTGAAATCATAATATGATTATGAATTGCATTGCCAATGTAATGTGGAGCCTACCGGGTCACACACATAGGATGTGATTGGAATAAGAGTACAATTGTAGATGTGATTGGAAATGTTCCAAATCAAATTGATTACTAAAATATTTAGGTAATTTGCTACTATGGTATTGGAATATAATATGAGTAATTGATTAAAGTGTTTAAGACAATTAATTAGATTTTATTATTAAGTAGGATAGATGATCCAAAGCATTTAACTAGATATGGATAACGGAAATTAATTAATCAATTAATGTGATTAATTGGTTAATTAAGTGATTCCATGATATGTTTTAGTTGTCCATGATAGAATTGTTTTAATGAACCCACAACCTTTTAGTTTTCCCAAGGGATTTGGGAAGTCCTACTTCCTTTCTCTACTATTAATAGGGGCATGATGGTAGGATTGTGGGTAGCATAAATGCTCACGCTGAGGTTATGCTCTTATACGTGAACCCTACCCATCATCGTCTCCAAGTGAGAGAGAAGGAAAACAACTGATGCTAGCACATTGTCAAGCAGAAGGCTGCTCCTTCCCACTGACTAAAAAATCACGACGTGGAGTTTTAGCCAATCTGTGTGGATGGAGTAGAGATGGAGATGTTGAGTTGCCTGCATTCGAAGGACGACTCAGGATTATTTGTGCACTCTAGGAGACACACACATCACCAGGAGAAGGGACGTCGCCGGACTTGCCCCCAGGATGAGGTATATCCCTGCACCCTCTTTCTGAATATGTTGTTGTTGATGAGATCCTCTGGTAGGGTTTGTTTGGAGAAAAATTTATGGCTTCTACTGCGCCTGTTGCTTCCACAAAATCGAACACTGGTATCAGAGCCGCGTCGATCTACGGCATATTTGGATTCAATTTGATATGATCGAAATTCATGTATACCATTTTGTGTGGTCGCATGCGATGTGAACTTAAACACAAAAGCATTGATTATGGCCATACTACTGTAATACTTTAGATCCACAAAGGATTAGTATCCACATATGGTCTTTCACATCTCATGCAATGACAACCTATGAATATGAGCCTACATTTGATCAACAACAATATGAATAGCTTCATGGACACCCCTTGGTGTTGGACATTCAATTTGCCTCTCCATGGATGCTCCTTGGAGTTGGATCATCAAGTCGCCTCTTCAATGTAAGTCTTCCAAACTAAAACTATCCCTATCTCTATTACATAATGTATAAGAGAAGAATCTCGAGCTACATTTGAGGGGGTTTAGAGGGAATAGTATTGATTCCATTGGGAGATAACATATGAGGCTCAGAATGCAATTCGAATACTTACACAAATGATCCATGCACAACCGTTTACATCCAAGAACTAGATATACAACCAAAGATAACATCCACAAAAGGTCCAGGCCATAACCATGCATTCATTCACCACACAAAATATTTTCAATAGCGACATGTATGATTTTATAGGTATATCTATATATACATACATATATATATATATATATATTAAGTTTGCAGTCCTTTTTAATGCGAGACATTCCTCATTAAACAATTTTGATTCCCACACAGACTAGGCAGGGTACATAAGGGAAAAACCCTTTTGCGGAGTGCGAGGTTCCATGTGAAAATTTACTTTTGTGCACTAAGAAAAATTATATTTTTCATAGTTGACCCTATCCAACTGGTCAAAAATAATAGGTTTGCAGTGTATGTGAAATTAGGTTTATGCATATTAACAGTTTGTGGATTGCATGTTTTTGGATTGGATGTAGTATGTATATGATACATATTATAACTATGTGGTGTTTGGATATGTATGAGTACATATATATCAAATCCCTCAATTAAAATATTAAGTACTAGATGCTTTCCATAAGTAGAACATATGAAAAGCTTGATCTACTAAGTGTAGATTACGCCAAAGCGTGTTGCTCTGTCCATCTCGTGAAAATGTGATGGTAGATAAGTAGATCTACCAAAGTAGGGTGCACGTTATATCATGTTGGTTTTTGGGTCAGGCTTAACTAGGTGATCTTAATGAGTTAAGTATCTAGAAGCCAAGAGATGGAATATGGGAAAGAGTTGTGCATACCATATATCTAAGAGTTGCATATGATGCAATTGACAAAAGTTGTCTACCTAAATAGTCATGTTGTGGGCGATCAGCCAAAGCTAACTCATGATTTGATGAAATATGGATCTTAGCTCACTAGAAGATTGTATGATGCAATCTTTTGAATTGATAAATGTGGGTTATCAATTTAAACAAAATAGTGGAAATGATAATTAATTAAAGGCCTAATTAAATATCATTAAATCTTATTTTAATCAAATAAAAAATATTTTGACAAAATTGTAAATTTTCTCTTGTAGAATCAAATGACGAAAAACAATGTGTTTTTCTTACGATCGGTCTTTGAGAAGGACAAGTTGAATGAGAATAATTTCCATGACTGGTTTAGGATGTTGATTCTCACACAGGAGTGCAAGCTCTATGTCTTAGAAACCCCAGAGCCACATGAACCTACTCCCAATGCGCCTAAGACTGACAAGGATGCTTACAAGAACCACCCTGAAGATGCCATGGATGTCAAATGCCTGATGTTGTGCTCAATGAATTATGAGTTGTAGAGATAACATGAAAATATGGATGTGATTGAGACGGTAAAACATCATTTAAAACAACCATATAACATCGGTTAAAAACCAACAGCTAAGTGGGTGACACTACAACCACAAGTCTAAGGCGTCAGTTCTTTGACGACGGCAAAGCTGACGCTAGAGATCCAACGTCAGTTGTGTGGTTAAAAGAAACCGACACAGATATGCATCTCAAGCGTGGGTTGCATGCCTAAAACCAACCTCTAAAGAGCCATACCAGGTCACATTTGTAACTAGTAAAGGATCCTACATCCCCAGTTTGGTATAAACCGACACCTATAATCATGTACAGTGTCGGTTGCAGACCAAATAACGATGATTTTGATGTACAATGATGGTTATATCTAATAAACTGATGACTATGACATGCTACCCAGTGAGGCCGTGATATCCCACACAACCATTTCAGTTTTTTCCTTTAATGTCGGTTATTTTACTAAAAATGACAACTTAGGCCTATAGTGTCAGTTTTTTTGATACAACTGACGACTATGTTGTGGTTTGATTTTTAAATAGCAGGCCCATAACCTACCGTCTGGTAGGTCAACAGTATCAAGAATCCATAGTTTAGTTATGAACTCTAGGTTAACAACATCTTGTGAGTTCATCTTAAAAATAGGCCACCAAACCCACAATAAAAAACATAATATGCACATAATTTTATTCATTCTCTAATTCCATTTCATCACATGCGAAATCATAATTCATTCATCTTCACATTCTTTTTTTTTGAATAAGGTATATTAGTAGATCATCAAAAAGAGCTTATAGGGGTGAACCACCCCGTATACTATACAAGGTCACTTAAGACCCCACCTCAAAATGACCTCAGGATTAACCTTCAACAGGCACCCCGGGTTCGCTTTACAATGCCAAGCCAACCTATTTACAAAAGCATCAAACACATGGTATTTATCACTCCCACTCTTACCATGAGTTCTAGTGTTCCTCTCTTTCCATATATGGAACATGAGGCCGGTCCACACCAGGCCGACAAACCGCCTATGATGTATGTCCCCTCTGGACCTACTAAGCATCCAGGTCAAGCTGTTATTGATACCCGTGGGGGGGTTGCCACCCCACATGAGCTTGAGAGAGGACCGGGTCCAAAGATACTTGGTGAAGTCACACTCAAAAAAGTGGTGCTGCTGACATTCATTCACACAAATATTACTACATTTACATATATACAAATTTCATGCTCATGGCATGTAGAAACATTCATTCATTCATCTTCACATTCATATACATGTATATAGATCATCATTCACATATGCATGCATCAAATTTAGAGTTGCAAGAAGTCATAACCACCACATGTATAATAGAATTTATGACATCAAAATTTAGAAAAATCATTTTTCTTCATCCCAATCAAATTCAAAGTTCACTTCCCTTCTGAAGGCTTCTACCCATTGTTCTTATGTCTTATCATAGGGCATGTGTATGTCTACTAGCTTTTCTAGTGTATCGAAGTCTTTCGTTATAAAGACCTACAAAGAAAATGATGTAGATAATTAATAAGTTTGATATGTTCATATTAGCTAATGAGACTATATACTTATGATGATCAAGACTATATATATGGATTATATTAAGTGTCTCATTGATGTCTACTACTGCATATATGACAATCATGTCCATATACTACATCACATTGTATGTGCCTGCCCAACCTTTGTGTTGTACTACACAATATATTTTTCAACATACAAAATGTTAATAAATAAAAGTAAGCATAGTTGGCATAAATATGCATTGGAGTCAGAAAACTACCTCAACATTCTCCCAAACTATCACTTTCTTTTTTGTGTCCACCTTTCCTCCAGCTTTTTTGAATTGTTTTATAGCCCTATACGTTGATGTAACACATTAATTTACATTAGTAAATAGTCATGTAATATATATGTTAATAGATATTAATATAAAAATTTACTCACATGAATAATGCCTATTTCAAATCACGTCCCTCATCATCTATTTTGTCACCCTTAGGATCTAGATAATAAACAGTTAGCATCATGGGGACAACAACCAATAAGACCCAATGGTTATTCCTGAGTGATAAGAAGGCAAAAAAATATAACTCAAAATCTACAATAAAATGTGATTTGTTAAGTAAAAATCATAAGCAAAGTAAACTTACCCAACATTGTATGGAGATAATATCACACTCTTTTTATTTTAACTAAAATATTTAAATGTGGTAGAGAAGTATAGGGTAATAGATCCATGGTGTTTAATTATAGGGCTAATCAAGGATGAAACTAGAAATCTCAAATGGGTCATTAAAAACTTTGTACAAACCCTATGTTGGTGGCTACAAAACATTATATCACGTATGCATTAATATATAAGAAAACAAATCACCCTATATGAAATGAGGTATATATATATATATATATATATATATATATATATATAAGATATCACCATATCCAAAATTCTATAACAAATGTATTAAACCAAGCATAACGAAACAACTTCAAAACATCTTGTAGAAATGTACTAGTATCATAACATTGACCCACATCGTCCTATTTAATAGAAATTATCATAGGAAAATCTTCTTTGTGTTCGCCTATAAATAGTGCCATACCCCTGCATTGAGGACCTATTGAGTCAAATTGGTCTTTTACAAGACAACCAGGTAATTGAGGAGGAGGTGAAGGTGGACAAGCACTAAGGGGTTTCTAAGGCCATGTGTCTTGCACTTATATAATTTCATATCAATTGTCATGTATATACATATAAAAACATAAAGTAAATTTACCATACATCATGATCAGTATAGATAACTCCTACTTTGGGCCACGCTACCATGTCACCTTCTGCTTCACGTATCGTCCTAGCATTGAGGTGGACATATTGCAGTGGATACTTCTTATAAGCTTTGTAGAAAAGCCTCAAGTACACACGAACCACATCAGAGGGTAATGGAGCACCATGACACATGGAACCTTCAAGGGGTGGGTAAGCCTCACCCACAACAATGACATATTCCTGTAATTTTAGACGACATGGTCTCAACCCCTACAAATTTGCATAGAGTGTTATATATATACCTAAACATATCATCTTGAAAATACTACTATGTCATAAAAATACTTACAGTGGACATGCTAGGTGTTGGGTCCACAAGATTACTCCCAACCACCTCTGTTGTAGGGGGGTCCACCTCATATGAAGAGCGGGGTAGTACAATTGGTACTGTATGAGTACCTGACTGAGAGACTCCCACTGGCTCATTGCTTCCTAAAATCCCTTTGCAATTAAATCTTTTACGTCCTCTTTGAGAATCACCCTTTCTGGACAAATTTTCACTCTGATGGCCCAAATAACGCTCTTATATCCACACCAGCACTTGCAACCCTAACACATCCAAGATGCTATGGGTCACCTAGAGAAACTATCAATTCATCCCTTGTGCCCTCAGGGATGAACTTGCTTTGTTTCCTTTGATTGTGGAGCTCCCTCTAATCATCATCAATAGTAATTGGTAAGTAAAACATTACAATCATCATTACTAATTGCTTTGAGAGTTGAATTTTACCTTTATGCATCCACCTCAGTTGCTGTGGGGTTGGTTATTTCTCCAGATTTGGATTGCCTCCCAGCTATCTATATATCATGAAGAAGTAGAGGTTCAGTAGTAGTAGTAGAGGACTCAACAATCCCAGGAGTAGGCTGTTGAGAAGAAGACACATGTAGTAGTTTTTGGTGAAGATTTGCATACCCACCTTGACCCATCATGTGGTTGTGCACATTCTTTTCATGCCTTTCTCTTTGAGCATCACTTACAGCCTGGTTAGTGACAATCATCAATAGTATTTGGCAAGTGAAACATAATAATCAAGGTCAAGGTAAATTGTATTCAAACTAGGGAGTGGGGCTAAATATCTTGAATTCGTCGATGTTTTTCATAGCAAAAAATACCTCCCACGTCACCGGGTCAAGATAACTGCATTGCTTAGTGGTTGACTTTTTCCTCTTATCAGCTTCCTGTATATATTTTTTTGTCAGAGTTGTCCTATAATTCCTCAGTATCCTCCCACATCATTGCATCACCTTTTTGCGATGCAATTTTTCATCTAGGTCATATATTCTCTACAAAAGTTCATATATTTAATTGAATATTCTTAAAAATAAAATTGTAAATAGTTTTTTAAACAAAATTGCAAACAATAATATCTCACTCATAGTTATTTTCATATGAAGTCTTTCTTGCTTTTATCAATTTTATGCCAAGATTCTACTTGTATACTACAATGGCAATGAGTAAGAACCCCTAGATATGAAACAAAAGAGCTCTGGTTCTTTCCAATAGGATTTCCTGCATGATCAAACTCAATGACCAAATTTGACCCGTTACGCCTTTTTTGTAACAACTTGTTCATCATGGTGATGCCCCTTATTTTTTATTTTTTTTTTTAATTTTCTCATCAAGATGAACAAGATCCTCAGGACGCACATCCTCAACCTAAACTTAAAAAAAACACATATAGGTCATAAATAGATATACCATATCAATGTGATAAAACAATACAACAAGATAGACATATTGTAAAATGCTCAACTTACACCAATATCAAGGTGCACATCGTGATGCTTCTCATCCTCACAGTAATCATCATTATTATCATCATATACATGGTCAGATGACATCTGAAAAATGTAACATAAAAATAGTCAAATAATGAAATATAAGGTTGTAAAATGAACATCTAAAATTTTAAAAAATGAAAGCATGCCTCTAATATTGAGATATTTTATCAATTACCATTACCTCACTGTGATCTCCACACACATATAAGTTAGTGTAAGTTTCAATATTTGGTGTTAGCAAGCCAACTGAGAAAGGATTGGAGTCATCATAGTTGTCATAATATTGTTCATCTATAAGATCTTCAATGAACTCTTTTACCATGAAGAACAACTAAACATTTTCATTTACAGGATCATCGATATAAAGTACTTGCTTTGCCTGCGATGCCATTATGAATGGTTCACCCTTCTCACCAGTATTTTAAAAATTCACTAATGTGAAACCCAATCCATCCACTACAACTTCTTTGATGTTATCAACCCAATTACACTTAAAGACCAAAATTTTGAAATCTACATAGTCAAACTCCCATATGTCTTCAATGATACCATAATATGACATTTTGGCTTCACATAGACTGTTATCCTTCACACTAGGAAAAACAATGAAGACGCTTGAAGGATGGCCCCACTATTTTGGATGACGCTCTTATCATCTTGACGCTTTGTGTATTAAGAGAACCTATTTATGCCAAACCCTTCATAAGACATAACATTCATTTTTGGTTTAACATTGAGGCATTTGATATTTTCAGCAACATTACTTGGTGTTTGAGATAGTTGACGTAAAAGTTTATCTTAAACCCACCTAATAAATGTCTTGTTATGCTCTCTAGAAAGTCACATTGAATTGACTCGAGGATATTGTTTCTTGATGAAATTAGTATGTTTAGTGATTTAACCACTCACTTTGTTGATGTTGTATTAAATATACAAGTGAGCTTGTTCCCATAGCTCACGACTGATTAGTTGCACTCATTCTCTTAAAGTCTCTTCGTCAGAATAGTCCTCAATATTCTTATCATTTACAAGAGCTTCATTACTATTTAGAAAGTCACTGCAAAAGTCCATAACCTCCCTCACCACATAACCCTCAATAATACTCCCTTTAGGTCGATAACCTTTCGAACATCACCTTTAAAAACACTCATGTACCATTTAAAAGGATACATCCAATACAAGAAAATTGGTCTCAACATTTTCACTTCCCTAGTCAAATGGACAACAAGATGTACCATGATATCAAAGAATGAAGGAGGAAAATACATCTAAATATGGCATAGGATAACAACCACTTCTCTTTGTAACTTATCGAGATTCTCAGGATTGATAACTTTGTTGCATAGAGTGTTGAAGAAGAAACAAAGTCTGGTGATTGCAAACCTTACATGCTTCGACAGTATAGATCGAATTGTCCCAAGAAATATTTGTTGCATTAGAGTGTAACAATCATGAGATTTAAGACCTATCAGGTTCAGATTTTTCATTGATACTAGTCTACGGATATTGGAAGAGTATCCATGTGGTACCTTAACGTTAATCAAGAACTCACAAAAAGTTTTCTTCTACTTTCTAGAAAATGCATAAAAAGTAGTAGGTAAATATGTTTTTCGATCACTCCTAACTACTTCTATTAATTTCCTTTATTCCGATTTCATATAGGTCCATTCTAGATTTGATTCCATCTTTAGTCTTACCTATTATATTCAATAGAGTACCAATGACGCTATCACAAACATCCTTGTCGACATGCATGACATCGATTCAATGCCTAACTACCAAATAACTCCAATACGTAAGATCTTAAAGTATTGACCTTTTCTTGAATAAAGAGTTGTCACTCTGTGTGGGAAAGGTGCATTTTGATCTTACTAAATTCATTGATAAAGTATTTTACTCTTTCATAAACAACCTCCCCTAGTATAAGTTTATGGGCATTCTGCTCCTCATTCGATCCATTGAACGCTTTGTGCAACCTTCCATAAGAATAGACTTTTATAAGAGACCTTCGATGACCAAGACATACACTATTTCTGCCATGTTTTAATCATATTGAATTAGTGTTCTCTTTACATATAGGGTATGCTTTGGATCTTTTTACTCTATTTCCAGACAAATTCCCATATGCTGGAAAGTCATTAATAGTTCAAAACAACATAGCATGCAAACGAAATGTCTCTCTATAAGAAGCATAAGAGGTCATCACACCTTCACCCCAGAGTCCCTTTAAGCCATCAATCATAGGTTCAAGATAAACTTTGATATCATTTCTAGGTTGTTTAGGGACTGATATCAACAATGACAACATAAGTACTTATTTTTCATACACAACCAAGGAGGAAGATTGTATATAACAAGCATAACATGCCAAGTGATATGTTGGCTACTTAATGTGTCGTATGGATTCATCCTGTCAGCACAAAGCCCAAGTCTTAGATTCCTAACTTCTTCACCAAAACATTGGTATAATAAATCAATCTTCTTCCAATGTGAGGAATCAGACACATGTCGTAGGATCCCATCATTATTTTTCTTAACCTCTGCATGGCACTTTAAATTCTCCACATCCATCAGATTGACAAACAAGCATTGAAACCGTGGTATTATAGGTAGATACCACATCACCTTGGCAAGAGAGCCAGTTTTTTATTTCCCCGAAGTCATCATTTTATACCTTGACGCCCCACATTTTGGATAATCTTTCAAATAGACATAGTCCTTTTGAAATAACACACAATCATTCGGGCATGCATGTATCTTCTTAGCCTTCATTTCCATTGGGCATAACATTTCTATAATTCATATGTTGATATTGGAAGCTTGTTTCCTTTAGGAAGAATTTCTTTCAACAAAGATAACAATGACGTGAAGCTTTTGTCTCTCCATCTATTGTTAGCCTTCAGATTATACAATCTCAACACATGCTCAGCTTCATAAACTTAGTACAACCTACTTATAACGGTCTCTCAACATCATGCACAATATTTCTAAATAAGGAAGGTGGATCGATGTGCTCTAACCTCATAACTATCTAGCATTGCATCAACCGTGTCTATCGAAATCAGTTCGTTGACACCTACACCATAGGAGACAATTTCTTCTTCAACAAAAGTACTACTATTAACATCTACTAATCACAAGTTTGGAATCTCTCCATGCTAATACCATTTTGTATAGCCCTATACAAACCCGTTGCACATGACATGACTTTTGATTTTGTCACCAGTGTTGACTTTCAAGTTGTTACCACAATGTCTACATGGATAATAGAACTTATCTCCAGGTTGTTTCCTATGTTCTTACGCAAATCATATAAATTGATCAAGACCAATAATAATATCTGGGGTGCCGCGATTTGGAATGGACATCCATGATCTATCCATTCTATGATCAAATAGAAAACAAGTATTAGGGTTTAGGATTTAAAAATAAGGTTTGGGATTTATAGATATATTAGGATTTATTATTTTAGATTTAGGGATAAGGGTTTATAGATTAGGGTTTATAGTTTAAATATTAGGGTTTATGATTTAAAAATTAGGGTTTAGGGTTTCATAATGAATGTGTGTACCACCTATCCCATTCTTAAACACCTAATCTAACTAGTAAGTGTATACTATGTATTTAGTTTTTAAGAAAATTTCGGCAACATTTCCCTGTAGTTCTCTACGTACACCGATGTAGATGGGCAAATGTCCACCAACATATGTACTTAGAGAACAAACAGGGAAGTGCTAATGAAACATCTTGAAAACCAAATATACATTATACACTTACATCCTAAGTGATATTAAGTGTTCAATAATAGTTCCAAATGAGGGGCTATCCAAGATTTACTCCTAATGAATAAATCTTGGGCAAGTTTCTAGGCCAACAAAATGCATGTATGTTGTCATATGTAACATCATTTAAATCAATTCATTCTTCCATTTGGAGTAGTTAATGAAGAGAGAAAAGCAAATATTAATATTAATTAAGAGAACTAGATTAGGCACCTTGATTTTAGATTCTTGAATAGATCTTTGAAAAGTGTACCTCAAAGAAGTCCTAAGATTACAAACAATGTATGAGTTGATTTTTAATAGCAACATCTTGTAATTTTTAATCATACCCTAGTGTAGGTACCATATTCTATAACATTGATTTCAACATTTCAAATGTACATGCATGTTCATAATCAGAATAATCATTACACATAAATTATTCATGACCTAAGGAGGGAGAGATGACCTAAGGCAAACTAGAAATTTAGGTTATCAAACTAAGGTAACAACGCAAATTACACTAACTAAGATATAGAAATCCTAATTAACACTAATTAATGCATGAGCAATAAGTAACTAACCATTAAAAAGTGATTTACTATCAACCAGGAAACTAAAATAGTGGGCTATTTGGGGGATATGTAGCCTTCGACCATGTTTAAGGTCCATATTCATGCGCATACAAACAACAATTAAGCTATGAAACAAAACAAAAAGGACCAGTGTAGATTATGAATCACATACTATTAGTTGGCCATGGGTGACACGGTGGCATAGTGAAGCTCTCTTACCTAGAAGTAGGGGAAGTAGGCCCCCAATCTCACTAGTAAAAGCTTCAATAGAAGTTGTAGAGACCTAGGCAATGGCTAGCTCAGGCCCAAGTTGCTTAGGTGAGTAGCTCCTCATGTGAGTAGCAACTCCTCAGACATGCACAACGAGAGAAGCGACGGCTGGAGTAAGAGCGGTGATGAGAAGCGGTGGTGATGAATTGAGTAGCTGGAGCGGGGGGAATCACCAAAGACCTAGGTGGAAATCGTGATGAAATAGAGATTGAGAGAAAGTTTGTTTAGCACAGGTTCTATTAAGTTGCCCATAGTCATAGGTTGTTTAGAAAAACTGACAACTAAGCACGCAACTTTCTGTAAATCATACAAAACCTACAACTAACTCCTTACCCAAAAGAAAATAGACCCTGACTTAGGTCCATAGTCGTCGGTTCAAAGAGAGACCGACGATACAGTTTGGAGATAGTCGTCGGTTTTGTCAACCATAACCAACGAATAATTCCATATCCATTTAAAAAAATTGACCTAGATTTAGGGCCATAGTCATCGATTGGTAGAAAAACCGATGAAACAGTTTAAAGACAGTCGTCGATAAAGTTTGATATATTTGACGAATAACTACATACCAAAACAAAAAAAAAATTGACTTCAGGTTAAGGGTATAGTCATCGATTTATCAAGAAAAACCAATGTTGGAGAAGCAATCTGGGGGGGGATATTTTTGTGGGGACATGGAGTGAAAACACCTAGTCGTCAGTTTCTTCAATAAAACTGACAACATAGATTGATTACCAATAAAAAAATTTGAGTTTCACCAATTGGACACAATAGTGGGTTATTTAGTAGACCTGATGACTAATGGGGGGATAATTTTTTCTTGGGGACATGGCACAAACACTTTATCGTCAGTTATATACAAAAATGACGTTGGACTGAAAATTTTGGAGGCAAATTTGTTCCCTAACAAATTGTATTTCACAAGCAATCTCAGACGTCAATTTCTATGAAAAGAAACAAACATTAAAGTGAAAGCGGTACCCATGTCTTTTCTAAATTCGAAGGACTTCACATATGGTGATGTTTGGCATGAATAACCAACGTTGTTGGTAGATTGGTGTCAATTTTTCTAAGGAATCGACGTCAGAAAAAGTGACATTAAATGTCAGATGTGCACCAGTGATCAGGAAAGACTGGAGGTATATGTTGTCTCTAAGGCTCTATTCAAGTGCAACATGGCAGAAAGAGATCCACTAGGTCCCCATGTGCTCCAGATTATTGGGTATATGGAGAACTTTTGGGTCAAGTGTGGGCCACAAATCTGATTATGTTGTCCCTACCAAAGTCATACAACCAGTTTGTGATGAACTACAACATGAACAATTTTGACAAGCCATTTTTAGAGTTTCTTGGCATGTTGAGAACAACTGAAGTGAAAATGAAGAAAGACAAACCCAACTCTGTGACGATGATGAATAGAAAAAGGAAGTCAAAGGGTAAACGAAAAAGCTAAGAAGAGTTATAAAACTAGTCTGAAACCCAAATCTTCGACACTCAAAGCAAAGGAAGGGAGGGGTGAATAAGGTAGGAAATTGTCACCACTATCACTAGCCTAGACATTGGAAGAGGAATTGCCCTCTCTACCTGGATAAACTAAGCAAGAAGAAGGAGGGGATAGATGTAATGCCTGGGCCCACCGCCCAATGCTCTAGTAGAGTTTTAAGAATGACGACTGGGCCCCACAGACCACCACTAGCCTTAACTGCGCACTTTTTCCTCACTCGTGCATAAGTCGGGGTCAACTTCCCGATTGGTCACCCATCCTAGTACTACTCCAAGATGAGCATGCTTAACTATGGAGTTCTTTAGTGATGGGCTTCCGAAAAAAAAGTGCACCTTGGTGATATGGGTAGTCCAATCGTTCCTTATAAGATCTTTTTATCTGAGGTCTCAAATCCCAGGACGTTACAATCTCCCCCACTTAGACTCTTGACATCCTCGTCAAGGCTCAACTATATGGCCTCATAATATTACCCCAATTCAGTGTAGACCCAGAATGGTTCATGGAAACGCAACTCCCGATCACGGAATACCAACACATGGGTGGCTACGTCAACCATGGACAACCCTTTCCAACATGCTTGGACCGCATGTCTCAAGACTTGCATGCCACAAGCCCATGTGAGCCCAACCTACTGGAGGGGTTATGGCTTTGATACCATTTGTAACACTTGGGTCCACCGCCCAATGCTCTAGTAGAGTTTCAGGAATGACGACTGGCCCCAAAGACCACCACTAGCCTTAACTACATGCTTTTTCCTCACTCACGCGCAAGCCGGGGTCAACTTCCTGACTGATCACCCATCCTAGTACTACTCCAAGCTGAGCACGGTTAACTATGGAGCTCTTTAGTGATAGGCTCCCGAAAAAGGAAGTGCACCTTGGTGATATGGGTAGTCCAATCATTCCTAATAAGATCTTTTTATCTGAGGCCTCAAATCTTGGGACGTTACAATAGAGAGTTCCACTTCATGTATATATGTTATTGAGATAAATTTGTCCACTTCTTTATCTTAGGTATTAGATACTGGATGTCGATCTCACATATGCTTGAATATGAAAGATCTGAAAAGAATTAAACCTTTATTAAAGGTGAGGTTGAACTGTGCATTGCAAATGGAGCAAGAGTTTCTTCCACTGTAGTTGGAACCAATAATTTATCTCTTCCCACGGGGCTCGTAATAGAATTAAGGAAATGTTACTATGTGCATGCCATACATAGGAACATTATTTCTATATCTTGTATGGACAAGGATGGATATGAATTTCATATATAGAATGGTTAATGCTCTATTTTAAAAAATGAGATCTTTTAAGGTAGTTCCCCGATGTCTTATGGTTTTTATTTATTAGATCTTGAGACAAATGTTTATAACGTAAATAACAAAAGGTTAAAACTCGATAACTCAAATGAAACATATCTTTGGCATTGTTGTCTAGGCACATCATTGAGAAACACATATCTAGAATCCATAAAGATGGTTATCTTGACTCTTTTGATTTCTAATCAATAGAGACATGCGAGTCTTATTTGTTGGGCAAGATGACCAAAACTCCCTTCACTGGTAACAATGAGAGGGCTAGTGATCTATTAGGATTCATACATACTGATGTATACCCCCCCTTTTAGAACAAATTCTAGAGGTGGTTATGAATACTTCATTACCTTTACTGATGACTTCGGTAGGTATGGTTATGTTTACTTGATGAAACATATGTCATAAACTCTTGCAAAGTTCAAGGATCTCATGAATGAAGTACAAACCAACTTGGAAAAAGTATTAAGGCAGTTTGATCTAATCAAGGTGGAGAATACTTAAGCCAAGAATTTGGGGACCTTCTACGACCCCATGGTATTATATCACAGTGGACTCCACCTAGAACGCCACAACATAATGGTGTATCAGAAAGCATAAATCACACATTGCTAGATATGGTGTGATCAATCATAAGTTTTTTTGATCTTTCAAATTCATTCTAGGGATATGCTCTTGAAACCTCATCGTTTACACTTAACCATGTATCTTCTAAATCGGTTCGAAAGACACCATATAAGAAATGGACAAGGAAGCGTCCCAAAATGTATTTTGTGAGGATTTGGGGATATTAAGCTTATGTCAAGAAAATGTTTCCTAAAAAGTTTGTACCTAGATCAGATAAATGTTTTTTCATTGGTTATCCTAGGGAAACCAAGGGGTATACAACCCAACCGACAACAAAGTGTTTGTTTCCAGGGATGCTCCATTCCTAGAAAAGGAATTCATTTCTAAAAGAATCTGTGGGAGGAAAGTAGAACTCAAAGAGATTTGAGACCAACAAGAAAGCACTGGACCTATAGAGGTACAAGAGAAACATAGAGAGTCAAAAACTGTTGCAGAATATGAAATTCCTCATGTGACACAAGAACCTCATAGATCTAGTAGGACACATCTTGAGCCTGGTAGATTTGGTTATCTACTAACACAAGAAGGAGATGAGTCGGTCATTGATGATGAGCCAACTACCTATCTAGAAGCTATTAAGGGACCAAAGTCCGAGACATGTCTTGAGGCCATGAGATCTAAGATGGAATCCATGTACACCAACAAGGTACGAACCTTGGTGGATCCACTTGAAGTGGTAAAACCCACAGGGTGCAAGTGGGTCTTCAAGAAGAACACTGACATGGATGGTATTGTACAAACTTACAAAGGTCGATTGGTTGCAAAGGGTTTCAGACAATTTCAAGGTGTTAACTATGAACAAACCTTTTCTACAGTTGCCATGATTAATTCCATCATGATCATGCTTTCCATTTCAACTTATCATGACTATGAGATTTTCCAAATGGGTGTTAAAACCACATTTCTTAATGGGAATCTTCTTAAGGATGTGTACATAACACAACCTGAGGGTTTTATAAATCCAAAGGATGTAAACAAAGTATGTAAGCTACAAAGGTCAATTTATGGATTGAAGCAAGCATCTCAGAGCTGGAATGTTCGATTTGATGAAACAATCAAAGAGTTTGGTTTTTGTCAAAATGAAGATGAACCTTGTGTGTACAAGAAGGTTAGTGGGAGCATGATTGTATTCCTCATATTGTATGTGGATGATATATTATTGACGGGGAATGACATCCTTGCTTTACAAATGGTAAAGACCTGGCTAGGAAATACATTTTCAATAAAAGACTTAGGAGAAGCATGCTACATCCAAGGAATCAAGATCTATAGAGATAGATCTAGAATGCTTCTTGGACTAAGTCAGAGCACATACATTGACAAAGTGTTGAAGAGGTTCAACATGGAGAACTCAAATATAGGCAACCTACCCATGTCTCATGGTGTTGCCATCTCTAGAGATCAATGTCCCAAATATTGTGAAGAAAGGGAGAACATGAGTAAGATTCCATATGCTTTTGCAATTGGATCTATCATGTGTGTAATGTTATGTGCTTGTCCAGATGTCTCATATGCTCTGAGCATGATGAGAAGATATCAGTCATATCTCATTGGAGGTCATTAGACTGCCGTGAAGAACATCCTTAAGTACTTGAGAAGAACTAAGGATCAGTTCCTTGTCTACGGCGGAGAGGAAGAGTTTGTGGTAAAGGGTTACACCGATGCAAGCTTCCAAACTGACAAAGATGATAATCAATTGCAATCAGAATTTGTATTTTACCTCAACAATGGAGTTGTGAGCTGGAAGAGTTCCAAACAAGAGATAATTGCAGATTGTACAAGGGAGGTTTAGTACATTGCTGCATCCAATGTAGCAAGGGAAGCTGTTTGGATCAAGAAGTTCATCTTAGAACTTGGGGTGGTTCTAAGCATCAACGAGGAAATCGAGCTATATTGTGACACAAATGGAGCTATTACGCAAGATAAGGAACCTAGATTGCATTAGCATTCCAAGAATATACATAGGAAATTCCATCTCATATGAGAAATCATACAACAAGGAGATGTGAAGATTTGTAGAGTACCAACAGAGAGCAATGTGGCTGACCCCTCAAAAGCACTTTCACAGCAAAAACATGAAGGTATGCTAGATCATATGGGATAAAGTTCATGGGTGATTGGATGTAAGTGCAAGTGGGAGTCTATTGGTGTGTATGCCCAGAGAGCCAATCATATGATGACCGTGATGACATATCTTGTAAATGATTTAATTAATAATAAATACAATCTTTCAATTTATTATGTTATTCAATTATGAGATAATGATGTAACACAACAAATGTCTAAAGAATGATATTACTCAGTGACATATGTGTTGGGTTTTATGGCCTCAGAGTAGACAACAAAAACAATTTTTTTTACTGGCCATTAACCCATAACAGGAGATTGCATTAATGACTATGTATTGGGAAGGATAGTTTTAGTGAGATATACCTGGTCCTGGGGCTTGCCCAACGACAATACCTCACAACCATGTGTGGTCTTCAACGCCATGTCTTGGACGGTGTCTATGCAGCTCCTGGTCTTCACCATGGACTCTGGTCTCCACCACAGACTGCGACTGATGTGTCCTCCTAAGCGGCAGACATCTCCTGCCTCTACCGATAGTCCACACGGGCCACTTGGAACTCCTGCTATTCTAGAAGAAGTGGAAGGAAGGAGGCAAACTTCCTATTGGTGTACTAGCACCAACTTGCTCTCCTGAACTCAGACTGCTTTTCTATAGTTGTCTTTCCCTCATTGTACCTCCACGATCAGGTACCACTTGCTTGGTGTCTCTAGGTTACCAGAACCAGAGAGGACAATAACTTTGCAGAGCAAATGATGTTATGATTTGTGTGTTCTGAGAAACCCCCTGTACCCCTCTATTTATAGTAGAGGGTAGGGTTAGGGTTCCTAGTCTATTCCAGAGTAGAAGGGTACTGAGTTTTCATGAATAGTTTATACTGCGGCAGGCGAACCAGTCATTTCATAAATGAACCAATTGTTTGGTAAGGTGAGCCGATCGGTTCACTAGTGAGCAAGTCAGTTCACTAAGTGAACCGGTCGTTTCACTTCCCATACTTTCCTTTAATTGACTTTCCTCAATCATTTCCAATTAATTCAAAGATTAATCCTTATTCCAATCGAATTGAACAAGTGAAATGTGAAAGATTTCTTCCAATCGGGAAAATCCCAATTTCCTCAGTTGGCAGGACTGTGAGCCACCCAGTTCACCATGGGAACCGGTCGGTTGGCTCACACCAGTCGATCGGCTCATACGGGTGAACCAGTTGGTTGGTAGTCCTGACATTGCTAATGCAGTTTCCAATTGACCTGACACTCTAACCTGCTAGTTCAACACTTGAACTTGATAGTTCTGAGTCCAATCAGTCAATTGTATGTTTAATTGAGTACCTAAACACCTTTATTCTCAATCTAATTTTCATTCATGGAAAATCTCCTCTTATAGGGGTATTCTATGTGTGTGACCCTGCAAGTTCCAATTTACATTGGCAGTGAATGTTCATAGTAATTTATGACATCACAAGTAATGAGCGGAATCTAGTAACTCATCATTGCTACCCAAGTAACTCACAAAGTTGGAGAACAACTTCAACCTACAACATATGATTAGTGTTACAGTGATCGTATAGTTCCTTTATCTCTGACATCCAGATTGAACTCTAGGCATGGAACGTCATCCTCTTCAACATTCAATCCATGTTTCTTGACCTAGAGCAGACTATCTGAGATGCATGTGAGTTCACATATCATATATTGAATCACATGAGTATGGACATACAATTCTCAGTCTCACTTATCAAGGGGCCATGGATATCATACTCCTTGTAGGAGGGACAAATCCCATATCTATCACTCACAGTCAAGTCCCCATGTGTCAAAGTCACACAAAAAATCCATGTTTCAGCAATGCGTTTGATGATGTCAAAGTGTACCCAATGACATGTGACAAGTGCAGTGATTTCAGGTCTAAGAACCACTATCATCACTATCACTATGACAGATGATTGTGACTATCATTGCATGGTATCCATGTATCACTCTCACGGTGGGTTTGTCCAGTATATTCTTCTCTAACATATATCTGTGTGCTGGACTTGATATCATATATCATGACTAATGAGACTCTATCATCAGTCAACACACACTCAAGTCTTATGTATTACTGTTGTCTATTTTGCTTCCACAGTAATATCTTCCTAGGGACATAACAAGAATGTATGTACTCTTATCATACATATGGTCTCATTGTTCAGGTCCTAAACCTGAAGACATATGTCATAGAGTCGCATCATTCTTTATACATCTATAATGTATGTGTCATTATCTCATGAGTGAGACAGACATAATAGACATAATTACCTTTATCATTATCAAATCAGTTATCTAATGCCTCATCGCAATCATCATATGATTGGCTCTATGGGAATACCATACCAATAGACTCTCACTTGCACTTAGAGCCAATCACCCAAAAATCATATTACAAGTGATATTAACATGTCTATGATGTTTCAGCTACACAAGTGCTTTTATAGTGGGTAAGCAACATTTTCCTCAAGTCGGTATATTGCATGCTTCACATCCCCTCCATATACAACAACTTGCAGGAGATAGAAGTGGTGTAGTATACTATTTGAGATTCATTTGCCTAACTATCAGCTCCATTGTTGTTACAGTATTAGTACTGAGTCATCAATGGTCGAAACCTCCCACAAGTTCATCCATATGAACTTCTATTTCCATACAGTATCCTTTACAGTGTTCGTAACACTAAGATACACAACTTCTTATTGTAGAATTAAACAATTGTCTTATGTTGGAACATTTCCAATTAGCATTTCTTATTCCTAGGTCAAACACAATTTTGTCATTTTGGAAGCTTGCATCGGTGTAACTCTTTACACCCAACTCTTCCTTTTTACCATAACTAATGAACTAATCCTTTTAGTACTTCACAAGTACACAAAGATGTCCTTCGTGATATTCTAGTAACTCTTACTAGAGTTCAATAGATATCCATTCGTCATGTCCAATACATACGAAATTACTGGATATTTATATCATCTTATCATACAAGATGATGACTTCATATCTTCTTGTCATGTCCAATACATACAAGATGATGAGTTCGTATATTCTTGTCATGTCCAATACATACAAGATAATTAGTTCATATTTTCTTGTCATGTCCAATACATACAAGATAATGAGATGAGTTCATACATGATAGATCCAATTGTGAATGCATATGGCGTCTATCCATGTGTTCCTTATTCTTCATAAGAATTGGGACACTTGGCTCTTGAGAGACTAACTCCATGGAACATGGACAAGTTCTCTCTCACCATGCTGAACTCATTCATCATCTAGCCAAAGTATGTTCTCTTTCCTAGGACAAGAAGCCCTCTTGATCTATCTCTATAGATCTTGATTCCTATCACATATGATGCTTCTCTAAAAACCTTTTAGAATGCACTTCATTGCCAGATTTTGTAGTATAAGGATGTTATTCCCCATCAATATGTGGAATATACATATGCTCTCACTTAATTCTCGTAATCACACATTATATCTTCATTCTGACTCAATTCAAACTCTTTGACTTTCTAGTCAAATTGAAGATCCAGTACTGAGGTGCTTGCTTCAATCCAAAGATTTATCTATGCAACTTTATAGACTTTATTAGCATTATTGGATTTATAAAATCTTTAGGTTGTGTTACATACACATCCTGCACAATATTCCATTTAAGGAATGCAATTTTAACATCCATATGCCAAATCTCATAGTCATATTAAGATACAATGGCAAGCATTATCTAGATGGATTTATCCATGGTAACTGCTGAAAATATTTCACCATGTTCAACACCTTGAACTTGTTAGAAACTCTTTGCAACCAAATTACCCTCCATGTTAATGTTCTTCTAGAAGACCCAAAAGTACCCTATGGGTTTTACCCCTTCAGGTGGATCAACTAAGGTCATACTTTGTTGATGTAAATGGAGTCCATCTTGGATTTCATGGCTTCAAGTCATGTCTCAGTTTTTGTCTCTCATTAGCTTCTAGGTGGACTACTGACTCATCATATGATCAACTCACCGCCTTCTTGTTCATAAGATATCATATATCATTCAAGCTCTAGGCGTGTTCTACCAGAACCTTGAGATCTATGTGTTACTAAAGGAACTTTGAGATTCCACTATATTTTGTGATTCTCTTTATTCCCAGTGTACCTCTTTAAGTTCAATGTTTTCTTATTTGTCTCAAACATTTTGAATCGTACTTTTTGTTGGCTAAATTGGACTTTATTATACCCTTTGTTTTGATGATGACAAACATTTAATTCTTGTGGATCTAACTTGTTATTTGAGTGTTTCAGGGAAAAACAAATAAGGAAGTGGATAGCTAAAAATCTACACAAATTGGCAGATCAACATGCTTAGATTGCTTTTATTTTCATGATTGTACTTAATATAAAAACTTGTACAAGTATATAATGTACAAGTACTTAGACATCATGTAAATCAAGCGTTAGATATTCCCTATCCACTCACAACACTTAGATAGATCTTCCCCTAAGATATAAGCACAATTACACATTGATACACATACTTAGTAGATGGCTCAATACATTGAATCTGGGACTTTCTCGGTCGACAAAATCTTCGATCGAGACACTCTCGATCGACAAAGTTCTCGACCGAGAATAGACCCTCCTAGCCATTAGACTGAGTTAGCAAAGTTGTTGGGAGTTGGAATCGAACGTTACAACACATTGATCTCAACCTCCCACTCGGTCGACAAAAATCTCGACCGAGACATTCTCAGTCGACAAAGTTCTCGACCGAGAGAAATTCTGGACTGCACTTTCAGCAATAATCAACTAACCATTGCAATGAAATTAGTGGACACCTAACGGCTAGTTGAGCACTAAAAATACCATAGAAAGTGTCTAGAATGTCCCTAAGCACTTGTAACCTATTTCTATAAATAGGCCTCTAAATGTCCCTAAGCACTTGTAACCTATTTCTATAAATAGGAGAGGCCTTAGGACACCCAAAGCATAATTTGTGCATACAATTACACTTGAGATTCATTCTTAGTGAGAAATAAGCTGAGCTATACTTGCAATCTATTTCTTTGAGCTCTACATTAGTGTCCTATAGCCTAGTATCTCCTAGCCACCACACTACCACGTTCATCTACATTGGATAGGAGATCAATATGCTTGATATAGGATCAAAGCACTATACTCATTGGTAACATATTTTCTTTCTTCTAATCTTATTCCTTTGTTATTTTGTTCTCATTGACTACTCCTAGGTTGGAGGCTGTCGGAAGGAGGTTCGTGGAGCTACTTCAGGTGGGAAGGCTGCTCCCGGTGACTTGAAGCTACTTCAAAAGGTTGTCTCAAAGGCTGAAGCTACTTCGGGTGAAGGCTACTTTAAGGGTGAGCTTGGAGTTACTTCAGAAGGCTGCTTCTAGGAGGTTTGAGGCTACTTCAGGTGAAGGCTGCTTCAAGGGTGTAGAAGGTGATTGTACTTTATTGTAACATCCTTGCGAGGTAATAAAATAACTCACTTTCAAAATCCCATTTGGAAACAATCAGGTAGTGGACTGACTCCCTTAGATTTCTAAGGGTGGAACCACTCTACATCCTTGTGTCTTCTTTGTTTCCTCCTACTTCTTATTCAAGTGCTCAATTGTATTAAATTGTTTTTAAAACTCCAAAAAGCTCTATTCACCCCCCTCTAGATCTTTCAATTGGTTTTAGAGCAGGTCTTCAAGGAGCCTTAATAGGTCTTGAAGCATGGGGTATAGTGTGCTCAACCACCTAAACTTGGAGGGAACCTATGTAGCTCGTCCACCACCGTTCGATGGAAGCAACTACAACTATTTGAAGAGAAGGATGCAATTCTATTTTCAAGGCATCTATTGGGAAATTTGGAGGATGGTTTCTACTCCATACATGCTTTCGAAAACTGAGTATGTTACATGGGATGTCAATACGATAAAGCAAGCTCTACTTAATGACAAGGCTGTAAGTATTTTATATTGTTCTATATCGGTAAGTGAATTCAATAGAATTTCTTCATGTGCAACTGCATATGACATATGGCATGGACTTTTTATTACACATGAAGGAACCATACAAGTTAAAAATTCTAAGATTAGCATGCTTAAACAAAAGTTTGAACAATTTCGTATGGAACCAAATGAATCTATTAGTGAAATGTATGCAAGGTTTTCTACTATTATTAATGGTTTGAGTGCATTAGGAAAATTCATAAGTGAAGAAGATCAAGTATCTAAGTTTCTTAGGTGTTTGCCACCAAAGTACAAACCAAAGGTAACGGCTATTGAAGAAGAAAACGATCTCACAAGATTGAGGATGGAACAACTCATTGGCAAGTTGGAGACTCATGAGGTCACCCTTAAAGAAGAAGAAAGATTGGCGGCTGAACACAAGAAGGAGAAAACAAAGGACATTGCATTCAAGGCGTCCAAAATTATTCATGACACAAGTGAAGAAGACAGTGAATAAGAAACTCTCATTGTAAATGGTAAGAAGTATAGAAGATTTAAAACTAACAAAACTTCTAGTGTTTCTTCTTCCTCTAGGAGATTTAAATGAGGAAAAGGGGACATTTAAAAGGTGATTGTCCTAAACTCAATAAAGGAAAGAAATCATCTTACAAGAAGAAGGAAAATGTGGCAACACATCCCATTATCACACAAATAACGAGGTGTTACGCAAAAACGTGCAGAAATCACCATAAACACAGCTTATCAAAAACACGGGTTAATTAAAACCGATTGCAAAAAACTGATAAACTGAGAAACATATTACATTTCAGTCCATATCCTGCAAGAAAACATGTTATATACATATCCATACAAGCCTGGATACATGTCCACAACTTAGAGCAATAGCTGTCCTGTCATAACCATGAGTTCACCACCTGTTCATACATATAAAGGCCCACATCCGGCCAGCAGCAGGATATACAAACAGCATCAGTCGTACATTGTAAAACAATGTCAAAACACCGCCAAGGACCTAAGAATACATGGATGACTCTAGACTCTACACCAAAACATCAAAACAACAACATCTCCAAAGCTTGCCTTCTACTGATCTTCTTGTTGCTCGGCCGCAACTCCGCGACCACCGCCACGACAAGCTCGACCACCTAAAAAGGGTGAAAACTAGCGGGGTGAGACAATTGAACATTGTCCCAGCGGGAGGCATAACTCCGCGCCAAAACTACAAAACCTCAGATAAGCATTTATATGAGAAGATATATTGATAGGAAATATAAATGAAACAGTTTATGAAAAGCAAGGCCATCTGTACCATACAATTTACCACCTGTACCAAAAAGGGCATATAACATGCATACCCCTCAATGGGACATGATTGACAAGATGAAATATATATATAAATCACCACATAGGAGTAATGCACAAGCAACTGCAAGATAATTAAAGTTATCTACACAAACAAGTCCTCAACCAATATTTCGTGTTTGTCTTAAGCAATACATACTAAACGGCTGGATTACGTTTTATTATGCCCTGAGGAATTGAACCGTACCGTTCAATTCCAACCTTCGGCTGCGAAGCCCATAGCCGGTGCCATATAAGGTCAATGGAAGAGCTGGAATACAAGACCTTCTCCGCCTCATGTTCGTACATAAATATAATATAAGCAGGACCGCAGTCTCATGCTTGAAGTGGTCGTAAGCCACAGGGTTAGCTCTTCGGGCTACCCTCTGCCTAGCCCGCCTTGGTACAGGTCACGGCGCTAGTAAAATTGAGCCACGTGTCTAAACATCGTGCTCTGAGCCATGAACGCATTCATGCTCAATATATCATGTATATGGGCTATGTTCACCTCGCCCTTGAGTCTACAACCGCAGTTGCACTCTTACCTCCTTACTTTAGGCTAGGAGAAACCTCGCATATTAAAAAATATGCGCTCCGGGTTAACCCGTAAGAGAACCCATTTCATTATGGCCAGGGCAAACTATATGATAGATTCCACTATGATTAATTAGTATCTTTTAAATGGATTGCAAGATTCAACCAAGTTGTATAACATGCAAAACATAACAAAGGAAAACAACATAAACTCATCATTATGCATTCCCTATAATTTACATCACACTGATCCATCACAAAGATCTCACATCGCATGTTATCACTTGGCCTCTTGCCAACCACCTAAATCCATCTCAAGGATCATTACATATCATGGGATCTCAATCCCTCATTCATGGTGCCATAGCCTCTCAAGGCTTTCATCATCATTATGGAACACCTTTCATAATTCGCCTGTTACCACAATAATCACATATAACCATTTCTTATAGTCTTTCATCTGGCTAAGTCTTACCTGCATGGTTAGCCTCATTCAACAACTATATGAATAATCAAGAGCCTCATATTATCAACATAAAATGATAATTAGGGTTAATTACATTGCCAGCACATGATGGCAATAATAATCATATACATGCCTCATCTTAATGTTACAAATGTAAGCACACTATCAAGCAACCCTAATGTATGCTCAAGATCATATTTGACTTTAAAGAAATAGAGTGGTTACATTCATACGCATGTACTTAGACACAAGAACATAAATCTCATTATTAAGCAATGAATCGCCATAAGAGCATCATAACAGGCCGTGCCCTCACCAAAGATGTCAACAACCCTCACTAGAAGTCACCCCGGGCAGACCCATTCCTATCTAATCCCTAGCGGGCGAGCAACTCATGTGTCAGGCGAGCAGACACACTGAGCGGGCAGGTTAGCAAATGAGCAAAGCAATGAGCCGGGTACTGAACCGTGCAAGGCAAGTGAGCGAGCAGGGTAGAGCATAGGCAAGCAGCCCTGTCGGGCGACACACACAGAGGATGTCGGGCGTGCACTAGTATCGGGCGAGCCAACTAGAACTGGGTGAGCAAGGTAGTCTCGGGCGACACGGCTGGGCGAGCAGGTTAAAGCCGCGTGAGCAAAGAGCCTATCGGGTGAGCCAAGGTATCGGGCGGGCCAAGGTATCGGGCGGCACAGGGGCGTGCACAGGAGAGCCGGGCGAGCAGAACCAGGTGCGTTGGGCGACACGCATGCAGGGCAAGTCAGGGAAAACCGAGCGAGCAGGCTACTGGAGTGAGTAGAGCAAAGTGTATTGGGTGAGACAATACTAAGCTTATTGAGCGTGCAGCCCATCGGGCGAGCAGAGCCAAAGTGCTCACCCGCTCAAGGCACAAAAGAAAAGCTTTACTCACTCAAAACCGTGCAAGGGAAAAACTAGGGCAAGGGCTGTCGGGCAGCACCTTCCCAAACACATCTCGACCAAGGTGTATCATATCCAAACCATCTAAATGAGCTCACCATCTTGCCCAAGGTGAGGGGAGAGTCTTGCTCAAGCCACTAAGTCATGAGCTCACCTCAATCAGGTAGGAAAGGCGGGTGTTGCTCATGGCATTAGAGCTCAAGCTCACTCATCTAAACCAAGGGGAGAAAGGAGTGTTGCTCTCCTAAACCCTAACATAAGGATCGGCCAACAAGAAAGATAGCTAAAGAACAACTCCAAACGTGCAAGGGCAAGACTAAAGCAAACATATAATGAAAGGAGAGTAAAGTAGTTTAGGGTTAGAGTCATGCAACCCGCCTTAAGCTCCAAGGAAGAAGATGCACTTGAGCTCCAAGGGTTGTCGACCACCAAATCTCCTCCAAGAGGGGTGTGTCGACCTCCACTCCTTCAACTCCAAGGGTGTATCGGCCTCCAAGCTGCTCACACAAGGGTGTGTCTGCCACCTTAGCTCCTTCTTCAAGGGTGTGTTGGCCACCAAGCAAGGGGAAGAGAGGGTGTGTCGTGCACAAGGAGAAGAGGAACTAAAGGGACCTCAAGCTAAGGAAGTGACAACCTATATAGATGAGGAAGGAGGAGAAACCAAGGTGAACCCTTGCTAGGTGTCGTCCTCCCAAGGGACACATGTCCACCAACTCAAGCCACCTCTCTTGCAAGCCATAAGACACTTGTCCAAAATGAGAACCATGTGTTGTCCAAATATGACCAAGGTTGGACCAAGCACCATGGGCGACACAAGCCCACTCTAGGCCGACACAAGCTCTACTTGGCCGGCACAAGGCCCAAGCAAGCCCAAACAAGAGACTCCAAGGCCCAAACAAGCTCAACAAAGGTCCAAAGAACTCAAACAACAAGCCCAAGCCTTCCTCTCAACCCTAGAGGAAGCAAAGAGAGAGAAGAACACCTCTCAAGGTGACAAACTTGCTCCCAAAACCCTAGACTTGGGTTAATTGCAAGTAGCACCCTCAACCCTCAACAAAGCACAACCAAACCCTAATCACCACTCAAAGGTGATTAGCAAGCCTCAAACCATCAAGGTTAAGCAAAACAAACAGGGTAAGCCCTAAACGCAGGTTAGGGTCCTTACAGAAAAAGCCTACAAAGCTGCATGGGATGACTCAAGTGATGATAGTGAGGATGGAGAAGAAGAGGTGGAGTGCCTTATTGCTACAACAAATGAAGAAGAAGAGGTAAGTGATTGATTTATCTAAGGAAGAGTTACTTGATAGCATTAATGAATTACATGATAAATATATTGATTGTAAAAAGAAACTAAAAAGAGTTACTAAAACTAATGAGGAATTGTATTCTCAACTAAATGATCTTGCTTCTGAAAAAGAAAGTATTATTTCTAAAAATTCTACCTTGAAATTATCTCTTAATGACTACAATATGAAGCTGCTTACTATAGAAATAAACTATGGTTTTCTTTCTCAAGAAAAGGTTGAACTACTTGCAAAATTGAATGATCTTCAAACTCAACCTATATTGTGCACTCATTTAGATTATAATGATATTATCAAAGAAAGACATAGTTTGTTATCTAATCTAGAGCAAGCAAAGTTAGATGTTAAACGGAGAATGGATGAAATTGTTAAGTCACAAAAGGAAATTAGTATCTTGAAAAACAATGGTATTCTTGACAAGATCCTAAAAGATTTTGATGATCAGATTGAAAGGAGAGGACTAGGTGACAAACATTTCATTCTTGTGGATCTAACTTTTTATTTGAGTGTTTCAGGGAAAAACAAATAAGGAAGTGGATATATGAAAATCTACACAAATTGGAAGATCAACATGCTTTGATTGCTTTTATTTTCATGATTGTACTTAATGTAAAAACTTGTACAAGTATATAATGTACAAGTACTTAGAAATCATGTAAATCAAGCGTTAAATCTTCCCTATCCACTCACAACACTTAGATAGATCCTCCCCTAAGATATAAGCACAATTACACATTGATACACACACTTAGTAGATGACTCAATACATTGAATCAAGGACTTTCTCGGTCAAAAAAATCTTCGACCGAGACACTCTCGGTCAAAAACGTTCTCGGCCGAGAATAGACCCTCCTAGCCATTAGAATGAGTTAGCAACGTAGTTGGGAGTTGGAATCGAATGTTACAACACATTGATCTCAACCTCCCACTCATCAACTAGCCATTGCAATGAAATTAGTGGACACCTAACGGCTAGTTGAGCACTAAGAACACCCTATAGAGCGTCTAGAATGTCCCTAAGCACTTGTAACCTATTCCTGTAAATAGGAGAGGCCTTAGGACACCCAAAGCATCACTTGTGCATACAATTACACTTGAGATTCATTCTTAGTGAGCAACAAGCTGAGCTACACTTGCAATCTATTTCTTTGAGCTCTACATTAGTGTCTTATAGCTTAGTATCTCCTAGCCACCACACTACCACTTTCATCTACATTGGATAGGAGATCAATACGCTTGATATAGGATCAAAGTGTTGTACTCGTTGGTAAAATATTTTCTTTCTTCCAATCTTATTCCTTTGTTATTGTATTTTGTTCTCCTTGACTACTCCTAGGTTGGAGGTTGTCAGAAGGAGGTTCATGGAGCTACTTCAGGTGGGAAGGCTGCTCCCAGTGACTTGAAGCTACTTCAGAAGGCTGTCTCAAAGGTTTGAAGCTACTTCGGGTGAATGCTACTTCAAGGGTGAGCTTGGAGTTACTTCAGAAGGCTTCTTCTAGGAGGTTTTAGGCTACTTTAGGTGAAGGCTGCTTCAAGGGTTTAGAAGGTGATTGTATTTTATGTAACATCCTTGTGAAGTAATAAAATAAAATTCTAGTTGGAAACAATCAAGTAGTGGACTGACTCCCTTAGATTTCTAAGGGTGGAACCACTCTACATCCTTATGTCTTCCTTGTTTCCTCCTACTTCTTGTTCAAGTGCTCAATTGTTTTAAATTGTTTTTAAAACTCCAAAAAGCTCTATTCACCCCCACTCTAGATCTTTCACTTTTCGCTCCCATTGATTCCTTTAGAACTAGGTTCCCGTCTAGGAATGCAGCCATCCAAAACACCTTTGTTATTGGATTTTGATATCAAAGTAGTATTCAACAAAATAACTTTACGTGATTTTGGACAAAACCTTTTAAGAAACATTTTCTTATTTAGGATTTCAATCCTAATCTATATAAAGACATATCAGGACACTTCCCATTCCATATCTCATATAGTGTCTTTGAACTAATTATATGGTACATTGTTTTAGTATTAAGCATGTGCCCAAAAGGAAATTTGAAGTGTAGCTAGTAATCACACTCTGACTTATCAAGGTGTGATTACTTCTTTTTGATACACTTCTCATGATACACTATCATTGTGTTTCAGGTGGAGTTCATCATGATACATTATCATAATCTTCCAGAAGGTTCTCAAACTCTTGGTTCAAAGTATCTCCAAATAGATCATATCAAAATTTAATACTTATACCAAGTTTGTTATGTACTTCATTTATGATCTCCTTAAACACTTTAAGAGATTCATGTTTGTATTTTATTAAACACAAACTACCATATCTACTGAGGTCATCAGTAAATTTATTGAATTACTATTGATTACCTTTAAGTTTGAGTTATCAGGTCATTCATTACATGTGTCACACACATTTGTCTCTATAACTATTAAGTATAGTTAATGACACATAAACATTTCCATCAAACATCCGTCCATTATTCTTACCCATACAAGATGTGTGACGATGGCATTGATGGAAGATGTATAATAGCAATTCACAAATTCTATTATATGCCCATGAATGTCATATTGTAACTGTAATGGTAGCAACTCTTGCTCCACATAGTTTCTACCTTACTTCTTCTCAGGTCATGAAGTAGAGATCTCTATCTCTATCATCTTCCTGAGATCCTCTATAAAGAGGTTATTTCCCTTTCCAACTTACCCCTCTCCATATCTTAAGTGATGAAGACTTGGACCTAAGCTTGGCTTTAGAACACTTCTTATCCTTGCTTTAGTCTATGGACTTCACTGTGTTGATCATTATCACAAGTTTTATCCTTTCTTCATTCATGCTTTGGCATCAACATGCCAAGCACTTCAGATAGTGGCTTGGCCAAGTTTCTCAAAAATTGATAAACTGGCTATATGATTCACACAACGATTTGTAGAATCATATGTTTGGTCAACTCTTGACCTATAAGAAATCACAGTCTATCTATATGCACAATCATATTGAGCATATGAGATTATACTTGATCTCCACCTGTATGATTATACTCAAACATCGCTTTGAAGGCATTATACCTTTTACACTTTACATGATTCTTAAGATGTATAACCATCTCAAGAACGTCCATGCTTCAAGCTATTTATGCAACTCATAGTTCATATAGCTCATCATAAGGTTCTTGATGTCTTAGGCATCATTGGCATACTTCAAGTAACCATCCAATTTTAGCCTTAGGCGCATTTGGAGTGGTTCCACTAGCTCTGGTCTTTCAAGGACTTTAGAGTTTACATTCACTATTGAGAACACTTCTCAAAGGTCCCAAACCATATTTGAAGTTTATCCTGTTTATGAATTGATTGCAACGATAATGTATTTGTGTTTTTCATTTGGATTCTACAAAAGAATTTCGCAACTTTTAAAAACATTTTTGATTTGATTAAGTTGACGATATTAATTAGGTCTTTAATTAATAATTGCTCCCACTATTTTGTTCAAATTGATAACCCTCGTGTATCAATTCGGAAGATTGCAGTGTACAATCGTGTAATGGTCAAGATCCATATTTTGTCAAATTATGAGTCAGCTTTGGTTGATCGCCCACATCTTGACTATTTAGGTAGGCCATCATGCCAATTGCATCATATGCAACTCTTGGATAGATGAGATGCACAAATCTTTGCCATGATCTTCTATATACCTCTGGAGCTTAGACTCTCTAAGAATCACCAGTTAAGTCTGACCTAAAAGCTGACACGATAAACATGCACCCTTCTTTGGCAGAACCTACATGTCTACCATCACACTTCCACGAGATGGACCGTGCACCACGCTTTGGCATAACCTACACTTGGTCGATCAAGCTTTTCATGTGTGCTGCTAATGGAAGGCATCTAAGACTTTAATATTGTATTTGAGGGATTTTATATAAGTACATATACATATCCAATCACCACATATTTATAGTATGTATCATATACATGCTATAACCACAATGAGAAAACATGCAAAATCAATAAACGCGATGATTATGGCCATCCTATTGTAATTCCTTGGAGCCACAATGAATTACGGTCATCTAAGGTCTACATCATATGCAACCTATTGTTGATGAAGATCTTTGTGCTTGAACCATTCCGGGTTGATCGGCTCATCCTATGACACGATCAACTCGCCTCCTGGTCGATTGGTTAGTTGGTCTGGCCTCTGATGTATGGACACCTCCAATAAGTAGTCGATCCATCTTCTTTGCAATCCTCCTTGGTCCTCGAGGCGGTCGAATCATCTTGTGTTGAACGTCTTCTTCTTTAATGTAATAGAAAATAAACTATCCTACTTTTACATAATCTTTGGGAAACCTCGAGTTACATTCAAGGGAGTAAAGGTAGAAGAGAAAGGATCTCGAGTTACATGTGGAATAGAAGTTAGAGGCTCAGTATGCAAACTGAGATGCAAACAACCATAACCAACCAAACATACATAGGGTTTATAGGCCATAATCATGCTACACATCCACCACCAAAACCGTTTTAGGGCGACGTGTATCAATTGCATATATACCATATCATATATGTATATTAATTTGTGGTTGCATGTGGTATTTAGTCGGATATGCACATTATTCATTTTAAATATTCACATCGTATGCAATAACTAAATGATGATAAAATCAAAATCCGATCATATCGATTTATCCCAAAACACAATACGTTGACGTGACTCTGGTACCAGTGTTGGTTTTTATGGCCTCAGAGTAGGTAGCGGAAATAATTTTTTTTACTGGACATTAACCCATAACAGGAGATCGCATCAATGACAATGTAATGGGAAGGATGGTTTTAGCGAGATATACCTAGTCCTGGGGTTTTCCCAGTGACAAAACCTCATAGCCATGTGCATGCTTCAATGTCATGTCTTGGACGGTGTATGTGTAGCTCCTGGTCTTCTCCATGGACTCTGCCCTCGACCACGGACTGCGGCTGACGTCTCCTCCTGAGTGGCAGACATCTCCCACCTCTGTAGATAGTCCACATGGACCACCTAGAACTCCTACCATTCTAGAAGAACTGACAGGAAGGAGACGACCCTCCTATTGGTGTACTAGAACCAACCTGCTCTCCTGAACTCAGACTGCTTTTCTACAATTGTCTTTCCCTCGTTGTGCCTCCCTAGTCGGGTAGCACTTGATCAGGCTCTCTTGGTTATGAGAACCAGAGAGGAAAAACACTTTGCAGAGAAAATGATGTTCTGAGTTGTGTGTTTTGAGAAGCCCCATGTACCCCTCTATTTATAGTAGAGGCCGGGTCAAGATTCCTAGTCTGTTCGGGAGTAGAAGGGTCTAAAATTTTCATGAATAGTTTGTACTGTGGTAGGTGAAACGCTCATTTCATAAATGAACCTGTCATTTGGTAAGGTGAGCAGATTGGTTCACTAGTGAACTAGTTGGTTGGGAGTGTGAACCAGCCGGTTCACTAAGTGAACTGGTCATTTCACTTCCCAGACTTGCCTGCAATTAACTTTCCTCAATCGTTTCCAATTAATTCTAAGATTAATCCTAATTCTAATCAAATTGAACAAGTGAAACATGAAAGTTTTCTTCCAACCGGGAAAATCCCAATTTCCTCGGTTGGCAGGACTGTGAGCTGCCCGATTCACCATGTGAACCGGTCAGTTGCCTGACACCTGCCGATTGACTCACACCATCCGATCGGCTCACAAGGGTGAACCGGTCGGTTGGCAGTCCTGACATTGCCAATGCAGTCTCCAATCGACCTGACACTCTAACCAGCTAGTTCAACACTTGAACTTGATAGTTCTGAGTCTACTCAGTCAATTGTATGTATAGTTTAGTACCTAAACACATTTAGTCTCAATCTAAACATGATTCATGGACAATCTCCTCTTGTAGGGGTATCCTATGTGTGTGACCCTACAAGTTCCAATTTATGTTGGTAGTGAATGTTCATAACGATTTATGACATCACAAGAAATGAGCGGAATCTAGTAACTTATCATTGCTACCCAAGTAACTCACAAAGTTGGAGAACAACTTCAACCTACAATCTTTGATTAGTGTTATATTGATTGTATAGTTCCTTTGTCTCTGACATCCGGATTGAACTCGAGGCATGGAGCATCATCCTCTTCAACATTCAATCCATGTTCCTTGACCTAGAGAAGACTGCCTGAGATGCATGTGAGTTCACATATCATATATTGAATCACATGAGTAAGGTCATACAATTATCAATATCGCTTATCAAGGGGCCCTGGATATCATACTCCTTGTAGGAGGGACAAATCCCATATCTATCACTCACAGTCAAGTCCCCATGTGTCAAAGTCACCCAATCATCACCTTTCTAACAACCCATGTTTCAGGAATGCGTTTGATGATGTCAAAGTATACCCAACGACATGTGACGAGTGCAATGATTTCAGGTCTAAGAACCAATATCACCACTATCACTATGAGAGATAATTGTGACTATCATTCCATGGTATCCATGTATCACTCTCATGGTGGGTCTATCTGGTATACTGTTCTCTAACATATATCTGTATGTTGGACTTGATATCATTTATCATGACTAATGAGACTCTGTCATCAATTAACACATAATATAGTCTTATGTATTACTGTTGTCTATTTTGCTTCCATAGTAATATCCTCCTAGGGACATAACAAGAATGTATGTACTCTTATCATACATATGGTATCATTGTTTAGGTCCACAACTGGAAGATATATGTCATCAAGTCACATCATTCTTTAGACATCTATCATGTATGTGTCATCATCTCATGAGTGAGACAAACATAATAGACAAAGTTACCTTTATCATTATCAAATCAGGTATCTAATGCCTCATCGCAATCATCATATGATTGACTCTCCAGGCATACCATACCAACAATATGTCTTCAGGTTGAGGACTTTAATGATGAGATCATACACATGTCAAGAGTATATACATTCTTGTTATGTCCCTACTCAGATGTTTTTGTGGAAGGATAATAGACAACAATAACACTTAAGACTAGAGTGCGTGATGGTTGATGACAAAATCTCATTAGTCATGATATGTGATATCAAACTAAGCACATAGATATTTGTTAGAAAATAATGTATCAGATAGATACACCTTGCGAGTGACACGTGGAACCATGAGTGGTAGTCAGAGTCATCTCTCATAGTGATGGTGGTGATTGTGGTTCTTAGTCCTAAAATCACTACACTCATCACATATTGTTCGATGTGCTTTGACATCATCCATCGTGATACTAAATAAGGGTTTCCTTAAAGATGGTTCTCGGGGGCAGTGTGACACATGGAGATGACTATAAGTGATGTAGATATGATTTGTCTCCCCTACGAGAGTATGATATCCTGTCTACTTGATAAGTGAGACTGAGAATTATATGGCCATGCTAATGTGAGTCAATATGTGATATTGAGCTTACAATATCTCAGACAGTCTACTCTAGTTCAAGGAGCATGGATTAAATGTTGAAGAGAATGATGATTCCATGCCTCAAATTCAATCCGGATATCAAAGAGAAAGGAACTATACAATTGCTATAACACTGATCGCAGATGATAGGTTAAGCTGTTCTCCAACTTCTCCAATTACTTGGGTAGAAATGAAGTTTTGCTAGATACCAATCATTTCTTGTGAAATCATAATATGATTATGAATATTACAGCCAACATGATGTGGAGCCTATTGGATCACAGACATAGGATGTGATTAGAATAGGAGTATTATTGTGGACGTGATTGGAAATATTCTGAATCGAATTGATTACTACACATTTAGGTAATATGCTACTATAACATTAGAATATAATCTGAGTTAATTGGTTTAAGTATTTAAGACAATTAATTAGATTCTATTCTTAAGTCAACTAGATGATCTAGAATGATTAACTAGAGATGGATAACAAAAATTAATTAACCAAGTAATGTGATTAATTGGTTCATAAAATGATTCCAGGATATTATTTTAGTTGTCCACGAGCGGCTCATTTTAACGAACCTGCAACCTTTTTGTTTTCTCAAGGATTTTAGAAAACTCTTCTATTATTGGGGTCTTGACGACCGACTTTTGAGTAACACATATGCTCACACTGAGGTTATGCTCTTGTAGGTGAACTGTAGCCATCATCGTCTCCAAGAGAGAGAGAAGTAGAACAACCAACACTAGCATGTTGTCAAGCAGAAGGCTGCTCCTTCCCGTCAGCTTGAGAAATGTGATGTGAAGTTCCAGTCTATTCACGTGAAACAAGTAGAGATTTAGACACTGAGTTGCCTACATTCGGAGGATGGCTGAAGACCATTTGTGCACACTAGGAGCCACACACATCACTAAGCAATGTGACGTCACCAAACTTATTCCAGGAAGAGATATATGTTGTATTCCTGTTCTAGAATTCAGTTTTCTACAGCCAACATTTTATCCCATATTGCCTACAACAGGAACCACACAACTCCTTATATGAGCTAGTGGTCCCATAGAGGTTAGGACCTCTCAAGGGCATAAGATTGCTTGTCTTGTCTTGTGTATTTCTTGGATTAAAATAAAAACACACACGCGCACGCGCGCATTCGTTCATTCGTTCGCTTGCTCTCCCACCCGACCCGGCCTGGTCTGGCTCGGCTCGGTTCGGTTCGGTGCGTGCGTTGATTTATCTTTTTATGAAATATTTTTTTTTGTTTGTCCCGAAATGACATTTTGTTTTCTGTGGTGCGTCGTTTAGAGTTCGGTTGACAGCGTTTAAGACACATCAATAAACCTCTCTTGACTACACGTTAAAGCTGACCATTAAAGTGATGTTAATGACACACGTTGGAGAGTCCAACAGGTGCGGGTAGTTACCGCGGAGGCTGAGACACGCTCCATATAAGGAGGCGTCCGATCTCATTTGAGTAGACAGATCTACATACAACAAACTGACAGTGAGATACAAAGAGATATACAACAGTTCCTTTCTTGATATGCACTGGTTCCTTTACTGGTGTATCGTTGTTCCTTTGTTACTGTACCGCAGTTACTTTAGTGTTGTACTGTGGTTCCTTTCCTCCAATACAAAGCTACGGTTACTTTACTACTGTAAGCTGGTTTCTTCACTGCTCTACACCAGTCACTACTACAGAAATAGCATTCAGTGTCGCTTTTTCTGGGCGTCGGTTATTAAGGAAAACCGACGCCTATCATATAAGGCGTCGGTTGTTTAAGCAAACCGACGTCTATATTCGAAGACCAGCCAGACACGGGTACCGCTTTGTATTAAGCGTCAGTTGTTTATAAAAAACCGACGCTTAAAGTCGCCAGCGAAATCCATTTTTCGATAAAAAAAATAGTGTCATTGTCAGCGTCGGTTATATACCTAGAAAACCGACGCCTATGTGCGATGAAAATTTGCGCCGAAAATGTCACTTTCAGCGTCGGTTATCCTTGTATAACCGACGCTGAAGGTGGTTCCCGCCAAACATTTTTATGAAAATATCGTCCAATTGGACGTCGGTTGTTGCAAACAACCGACGCTAAAGCTTTTTAGGCGTCGGTTGTTGTAAAAAACCGACGCTATTTGGGAACTTCATAACCCGCGATCGCCCGACTCTTCCCCTTTCTTCTGTTTCATTGCTACCCTATTTCCCTGTTGTGGCGATTTCTCCGGCGATTTCTCTGCTGCTGCTGCTAGTTTTTCTCTGGCGCTTCTCTCCGGCGCCCCATCTCCGGCGTCCCCTCTCCGGCACCCCTCTCCGGCGCGTTTCTTCTCCGCCGCCCCTGCTGTCCGCCCCTGCTGCCCGCCCTGCTGCTCCAACCGCCTGCGCCGCCGCCACGCCTGAGAACCGGCGCCGCCGCCACGCCTGGTGCCCACCTGCCTGCCCACTGCCGCCCTAGCTCCAACCACCTGCTCACGCCCGGCGCCACCCCCTTCTTCCTGCTTCGACCACCACTGCTGGAAAAGGTATGTAAGCTGCTTCCTTATATACTAGTAATGCATGATTAGTTTTACTGATTTCCTTGCTGCTTTCAGTGATTAATGATTGGTACTACTGGTTAGTATTACTTTAGTGATTACTTTAATTCAACAATTCATAGTTTGTTATTTACAATTACCGATCTGCTTGCCGATTTTAATGATTAGAGATACTGATTAATAGTAATTTTTGATGAATACTTAGTTAATTACTGATTTGTTGATTAGATATGTATAGAAGTTCCTTATAAATATATTTTTTATATACACATACATGTAATTTTGTATAAAATACATGATGTAGTGTGATCTTAAATCCTAGAGTGTACCCCTTTTGTTCTATGATGGTACCTATGACCCTAAATACATCCATATATAAGGGTCTATTGTATCCTAAAGAAGATTTATTTCTTACTTCTGCCCTAATTTTTATATGGATCTTAATCTTATATCACTTACTCATAAATAAGGAAATATCCTCCCTTATGACCACCTTGATGTGTATGTCCCATATAATCCACATGTTGGACCCTAATGATACAAATTTTTTATGTTGAAAATGAATGTATGTTTCAAGTGTTGAACCTAATGTTGGACAATGTGTTTGTTATAGGTGGTACACATTTATTATATAAGAATGAAATCACATGTGTTTGTTGGCCTAGAAAGTCAACAATCATTGTTCTTTATATTACTTGTACATTGGTATAAATTAGAATGAACAATCACTAAATTATATACTGTTTGTATGGAGTCCGGCTTCATTGTAGATATCTATTATTGTGTTTGTTGGCCTAGAAACCCGTCCAAGATTGACTCATTAGGAGTAAATCTTGGATAGTCCCCGGTTTGGGACTGTTCTTGAACACCTAATCTCACTTAGGATGTAAGTGTATAATGTGTATTGGGTTTTCGAGAAAATTTTGGTAGCATTTCCCCGTTTGTTCTCTAATTACATATGTACTTAGAGAACAACGGGGAAATGCTGCCGAAATTTTCTTGAAAACCCAATACACATTATACACTTACTAGTGAGATTAGGTGTTCAAGGATGGGATAGGTGGTACACATTTATTATATATAAGAATGACATCACATGTGTTTGTTGGCCTAGAATGTGAACAATCATTGTTTTTTATATTACTTGTACATTGGTATAAATTAGAATGAACAATCACTAAATTATATACTATTTGTATGGAGTCCGACTTCATTGTAGATATCTATTATTGTGTTTGTTGGCCTAGAAACCCGTCCAAGATTGACTCATTAGGAGTAAATCTTGGATAGTCCCCGGTTTGGGACTGTTCTTGAACACCTAATCTCACTTAGGATGTAAGTGTATAATGTGTATTGGGTTTTCGAGAAAATTTTGGTAGCATTTCCCCGTTTGTTCTCTAAGTACATATGTACTTAGAGAACAGCAGGAAAATGCTGCCGAAATTTTCTTGAAAACCCAATACACATTATACACTTACTAGTGAGATTAGGTGTTCAAGGATGGGATAGGTGGTACACATTTATTATATATACGAATGACATCACATGTGTTTGTTGGCCTAGAATGTGAACAATCATTGTTTTTTATATTACTTGTACATTGGTATAAATTAGAATGAACAATCACTAAATTATATACTGTTTGTATGGAGTCTGGCTTCATTGTAGATATCTATTATTGTGTTTGTTGGCCTAGAAACCCGTCCAAGATTGACTCATTAGGAGTAAATCTTGGATAGTCCCCGGTTTGGGACTGTTCTTGAACACCTAATCTCACTTAGGATGTAAGTGTATAATGTGTATTGGGTTTTCGAGAAAATTTTGGTAGCATTTCCCCGTTTGTTCTCTAAGTACATATGTACTTAGAGAACATCGGTGAAATGCTGCCGAAATTTTCTCGAAAACCCAATACACATTATACACTTACTAGTGAGATTAGGTGTTCAAGGATGGGATAGGTGGTACACATTTATTATATATAAGAATGACATCAAATGTGTTTGTTGGCATTTCCCCGTTTGTTCTCTAAGTACATATGTACTTAGAGAACAACGGGGAAATGTTGCCTAATCTTTTCCTAATATATACTTGTTTCCTAATATATACTTGTTTTCTCTGATCATAGAATGGATAGATCATGGATGTCCATTCGTAATCGTTGCACCCCAGAGTTTATATCTGGTCTTGATCAGTTTATTAGATTTTCCGAGGAACATAGGAAAAAACCTACAGATAGGTTCTACTGTCCATGTAGGCATTGCGGTAACAACTTGAAAGTCAACACTGGTGAGGAAATCAAAAGTCATGTCATGTGCAACAGGATTGTACAAGGCTATACAGAATGTCACTGGCATGGAGAGATTTCAAAATCAAAACCAGTAGATGTCGATAGCAGTGCTTGGGTGGAAGAAGAAATTGCCTCCGATGACGTAAATGTGAACGAACCAGTTCCAGCAGACATCGTTGATGCGATGCTGGATAGTTGTAGGGTAGAGCACACTGATCCACCTCCTATCTTTACAAACATTGTGCATGATGCTGAGATACCGTTATACACAGGTTGTGCTAAGTTTAGGAAGCTTAGCGCTGTGTTGAGATTGTATAAGTTGAAAGCTAACAATAGATGGAGCGACAAAAGCTTCACTTCATTGTTGACTTTGTTGAAAGAAATGCTTCCTGAAGGAAACGAGCTTCCAATCTCAACATACCAGGTAAAGAAAATGTTGTGCCCAATGGGAATGGAGGCCAAGAAGATACACGCATGCCCGAATGATTGTGTATTATTTCAAAAGGACTATGTAGATTTGAAAGATTGTCCAAAATGTGGTGCGTCACGGTATAAATTGACGACTTCGGGGGAGTCCAAAACTGGTTCTCCTACCAAGGTGTTGTGGTATCTACCTATAATATCACGGTTTCAACGCTTGTTTGCAAATCCGAAAGATGCGAAGAATTTGAGGTGGCATGCAGATGTTAAGAAAAATAATGATGGGATCCTACGACATGCGTCTGATTCCCCACAGTGGAAGAAGATTGATCTATTGTACCCTAAATTTGGTGAAGAAGATAGGAATCTAAGACTTGGGCTTTGTATAGATGGGATGAATCCGTACGGGACATTGAGAAGCCAACATAGCACTTGGCCAGTCATGCTTGTTATATACAATCTTCCTCCCTGGATGTGTATGAAAAATAAGTACGTTATGTTGTCATTGTTGATATCGGGCCCTAAACAACCCGGAAATGATATCGATGTTTATCTTGAACCTTTGATTGATGACTTAAAGAAACTTTGGGCTGAATGTGTGATGACCTATGATGCTTCAACAAGAGAGACATTTCGTTTGCACGCTATGTTGTTTTGCACTATTAATGACTTTCCAGCATATGGGAATTTGTCTGGATATAGTGTCAAAGGAGCTAAAGCGTGTCCTATATGTGAAGAAAACACTGATTCAATAAGACTAAAACATGGCGGAAAGACTGTATATCTTGGTCATCGAAGGTTTCTTTCAAAATTCCATTCGTATCGTTGGAAGCGCAAAGCATTCAATGGATGGAATGATGAACGGAGTGCACCTAAACCTATACCAGGGGATGTTGTTTATGAAAGAGTAAAAGACATTGTCAATGAATTTGGTAAGAAATCACAATGTAGTATGGCCACACGGAGTGACAATTCTTCATTCAAGAAGAAGTCAATATTTTGGGATCTTCCTTATTGGAGTTCTTTGACAGTCAGGCATTGTATCGATGTAATGCACGTTGAGAAAAATGTCTGTGATAGCATCATTGGTACTCTATTAAATATACCAGGTAAGACTAAAGATGGGATAAAATCCAGACTGGACCTACGTGAAATGGGAATAAGGTCAGAATTAACAGAATTACGTGAAATGGGTAATAAAAGAACATACTTACCTCCCGCTTGTTACACGTTGTCTGGAAAGGAGAAGAAAACTTTTTGTGAATGCTTGGTAAATGTTAAGGTGCCACATGGTTACTCATCCAACATCCGTAGATTGGTATCAATGAAAGATCTGAAGTTGAGAGGTCTTAAATCTCATGATTGTCACACTCTAATGCAACAAATATTGCCCGTGGCAATTCGATCTATATTGCCGAAGCATGTAAGGTTTGCAATTACCAGACTTTGTTTCTTTTTCAACAGTCTATGCAGCAAAGTTATTGACCCTGATACTCTCGATAATTTGCAAAGAGAAGTGGTTGTTACCCTATGTCAGCTTGAGATGTATTTCCCTCCTTCGTTCTTTGATATCATGGTACATCTTGTTGTCCACTTGACTAGGGAAGTGAAAATGTTGGGACCAGTTTTCTTGCATTGGATGTATCCCTTTGAATGATACATGAGCGTTTTTAAAGGTGATTTTCGAAACCGTTATCGGACTAAAGGGAGTATTATTGAAGGTTATGTGGCGAGAGAGGTTATGGATTTTTGCAATGACTTTCTCAGTGGTAATGACACTCCTGATAATGACAAGAATATTGAGGAGGGCAAAGGAATTTTGGGATCACGGGTGAAAGTAATCAGCCGTGAGCAGTTGGAACAAGCTCACTTGTATATTTTACACAATATGGACGAAGTGAGTGTTTATATCGAGGAACATACCAATTTCATAAAGAGACAACATCCTCGAGCAAGTTCAATGTGGCTTGCTAGAGAGCATAATACGACTTTTACTAAGTGGTTTGAAGATAAAGTCTTACATCAACTATCTCAAACACCAAATGATATTACAGAAACTATCAAATGCCTCGCCTTTAAACCAAAACTGAATGTTATGTCTTATGAAGGGTTTGACATTAATGGATTCACATATTACACAAAGCGCCAAGATGATAAGAGTGTCGTCCAAAATAGTGGGGTCACTCTTCAAGCGTCGACTATGTACTTTGCAAGTGCAAAGGATAAGAGTCCACGTGAAGCTAAAATGTCATATTACGGTTTCATTGAGGACATTTGGGAGTTTGACTATATAGATTTCAAAATTCCGCTCTTTAAATGTAATTGGGTTGATAACACCAAAGGAGTTATAGTGGATGAATTGGGTTTCACTTTGGTGAACTTTGAAAAGATTGGCGAGAAGGGTGAACCATTCATATTGGCATCACAGGAGAAACAAATATTCTATATCGATGATCCTGCGAATGATAAATGGTCGGTTGTTCTTCATGGTAAAAGACAGTTCATTGAAGATCCTATAGATGAAGAAGAGTACTATGATAAGTATGATGACTCCAGTCCATTCTCAGTTGGGTTGCCCACTCCACAAAATATTGAAGCTAATGATGACTTATATGTGCGCGGAGATCACAATGAAGGATTGTTAATTGATAAAAGATCACAATTTTAGAGACATGTATGTTAATACAAATGCTAAATGTTTGCCTTTTTCTAGTTAATAAAAATGCTAAATGTTTGCCTTTTTCTAGTTAATACAAATGCTAAATGTTTGCCTTTTTCTAGTTAATACAAATGCTAAATGTTTGCATTTTAAATGACATTTTCAGATGGCTGACCATGATGAGCATGATGTCCATGATGAGCATGAAGTCCATGATGAGCATGCTGTCCATGATGAGCATGGTGAGGATACTAATGTAAGTTCTAAAAACATATCCTGTATTTCTATAAAATTCATTATCTTCTAGTTATGTCAAGGCCATGATGAGCATGCTGTCCATGACGAGCATGGCTAATTTAGTGTGTTTTATTTTTGTCAAATTTTAGGTTGATGCACCTGTACCCACTGAAGCACTGGAGCAACTTGATGCGCAGCACCAAAAACTTAACAAGAAAAGGGGCATCACTCTGTTGAAGAAGTTATTAGCGCTAAGTGGTAGTGGATCCAAATTGGTGGTGGAGTTTGATAATGGAGGAAATCCAATTGGAGTGAACCGCAATAATTTTGTAAACTATCTTGGGTGTACCACTCGGAGCCATTGTGGTGTTAAGTATGACAATTGGCATAAAGTTCCTCAAGGGAAAAAAGACTTGATATGGAAGGATTTATGCGTGAGTTATTATTATTTGCAATTCTATTTTGTAGATTACAAATTCTATTATTTGCAATTCTATTTTGGATACTAGTTAATAACATTTCTATTTTACAGAATCTGTTTGCATTGGATGAGAAGTTGCATCGTAAAAATGTGATGCAACGCACTGGAAAGATGCTTAGGAATTATAGGACAAATCTGAACAGAGAATACATAAAAGAGGGTGATAAGAAGAAGAAGTCAGCCCTTAAACAATGGAACTTCTTGGACAAAGAAGATTGGGACAATTTTTTTGCTTCAAGAAAATCTGAAGAATTCAAGGTATTAGGCGTCACTCCCAATTTAATTAATATACATTGTATTCACCTATTCAAGATTAACATTTAGTGCTACTAACCAAATCTTTAATGTGCATACTAACTAGGCCCTCAGTGACGCACAAAAAGCAAGGCGTGCACTGAATGTGCATGACAACACTATGGGTCCAAAAGGCTATGCAAGCGTTCGCCAAAGACTACAGGCGGAGTCTGCGGCTACTCAGGAGTCTGCTCCTACTCAGGAGTCTGCCACACCCATGCCTCGCCATGATATCTGGATAGCTGGCAGGAAAAACAAGAAGGGTGAAATAAAGAAGCATGTAACTGCTGAGGCGGCTGCAAAAATGGTAAAATACAACTCTTAGAGAAATCGTTTGAATATTGATTATTTGTATTGTTAACTTACCAATTTCTGTTTATGGTGATTAGCGGGAGCTGCACGAGCAGAGAAAACAAGGCACGTTCATCCCTCAGGGCATAAGGGATGAATTGACAGTTGCTCTGGGTAACCCAGAGCATCCTGGACGTGTTAGAGGTGCCGGCGCTGGTGTTGGCATCAAAGCATTCTTTGGGCCATCCCAGTGCAAACCCAGAGCGGGACTTTCTCAAGAAGAGGTAACCTATTCTTTTTTTAGAATGTTACTGCAAAAGGAAATTCATTAATAAGAAGCTAATGTTTCTTTTATCCATGTATAGGAGAATAAGAGAGTTGAGGATTTAGTTGCTAAGAAGGTCAACAATGTAGTTGCTGAGAAGGTCAAGGAAGAATTGCTGCGGTGGCAGGCATCTCCGGCTTCCAATACGCCTATGGCGACCCACTCTTCTCCTGATGCACAGACTGCGAGTAATCCTGGAGACCCATCGCCTAGCACGTCTGCTGTAAGTATTGTTTATGACATTGTAGCTAGTCTTTTCAAGATGATATGTTTTCAAGATTATATGTATATATGTATAACATTCTTTACGTAAATTTGTAGGCATTGAAGCCATGCCGCTTAAGAATAGAAGACTATGTTGTTGCAGAGGCGCAAGCTTACCCGTCCCTTCCTGGGGAAAGGTTTCACGGGACTCCAATGCCACAGGGCTATGTTCGTGTGGGCCCATTACGTGTGTTACCCGATTGGAGGGAAGTTGCGTTGCCATATGCCCACCCAGATATTGATACACTTGGTGAGGCAGAAGGTGGGGTCATATTGTGGCCCAAAGAAGATGTCGTCTACACGACTGAAATTGTAAGATAAATTTACATTGATTTAGACTGTTAATGTGTATATATTATGTCAACTGATCTGAAATTATATATACAGGTTAAAAAGAAGACACCAGGAGCACCTAGGCCTCCACCTCCACTTCCTGCATTACCAACTTGGGTTCCAACTGACCTAACATACCCGTTAGGTCCTGCTTGTAGGGGAATGGCATGTTGGCTACGTGCACATAATATACATTGCCCTATAATAGTTTCTTTAGATGCAGATTATGCAGGTCGATCATACGATAGCTCTTTATTTATACAAGATATTATTGAGCTGTTTATGTATGATTGGCTGAATACATCAATGATAGAGACATGGATAAGGTGAGATCTTTTTTATACATCCATATACCTTGTGTAAGATCCGGTGATCTGGTTTCTTATATATTAATGCATACGTAATACATGTTTTGCAGCTACTTAGTCGAAGATCATTGCAAACAATTTGCATTTGATCATGTGGGATTTTTGATTCCATCATTGATTAGTATGGTAGCTAAAGACCCTGATGATGTTCAACAATACTGTATAGATGCTTTTACAATTTTTGGTCAGCAAAAGAAGACGATAATAATAGCTCCATTCAATGTCAAGTAAGTTTACTTTATTTATAATTTGGACTTAAGAAAATTCCATTTTTATTGTGCATTTTGAGTTATTAATTGTTAACTTTTTACCTCTAGCGGTAAACATTGGGAGTTACTAGTTATTGTCCCCGGGACGTTCACTGTTTATTATCTAGATCCCGCGGGAAGTACATTAAACACTAAAATTGGACACGTAATGAGAATGCCATTATTCTGGTGAGAAATATTTCATTTTTGTATCTGTTACCATCTGTTATTACATTACTATTTACTTATGTAATTTACTGTGTTATATTAACATGTAGGGGTTTAGATGCATTCAAAAAGGCTGGAGGAACGGTCCCAAGGAAAAAGAACCAGCCAATAAATTGGGAGAACGTACAAGTAAGTTCCCGACTCCAATATATATATTATTGATGTGAATTGTGCTTAGTTGTATGATTTTGTATGTTTCAATTTATAGTGCACTACACAAGACAATGGCTGGGCATGCGCATACTATGTGATGCGATTTATGCAGATGATTATCAAATCTGCCGCATTGGACATCGATACCATATATGAGGTATTATATATAGTCTCATTAGTTAGTATGAAATATATCAATCTTATCTTATTTTTATATTATTACTTATATATATACATCATTCTCTTTGCAGGTGTTTAAAACTGACAACACTACAGGTAAACACTTAAAAAATATACATGCTCCATATATGATGGAAGCATTAAATGAAGTAAGAGAAGAATGGGCAAAAGCCATACAAGCAGTGGCAACTGTAAGATATAATTGGGATGTTGATAGCGATAATGAATGATACTTTGTAAATGAATATTTCTGAATGTTAATACATGTATTTGAATGTTTCTATATGTGTGAATGTGAGAATTGAATTGATGTCTGAATGTATGTACTTGTGTGAAATTTTCTTTGTGACTTTTGCAGGTTTGCGGCCTGTTTGTAGGCTGATATCAATGGATGTCGTAAACCTGCAGTTCAGAAAACTGAACTACAGGTTCTCATCCTGCTGACCAGCCGCAGCAGGCCTGCAAACTGATATGAAAAAAAAAATATAAATAGGCGTCGGTTATTTATAGATAACTGTCAGCAAAGACATACAGCGTCGGTTATTTATAGATAACCGACGCCTGATGTGGCCAAAGCAGTCCTGGAAATGGCGTCGGATATTCGTATCGAACCGACGCCTATTTAAACAACCAGGCGTCGGTCGTTTGGTATATAACCGACGCCAAAAGGGTTCGCGCCACAGAAAATGGCGTCATCTAGGACACTTTATGCGTCGGTTATCAACCAAAAGACCGACGCTACATGGAATATAGGCGTCGGTCTTTTAGTAAATCACCGACGCAGAAAGTGCCCTAGATGACGCCGTTTTCTGTGGCGCGAACCATTTTGGCGTCGGTTTGCTACTAAAAGACCGACGCCTATAGGTTAAATAGGCGTCGGTTAAAAAACCGACGCCGAAGTGTTCGACCTTTAGCGGCACCCACATAGGCGTCGGTCGGAAACTGATGCCAAATGGGGTTAAAAGACCGACGCCAAATGGGGTTTCTGTAGTAGTGAGTTCCTTTCCTGCTATACTGAGGTTACCTTCGTGCTCCTCTATTCCTTTCTCCACCACTACAAGCCTATTCTCCCAAACACCACCACGCCTTGCTGTTGCGTTACGCTGACGACTACTTTGCGACGTCTGATTTGCTGTTTGTGACCAAGGGCTAAGGAATGAGTTCAACACAGCACTCACGCTTGCACCGAGCTGCTGTACCAGAGTTGGGGTGGCTAAATCTTGGCGATAGACTACCGGAGACGCTCATGCTAGGAGCAGTGGAATCTGTTTTGAAGATAGTGTTTCACACGCCTTCATCTTCAAGATCTGGTGTTTGATTTCTAAGCTCATTCGCCATTTTCTCCGAATCCAATTTACAATTAATATTACTATTGCGTTTTTGTGGTTAACTTCTTGCAATATCTAATTAACATATGTCTTATAGAGCTACGGAAACCACTATTTTCCAACAATTTCAAGACAGATTAATCCGTTTACTGCTCTACTTTAGATTGTATAAACAATTGCATAGATAGACCAGGTCGTTCCTAAATAGATGTTAATTAGATATAAATCTTAACTGCCTATTTGAGTAATATGGATTCAAAAACTATGCTTTTAGTTGACGATGTAGCCTCCCTTCGTCTAGAATGCTTTTCTGGTTTGCACTTCCATCGTTGGCAACAGAAAATGAAATTTTGGCTCACATCCCTTGGACTTGCATCTGCCGTCTTACCACCCGAAGACTCTGTTCCGGCTGTGCCTACACCACAACCTGAAAACCTCCTTCTTAGAGAAGATCAACCTGAACCCGTTGTTCCTGAACTAGTTGTCCCCCCTCCTATTTCTAAGGAAACCGATTACCTTTGTCATGGTAGGATCCTATCAACCTTATCCGATGAACTGTATGACATCTACCATAGGATCCCAACTGCTATTGAACTATGGACTGCCTTAGACTCTAAATTTGGTCTAGAAGACACTGGTCTTGAGTGTTATGCTTTTGTTGAATGGCTAACATATAATATGGTTGATGATAAACCTGTTTCGGCTCAAGTCCTAGAATACCAAAACTTAGTGTCTAAATCCATGGCTAAATGTTACAACCTTGATGAGAATGTTCAAGTAGCAGCCTTCATAGAGAAACTCCCTCCTTCTTGAAAGGATTTTGCCAAGACCCTTAGGCATAGACAAGGGAACATGTCCATGGCATCCTTAGTTAAATCCCTACAAACTGAGGATAGACATAGGGAGCAAAATAGGAAGTCTAACCCATCTGTCAATATGGTTATAGGTGATAAAACTAAGAAGTAACCCAACCAATACCATCTCCATAAGAAATCTAAACCTTCCTTTAAGGGCCGAAAGAACCACCAAAATCAGAGTAATAATAATCGTGATCAAGGAGAAAAACGTGTCTGCTTTGTGTGTGATAAACCCGGCCACTTAGCGAATGTGTGCAGATTTTGCAAAGGTCAGAGAAAGTAGAATGTCTAGGCTCCTAAAAATCCTGAAGTAAATATGATCACTGTGGGGGCGGTCCCTTCCTCTTCTATAGAAAGGTTAGAAAATCCTTCTATTCTTTTTGTTGACTTATCCTCAGATTGGTACTTGGACTCTGGTGCCACTTGCCATATTTGCTTTGACCAATTCCTCTTTTCTACCTATCAGGCCAAAACTGGCAGAGTGATCAAATGGGGAGATCATTCATCCACCATCCCGATTGCTGGCTTTGGACGTGTTGACATAAAGCTTACTTCTGGGAATATCCTTAGATTACATGATGTCCAACATGTACCTTCGTTTCATAGAAATCTGATTAGTCAAGTTATTTTACAACATTCTAGTTATACCTTGTTATGTCAAGGCAATAGAGTTGTAATTTCTAAGAATGGTTCTTATATTGGTCTTGCATACACTTGTAGTGGTTTGATTAAACTATCTCCTATTTCATGTAATGCTTCTTCTAGTAATGAAATATCTTCTACTATTTTAGTTTCTGAAACTAGTGATGTTTGGCATGCACGTCTTGGTCATGTGAATAAAAATATGATGAAACACATGATTCATTTAGATCTGATTCCTAAGACACATATTGATATTTCTGGTAGATGTCAAGTTTGTGTGCAAGCTAAGTTCCTAAGAAGCCATTTAAATCAGTAGTAGATCATAGTACATCTTTGCTTGAGTTAATTCATATTGATGTTTGTGATTTTAATCATATTCTTACTTGTGATGGTATGAGATACTTTGTTACCTTTATAGATGATTTTTCAAACTATTGTTCTATTTTCTTGCTGAAAACTAAGGATGAACAATTAGAAAAATTCAGAATCTATAAAACCCAAGTAGAGAAACAACTAGAGAAGAACATTAAGAGAGTGAGGTCTGATAGAGGTAGTGAGTACACTTCTAATGAACTTAACAAGTTCTGTGAGGAACATGGCCTTATTCATGAAACCACTGCCCCGTATAATCCTCAATCTAATGGAGTTGTTGAGAGGAAGAATAGAACATTGATTGACATGGTCAACTCAATGCTAGCTGAGTCTGGACTTAGTCACAGACTATGGGGAGAATCCCTTCATACAACCAATTACCTTCTTAACCGCATCCCTTTTAAGCAGCTTGACAAAACACCCTATGAACTTTGGCTCAACAAGAAACCCTGTTTGAAATACCTCAAAGTGTGGGGGTGTTTGACCAAGGTTAAGATCCCTAAGAATGAGAAGAGAAAACTAGGACCTAAGACTGTTGATATTGTTTTTATAGGATATGTTGAAAAATGTAATGCCAATAGATTCCTAGTAATAAAATCTAAAATATCAGACATTAGAGTTAACTCTATACTTGAGATTAGACATGTAGATGTTGTCTATTATGAAACCATCTTTCCTCTTAAGGAAAAGGTTCCTATACAAGTGAGTGAAGATCTCTCTTCTTCTTCTCCTACGGAACCTCTTGTAGTTCCACCTTCTTATGAAGTAGAACATGAACTCCCAGTAGATGAACCTCTGAGTGATCTAGGTAGGGGTAAAAGGACTAAAATTGATAAGAATTATGATCCCGACTTCTACACCTTCATAGTAGAAGAAGACCCACGTACCTATGAGGATGTCATGAAATCCATAGACTCTAGCTTTTGGAAGGAAGCCATTGAAAATGAAATAGAATCAATTATGAGCAATCATACTTGGATTCTTACTGAGCTCCCTCCAGGCTACAAGACTATTGGATGTAAATGGGTGTTTAGAAAGAAGATGAGGTCAGATGGTTATATTGATAAGTTTAAGGCCAGACTAGTAGCCAAAGGTTTTAGTCAAAAGGAAGGATTTGATTACTTTGATACATATGCAACCCTAACTAAAATCTCTTCCATTCGTGTCCTAGTTGCTTTAGTTGCAATCCATAAACTTGAAATCCATCAAATAGATGTCAAGACAACCTTCTTGAATGGAGATCTTGAAGAAGAAATTTATATGGATCAACCCGAAGGCTTTGTAGCACCTGGACAAGAACACAAAGTTTGTAGACTTGTCAAGTCCTTGTATGGACTGAAACAAGCACCTAAATAATGGAATGATAAGTTTGATAAAATTGTTTTATCTGCTGGATTTATTGCGAATGAATCTAATCGTTGTATTTATTCTAAAGTTGTTAATGATTCCTGCATAATAATGTGTTTATATGTAGATGATATATTGCTGTTTGGATCTAATTCTGAAATTATATCTGAAACTAAATCTTTTCTTACTAGCAATTTTGATATGGAAGATTTAGGACTTGTTGATGTAATACTTGGTATTAAATTGAGTAGATCTACTTCTGGTTATGTACTTAATCAAACTCATTATGTTGATAAAATGTTGCACATATTTGATATGTTTGATTGTACTCCTGTTAATACACCTTATGATGCTAGTTTACATCTTGTTGTACATAAGGGTACTCCTGTGGATCAACATAGATATGCTCAAGTTATAGGAAGCTTAATGTACCTTGTTAATTGTACTAGGCCCGATATTTCGTATGCTATAAGAAGGTTGAGCAGGTACACTAGTTGTCCTAATGAGGACCACTGGAAAACTTTGGTAAGAGTGTTTAAGTACATTATAGGTACAACTACGTATAGCCTTTGTTATACTAGTTTTCCACCTATATTAAAAGGACATATTGATGCTAACTGGATTGCAGATTCAGATGAAACCAAATCTACCAGTGGGTATGTATTTTGCCTTGGAGGAAGTGCAGTTTCTTGAAAATCATCCAAGCAAACTGTGAGAGCTAGATCCACTATGGAGGCTGAGTTTATTGCTTTAGATTTAGCTTGTTGTCAGGTTGAATGGCTTAGAAATTTACTTATTGATCTGCCAATTGTTTCTAAACCATTTCCTCCTGTTTGCATATTGTGTGATAATAAAGCAGCCATAGACAAAGCTAAGCAATCTAAAGGCAACTCGGGAAACCACTTTATGAGATTAAGGTATGAAGATGTGAGAGATCACATCACCCGAGGGGTCATATCTATAGAGTATGTGAAATCTGCTAGTAACATTGCTGATCCACTTACTAAGGGTCTAGCTAAAAAGCTAGTACTCAGTTCGTCGAGGGGGATGGGTCTTCTGCCCATAGAATAAACATTATAGTGGTAACCCTACCTTTCCAAAACTGGAGATCCCATGAGGAATTGTTCAAAGGGACAACTAAGTTGTCGTGTTATGCGGAAGCACACTCAGGAGTTTTACTCCTTGACCCTCCCTATGGCATTTTTGCTTTGACTCTGTCTAAGTATAGGAAGAGCTTTGCTCTGAATGGGTTCAATGCCATTTATTGACAGGGTATGTACCATACATGATACCCTTGGAGATCCCTACTATTTGAGTGTAACCCGAGAGCCGGAGTTTATGTGAGTTGGGCATACTTACTAGAGCGCTCAAGAAATAAGATCTTGCAAAGACAGTTTATGTGCAACACTGATACGAACTCGTTCTAGTACCCGCACTATGGTTGTTTGATTTACTAAGGTCCGAATCAGGGAGTCCGGTTCAAGACGTAGTTCACCACGTCTCTCTGGATTGAAGTGAGTCATTATAGGCAATGGTTCAAAGCCACAAGCTACCGATACTGAAAAACATAGTAATGTCACAAATTTTAAATTTTTATTATTTATTGAATTTCTGAAAAGAATTGTGGAACATGTGGGGGAATGTTGTATTCCTATTCCAGAATTCAGTTTTCTACAGCCAACGGTTTATCCCATGTTGCCTACAGCAGGCACCACACAGCTCCTTATAAGAGCTAGTGGTCTCATAGAGGTTAGGACCTCTCAAGGGCATAAGGCTTTGTCTTATCTTGTGTATTTCTCGGATTAAAATAAAAACACACACACATGCGCGCACGTTCATTCGTTCGCTCGCTCGCCCGCCCGCCCGCCCCGCCCGGCCCGGCTCGGCTCGACTCGGTTTGGTTCGGTGCGTGTGTGGATTTATCTTTTTAGAAAATATTTTATTTTGTTTTGTTTGTCCAAAAACGACATTTTATTTTCTGTGTTGCGTCGTTTAGAGTTCGGCTGACAACGTTTAAGACACAACAATAAACCTCTCTTGACTACCCGTTAAAGTCGACCATTAAGGAAATGTTAATGACGCACGTTGGAGAGTCCAACTGGTGCGGGCAGTTACCGTGGCGGTTGAGACGCGCTCCATATAAGGAGGCGTCCGATCTCATTTGAGTAGACAGATCTACAGACAACAAACCGATAGTGAGATACAAAGAGATATACAACAGTTCCTTTCCTGATATACATCAGTTCTTTTACTGGTGTATCACGATTCCTTTGTTGCTGTACCGCGGTTACTTTAGTGCTGTATTGTGGTTCCTTTCCTCCAGTACAAAGTTGCGGTTACTTTAGTGTTGTACGTTGGTTCCTTCACTACTGTACACTAGTTCCTTTCCTGCTGTACTGAGGTTACCTTCGTGCCCCTTTGTTCCTTTCTCCACCACAACAAGCTTATTCTCCTCAACACCACCACGCCTTGTTGTTGTCTTACGCCGAAGACTACTTCGCGCCGTCTGATTTGTTGTTTGCGACCAAGGGCTAAGGAACGAGTTCAACACAACACTCTCGCTTGCACCGAGCGACTGTATTAGAGTTGGGGTGGTTGAATCTTGGAGATAGACCGCCGGAGACGCTCGTGCTAGGAGCGGTGGAATCTGTCTTGAAGACAGTGTTTCACACGTCTTCATCTTCAAGCTCTAGTGTTTGATTTCTAAACTCATTCGCCATTTTCTCTGAATCCGGTTTACAATTAATATTACTGCTGCGTTTTGGTGGTTAATTGCTTGCAATATCTAATTAATATCTATCTTACACAGCTACGACAACCACTATTTTCCAACAGTATATCCCTACACTCTCTTTCCGAATACACTATTATCAATGAGATCCTATGTAGAGTATGTCTGGAGAAAATTTGATTACTTCCATTGTGTATGTCGCCTCTACGAAACCCAACAGTCTCCATATATTTTATCTCCATTTCCAATAATGATATGTACCGGTGGGTTTTGCATTCTCATTTCCCTTCCTCATGCTTCTTTTGAACCAAATGGGCCATCAAAATGTGTGTGTGTTCAAAATACTCATGACATGACTATGGAAATTTTGATGACGAGGAGCAGATATACCTTCGGCAGCCTTTCCTACATAGTAAATGTTAAGAGATAGGCTTTTTGTACACACTATATCACGCTCGTGTGCGAGATCGTCGTATGATTTGTTACTCGGTGAGACCGACCCAAAAACCTTTGTGCCCACCTATGTACCTATATGATCTGGTCTATATAGTTGTGGGCCCCATAAAGAAGTATATGGCTGGGATGTACTGTGCATATTGTCCCGGACACAGAAGATTTCAACCCCCTGCATAGGCCGATGTGGTGGAGTTTAAGCGATCATGTGTGTTTAGCTACACCAGGTCAACCTGAACAGAGATAACCGTGTTTAACCTGTGTCGGGCTGTGTCTATGACATGGGAGTCTTATTTAATAAATAGTAAGGATATAATTAGCAAGATGAGTTTGTAGTCAACTTAAACAAGACTACGATTAAACTCCCCAACTAATAAAGAAATAGTGCTTACTCTCAATACCTGCCACGTGGTGAACAAATCAACCTTGTGGCGCCCGCGTGGATTAATGACAACCTTTCACATCACGGAAGATGCTCAGCATTATCCAAAGATGGTGGTTCATGGTCTTCTAAGACGTCATCTTTTCTTTTTTGAATTTCGTTTTCTTACATCATGGCATAAATATCCAGCCGGATATGTGTCGTGTGCATTAATGTAGACATAAGTAATTAAGTACATACCATATCAAAACATGTTACAGTCGCTGTTTCTCCAAAGTGAAAGTGCCTAGAAATTTCTAAGCAGTTTAGTGTAGAATACAAGAATCCAAGATTTCCATGGACCACTATGGGCATGTTTGGTTACTTGGATTTTGCTGTATTGGATTGTATTTTGGACTCCAGTTCAACAAATTTTAAGTTTGGTTTGCAGGATTGGAGAACTGAAGCTAATCCCGGGATTTTCAGACATAATAGGAATCCCGCATTTTGGTCTCCATCAAAATTCTCCCGGACGCCAAAATCCAACATGGCGAACGTCGTGGACACGAAAAAAAATAAATCCCGCACTTACAAAATCCAACAAACCAAACATAAAATTTTATTTTGTGGGATTTTGACAATGCAACATTTTAATAATGCGGGATGGACAAAATACAGGATTTCTAAAAATCCGGCAAACCAAACGTGCCCATAATGTCTTTCGGTACGGTACTTGGGTTACTGTATGCACGCGTGAAGGCAACTCTGCCTGTAGAATAGTTGATGATTTGAACTTGAATACAAGAGTTTGTTCATTTGAATAAAATTGAAAGAGAAGGAATGAAAAACTCGAAACTATGTTTTTGGAGCTGTATTCTGGTGGTGCAGTAGTTATTGACATTTCACCTAAGGATGGCAATGGAATTGGAAACAGCTCGAGTGCTCGAGTTTCATCAAACCCATAAGCAACCTAGCTACAACTCCTGACCCATAAGCCTAATTGTTCTTTTTAGTCCGAAAGCCTGTTCGATAATCTGCAGCTACCAACTTGCACCAACTCCAGTTTTATGCTTTACGACTACACACTTCCAAAAGTCATATTTCAGCTACTGTGCATAGTAGTTGGAGTCACTGTCCTTAATTTCCACATCTTCTTTGACTATGGTGCCACAACACGCTGGCGCCCCTAGTACTAGGTCTAGCTTGCTATAGATAACATGCAATCTATATTAAACTCTATTGTTAATCATGTAATATGTATCTGCAAGAGGGCATATACTTTATGGTAAAAATTATGGCGTGTAAGAATCCAATCATTTGCAAAGTGGTGAGAGTGAAATATCAGAGCCTGGTCGGCAAAACTCGAGGTATACAGATGAACTGTCTTGGAATACTCTCTCCGACACGGGAGAAAATAGGCACAACGAAGCTCAATAGGAAGACATTATACTCACTAGTTAATAAATATTACCACCTAAGTCATTTAAATCCGATCTGATTGTCATGCTTGAGAATAAAGAAGACAAAGATCACAATAACTTAGATCCTACACGTCCACAACTTACAAGATGTATATAACCTACTCCTTGAATTTTCCTACTTGCTATGCCCTTGATGCTGACACCTTAATGCACAAACGCATCATCACGTTGATCTGGTCAAGTTTTGTCTTGGTCAGTGGTATAAGTTTTATCCGTCTCCTTCAACCCAATGTGCCAACATTGGCTGCTCTTCACCGAAGTTCTTCTGTTCACAGGAGTCCCAACCAGCCATTTTCATTTACTAGACAGATTGGTGTTTCCCATGTGTACACTGGTTGTCAACTTCTATTCAATTTCTTCTACACACGCATACCTCATCATCTTGGGTACTAGAGCACCACCAATCGCATCCCATTTCCTAGAATTTGTAGCACTATTAAAGCACCAATAGCAGGATTAGAAGGGTGTTTTCAATGACAACCCCAATAAGTAATTCTCATCTGACTCCATTCAATATTAGTTTGAACAAAGAATTATATATCCAAATACAAGTCACGATAAACCTACAAAAAAGAATCCATGTAAGAGGTATAGAGCCACCTCGGGTCCTCTTGGAAATTTGTCCAATTAGGAATAGCACAACCATGGTCTAAGTAAAGTACTTCTTCAAGGGGGATCATAGGAAAAACTCACGCTATTTTTTCCTAATATCTAGTATGTCCACAGTGTCAATAGGTTGATAGGGATCACCATCAAGGGGATATATACCGAAAAGCACAGAAAATATTGCAAAAATGCCCTCTTCTGCTTACTAAGTTATAGACCAACCCCTATCTGGAAATCCTATTATTCCTGTAAAATAAACTTTTTTCATGCTAATGAATTTTTCTCATACTTAATGTGCAAGATGAATGGGAAAAAAGTAAAAGCAAACACTTAGTATAGTCATTTTAATATTGTTTCGGTTTTAGGAAGAAAAATCTATCTATTCATGTTAGCTTGGAACCAAGAAGATCATTTCCTTATCGTGCAATAAATTAATGTACAAAGAAAAGAAACTTTGTCAACAATTAGTGTATACTGGTAAGCTTATTATGTATCCAAATATTATCGTATCCTGGAATGATTCCGCCCCTTGCTTGGCCTCTATTAATCCAGCGCTTCTTTGCCATCACTAATCAAATGAGTTTGATACAAAGGCAATGAGGCGAAAAATGCTTGTGTAAGTAAAGCATACACTAGCCTGGAGTCCTCATGGCCTGAAATCCCAATAATTAAGTCGACTATAATACCAAAATATGCGCTACATATGTTTGATAACGACCATGCTGACATGACAAGTGCCATTGTTGATCCCTCGCAACCTTTAGGACAAAGGCGGGCCATGAGAACGTTCATAGTAAGTATCTTGAAGAAAAACAATGCTTCCACTATCCCTGTCGCGGTGAAAACGTAAACAGGATTTGTAACACCAATGTCCCGATAGAACCCCTTTACAAAGAAAATGTCCGAGAGCATGCATAAAATAATCATGGATTGCAAGATGGGAAGAACCCTTCGAGGTGAAACATTTTTGAGCCACCTATTATAAACAACACCCCAAGCAAGCATTAGTCCTTGTCTGAATACTCTAGCAAAGCCATACACCAATGAGTCAATCTCTAATACCTTTGTGTGGTAATAGAACATATTTGCTGATAAGTCTGGAACTATGGAATCAGAGAATGCAAACCAACAAATGGAGTAGAGCACCTCTTTTCTCTTCAGAGCTGTTGTTAACAACTTGATCTGCACTAGGACGTTCTCTAATTGCGATGTCGAATTTTTGCTAGGCCGAGGACTAACACATGTGTGAAGAAGATTTGTTGATACGATAAATTGTCTCCTGGGCTCTCTCAACTCAATAGTCGCCTTTGATGAAGGTGATGCAGTGCTTCCATTGGAGGATAAACCGAGTGACTTTTCTGTTATCAATACAGTAACTAAAAGTTGCACAATAAGAAGCATGACAAAGAGCAAGAAGTTGGCCTCATAAGGAAGGTAACTTGGTAAAACACCAGCAAGAAGGAAACCAAGAATGCCGCCACATGAATAAGACATCCACACAAATGACTGTAGGCGTTCAGGGGTTTGAATTCTCTTTCCTGCTTCTGCGACTATTGCATCATTAGAAACCTCAACAATAGCTGCTCCAAGTACTGTCATGAGGAGCAAAATGAAGAATTTCACGACTGTCATGTAGGATGTTCGAAGAAGAATGGCCATAAGTGTCCATGCCGTTGCTTGTAATACAACTGCATACAATGAGAAAACGACCGCCATGAACTATCAGTCCGATAATATGATGAATGATAAGTGGCTCCAACTGAAACAGAAATGAGTATGCATAATGAGGTGCCTTTTTTGTGTATAACTAATATGAAGATGTCTCCTCTATTAAAGTAACAATACAAAATATAATACTCTAGATTATAAACTGAGGATTTCTCCATACCTCCGATTCGTATGTACGGCAGACGATGGGCGCCACGGATGTACACAGCGTCTGAGACGGCGCCGATAATAGGTTTGGCGACATTAGGCAGGTCGGCCGTGTATATGACGATCTGCATCACTGCCGGTGAGACGCGGAGGCCGTCCTTAAGAAAGTACCGGACACCTACCCATGGAAAGACTCGGATACCCTGAATCCAGAAGCCAAAGCCAAGGAGGCCTTTCATCAAGGTGGTCACTCCGCCGCAAGCTGTCACTGTGTCTGCAGTCATCGTCGCTGCGCTTGACAAGGATAGACCCAGTCGCAGATAGCCTTGTGCTATCGTTTCGAATCTCACAAAGCGAACTGTAGTAGCTGCGATTTTGCCCCCTCTATGGAATGTGGCTTCCCGTCTGTGATTTATAACTGCAACTGGAATAAGATCTTCTTGGGATAAACTTGAAGATTTATTTGATTTTTCCTGACGTGGATAAGGAGACTTGTGTAGAGTTAGGAGCTTTTATCTGTTTATCGGTAGTCAAGTCTTTTCCTACTAAGACGTCATTTACGCGGCTGCAGGAATGCCGTCAGCATATACGGTCCACTAATTTTTATTATTTGCAAGGTACTTGTAAACGTGGCTTCGAATTATACGGGCAGAGAAGGCATATTCTTCCAATTAGCGGGCTTGGGGTGCTTGCATGCATAATAAATAAAGAATGATGGTTGACATTTTCAGTGAGAATGCTATGGGCGATTCAAGTTATAGAATAAGTTGAACAAAAGACATACGGTCACACTTATCGCAAACATATTACTAGTAAATCTTATTTCTAGAAGTGGCACACCATCTGGATGGGCCTTGACCACCATCTAAGATGTCTGTCCAGCCAATGTACATCTTAGGCAAGAGACCACATGACAACAGTCAACCACTTCCTTCTCCCCGTTGGTGAATGAAAATCACAATTAATTGGAATTAAAATTATGGTGCATCTTTCTCATATAAACTCAGCTATTGACCTTGACTAGGTTCAACAGAAAAATCTGTTGGCCATATTTCTAATTCCAGATTCTAGCTGACAATTGTAGCCATGTTTCTCTACGAACACAGTCAATTGGATTTCCTCCCTCCATTCTTGTAAATCCATTAACCACCTCTAAACCTAATTTCTCCCCCCCACTCTCTTCCATCTTCATATTCTTTCCACACATTTTCCTTCCGATTTTCTTTCATTTTGTGAATTTACAATCCTCCCCTATGCACTTTCAATTGCGCCCATCCCCTTCTTGCGCTCTATTTCACTTCATCATGTCCATCACAATGTTTAAAAGCTATGTGAAAAGATATTCCAGCAATCTGATGTAGGAAGACTTGCGGCCAGCATTGAAGACAAAACAATAAGCATTAAAGAAAAATTCCAGTTGTACAAGATTTTCCATGATCATCCCATTCAAACCCACAATTGAATAACTGAACTCAGTTATAGATTGTTGGCTTTGGAATCACATAATGTATTATCAATTTTTATAACATTCATCTTTTAATCAAGTGTGAGAATAAATATTTAGCCATCTTTGATTCATAAACCAAAGAGATAATATTATTCTTAAGATTTGAATAAATGTCAATTGAACTTATAATTAAAGTTGCAAGGGCAATAGATGTAGGGGTTAGGGGATATACAATTTGGAAGTAAATATGAATAGGAAATTATATCCAAGATTTATTAGCCAGTCAAAGAAAAAAAATCATGCTTACTGTCTTCTCCAAACAACCCACAACGCCTGGTTATGTAACATCCCTGACCTGGGTTATGCTTTAACCCTAGGTGTTTTGTTTAAGAAAGATAATTATATGCTTAATATTATTTTTTGGAAAGCAATTAAGGCTCAAGAGGAACTTATATTTCAATTTTAGTCCATTTTAAATAATGTTGAAAGTAATGTTTTACTTATTTGGACTAAAGTGCAAATTACCCAGGTTAAGGGGTTAAATTACAAATGTTACATGATAATATGTTTCTCATGTGTTGAAGCATCATGAGAATGAAGATGATGCAGATGAATGGCTAGTGAAAGCCTGAGTACCAAGAAAGAGCTGATAAAGCTATGTTTGTGCATTAAAACCTAGTTTTGGTGTAATGTGCAATTTACCCAAAACCCAGGGTTCAATATATAATTTACCAATTCAATAAGGTCCTTAAAATTCTTGAAATCTTGTAGAGGCAAGAAAATGAGAGGGGCATCTCATTTGAGCTACTTTGAATCAGAGAGAATCTTGATATTAAAATAATCAAGATTTAAGCATAATTGAAATAATGCAAAAATAATTATATTAAATGGATTGCTCTTTAACCAAAATTGAGTTGGTTGAAATCCACAATATTGGATGTCCTTGTGCCTTGCAAAGGCAAAGGAAAGATCTATGTGAGTGGAGAACCCACTCACATTAAGAAACTAAAAAAAATTATCCACTCACTTATGGATAATGATATTATAAAAGTTAAGGTGCTTAATTTCTTTTCCCTTAATTCATGGATAATGGAAGGGAGTTCGGTGGTGATAAAGATGCCTTTGCATTCAAGGAACCAAGGGGGGAAGAGGTGGCAACAATTTCAGATTTTAAAGGATTTGCATGAGGCATTTTCTCTCTCATCGATTTTCTTATAAAAACACCCTTTACCATTCAAACCAAGGACTTTTTCGAATCCACTTCTTCTCTTTGCTTGCAAAAATGATCAAGGAAGCTAGGGACAGCAGGAGGACGACCCCCAACATGTTGGTAAGCTTCTTGACCTTCGTTCATCTTGATTTCATGGTGGAAACCACAAATCAATGCATGCTTTCTTCTTATCTCGATCCCATCTTCAATTCTAACCAATCCTTTTCACTCAAAAGATCCTTCCACCATTGTTTACATGAAGCTCCAAGCTTTGAAGATCAATTGGAGGCAGGTTATATAACTTGAACCCCTATTCATTGTTATTAAAGTCAATTTCTCAATCAATTATGTTCAAATTGCTCTTCTTTCAATTCCTTCGATTAGTTGATGCAATTACCATGATAATGGCAGTAGTTTTTGATGGATTAAGGCTTGATGATGATAACATAATCTTAGGCACAAATTCTAATAGGTTTGCATTGCAAACAATTTCATGGACTTTGGTCCAAATGGTTTGCAAACCGTTTTGAGGTTTTGGTTCCCAAACCATTTAGATGAGTTGACTGTTTGGATGGGTTGACCGTTCGAGGTCAGGACCCTAGTAAATGTTGGATGATGATACAAAGAATCCAATTGATTAACTCAATATATAGACAATCCTCCAATTAGAAACCCTAACCGGATATTAAGTGCTGAAATTACAATTGATTGACTTAATGTTTTGGGTTGATTTGCCCAAACAGTCTCATGACCGTTTGGAGGTCACCCCAAATGGTCTCAAGATCCTTTGGAGGTCAACCAAGACCATTTGGAGGTCTAGGGTTGAGTGTGGTTGAGTAATTGAAGAGTAAGAGATATCAAATTGAAGTACAATCAATAGCTAATTTGATGATCAATCCAATGATCTAAACCCTAATTGGATTTCACAAATTTTATTGAATGATGAGGCAAACGGTCTCAAGACCATTTGGAGGTTATCCATACGACCTCAAGACCATTTGGAGATCATCCAAACGACCTCAAGACCGTTTGAGGTCAGGTCATATCATAAGTTGATGGTAATTCATTGATTTCAATTGGGTTAGTTCCACAATGTTAACCATTGATGGTTCCTCGAATTCAAAATCCTAATTGATGGTTTATTGATTATAAATCCTAGTGTAATTGGGTTCAAAACCCTAATTGATGGTCCAATTGAAGGATGATTCTATAGTTCAATTGATGAATAAATCAAGGAGTCAATTGATAGACAGTTCATTGTTGGAAACCTTGAATTGGTTAAGTGTTGATAGACCTTTTTGGTCCATTCAGTTTTGAGAGGGTTTGGACCAAATAGTCTTAAGAACGTTTGAGTCCAAACGGTCTCAAGACCATTTGGGGCCAAACGGTCTCAAGACCGTTTGGGTCCAAATGATCTGAAACCGTTTGGAGACCCAAGCCCATTCAGTTTCAATACTTTCTTGCTTAAACGGTTTCAAGGGCAATGTGCCCAAACGGTTTCAAACCATTTGAATTTTGAAAGACCAAGACTGTTTAGGGTCTACGTAAGCTAGACCGTTTGAAGTTCAACATGGTTAATCCACTTGGATATCTAATGTAATTGAAGATGTAATTGGTCAATTCAATTGGATACCTCATGTAATTGAAGGTTCATTGATCAAATCTTCTGGACATCCTAGAAGAGGATGAGAGAGAGATTCATACATGAAAAATAATCTTTTATAAGTCAAGCTTAGCACATTCAAAATGAGTAAGGTATACAATTAGGGTTTGATCCTTGATGAAGAGATCATAAAACCCTAATTGAGTTAATCGATGAACTCAAACCCTAAATTAGGGCAATTCCAAGTAAAACCCTAATTTATGAGGATAATGTGATATGAATTTAGGTTAGTGACATGAGTAACCCTAATTCAGGGTATTTTAATGTAAAAACCTAATTGGGATGAATAGTAAACCCTAATTGTGGGTTATTGAATACAAACCCTAATCTAGGGTGATGTGATGTGAATAGTAAACCCTAATTCTAGATTATACTATATAGTGTGAAACCCTAATCTTGGACAATGAAATGATGATTCATTGGTCCTAATTGAACAAAGGGGATGAGTAACCTTGATTAAAAGGAAATGGGAAACCCTAGCCCTGGTAAGGGAATAGTGGTGTTATTCTGCAATAGCATGGAACTGAAACATGATTGATATATTTGTTATTATGTGTGCTAACCATGCAGGAATCCTGAGATGATGAACATAGCCAGGTATGAGCTATGATGCTTTAATCATTGAAATTATTTCTTGGGCCTTGTGTTCCATAATATGCCTTGTTGCTTAGTAAGAGGTAACAAGAGAGTTAATGGGCCTCAAGTGCCAGATGAGATGCTTGTGTAGCAAGTGTCATGTGTACCTTGGTCAGATGACCTGAAGGTGATGCTTACCTAAAAAAGTGGTAACAATGCTCAGTGATGAGCTAAGGGTTTGAATACCCAGAACCATATGTTTATGGCATTGAGTTTGAGATGAGGGATTGAGATCCCAATGTCTTTTAAAGACTGAAAAGTAACAAATGAAAATAGTGCATGTTTCTTTATAGCATTTGTCCTAATAAGATATGTCTAGAAACTTGATTGATGCTAAAAGAATATGATAATGTACTTAATTAACCAAGTGAAAGCTATTCATGTAGTGCTATGACCATAGATCCATCATCGTCAGTAGTTGGTGATGGTGAAACAGGTTTTCTTATGAGATCTCCTGTAGTTCGCATATTTTGAATATGTGGGGGTCGATGGGCGAAAATATCCTTACGTCCTTATAGGGGAATTGATGGAAGGTAAACATTAAACCTCTCAATCCTTCATTGTATGTTCCGGGATGGATGTACCACTAATCTCCCGATGATGTTAATGCCAGATCGATGGAGGCAAACATAAAATCTCTCAATTGCGAAGAGAGTGCAACCGCCTCTGTAGCTCTATATCGAAGATGCCGCTATACATTGGCAAGCTATGTAGTAGAGACACAAGATGTCCTGCATGTGATCTCGCACTGACCGAGATGTGGGAAGTCATGGAAGCCGACTCTTCCACTAAATTTGTATGGTACCGATTTCGATTTCTCTATGGTCGGTTGGAGTATGAGCGGTATACCTCATCTCCTTAGAGCTTAAGCATGTTTGTAAAACGTAATCATTCGTGTAGTGTATTTGCTTAAGATTGAAATACGAGAACCACTGGTTGATGTATTCTGCTTAGCATGTCATTAATAAGTATTACTTATGTTCTTTAATTAATTATTGAATAAGAGACATGCTGCCTTGTCAAGTTATAGCTGAAATACTTGAATAGGCATGTTGCTCTAATCTGCATAGATATTGATGTATCTGCCATTAAAGTACATTATCCCACTGATCTGTTTATTTCTATTAAACTGCAATAATAATATTTTTGGCAGAGAGTTATATCTCTCGCTGGGGCAATTGTATAATTGTCTCACCCCCGTGGGATCCAACATTTTTAGGTAGCCGCAGATAGAGAGGTAGAAACTCTGTAGCAGGCAAAGAGAAGCAACAACAACAACAAGGACATCGGTAATCCTACAGGTGGAAATACTGGCTATCAAGCTTCGTACATATGTCAATAGAGTCATATGTGTCATCTCTGTACTCTCAGGTCCTAGGAGTCAGTAGATAGTGTTTTATATCGATCTGAGATTTTTGGTTTGATGTTTTGAGGATTTTGTTACTTTTGCTTTTTAGCAAATCAATGATGTATATGTATTCCTCGAGAAGAGATGGTACAAGGAATGTACAATCAGGACCAATATGTAAATATAATACTGTGGTTCTTGTTTATCAGAGTTTTCTGGTAATGGATCTTTTTATAAAATGATTTTAATTTTTAGTAATCTGCTACTAACGATAGCTTCTGCTTAGTTAAATACGTTTTGTTCGAACAACACGCCACAAATTAGTGGTATCACAACTCTAGGTTCGCTGAGTCTACAGAGACATAGGATTAAGGTTGTTGAGTCTGTTCTAAGTGTTTTCCAGTTTATCTGATAGTGTCTTATGCTCATATAGGAGAAGAAGAACTTGAAGATGTCTGGATCACATGACGAACATGCTGCTGAGAGCAGCGTTGGTGCACCAGGAGGAGGTGCAAGAGATCAAGCTAGGGAGGAACCAGTGCCTGAGATTCCTCAACTTGATCAAGCCGCATTAGAGAAACCAGCTTTCCATACCCTATTCGGTCAATTTATTGTGACTATGATGCATATGGAGGATAGGATGTCACCACCTGCACCGAGGGCACCTACCCTCCATGAAGGATAGGGAGCTGGAAAGACCTTTGAACGGATTCGTCGAGTGGGAGCCATAGAGTATGCTGGTACAGCTGATCCAAGTGATGTAAATTTTTGGTTGACGGAGCTAGAGAAAGCTTTTAGAATCCTCAACATCCCTGAAGTAGAGAAGGTGAGGCATGTTGTATACCTCCTGAAGGGAAGTGCTGGTCATTGGTGGACCATTGAGGAAGGAAAAAGGCCAGGAGTTGAAGTCGGATGGGATGAATTCTGACGTGAATTTGTCACTAGATACTTTCCTAAGACGTATCTAGATGAGAAGATCTCTCAATTTGAGAGGTTGAGGCAAGGATAGATGAATATTAGCGAATATGGAGCTTTTGTGGTTTCTTTTGCACATGGAAACTACCGATGAAGAGAGGATTCGATGTTTTGATAAGGACTTGAATGCTAAATTGACCACTCCCGTATCTGCTCTGGAGAACAGAGAGAGGTTTTCCACTTTTATAGAGTCCGTGAGATGGATTGAGAGGTCTGTGATTGAGAAGCAACAGACCAGTAATAAGAAAGTGTATTCTCAGTTTCAAGAATAAAGGTCTGAGAGTTTCAAGAGGCCAAGGTTCTCTACACCACCACCAAGGTTGAATACCCCGACGCAATGGACATCAAGTAGGGGTAGGGGCGTAGTTTTCCTCCAAGTAGAGCCCCCAGTACAACATCTGCATCAGTGACAGGACCACCCAGGCAGAGTTTGGGAAGTTACAACTACTTCCAGTGTGGGAAGTCAGGACACTTGAAGAGAGATTGTCTTGAGAAAGTCAGAACCGTAACTCAACCCCAGAGGCAGAGTCAGCAAGGCTCACAGAGGTGACAGTTTAGTAATAAAGCTAGAGGGTGTGGACAAGCGTCCCAAGCTAGATCGTCGACACCCAACAACCAAGCACAGGGTCAACAACAAGCAACGACTAAATTCTATGCCATGAATCAGCCCGAAGCAGTAGTCAACCCTCGAGTTGTGACATGTTTGATGGAACTATTTTATTCTGATATGTCTTCGTCCTGCTTCGTATCTGTGTTAATTGATCTGGGTGCTACACATTCCTTTATCACTCGATAAGTGATTTATGATTGCGACATGACTGTCAGTCATAGAGCAGATAGTTTGATGCTAGAAACCCCTTTGTTGGGATCTGCAGTGTTGCGGGAGGTGTGTTCTTCCTGCACTCTTTCTTTTTCAGAACACCACATTCAAGTGGATTTTATACCACTTGAGATGTAGGGTTTTGATATAATCCTAGGGATGGACATCTTAGAGAAGTATAAGGTTGTCTTGGATATATTGTGGTTTCAAGCAGGCTGTATTCACAGACAGTGGTGACACATGGATCTTTCAGGGAGATAGAAAGATTCTTCCAACTTGTCTGGTGTCAGCTATGGTAGCTGAGAAGTTGATGAGGCAGGGATGCTTTGCATTCTTGGCACATGTGGTAGATACCACAATGGAGAGCCCTCATCCTTCTGAAGTTCTGGTTGTTAGGGAGTTTGAAGATGTTTTACCTGAAGAACTTCCAGGTGTTCCTCCGTCCCGAGAGATTGATTTTGAGATTAATCTAATCATGGGCACGCAACCCATAGCACAAACACCATATAGAATGGCACCTGCTAAGATGGCAGAGCTCAAGAAACAACTATAGGAGTTGCTTGGGAAGGGTTTTATTCGACCAAGTACTTCTCCATGGGGTGCTCCGGTACTCTTTGTTAAGAAGAAAGATGGATCGATGCAGTTATGCATTGATTACAGGCAGTTGAATAAAGTAACCATAAAGAACAAGTATCCTCTGCCAAGGATTGATGACTTGTTTGATCAGTTGCGTGGTGAAACTATCTTTTCTAAAATAGATTTGAGGTCGGGATACCACCAGTTGCGTATTAAGGAGAGTGATATACCTAAGTCTGCCTTTAGGACAATGTATGGTCACTATGAGTTCATAGTTATGTCGTTTGGACTAACTAATGCACCAACTGCATTCATGGAACTCATGAATAGAATCTTTTGACCTTTCTTGATCGGTGTATATTCGTCTTCATAGATGACATTCTAATATACAGTAGAGATGCTCAACAACATGAGCAGCACCTCCGTCAGGCTTTGACTTTGCTAAGAGAGCATAGGTTATATGCTAAGTTTAGCAAATGTGAGTTCTGGTTATCAGAAGTTTCTTTTCTAGGACACATAATATCTGCTACATGTATTCGTGTTGATCCTAAGAAGGTAGAATCTGTCTTACAATGGGAACAACCTAAGACACAGATGGAGATACACAGTTTCCTAGGACTAGCAGGCTATTACAGGAGGTTCATTAAGAACTTTGGCTCTTTAGCTTTACCCCTGACCAAGTTGACCAGGAAGGAAGTTCCTTTTATCTAGAATGACAAGTGTCAATAATCCTTCCAGTTGCTGAAAGAAAGGTTGACAAGTGCACCTATGCTAGTGTTACCTGAGCAGGGAAAGGGGTACATAGTCTTCTGTGATGCATCTAAGAATGGCTTAGGATGTGTGTTGATGCAGGATAAACAAGTGATTTCTTTTGCTTCTCGATATCTCAAGAAACACGAGGAGAATTATCCGACACACGATCTAGAGCTAGTTGTTGTGATCCATGCTTTGAAGATCTGGAGACATTATCTCGATGGAGAAACATTCTAGATTTTCACGGACCATAAAACCTAAAGTATATCTTCTCGCAGCATGAGCTGAATATGAGGCAATGTCGCTGGATGGAGTTAATCAAGGACTACGATTGTACAATTGATTATCATCCAGGGAAGGCTAATGTAGTTGTTAATGCTCTAAGTAGAAAATCATCAACACCAGCCTTAGACAAAACACAATTGAACTCCTTAGTTTTCTCTAAAACAGATATGTTTATATCCTTGAGGCAAAACAATATACATGTTAAAGTGTCGTTGTTAGCTGTGTTGTTAGCTGAGATGCAAGTAAAACCTACTATGAGGCAGCAGATTAAAGAAACACAACAAGTTGATACTATGATTCAACATATTAAGTCAGAGTATGGTAGTGAGAAACGGGATGGCTTTCATGAGTCAGAGGATCAGGTAGTCTGTTACCATGGTAAGATCGTGGTACCTGATGTCAATGACTTAAGGAAGTTAATTCTGGAAGAAGCTCATTATTCTATGTATGATATGCATCCAGGGAGCACCAAGATGTATCATTAATTAAAAGATATGTAGTGGTGGCCTGGATTGAAGAAAGATGTTGCTGAGTTTGTTTTGCAGTGTCTGGTGTGTCAGCAAGTTAAGGCTAAACATCAAAAGCCCGCAGCAACAATGCAAGCTCTACCTATACCGCAGTGGAAATGGGATCATGTAACCATGGACTTTGTGGTTGGTTTGCCTAGAACAACCAAAAGGCATGATTCCATTTGGGTGATAGTTGATAGGTTGACTAAGACAACACATTTCTTACATGTCAAAACAACCTACACAACTGAGAAGCTTGCACAGATATACATAGATGAGATAGTGCATTTGCACGAGGTTCTAGCTACAATTGTTTCGGATAGAGGTCCCCAGTTTATGAGTCATTTTTGGGAGCGACTACATAAAGCTTTGGGTACGCAATTAAGGTTTAGTACAACCTTTCACCCACAAACAGATGGACAATATGAGAGGACCATACAAACCTTGGAGGACTTTCTTAGAGCATGTGTCATTCAGTTTGTAGGAAGTTGGGATCTACACCTGAGCTTGATAGAATTTGCTTATAATAATAGCTATCAGCATAGTATTGAGATGGCACCATATGAGGCATTATATGGTAGACGTTGTAGATCTCCTTTATGTTGGTATGAAATAGGAGAATATCAACTTTTGGGCCCTGAGCTAGTACAACAAACAATCAAGAAGATTAAAGTAATACAACAACAGTTGAAAGCTTCCCAGGATAGACGAAAATTGTATGCTGACAAACGTCATAGACCCTTAGAATTCCAGGTTGGAGACAGAGTATACCTCAAAGTCTCACCTTGGAAAGGTATCCTGAGATTTGGAAATAAGGGGAAGTTAGCTCCTAGATTTATGGGGCCTTATCCAATCATTGAAAGGATGGGAAAGGTAGCCTATAAGCTGGAGTTACCACCTGAGTTGCATAGATTGCACCCACTGTTCCATATCTCTATGTTGAGAAAGTGTCATCCTGATATTGAGTTAGTTCTGCAACCTGTGGAGGTAGAACTAAATGATGATATATCTTATGTTGAAGGACATGTGTTGGTTCTTGACAGAAAAAATAAAAAGCTAAAAAGAAGGACATAAGTCTTGTAAAAGTTCTCTAGCATCACCGTGGAATTGAAGAAGCTACGTGGGAGTTAGAGGAAGAGATGAGGAGTAAATACCCTACTCTTTTCTCTTAATGTTTTCGTTGACAATTTCGGGGACGAAATCCTTGTAAGGGGTGGATAACTTGTAACATCCCTGACCTGGGTTATGCTTTAACCCTAGGTGTTTTGTTTAATAAAGATAATTATATGCTTAATATTATCTTTTGGAAAGCAATTAAGGCTCAATAGGAACTTATATTTCAATCTTAGTCCATTTTGAATAATGTTGAAAGTAATGTTTTACTTGTTTGGACTAAAGTGAAAATTACCCAAGTTAAGGGGTTAAATAACAAATGTTACATGATAATATGTTCCTCATGTGTTGAAGCATCATGAGAATGAAGATGATGCAGAGGAATGGCTAGTGAAAGCCTGAATACCAAGAAAGAGCTGATAAAGCTATGTTTGTGCATTAAAACCTAGTTTTGGTGTAATGTGCAATTTACCCAAAACCCAGGGTTCAATATGCAATTTACCACTTCAATAAGGTCCTTAAAATTCTTGACATCTTTTAAAGGCAATAAAATGAGAGGGGAATCTCATTTGAGCTACATTGAAGGAGAGAGAATCTTGATATTAAAATAATCAAGATTTAAGCATAATTGAAATAATGCAAAAATAATTATATTTAATGGATTGGTCTTTAACCAAAATTGAGTTGGTTGAAATCCACAATAATGGACTTCCTTGTGCCTTGCAAAGGCAAAGGAAAGATCTACGTGAGTGGAGAACCCACTCACATTAAGAAACTAAAAAGAATTATCCACTCCCTTATGGATAATGATATTATAAAGGTTAAGGTTCTTAATTTCTTTTCCCTTAATTCATGGATAATGGAAGGGAGTTAGGTGGTGATAAATATGCCTTTGCATGCAAGGAACTAAGGGGGGAAGAAGTGTCAACAATTTCGGATTTTAAAGGATTTGCATGAGGCATTTTCTCTCTCATCGATTTTCTTATAAAAACACCCTTTACCATTCAAACCAAGGACTTTTTCGAATCCACTTCTTCTCTTTGCTTGAAAAAACGATCAAGGGAGCAAGGGACAGCAGGAGGACGACCCCAAACCTTTTGGTAAGCTTCTTGACCTTCGTTCATCTTGATTTCATGGTGGAAATCACAAATCAATGCATGATTTCTTCTTATCTCGATCCCATCTTCAATTCTAACCATTCCTTTTCACTCAAAAGCTTGAGGAACAAACCTTGTGGTGATAAAAAGCTCCTTCCACCATTGTTGACGTGAAGCTCCAATCTTTGAAGATCAATTGGAGGCAGGTTATATAAATTGAACCCCTATTCATTGTTATTAAAGTCAATTTCTCAATCAATTATGTTCAAATTGCTCTTCTTTCAATTCCTTCAATTAGCTGATGCAATTACCATGATAATGGTAGTAGTTTTCAATGGATTAAGGCTTGATGATGATAACATCATCTTAGGAACACATTCCAACATGTTTTCATTGCAGACGGTTTCGTGGACTTTGGTCCAAACGGTTTCGCCAAACCGTTTGGAGACCAAACAGTTTGCAAACTGTTTGGAGGTTTGGATCCCAAAGCATTTAGATGAGTTGACCGTTTGGATGGGTTGACTATTTGAGGTCAACACCCTAGTAAATGTTGGATTATGATCCAAAGGATCTAATTGATTAACTCAATATATGGACAATCCTCCAATTAGAAACCCTAATCGGGTTAAGTGCTGAAATTACAATTGATTGACTTAATGTTTTGGGTTGATTTGCCCAAATGGTCTCAAGACCGTTTGGAGGTCAACGAAGACCATTTGGAGGTCTAGGGTTGAGTGTGGTTGAGTAATGGATGAGTTAGAGATATCAAATTGAAGTACAATCAATAGCTAACTTGATGATCAATCCAATGATCTAATCCCTAATTGGATTTCACAAATTTTATTGAATGATGAGGCAAACGGTCTCAAGACCGTTTGGAGGTTATACAAACAACCTCAAGACCATTCGGAGGTCATCCAAACGACCTCAAGACCGTTTGAGGTCAGGTCATATCATCAGTTGATGGTAATTCATTGATTTCAATTGGGTTAGTTCCACAATGTTAACCATTGATGGTTCCTCGAATTCAAAACCCAAATTGATGGTTTCTTGATTATAAATCCTAGTGTAATTGGGTGCAAAACCCTAATTGGTGGTCCAATTGAAGGATGATTCAATAGTTCAATTGATGAATAAATCAAGGAGTCAATTGATAGACAGTTCATTGTTGGAAACCTTGAATTGGTTAAGTGTTGATAGACCTTTTTGGTCCATTCGATTTTGAGAGGGTTTGGACCTAAGACCGTTTGGGTCCAATCGGCCTCAAGACTGTTTGGGGCCAAATGGTCTCAAGACCATTTGGGTCTAAATGATCTCAAACCGTTTGGAGACCCAAGCCCATTCAGTTTCAATACTTTCTTGCTTAAACAGTTTCAAGGGCAATGTGCCCAAACGGTTTCAAACTGTTTGAATTTTAAAAGACCAAGACCGTTTAGGGTCTAAGTAAGCAAGACCGTTTGAGGTTCAAAATGGTTAATCCACTTGGATATCTAATGTAATTGAAGATGTAATTGGTCAATTCAATTGGATACCTCATGTAATTGAACGTTCAATTGGTCAAATCTTCTAGACATCCTAGAAGAGGATGAGAGAGAGATTCATACATGAAAATAATCTTGTTGCAATCAAGCTTAGCACATTCAAAATGAGTATGGTATACAATTAGGGTTTGATCCTTGAGGAAGAGATCATAAAACCCTAATTGAGTTAATTGATGAACTCAAACCCTAAATTAGGGCAATTCCAAGTGAAACCCTAATTTAGGAGGATAAAGTGATATGAATTTAGGTTAATGACATGAGTAACCCTAATTCAGGGTATTTTAATGTAAAACCCTAATTGGGATGAATAGTAAACCCTAATTGTGGGTTATTGAATACAAACCCTAATCTAGGGTGATGTGATGTGAATAGTAAACCCTAATTCTGGATTATACTATATAGTGTGAAACCCTAATCTTGGACAATGAAATGATGATTCATTGGTCCTAATTGAACAAAGGGGATGAGTAACCTTGATCAAAAGGAAATGGGAAACCCTAACCCTGGTAAGGGAATAGTGGTGTTATTCTGCAATAGCATGTAACTGAAACATGATTGATATATCTGTTATTATGTGTGCTAACCATGCAGGAATCCTGAGATGATGAACATAGCCAGGTAAGAGCTATGATGCTTTAATCATTGAAATTATTTCTTGGGCCTTGTGTGCCATAATATGCCTTGTTGCTTAGTAAGAGGTAACAAGAGAGTTAATCGACCTCAAGTGCCAGATGAGATGCTTGTGTAGCAAGTGTCATGTGTACCTTGGTCAGATGACCTGAAGGTGATGTTTACTTGAAAAAGTGGTAACAATGGTCAGTGATGAGCTAAGGGTTTGAATACCCAGAACCATATGTTTATTGCATTGAGTTTGAGATCAGGGATTGAGATCCCAATGTCTTTTAAAGACTGAAAAGTAACTGATGAAAATAGTACATGTTTCTTTATAGAATTTGTCCTAATAAGATATGTCTAGAAACTTGACTGATGCTAAAAGAATATGATAATGTACTTAATTAACCAAGTGAAAGCTATTCATGTAGTGCTCTGACCATATATCCATCATCCTCAGTAGTTGGTGATGGTGAAATAGGTTTTCTTACGATATCTCCTGGAGTTCGCATATTTTGAATATGTGGGGGTCGATGGGAAAAAATATCCTTACGTCCTAATGGGGGAACTGATGGAAGGTAAACATTAAACTTCTCAATCCTTCATTGTATGTTCCGGGATGGATTTACCACTAATCTCCCGATGATGTTAATGCCAAATCGATGGAGGTAAACATAAAATCTCTCGATTGCGAAGTGAGTGCAGCCGCCACTGTAGCTCTATAGAGAAGATGCCACTATACCCTGGCAAGCTATGTAGCAGAGACACAAGATGTCCTGTATGTGATCTTGCACTGACCAAGACGTGGGAAGTCATGGAAGTTGGCTCTTCTACTGACTTTGCATGGTACCAATTTCAATTTCGCAATGGTCAGTTAGAGTATGAGCGGTATACCTCATCTCCTCAGAGCTTAAGTGTGTTTATAAAACATAATCAGCCGTGTAGTGTATTTTCTTAAGATTGAAATACGAGAACCACTGGTTGATGTTATCTTTCTTAGCATGTCATTAATAAGTATTACTTATGTTCTTTAATTCATTATTGAATAAGAGACATGTTGCCTTGTCAAGTTATAGCTGAAATACTTGAATAGGAATGTTGCTCTAATATGCATAGATATTGATGTATCTGCCATTAAAGTACATTATCCCACTGCTCAGTTTATTTCTATTAAACTACAATAATAATGTTTTTGGCGGGGAGTTATATCTCTCACTGGGGCAACTGTATAATTGTCTCACCCCCGTGGGATCCAACGTTTTTAGGTAGACACAGACAGAGAGGCAGAAACTCTGTAGCAGGGGAAGAGCAGCAACAAGGACAACAGTAATCCTACAGGTGGAAATACTGGCTGTCAAGCTTCGTACATATGTCAATAGAGTCCTATGTGTCATCTCTGTACTTTTAGGTCCTAGGAGTCAATAGATAGTGTTTTATATCGATATGAGATTTTTGGTTTGATGTTTCAAGGATTTTGTTACTTTTGCTTTTTAGCAAAGCAATGATGTATATGTATTCCTCGAGAAGAGATGGTACATGGAATGTACAATGAAGACCGATATGTAAATATAATACTGTGGTTCTTGTTTATCAGAGTTTTCTGGTAATGGATCTTTTTATAAAATGGTTTTAATTTTTAGTGATTTTTAGTAATCCGCTGCTAACGATAGCTTCCGCTAAGTTAAATATGTTTTGATCGAACAACTCATGACAGGTTACTTTTGCTCCACGTAACCGTTACCCAAGATAGAATGATGGCATCACAAATATTCCTCCTCACAGCCCCTCATGCACTCATTCAAAACCATTTCGAATCAAATCCCCTTCCTATAAATGATCGGCCTATCATCTAGACGCGAGGAAATAGAAACATCACAAGCCCTTGATGAATGGTGACCTAAAAAGAAAATGGTTGACGAGTCAACCCCAGAATAAATTTGAAACACCCATATCATCACCTAGACCCCTGTGAACATAGATTTGAACACCTCTAGCCCTATATTAAGCCCTAACCAGGTCATTAGAAAACCACCCATGTATTAACTGTGCCAACACCCTTTTCAACCTCTGGACCTTCAGACACCCCCAACCTCCTCTCTTGCTCCACTAGGGTATGTCCCTATACGGGCCTCATAGGTGCCTTACTAACCTTCCCTAGCCTATTATGTGACCGTATGAACTACGCTATAGTTGCAACTACAAATCACTAACACCATCACCCTGGTGCCACACCATCACCACCACTCACCCTAACCCTCATGTTGTGCCTTCTTCCTCCCCATGACTTGCAACGTCATTGGCCTGTGCTCTTCTACAATAGTTGCATATCACTACCTCTGCCACCTGTAGTGAGACAAGCACCACCACCTTTGCACATAAAAGACATTCGACGGTCAAAACAACGGATATTCCCTTCCACTCAAGCACATACTAAAAACAAACCAAATTTGGTGTGTGTTAAGGTCATACCTACCCACTCCATTCTCTTTTGTTCAGTTTTGACAAACCTGTGAACTTGGGAAAGATGAAATCAAGGCTAGAGATAATTGTGGGGTATACACAACGTTACATAGTTATTGGATTCACAATTAATTAAATTAATACATTGCTATATGTGCAAGACCTACAATTTATTAATGTAAAAAGGAAATCAATATTGATAATATAACCATATGTGCACATCGAGACCTAGGAACATATTAGTCTCTTTTAGCTCACATGTATATATATGACCTATATATTTTTTTGAGAAAATGATAGATCATTAGGAAGTAAAGAAGATCAGGGAAAATTTCCATGATTTAGATTTTATTCCACCTCAAATTGACTATCCTCATTAATGACTCATACTATAACAACCCAAAATTTTGAGAATAGTTTAAACCTTAGAATGCACTTTTTCTTAAACAAAAATAGTTGAGGGTCTTAATGAAAAATACCATGAAATGAAATTTATTAAAATATAATCAAGTAATGAATTTAAAATGAGACTCAAAATAGGACTTTTCTTTCATATGTGTGTTATGTGTTACAGTTAACTCAAAAGTATTAATGTTAGTTTTCCTTTTTCTCTCTGCTATTCTTAAAAATGTTTAAAGGAGATAAAAGAGAAAGAGAAAGAGGCATGGAATTTCAAAATTAAGGATTTGATGACTTGAATAAAAAGTATTCTTTTCTTTTGATAACTTTTAAGATAAGAAAAATCATTAATATCTTTGTTTCTCTTTCCTCCTTCTTTAGTTTTGCAAAAAGGATAATAAACGTCCCCCTATGCACCAATTTTGAAAATATGGGATGAGTTACTACCTTAGACCATATTAAATGACTTCCTTTCACTTCTTGATCATTATTAGTTAATGAAATAAAGGAATTTGCAAAAGTAATGAAGGATTGGTGATTACGTAAGAATTATGTGAAAATTTCTAGAAAAGGTATGTTGAGAGTAACCAATGGCCATAATTCGTTACTAACTTTCACCCAAAAGAAAGAGTACACCTAAATAGGATTGGTTATCAATTTTGGATGGAAAAAGAATTATTATCTGCCTTAAATGAATCAAATAAGTCAATTACTTAAGGGGCACAAAAAGGGTATCTAACTTTCATATTTTGGCCCCAAATCTTTCCCATGCCTAGATTTAAGTGCTAAATACTTTCCTTTAAAATTTGGAGAAGGAGAGTAAGTTATGCATTAATTACTTTCCAAAAGTGAAAGGGTTATTTGAGTAATATATTAAATGTCACATAGTTATATTTCAATTACAAAACTAGGGCCCAAGCCTTGTGTATGTCACGTGGATCTCGTTCGTCTGATCAAGATTCTGATGATGCAAACATCATCTTCTAGATCGCGAGAAATAGAGAAAGTTGAGCGATAGAGGCATTTTTTCTTTATGGATTATCTCATACACCGATCTGTATCCATACCTAGAAATCTCCCCAATGAATTTGTGGGATCAATACAAATAAGAGAAACCTTGGTATCACTGACTTTGGTAAAAAATCAATGCTTTTCCCAATTTCTGCCATGAACGGTTCTCGTCATGAGAAGGCAGGACTATACAAGATGGACTAGCATCCCCCGTGAGACCCCTAGTTTGTCAAAAAGGTTTAGTTCAATCTCAAACTCTCTCCATTGCCTCCAATTTCCCTTCCAACCCTACCTCTCATCTCCTCGTTTCACCTACATGTGTGATGAAGAACCTCCTCTCACTACTACAGAAATGCCTTTTAGCATCGGTTGTTTAACCCGCTTTGGTGTCGGTTTCCGAGCGACGCCTATGTGGGCGCCGCTAAAGGTCTAACACTTCGGCGTCGGTTTTTTAACCGACGCCTATTTAACTTAGAGGCGTCGGTTGTTTATAGAAAACCGACGCCAAAAGGGTTCACGCCACAGAAAATGGCGTCATCTAGGACACATTCTGCGTTGGTGTTTAATTGGTAACCGACGCAAAAAGTGTCCTAGATGACGCTGTTTTCTGTGGCGCGAACCCTTTTGGCGTCAGTTTTCTATAAACAACCGACGCCATACTTCAAGATGAAACGGCCGTGCTTCCCTGCACGGCCGTGTTTAGTACTATAGGTGTCGGTTTTATATGAATAAGCGACGCCTTTTCCACCACGGCCGTGCTTTCCTGCACGGTCGGGTTGTTTGTAATATTAGGCGTCAGTTTTTATCCAATAACCGACGTTGTAGGTCTTTGCTGACGGTTTTCTATAAATAACCGACGCCTATATCTTTTTTTTTTCATATCAGTTTGCAGGCCTGCTATGGCTGGTCAGCAAGATGAGAACCTGCATTTCAGTTTTCTGAACTGCAGGTTTACGACATCCATTGATATCAGCCTACAAACAGGCCACAAACCTACAAAAGTCCCAAGGAAAATTTCACACAAGTAGATACATTCAGACATCAATTCAATTCTCACATTCACACATATAGAAACATTCAAATACATGTATTAACATTCAGAAATATTCATTTACAAAGTATCATTCATTATCGCTATCAACATCCCAATTATATCTTACAGTTGCCACTGCTTGTATGGATTTTGCCCATTCTTCTCTTATTTCATTTAATGCTTCCATCGTATATGGAGCATGTATATTTTTTAAGCATTTACCTATAGTGTTGTCAGTTTTAAACACCTGCAAAGAGAATGATGTATATATATAAGTAATAATATAAAAATAAGATTGATATATTTCATACTAACTAATGAGACTATATATAATACCTCATGTATGGTATCGATGTCCAATGCGGCATGTTTGATAATCATCTGCATAAATCACATCACATAGTATGCGCATGCCCATCCATTGTCTTGTGTAGCGCACTATAAATTGAAACATACAAAATAATACAACTAAGCACAATTCACATCAATAATATATACATTGGAGTCGGGAACTTACTTGTACGTTCTGCCAATTTATTGGCTGGTTCTTTTTCCTTGGGACCGTTCCTCCAGCCTTTTTGAATGCATCTAAACCCCTACATGTTAATATAACACAGTAAATTACATAAGTAAATAGTAATGTAATAACAGATGTTAACAGATACAAAAATGAAATATTTCTCACCATAATAATGGCATTCTCATTACGTGTCCAATTTTAGTGTTTAACGTACTTCCCACGGGATCTAGATAATAAACAGTGAACGTCCCAGGGAAAATAACTAGTAACTCCCAATGTCTACCGCTAGAGGTAAAAAGTTAACAATTAATAACTCAAAATGCACAATAAAAATGGAATTTTCTCAAGTCCAAATTATAAATAAAGTAAACTTACTTGACATTGAATGGAGCTATTATTATCTTCTTGTTTTGCTGACCAAAATTTTTAAAAGCATCTATATAGTATTGTTGAACACTATCAGGGTCTTTAGCTACCATACTAATCAATGATGGAATCAAAAATCCCACATGATCAAATGCAAATTGTTTGCAATGATCTTCGACTAAGTAGCTGCAAAACATGTATTACGTATGCATTAATATATAAGAAACCATATCACTGAATCTTACACAAGGTATATGGATGTATAAACAAGATCTCACCTTATCCATGTCTCTATCATTGATGTATTCAGCCAATCATACATAAACAACTCAATAATATCTTGTATAAATAAAGAGCTATCGTATGATTGACCTGCATAATCTGCATCTAAAGAAACAATTATCAGGAAATGTATATTATGTGCCCGTAGCCAACATGCCATTCCCCTACAAGAAGGACGTAACGGGTATGTTAGGTTAGTTGGAACCCAAGTTGGTAATGCGGGAAGTGGAGGTGGAGGCCTAGGTGCTCTTGGTGTCTTCTTTTTAACCTGTATATATAATTTCAGATCAGTTGACATCATATATACACATTAACAGTCTAAATCAATGTAAATTTATCTTACAATTTCAGTAGTGTAGACGACATCTGCTTTGGGCCACAATATGACCCCGCCTTCTGTCTCAACAAGTGTATCAATATCCGCATGGGGATATGGCAATGTAGCTTCCCTCCAATCGGGTAACACACGTAATGGGCCCACACGAACGTAGCCCTGTGGCATTGGAGTCCCGTGAAACCTTTCCCCAGGAAGGGACGGGTATGCCTGCACCTATGCAACAACATAGTCTTGTATTCTTAAGCGGCATGGCTTCAATGCCTACAAATTTACATAAAGAATGTTATACATATATACATATCATCTTGAAAACATATCATCTTGAAAAGACTAGCTACAATGTCATAAACAATACTTACAACAGACGTGTTAGGCGATGGGTCTCCAGGATTACTCGCAGTCTGTGCATCAGGAGAAGAGTGGGTCGCCATAGGCTGATTGGAAGCCTAAGATGCCTGCCACCACAACAATTCTTCCTTGACCTTCTCAGCAACTACATCATTGACCTTCTTAGCAACTATATCCTCGACTCTCTTATTCTCCTATACATGGATAAAATAAACATTAGCTTCTTATTATTGAATTTCCTTTTGCAGTAACATTCTAAAAAAAGAGTAGGTTACTTCTTCTTGAGAAAGTCCCGCTCTGGGTTTGCGCTGGGATGGCCCAAAGAATGCTTTGATGCCCACACCAGCGCCTGCACCCCTAACACGTCCAGGATGCTCTGGGTTACCCAGAGCAACTGTCAATTCATCCCTTGTGCCCTGAGGGATGAACATGACTTGTTTCCTCTACTCGTGCAGCTCCCGCTAATCACCATCAACAGAAATTGGTAAGTTAACACCACAAATAATCAATATTCAAATGATTGTTCTAAGAGTTGTATTTTACCATTTTTGCAGCCGCCTCAGCAGTTACGGGCTTCTTTATTTCACCCTTCTTGTTTTGCCTCCCAACTATCCAGATATCATGGCGAGGCATGGGTGTGGCAGACTCCTGAGTAGGAGCAGACTCCTGAGTAGCCGCAGACTCCGCCTGTAGTCTTTGGCGAACGCTTGCATAGCCTTTTGGACCCATAGTGTGGTCATGCACATTCAGTGCACGCCTTGCTTTTTGTGCGTCACTGAGGGCCTAGTTAGTATGCACATTAATGATTTGGTTAGTAGCACTAAATGTTAATCTTGAATAGGTGAATACAATGTATATTAATTAAATTGGGAGTGACGCCTAATACCTTGAATTCTTCAAATTTTCTTGAAGCAACAAAATTGTCCCAATCTTCTTTGTCCAAGAAGTTCCATTGTTCAAGGGCTGACTTCTTCTTCTTATCACCCTCTTTTATGTATTCTCTATTCAGATTTGTCCTATAATTCCTAAGCATCTTTCCAGCGCGTTGCATCACACTTTTACGATGCAACTTCTCATCCAATGCAAACATATTCTGTAAAATAGAAATGTTATTATCTAGTATCCAAAATAGAATTGCAAATAATAGAATTTGTAATCTACAAAATAGAATTGCAAATAATAATAACTCACACATAAATCCTTCCATATCAAGTCTTTTTTCCCCTGAGGAACTTTATGGCAATTATCATACTTAACACCATAATGGCTCCGAGTGGTACATCCAAGATAGTTTACAAAATTATTGCAGTTCACTCCAATTGCATTTCCTCCATTATCAAACTCCACAACCAATTTGGATCCACTGCCACTTAGCGCTATTAACTTCTTCAACAGAGTGATGCCCCTTTTCTTGTTAAGTGTTTGGTGCTGCGCATCAAGTTGCTCCAGTGCTTCAGTGGGTACATGTGCATCATCAACTTAAAATTTGACAAAAAATAAACACACTGAATTAGCCCAATATAGAAATATAGGATATATGACATAACTAGAAGATAACGAATTTTATAGAAATACAGGATATGTTTTTATAACTTACATTGGTATCCTCGCCATGCTCGTCATGGACAACATGCTCATCATGGACTTCATGCTCATCATGGACATCATGCTCATCATGGTCAGCCATATGAAAATGTCATTAAAAAGGCAAACATTTAGCATTTGTATTAACTAGAAAAAGGCAAACATTTAGCATTTGTATTAACTAGAAAATGGCAAACATTTAGCATTTGTATAAACTAGAAAAAGGCAAACATTTAGCATTTGTATAAACATACATGTCTCTAAAATTGTGATCTTTTATCAATTAACAATCCTTCATTGTGATCTCTGCGCACATATAAGTCATCACTAGCTTCAATATTTTGTGGAGTTGGCAACCCAAATGAGAATGGACTGGAGTTGAAATCTATATAGTCAAACTCCCAAATGTCCTCAATGAAACCGTAATATGACATTTTAGCTTCACGTGGACTCTTATCCTTTGCACTTGCAAAGTACATAGTCGACGCTTGAAGAGTGACCCCACTATTTTGGACGACACTCTTATCATCTTGGCGCTTTGTGTAATATGTGAATCCATTAATGTCAAACCCTTCATAAGACATAACATTCAGTTTTGGTTTAAAGGCGAGGCATTTGATAGTTTCTGTAATATCATTTGGTGTTTGAGATAGTTGATGTAAGACTTTATCTTCAAACCACTTAGTAAAAGTCTTATTATGCTCTCTAGCAAGCCACATTGAACTTGCTCGAGGATGTTGTCTCTTTATGAAATTGGTATGTTCCTCGATATAAATACTCACTTCGTCCATATTGTGTAAAATATACAAGTGAGCTTGTTCCAACTGCTCACGGCTGATTACTTTCACCCATGATCCCAAAATTCCTTTGCCCTCCTCAATATTCTTGTCATTACCAGGAGTGTCATTACCACTGAGAAAGTCATTGCAAAAATCCATAACCTCTCTCGCCACATAACCTTCAATAATACTCCCTTCAGGCCGATAACGGTTTCAAACATCACCTTTAAAAATGCTCATGTATCGTTCAAAGGGATACATCCAATGCAAGAAAACTGGTCCCAACATTTTCACTTCCCTAGTCAAGTGGACAACAAGATGTACCATGATATCAAAGAACGAAGGAGGGAAATACATCTCAAGCTGACATAGGGTAACAACCACTTCTCTTTGCAAATGATCGAGAGTATCAGGGTCAATAACTTTGCTGCATAGACTGTTGAAAAAGAAACAAAGTCTGGTAATTGCAAACCTTACATGCTTCGGAAATATAGATCGAATTTCCACGGGCAATATTTGTTGCATTAGAGTGTGACAATCATGAGATTTAAGACCTATCAACTTCAGATCTTTCATTGATACCAATCTACGGATGTTGGATGAGTAACCATGTGGCACCTTAACATTTACCAAGCATTCACAAAAAGTTTTCTTCTCCTTTCTAGACAACGTGTAACAAGCGGGAGGTAAGTATGTTCTTTTATTACCCATTTCACGTAATTCTGTTAATTCTGACCTTATTCCCATTTCACGTAGGTCCAGTCTGGATTTTATCCCATCTTTAGTCTTACCTGGTATATTTAACAGAGTACCAATGATGCTATCACAGACATTTTTCTCAACGTGCATTACATCGATACAATGCCTGACTGTCAAAGAACTCCAATAAGGAAGATCCCAAAATATTGACTTCTTCTTGAATGAAGAATTGTCACTCCGTGTGGCCATACTACATTGTGATTTCTTACCAAATTCATTGACAATGTCTTTTACTCTTGCATAAACAACATCCCCTGGTATAGGTTTAGGTGCACTCCGTTCATCATTCCATCCATTGAATGCTTTGCGCTTCCTACGATACAGATGGAATTTTTAAAGAAACCTTCGATGACCAAGATATACAGTCTTGCCGCCATGTTTTAGTCTTATTGAATCAGTGTTTTCTTCACATATAGGACATGCTTTAGCTCCTTTGACACTATATCCAGACAAATTCCCATATGCTGGAAAGTCATTAACAGTGCAAAACAACATAGCGTGCAAACGAAATGTCTCTCTTGCTGAAGCATCATAGGTCATCACACCTTCAACCCAAAGTTTCTTTAAGTCATCAATCAAAGGTTCAAGATAAACATCGATATCATTTCCGGGTTGTTTAGGGCCCGATATCAACAACGAAAACATAATGTACTTATTTTTCATACACATTCAGGGAGGAAGATTGTATATAACAAGCATGACTGGCCAAGTGCTTTGTTGGCTGCTCAATGTCCCGTACGGATTCATCCCATCTGTATAAAGCCCAAGTCTTAGATTCCTATCTTCTTCACCAAATTTGGGGTACAATAGATCAATCTTCTTCCACTGTGGGGAATCAGACACATGTCGTAGGATCCCATAATTATTTTTCTTAACATCTACATGCCACCTCAAATTCTTCACATCTTTCGGATTTGCAAACAAGCGTTGAAACCGTAATATTATAGGTAGATACCACAACACCTTGGCAGGAGAACCAGTTTTGGACTCCCCCGAAGTCGTCAATTTATATCGTGACGCACCACATTTTGGACAATCTTTCAAATCTACATAGTCCTTTTGAAATAATACACAATCATTCGGGCATGCGTGTATCTTCTTGGCCTCCATTCCCATTGGGCACAACATTTTCTTCAGGAAGCATTTCTTTCAACAAAGTCAACAATGAAGTGAAGCTTTTGTCGCTCCATCTATTGTTAGCTTTCAACTTATACAATCTCAACACAATGCTAAGCTTTGTAAACTTAGCACATCCTGTGTATAACGGTATCTCAGCATCATGCACAATGTTTCTAAAGATAGGAGGTGGATCGGTGTGCTCTACCCTACAACTATCCAGCATCGCATCAACGATGTCTTCTGGAACTGGTTCGTTCACATTTACGTCATCGGAGGAAATTTCTTCTTCCACCCAAGCACTGCTATCGACATCTACTAGTTTCGATTTTGAAATCTCTCCATGCCAATGCCATTCTGTATAGACTTGTACAATCCCGTTGCACATGACATGACTTTTGATTTCCTCACCAGTGTTGAATTTCAAGTTGTTACCGCAATGCCTACATGGACAGTAGAACCTATCTGTAGGTTTTTTCCTATGTTCCTCGGCAAATCTAATAAACTGATCAAGACCAGATATAAACTCTGGGGTGCAATGATTACGAATGGACATCCATGATCTATCCATTCTATGATCAGAGAAAACAAGTATATATTAGGAAACAAGTATATATTAGGAAAAGATTAGGGTATACGCTTACATCCTAAGTGTATAATGTGATTTCATTCTTATATATAATAAATATGTACCACCTATCCCATCCTTGAACACCTAATCTCACTAGTAAGTGTATAATGTGTATTGGGTTTTCAAGAAAATTTCAGCAGCATTTCCCCACTGTTCTCTAAGTACATATGTACTTAGAGGACAGCGGGGAAATGCTGCCGAAATTTTCTCGAAAACCCAATACACATTATACACTTACATCCTAAGTGAGATTAGGTGTTCAAGAACAGTCCCAAACCGGGGACTATCCAATATTTACTCCTAATGAGTCAATCTTGGACGGGTTTCTAGGCCAAAAAACACATTTGATGTCATTCTTATATATAATAAATGTGTACCACCTATCCCATCCTTGAACACCTAATCTCACTAGTAAGTGTATAATGTGTATTGGGTTTTCTAGAAAATTTCAGCAGCATTTCCCCACTGTTCTCTAAGTACATATGTACTTAGAGAACAAATGGGGAAATGCTACCGAAATTTTCTCGAAAACCCAATACACATTATACACTTACATCCTAAGTGAGATTAGGTGTTCAAGAACAGTCCCAAACCGGGGACTATCCAAGATTTACTCCTAATGAGTCAATCTTGGACGGGTTTCTAGGCCAACAAACACATTTGATGTCATTCTTATATATAATAAATGTGTACCACCTATCCCATCCTTGAACACCTAATCTCACTAGTAAGTGTATAATGTGTATTGGGTTTTCAAGAAAATTTCGGCAGCATTTCCCCGTTGTTCTCTAAGTACATATGTACTTAGAGAACAAACGGGGAAATGCTACCGAAATTTTCTCTAAGTACATATGTACTTAGAGAACAAACGGGGAAATGCTACCGAAATTTTCTCGAAAACCCAATACACATTATACACTTACATCCTAAGTGAGATTAGGTGTTCAAGAACAGTCCCAAACTGGGGACTATCCAAGATTTACTCCTAATGAGTCAATCTTGGACGGGTTTCTAGGCCAACAAACACAATAATAGATATGTACATGTTAGAGTTTCATCACAATTAATGTTAGGGTTTCATAACAATTGATGTTAGGGTTTCATCAATGTTCGGTTTAATCAAATCAAATTAGGATGCTAGAATTTACAAGTTTAAATCTTATTTCAACATGCATCAAAATTTACTAAATTAAGTCAAACATTAGGATTAGAAACACAAATATATGCAAGAAAAAAATTTGTTCATATCCTAGGATTTACATAAAACATTACATGAAAATTTGTTCATATCCTTACCAACAGCAAGCACGGCCGTGGCTGTGTTGGCCAACCACGGCCGTGCTGTCCAACACGGCCGTGGTAGGCCAACACAGCCATGGTCGTGCTTGCTGCATGTTGGTAAATAGCTAGGGAGAAGGAGAGGTAGCACTACCTGGAGCTAGTGTGGAGAGGACCGCCGGCGGCAGCAGCGTGTGGAGGAGCTAGAGCAGCAGTGGCAGCGACAACAACAAACGACCGGGGGTGGGTGGCCGGCAGAAGCAACTGACGGTCAGAGAAGCAGTATGCGCCGACCGTAGAAGCACCAGGAGAAGAAGCAGCAGCGGCGGGCGGCGGGCGGCGGCGCCGGTGAGCAGAAGAGAACCAGAGCAGCGGCGGCGAGCAGTAGCAACCGACGATGGGTGATTTTGGGAGAACGACGACGAGAAGCAGCACAGAAGAGAAGTCGTGATGAAATAGGAAGAAAGGGGGAAGAGTCGGGTATCGGGTCTATTAAGTTGATCAACGGCGTCGGTTATCTACACAACCGACGCCTATTATGCTTTAGCGTCGGTCCATAGTAAAACACCGTTGCCCAAATAGAAAACTTTAACCTAAATTATTTGGCGGGAACCATTATCAGCGTCAGTTATCCAAGGATAACCGACACCTAAAGTGGAAATTTTCGCGCAAAATTTCATTTTCAATAGGCGTCGGTTAATAGTTAAAACACCGACACTGTATGTGGCCCAAATTTTTTTCATCCAAAAATTGGATTTCGCGGGCGCTTTTAGGCGTCGGTCGGTTATAGTCAGCCGACGCTGAATACAAAGCGGTACATGTGTCTGGCTGGTCTTCGAATATAGACGTCAGTTTGCCTATATAACCGACGCCTGATATTATAGGCGTCGGTTTTCCTGAATAACCGATGCCCAGAAAAGCGACACTGAACGCTATTTCTGTAGTAGTGTCTCTATTATCGCTACTCTGATCACCTCCTAGTCAATTGAGGTCGTCGGCAAGTTCAGCTGGATGAGGTGAAGGTGTTGGCACACTTGTTTGCCACCTAGGAGTGTTGTAGCCCAAAGTCAAATGTTGGGTTTAATCACACAAAAGCCTGCTCCCACGAGAGAGGCGAGTCAAGGTAGGGGATATCCTCGCGGGAATTTTCCCCTTTAACCTAACAATCCTTCTCTAAGGTAATGTGATTTCTTGTCTTTTCATTCTATGTTCTGGCTATCTAAGCGGTCATCCATGTAGGAATGATCAATCTAGTTTTCTTGATCCCATTGGCTCTGCCCTGACACTAGGGCATGCTGAAGGGCAGGCCAGTCGTTGAGGTGGCGGCCTATGATTGACCAATAATAGTTAATTTTGTGAAAATCATAGGAACATCCAAATGATGACACATTATATCTGAAAGAATATTACAAAAATGCAAGGAGGTCAATAAAATTAGTTTGATATCCCGATTTCCACTCGAATTCCAAAAATATATAAAAGTGCTATATTTAATGTGATTCCATATGTGAAAAACCCTAACATCATAATGCTAATGAAATTGATTACCATAATTTGTTTAATTGGAATTAATGTCTAATGTATAAAATTTTTGTATAAAAAGATAACCTTGGGTCTAATTCAAGATTACGAATTCATATGTTACCAAAATAAGGGTTTAGATAGTATTTCAGATGGTAATTGATATAAAGTATATGGATTATAGGACATTAGGGTTTCTAAAAATCTTAGGAAATTTAGGATTTGACTCAAGATCAGAGAGACCAACATAAGATCTACTTTGCTCCAGGTAAGTGATCATGCCACTATACATATGTACATTAGTGTTATGTATGATTTATGTATTATGATTCCAATTTCAAGTCCAATGCTTTGATTATGTTCATCATATAAATTGTTTGATGTTTGCTATACTCTATGTCTTATGGTTATCATGTTCATTAAGATTAGAGATTATGATTAATGATTAATGGATTTAAAGTTCAAGTGTCAAGAGAAGAAATCCCATCATGTCAAAATTAAATTTCAAGGTTAAGTTCATATTTATGGTTATATTAATGTTAAGATAAATAGAATTGAATCCATTTTTTTATGTTTCTTGAATCATGGACCTTAATGGGTCGTTATGGACTTTTATAGACATATCATGGACATTTTTTCCAATTATGGACTTTCCTAGAAATAATGTGCTCTTAAGGGGGCATCATAGAGAGATGGATATATTACTGCTCAACTCTTCATGTATAAATTCATGTAATCAAGAACACTTAAGTTTAATTCATGTCAAGATTTTCTCTCAAGTCAAGTATATATGGTTATTTTTCAGTTCTTATAAAATGTATAGTGCCGCTTACTAATGTGTGTCTTGTTTTCACATGGTCGTGGGATGAGATGTCCCTAGGTTAAGGAGCAAAGGAGAGTTGAAGCGAGCCCTTTAATGTAGCTAATATCAAAGGAGACTTTAGCTTGGTGGGGTGCCATCTACACCTTAGAAGATCTTCTATCACATTTCCAGAGAAGATTTATACCTTAGATTCCATATCCCTTTTATGTATTAGATCCTAGTTCAAATATGAGGTAGTTTATAAAGTAATGTATGAATCTATATTTCCAGTTAATGCAAAGTGTTTCATTTGTCTTGTTTCTTTGTATATCATATTTTGTGAAGTTCCTCCACGCCAAGTGACCCATGTTATGGACAACATAGGGTTTGCTTCCGCTAACGTATGTATATACTTGGAGGGGTGTTACAATATTGTATTAGAGCCACAAGTAGATGGCCACTAAGATAAAGACTCACATGTTCTAAGCCTCAGAATAAAAGGAGTAAGTTCAAGATATTGGAAACAAAAGTAGAGGTCTAGGGAGGAGATAAAAATTTAAATTAATATTAGGGTTATGTGGCTAGATGTTTTGGATATTAATATTAACTATGGGATGGGATATATCATGCTCTCTCTTTTTCCCACGTGTTTGTGGTACGGGACACAATCTCATGGGGATTTGTAGAGAGAATGTTATGTACATAATCATGCTTGTCTTGTCCTTTCAAGTGCATGTGGTATGGGACATGTGCATGAGTGAGGTGCTAAGCTAAGTGTGATAAAATATGTCACCTTTGAATATATAACCGGCTAGCATGTATCCAAAAGTGACAAAGGAAATAAGAGTAGCATTAGAAGTTTGAGATATATAGTCACCTAAACCTAATTAGATAGATAGCAAAGAAACATGCATACAAAAGGTAGATAGTTTGACATAGATAGTTAGATCTAGGGTAGAACCAGAACCCCTAGAGATGACATATATAGGTTCTTTTCATGTCAATGATGATCAGATAGATTCATTAGTGATGGGCACGTATGTTGGTTTTAATAATGAAGTTAGGGATAATGTTTTCCAATGAGAAGGTCACAACTTGAGGGTGGAAATGAGCCTTTATGATAATATTAGAGAGTTAGTGTACATAGAGCAAGTAAATCACTAAGGTGGGTAGTAAGTGGAAATTCTTAGGATGAAATTTAATTAAACTGGGTAGAATTGTAACATCCCAAAATTTTGAGAAAAATTTAAACCTTAGAATGCAATTCTTCTTAAATAGAAATAGTTGAAGGTCTTAATGCAAAAATACCATGAAATGAAATTTCTTAAAATATAATGAAGTAAGGAATTTAAAATGAGACTCAAAATAGGATTTTTTGTTTAGATGTGCATTATGTGTTATAGTTAACTCAAAAGAATTAATGTTGTTTTGTTTTTTATCTCTCCTATTCTTGAAAATGTTTAAAGGAGATAAAAAAGAAAGAGCAAGAGGCATGGAATGTGAAATTAAGGATTTTATGACTTGAATAACAAGTGTTCTTTTCTTTTGATAACTTTTAAGATAAGAAAAATCATTAATATCTTTGTTTCTCTTTCCTCCTTTAATTTTGCAAAAAGGATAATAAACTCCCCCATGCACCAATTTAGAAAATATGGGATGAGTTACTACCTTGGACCATAATAAATGATGTCCTTTCTCTTCTTCGTCATTATTAGTTAAAGAAATAAAGGAATTTGCAAAAGTAATGAAGGATTGGTGATTAAGTAAGAATTATGTGAAAATTTCTATAAAGGTATGTTGAATGTAACCAATGGGCATAATTTGATCCTAACTTGCACCCAAAGGAAAGAATACACCTTAATATGACTTCTTATAAAATTTGTATGGAAAAATAATTATTATGCACCTTAAATGAATCAAATAAATCAATTACTTAAGGGGCAAGAAAAAGTATCTAACTTTCATATTTTGGCCCCAAATCTTTCTTGTGCCTAGATTTAAGTGTTAAATATTTTACTTTCATTAATTACTTTTTCCTTAAGTGAAAGGATAATTTTAGAAATACGTTAAATGTCACACAATTATATTTCAATTAGGAAACTAGGGCCTGAACCTTGTATATATCACGCAGATCTCATCCGTTTGATCAAGAATTTGACGTTGGAAACATCATTTTATAGATCGTGAGAAGCAGGGAAAGTCGGGTAATAGAGGCATTTTTTTCTTCATGGATTATCTCGTACCACGATCTGTATCCATACCTATAAATATTTCCAATGAATTTGGGGGATCATTATGAACAAAAGAAACTTTGGTATCACTGACTTTGGGAAACAATCAATGTTTCCCCAATTTCTACCATGAATGGCTCTCGACCTGAGAAGGGATGACTATAAAAGATGGACTAGCATCCCCTGCGAGACCCTTAGTTTGTCAATGAGGTTTAGTTTGATCCTAGACTCTCTCCTCTACCTCAAATTTCCCCTTCGACCCTATCTCTCATCTCCCCATTTCACCTCCACGTGCGCCGAAGAACAACTCTCCATTCTCATTGCTTTGATCACCTTCTAGACAGTGGAGGTCGTCAGAGAGTTCAGTAGGATGAGTCGAAGGTGTTGGGGCTCTCCTTATCCACCTAGGAGTTGATGAATGCATGCATATTGTAATCCAATCACCTCGTTTAGCCCAGTTTTGGTTACATTCGTGCTTTTATTGGCTTTATCTTCTAATATGTGCATTTACTTGGCTTAACTGCTTTATCAAGCTTTTATTGGTCGTATCTTCTTATCTGAGACTTATCTTGGTTCGATCATTTTGATCACAAATTTAATTGTATTTTTATATCATTTTTGACAGGTCAATTTGTGCATTGGGCCCATGTTCTAATCCATTCCTCTATTTTAGCCCTTGGTTTGGGCCTGGTCAAAGCAAGTAAACAATCCCTTTATCTCTTTTATGCCACTACAGTGCTCTCTCTTCTCCCAGATCGTGGGATCTAGCATACCCTAATCGCGATCGTGAGTAATTCTCTCAAAGCCGCGGTCCCGGCTAATGTTGCCAAGTACCGCGGTCGCGATTCTCTCTAGACCGCGCTCTGCTACTTCCCTGGATCGCGACCTCAGTTACTTCACAACTAACCGCGACCCCTCTCTTTCTCGTGATCGCGGTATCTACCCTCATAACCGTGGTCGTGGCAAGCTTCTCCACCCACGGCAACTAACGTCGTCTGCTCCTCAAGGCAGCAACCACATCTGCGGTCGAGAGCTGGTAGACATTGCGACCAGACTGGAAGAAGAAGATCGCGCCCGTGAAAAGAGCCGCGACCGCGGCATTCAAAAAAAGCTGCGACCGCGACATCCAAGAAGTCGCGACCGTGCAAAAGCCGCGACCATGGCAAAACTCAACCACGACATTCAAAAAGCCACGACCGTACAAAAGCCGCGACCGTGACATCCAAGAAGCCGCGACCGTGGCAAAACTCAACCACGACATTCAAAAAGTCATGACCATGCGAAACGTCGTGACCGCATCATTCAAAACATCACGACCATGACATTCACAAAGCCGCGACCGCGACATCATTCCAAAGGCCGCGACCTACTGCAAAATTACTAAGGTCGCGAATCTAAGTCGGTGCCCAGCCTGCCTATAAATAGAACACGATTCCAGTCAGTCAAATCATCATCTCCAGATGCCGTTATGCTGCAAGTCTGTCCTGGGCCTAAGGAGACAACCTCCATAGCCAAGAACCTACTCCCGTGGTGGTTTTGCAACCTGTTCACCAAGATCTAGAGTGAAGACTTGGATCTGCAAGCCACCTCGTCCAGATCTAGATCTAGATCTGGATCTAGATCTGCTGCGTCTACGCAACTTCCACGCCACCGTCTCATCCATGAGCTGCTCCTCTTACTGCGAGCGAGGACTACAAGAAGAAAAAGAAGGTGGAGAGAGGAGATCTGCCCCGTCTGTCGTGATGTTCTTCACTCTTCTTCCAGATTTTCTCCGATGTTGTGTAGAAGATTATTTCTTGACATAGCTGCGATCATCTTCTTCACCATGCTCATGGCGGAAACCTCTCTCTCTCTCTTATTATTCTTGCTTCTCTCACCATGAGTGAGTAGTTTACTTTCGATGGGGTGCGGGGACTGGCCCCGCTACCCATGCATTCATATCTTTTTGTTAAACATTCCATGGCATGTATATAATCTTTCATTTCGTTGTTAATCGTCGATGTGTGCTTGTGGATTGATCACCTGCTTGCATTTATCTTGTTCATTTCCTATGTTGCGAGAACTTCAATGCGTAGGTTTTGAATGTTGATTAACGCAGTTGACTCCCAAACTAGAAATAGAATGGGATTCCTTGAGGTCGTAAGTGTGTGATCCGTGTGGTGACGAGCCATCTAGCATGTGGTGACACTTCTGTGTGCCTAACGCCTGTATAGGGGGCCCACAACTTCATTTGGATTTTTGTATCTTTGGAGCCGTAAGTATGTGATCTGGATGGTGACGAGACATCTGATACCTAACGTGATGCTTACGTGAACCTGACGCCCGTATGGGGGTTCTGCAGCAGTTCTATTTGAATGGTTATATCTTGCCTGGATGTTTGATGTTTGGATGTGATTTCATGTTTAGTGGTGGTGAAACCCAGGACCATCCCAGCAATTTCCATCATTAATCTTTAATCAACCTTTAATCATGCTCTTTTACTTTTCTTGCATTTAGTTTGATTAAACTCAAATTAATCAACCTTGTTCTAAATATTAGTCTTGATTCAACTAGATTCGACTAGAGAGAGATTCTTAAAAACGTTGTCCCTTGGGATTCGATCCTCAAGTATACTGTGATAAGACCCATCCTCTTGCGGGTGGCATTATTGCACGTTGTTTTGGTTAAAAACTTAGGGATTTCAACCCTAAGTGAGTTTGTTAGTGCGATAATATAAGCCACGTCAAATTCTGGCACCGTTGCCGGGGACAAAGGAATCATCTAGTTAAATCTAGTTCTCTTGAGACTAATTTAGGTTTTTCTTTTACTTTTGATACTATCGATCATATAAACTCGAATTTGGTTCTACTCCTTCCATCTTACCAGCAAAAGATCTTTTCATCCTAAGTACCCACAAAGTCCAGTGTATGTGCCGCTCGGACAGTCCCAGACTCTCTACTAGCTTTGACCCTGAGATAGATAGAACCTTTCTCCGTCAGTACAGAGAGAACCAAGCAATAATGACTCAAGAGGAGGAAATCGCTTGAAGGGTAGCTCAATCCCTTAATGCACAAAGAGATAGGCTTATGCAAGAAGCCCGAGCCATACTTCAAGAAGAAATCCAAGAAGCTCAAGAAACAACTCAACAAGATGAGCTACAAAAAGACCTTAGAGAGTTCTCAATCCCTAAAGCTGCGGACGTTCATCACCCAGTGCAACCTCCTCCCATCAACACTCCCAACTTTCAGATCTGAGCACATTGGATCATGTTGCTTCAAAATAGCCCTTTCTATGGTAAGCAAGGAGAAGATAGTCAAGAACATCTTCTGAGGTTTATAGACCTATGTGCCATGACAAAGAAAAATGGAGTCACGGATGATGCCATCAGACTCTATCTCTTCAAATACTCTCTTGCGGATAGAGCCATGAGCTGGTATAACTCCTTACAATCCGAACCCATCACCACTTGGGAACAACTTCAAAATGTTTTTCTAGAAAAGTTTTATCCCCCTTGTCTCACCTATGAAATTAGGGTCGAATAATGCAATTCACCCAGGTCCCTGGAGAATCCCTAGCTGAAGCATGGGAAAGATACAAAGAGCTTCTACGCAAGTGTCCACATCATGGCATTCCAAAGAATCAACTCATTGAAATCTTTTATAGAGGTGTGGACGATGATATCAAGAGGTTTTTGGATTCCTCATCTGGAGGAAACTTCATGCGTCAGAGTTATGATAGCGCATGGAAGGTTGTCACCCTTGGAGCTGAAAACCAAGACAACTGGGGTAGACCTATTGGAAAACGAGTGTTGAAGGTAGCTATGGCCGAAACAACACCGGAGTACACGTGTATCACTGAATCTCTCAAACTCCTAGTTGCAAAGCAAGACCATCTAGAATCATCTCTCACAGCCTATGACAGAAGACATTCGCCCCTGCGACAACAAGAGCAAGTTAAGTCAGCTTCACTCTTCTGTGAAGCATGCAAAGGAACTGATCATTCTACTCTAGCCTGTAACATTCTCTATGATGTTGTTTTGAGCAATACCTGTGCCCAAGGAGATAATGATCAAATGGAAAGTCTGAACGCCATCAATACCATCCCTGGCCAAGGGTACTATAATCTGAATCAGAATAGGAACCGTCCATGTTTTCAATATGGAAACCCTTTGGGAGTGGAAAACTGGCGACAACTTGGTTCAAATACTCAACAACGAGGCCCGCCAGGATTCCAGTATAACCAACAACCAAATTTCGGGAATCAGGGGAACTTTAGAGGAAACTACCAGAATAGAAACTACAAAAATTGTCAGAACAATTCTCAGTTTCAAAACCCCAACCAATTCCCCTATCAACAACAACAAGGGCAACAAGCCGGTCCCATCTCTCCTGATGACATATTGTCAGCTATTGAAAAGATGCTTCATTCGTAGCAGACTATGATAGCTAACCAGCAAGCCCATCAGAAGGCTGTTGAATCTCAACTAGCTCAACTTGCGGCTAGCATGAAGCCACCTACTGGAGTCTTTGCTGGACAACCCGAAAACAATCCTAAACATCCTGAGCAATTGAAGGCTGTCACCACTAGGTCTGGAAAAGACTATTCTGACCCCCTGCTAAGATACCAATAGCGGAAACAAACGATGATGACTTTGCAAATGTCCAAGACTCTACAATACCTAAGTCTCAATCGAAGGAACAACCAACCGCTGATAAGACAGATAAAGCAAGATTGGAGGAACCATTGGCTGCAGAGGCAGAAGACACACCTGAGCCGGATGTGCCAGTATACAAGCCCCATCCTCCCTTCCCAGCTTGTTTGAAGCAGACAAAGCTCGATACTCGATTCAACAAGTTTAAAGAAGCTATGAAGAAGCTTCATGTAGATGTACCCTTTCTAGATGCGCTGGCCGAGATACCAGCCTGGACTAAGTACTTAAAGTCTCTCCTCACAAGGAAGTACATAAATGAAGAATATGAGACAGTTAAGCTAGCATCAACCACCTCCGATATCATCCAGAGCAAGATGCCCAAGAAATAGAAAGATCCGGGATCCTTTGGGATTTCATGTCATATCGGTGACTCCTCATGTAAGAAGGGATTGGCCAATCTCGGTGCCAGCATCTCTATCATGCCACTTAGCCTTTGTAAGAGGTTAGGGTTTGCAGAACTTCTCCTGACTGGAATGACCATTCAACTTGCAGACAACTCTATGACTCTTCCCTTAGGAATCATTGAAGATGTCCCTGTCAAGGTTGGAAAAGACTCTTATGTCCCATGTGACTTTGTCATCATGGACATAAAGAAAGACGCTAGATACCCTCTCATCTTTGGCCATCCGTTTCTCTCCACTACAAGAGCTTTGATTGATGTTGAAGCAGGTACCTTGTTGCTCACACTAGGGAAAGAAACCCTCGAGTTTAAAGTTTTTGAAAGCATGCGAAGACCGAGCATGTAGGAAGAAGTCTATTTGATCGATTGCATTGAGAAAATGTCTCTCCTCACACAAGAGGAATATGAACAAGACGATCCTTTAGAAGTGGCTCTAACAAACCCATCTGCTGAAGATTTCATCAACGAACAAGTTAAGGATTGTATCCTTCACCTCGACTCTATAGAGGAAGATCCCAAAGCTAGGTTTGAGGAGCTCAAAGCTGTGAATGTAACTAAAGAACAATGCGAGAAGCCAGAAGCCCCTGAAATGAAGCCCCTTCCCAAGGGACTTAAGTATGCATTTTTGGATGATCTCAAGGTTTATCCAGTTATTATAAATTCTGATCTAACGACTGAACAAGAAGATAAACTCCTGAAAGAATTAAAGGAAAGAAAGAAAGCTATCGGCTACAAGATGAACGATCTCACCGGGGTCAGTCAAGCGCTTTGCATGCACAAAATCCCTATGGTGGAAGACCACTGGCTGACTGTTGAGCATCAATGGAAGTTGAATCCTAATATGAAGGAAGTAGTCCGCTGTGAAGTCATCAAGTTGCTTACTACCGGAATCATCTATCCGATATCTGACTCACTGTGGGTGAGTCCTGTGCATGTTGTTCCAAAGAAAGGTGGCACTACTGTGATACGAAATGAAAATAACAAACTCATCCCCACTCGAACGGTCACCGAGTGGAGGATGTGCATCGACTACAGGAAGTTAAACAAGGTGTCACGTAAAGATCATTTCCCAATGCCTTTTTAGATCAAGTCTTAGAGCGATTGGCTCACCAGGAATACTTTTTCTATCTCGATGGTTACTCTGGGTTCTACCAAATTCCTATACATCCAGATGACCAAGAGAAAACTACTTTTACTTGCCCCTTCAGAACCTATGCCTTTAGAAGGATGCCATTCAGGCTCTGTAATGTGCCTGCAACCTTCCAACACTGCATGGCAACCATATTTGCCGGTTTAACCAAAACTATTATGGAAGTTTTTATGGATGATTTCTCCGTATATGGAGATTCATATGATTCATGCCTAAGGAACCTCTCCCTTGTCCTCAAACTATGTGAAGAAACACATCTATTGCTGAATTGGGAGAAATGTCACTTTATGGTAAAAGAAGGCATTGTCCTTGGCCATAGGGTCAGTAATCGAGGAATCGAAGTTGACAAAGCAAAGATCGAAGTGATTTCTAAACTCACTATCCCTACCAATGTAAGAGAAGTCCGCACATTCCTTGGTCATGCAGGCTTCTACAGAAGGTTTATCAAGGACTTCTCTAAGATAACCAAGTCCATGACAAACTTGTTGATGAAGGACGCTGATTTCCATTTTGATGAAGAGTGTATCAAGAGTTTCAACAACCTAAAGCCCGCCCTTACAACAACACCCATCATTCGAGCTCCATATTGGGAACACCCATTTGAAATTATGTGTGATGCTAGTGATTATGCTATGGGTGCTGTTCTGGGCCAATGTATAGAGAAGAAACATCATGTCATCTATTATGCATCGAAGACCCTTGACGAAGCTCAGAGGAACTATGCAACTACTGAGAAGGAACTCCTAGCAATCGTATATGCCTTTGATAAGTTTAGATCCTACCTCATTGGTTCAAAGATGATTGTCTACACTGATCACACTTCTATTCGTTATCTTCTAAAAAAGAAAGATGTAAAACCAAGGCTAATAAGATGAATTCTCCTATTGCAAGAATTTGATCTTGAGATTAGAGATAAAAGAGGCACAGAAAATGTTGTAGCAGACCACTTAAGTCGTATCCACACTCTGGAAACTAAGAAGATACAAATTAATGACTCTCTTCCAGATGACCAACTTATGAAAGTCTCAGAAGCTACTCCTTGGTACTCGGACTATGTGAACTACCTTGCTGCCGATGTCATCCACCCTAAGTGTACTGGCAATGCTCTAAGGAAATTCATGCATGATGTGAGGCAATATAACTGGGATGAACCGTACCTCTTCAAGCTCTGTGCTTATTGTCTCTACAAATGTTGTATCGCTGAGGAAGAAGCCCAACTTATTTTAGAACAATGCCACTCAGGCCCAGTCGGAGGGCATATGAGTTCTAAGAAAACTTCTTTGAAGGTTTTGCAATGCGGTTTCTTTTGGCCAACCATATCCAGAGATGCTTATAACTTTGTGTTGTCATGTGACAAGTGTTAGAGAACGGGAAACATTACGAAAAGAGATGAGATGCCACTTAAGCTATGGCAATAAGTTGAGATTTTTGATGTTTGGGGAGTGGACTACATGGGTCCATTCCCATTCTCACATGGATTTTCCTACATCCTAGTTGATGTGGATTATGTCTCTACATCGGTAGAGGCCATACCAACCGTCACTAGCGATTCAAAACCCGTCATGAAAATGTTCAAAGATATTATCTTTCCCCGTTTTGGAATCCCACGAACCGTGATATCCGATGGAGGTTCTCATTTTCTGGAAAGAAGTTTTGAAGCATTGTTAAGAAAATATGGTGTAACACACAAGGTAGCTTCCCCCTACCACCCACAAACAAGTGGGCAGGTAGAGGTTTCGAACCGTCAACTCAAATCTATCCTGGAAAAGATAGTAGGATGCAACCGAAAGGATTGGTCAGTGAAAATAAATGACGCTTTATGGGCCTACCGAACCGCGTTCAAAACTCCTCTTGGAACAACACCCTTCAGACTTATCTTTGGAAAATCATGTCACCTGCCCGTGGAACTAGAACATAAAGGATGGTGGGCAATAAAATAGATGAATTTTGACATTAAGAAAGCTGGCGAAGCTAGGATTCTACAACTTCAAGAGTTGGATGAACTCCAGATGACGGCTTATGAGAATGCACGAATCTACAAAGAACGCACCAAACTTTGGCACGATGGTCATCTAAAGAGAAAGGACATTCAAGTGGGAGACCAAGTTCTGCTGTTTAACTCGAGACTGAAGTTATTCCTAGGAAAACTCCATTCTCGATGGTCTGGACCATACATTGTCAAAAGCATCTATCCACATGGTGCATTTCCTTTATGGAGTGAGAAGTCAGGTGATTTTGTGGCAAATGGCCAACGCTTGAAGAGATATTTCACCACAGCTGATACTAGCACTGATGAATTGATGAATCTGTCCAAACCGACATACCTACCCAAAAATTGAAGAAATCACGTCGAGCCATCGACGTAAAACAAAGGCGCTTATCGGGAGGCAACCTGATCTTTAACTTAGCTTTTACTCTTAGTTTTGTTTTTAGAAATTTTGCACTTGGTAGACAATGCATCGCAAGATGCAGTCTTAAGTTATGATAGTTCCCATTTTTGAGATTTCAGATGGAGGACGCGTCGCCAAAAGGAATGCAACCACATCTGGTGGACCAACCGGCATGAGTTTTCCCCTCCATCTCGGATTTAGAGTTTGCTCGGGATGAGCAAAATTCTAAGTTTGGGGTGGAGGGTGGGTGGTATGTACTTTAATTTCTACCCTCTCCTATCAGTTTCAGACTTAGGATTTCATCGTTGAAATTTTGTTGCAATTTTGAGAATATTTTTCAAAAATTTTCAAAACTTTCAAAAGTTTTCATAGAAGTTTGTATAGAAACTTGATGAAGTTGCGACGCTTTTGTTTCAATCAAAGCCATTATCTAGCGACTATCCTGTTTTCCCATGCAGTTTTGAATCACTATACCCTCCTTATTCGAAGCGAAGTCTCAAGGAGAACAATTTCTGAAACTAGCCAATGATTAGAAATCACCGTGCGAAGCTTATGAATCCTAACATCATGATCAGTAGATATGGCAAGTATATGTCAAACTAAGAGGGATCAAACATGTTGTGCTTCCTATCTGACTAGTGGAACAATAGCATGGAATCTCCACTGGATCCTCATCAAGTCATTATTTGAGCAGAGTATGATAAAGAGAACAACCCGGTGCACTGAATTGTAAATCAAGTTGCACTCTGATATGAACTCTCTTCTACACTTCTTCCATCATCTTCTTACCCCTCTGTCCATCAAAAAGAAACAAAAATAACCAAAATAGAGCCAAACCTTAAGTTCGTGGTGGCACGCACTCTCTCTCTTTACGCTTCTTCCATACCCCTCACTATGAAATAGGGGCGTATCACCAAGAAAAGATGCCTAAGAGCATACAAAAAGAAATGCAATCTCAAGTCGAATAGAGGAGAGATTCGCACAAAAAAAATGCAATCAATGAAATTGCAAATCATATAATAAAAATCTCAAGTCGAATAGAGGAGAGATTTATTTCTTCCTTCCATACCACCCTTCACTCCCTTTTCCACCTAAAGGCACAATGAATGCCTCCCTGATCCTAAAAACACCAGTGTCAGATCAGGTACACACTTGTTGTTCTGCGGGTATCTCTAGACTCTTACAAAACTCTCTGACATGCTTGATTTTGGAAAAAGTACGGAGGAAGTGATATTGGGAAGCAAACTCGGAAATGAAGATATGGTAAAATGTGTTCTGTGATCTCAGGATGTTGAGACACTTAGTCATACCGAGCAGAAAAGAAATAATCGTGATGTGAAGATGAGGCAATCACACGAGTTGAAAGTATTCATCTGGCAAGTGTTTTAGATTTTGTGTTACTCGAGGATGAGCAATGTTTAAGTTTGGGGTATTTTGATGAATGCATGTACATTGTAATCCAATCACCTCATTTAGCCCAGTTTTGGTTACATTTGTGCTTTTATTGGCTGTATCTTCTAATATGTGCATTTACTTGGCTTAACTGCTTTATCTAGCTTTTATTGGCCGTATCTTCTTATCTAAGACTTATCTTGGTTCGATCATTTTGATCACGAATTTAGTTGTATTTTTATATCATTTTTGACAGGTCAATTTGGGCATTGAGCCCATGTTCTAATCCATTCCTCTATTTTAGCCCTTGGTTTGGGCATGGTCAAAGCAAGTCAATGGTCCCTTTATCTCTTTTACGCCGCTACAATGCTCCCTCTTTTCCCAGATCTCGGGCTCTAGCATACCCTAATCGCGATTGCGACTAATGCTCTCAAAGTCGCGGTCGCGACTAATGTTGCCAAGTACCGCGATCACGATTCTCTCTAGACCGCGCTCTGCTGCTTCCCTAGATTGTGACCTCAGTTACTTCACAACGAACTGCGACCGCTCTCTTTCCCGTGATCGCGGTATCTACCCTCATAATCACAGTCGTGACAAGCTTCTCCACCCGCGGCAACTAACGTCGTCTGCTCCTCAAGGCAGCAACCACATCTGTGGTCGAGAGCTGGTAGACATCACGACCAGACTGGAAGAAAAAGATCGTGCCTGTGAAAAGAGCCGCGACTGCGGTATTCAAAAAAAGTTGCGACCACATCATCTAAGAAGCCACGACCATGCAAAAGACGCGACCGTGGCAAAACTCAACCGCGGCATTCAAAAAGCCGCGACCGTACAAAAGCCGTGACCGTGCAAAAGTCGCGACCGTGGCAAAACTCAACCACGACATTCAAAAAGCCATGACCGCGGCATTCAAAATGCCACGACCACGACATTCACAAAGCCGTGACCGCGACATCATTCCAAAGGTCATGACCTGCTGCAGAATTACTAAGGTCACGAATCTAAGTCAGTGTCCAGCCTGCCTATAAATAGAACACGACTCCAGTCAGTCAAATCATCATCTCCAAATGCCGTTAGGCTACATGTCTGTCCTGGGCCTAAGGAGACGACCTCCATAGCCAATAACCTGCCCCCGTGGTGGTTTTGCAGACTATTCACCCAAATATAGAGTGAAGACTCAGATCTGCAAGCCACCTCATCCATATCTAGATCTAGATCTGGATCTATATCTAATACGTCTACGCCACTTCCACGCCACCATCTCGTCCACGAGCTGCTCCTCCTACTGTGAGCGAGGACTACGAGAAGAAGAAGAAGAAGGTGGAGAGAGGAGATCTGCCCCGTCTATCATGGCGTTCTTCTCTCTTCTTCCAGATCTTCTCCGACGTTGTGTAGAAGACCGTTTCTCGATAGAGTTGCGATCATCTTCTTCACCATGCTCATGGCGGAAACCTCTCTCTCTTATTATTATTGCTTCTCTCACCATGAGCGAGTAGTTTACTTTCACTAGGGTGCGGAGACTACCCCGCTACCCATGTATTCATATCTTTTTGTTAAAAATTCCATGGCATGTATATAGTCTTTCATTTCGTTGTTAATCGTTGATGTGTGCTTGTGGATTGATCACCTGCTTGCATTTATCTTGTTCGTTTCCTATGTTGCGAGAACTTCAAGGCGTAGGTTTTGAATGTCGATTAACACGGTTGACTTCCAAACTAGAAATAGAATGGGATTCCTTGAGGTTGTAAGTGTATGATCTGTGTGGTGACGAGCCATCTAGCCTACGGTGACGCTTCTGTGTGCCTGATGCCTGTATAGGGGGGCCCACAACTTCATTTGGATTTCTGTATCTTCATAGCTGTAAGTATGCGATTTGGATGGTGATGAGACATCTGATACGTAAGGTGATGCTTATGTGAACCTGACGCCCGTATGGGGGGTTCTGCAGCAGCTCTATTTGAATGGCTATATCTTGCCTGGATGTTTGATGTTTGGATGTGATTTCATGTGTAGTGGTGGTGAAAGTCGGGACCATCCCAACGATTTCCATCATTAATCTTTAATCAACCTTTAATCCTACTCTTTTACTTTTCTTGCATTTAGTTTGATTAAACTCAAATCAATCAACCTTATTCTAAATATTAGTCTTGATTCAACTAGATTCGACTAGAGAGAGATTCTTAAAAATGTTGTCCCTTGGGATTCAATCCTCAACTATACTACGATAAGACCCGTCCTCTTGTGGGTGGCATTATTGCACGTTGTTTTGGTTAAAAACTTAGGGATTTCAACCCTAAGTGAGTTTTTTAGTGCGATAATATAAGCCACGTCAGGAGTATCATAGCATAAAGTCAAACATTAGGTTGACTCACAGAGGAGCCTACTTGTGAGAGAGAGGCAAGCTGAGGTAGGGGATAACCTCGGGGGAATTTACCCCTTTACCCTGACACTCCTTCTCTAAGGTAAGGGGCTTTCCTATCTTTTTGTTCTATGTTCTAGCTATCTAAGATGGCATCCACGCGAGCACGATTAGTCCATTTTGCTAAAGCTCATTGTCTCCACCCCGACACGGTGGCATGCCCAAGGGAAGGCCAGCCGCAAATGTGGAATAAGTATTTCTCTCTTGAGTACCTTGGATATCTCTCTAGTAACTATGGCTATGTCATGTAGTTAGTGTGTAAGAAGAAATTTCCTACCTAGTTTAGTTAAGAAGATACACGCCAGGGACACCTTATTGGGCTCCATTCTTGGCATGCATTAGTGTAGAGATTGATCACAAGAATGTATATTTCTCTTTGGGGACTTAATGAGCAAGATATTGTGATGTTTTTACACAAGGTAGGTATTTTGAAATGTTGGGTTTAAGGTTTTATGAGGTTGGCCTTCCATTTTGATGATATTGAAAACACATTGATGTTAAGAGTCTTAGTATGGGAGTTTGAGTTCCATAGAGATTAAATGAATGTGGTTTTCCTAATGAAGAAATTTTGAAATTGTGTCTCCTAAGTAGGTTCATGAGAAATCTATTTCCCCTTCCTTTTGAGGATGAGACGTGGATTGTCACAAGGGAGCTTGTCCTCTACTCTATTCCACCAGACATCCTTGTGTCTCTTAACCTAGGAAAATGTCATGTGTCAGCATGAAATATTAAGTGAGTACCAATCCTTGTAAAGGTATCAAGATATCTTGACCTTGTTGATAAGGTCTTACTTTCCTCTAGGGACACATAGATTAGTAAATCTCTTTTTTTAGGAAACTTGTGACGAACATAAATGGGTGTACGCAGGAGTCATTATTGTAACCATGGTGTTTTCTTTTATCCATATGGCAACCATGACTTTAGTTTTCAATTAAGGGTGATGTATTTATAGGGGTGAATTTTGGTCAGTGAACTATTGGGGTCTTAGGGTAAGAGTCAAATTTCTTATGTCCTTAACCCTATGGTTTTGAGGTCAACCCCCACTACATTCATGCTCACAAGATTCATCATGGTGTATTTGTGCATATTGAGTATATTTTAAAAGTGGGAGTTTTATCGCATACATTGCTCCTTGAAGAGGCGTGATCTTTATTTTCTTTCAAATTTAGCACAAAAAGCATTCGATAAGGTTGGTGTTCATGTCATGCTGAGGAATATCCCCATCCACATCTTTTAGGTGCAAGATGACCCGTTCATAGATATTCTGGATGATTTTGGGTCCCTCCAATTTGGTTATCATTTTTTCATGATCATCAATGTTTTGAATAGCAAAAAGTAATGATTACCTTTCTAAATATTGTTGGGAGGACCCTCTTTTAAAGTGCTTGAGGTACTATTTGCTTTATAGAACCATTCATGATGCATATCTTTTGTTTGTACATCTCCTAGTGTTTTGAGGCAGTTGTAGTCTTAGGATTTGAGGCCTCAAATAAAATGATCTTAAAATGAATGATTGAACTATCTATATCACCAAGGTACATCTCCTTTTTAAGGGAGACTATCACTAAAAACTCCATAGTTAACATTGCTCATCTTAGAGTAGCAGTAAGATGGGTGATTAGTCAAGAAGTTTATCATGACTTGTGTGTGAGTGATGATAAAGTGCATTGTTAAGGACAATGTTGGTCTGTGAGACTAGTCACATTCCTAAAACTCTACTAGTGTCTTGGGTAGTGGGCATGGGTGTTGAAAAATGTATCAGACCCATAAACTCTCCAATAGGTGGGGTCTACATGTACACATGGAATGCCAGTCTTGAACTGTGCAATCCAGACATGTTGGAAAGGTCTATCGATGGTGATCTAGCCACCCTTTCATTGGTATTCATGAGGGGATCTGGGTGTCCAAGGGCCATTTGGGTTTACACTGAAATGAGGAAATTTATGAGGCCATATAGTTGAGATTTGACGAGGACATCAAGAGCCCAAGTGGGGAAGATACAATGTCCTAGGATTTGAGGCCTTGAATACAATTAATCTTAAAAGGAACTATTCGACTAACCAAATCACCAAGGTGAACCTCTGTTCCAATGAGCCCATCACTAAGAACTCCATTGTTTAGCATGCTCAGGTTGGAGAAGTACTAGGATTAGTGATGAGTCAGAAAGTTGATCTCAACTTGTGCATGCATGAGGAAAAAGCACACAGTTAAGGCCACTGATGGTTTATGGGGCCATTCATCATTTCTGAAACTCTACTAGTGTCTTGGGAAGTGGGATCAGGCATTATAATAGTAGATCTAATCATTGACCCATTCCTCCTTTTGGACCTCAACTTCTTGCAAAATGTAGAGGTATCTGATCTTAACCTCCACTATTAGGATTGCCTCCATACCGTATATAAGGGAATACATTGTGGATTACATAGAAGTGTTAATAGACGGATAATACATCCATAGAGCCATAGGAAGGTTCTTGTGTCATTTAGCATATAAGTTGATTGTCTTTTTTATCACTTATGATAGGTTCTTGTTTGTATCCCTACAACTCCATCCATCTAGGGATTGTACAAAGATGTTTAGTATTTTTTATCTCTAAGAAGATCAGACACTCCTTGAACAATTGTCAATGAAATCATGCCTTTACCAAAGTTTATTTCATTCAATATATTGTACCACCTAATGATGTATTTCCTAATGGACTTAATAACTTTTTGGACTGAAGTGTTGATGATAGAGACAGATTCCACTCACATAGTAATGTAGTGGACCACCAACAGAGTGAAATTATTTTCCCTTTGAAGCATTAGGATGTATTATTCCGATCATTTTAAGTCCCCAAATAGAGAGGGTCAAGGAATGACCATGTTTAATAACTGGTTAGTTGGTGCATGTATGCAATCACCATGGATATGGAAGGATAGACATATGTGGATGTATTGGCAACAATCTTTGTTCAGGGTGTCCCCATAATATCCTAAACATATATATTCCTTGTGAGAATGACTTCACTCATGTTTGTAGCACACAATCCTCAATTGTACCTGGTTCATGAGAGCCTTAACCTCAATTTTGTTGATGTACATGAGGAGAGTTTGACTATATGTCATGAGATAAAGGTTTCCTTCTCCTAGGAGTTATTGCATGGTTGTGACTTAAGAGATTTTCTATAAATTCTATAAAATTTTGACTTTGTTCTCTATATATGAATTGATTTCATGGAACCAACATCTTTGTTCCTTATTAGTTTGTTATCATTAACCAGGAAATAGGTTCTATTAGACATTCTTTCAATTTCAACTAAAAAGAATTGGTTGCCTTATATGTCAGTCCATGAGCATAATGTGGCCAAAACATCTATAAATTTGTTGTATTCTCTTTTCATAAAGTTGAAAGATATACATTTGAAATCCCATGAAAGTGAGCATAGATATTATTAGTAGGGGACCAGATTTATGAGATGGCTTCTCTATTTGTTTCTTGACTTGAGAGATAACATGAATAGAATCTCTACATACTGGAAGGTGACGTGTCCCTTGCTTTTTGGAAAGTTTTAGAATGAGTGGACTATCAAGGTAGTCGTTAAGCTTATTGTTTGACTCTTCACATTGTTTGTTCCAATCAGAGTCATGTCTCTTTTTCAGTAACTCTACAATGGGGTCACAGATATGAGTGATATTGGTAATGAATAGGTTTATATATTTGAGATGACAATGTAGGCCTCGAGTCTCCTTTTCTATCTTTGGAGATAGTATATCCTAAAGTCATATCATTTGTAGTTTGACTTTGATTCCTCTTTGATAGACAATGTACCCAAGGAGATTACCAGATGTAACTTCAATGGTACATTTGTCTAGATTGATACATAGAGACAATCTTCTTTGTTGTTGAAATAGCCTATCTAGATGAGATATATTATCTTTAGGGCTTTTAGATTTGGAAAGCACATCAGTAATGAAAACTTCCACATGTTTATTTATTACTTCTAGGAAGAGGGTGAGTGGTACTGAATTTTTAGGCTAAAAGGAATGAATTTTTAGAATAAGACACCCTACTTAGTGATGAAGATGGTATTTTCTAAATATTCTTTATCCATCTTAATCTGATTGTAGATGAAAGAACCATATGTGAAGATCAAAAGAGCATGGAGAATCATGTGGTCATCTAGTACGTATATTTATGGTAGTGAGAAGTCATCATTGGGTGACACCTTATTGATATCATGGTAGTTCACACACATGCATATCGACTGTCTTTTTTTATACATGTACAATGTTGTAGAGGCATGTTGGAATGTTGATTTGCTTGAAAAACACAATATTGTTGACTTGAGAATTATATGTTGTCCATATTTTGATAATGACTTAACCATTCCTTTCCTATGTATCTAATATGTTTGTTTAAAATTGATTTTGGGCATTAGGTACATGAAAAGGATCAAATTACACAAGCCCTACCTTTTCCAAGTTCAAGTCAAAAGCAATGCAAATGCACTCTTGTGGAAAACACTCTAAACCACCTTAGAATATTTTTTTAATCATTTCTATTGATGATATGACTTGTAACTAAGATGAGAAAAAATTAGGGACACTTAATTCCACCGTTTGATCACTTAAAAATCATTTTGGAAATTTTTTCATGTCACTTTAATCGGTTAAGGATCTTAACCATTCTACGATGGATTTTTTAAAATGGTTGCATTGGTCGAGTTATACACTCATAGAACTCGACCGACCAAGTTTCTAACCAAAGTTCATTTTGGTTGACTGGTTGAGTTACCTCAGGACAAACTCGACCAATAGTATGAAAATTGGCTTTGTCATATAGTGGATCGATCGAGTTATCTTTACAAAAACTCGACCGAATGTACTGTACGGAAAATGTAGAAAAGGTGATTCAACCATTACAAAATTGTTAGAAATAAAAATAGATCTATTGCAAGTTGTAAAATGGCTATTTCATTCTTAAGTGATCCCACACTCAAAGGAACACCCCCATCTATAAATAGGACCTCTTGGAGTTCATTCCAAGGTTTCTCATTCATGCTATCCTTGGTCCTTGCTATATTTGAGTGTGCTACAACCCTTTGAGCCCTTTTATGTCTCTCATTTAAAAATCATTTCATAATTATGAGTGAGTTAGGTATGTTGTAAGAGAGATACTTCATTGTTACCTTATAAAGCTATCCATCTTTCCACATCCCAATCCCCTTTCTAAAAGAGTAAAGGCTGAAGTGATCTTCTCCAAATGAAGGAGGAGTTCCTATTCTTCTTCAAGGTTGAAGAAGGTGTGAAGATCTTCTCCAAGTGAAGGAGAAGTACAAGGAGGAAGATCCAAAAAGAGTGGGTAATCCCTGCAAGGCTAAAGACTTGATTCAAATGTGGGTAAGTACTTGGTGAAGGCTGAAGACATCTTAATCAAGTGGGTAAGTCCTTTTATAGGTTGAAGACTCTTGTCTTGGATAGGTAAGCCCTTGGATGTAAGGTGGTCTTCATATATCTCTTATAATGTAATATAAGTATACATGGGTTGCAAAGTCCTACAGGTTAACCTCTATAGGTATTGGATTGACAGTCTCCTAGTTTGGAGATTCGAACCACTCTAAACACCTTGTCCAAGTGTTTATTTCAATCTCTCTCATCATTGCTATGCTTGTTTAGGTAGGACTTCAAATTCAGTTTTAGCATTTGTTTTCAATTGATATAATTTGAAGGTCTAACTATCCTTGTGAGAATTTGGAAGCTCTATTCACCCCCCCTCTAGATCCCTAGATCCCACAAGTTGTATCAAACCAAGGATCTTCTCCAACAAATCTCCTACAAGAAGAGAATATGGGTGAGAACCTACTTGGTTCCCTCATCCTAGAGGGAGGATTCTAATTCAGCCCTATTTTAGGGCTTCATCTTGTGTCGTAGTGAATTTCAATCACATCTATACCTGTTAGATTACATGTTATTTCCCTCAATATGTATATTTTTGTAAATACCACTTATGGACATTATTTGCATGTTTTTCAAGCATTTAGAGCACGCTTGATGGAAGAGAAAGAGGAGTGATTCTAGGTTTCTCTACCCATGTAGATTCCTAAAGTGAAGTCTGATGGTCCCTCAACCTACCTCCTATTGGCCAAAGATCCATAGAAGCAAAGATGTCAAAGAAAATCCAAAAAATCAAGCCCAAGTGCAGATGCAGACACTGCCACGATCGTGCCACATGAATGGCCATGCAAGGGACAACTACCACCGTCGTACCACCTAGAACGGCCATGCTATAGCACTAAATAATGGGTGTGGTGTTACACCATGAGCACCATCACCTACACCCCCAAGACCGTGGTGACCACCACGGCCGTTGTAACATACTCAACTTTGGTACTAAAGTTATTTTGAGCTTTTATTCATACACCCTTCTAATTTGAGCTTATTTGAGATGTCGTGTTTCATGCCAAGACTAATGAGCTATTTTGATTATCATACTCACATATTACTCCCCAATTTCATCAACTTTGTCTAAATGTATCAATTATCCTCACTTGAGAAATATTAAATTAGTTCCTCAACTTGGCTATGTGAATCATTTCAATATCATAAGTACAATTTAAATCATTTTTACCTTGACATATTGTTTAGACCTCCATTCATAAAGCCTCTTGAAATTTCACTTGATAGCCTTGGAATCATTATATATAGTTCACTGGTTTAAAATAATCTAATATTAAGATGTATTATGATGGCAATTTAGTTAACAAGGCCAAATATGTAGATACAACTATTAATGTTTTCAAAACATTAGTTAAACAAAGATTAGACCCATACTCCAAATTTTAGGATAATTTGGTTTATATCTTGGGAGTTTATATATTTAGAATCTAGTTTAAAGGCATTTATATCCATAGTAGAAATTTTAGAGTAACAGACCTATAACGTCAGAGATATAAAATTTTGAAGTTATTGGAAATAACACCTAGAAAATGAATTAAATGTAGTCTATGTTTCGGTCAAACAAGGGTTTGACCAGGGTGATTGTTTCCTTACGCTAAACCAGTGTTGCGGCTGTTGTTTTTGGAGGATAATCGATGAGTCAATTATCCCTCAATTCTCCATTGTTTCAACTGATTTAAATTGCATTACATTCATCTTCCCGTCACCCAACCCAGCGGCTAGGTATCCATGCACCCAAAATTCCAGAAAGTGAACCACCATTAAAGCTCCTTGAGCTCAGTAGTAACAGACAAGTAGGCGTTAATGTAATACCTACAGAGTGATGATCCAACGATTATGTTGGATTCAGTCCTAGATAGGAGGCGATGCCACTTCTAATCCTATTCGTATTCTCTACCATGCGAATACTGCTGAAGCCACTCCTGGCTTCACGACCAGGCTCTTCCAACCGGGAAATGCCTATGCCGTCTACTATAGACCACTGAGCCGCCAGCCTTCCCCTCACCCAAGAGGAATGCCATCTTACAAACCCTAAAACCTCCCCCTTTCTATATAAGCCCCAACCTGGGGAACGCCAACCTACAACAATCAACCATCCTCGACAACCCATCATCATCTTCAACCCCTTCCGAGCTACAATGGAACTAAGCCACCTGGATTCACCATGATGCCCTACCATCTCCTCATAGCAGCCTAGAAAACACCAGCGATAAGCTTTAGACCTTGCACAGTCGTCGCCCTTGCAAGCCTTCTTCTTCCTCCTTTGCACATGTGCACCAACCTGCGCTGGGCTACTGGTCAGAACTCACTGCCACCATTCCCCTGCACCGCCCGAACAACAACGAGCCTAGCCACCACCACCAAGGCGCCTCTCACCTACTACAACATCGACTGACATCCCTACAAACTTTCGCAATCTCTAACCCATCACCTCTGTCATCTACCAATGGCCATAAGGGAGATTGAAAACTAGCAGATTAGCATAAACATGTATTTGCCACATACTACTTCAGTGGGTTGCAGAGTGACGACTTTACAGTGAGCCAACATGGATCATTGGCGATTTGTGAATATGCCCTGATCATGCTAGTAAGATACCCTTCACCCTCTTCTATCCATATTCATGTAAATAACAAGATAAATGGAAATATAGAAACTAATAAAACATGTTAACCATCTAGCAACCTATAGGTCCGTTAAGCTTCTTCTGGTTAACAAAACTTGTATTTATTTATGAATCGAAAAATCATATTGACTAAATAATACTAGACATAAACCTTATTCTAATTCAATTATCTAAATCCATTCAGTCGATTCACTCTATTACTCACCATGTATTACTATATTAGTTAGTGTATTGGCAAAAGTAACATAGTAGAATTTTCATTAGTCTTTATTGTATATTGTAGATCTTAATATGTATTAATGTATTCAACAGATGATTTAATGATAACTTGGGAACATTAAACTTGTTATATTCGAGAGTACTTGACTCATATACACCTATATGTACCACACTAGTATACAGATTATGTTTAAATTAGTATATCAATACTACCTAATTGGAAAACCATGAATTCCTATATATATATATATATATATATATATATATATATTAGGTAACATTGAGATGTTATACAACTTATGTGACAAATATGAAATTAGAAAAATTCTAGACTTGTATTAAAATTTGTGCTTTACTAATTTTTTCCTCAAGGTGGTTATTCTCATTCTGCACAAAGGATATATTAATCCTATAATGATGCTAAGAAGTAAACTGGTGAAAGTGAACTTATACTTTTAAATATGTTTCTTTTTTCAAACCGTAAATAGGATCACTATTCCTTAGTAAGTAAATACCCATTTCACACTGTACAATATGTATCATTAGATAATAGGCACAAATATACATATATTGGACACATACTAATGTATCATATAAGAGGACATGAAAATAACATTGTGTAACATATGATGTATTAATACACTAGGCTTAGGATAACCTAGTCACCATGGAATGAAATTAACACCTAGAATATCAATAAATTGGCAAGAGTGAATACATCAAATGAAACCCGACAAGTGGATTCCAAAGTCAATCATCATAACATGGAATATGTCCCTTTGTTAGGATTTGAGACATTGGAGCTTCTTGGACCCTAGTTGAACAAACATTAGATTTCTTACTTGGATTCTAAGGTATTAGATTCTCTATTTTCATATTGAGTTATTAATTTCCCTCTTTTATTCCATGTACATTGTCTAGTCGTGAGCCATATACTTTTATAAATCTTTCCTGCCTCTTTGAAAGTTCACCACCTCTGATTGATTATTCCTTGATTGCATTGAATATTTTAATAGCACTTGAATTGATCTATTTGGAGTTTTGACTCCCTGGACTTTGTTCCCTTTGGGCTTTGGCCCCTTAGAGATTTGGCTCACTTGAGGTAGGGTACGTCCCGCCGCCCTGTGCATAGGTTGTAATGGATTAGTTGTCCTCCATTCGATTGGTTAAAATAGCAATTAGGCTTATGTGTCGTTCTTTCATAGATGACTGAACACAAGGAACTTTAGCCCTTGAAAGAAATGATATGATAGTGCTCAACCTTAATATTCAAAAGTTGATCATTGCAAATATTTTAATATTTTGATATCTTGAACTATTTTGAATTGATATCTTGAACTATTTTGAATAGCCTTGTGAAATTTGATCTTGAAATACAAACATTGCAAGATTGTTATTCTTGATTTGACAAATTTAGTCCACCAAATATTGCTGTCTTATATTTGATATTACCTTGAATCATATTTAGCACCCATATTTTGCAAATAGCTCGATATACAAATTTAGTACCAGCTTTGCTGACCAATATTTTCCCTTTATGGGGTCCATGTGTGGTTTTGTTCCCTCTGGGAACTCATGGACATGTGACATGAAGAAGACATAGAAGATACATGCGGGAGATGTCCTCTATAGATTGAAGACTAGATAGGATTTATATTTCCAATATGAAATTCTTATGGATAAGCTTTTGTGACTCTGATGTACAAGCATGATTGTAATAAAGATTTGTTTATAATTTTGATATTATTTTGTAAATATTGGATCATAAAGATCGAGTCTTTACAAGATGGTATCAGAGCCATAAATAGTCGGCACTCATGCATGTGTCGGAAAAGTAGGATTAGTGAGGATACAAATGGAGTAGTTAGAACTTAAAAAAAAAGGTTAGACAATGAACCCTAGTATCATTTTCTTAATTATTTGTATATAGATAGACTACAAGTAGGAGACATCAAAAACCTAGGATGTAGGGTATGTACCTCAGTAGAAATTCAAGAAACATACTTAGCTCATCTACTAGATTTTAGACTCCCGTAGTAATAGATTGATATGGAGATATTCTTGAGGAAGAAATATCTAGGTAGACTTAGAAAGAGATCCTTGGAACATTGAAATAAACAATATAAGTATGCAACTAGTTTCTCTTTAGTTGGAACACCCATAAGTAATGAAAACCAAAATATATAATGTATATATAGTATAAACCATATGATTATTTGATTCACAAAAATCTAGTCACATTCCATAACTTCTATTTTAATATTAAAAATAACACGTGAACATGCTTAGACTTAGACAAAAACTAGTTTATTATAAATCTATATAATAAATAAAATATTGGGAAATAACATCACCATGTGAGTGGAATGAACTGAGGTGTCTAAGGAAGGATGCTTTGTGAGGTTTTGGCATAATTACTCCCGATCCATTGAATTGGTGGTGGGGTTTCCTCACTCTGCACACCGACCTGGTCAAGGTGAATTATGTTACTTGGGAAAGCTCTAATCTTGAATAAAGTGACTAACTAATATTGAAAAAAAAGTATAATCACCTCCAAGAGAGAGAAAATAAATTATAATATGCTAAGACTTAGAGAAAAATCCTTAAAAAATGTAGCTAAATAAAAACAATAAATTTACCTTAAAAATAGTAATTACCGCTTTTTAGAAATGAGAAAAGTTATAACATTTGAAATATATTTCACATTGGATCCATATAAATAGGCATTTCAATGGTTTAAGATATATTTAATAATATGTTGAATTAAGGTAAATATGATGAAGTTGGTATTCTGAACTTGTAATTTCCATGTACATAAAATACTCTAGAGAAGTGATGCAAACTAAACAAAAAAAATCTAATCTACTTTGGAATTGGAATTTATGTTTGAAATATATCAAAATTCTCGACCCAATAAGACAATGCACAAATATATTTGACAAAAATAAAAATGAAATGAATTGATCAATTATGATAAACCAATTTTCCTTTAATCAATCTATAGTTATGACCTTGGAAATTTTGATAACTAGAGATAAAAATGTCACGAATACAATATTAGATACAAAAAAATAGATATATATAGGAAATAGGTCACAAATGTTTCATTCCAATCAAGGTTAAATTGTAATTAATAATTATAAAAAAAAGATATGATGAAAAATAAAATTATTATTGACCTAATTAGATATAATTGACCAATTACTTGATGGTAACAAAAAAAAACATTCTTTTGTTAAGAAAAGTCGATGCCTAAATTGTATACCTTAATATCAAAACATGATGCCTTACTTGGACCCATCACCACTAAGTACTCACTTCGATAGAAGGCACACCTTTCGAGTATAAGTTGACCCTGAACCAATTTAGTGATACCATTATATATTAGTGATATTGTTGGATCATCATAAATAAGACCTAAGAGAGTGGAAGGAGAAATAAGGATTGTATTTAGTTTAAGTTGACACATCAATAGGGAAAAGTACTTTGGTGGAATATTTTGTGGATCAAGCTATAGTAGGAATATCACTATTAAGAAATAGTTGATTTCGGGGATGAAATCTCTTTTAAGGGTGTTAGTGTTGTAACATACTCAACTTTGGTACTAAAGTTATTTTGAGCTTTTATTCATACACCCTCCTAATTTGAGCTTATTTGAGATGTCATCTTTCATGCCAAGCCTAATGAGCTATTTTAATTATCATACTCACATATTACTCCCCAATTTGATCAACTTTGTCTAAATGTATCAATTATCCTCACTTGAGAAATATTAAATTAGTTCCTCAACTTGGCTATGTGAATCATTTCAATATCATAAGTACAATTTAAATCATTTGTACCTTGACATATTGTTTAGACCTCCATTATTAAAGCCTCTTGAAATTTCACTTGATGGCCTTGGAATCATTATATATAGTTCACCGGTTTAAAATAATCTAATATTCAGATGTATTATGATGGAAATTTAGTTAACAAGGCCAAATATGTAGATACAACTATTAATGTTTTCAAAACATTAGTTAAATAGAGATTAGACCCATACTCCAAATTTTAGGATAATTTGGTTTATATCTTGGGAGTTTATATATTTAGAATCTAGTTTAAAGCCATTTATAGGCATGGTACAAATTTCAGAGTAAACGGACCTATAACGTAGGAGATATAAAATTTTGAAGTTATTAGAAATAGCACCTAGAAAATGAATTAAATGTAGTCTATGTTTCGGTCAAACAAGGGTTTGACCAGGGTGATTGTTTCGTTGTGCTAAACCTGTGCTACGGATGCCATTTTTGGAGGATAATCGACGAGTCAGTTCTCCCTCAATTCTCCATTGTTTCAACCGATTTAAATTGCATTACATTCGTCTTCCAGTCACCCAACCCAGCGGCTAGGTATCCATGCACCCAAAATTCCAGAAAGTGAACCACCATTAAAGCTCCTTGAGCTCAGTAGTAACGGACAAGTAGGCATTAATGTAATACCTATAGAGTGATGACCCAACGATTACATTGGATTCAGTCCTAGATAGGAGGCGATGACATTTCTAATCCTATTCGTATTCTCTACCATGTGAATACTGTTGAAGACACTCCTAGCATCGCGACCAGACTCTTCCAACCGGGAAACGACTATGTCATCTACTATAGACCATTGAGTCGCCAGCCTTCCCCTCACCCAAGAGGAATGCCATGTTACAAACCCTAGAACCCCCCCCCCCCCTTGCTATATAAGCCCCAACCTGAGGAACGACAACCTACAACAATCAACCATCCTCGGCAACCCAACATCATTTTCAACCCCTTCTGAGCTACAATGGAACTAAGCCACCTGCAGTCACCATGACACCCTGCCATCTCCTCATAGCAGCCTAGAAAACACCACCGATAAGCTTTAGACCTTGCACAGTCATCGCCCTTGCAAGCCTTCTTCTTCCTCCTTTGCACATGTGCACCAACCTATGTTGGGCTACTGGTCGGAACTCACTGCCTCCATTCCCCTGTGTCGCCTAACCAACAGCGAGTCTAGCCTCAACCACCAAGGCGTCGCTCACCTATTACAACATCGACCGACATCCCTACAAACTTTCCCAATCTCTCACCCATCACCTCCGTCATCTACCGATGGCCATAAGGGAGATTGAAAACTAGCAGATTAGCATGAACGTGTATTTGCCACATACTACTTTCGCGGGTTGCAGAGTGACAGCTTTACAGTGAGCCAAACATGGATCATTGGCGATTTGTGAATATGCCCTGATCACGCTAGTAAGCTACCCTTCACCCTGTTCTATCCATATCCATGTAAATAACAAGATAAATGGAAATATAGAAACTGATAAAATATGTTAACCATCTAGCAACCTACAAGTCTGTTAAGCTTCTTCTGGTTTACAGAACTTGTATTTATTTATGAATTGGAAAATCATATTGACTAAATAATACTAGAAATAAACCTTATTCTAATTCAATTATCTAAATCCATTCGGTCGATTCACTCTATTACTCACCATGTATTACTATATTAGTTAGTGTATTGGTAAAAGTAACATAGTAGAAGTTTCATCAGTCTTTATTGTGTATTGCAGATATTAATATGTATTAATGTATTAAATAGATGATTTGATGATAACCTGGGCACATTAAACTTGTTATATTCGAGAGTACTTGACTCATATACACCTATATGTACCACACTAGTATACAAATTATGTTTAAATTAGTATATCAGTACTGCCTAACTGCAAAACCATGAATTCCTGCAGACACACACACACACACACACACACACACACACACACACACATATATATATATATATATATATATATATATATATATATATATATATATATATATATATTAGGTAACATTGAGATGTTATACAACTTATGTCACAAATATGAAATTAGAAAAATTCTACCCTTGTATTGAAATTTGTTCTTTACTAATTTTTTCCTCAAGGTGGTCATTCTCATTCTGCACAAAGGATATATTAATCCTATAATGATGCCAAGAAGTAAACTGGTGAAAGTGAACTTATACTTTTAAATATGTTTCTATTTTCAAACCGTAAATAGGATCACTATTCCTTAGTAAGTAAATACCCATTTCACACTATACAATATGTATCATTAGATAATAGGCACAAATATACATATATTGGACACATACTAATGTATCATATAAGAGGACATAAAAATAACATTGTGTAACATATGATGTATTAATACACTAGGCTTGGGATAACCTAGTCACCATGGAATGAAGTTAACACCTAGAATATCAATGAAGTGGCAAGAATGAATACATCAAATGAAACCCGACAAGTGGATTCCAAAGTCAATCATCATAACATGGAATATGTCCCTTTGTTAAGATTTGAGACATTGGATCTTCTTGGACCCTAGTTGAACAAACATTGGATTTCTTACTTGGATTCTAAGGTACTAGATTCTCTATTTTCATATTGAGTTATTAATTTCCCTCTTGTATTACATGTACATTTTCTAGTGGTGAACCATATACTTCTATAAATCTTTCCTGCCTCTTTGAAAGTTCACCACCTCCGATTGATTATTCCTTGATTGCTTTGAATATTATAATAGCACTTGAATTGATCTATTTGGAGTTTTGACTCCTTGGACTTTGGTCCCTTTGGGCTTTGGCCCCTTAGAGCTTTTTCTCACTTGAGGTAGGGTACGTCCCGCCGCCCTGTGCATAGGTTGTAATGGATTAGTTGTCCTCTAGTCGACTGGTTAAAATAGCAATTAGGCTTCTGTGCCATTCTTTCATAGATGACTGAACACAAGGCGCTTTAGCCCTTGAAAGAAATGATATGATAGTGCTCAACCTTAATATTCAAAAGTTGATCATTGCAAATATTTTGATAATTTGATATCTTGAACTATTTTGAATTGATATCTTGAACTATTTTGAATAGCCTTGTGAAATTTGATCTTGAAATACAAACATTGCAAGATTGTTATTCTTGATTTGACAAATTTCGTCCACCAAAATTGCTTTCTTATATTTGATATTACCTTGAATCATATTTAGTACCCATATTTTGCAAATAGCTTGATATACAAATTTAGTACTAGCTTTGCTGACCCATATTTTCCCTTTATGGGGTCCATGTGTGGTTTTGTTCCCTATGGGAACTCATGGACAGGTGACATGAAGAAGACGTAGAAGAGACATGCGGGAGATGTCCTCTATAGATTGAAGACTATATGGGATTTATATTTCCAATATGAAATTCTTATGGATAAGCTTTTGTGACTCCGATGTACAAGAATGATTGTAATAAAGATTTGTTTATAATTTTGATATTATTTTGAAAATATTTGATCATAAAGATCGGGTCTTTATAGCCGTACTGACCTAGCCTCAACATGGCCATGGTCACCACCACGGCCGTGGCCCTTCATGTACTTTCATTCCAGTTTCATAGTGATCTCCACATTTTAATTCCCATGATCATGCTACCCCACCACAACCGGGTTCACCGCTACCCACCACGGCCGTGGTGATCCACCACGACTGTGCTACTCACAAAACCTTGCTATTTTTGCCACTACACTACCCAATCTACCCCTACTTGACCCATTGCTTCCTCCACACCTATATATAGGGGGGTGGCAACTTTAGGTTGACGTTACCTACCCTCTACCACCTCCTAGCTCCCCATTTTCCCCCTTAGCCATTCCACTCCATTTCCACTTTCATTTCACTCCATTTGACCATTTCCACCATCAAAACCCTAGTTTCCTTCCATTTCCACTCATTTCCACCATCATTCCATGCCTCTACACCTTGAAGGAGAGAGGAGGATGCCTTGTAGCAGATGAAGTTGAGGATTTCCTCATCTACACCGAGCTCCATGGGTTCTTCTATCGTCTTCTCTTCTCTTTTTGTACTTTGCATTGTTATGAGTAGCTAGGCCCCTTGGGTTGGTTGTTCGGGGTGTAAAATGTTACTTTGATACCATGTTGGAGGAAAATGATATGTAAACTTTGTAATTCCTTTTGCTAATTATTATGTTTTATTTCTATATCATTCTCCATAAATTGCTTGTTTGTTTGTTCTTGAAATCAATTGGGAATTTAGGGAAATTGCTTACATGTGTGAATTTTGGGATTTGCTCCTAGGTCCAATTCTTGGATCCCTAGCTAGCCACCCATCTTCCTACCTCATAATCAATTCTCCTAACCCTAGTTGAGATATCTAAGTAGCTAGTTTAGTTGAAATTGGTGTGTTTAACATGGATCTTTCTCAAGGTTAGAATGTGGGTGATTGGAGGCCTAAAACCTCACTTCCACCCCTTTACAAATCCCAACCCTTAATCATCCTAAGATCATCTAACCTAGAAACCTAGACTTGTTTAGACTCTAATTGAATTACACCTAAGCCCTAACCCAATTGAGCCTCGCAAGGGTAGTAGGGAGTGTTAGGGGCTAGTTCCCTTATACAAAACCTAGCATATCCATGGCTAGTTTGTAGCTTAGGATAATTCATTAGACTCTAACTTGTTGTTTGGTTTGGATAATCAAAATGGAATTATAATGTTCATATGCCATCCCCAACTTAAGTGATAAGTGCATCCCCTAAACAACCCAAATCTTCCTTAATTGGTTTAAAACCCTAGTTTCCATCTTGCTTAGCTAGTATTAGTTTAATCAGCTCTTTTCTTGCCTAGATAGCTACTTGCTCTATTCTTGCTAGCTTAGGTCTTTCCTTGCTCTTTTGCCTTCTCTTTCTTTCCTTAGTGTAATTTGCCTTTTCATACCTAGATTAATATTTTCCTACTTAATCAGTCTTAATCTGGTCTAGGGTTAATTTAGATTTCATTGTTGCCTTTAATTGCTTTCTTGCTCACCTTAGTTTAACAATCAAATCACCTTTAAACCCTTAACCCTAGTCTCTGTAGTAGGAACCTAGCAAAAATAACCTAGCTCTAGTGCCCACTTTTCTCTCTATGGATCGACCTTATACTTTCCACCCTCCTATACTACAACACGACCCCATTCTCTTGTGGGATAGTGTTTTAGTAGACATAGATGTGTTGGTCTAGGTTTATAAATATTGAAAGTAAATCCACCGTGTGTTCGAATCTCATGGGGTGCATCTAGTCACACCTAATCGATTAGTGTACGCACCTCTGGCAGATGCACCATGTTTTTTTGGCGTCGTTGCTGGGGATTAAAGGCGCTCAGCCTTGCTAGTTAGTTTTGCTTTGAATTTTTCTACTACCCTCATCATTGCTATTATTTATTCATTATTCTTTGTGTATATTGGTTTACTTACTTGTTCTCATTTGTTTGGTTGTGCTTTGTGCAGGTGACAAGCCACTCGGGAGAAGACAAGATGGAAGGCCAAAATGTACCCCACAAGCCACTTCAAGACTACTTCATGCCTTGCAACTACAAATCACCAATTGCTAGCAGGGTTGATCAAATGCCAGGGGAGCAATTTTCTATTCATCCAGATCATCTTGGGCTCCTACCCATCTTCTACGGCTCAGAGAGTGAGAACCCCTATAAGCACTTGGACTCCTTTCTTGAAGTATGATCCACCTTCAGGATGCCGACGGCTAGTGATGATACAATCCAGTTGACCTTGTTCTCTTTCTCCCTTAAAGATTGGTATGATTATAGAAGGGAAATCATGAGTTGGGAAGTAATGAAGAATTCCTTCCTAAGGAAATTCTACTCTATAGCAAGGTTAACACAAATGCGGTGTGCTGTGACAAGTTTTAGCAAATGGGCAATGAGCAGTTCCACCATGTATGGGATAGATTTAAGAAGATTTTGAGAGAGTGCCCACACCATGAGATCCCTTGGTGGCAGCTATTTCAATCATTCTACTCCAATTTATCTCTAAAGGATGAAGACACAGTGGATTCTTCTTGTGGAGGAGTTTTCATGGCTAGGCCACCTGAGAAGATATGGCCTTTGTTTGAGAAGTTGACTGAACGATCAAGAATTCAAGCTTCTAGCATGATGAATGATGTGGGCTATGCCTTTGGTTTGACACCTCCTATTCATAATGACTCAAGCCTGCAAGTGATGAAGATTCTTGGTGACATGATGAGCTTCATGAAGAACTAGGTGACAAATATTTCTTACCACCCTGTCAATTCTATTGAGTTCTATGGTGAGGAAAAGAAGACACCTCACTCCTATAGCTACCAAGAGCCACAAAGTTTGAAATATAGCTCAAGGTTTTAGGAAGAGTTTCTCTCTAGATTGAAAATATTTGATGATGTTCAAAAAGATGTGGTAAGGCTATAAGAGAGAATAGATCATCTATCTTCCATAACTGCTCTCTAAGAAGAAAAGTTGTCTTCAAAACCCATCATTAGCTACCATAAAGCAAATGGACCAATGCCCTCTTCTCAAGCTTTCTAGAGTCTGCCTCCCATGCAAGTACAACCCATCTACCATTTCCAAGGCAGTTCCAAGCCTTATACTCCACCTCCCTCTTCATTACCACCATTTTCCCAACAATTCACTTTCCAACCTCAATTCTCCCCTCCACCTCAATTTCAACACCAAGTGTCACGTCCACCTCCTCCACAAACACAACTAGCTCCCCCTCTCCACCTTGAGCAAGGAATTGATGTGACAATTCTAAGGTGTGGGAAATCTCTTGAGCAACTCGCAAGTCAAATAAAGGTTGACAAAGCAAAGCAAAGGCAACCAAGTGGTGATACTGTGATTGAAATTGCTGAAGATGATTTAGTGATACATCTTGTTGATTTTAGGATACCATGTACTCCACCTCATACTCAAGTTTCAAGTCCCACCATTCCTAGTGTTCCACCTCAAGTTAATGCAAGAAAGGCCAAAGCCAATGATCCTCCATTCATTGAAGCACTAGATGAGCCACCAGAAATGAAGAGGTGGCAAAAGCACAATGTGGATATTCTTGAGGTGTTTCACCAAGTGAAGGTGAACATTCCACTCTTGGATGCTATCAAGAAAATCCCATCACATGCCAAGTTCCTTAAGAACCTATGCACTGTGTAGAGAAGGTCAATGGGGAGGATATCAAAGAAAGTAAAGTTGACTGAACAAGTGAGCTCCATTCTCCAGCACTCACTCCCCATAAAGAGGAAAGACCCAGGAGCCCCAATCATACCTAGATACATTGGGGGACATCACATAGGCCAATCCCTACTTGATTTGGGATCCAATGTGAATTTGATGCCATATAGTGACTATGTTGAGCTAGGTCTATGCAAGTTGAAACCCACACACTGCACTCTCTAATTAGCAGACCGCTCCAACAAAGTGCCTAGAGGGCAAGTGGATGATGTCTTGGTGTTGATTGAAAAGGAAAGAGGAGCCGTGTTCCCAACTAATTTCATTGTTCTTGACATGGATTCAAATGATAGGAAGATCCCCATCATTTTGGGGAGACCGTTCTTATCTATAAATGATGTTGAGATTCATGTTCACAGCGGCATAATGATAGTCTCTTTCATGGACATGAAGATAAAGATCAACATATACAAGTCTTCAGACAGGAGAGTTCGAGATGAGGATATTGGATATGGTCACTTCAAGAATCCTATTGATCATTCGAGAAGAGGAGATCAAGATGAAGGATTTAAGGACAACCTTGTTGATCAAAGGGATGAGGGACATAGATTGAGTGCAAGAAAGAGATGTATCTATTGCAAGAATGGGCACATGAGGATGCCAAATGGATGAATTATTGAAGAATCACCAAGAAGCCAAGCTGGAGGCAAGAAACTCAGTGCTTGTGGGAGGCAAACCACATAGGTTTTGGAAAATTTTGATCCAACCTTCAATTTTTGATACTTTTGCTTTATTTCTACGCTTTCCAAGAAAACACACACACACACTTGTGTTTAATAGTTTTTGTTTAGTTTTAAGATGTGTAGGTGATAACAAGGTGAATTGAAGGAAATTTGAGTACAATTGAGGGAAACTTTCAAAGAAAAAAACACTTTGGATCAAGATTTGGAGTGTTTGATGTTCTTCAAGTTGAGAATAGCATCTACGAAGACCACCATGGCCGTGGCCATCCACCACAGCCGTGTGAATTAAATCAAAAAGTAATCACAGGGAGTAGGTCCAAAGTTTGAGAAAAAATGACAAGGGATGCACCACGGTCGTGCCACGCAGCACGGTCATGTTGTAGCCCTATTTCTGCAAATTAACGTAGAATGTGCAAAAATTCCGAATCATATGCTAACTTCTCTGAAGAAAAAAATGACTATGCCCCGTGCCTTAGCGACCGTGCATCCCTTCACACCCTCTCTCCAACCCTAGAATCTCTACCAAATCACCCCAAACCATCCCAAATCCATTCCCTACCATTTCTACTATCTTAATCTCCATATTCCACTCTTTTTCATCCACAAAATCCAACATTTCTCTCCATTCCGCCCCAACAGCTCCGTTCTTCAGAGAAATTCAAAATTTGGTGATTTTTCCCCTGATTTCGAGAAAAGATGAAGAAAATTACAAAGAAAGTGGTGGAGAAGACTAGGGATGTCATCTCCTACCAAAGGAAGACAAAAAATAGGAACCCCCGATTACTAGAGGCTGAATTGGATGCTTTGGTGGATCTAATTATGGAAGAAGCCTCCACACAGCCATGATGGGGGACACCGTCGTCGTCTAGAGCATCACAACCACTGCTGTCTTCTACCCATCCCTCCAACTCATCTATGAGACCCTCAGTTTCAACTGCACAGCCATCGATTTTAGCATCCCGACCGTCCATTTCTTTGGCATCGCAACCATTTCCAGAGCCATAGCCACAAGCATGTAGGCAACTCTTACTAGATGAAGAAGAGAATGAAGAGATGCCAGATACATAGAAGACTGAGATACCACAACAATGACCCCACTCACAACTCAAGGTCACTACTGGTAGGGTAAAGGAAGCCAAGAACCTAGAGTGCTTGACATGCAAAGTGATAGCAACTCACTATGCGTGCTGAGTGACGACAGAAGCTATGGGCTTCTACACCTTTTTCCAGGGCATGATGGAGAAGATGGGACTATTTGATATTCTGACGCTACCGCAAAAGTCATATGTTGAGCTAACATGACAATTTTTCACCACATTAGAGAAAGTGACTAATGATGGCAAAAATTCTATTAGAGTGATGATTGGGGATAACAAGTGGGTGATAACTCAAGGATTCTAAATTAGATTTTTGCCCCCAGTGAAGAGATGGAAAACACCCTAGATAGAGGGAGGACAAAGAACGACTCCATTTCCACATATCCTGCAATATGGAAACACTTCACCGGACAGAACATATTTATAGCAGGGAAATCAAAGACTAGTGCCATTCACAATCCATTCCTCTGATATGTTCAGAAGGTGTTGATGAACACCATCTTTGGCAGGTATGAAAACCAAGGCAGTTGTACAAAGAAGGATTTGTCTGTACTTGGTTGGTTGATTAAGGGGAAGCATGTAAACCTTAGAGCATTAGTGATTGAGCATCTGAGGACAATCCCTTCCAAGAGCACAAATCCATTTGTAATGGGAGGGATTGTGACATCTATAGCCACTGCCCTGGGACATGATATGACAGGATACATAAAGGCAGATGGAGGAAAAATGGTTGACTTGCACTACTTATCCCTCTCTTCCATGATCACCATTGTGGAGTAGAGAACCATTTACCAAGTCAACCCACCATACCCATGAGTCTCCTTGGAGTTTCCCTACCATATTTCACCCCTCATGGAACAATTTGGACCCACTCAAGATTTTCTAGATATATTGAGGATATATGAGGAGGAGCATCCCAAAGGGGATGTCATCTCTAAGGTGGTATTAATAGAGGGTCAAGGAGAGCCCTCACAGGAAGTTATGCAGAGACTGGCAGTGGAAGATAGAGCAGCACGACGAGTGAGACAGCGAGAGGAAAGGAAGGGAGCGTTAGAGCCACAACAACACTTAGTGAATACATATGACATGGCCACCATTCATGCATAGTTGGAGGGCATTCAGGAAGTGTAGGATAGGATACTATAGGCACATGAGGGTTTTCAGAGGATACAAGATGCATTATGGTTAGATCATCAACAGATGCACCATCAGATCAACTATTTGTATCAGTTTCAGAATGCCCAGGTGTAGAGAGACCCCCAATGGGGGGAAGACTGGTGGGGATCCATTTCAGGATATCAAGAGACTTATCCCCACCATAGGAAGATTACTGGGGAAACTACTACGCTTACCCTTCACCACATGGAGGAGCACCACCAGATTCCCTAAGAGATCCATGGTTGTCTATCCTATCATCCTAAACTCTAGGATCATGCTGAGGACAACATGATTTAAAAGTTTGGGGTGGTAGGGCAGGTATGCCCTAATTTCAGTTCACAATTCACCTTCTACATTAACTTTTTCTTCCTTATCCTTTCTATCTAGTCTAGTAATCTTTACTGCTTTGTATCTTTGCATGCCATGTAGTTTGCTTTCTTATCATTCTTGCGTAATTTTCAAAAATTTTGCTCTTTTTTCCATGCATTGCATATCATGTAGATTTTTGGTAATTTTTGCATGTTTTAGCTAGGATTTGCTTGTTTACTATTTTAAGTTCAATAATATAGGCTTAGATGTGATTGAAGGCAACTTGGCACCGTTTTGGCCAATTTGGCCCAAAGTTGAGATTTCTTGTCTAAAAGTGTGTTTCAACCCAATCTCTACTTTTTGGATAAAAAATGATGACCTTTGACAAATGCAAGTGAATTATTATTGTTTATTGCTAAATGGTACCAATTCTTGACTTTTTACATGTGCATCACCTCTCTTGTGTTTGTGAATGATTTGGTTGAATTGTGACTTGAGCAAGCTATGAGCGCTTAGTGTCTATGAAATCACTTGATTGAAGTATCAATTTTAGGTGGTTCATTCATGTGGTGTGAAATTGTTGGATGAAGTGTAGGATTAATTTTCATTCCAGAAACCTTATGTTGAGAATCACACCAATGACTCCTCTTTGACCCGACTCTTCACTCACCATATTCTTATCCCTCCACCTCATGAAATGATGCCAAAGTTCACATATCAGCCGTGGCCACCTCCAAAAGTTTGGCATGTCCACATCTACATCTCAACACTTCACTCTCATCACCATGTGCCCTATCTACTCTAAGGGAAAAAAAAAAGATTCTCCTATTTAAGAACATCTAAATTAAGAAAAGATGAGTGCTCTATGTAATAGCACTCCAAAATCTTACCGCAATCCTTTCTTCCATTTTCATACCCATTGAGCTAGGAAACATAAAACCTAGCTCATTTTGCCCTTTCCGCAGCCACTTGGGTCATTTGGTGTGATTTGAAACATAAGGTTGAATGCATGAAGGTGAAACAACACTCCTAGTTATCCTTGATTAACGCCATCACGAAACAGTCTACCCAGAGCCACATGAAAGAAATATAGATAGCTTGTGTGTTTTATGCACTATATTTGAAGTTCATATGCTTTGTGCTCTTTTCATGATTGGTTTGTGAAAGTAGGATAGGAGAGAGGTGGGATACATGTACTTAGTCAACATTGATCTCACTTAGTCAATAATCATATCTTACATTGCATTTGCCATTTCTTGATGTGAAACAGTTTTAGAGAGATTGAGTTGGAGCATACTTGAGGACAAGTATGTTTCATGTCTGGGGGTGGTGATTCAGCCCTATTTTAGGGCTTCATCTTGTGTCATAGTGCATTTCTATCACATCTATACCTATTATATTACATTTATTTCCCTCAATATGCATATTTGTGTAAAATGCACTTATGGACATTATTTGCATCTTTTTTAAGCATTTGGACCATGCATGATGGAAGAGAGAGAGGTGTGATCCTAGTGTTTCTCTACCCTTGGAGAGGCCCAACTTTAAGTCTAATGCTCACTCAACCTACCCCTAGTGGCCAAAGATCCATAGAAGCAAATATGTCCAAGAAAATCTAATGAATCAAGCCCCAATGCAAATGCAGACAGTGCCACGGCTGTGCCACAGGAATGGTTGTGCAAGGACAGCCACCACCACCATGCCACCTAGAACGACCATGCTACAACACTGAAGAATGGGTGTGGTGTTACACCACACGCACCATCACCTACACCCCAACGACCGTGGTGACCACCACGACCGTGCTGCCCTAGCCTCAACACGACCATGGTGACCACCATGGTCGTGGCCCTTCATGTACTTTCATGCCAGTTCATTGTGATCTCGATATTTTAATTCCCATGATCGGGATACCCCACCACAACTGTGCTCACCCCTACCCAGCACGTCTGTGGTGATCCACCACGGTCGTGCTACTCACAAAACCTAGCTATTTTTACCACTGCACTATCCAATCTACCCCTACTTGACCTAGTGCTTCCCCCACACCTATATATAATAGGGGGTGGCAGCTGTAGGTTGAGTTCAGCTACCCTCTACCTCCTCATTTTCATCCCTTATCCATTCCACTCCATTTTCACCTCCATTTCACTCTATTTCACCATTTCCACCATCAAAACTCTAGTTTCCTTCCATTTCCACTCATTTCCACCATCATTCCATGCTCGTACTCTTGGAGGAGAGAGGAGGACGCCCTACAATAGCTTAAGTGGAGTATTTGCTCATCTACACCGAGCTCCATGGGTTCTTCTATCTCCTTATGTTCTCTTTTTGTACTGTGCATTGTTATGAGTAGCTAGGCCCCTTGGGTTGGTTGTTTGGGATGTAAAATGTTACTTTGATACCATGTTGGGGGAAAATGATATGTTAACTTTGTAATTCCTTTTGCTAATGATTATGTTATATTTCTATATCATTCTCCATAAATTGCTTGTTGGTTTGTGCTTGAAATCAATGGGGATTTTAGGGAAATTGCTTATATGTGTGAATTTTGGAATTTTCTCCTAGGTCCAATTCTTGGATGATTACATGTGGAAAGTGATGATTACACTGTACAAGGAGCCAACCAGAGTTGTATCAACTTGGGATGAAGTATCCCTAGAGAATGCATAGCTCAATGGCAAAGCAATTTGCATCCTCTATGCAGCCCTCACTCCATCTGAGTTCAACCACATATCCTCATGGGATACAACCTATGAGATAAGGGAGTAGTTGTTCATCAATTATGAATGCACAAAGCAAGTGAAGGACTCAATGATTTACATGTTGAACAACCTCCTAGAGAACTTCAAGATGGGGAAGAAAGAAGGAGTTGTTGAGATGTACTCAAGGTTCAACATCATTATCAATGACCTAGCTTCTTGGGGACATACTTTGGATAGAGGAGCAATCAACACAAAGATCTTGAGATCTCTTCCAAAGAGATGGGAGTAAAAGGTGACCTCCATTGAGGGAGTAAGAAGTCTTGGTGATATTCCAACCGATGAGCTTATTGGCAATCTACAAGCTCATGAGCAATGACTTGACAAGAAAGAAGAGTAAGCAAAGCAAGAAGAAAATGAATCAAGGAAGATCAAAGATAGTGCCTTCAAATATCAAGTGGAGTCTCTCATCCTTCAACAACAACTTTCTAGATGAACCTCTCCCTCCTCCTGTAGTGAAGATGATTTCCCTAGTGAGCATGGAGCCAACTTATCAAAAGGAAAGCACTTCAAAAGGAAGAAATCTTCTTCATCTACTCCAAGTTGCTACAAGTGTGGTTAAAAAGGACACTACAAGAGTGAATTTCCTAAGGCTAGAAAGTCACATCACAAGTGAAGCTCTAAGAAGGAGTAAGAGTACAAGAAAGATAGAAAATACAAGAGGAAGGACAAGAAGGAGAGGAGGTACAAAGACATATCTCATGCAACTTGGGAAGGATCATTCTCTAGTGGCTCAAGCTTTGATGAAGATCGAGAGTGCGACCTTGCACTCATGGCCTCCACAAGTGAAGATATTGGTTAAGTAAGTGAGGTAAGTTTGTATGAGTTAGTTAAAGAAACTCTTATTGACATGCTTGCTACTATCAATTCTTCTTATTCTGATTGTAAATCTAAACAGAAGAGGTTGCATAAAATCATTGATGATTTGTATGCTAAACTTGATATTATTGAGAAAAATGAGAAAATTCATCTTGAGAGCATTGATTCCTTGCAAGGGAAATTTCTTGATCTTGAGCTCCAATATAATGGATTTGAAGTATAGAATGGTGTCTATCTTAAGAATATTACAACCCTTAAGGAAGATAACCAAAAGTGACTGAATGAGCTTGAGTTACTTAAAACTAAAAATGTTGAACTTAAGCTTGTTATTGATGCTCGTAGAGACAAGAGGGATGTTTATCTCAAATAAATTCAATTGCTTAAATCTAAAAATGCTATACTTGGTCAAGTTAATGATTTATCTCATAGACCTATTTTCGTAGTAATGATGTTGCTTCTATCTCTCTTGAAAAGGATTCTTATATGACTAAAGACCTATATTTAGAGACTGACCTTATTCATGCTAGAGATGATCTTTCTAGCTTGTCTTCTATTGTAATATCACTTATTGATGAAAATCACAGACGTAGAGCCTCTCTACAGAAAATTCCTAAAAGGGAAAAACTCCCTGGATGAAATCCTTGACCATTCTACAAAAAAAAGTGGTACTAGTGGTTTGGTATTTGTAGGGGGGGGGGGGCTCCAAAGGGCAAGAGTAAAGACAAAGGTAAGAAAAAGAGTAAGGAAACTCCTCTTTTCATTGGAGAGTCTTCTGGCTCTAAGAACACTATGATTTTCTCTCATTGCAAAAGTGGCGATCATTATTCGACTTATTGTCTTCACAATTCTAAGGGGACCAACCCAAAGATGAAATGGGTCCCCAAACTAACATCAGATCCCAAAGTTTGAGTTGGGAACCGACACTTTCCTTTGTAGGGAAAAGGATAATGGATTGTTGATAGTGGTTGGACAAAGCACATGACAGGTGATATAGGCCATTTCAACAATTTCACAAAGAAGAAAGGGTAATTTTCATTGACAACAACAAAGGGAAGGTAAAAGGTGAGGGTGATGTAGGTGAATCCTTGTGTATCAAGAATTTTGTCAATTATGTGATAATGGTTACCTTGTGCTATTTACTTCTTTTAAATGCTTGCTTCTGGATTCCCTCACTTATAATTTCATATATAAGGGAACTAGGAATGTTAATCTTTATGTAATTATGCTTGACTTTATTAATCCTATTGTTGTTAGATTCATTGTAGTCAATTTAAATGATATTTTTTTCGGCATCATTGGCTAGATAATGTAAAAATGCTTCAACTGAAATAGTTCAACAAAAAGGACTTGGTCAAGGGACTTCCCAAATTGGATTTTGAAAAGGATGAGGAACACCAACCTTGTACCTAAGAAAAGAAAACCAAGTGCTCCTTCATATCCATAGGAGTCCTTAGCACCAAGAGGGCTCTTAAACTTCTCCATATTGATCTATTTGGTCCTATGAGAACTCAATAGCTTTGTGGTTCCAAGTATTGTCTTGTTATTGTTGATGATTTCTATAGATATACTTGGACCTTCTTTCTCATTTCTAAGAGTGATACTCTTGATGTTTTCTCTACCTTTTGCAAATGAGTTGAAAATGAAGCTTCTTGTCAGAGTGTTTCCATCCGTAGTGATCATGGAGGAGAACTTGAAAATGATCTTTTTGAATGCTTTTGTGAAGAGTCTAGATATGCACATAACTTTTCTTCACCTCAAACACCTCAACAAATTGGGTTTTAGAGAGAAAGAACATGTCACTATAGGAAATGGATAGGACCAAGCTTTTAGAGTATGACACTCCAATGAAGTTTTGGGCCTAAGCCATTAGTACTTCATGTTTTCTGCAAAACTGAGTTTTCACCCATCCCTCTTTGAGTAAAACCCCCTATGAGCTATTGCAAGATAGGAAGCCTTCTATCGAGTATTTTCACATTTTTGAGTGTCCTTGTTTTGTTTTGAACACAAAGTATTCTCTGAACAAGTTTGATCTGAAATCATACAAGGCTTTCTTTCTTGGCTATAGAACTACTAGCAAGGCATATAAAGTGTATAATGTTGATTTATCTAAAGTAGAAGAATCTATTAATGTCAAAGTTATTAAGACTAACCCCTCTATTTCCAAGGATATTTCTAGTGATGATGTTTCAAAAGAAGTAATTCCTATCTTGAAGGAACTCAACATCACCCAAAAAGTAAAAGAGGTGGCCACTCAAGAAGAAGAGATAGATGAAGAAAAGAAGGATCCAACACCCCGATTTGCAAAGAAATCAACCTAAAGAGATAATCATAGGTGATCCCCTTTAAAGAGTGAATACGCGGTCTGCCTACAACGAGGAACAAGAAAATGATGCCTTCATCTCACAACTCGAGCCAAAGAACGGAAAAGAAGCTCTTGGGGATGATGAATGGATCCTAGCCATGCAAGACGAACCAGAGCAATTTGAGAATAACAAAGTGTGGAATCTAGTGCCATGACCATGTGATAGAAAGATCATTGGTACCAAGTGGGTCTACCGCAACAAGCTAGATGAAAGAGGCAAGGCGGTAAGAAATAAAGCAAGGTTAGTGGCTCAAGGCTACAATCAGTAGGAAGGCATAGATTTTGATGAAACATATGCACCTATAGCTAGACTCAATTTCATTCGTATGTTTCTTGCTTTTTCTAGTTACAAGAATTTCCTACTATATCAAATGTATGTTAAAAGTGTTTTTTTAATGGTACAATTGAGGAGGAAGTGTATGTTACACAACCTTTAGGTTTTGAACATGATAGTTTACCTAACCATGTTAATCTATTACAAATAGCTCTCTATGTCCTCAAACAAGCATCTCAAGCTTGGTATGAGAAATTAAAAAACTTTTTATTGGATCATGGGTATATCATGGGAAAAGTGCATTCTACCTTATTTCTCAAACACACTTCTAACAATTTTCTTATCATTCAAATGTATGTTGATGATATCATTTTTGGAAGAACTAATCTTGATCTTTGCAAGGATTTTAGTGATCTTATAATGAGTGAGTTTGAGATGAACATGATGGGAGAGCTTACTTTCTTCCTCAGTTTTCAAATCAAGCAAACTAAAGATGGGAACTTCATCAATTGAGGCAAGTATACAAGTGAGCTACTTAAGCACTTTGGGATGGAGAACACCAAGCCAATGAAGACCCCCATGTCAAACACCACCAAACTTGATAAAGATGAAGAAGGTGAGAAAGTGCATGAGAAGCTCTAATAGAGGTATGATTGGAAGTTTACACTTTATTTAACTACCTCTAGACCTGACATAATATTTAGTGTTGGATTGTGTGCTTGCTTTCAATCAAATCCCAAGAAATCAGATCTAATAGTTGTTAAGAGGATTTTAAGGTACTTAGCCAAAACCTAAAATTTTGGAGTATGGTATACCCAAGTCAAGGGACTTTACTCTTACTGCTTATAGTGATGTTGATTATGCAGGATGTTTGATTGATAGAAAGTGCACAAGTGGCACTTGCTTCCTCCTAGGACCATTCTTGGTGTCTTGGTTTTCCAAGAAATAGAGCACATTGGCTTTATCAACTACCGAGGCTGAATACACTGTATCCAGGAGTTGTTGTACAAATGCTCCAAGACTTTAACATTTATTTTGATGCTTCTCCTATCTATTTTGATAATACTAGTGAAATCAATTTATCTTACAATCCTATATTGCATAGTAGAGCCAGGAAAATATAGGTTCGTCATCATTTTCTTCAAGATCACGTTGCCAAAAAGGATATGTATATCACACATATGGACATAGAAAATTAGTTGGTGGACATTTTTACTAAACCTCTAGCTAGAGTGCAATTTTATTTTATTAGATCTAAACTACTCATAACTACTTTGGATGAATCTGGTGTGCCTTCTAGCTAGTTTCTATCTATACTATATGCTTTGCTTATGTATCGATCACCCTTGCTTGCTAAAGTGCTAAAAGTTTCATGTTCTTTTGCCTTGTTTTTTTACTTGTTTTGGGTATTTTTCACAAATGCTTGTTTTATCGCTAAATAGTACCCAATGATGAGTGATATGTGCCTAAGTATGTCTAACATACAAAATGGACTAGAAAAATAAATTTAATGAGCACTCAAATGGCTAGAAACTAATATTTCTAAGTTTGGGACAAAATCTATGTCGGTCGAGTTTCCCAACTCAATCAATTGGTGGCCAAGTGCTTTTGTAATAAACCATTAGATTGAGTTTCCATCTCACAGAACTCAATCTATGGCCAAGATGGAGAAAACCTTAAGTAGGTTTCAGTTGATTATTCTCCCTCTCAACTACAGAAAAGTTGATTGATTCCTCATCCAGCTCTCTCAAGCTCTCAACCCTAGCCTCAACCTTCCCTCTCCTAGCCCTATCTAGCCCTTGTTTGACCTTCCTAGATCCTTTTATTATCTTCCCTATTTGGTTAAGGTGGTGATATTCTCCAATTTCGGCTCCCATTCCTCTCCATTTTGCCTCCATGGCTTAAAATAGAAGAAAGAGAGCCGCCCCTATTGTAGTTCCTTCATCCTAATCCAACTCTCACCTCATTTCATATGACAATACCTTCTTTGTCTCAATTGAAGCTCTAAATTGGTACAAGGATCTCCTTCCTAGGAACCCCTTTCCCTTCCATGCTTTGTTTGAGCCTCTCCCTGCTAAGCAAAAAGCCATAGATGAGGTAGCCGAGTTGTGTTATGATCATCACCTAGCTTCCCTGAGTATTGAATGTCGCTGCTTCCACAATTCCATGCCAAGCACTAAGGTGGTTCATGAGTTCTATGCTAGTCTATCATGGAATTATGACACTCTTGTACCCTCACCTAATACTCAAGTGATTATCACTTCCATAATTTCTGGTAAGAACTTCACAATCTCAGAAGATACCTTGAATATGTTTTTCAATGGCATTGAGGTAACTGACACTTGGAGGAAAGACTATCATAAGTATTTTGACCTCCTTGATCCTTAGGCTTTCTACAAGAAATGTGATACCACTCTCCCTAACATTCATACTTTCTTAAAGAAACCTCAAACACCCTATAGGGAGAAATCCACCATCCCATCCTCTACCTTGGATCTTTAAAACCACATTCTCACTTTGGTAGTCAACTGCAATATTCAACCCAAAAAGAATCAAACTGAAATTGCAGAGAATACCGTAGTGATTATGTTTTGCCTATTGAAAAACATTGGATTCAAGTGGTCTAGATATGTTCTCCACTATATGACCTACTTCGACTCTGGGAAGAATACCGGAGGTACCCACCCACCCTACCCGGCCCTTATTTATGGTCTCCTCACCTTTGCAATTGAGAAGTCTCTTTTTCATGATCTTCATTACAATACCTTCTCGGAAAGGAGTCTGTATCAGTGAGACTACAATCAAGAAAAGCTTTTTTCCTACATATTCTTACACCACACATGGAGCCTCTACCTCCACCTAGGCACCTCCACCTCCACCACCCTCCCGACCTACCCGTGCCCCATTTCATGTATTCAACGAAGTCCTCATGGATTACATGGTGCATCAGACGGCGTACAACGTACAAGTTTAGGAGCATCTACATCAAGATCTCTATTCTATCATGTCTTCTATGAACTTATAATGTGCCCATCCCTACCCTTCCTACCAGCCCTACCCAGGTGGTGATTATGCTTCCTATGCATATAATCACTTCTACCTAGTCCCTCCACCTACTTCTTATGCTGCTACACCCTCAGCTATTGGTGGTTCTACCTCTGCACCTACCCCTGAAGTGCTACCTCTCCTTGTTGGTCCCATAGCTACCTTTCTAGTAGGCCTTGGTACTTTTTCTCCCACTTAGCCTCAGGCCAAGGAGCTCAATGATATTGACATGACTTGGGATGAACAGAATTCCATGTGGCCCGATTGTGGTTTTAGTCCTTCTTCTGAAGAGGAGATGCCCAACCAGGTTGATGAGGAAGTTGTTGCTGTTGATGAGGAGGCATCTGATGATGATGACAAGGATGGTTCAAATGATGATGACGGTGGTTTTTTTGGTGCCTCTGGTGATGAAATTGAAGTTGTTTCCTCTGTTGCACCTTCAGATGGAGATGTCACTATGAGCTTGAAGGTTCTAATGATGATGTTGATGATGACCCTTTGGACTTAGATAGCCTAGATGTTTAAATGTTTTAGTTATAAGTCATTATATGTTGATCATATATATCTTTCTAGACAATTTTTTTACTAAGACATCTGGGCACATTATCTGAGATGTACTATTCTAGCATCATGTAGTTTTCCTCGCTTTTTGCTTATAGTTTTTTTGAGAATATACTTTCAATTTTGTAATCTAAATCAAATGTATACTTACTCTCTGGTTGACTATATATCATGAGTTGGTGGTATGTTACCCATATTTTGATAATGAAATAGGTTGCTTGTTTCTCTCTCGTATCTGTTTGACGTGTGTTGTGTCGTTGCATGTTTTATCTTGTGGTTGAATATTTTTGGTTGTGCTTTGAGAAGTCACATTTTTATGCTCTTCTTCACCCCCTTCCTTTGTGATAATTCTAAAAGGGGGAGAGAAGTTTGATGTTTGGAATCTATATCATATTGATTTTATTGCATATTTGATCCTTTTCTTGTCTAAGTATATGTTTTATCATGTGACTTGCTCAAGGACCATGTAGTATACATGTTATATAGCTTTGTGTAGAAGGACTAACTATGTAGGTAAGAGTGAGAATTGATTGAGGAGGAACAATTCACATTGTTAAATTTATGAATCCCATTGCAATTCACAAGGCTAAGGTACAACTTTATATATCCTTTCAATATATTGAGGAATGGTTTGTCATTGTCAAAAAGGGGGGAATGTTTACTTGAGAGTTATACATTGTCCATATTTTAATAATGACTTAACCATTCCATTCATATGTATCTAATATGTTTGTGTAATATTGATTTCAGGCACTAGGTACATGAAAAGCATCAAATTAAACAAGCCTTAGCTTGTCCAAGTTCAAGTAAAAAACAATGCAAATGCACTCTTATGGAAAACACTCCAAACCACATTAGAATATTTTTGTAATCATTTGTATTGATGATATGATTTGTAACTAAGATAAGAACAAATCAGGGACACTTAATTTCATCGTTTGATCACTTAAAAATTATTTTGGAAAATTTGTCATGACACTTTAATCGGTCGAGTTTGGATCTCGACTATTCTGCGATGCATTTTTGGAAATGGTTGCATCAGTCAATTTATACACTCACAAAACTCAACCGACCAACTTTAATTCTAACAAAAGTTGATTTTGGTTGATCGGTCGAGTTACCCCAGGACAAAATCGACCAATAGTTTGAAAATTGGCTTTGTCGAACAATGGATTGGTTGAGTTATTTTTATTGAAACTCGACCAAATGTATTGTATGGAAAATATAGAAAAATTGCTTCCAACCATTAGAGATTTTTTAGAAACAAAAATAGATCCGTTGCAAGTTGTAAAAGGGATATTTTTCATTCTTAAGTGATCCCACACTCAAAGGAACACCCCAGCTATAAAAAGGACCTCTTCGAGTTTATTCCAAGGTTGCTCATTCATGCTATCCTTGGTCCTTGCTATATTTGAGTGTGCTACATCCCTTTGATCCCTTTTTTGTATCTCATTTGCAAAGCATTTCGTGATTATGAGTGAGTTAGGCATGTTGCAAGAGAGCTACCTCATCATTGCCATGTAAATATCTCCATCTTTCCACTTCCCAATCCCCTTTCTCAAAGAGCAAAGGCTGAAGTGATCTTCTCTGAGTGAATGAGGAGTTGATGTTCATCTTCAAGGTTTAAGAAGGTGTGAAGATCTTCTCCAAGTGAAGGAGAAGGACAATGCGGAAGATCCAAGAAGAGTGGGTAATCCATGTGAGGCTAAAGACTTGATGTAAGTGTGGGTAAGTCCTTGGTGAAGACTGAAGACATCTTGATCAAGTGGGTAAGTCCTTGTGTAGGTTGAAGACTCTTGTCTTGGATATGTAAGCCCTTGTATGTAAGATGGTCTTCTTGTATTTCTTATAATGGAATATAAGTATACATGTGTTGCAAAGTCCTATAGGTTGACCTCTCTAGGTAGTGTATTGACAATCTCCTAGTTTGGAGATTGGAACCACTCTAAATGTAACATCGTAGAACTAAATGTCATTATGCTTATATATATCTCTATTAAAAAGGTAATTATCAAGCTCCTTTCTTTTAAGAGCATCTTTGATACTTTATTGGTATTTTTTAGTTTTGAGTTTTATTGATATTTTTGGTAAAAGATGTGGGTATCATTGAGCATGTCATAATAGAAACTCTATGATCTCCACAATGTTAAAGACTCTTTCTTTTACTAAGATTCATTTGGCATCATAGGTGGTTTCATGCTCAGGGAAACTCCCTCTATCATGTGCTACTTAGGCAATTTGTCCATAATTTGTACAAGACAAATGAGTCTTGTAGATCTTTCATGATGCCTATTTCAAAGATGGTATTGATGCCATGTCCATCAAACATTTATTAAGCATCCTCATTTTTCATCCTTGCAACTTAATAATCTTCCTCCATGCACTGATGGATCCACTCATTTGAGTTTGTTGGGCACAGTGAGTCAAAAATGGTTGTGGTTATTGTCAATATATCTAGATCAAACTGTCTCTTTATCCCTTTGGGAGTTGGGTTACATTCCTTCCCATGTATTCATTGATTTCTTCTAAATTTTAATAATGTATGGGACCCTAAGGTCCTTTTCATGCCCTCATCATTCCATCGATTGAAGTCCCTTAGGCATGATGATTCCACCATGAGTGTAGATGTAGATCCAATGAAATAGGTTGAATTGATGGTTGTCATATTTCCTTCTTGGGGGGGATGGGATGATTAGTGTATATTCAATGTCATTGAAAACATTCTCAACTGATGAGATGTTCATGTCCAAGGAATGTTCATTGTTCTGGGTTTTCTAAATGCCATTGACAACTTCAATGATGAGGTTGATTTCCCTATTAGAGGTTTCAATGTCATGGTACTCGTCATGTTCTTTGTTGTCAACCTCCCAAATGAGGTTTGATATCATCACATGGAAAATGTATTTGGTTGTGTTTATAATTTCATCAATTATGTCTAAAAGGTTTAGGGGAAGTAGGGGTGAGAATATTTGTGCTTGGGGCCTATGTCCCCCTTTACAACACCCTATGCAAACCTCTTTATCATAGGGTGTTTGTTGAGCCTCCCTACATAGATTTAGGGAAGGAGTTTTTAGTCGAGGTTTCCTTGAGTTGTCAAATCATCAAATGTCAACCAAATTAGAGTGGGTGTCCACTTTGTCTACCATTAATCATGCATGGTAGGAGGTTGGAACATTAAAACCAATGCCAATTCTACTTCAAAATTTGATGAATTGGATTATCTCTATATGCCCTTGACTTTTGGACACCATACCTCGATCAAGGTGGATATTTATCTCAGACAACATTTTAGTAAATTACACTAGATTGTTTAGTAAGTTGAATGGTCTGCATCTTTGAGGTAATATGTAGCTAATGGTTTCCATGTTAAGCATGTCAAATATGAGCCAAAGTTCATATTATCATGCACATGCTATTTTGTCTAATGTGCTAATGGCTTTGGTAAAAATGGTGTTTCCCATCCTATATTTCATATTCAAATAAAGTTAGAATGAATGCCCTTTTTATGTTGAATCCATGGCCTTTGTAGGATGGTTGAAAGATGGGATGATATCCATGACTATAAGCAACACTAAGGGCATGTTTGGTTACCTGGATTTTGCCGTATTGGATTGTATTCTGGACTCCACTTCAGCAAATTTTATGTTTGGTTTGCATGATTGGAGAAATGTGGCTAATCCAGGGATTTCCAGACATAATAGGAATCCCGCATTTTGGTCTCCATCAAAATTCTCCCGGACGCCAAAATCCATCATGAGAAAGATGGTAGACACGAAAAAAAATAAATCCCACACTTACAAAATCCAACAAACCAAACATAAAATTTTATTTTGCGGGATTTTAAGAATGCAGTATTTAGTAATACAGGATGGACAGAATACAATATTTCATTAAATCCTACAAACCAAACATGCCCTAAGAGCTATTCAAGACAATTCGAAGCTCATGTGTGATTTATCCCTGACCATCTTTGACTGTGCAAACAAAAGGGCAAATTTCATAGTAGTTGGTTGGATATTAGTGGGGTCTCTAACCATACTTGTTAGGTCTTGAGGAAGACACATTGAGGCATGAATGGTTTTCTATGAAGAGTAAGGGAATCTTAAGGACTCTGTGTATATCAATGATGATTAGGGGCTTGTTATGATACTCTCCTTCTATCATTTCCTCTTCAGCCAATGAAATTAGAGGTGGGGTTATGATAAACTTGATGGTAGCATCAAGTTCTTTTGGCTTGACCTCTTTGGACACAAAGGCTCCTTTGAAGGTCTTCATCACAACTTTCTTGTTTATCATAGTATTCTACATCATCTTTGATAATGAGACTTGTCATTACTCCTCACTTAGCAATTGAATGCACTTCACTTCCTCAAAAATTTTCTTTGTGTGAATCTTGATAGTAAGAGGTGTATGCATTAGTTTGACCATGGGGATGATGACTCCTCATTAGGAGACTTTAAATTGTTAGTAGGAATCCCTTTTTAGATGGTATCCCTTGTATTTCCCTTGTAATTTGATGATTGGTGTAGTCACCCTAGAACCAACCAATTTTGGTATTAGGAATGGTTTAGCAATTTTTGCACTAGGTTATGTATCTAAATTGGTCGAGGATTTTGATGAAGCCATGCTCATGATATGATGACGAGCCTTTGGATAACTCGGGAGATCATGGGTCTTTATTCTTGAATAGTAGCAATAATTTTGTTCATTTAGCATCAATTGTCAAGGATCTTGTGAATAATATATTATAGAGGATTTTTATAGAGGATTTGATAATGCTTTAGTTTTGTTCGTCTTATAAGGGATTATTTACTACACATTAGAGTATAGGGTATATCATAGAATACCATCATGTAGCTCAAATAGAATGGTAGGAATTTCCATGTTATAATGGAACATTCCTAGTAGTAATCAACATGGGGTGAGTATACAAGAGTTCTTTGTTTTGATGAAGAGTGAGTGATATTCACGTTTGAAGAATATATGAGGGTGGAAATCTATGGTGTTAAGGTAAAAGGTAGCCTAGATAAGGCCTTGAATTATGCCTAGTTAATTTGTTTTCCCTAGCATCCTACTAATCTTTTTGGGGGTTGTGTCCTTTTTGGAGTTCTCCTTCTTTCATATATGGAGTAGAATCACCCTAGCCCTAATTCAATCTGGTCAAGCCCTCACTCATTGGTTTCTTAGAAAGGGAAAGGTGGAAGTGGAGAATGGCGGTCAGGTCTTGGGTCATGGTCTAGGATCACATATGGAAGTGAAATTCTGGTGGTGGCCTAGTTTTTACGTCATGGTTTGTGATCGTGGTGAAAGGTGGTCCAATTTTTTATCATGGTTGATGACTGTTGTGGTAGAAGGTAGTCCAATTTCAGGTCAAGCATCGTGGTGGTAGAAGGTATTGCAATTTTAAGTCATAGTTTAGGAGTGTATAATTGGAAATGAAAAATTAAGGATGTTAAATTTTAGGTTATTGTCCAGGACCATGGTCTGGGTAGGCGAAGATATTGTACCATAATTCTATTGGGTAACGTCTTATGGAAGTTTAACATCAATTGTATTATAAAAATATGGCTTGAATGGAGAATTATTTGGCAATATCCTTGATGCGGAAGTTATGTCAAAGTTTGATAGTGAGTAGCCTTGTGGCACAATCAAGATCCTTGTTCTTGGAGCATGTTGAGTGGAAAGGTTTTTCAAATGCATAAACTTAATAGGACCAAGCATGCATGTATGGATAAGGTAATTTACACACAGAGGTATGACATGAATGTAATTGTGGTTTGTTAAAATGGAAACACATAACTTGCAAGTAAACAAGGGAAGCTTTTCAGTGAGTATCATGAGCTTAGGATCTTACTAGTATGATCAAGTGGTGAGACCAAAATCGGGCAGCCCTTTTGGGTGGATTAGGTTAGAAGATCTCTAGATAAGTGAGGAAAAAGCATGAGATACTTTTAGGGTTCACTCGAACAACATTTTAGTGAAAAGTAGGCTCCAATAAGATGTTACATAATGCCCAATGTAATTAAGGTATATTGGTAAACTTTGGTAGCCTATTAGTGTAGGACAATATGTGGAATTATTTGTAAGATTAGTTGGCTTGAAAGTGAATGTACATAGTTTTTTTCATGATTGTTTTGTATGGATGAAGTTTTTTGTAAGAAATAACAATTTACACATTATGATTAACAAGAAACAATATCTAGGCTTCATGCAAACAACAATATTGGAACTAAATTGAGAAATAATTATAAAGATAAAATTCCCTATAGGTCGATGTGTTTCTATGTGAATTAGGTTTTCATTGACGAATGACATGCATAAGATGGGTTGGTCCTTCAATTTTTTCACAGGAAGCTAACCTATAGTTTGTGGATTTGAACGGAAGCCAATACACCTCGTGGCCACTATTTTCATTAGTGCTAATAGAGTGGATGTCCTCAAGATATTTTGATATACATGATTCCATAGCACCAAAATCTTTAAAAAAATCCCGAACCTCATATAATTATCCAGCATGAGTGTTGGTGCCCATTCAACAGACACATAGGTTTGTAGGGGTGCAAAACACAACAGTATAATCTCTTAGAAGTAATTTAGTCCCATGATAAAAGGATATGAAAAGTAAAGAGTAAGTAGGCAACCCCAAGAGGACATATACGTGTTTTCCAACTTTGCAAAACCAACCAACCATATAAGAAAGAAATCATGAATACACAAGAACATAATGGATCTTTCTCAAGGTAGAATACCTCTTTTTTGTTTTTCCCTGTTATATTTTCTTTTTATGGAGAAAAAAGTAGAAACAAACTACAAAATAAAAGGGGAGAAAAGGGAAGTGTATGGGAAACTTTAAACCAAATCCAAATGTAAAATAAACTTTAGATATCAAAAGAAGCAAATGGGATTGTCTAGAAATCCTCAAAGAAGTCTCTAGACTATTTTGCATGTAGGAGAGATTCTTTTGAATGATAATCTTGGTGTTCACTTGCAAAACTCATATTAAAATGTAAAAATATAATGATACAGAGTCCCCATTTTAAATCAAGAGAAAAATATGAAAAATAAGAATTTAGATCAGAGGCAAAATGTCAAAAGGACGAAGTGTGACTCCATTAATGGGTGGATAAAGTATGAAACTCATGGACAAACGATCAAGATCTACAATCCTATTATGATACCGGACGGTGTTAGGCACCCCCACATTTCCCAAAAATTGGTATTCCTATTTGGAATCTCAACTTAACAAAAATAATTCAGTTGGATATTTTGTTTGAGAAAACACATCAATGAGACAAAACAATATTAGAGTGTGTGAGCATTTGGGGACTCAATGAGACTATAGTTTTCACTCATCATACCAAAACTTTAATATTTATTTTGGGATCTTAGTTGCCTCCGGTCTCCTACGGTAGAGATCTGTCCCAAACAATTGGGATAATATGTGATAAGATAAGAGAAGACAATTATAAAAGGGATTCAATATCAGTAAGATCTATTTATTTTTTTACATGATCAAGAAAAAAATTAGAAATACAACTAGATAAACATGATAAAGATTCTATTTAAGTAACTTGCAATTATATAATGACTAGATTAGCAATAAGTATTTGGATCAATTAAGCTAGTTGATGTCATTGGATGAGTAGTTACAAAAGTAGTTAGAGCAGTTGTTAATAATTGAAAAGGTTTAAGAACATCTTATGATAACATTAAATAGCTAACAATTAAAGAATACGAACATGTTGCCTCAGTCTTATCTTTGCATCGTTCTAGCATAGGGGAGTCAATGTACTAGAAGAAGCAACTTACAAGCATTTGGTAACAAGATCTGAATAAAGGGATGTAGTGTGTCTCTAACTTCAAGAGAGTTGAGAGGGAGGATTGATGCAGTGGATATGGGGGGTATCAATAGTTGTGGATTTGGTTTTGAGGGTGCAACACCTTGGAAAGGACTTTGAAGAACAAATCCTTGTCAAATAAGATAAACTAAATTCAAAAGAGTCAAAGCTTTGTTCTTTGGCGACATTGCCCTAGTATAACATTGTGTTTCGTAGAGCCTTCCACTAGAGGAATGTTGGATTCCTCCACTCAACACCCATCTAGAACATCAGATTCCGTTGGGTATCCCCATTAAAGATAGAAATGTCTTTTCATTTTAGAGTATTGTGATTTTCTAGAAGATTATGGAGATATCTTAAGTAAGAAATCATTTTGATTGTGATGCGGTCAGAAGAATGGGGTTTATCAAGCACTAGAAACCTAAAAGAATAACCAAGTTTGCAAGCGAAAAACTTAGTCGATAAATCTGGAATCCACCAGAAATGGGGATAAATTGCATTTTGTTTCTCAAATATCAAGATAACTCAATAAAATGCAAATTTTGATAAGAAATTTAGCAAAATAGATTTTCAATTTTATAGAAATATTTCAAATCCAAAAATTAAATTTTGTATAGAAATTCAATAAGTTACAACTCACCTCTCCTAAAAGGGGATTTCATCTCAAAATCCAAGACTAGGTGAACAAGTTAGGGTAAGTCTATATACACATTACCCATCTGTCTACATACCAAGGGCTCAACACGAGCAAGAGGAAGAGGTAGCATGTAAGACATAACTAAATTCAAGTCTGAAAGGAATGATGAATGATCATGTCAATAAAATAGGTTTACCAAAAGTCCTTCCTATCCAGGGATATATGTGCCAAGGAAGGATTTATAATAGTTTTCCTTGATTTGACCAGTAAGGTTGCTAACAATCACACTATAGGTTATATAGGTGATTTTTTGGATTTCAAGTATTTATTAATGGGTCTGATAATTAGTCAATTAGAAACATGAAAATGTCATCGAGAGGCGGAAGAGGAGGTAGAGGGGGGAAGAGGGGGTAGACGGGGGAAGAGGCGGTCATGGCAGCATGGACAACAGTGGCTGAAGAGAGAATGGAGGACTATTAGATGGGGAAAGATCCCTGGAGGAAGGAAACGTGGATGGCAGTAGGGCTACAAGCCTGGATATTGGACAACATGCGAATGACTTTCACCCACGAGGCAGAGTTAGGGTTCCGATTCCTTTCACTGGCTTCGCCTTCCAGTACGCCAGAATGTGTGGTGTAGAGAATGACTCCGTCGATGACGATGGAGGAACACAAACGGAGATAGTGGTTAACAAGGAGGCGGTGGTGGGGAACTCAATCGTCGCAATAGTTGGGTGTTTGGTAACCGCCTAGTGGGCAAGCCAACAGAGAACATACAGTGCAGCCATCGGCGGCCCTATTCCGCTGATAGACGACGGGCAACTGGGTAGAGAGCAGGATCCCTTCTTCCTCGATAAGATCTTCGAAAGCCACCTAGAAGATGAGGTGATTCAACTAAGAGAGATGGATGGTACCCCTACCATCTTGATCGAACTGAAGGCGGAGGAGAGGTTGACAAAACCATGGATGTACGTGGTGGTGGCCCGATTGCTGGGTGCAGACGTGGGATTCATGACAATGAGGGATAGGATAAAGCTTCTATGGAACCCTAGAGGTCGATTTAACATATACAAACTTGAGTTGGGACACTACGTCATCCAACTGTCGTGCAAAGAGGACTATGAGTTGGCCATGACATGCAGACCTTGGAGAATGTTCAGCTTTTGCCTCGCCGTTTTGGACTGGCAACCAACGTTCAAGCCTTTCGAGGAGTTACCCAAGAAACTGGTAACGTGGGCTCGAGTTCATAGCCTTCCCCTACACCTCTACATTCACACACTATTCGAATATATCGGGAAGGCACTGGGGAGACTCATTAAGGTCGACGACCACACGACCTGCAGGACGAGAAGTAAATTCGCCCACTTGGAGGTCGAGGTAGACACGTCCAAGGAGTTGCGACCCACCATTCTTATCAATGGAGTAGAATACATGCTTGAATATGAGGTTCATCCTGAAACATGTGATGTTTGTGGAAAGGTGGGCCACAGGGAGAAATATTGTAGATCCAAGAGGTTTAATGCTCAGGAACTGGACAATGGGGACAAGGGCCGAGCAACCACAGGGGAAGCTGAGAAAGGTGAGGAGAACTAGCAAACCCAGAAGGTAAGAGGACGGAGTCAGAAGAAGCAAGGGCATGCGAGGCAGGAAGAGGAGAATTGGAATAGAATAGGCGCCACCAACAGATTCGATAACCTAGAAGGAATGATAGAAGAAGAAGAGAGCTTACAACAAGAGTCGACCACTGGAGGCGAAGGCAACACACATGTCACAAATGACAAGGCAACCGATAGGATGATGTATGTACAAATTATCGATATTTTGATATCTAATTTGGTTATTTTCTTTGTCATTTGTGCTTAATTGAATATCTTTTTAATACATATTTTACCAAATTAGTAAAAATCACTTGTGCATCATTTCTTATATTTTTACATATATTTTACATGCATTTTACATGTTTTAATTATTATAATAATTATTTGATTTTATTCATTGATTATTTTATTACATATAATTATTATTTACTGGAGCATAGTCGATACCACCGACTTGCAACTCAGTGGCACCGACATGGCATCAAAATCAACATATAATTTTATTACAGATCGAGAAGGAAACAGCAAAAAGTCGGTGGTACCGACATAGAGACATACGGCCCAGATTAAACGCACTTCATTAATGAATTTAACATTGTACACAATGTTATATATATATATATATATATATATATATATATATATATATATATATATATATATATATATATATATATATCTTTTGACCTAACATGTGGACGTCGGCTAAAAACCACACTATTAGATAGAGAATCTCATTCTCTATCGGGAGGGTGCGAAAACCTAGACGAAAGGAAGAAGAAAAGTGGAGGAACCCTATCCGGTAAATCTTGGAGACATTTTTGCGGTGGAGACGACGGCAGAACATCTTCATCTTCTCCAGATCCCTTCCTCTACTCTTTCTCCTATTTACTGTATCTTGAAATTCATGTTTTACATATTCTCGAGTTATTGTGATACCATGTCAACTATTTTCGGATAAAAACCTTAATTCCTTAGGACCCGGGAGTAGCCTAGGTATGCATTGTGTCTGATTCTTATGAGTTAATATATATTTTCCTCTTAATTTTTGAATATGAATCTATGGAAATTGCATGTCCTTATTGTGCTTGATCACCACAATTTGCTTATCAGATCCTTAATTACTGCTGAAAAGGGGATTAAGGGTTAGAAACACATAGGTTCACCCATTTATCGGCGTCCCTTGGGAAAGGTGGGGCATAAATGGGAGGAGATTACCCAGAGTTAAACCAAACACACCTAACTAATGAATCAATTACTATGAGAATGGAATTGGCTTTAGATTAGGTAGGGGAATTACATTGCAGAAGTTGGTAGTTTCTAGCTACATGCTCTTTATTCAAGATTAAGAGGGAGTTATATTAATAATTAGGGATTAGATTTAGCGTTGCTCGTGGTGAAACTAAAAGTCCTAAGGAATTCATGCCTTCTTGATCACAACAACCTTAGTTAGATTTACTTTTTGTTCTTAGTTAATTAAACAACCAATCAACTCTTGTTTTTGGCTTAGCTGATCAATCCTAATTAGTAATAGTTTTTAACGTCACAACTCCCCATGTTCGATAACTCAGGACTCATAATCACATATTACTTTGACACGTACACTTGCATATTACACACACGTTATACGCGTGTCAAGTTTTTGGCGCCGTTGCCGAGGAGTTGGCATGGTTAACACTATGAAAAGTTAGGATCGGCCACTCTAGGCCATTGTATTTATTTTCCTTTTTTTAATATTTTTTTATTCTTCCCATTTTTCATTACAAAAAACTTTAATGTTAGTTTAGGCATTGTACATATTCATCTAAATATTTCTTTGTAGTTAGTCTTCTTTCATTTTAAAAAAAGTAAAAAAAACACATGGCCCCTATTTGTTCTGAGTGTGGAAATGCACATGTAGGTTATAGATGTCCGAGTCCACCTTCATTACATCATGAGAAAATGTCAAATGAAATTCATCGTGAGCATATTAGGATTATGGTTCAATATGTTTTAAATCACAAAGGTCCTATTTCTAATGGAGGTTGGGGTAGAGTAGAGAAAATGGAAGAAGTTGAGATTGAGGATAAGGAATTAGAGAGTGAGGAGAACATACTGGAAGAAGTTTTAGAATCACCACTACCATGCCCTTCCATTGAGACCACACCCACACCCTCAAATCCTAGGATGTATTTTGAATATGATTGGGGATTTGATGAGGAAGATGAGAAGAATAATGCAAATAAGGTGGATGACAATTTTGATACATGTGTTTGGGATATGGGTGAAGGAGAGGAGGATCCAGAAGGTGCTTTATTTGATAGTGAACTTAGAGCGGAGGAAGAGAGTGAGGAAGAGGATACTGAGAGTGAAAATATGGAAGAATTTCCCATTACCCATCACATAATTCCTTCACCACAAGACCCATCTCTTCATTTCCGTATTGAGGATCCTATATGGGATATATATCCAAATGATAATTTTGAAAGTTTTTGTGAGGATATTAATGAATGTAGGGGAATTGAATTATTAGAATAAGAGGAGGCACAAAAATTCACCTTTGATATAACCCCTCCATTATGTGTAGATAGGAGTGATCCATTAGGGATGGTCATAGAAATTAAGGATCAATCATCATTATGCCTTTCACCTTATGGCTATCTATTTCTGCATGTGCTCCCACATCAAGACTTGATTGTGAGTCGTGTTCATGTTCATGATCATAACAATAATAATTTGCTTTTGAAATGGAATGTCAACAATACATGTTGGTCTTCTGACTATTATTTGTTTTTTATCATTGTTGCAAGGAACCAAAAGTTTAGAAGGAAGAGGCAGAGAGAGCTTCACCCTCCTCCATGACCACCTGATTATTATTGATTGACATGTGTCCATCCTAAGACATTAAACAAGGGAGATTGTGGGGGGCAACCCACCAATCATGTTTATTTCGTTAAACTTTCAATTCTAGTTTTACATTCCTATTTTGTAGTTTTGTGATATCTAGTTTTGATGCACGTAAAAAGGTGCCTTCATATGTGTATTCAGTGTGTAGGGACGCACTGATTCGGTACCACTGATACTCTATCAGTGACACTGAGTCAGTCATTTTATCTTTACACGAAAACTTTGACATTAGCTCGGTACCACTGACTTCATTGTCGGTAGTACCGAGTTCTCATCAGTGACATCTCACAAGTTGAGCAAGCATCAACACTTCACCGAACTGGAGTTCTTATTGGAGGGCATGTCTTCATGTGGATCCCACCCGTCTTTTACCCAGATCTCATCTCACATATCGATACAACTATTCTATTTGTTTTCGTATGCTTTTGACATTGTAGACAATGTCATATTCAAGCTTAAGTGGAGGAATGTAACGATGCTTCTATCTTAATCTCTTGCATCTTTACTTTTTATCATATATCTACATGTTTTTGTTTAAAAAAAAGATTTTCCATCTTTATATTTAGGGTCCACTTCTATCTAGTGTAATTGTGGATGAAATTTAAACTTTTAGTTAGGATTAACCTCTCTTTGATGACGTGGTGTCATTTTTTTCAAAAATGTGCTCTCAGGATTTATTCTTTACACTAAATTTCTATGTTGAAGAGTACATAACTGGAGGAATTGTTTGGATTAGTAAGCTTGAAGACATACTATATGAATGAAAAATCTAACTCAACCCTATGGCTTGTGTTATGACGATGATGTTTGATTCCAAACCAACCAAATAGTAATGTGATCTTTAATGTGAATTCTAGAAATAAACTCCAAGGCTACCCTGTTACACAAGTTGATAGGAGAGGGACATATCATGGTTGGGAAAGACACTGTCTCTTAGTCATGTGATCTCATCCACCTTCCATTCATCTTCATTCACCACCATAGGATGATCAAGTTTAATCCAAGTTATTTTCCTCTTGTGTGCAATACATGGCATGATAGGAAGCATATAGTTAGTTCATTTTATTATGCATTAGAAAGAAAAAAAATCATATCATTTTTTGAGAATTTGTAGTTTGCATAACAAAATCACATATAGTTGCATTTGCATTGCATATTTCATAAGATGTTACATATTTATTATCTTCTACGGTCTTCTCTAATGAAAGAGTGTAAAAAAAGGTGTATCTCCTTACTCCTTCTCCAAATTAAAAAAAGAAAAGAAAAAAAGCCCAAACATGAACTATTTATCTTGCTAAAAATTACAGGGCTGAAAAAAAGAGTTATTGAAATAGAAAAAGAAAAAAATAGGAGAAAAGGAGGAAACAAATTTTAAGTTCAATGCCATATTCTCTCTAAGTGACAAAGGAAGGGATTGTGGATCTTTTTATAAACACCTTTCCACTTTTACTCATCATTAGGATGAGACATCCACTGCATGCATCACTCCACCAAAATAAAAAAATTGTCATTAGAAGTCATACATTCACATTTTATCCATCATACAGGTCCATCATATTTTTACTTTTTGCATAAATAATTTGGATGATTCTTGTGAATCCTATTTTCATACCCACCCATCTTTTCCATCTATTGCTCTGCATGGTAGGCCACCATCATAATTAATCCCCTCATCCATGTTTATATGGGGATCTGCTTGCAAGTAGTTTATTTAGTTAGATCAAAGCAATGTAGATAGGGAGATCGCATGGTGAATCAAGCACGTGTCCTACTGGCCATGATATTAATTGCTTCATATTGATAGTGTTATTCGTTAATCTTATTGTGGACATCTATTATGAACATTATTGATCATTTTAGAGTACTTACTTGTGTAGTGGTTGGCAAGGACCGATTTGGGACCGACTGGTCGAGGGTGATTTTACCACATGTGCTTAATTGAATATCTTTTTAATACATATTTTACCAAATTAGTAAAAATCACTTGTGCATCATTTATTATATTTTACATGTATTTTACATGCATTTTACATGTTTTAATTATTATAATAATTATTTGATTTTATTCATTGATTATTTTGTTGTAGATAATTATTATTTACTGGAGTAAAGTCGATACCACTGACATGGCATCAGATTAAACATATAATTTTATTCCAGATCGAGAAGGAAATAGCAAAAAGTCGGTGGCACCGACACAAAGACATACGACCCAGATTAAACACACTTCATTAATGAATTTAACATTGTCCAAAATATTATATATATATATACATATATATATATATATATATATATATATATATATATATATATATATATATATATAACTTTTGAGGTAAAGTGTGGACGTCGGCCTAAAACCACACCATTAGATAGAGAATCTCGTTCTCTATCGGGAGGGTGCGAAAACCTAGATGAAAGGAAGAAGAAAAGTGGAGGAACCCTATTCGGAAGACATTAGAGACGTTTTTGTGGCGGAGACGACGGCGGAACGACTTCATCCTCTCCAGATCCCTTCCTCTACTCTTTCTCCTATTTATTATATATCAAAATCCATGTTTTGTATATTCTCGAGTTATTGTGATATCATGTCGTCTATTTTTGACTAAAAACCTTAATTCCTTAGGACTCAGGAGTAGCCTGGGTATGCATTGTGTCTGATTGTTATGAGTTAATATATATTTTCCTCTTAATTTTTGAATATGAATATATAGAAATTGCATGTCCTTATTGTGCTTGATCACTACAATTAGCTTATCAGATCCTTAATTACTGCTGAAAAGGGGATTAAGGGTTAGAAACACATAGGTTCACCCGTTTATTAGCGTCCCTTGGGAAAGGTGGGGAATAAACGGGAGAATATTACCAAGAGTTAAACCAAAATCACCTAACTAATGGATCAATTACTATGAGAATGGAATTGGCTTTAGATTAGGTAGGGGAATTACACTACGGAAGCAGGTAGCTTCTAGCTACATGCTCTTTATTCAAGATTAGGAGGGAGTTATATTAATAATTAGGGATTAGATTTAGTGTTGCTCGTGGTGAAACCAAAGCTCCTAAGGAATTCATCCCTTCTTGATCACAACAACCGTAGTTAGATTTACTTTTTGTTCTTAGTTAATTAAACAACCAATCAACTCTTGTTTTTGGCTTATCTGATCAATCCTAATTAGTAATAGTCTTTAACCTCATAACTCCCCGTGTTCGATAACTCGGGACTCATAATCCCATATTACTTCGACACGTACACTTGCGTATTACACATAGGACCACCAAGGTACATAGCACCACCAAGGTCTGGCGACCAAAGAATACAAACATGACCACCCAGAAAGCAGTCAGCGAACAAATGGCCAGTAGGGACCTGGCTAGCACTCCAGGTATGGAAGAGATACTTTCTGTTGGTATGTATGCCCATAGAGCAAGTCATGTGATGATTGTAATGGGATACTTTGTAAATGATTTGAATAATAATAAAGGCAATTTCCGATCTATATGTTTAAACTGTTTCTGAGATGATGGTGTAACATGATAGATGTCTAAAGAATGATTTCACTCAATGACGTATGCTTTTAGGTTAAGGACCTAAACGATGAGATCATACGGATGTTAAGAGTATACATTCTTGTTTAGTCCCTAGTTGGTTGTTATTATGGAAATAACCATAGACATCAATAACACTAAAGACTGGATTGTGTGTTGGTTGATGACAGAATCTCATTAGTCATGGTATAGTGATATCAAACCAAGCACATAGGTACTTGTTAGAGAACAAGGTACCAGACAGACCCACTGTGAGAGTGACACATGGAACCATGACTTGGTAGTCACAGTCAGCTCTCACAGTGATGGTGGTGAGTGTGATTCTTAGACCTGAAATCACTACACTCAACACATGTCATTGGGTACACTTTGACATCATCAAACGCAGTTCTGAAATATGGGTTGTTATAAAGGTGATGATTGGGTGGCTTTGACACATGGGATTTTGAGGGGTGAGTGATAGATAAGGGATTTGTCCCTCCTAAGGGAGTTTGATATCCTTAGCCACTTGATGAGTAAGATTGAGAAAGGCATGTGCATGCACGTGTGAATCAATATGTGATATTGATGTCATACACATCTCACTCGGTCTGCTCTGAGATCAAGGAAATGAATGAATGTTGACAGGATGACTGTTCCATGCCTCGAGTTCATTCAGGATATCAGTGACAAAGGAATTATACATTCACTGTAACACCATTCACAAATTGTAGGATTGAAAGTTGTTCTCCAACTTTCTATTTCACTTGGGTAGCACTGGTGTATGACTAGGCACCGCTCTTTGCTTGTGAAGTCATAAGTGTTATGGACTTTCACTGCCAACGTGAAATGGACCTGCAGGGTCACACACATAGGATTTAACCTAGAAGAGGAGTTTTGTACACAAGCAATATTTAGATTGATTACTAAAGGAGTTTAGTAGTTCAATTAAACACTCAATTAATTGATAGCTCAATATCATAGTGTTCAAGGTGTTGTACTGATTGATTAGAGTATCGAATTGATTGAAACCGCAATTGACTGATTCTGCACAATCTATACTCCCAACCGATCGGCTCATGTGATGAACCGATCGGCTGAGCTTGGTGAACCGATCGGCTCAAGTGTTGAGTCGATCGGCTCATGGACAGGGTGAACGATTGCTTCAAGTGTTGAAATGATCGGTTCAACTGTTGCAACCGGGCAAGTTGGGAAAGTAAGATTGGTGAGAATTTTCCTTGTGTTTCACTTGCCCAATTTGATTGGAACAAGGATTGGTATTCGATACCAATTAGAAACAAAAGTTGGAAAGTCTGTCGGGAACTGACCAGGACCACGAACCGACCGGTTCATGGGTCCCAACAGATCGGTTGAGGTGTCAACCGACCGGCTCAGATTCCCAACCGACCGTTTCAGTTGTGAAACGATCGGTTCAGATTGCGAGTTGGTTGCTATTGTGGAAAATCTCGAACCCTTCTACTCCTACTTTTAGTCCCATATTGCCGGGGATAGAGAACCATGTCCCATGACCCGCCTATATATATAGGGGTATTGGGGGCTTCTCAGAGGACAACTCAGTGCAAGTCGGTTGCTCTGCAAAGTTGTCGTTTTCTCTAATTTTGGTAACCGAGAGAGCCTGAGCAAGTGCTACCCGAAAAGGGAGGCACAATAAGGAAAAGACAACTACAGTTCCAACTAGCAGCAGGAGAGTGTGTTGGCGACTAGTACGCCAACAGGAGGGTGCGACTCCTTCCGGTTCCTTGTGTGACAAGGAGATCGGAGTTCCAGGCGGTCTGTGTGGACGACTACAGAGGCGGGAGACCTCTGTCGCTCGAAGGACAACTGTCAATCTCGACAGTCCCGGTGAGACCAGGAGTCTTCAGTCCCGGTGCGACCAGGAGCTGCACAGACACCGTCCAAGACCGGAGGTGAAGACCGCGCAAGGCGCGAGGTACTGTCGCCGAGCAAGCCTTGGGACAAGGTATGGATTCACAAACTATATTTCCAATTATATAGACGTTGAAGCGATTCCTTTTGTTCTGGGTTTTGGGACAAGGTATGGATTCACAAACCATCTTTCCTATTATATAGACGTTGACGCGATTCCTTTTGTTTTGGGTTTTGGGAGAAATTTTTTTGTTTCTGCTGCTTCTCTGCCTCCCCTAAAACCCAACACTTTCTACTGTGACTACCCTGGACCCCGTAAAAGCGGCAGGCCCAGATGGGGTTAGCGCCCATTTCCTACATAAGAACTGGGAAACAGTGGGACCAAGAGTGGCTATATCAGTACAGGAAGCAATCGGGAGAGGAGCCATATCTGAGGATCTCTGCAGCTCCACAGTTGTTCTTATCCTGAAAATTGCTTGCTCGGAGAAATGTGAGAATCTCAGACCCATATCCCTTAATAATGTTGTACTGAAAGACATATCTAAATTGGTCATGCAAAGGTTGAAGAGGTTCATCCCAGATTGGGTCTCGCAAGCTTAGAGTAGCTTTGTCCCTGGGAGGCGCATTACTGATAACATCACCTTAGTGTAGGAGATTATTAACACTATGAAAAGGAAAAAAAGGGACCAAGGCCATGGCCATAAAGATCAATTTAGCTAAGGCGTACGACCAAATGGTCTGGAGTTTTATCTTAGACACCATTCGTAGAACATGCATGCCCAAGAATATAATCGACTACATAATGGCTTCGATCACAAGGGGCAGCACTTCCATTGCTTGGAATGGTAGGACCTCAGAGACCTTCAGAGCGAGCAGGGGTCTTCGACAAGGGGACCCTCTCTCCCCCTACCTGTTTGTGCTTTGTCTTGAGAGACTTAGCCAGTTAATCAACCAGAGGGAGGATAGGTGGAGACTGGTGAAGTTGGGAGTAAGGAGCCCGGAAGTCTCGCATGTCTGCGTTATAGACGATCTGATTGTTTTTGCGCACGCAGGGGAGGACCAGATGAGCACAATATTGGAGTGCTTCAAAACATTCGAGTTAGCATCGGGTCAGGCTGTGTCTTTGTCCAAAATGAAGATCTACTTGTCCAGGAGAGTGGAGAGAAGTTTGAGGGAGTGCATCACTAGCCTGAGCGGCTTCCAGCACTCGACTGACCTGGGCAAGTACCTTGGAGTGCCCATTATTCACGAAAGAGTTAATAAAAGCACATATGGAGAGATCTTAGACAGAGTTAACAACAAGATTTCGTCCTGGTCGGCTAGATGTCTATCTCTAGCTGGTCGAGTTACCCTCGCCAAATCAGTTTTGTAGGCGATACCCACTTACGTTATGCAGACAGCTAAGTTACCTATGCAGGTCTGTGATAGGATAGATGGTGTGATCAGGAGATTCATTTGGGGTGGCAACCACAAAGCTCACCCGATGGCCTTGGTGGCCTGGGAAAAACTAACTTGCAGTAAGAAGGATGGTGGCTTGGGACGTAGGAGCATGAGGGAGTGGAATCAGTCTTTAATTCTGAAGCACACTTGGGAGATTCGAAGCAACCATAACACACAATGGACCAGTTATATGAAGCAGAGACGGTGGCGGGGTGCCAAACCCTCCAACGTCTCGAGACTTGGGGCAGCAGCGGTTGATGGATATTAGTTCGTAGAGGCGAACTCCTACATAATACTGATGAACGGGGAGTCCATCGATGCTTGGAGAGATAGGTGGCTATACAACAAGCCAACTTTGGAGGAGGAGGCTGTTAAACACATCCCGCAGGAGTTGAGGGACCTTAAAGTGGCCAGCATGGTGGACCTACAGGGAAATTGGGATGTGGGGTTCTTAAAAGAGTGGCTGACCCTGGCTATGGTGGAGGCGATCACGCGGTTGAAACCTCCCCACCCCGATGATGGAGACGACATCCGGGTGTGGAGTCTCGCGAGCTACGGCCAGTTTTCAACAAAATCGGCATACTATAAACTCAGAGAAGGGAAAGGCATTCGAGTTGAAGGGAACTGGACCAAGATGTGGAGGGCTAAGATGTCAAACAAAATCAAGTACTTTGCATAGTTGATGTTGCACGATGCTCTGCTCACATACAGTCATACGGTCAGGCGGAGGCTAGCTAGCTGCAGCAGGTGCCTGAGATGTGGGGAAGAGGACGAGTCAATCCTTCATGCAGTTAGAGATTATGAGTTAGCGAGGGAGGTCTGGGAGCGGATCAAGGAAATCGAGGGCCTGCCCGATCTCCTACTTTATCTAGTCGACGCTGAAGCCTGGACTCAGGCGATCCTTCAGCTGGACTCGGAGATCTATACCACCATGCTCATCACTTGCTGGTACATTTGGTGGACGAGGAATCAAGATCTATTCGACAACATTACCACGCTGGTGACGGTGCTCGTTGGGCAGATCCGGCGAGAAATCGCAACGCATAGGGAGGCTTTTTGCAAGAACCAGTGAGAGGAGGTTTCTAATAACACTCCCGGACGGATTAGACCAGCAGAAGGTGTCATCAAGTTTAACACGGATGCGACGGTGAATAAGGGTCGGGCTTCTTGTGCAATTGTTGGCCGCGATGTCAGGGGAAGATGGATCGGAGGGGCAGTGGCACGCCTATGCACGGAAAATGTGGTAGAAGCAGAACTGGAGGGCATCTTGAACGCTGTTGAGGTTGCCCTAGAAAATGGCCTACCTGATGTTATCATCGAATCGGACTCTTTGTCAGCCGTTAAGATGGTCAATGGAGACGAAAACGACTGCCTGAAATACGCTAAAGCAGTCTGCCGTATAAAACGGCTGAGGAGGCCAGGGTGGAAAATAGAATACATAGGTAGAACGAGCAATGCGGTTGCTGACCAGTTGGCCAAGTCAAATATTCAAAACCAATCGGCATACACTGTGTATGCCTACCCCCGGCGGGGTGCCTTACTTTTATTGCGAATGATTGTAATGGTAGTACTACCATGTTTTCAGATTCTTGCTTAATTAGTGATTGTAATCTTTCGTTTTCTAACCCTCGCATTTGGAGGGCGGGATCCTGACTTTTCTAAAAAAAAAATAGAAAAATATAAGATGGAGCTGCGAGGGGTGAATGGAGTGTGAGGGGCACCCGGGGGAACGGTGCGGTGGGGCCACCAGAATTGGGAGAAACAGACGCAAAGATAGGAATATGACTACTGGAAACACATGGAGTTATCATAATATGAGGAGGGTAAGAGGAAGGATCCAGATAAGGCAATAGACGACCATGGAGGTGGCACAATGACGAGAGTTAGGGTTTCACTCCCCATGGTTGGTATCAACTTCTAGTTCGTCGGCATGCTAGGGAATAAAGGAGAGGATTATTTGGAAGATCAGGAGATAGATGTAGACGATTACACGAATGATGGAGGGAACCGTATCTCTTCTGAGATGCTACCATGAAGTACACCCTTTCATGACTCTGCAAGAAGAGAAACTATTGAAGACACATCTGCAGATCAAATGGGGTATAATCCCTCATTCAACGATGTGGTGGGAGGGGCAGACGCACGACCATTTGGACAACAGAGCAGTAGAACTGACACGGGTTGAAGGAACACCCGCCATATACATTAATGAAGATGCAGAAAATGAACTCACCAGACGTTGGCAGTATGTTGTTGTCATCAAACTTCTAGGGGTGGACATAGGTTTCATGACCATGAGAGACCTTATTAAGCACTTGTGTAACCCTAAAGGACGATTCAATATGTATTAGTTGGACAAAGGTCACTACGTTGTACAACTTTCCTGCAAAGATGACTATGATATGGCCATGACAGGCGGACCATGGAAGCTTTTTGGATGTTGCCTCACTGTGTGGGATTGGTTTCCTACTTTCAAGCCCCCGGACAAAATGCCCAAGTATGTAGTAACATGGGTGTGCATCTTCCTCTAGATCTGTATGTAACAACTTAATTCGAATACATCAGACTTGCGTTAGGCAGACTCATAAAGGTGGATGACAATACAACCTATAGAACTAGAAGCAAGTTCGCTTGTTTGGCTATTGAGATTAACGCAACTCAGGCCTTATTCTCGTCCATACTGGTCAACGAAGTAGAATACAAGATAGAGTACGAGGTAACACCGGAAACATGTAGCTTCTGTGGTAAAGTGGACCATAACGAAACGTACTGCAAGGCAAAAAAGAACCAACAAACTCATGGAGAAGAACAAGTACAAGGCAGTAGCACTAACGAGGAGGGAGACCACAACCAAGATACATGGAAACAACAAAGACAGAAGGGAACTAGGCATAGGAGATATAGTAAGTTGACCAAACAAATTTCTCATGGCCTTGAGATACCTGAAGCTAGCAACATATTTGTTAACCTGGCCTTTGAGGAGGATGAAGACGACACTATGGGAAATGCAGGGGAAGAGAGATTGAAGCCAGCTTGAGAAAGGAAGTGCAGAAAAACAATCCAAGGTCTGGAAACCGAAGAGGAACAAACTAACCAGGCTATAGATGGCCAGACGAGCACATGTATGCACACGGAAGAGATGCTAACCATTATGTAGTGAACCCTGATGTGGATGAGCTCATCCAAGAGGTATTCCTGGACAATAGCGACAAGTTTGTCCAAATAGAAGGCATATAGGAAACTGTTGCAGCTGCCAAGACATCTAAGGAATGATGAGGAAAATGTAGAAGGGAGAAGCTGAACAAGGAATGAGGCAGTAATACAAGAAGACCAAATGCACGTAGAGAAATTGAAATGAACAGAAACACAACAAAGAATAATACAACAGAACCGACATAAAACGACACAGGACATATAGGCAACTCACAACCCATTCCCCCTAGCAGGAAAATTGGCCAAAAAATCAAAATGGCATGTTTGGATATTTTAAATACCAAAATGACTCATAACTTAATTTCCAAAATTATACATTTCTGAGGCAATACGACCACAAAGAGGATGTATTGCTCCTGTTGGGACCAATATGTCTCCTCGGGAGATGTATTGCTACTTTAGAAAAGCAATATGTCCCCAGTGGAGACGCATTGCCTCCAGCTGAGCAATGCGTCCCCAATGAGGAAGTATTATTTTGTTACTTTATTTTTTTACTTTTTTAATTATGATACCATGTACGTTATATATATACATATATATGTTATGTTAAACTGCTAAATGTACATAATATGCATTAACTTATATACAATTAATTATATATTTAAATCATATTTGAACATAATAAAATAATAACAAAATATTATATTTCATTAGTACATAATATTTATAAATTTAGATATAAGTATTTAAAATTAATGGATACAATACTAAAATTATATAGTAACATTCAAAACTATACAAATAAAACAAATATATACATACATATATATGTATATATTTATTTGTAAACTTAGAAAAAAGAAAAAGAAAATTAATATAGAAACATATACCACACGTTGATATGCACAATATATATATATATATATATATATATATATATATATATAGACAATATGTATAAATGGATATATATATATATATATATTTGCTATATATATATGTATATATATATATATTTGCTATATATATATGTATATATATGTATATATATATATATATATATATATATATATATCAAAGCCATGAAATATAATATCAAAAAAATATAAACATGTCAATTATACAAAGTAAAATATACTAGAATAAAAACAATGAGCAATCAAAATATATGATACATATAATTTTAAATTAAATAAAAAATCATAATATATTTGATTTTTATCATATTATATTTGTCTCTGAAATGGATAATAGGTTACAATTATTATTATGTTATTATGATTTATGTTAATATATTATTTTTAAACATAATAAAAAAGTTTGCTTCATAATATATTATGATTTTTATGTGTTGCATTTATGATCATATGCATCATATATTTTATTTTGATTATCTATTGTTATTGTTCATGTATATATACTTTATATAGTTGACATTTTATTTTTATTTTTTTGATATTATGTATCATACCTTATATATATATATATATATATATATATAAATATATATATACATACATACATAGATATACATATGTGTGTGTCTATTTTATGTGCACCAACATGTCTTATATACTACCATATTACTTTTTATTTTAGTGTTTTCTTATTTTTATTGCTATATGAGTTTTCTTTTTTTCTAAGTTTACAAATAAATACATGTATATATTTTCTTTTATTTCTATAATTTTAAAATTTATTATATAATTTTAGTATTATATGCATTAATTTTAAATACTTTTATCGGTATTTATAAATATTATGTATTAATAAATATAATATTTTGTTATTGTTTTATTATCTTCATGTATTATTTCAAATATATGGTTAATTGTATATAAGTTAATGTAGATTATATTCATTTAGCAATTTAACATATACACGTATATATAATCTACATGGTATCATAATTAAAAAATAAATAAAAATAAAATAAAAAAAGCATTATGTCCCACTACTACAGAACATGCCTTTAGCGTCGATTAATTAAGGGCTTTAGTATCAGTTTCCAAGTGACACCCAAGTGGTCGCCGCTAAAGGTGGACCCCTTCGACGTCGGTTCCAAACTGACGCCAAAACGCTTCCCGCCATCGAAAATGCGCCAGCAATGGGACTATAGGCGTCAGTTTTTTACAAAAACCGACACTATAGAATTGTTACAGACGTCGGTTATTAAAGGAATCGACGTCAAAATGCTTCCCACTACCGAAAAACATGCCAGCAAAGGGTCTATAGGCGTCAGTTTTGAAGGATAACTGACGCCATATCTGCTGAACCGACGTCAGTTTTGTACTACTAACTGACGCCATATCCCCTTCCTGCCACCATGGTTGTGCTCCCCATCACGATCATGGTTCCTGGCCAGAAAGACATCCATTTTTTTATCAAAACCACTGCCATATGTCTTTGGTGTCGGTTTTGTTCAACTAACCGACGCCTATGTTATGATTTTTTTTTCTTATCAGTTTGCAGGCCTGCTGTATGGCAAGTCAGCAAGATGAGAACCTGTAGTTCAGTTCTAAGCTGCAGGTTTATGACATCCACTGATATCAGCCAACAACAGGACACAAACCTACAAAATGAACAAGATGAATAATATTATATATATGTGATTCAAACACATATATAAACACATTTAATTCATATTATTTTTTCATCACACACATGTAGAAACCAGTAGCAACCTATAGTTTCATTCATTTCATCTCTTTTCACATTCAGATATATGTAGAAACATTTATGTATTGATCATCTTCACACACATATGAAAATTCATAAAAATTCATTCACATTCACACAAAAATAATTATGAGAAAAAAGTTATTCTTTTTTCATCATTGTCAATAAAATTATATCTAAAAAATCCCACTCTTTGTAGGGCTTTTGCCCATTCTTCTATTACAACATCTAATTCATCTCTCGTATAGGGAGCATGTACATCGAAACACTTTCCACCTGTGTTGAATTCGGCAATTTTAAAGACCTGCAAAGAGAATGACGTATATATATAATTAATAATATATAATAAGATTGATATATTTCATATTATCTAATGAGACTATGTATAATACCTGCTGTATCTTATTGATTTCCATTATGACATGTTTGATGATTAGGTCCATAAATAGCATCACATAGTAGGCACATGCTCAGCCGTTGTCTTGTGTAGCACACTATAAATTGAAACATACAAAATATTCAAAAATACAAATAAGCACAGTTCACATAAATAATATATACATTGGAGTCAGGAAATTACTTTCACATTCTCCCAAATTAGTGACAGATCCTTTTTCCTGGGGACCTTTCCTCCTGCTTTTTTGTCTCTTGTAAAGCCCTACATATGTTAATGTAACCCATTAAATTGTATAGTTAAATAGTAGTGTAGTAACAGATGTTAACAGATACAAAAACATGAAATATTTCTCACGAGAATAATGGCCTTTTAATTGCATGTCCATATAATGTATCCAACTCATTCCCCGCAGGATCTAGATAATAGACAGTGAACATCTTGGGGACAATAACTAGTAACTCCCAATGCCTACCACTACAGGTAAGAAAGTAGAAAATTAATAACTCAAAATCCACAATAAAAATGTAATTTTCTTAAGTCCAAATTATAATCAAAGTAAACTTAGTCGATATTGAATGGAGCTATTATCACTGTCTTATTATTTTTACCAAAATATTGAAAATCATCACAATAGTATGATGTAACTGAATATGGGTCTACATCTACAAAACTAATGAAAGATGGAACCAAAAATCCCACATGGGAAAACCCAAATTCTGTACATATCTTGTGTTAGTGGCTGCAAAATATGTATTACGTATGCATTAATATATAAGAAACTAGATCACCGTATATAAAATAAGGTATATGGATGTATAAACAAGATCTCACCATATCCACAGCTCTATCATAGATGTGTTCAGCCATTGACAACTAAACAACATCAAAGTATCTTGTATAAATATCTTGTTTGCGTATGATTAACTTGCATTAATACATATGCATTAATACGTACGTATGCAGAACTTGTATTACATATGCATTAATATGTGTGCTAAACTTGTATAAATATATTGTTATCATATGATTTACCTACAACATCCTCCAGAATAGTAACAATTATAGGGCAATTTATATCATGTTCGTCGATCCATACTGCCACACCCCTACAATTAGGACCTATCGAGGTGTGTAGGTCCCTTGGAAGCCAACTTGGTATAGCGGGTCTCATCTTTTTGACCTGTATATATAATTTCAGATCAATTGACTCATATATACACACTAAAAAATTAAAGTAATAGAAATGTATCATACAATATAAGTATAGAGGACATCCGTTTCGGGCCACAGTATCACTCTGCCTACTGCCTCACCAAGTGTTTCAGCATCTGGGTGTGTATGAGGCAGTGCAAGATCCGTCCAGTCGGGGAGTACATGTATCGGGCTCACACATACCACACCATCTGGTACTAGATACCCATGAAACATGCACCCTTTAAGGGATGGTTAAGCCAATGCCTCTGCAATGATATATTCTTGACTTTTTAGTCAGCATGGCTTCAACCCCTACAAATTTATGTAAAGAATGTTATATGCATATATACACAAACATATCAACTTGAACAAACTAGCTATTATGTCATAAAAATACTTACAGAGGACGTGCTAGGTGGTGGGTCTGTAGGATTACTCCCAACCTCTGCAGTACGAGTAGTAGGAGAAGAGTGGCCCGCCACAGGTACTGTCTGAGTGGCAGTCTGAGATGCCTGCCACTTGCTAATTGCTTCATGGAGTCTCTGATCAAGTACTTCCTCGACTTTCCTATTAATTAATGAATCTACCTATACATGGATAAAAGAAACACTAGCTTCTGATTATTGAATTCCCTTTCGCAATAACATTATAAAATAAGAGAATAGGTTACCTCAACTTGTGAAAGTCCCTCTTTTGGGACAAGTTTGTGCTGGGATGGACCAAAGAACGCTTTGATGCCCACACCAGCGCATGCACCCCTAACACGCCCAGGATGCTCAGGGTTACCCAGAGCAACTGTCAGTTCATCCCTTGTGCCCTGATGTATGAACTTGCCTTCCTTCCTCTGCTCATGCAGCTCCCGCTAATCACCATCAACAAAAATTAGTAAGTAAACATAACAATAATCAATATCGATCGATTGCTCTAAGAGTTGATTTTTACCATTCTTGCAGCCGCCTCAGCAGTTGCGGGCTTCGGTATGTCTCCCTTCTTATTTTGCCTCCCAGCTATCCACATAGCATGGCGAGGCAGAGGTGCGTGAGTAGTAGTAGAGGACTCTGCACTCTCCTGAGTAGCAGTAGGCTGAGAAGACTCAACCTGTAGTCTTTAGCAAATGCCTGCATATCCTCTTGGACCTATTGTGTGGTCGTGCACATTCAGTGCACGCCTTTCTCATTGAGCATCGCTTAATACCTAAAGGTTAATATTGAATAGGTGAATACATAAAAACATATATTAATTAAATTGGGAGTGGCACGTAATACCTTGAATTCATCTATTTTTCTTTGGGTAACAAATGCCTCCCAGTCTTTGGGGTCCAGATAGTTCCATTGTTGTGTGGCTTCCTTCTTCCGAAATTTATTTTTTAAAGAGAATATAAACAAAAATTATTTGTGTAGAGATAGTGAAATAGTGATCAATGTCTAGAATTGGATATCAATCAAGAACCTCTTATCAGCATCGCGTATGTAATCTCGGGTGAGATTGGTCCTATAGTTCCTTAAGACCCTCCCACAGCGTTGCATCACACATTTACAATGCAACTTTTCATCCAGATCAAATATGCTCTGCAAATTAAATAGAATTTCTATTAAATAGTATCCTAAAAATTAGTAATCTACACAAATAGAATTACAAATAATAATAACTCACACATAGTTACTTCCATATGTGGTCTTTCTTCCCCTTAGGAACTTTATGCCAAGATTCTAGGATAGGACTGCAATGGTTGCGAGTAAGAACCCCAAGATATGAAACAAATGAGTTGCGGTTCACTCCATATGGATTTCCTGCATGATTGAAATCCACAACCAATTTGGGTCCATTGCCCGTTTGTTGTATTAACTTGTTCATCATTGTGATGCCCCTTACTGTGACAAAGTGGAATTTTGCATAAGTATGATGAAAGTAAATTTTTCCCAATTTATGTTCACTCATGATCTCAAACCATTTTTCTTGTCTTCATAATCATTGTTGATACTCAAAATCAAATTATGGTGATCAATGTAGTTTTTATACACATTATAACATCTTAAATTTGATTAATTGATCACTTTGTCCAATGAAGTAAATTTGTCCATCAAACTTCATAATTTGATTCTCAAACTTGTTCTAGATATTTTCCACATTATGTTGAAGCTTTGGTCCAAATTTTAGGTCATTTGGATATTCCTACGATTTTCTATGAATTTTTGAAGTTCTATGCTAAAAATCCCTTTGTTTGCCTTTTTTTTACTCTTTTTCCATGTCAGCAATCCACCTACAAAGGGAGGGGCGAACCCCAACCCTTAGATCCAATCCATGTGGATCCAGGCTAGATCGGGCGGCCACTAACCCGTCACCTACCTCCCGCAATCAACAGGGAGGATGGCCACGAGATCGAGCGCGCCTTGGACTCAAGTTAGACCTTGTTTTGAAATTTGAAGCGAACAGAAAGTTTTCCCTCGTGATTTTGAACTCGACTATACCCACTTTGACCACCTTTATTGCTCTCTCTAGCTGCCAAAATGAGCTCTTTGCTCTCCCTTCCCACTCCGGCGGCCATGGACGTTTTCAAATCTTGATTCAGCCCTGAATCTACCCCCTGATGCTATAAAAGGACCCCCAAGGTCCGCCACAAGCACACCTTTCTCAGATCTCATCCTCGCATGCAATCTCATCCTATGCTCGATTTCTTGCTCTGACCTTCACCTGCTTCTATGAACGGCACCGCCACAGGGCCGCCTTGGGCGATAATGTTGCTTGCCCCCTCTCCTCTTCATCTAGCCCCCCATCGGGTTCGCGGGGCCGGGACAAGCTCGGTTGGCATCTTGGCGTTTTCCCTCACCCCCTCCTTCTTCGGGACCCCCTTACAACGACGAGGTGCACCACCTTGCTTCAGGACTTGCGAGCGGCCACCAGCGCGTGAAGGGGACAGGTCTCCAAACCGCTCGGTCCAAAAGAGGACCCAAGCAGGTCCAAGACTTGGTCAGACCGACATTGAACCGACTAATTAGAGGATTGAACCGGCCAATCACAGGCCTAGACTAGACCCTTGACCAACAATCTACATGGCTAGATCTGGGCCAGTTCTTGCACATCCAACGACCCTGGTTGTTCACAAATAAGGTATTATATCTCCTCTCTTCCTGGAAATTCCATTAAATGTCCAGATCTTGATGTAATCATAGAAAATACATCCTAGCTCCAAATATTACAATTAAATAGTCTATCTTGATTAGAAAAATCCAATGAACCTCTTAAAAATACTTTTGAGACCAGATTCAAAATGTTGTTCGTTGATATCCCTATATTTGATATCTTGCTTATTTAGTTTATCAAATGGAACAATAATGATGTCTAATCTTTTGAAACCCTATATCTGACTCTAATGATTATCCTGAAATACAAATCTAGATCTGATCTAGTTGACTATTGAAAATGAATCATTAGTGATCTTGATCTATTTTTGATTCAATCTTAATTATAATGGATAATGAGTAAATCTTGATATTGATCTTAATCTTGCAAAACCCTTGATATAATTTTGTCCCACCAATCTGATCTTGAATACAAATGATGTTAGAACAACATGATCATCTAAAGATTTGATGATGACTTGGATAATGATCATAAATTAGGGTTAACACATATAATCCTAGAAAACCTAGGTAAGTCATTCACACTCAAATATATTGTATACTTGAAATAGTGTTGGACATATTGGAATATTGATTATGAATGACCCAACCCTAAGGTTGACATAGGAAAAGTGTAACCCTAATCTCAAATATTGAAACCTGATATTCTGAACATCATGATCTTGACCCTTGATCCAATCTTGATGATTTAGGATCTAACTCGAAGGGTTGACCTATTGATCGGATATTATTATACTCGAAATCTCGGTGAAAGGTACGCTATTATATGACTCCTCCTTGATTGTATTGTAGATACTTTTATGTATCTCTTGATTGTATACTTGGCTATTTACTTGGATGAGCTATTGTTCCCTATGATTAGTCTTCCGTTTTCTATACTATATTCTGAAAAACATGAAAACATAAATTGCATGCCCATTATGACTGCCCGTATATTGATAATGATGATGATATTGATAATGTTGATAATGTGGATATTGAGTACAACAACCCCCTCATTTGGAGGTGGGACTTGTACATTGGCTTCCTATATTCCTATGGTGAGAAGGAGCCTAGTGACCTTCCCCATTGCGTTGGGGTAATAGAGTCACAAAATATATAAGCATGCTTCTCGAATTACAGCATAATGGGAACTCGAAATAAAAGTTGAATTGCTTGAAAAACTTGTCAAATAAATGTTTGTTTTGAAAATTGCTTGTTATTCTTTGAAATATAAGTCCTGCCAAGTATACTTATTTTCTTATAAACTATTTTACTTGATTTTGATAGCGTACCGTGCAATTGCATGATTGTGTCTTGATTTTATTGATTTTAGGTAATACCAATGGAATATTAAAATAAGATCGCTTCCACACTCATATACTCTGATGACAAAGACAAATTGGTTATATCTTCATATTGGGTTAGTTGTTCTTTAAATATCCAGTTTTTGAGTTATTTATTTCTTATTGTATATGCCAGTGTGATGAATCCTATCCGGCCACTCAGGGACGGGCGCTTCAATTCCTTTACCACTGTCTAGGCAGTGAGATTGGGATTGGGGTAAGAACAGTTCCGTGACAGTTGGTATCAAAGCTTACACACGCTCCCATATACTTTAAGTAAATAATTTCTCAAGTCTCTTACACCCAAGAAACCCTAAAGTCCATAATGGTGAAAATTGAGGTGTCTAGGCTCGGGGTCCTGGCATAATTTCTCCTATCCGTCTTCACGATGGTTGAGATCCCCCGCTCTACCTGGTCTCAATTGATCCGGAACCGGACCTAAAGGTTTTCTTGTGAAACCCTATAGAGTCTTCTACATCTCATCTCTTCTTTATGGAATATCCTAAGACCCCCATGTAGATGAAGATTAGGTAGTCTTCTCAGCTCCTCATGTGGTCCTTTCTTGTGACTTTTAACCACATGATGTCTACATTATGGGTAGCTTATACATGGGAATAATGAATATAACTAAATCTTGAAAGTTGATATCATGATCTGACCTAAATTTGAAAACTCGATTTTGATCAATTAACTTTGAAACCAAATACTCCCGTATGATCCCTAATATCATGAACACTCAATTTCAGCTAAAACTTGACTATATGCTTCCTATGTTTGAGGTAAATGATACGAATTATGATTTGGTGAAATAAGGATGACTTATACCTTATACCTCATTGTTGATAAGGTCCCTATTTGATTAAGCCCATGTTGCCCTATTATTGATTAAACCTCAAATATAGTTAAGCAAACTTTTACCCTATTGATGCCTTTTGCAATCTCAGTTTCGATATGATGATTATGGGCCTACATTTTGCACTATTATGATCTAACTCCTCGAATGCCCAATTCAAATCTTCAATTTTCAAATGATATCACTACTTGATCATGAAAGGAAAGGAATACAAACATTAACTTGACTTTATAAAACATTGATTTTGAATTTTTGATCTCATGCAATTATAGAATATGATTTAATATTTGATACTCTCCCTATTTGAATAAGCTCAGTTGATAATGACTAATGTTGGTAATATGCTAGATTAGGGTGGTAGTTGACTCATGACTCCCCTAACCTAGGTCACGTCCCTATTATGACTACCTCTAAATTTTCATCTTGTTGATTATTTAGAGTTTGGAAAGGTATCCCCTTTCACCCTATTTTGACTGGTTGACCTAAACCTAATAGGTTTAACCCATGGTTGATACTCGATCTTGAATATTGATTTGATAACGACCTTGATATATGACAATATTGACTATAGCTTGTGGTTGTCTTCCTAGATAGACTTAGGTGTAGATCATTCATCAACCTTGGATACAATGATAATGAAATCTTGATATGTTGCTCTAATATTGCTTGAATATTGAAATTGAATATAGATGAGTGATCTCCCCTAAGTTCTAAATAGGAATCTAAACCCTAGTTTCAAAATTTTGGACCTATAACTTTTGATGCTTAAAAATCTTGACTCTTGATACTGATATATATATAGTATTGTGACTCACGATGATCAAATCACAATAATGATACAAATCCTATGTTCACATTATTTAGATCTACAGTTCATAATAGATATATGACTAATGACTTCAAAATCCCAAATTTTGAAATTTTCAAAATGATGACTATTTTGACTTCTCAATTTATGGATTAGGGTTTAGCTCTCATTAGGACTAGGGTGGGACCTCCCATTGATTTTGGAGCTCAAAATCATGATATTGAAATTATGATGTTGTCTCGAAATGTTGGAATATAAAATCTCATATCATGGATGTATAACCCCACCTAGGTCAATGTAGAAGCTAGGACCCTGAGATATTGGGATTGAAAGTCACCTTGTACACTTGATTCAAGGACTCTATTTGTTTGACCTAATATATGATCTTTGCAAATTTGTGACCAATAAGATGCTTTCCATATTTTTTTTTACTCATATGATGACTTTGGACAATATATGTGCTGACCTTGATACTCATTTGCTTGATGATGAAATGGTGTTAGTACCAAGTTAATTATGATAAAGAACATGGAATCCCAATTATGATTATTGGATTAATTGAAATTTGAGGACATGATTGTGACTATATAATTGAGGATACTCCAGTATTTGAGGATATGATATGGTTTTTGAATAGTTCTGATTTTGAGGTTGTTTTGAATTTTGGGGACAAAATTCCTTTTTAAGGATGGAAGGATGTGACAAAGTGGAATTTTGCATAAGTATGATGAAATTACAATTTTTCCCAATTTATGTTCACTCATGATCTCAAACCATTTTCTTGTCTTCATAATCATTGTTGATACTCAAAATCAAATTATGGTGATCAATGTAGTTTTTATACACATTATAACATCTTAAATTTGATTAATTGATCACTTTGTCCAATGAAGTAAATTTGTCCATCAAACTTCATAATTTGATTATCAAACTTTTTCTTGATATTCTCCACATTATTTTGAAGCTTTGGTCCAAATTTGAGGTCATTTGGACATTCTTACGATTTTCTATGAATTTTTGAAGTTCTGTGCTAAAAATCCCTTTGTTTGCCTTTTTTTTACTCTTTTTCCATGTCAGCTATCCACCTGCAAAGGGAGGGGCGAACCCCAACCCTTAGATCCAATCCATGTGGATCCAGGCTAGATCGGGCGGGCACTAACCCGTCACCTACCTCCCGCAATCAGCGGGGAGGATGGCCACGAGATCGAGCGCGCCTTGGACTCAAGTTAGACCTCGTTTTGAAATTCGAAGCGAACAAAAAGTTTTCCCTCCTGATTTTGAAATCGACTATACCCACTTTGACCACCTTTATTGCTCTCTCTAGCTGTCAAAACGAGCTCTTTGCTCTCCCTTCCCACTCCGGCGGCCATGGCCATTTTCAAATCTCAATTCAGCCCAAAATCTACCCCCCTGATGCTATAAAAGGACCCCCAAGGTCCGCCACAAGCACACCTTTCTCAGATCTCATCCTCGCATGCAATCTTGTCTTGTGCTCGATTTCTTGCTCTGACCTTCACCTGCTTCTACAGACGGCGCTGCCACAGGGCCGCCTTGGGCGATAATGCTGCTTGCCCCCTCTCCTCTTCATCTAGCCCCCCATCGGGTTCGCGGGGCCGGGACAAGCTCAGCCGACATCTTGGCCTCTTCCCTCACCCCTCCTTCTCCGGGACCCTATTACAACGGTGAGGTGTGCCGCCTTGCTTCAGGACTTGCGAGCGGTCACCTGCATGTGAAGGGGACAGGTCTACAAACCGCTCGGTCCAAAAGAGGACCCAAGCAGGTCCAAGACTTGGTCAGACCGCCATTGAACCGACTAATTAGAGGATTGAACCGGCCAATCACAGGCCTAGACTAGACCCTTGACAAAAAATCTACATGGATAGATCTGGGCCAGTTCTTGCACATCCAACGGCCCTGGTTGTTCACAAATAAGGTATTATATCTCCTCTCTGCCTGGAAATTCCATTAAATGTCCAGATCTTGATGTAATCGTAGAAAATACATCCTAGCTCCAAATATTACAAATAAATAGTCTATCTTGATCAGAAAAATCCAATGAACCTCTTAAAAATACTTTTGAGACCAGATTCCAAATGTTGTTCGTTCATATCCCTATATTTGATATCTTACTTATTTAGTTTATCTAATGGAACAATAATGATGTCTAATCTTTTGAAGCCCTATATCTGACTCTAATGATTATCTTGAAATACAAATCTAGATCTGATCTAGTTGACTATTGAAAATGAATCATTAGTGATCTTGATCAATTTTTGATTCAATCTTAATTATAATGGATAATGAGTAAATCTTGATATTGATCTTAATCTTGCAAACCCTTGATATAATTTTGTCCCACCAATCTAATCTTGAATACAAATGATGTTAGAACAACATGATGATATAAAGATTTGATGATGACTTGGATAATGATCATAAATTAGGGTTAACACATATAATCCTAGAAAACTTAGGTAAGTCATTCACACTCGAATATATTGTATACTTGAAATAGTGTTGGACATATTGGAATATTGATTATTAGTGAATGACCCAACCCTAAGGTTGACATAGGAAAAATGTAACCCTAATCTCAAATACTGAAACCTGATATTGTGAACATCATGATCTTGACCCTTGATCCAATCTTGATGATTTAGGATCTAACTCGAAGGGTTGACCTATTGATCAGATATTAATTATACTCAAAATCTCGGTGAAAGGTACACTATTATATGACTCCTCCTTGATTGTATTGTAGATACTTTTATGTATCTCTTGATTGTATACTTGGCTATTTACTTGGATGAGCTATTGTTCCCTATGATTAGTCTTCCGTTTTTCTATACTATATTCTGAAAAACATGAAAACATAAATTGCATGCCCATTATGACTGCTCGTATATTGATAATGATGATGATATTGATAATGTTGATAATGTGGATATTGAGTACAACAACCCCCTCGTTTGGAGGCGGGACTTGGACATTGGCTTCCTATGTTCCTATGGTGAGAAGGAGCCTAGTGACCTTCCCCATCGCGTTGGGGTAATAGAGTCACAAAATATATAATCACGCTTCTCGAATTACAGCATAATGGGAACTCGAAATAAAAGTTGAATTGCTTGAAAAACTTGTCAAATAAATGTTGGTTTTGCAAATTGCTTGTTATTCTTTGAAATATAAGTCCTGCCAAGTATACTTATTTTCTTATAAACTATTTTACTTGATTTTGATAGCGTACCGTGCAATTACATGATTGTGTCTTGATTTTATTGATTTTAGGTAATACCAATGGAATATTAAAATAAGATCGCTTCCGCACTCATATACTCTGATGACAAAGACAAATTGGTTATATCTTCATATTGGGTTAGTTGTTCTTTAAATATCCAGTTTTTGAGTTATTTATTTCTTATTGTATATGCCAGTGTGATGAATCCTATCGGGCCACTCAGGGACGGGCACTTCAATCCCTTTACCACTGTCTAGGCAGTGAGATTGGGATTGGGGTAAGAACAATTCCGTGACACTTACTTTCTCAATTTTCTTTTGCTGCTCATAAAGTGTTGTAATTTCTTCAGGGGGTACATCACCAACCTAAAATTTGATAAAAAAACACATTTACATTATATAATTATAAATGAACATATAGATAGAAACCTCAGGGATATATTCTTAAAACTTGCATTGTTAGGCGGCGCAAGCATGGCTGATTACTTTCAATTTTGGTTTAAAGGTGAGGCATTTGATGGTTTTAGTAAGATTATCTGGTGTTTGAGATAGTTGACGTAAGACTTTATCTTCAAACCACTTAATAAATGTCTTGTTATGCTCTCTAGCAAGCCACATTGAATTGGATCGAGGATATTGTCTCTTGATGAAATTGGTCTGTTCCTCACTATAAACACTCACTTCATTGATGTTGTGTAAAATATACAAGTGACCTTGCTCCAACTGCTCACGGTTGATTACTTTCACCCGTGATCCCAAAATTCCTTTGCCAAAATGCTCCTCAATATTCTTGTCATTCACAAGAGCATCGTTAGCACTCAGAAAGTCATTGCAAAAATCTATAACCTATCTCGCCACATAACCCTCAATAATACTCCCTTCAGGCCCATAACGGTTTCAAACATCACCTTTAAAAATGCTCATGTATCGTTCAAAGGGATACATCCAATGCAAGAAAAATGGTCCCAAAATTTTCACTTCCCTCATCAATTGGACAACAAGATGTACCATGATACAAAGAAAGAAGGAGGAAAATACATCTCAAGATGACATAGGATAATAACCACTTCTCTTTGCAATTTATCGGGAGTATCATGGTCAATAACTTTGTTGCACAGAGTGTTGAAAAAGAAACAAAGTCTGGTGATTGCAAACCATACATGCTTCGACAATATAGATTGAATTGCCATGGGCAATATTTTTTGCATTAGAGTGTGACAATCATGAGATTTAAGACCTATCAACTTCAGATCTTTCATTGATACCAATGTACGGATGTTGGATGAGTAACCATGTGGAACCATAACATTTACCAAGCATTAACAAAAAGTTTTCTTCTCCTTTCTAGACAACGTGTAACAAGCGGGAGGTAAGTATGTTCTCTGATCGCTACTAACTACTTCTGTTAATTCTGTCCTTATTCCCATTTCACGTAGGTCCATTCTAGATTTTATCCCATCTTTAGTCTTACCTAGTATATTCAACAGAGTACCGATGACACTATCACATACATTTTTCTCGACGTGCATGAGATCGATACAATGTCTGACTGTCAAAGAACTCCAATAAGGAAGATCCCAAAATGTTGACTTCTTCTTGAATAAAGACTTGTCACTCCGTGTGGCCATCATACATTGTGATCTCTTACCAAATTCATTGGTGATGCATTTTATTCTTTCATAAACATCCTCCCCTGATATAGGTTTAGGTACACTCTGTTCCTCATTCTGTCCATTGAATGCTTTGCGCAACCTACGATACGGATGAAATTTTGGAAGAAACCTTTGATGACCAAGATATATAGTCATGCCTCCATGTTTTAGTCATATTGAATCAATGTTCTCTTCACATATAGGACATGCTTTAGATCCTTTGACACTATATCCAGACAAATTCCCATACGCTGGAAAGTCATTCACTGTGCAAAAAAACATAGCGTGCAAATGAAATGTCTCTCTTCGTGAAGCATCATAGGTCATCACACCTTCACCCCAGAGGTTATTCAAGTCATCAATCATAGGTTCAATATAAACATCAATATCATTTCCAGGTTGTTTAGGGCCCGATATCAAAGACGACAACATAACATACTTATTTTTCATACACAACCAGGGAGGAAGATTGTATATAACAAGCATAACTAGCCAAGTGCTATGTTGGCTGCTCAATGTCCCATATGGATTCATCCCATCTGTACAAATCCCAAGTCTTAGATTCATGTCTTCTTCACCAAATTCAAGGTATAATAAATCAATCTTCTTCCACTGTGGGGAATCAGACGCATGTCGTAGGATCCCATCATTATTTTTCTTAGCATCTGCATGCCACCTCAAATTCTTTGCATCTATAGGATTGGCAAACAAGCATTGCAATCGTGGTATTATAGGTAGATACAACATCACCTTGGCAGGAGAACAAGTTTTAGACTCCGCCAAAGTCATCAATGTATACCTTGACGCGCCACATTTTAGACAAGCTTTCAAATCCACATAGTCCTTTTGAAATAGTACACAATCATTGGGGCATGCATGTATCTTCTTGGCCTCCATTCCCATTGGGTACAACAACTTCTTTAACTGGTATGTTGAGATTGGCATCTCGTTTCCTTCAGGAAGAATTTCTTTAAACAAAGACAACAATGACGTGAAGCTTTTGTCGCTCCATCAATTGTTAGCTTTCAGTTTATACAATCTCAACACAGTGCTAAGCTTCGTAAACTTACAACTTGTGTATAACGGTATCTCAGCATCATGCACAATGTTTCTAAACATGGGAGGTGGATCGGTGTGCTCTACCCCACAACTATCCAACATCGCATCAATGATGTCTACTGGAACTGGTTCGTTTACATCTATGTCATCGAAGGCAATTTCTTCTTCGACATAAGCACTGCTATCGACATCCATTGATTTAAGGTTTGAAATCTCTCCATGCCAGTGTCATTTTGTATAGCCTTGTACAATCCCATTGCACATGACATGACTTTTGATTTCATCACCAGTGCTGACTTTCAAGTTGTTAGCACAATGCCTACATGGACAGTAGAACCTATCTCCAGGTTGATTCCTATGTTCCTCAGCAAATCTAATAAACTGGTCAAGACCAGAAATAAACTTGGGGGTGCAGCGATTTGGAATGGACATTCATGATCTATCCATTCTATGATCAAAGAGAAAACAAGTATATATTAGAACAAGATTAGGGTCTAGGGTTAAAAGATTAGGGTTTATGGTTAAAACATTAGGGTTTAAGGTCTTATATATAATTAATGGTTAAAACATCCTAAGTGAGATTAGGTGTTCAAGAACAGTCCCAAACTGGGGACTATCTAAAATTTACTCCTAATGAGTAAATCTTGGATGGGTTTCTAGGCCAACAAATACATGTGTTTTCATTCTTATATATAATAAATGTGTACCACCTATCCCATTCTTGAACACCTAATCTCACTAGTAAGTGTATGATGTGTATTGGGTTTTCAAAAAAAATTCGGTAGCATTTCCTCACAGTTCTGCAAGTACATATGTACTTAGAGAACAAACAGGGAAATGCTATTGAAATTTTCTTGAAAACCCAATACACATTATACACTTACATCCTAAGTGATAATAGGTGTTAAAGAACAGTCCCAAACCGGGGACAATGAGTAAATCTTGGATGGGTTTCTAGGCCAACAAATACATGTGTTGTCATTCTATAACATTGATTTCAACATTTTGAGTGTCCATGCATGCTCATCATCAAGATAAAGATTACACATAATTTAGTATGACCTAGGGATGGAAAGATTCATAATTGATTTCAAAATTTCAAACTAGCTCATGCATTATCATCAATCTACATCATACAATAGGGATTCATGTAGATGTTAGGGCGACACATCACTACAAAATCAGAGATTTAACATTAGGGTTTTAATATCTTAGATAGATTGATCACAAGATTTCAGCAATATAGTTAATTCAAGATTATGGTGAAATGTGTATTAGGGTTTTAATATCTTAATTCTTAATGCATCAAAATTTATAGAATTAGGTCAAGCATTAGTATTCAATTGCAAATGTATCTTCTTCTTCCTGCTCCCTCCTTACCAAATGGATAAAAGCAAGGCACGACCTCTGGTACGGACACGGTCGTGGATGTGTTGGCCGACCACGGCCGTGCTGGCCAACACGACCATGGTCAGCCAACACAACCATGGTCGTGTCCAACCCATAGGTCGTGCCTTGCTTTTATCCATTTGGTAAGGAGGGAGCAGGAAGAAGAAGAGGTGGAGGAAGAAGAAGAGGCAACAACCTACCTATCAGCAGCGTGGAGGAAGAAGAGAGCAACGTGGCATCCCTATCGTCGGCAGTGGTGGTGTGAGGAGCTAGCAGGCAGGAGGAAGAAGACAGCAAGGGGCGACAGTGGTGGTGGTGTGAGGAGCATCAGGCGGCGGCGACGAGCAGGGGCAGCAACTTCGGGCAGGGGCTCTTTCGTGATGAAACAGAGAGAATGGAGCGGAAGAGTCTATTTCTCGATCAATCAGGGGTTATTAAGTTATCAAAGGCGTCAGTTAGTTATAAAACTGACACCTAATATCCATCAGCGTCGGTTTCTAAAAAAAACCAATGTCCATTGGACAATCTTAACCCTAAAAATGTTCACGGGGACGACGCGCAAAACCTTATTAGCGTCAGTTTTTCCAAAAAAATCGACGATCTAAGGAGGTAATTCTTTTCATCGTTAGGTGTCGGTTATTAGGTCAAAAATCGACGCAGTATGTGAAACTTTGGGGGTAATTTTTTTTCACTCAAAAAATTGGATTTGGCAGGCCATTTTAGGCGTCAGTTCATTATAGGGAGCCGACGCTAAATAAAAAGTGATACCCATGTGTGGCCGGTCTTCAAATATAGATGTCAGTCTCTATAATTAGCCGATGTTGTAGGGTTTAGGCGTCCATTTTCAATATTAACCGACGCCTCTAAATGTGACATTATAAGCTATTTCTGTAGTAGTGTCCTCACTGGGGACACATTGCTCTGCTGGAGGCAATACGTCCCCATTGGGGACGTATTTCTTTTTAAAGTAGCATTATGTCTCCCGATGGGACGTATTGATCGCACCAGAAGTAATGCATCCTTTTTTGGGATGTAAACATGTCATTTTGGGAATTAAGTTCTGAATCATGCCATTTGGTAATTAAAATGCCCAAACATGCCATTTTGTTTTTTTGGCCAGGAAAATTAAAGGCAACAAAACTAAATGAAGAAGCAGAGAACCCCCACCCCCACCCCACCATGCAAACATACAAGGACAAGACCGAGACTTAACACACAATAAAATGGGATGTCTTTTGAAGAGAAGGTAGAAGAGGATAAGAGAGATATGGACACTGAGGAGGGTGTATCCAAGTGCTGATAAATCCCTATATGGTCACCATGATAGACATTCTATGTTGGGACAACAGGGGCGTAGGCAATGAACAAAGGATTCGAGTCATAAAGGAGATGATTGCAATGCACAACCGAGGATCACAACAATTCTAGAGCCAATAATCAGTGGAGAGGTTGTTGTTTGGACGATGTTCGGATGATCCAAAAAATTGGGTATCCAAATTCTCACCATGTTGAAGCTAGATGCTTTATAGGGGGAATCTAGGTCTATTGGGACAATACACAATGCAAGGTTGATATCATCCCCAACCTTCGATAGTTCATTTCCTACAAGGTTAACAATTATTGCTATGTCATATTCATCTACGCCAATCCCCAAATAGGCACTCACATATTACTATGGAAGCACATCACCCAGCTAGGTAAGAATTTCAGATACCAATGGTTAGTGCTTGGGTATTTTAACACTACTCTAGACCATAGAGAGAAGTGTGGAAGCTACTATTATAACATCACAGAAGTTGCGGTGTTCCATAGTACTCTATAAGAGGCAGACTTAACAAACTTGGGCTTCTCCGGCATGACGTTCACTTACCGCCATGGACTTCTTCAGGAGCGCCTTAACAGAGCTACAATGCATAGCGAGTTCATTAGTAAATATGCCAATGTCATCGTTGAACATCTTCCGAGGCTAGGATCAGACCACTACCCTTTTTTGGTTAGATTTCCATCTACAAAGAAATATCTCAAGAGGTTTGTTACTAGGGCCTCATGGTAGGACCACATGTAGTTTAAAACCATGCTACACAAATTGTGGAATCTAGATCTGGATTACTATAATGCATTAAAAGGTGCGATGAGTAACAATACATACTGGAAAAAAAGGGTCAGGATTGAGAAATGATGCACAAAGGATCGTTTAATAAAAAATCAACCAACTACAATCTGAACTCACAATCTGGTACAATAATATCTCTATTGCATTGTTCTTAGACATGTAGGGGGGTTGGATGCAATCTTGAAGGCTGAAGAAAAGGACCTTAAACACCAGAGCCATATAGGATGGCTAAAGGAGGGTGACCACAGTACAAAGTTTTTTCATAATGTTATCAACCAGAGAAAGAGGAGGAATCACATAACATCTCTAAAGAACACTGATGGGGTATGGATAACTGATAAAGATGAGTTAATAAGCATGGTAACGTTGTACTTCAAACATGTACTCAAAACACCAGGAAATTTAGATCCTTCTTATGCAATGGAGTGTTAAGGTGTCTTAAAGCCTATTAGCATGGTAGACTTTGAATGAATAGGTAGACTTTGAATGAATAAGTGACATCCTGATAGAAAGTGAAATAAGGGAGATGATGCTCTCTATGGACCTAGTTAAAGCGCAAAGACCCGATGGCATGTATATCACTTTCATCTGGAAGAATTGGAATATGGTTGGTCCAAGTGTGATAAGAACTGTGAAAGAAGTACTGGAAACGGGAAACATCCCTGAATCACTCTACAAATCGACCATAGTATTCATACCAATGGCCTCAATTCTAGAGAAGTATAAAAATCTGAGACCAATCACACTGAATAATGTTGTACTGAAACTCATATCCAAAGTTGTTAGTGAGAGGCTAATGACTTTAATCCCTGATTGGGTGTCAAAGACAAAGCAACTTTGTTCTTGATAGACAAATAATAGATAATATAATGCTTGCCTAGGAACTGATACAAACCATGAAGAAAAAGAAGGGGGCAGGAACAATGGCCATCAAGGTTAACCTCACCAAGGCATATGACCAGATGTCATGGGAGTTTACGAAGGACACAATTAACAGAATAGATCTACTGACGAATATCAGGACCTATATCATGGATTTCATTAAAGGCGGGGAAACTTCTATTACCTGGAATGGGAAAACATCTAAAAGCTTCAGGGTGTGTAGAGGACTTTGCCAAGGTGATCCTCTATCACCATATATGTTTGTGCTATATTTAGAAAGGCTAAGTCAATTGATTGAATACAAGGTAGATATCGATGACTGGAAACCTATGAAGATGAGGCAGAATGGGCCTAAGGTAACACACACGTGCTTTGATGATGATCTCATACTCTTTGCGCAGCCCAACGTCAAAAATATGAAGACTGTCATCAAATGCTTCAAGTTTTTTTATAATCCGTCTGGTCAATCTGTCTCCCTAGAGAAGAAGAGGATCTTCTTCTCAAAAAGTGTAGATGGAAGACTATCGAGAAGCATTAGGAAGGAAAGTGGATTTCAAACAACCGAAGATTTAGGAAAGTATTTGGGAATCCTCCATCTACATAAATGGGTTGATAAACACACCTACAGTGAGGTTCTAGAGAAGGTGAATAATAGGGTGACGGAGTGGTCAGCTAAATGCCTATCTGTGGCAGTGAGAGTGTTCTTGGCATGAGCTACCTTAGTAGAACTTCCGACGTATGTGATGTAGACCTCCTTACTACCGATGTGCCTCTGTGACCGCATAGACAAAACTTTTAGAAGATTCATATGGGGTGGATGCAATAAAGCACACCCACTTGCTACCCTAGGACAAGGTCATCTGCAAGAAAATAGATGGCAGGTTGGGTTTGAAGAATATGTGTGACTGGAACCTTGCCTTACTATATGAGAGCACCTAGGATATGAGAAGCAACAAGGATACTTTGTGGTGCGTAGGGATAAAGAAACATGATGAGATAGAACAACAAGGAAAGATGTATAATCTATCAAGACTTGGCAGAGTTGTGATTATGGGGAAGCTCTTCATCAAAGAGAACTAATACATAATCCCTATGGATGGACATAATACGAGTGTGTGGGAAGATTGATGGTGGCAGGATGGTCCTATTATGAAGAATTATGTAAAGAAACTGATCACCATGGAACTGGCAGATCTGTAGTTCAATAGTTTAGTCAATTTGGAATGAGATTGGGATGTAGTGTTCTTGGAGGATTGGATGCCTACACATCTCATTGATGAGATCAAGGGACTCTGAGTTCTTACAGAACATGATGGGGAAGATGTCTGTGTATGGAAGCATACCACCAACGACACATACACCACTAGATGGACATACCATGACCTACGAGATGGCGAGGGCACACTAAAAGATGAGCACTGAGTGGGAATCTTGAAAGTAAGAGTATCAACAAGGATTAAGAGCTTGGCTTGGCTTCTGATGCATGAAGCCATTCTGACAAAAAAAGACGTCATCAAAGACACATGACCACGAACATCTCCTACCCTAGATGCAGTTGTGTTGAGGAGATGACTATACATGTGATATGGGACTGTTAGCTTGCCAAGGAGGTCTGGATGGAGTTGTTTCAGGGTCGTCAAAGGACATCCTTCTTGAGTACAACAAATTTCAAAATGTGGATGCACGAGCAGCTCGAGTAGGATGAGGATGCAAAAACCCTCTTTCTCACTACTTGCTGGCACATATGAACAATCCGAAACAAATACACATTTGAAAACAAAACAACACATACCTCTCAACAATTGAACTTCATCAGGAAAGAATATCAAGCCCAGGAGGAACCTATCAGGACACCCATGGAGACCATATATCCTGAGGACACTATTTAGAAGAAATAGGATATCGGGGCAGTGAAGCTCAACTGGGATGTGGAAGTGAAGAGCAACCCGACTGCTTATGCTATTGTGGTCTGAGACTATACAAGCAGATGGATGGGAGGAGTATCCGCAAAAGTGAAGTCCATGGAAGTCATGGAAGAAGAACTCAATGCCATCTACCTATCCATGGACCTAGCAGATGCCAATCATATCCCTAAAGCCGAATTTGAAACTAATTCCTAGGTTACAGTTAAGATGTTAGTTGAACCCATTGAAGATAACCAAATATATGCTAAATATCTTCGTAGGATCAAAGAAGTGAGACGAAGCAACTGGCGAGTGTCCTATATTAGTAGACAATGCAATGATGCTCCAGATGGATTTTCCAAATACCACCTTAAAAACAACCAGGGGTACCAAGAGTAAAACCACCCCCACCGAGATCCAAGATCTCCTAGCTAGGGATCCATGTAATGGTAGTAGTACTACCATTTTTCTTTCTACATGCTTAAATAATGATTGTAATTTGTTTTTATCACCTGTAATGGGAGGGAAGGATGAATAAGATAGCCTCCTGACTTAGAAAAAAAAGAAAATAGAAAGGGCCTTCATGGGTTGTCCATCAATAAAAATTGTACCTTCAATGAAGTTGTTTTTAGCTTCCTCAACACTCATGGCATATAACCTTCATTGACGATGTTTTGTAGGCTTTTGAGTAGTAACATGCCTAGTATTAGTGTTGCTTCCTTGACCAGGAGTGTTTTGAGAGTTCACATGAGGAGTATTATTGTTTCTTCGAGGCTCATGGAAATTTGCATTGAATTGACCTGGCTTGAAGTAATTGAAGCAGAGAGGTGAAGGATGATAACATTCACCATGATGCCTCATCCCACAGCTGTGACAAGGATGTACAAAATAGTCTAGTTATAGTTATCATTTTGACATTTTTGACTACCTCCGTGACTGTTGTACTATGGTGTCAAATTTTTCCTTTACTATTGCTATTTCTTTTTGCGGATGAAGAACAAATCGAGTCTTGCATGTGCATCTAATTTTATTGTGATTCAGCAACTAGTTGATCAAATTTTAGAAGGAATTGAGGGGCCATGATATCACTAAGGATTTGTTGAGTCCTTACATGATAACTTGGATCTTTATTTGGTGGGTAATACTAGTTGTGTACCTCTCCATACGGGTGAAACAACCAAGAAATTCAACTACATAGTCACTCCATTGGTGAAAGGAATTAGATTCCATTTCTTTCTGAATGAGCATAGATTGACAGACATACTATCGACAGAAAGACTCGAGGAATTCCTTCCATTCCAAGGTTGTAGTAGCTCCTGGGTGGGTACTAGAAAGGTTCTTCCACCAGACTTTTGGAGCTCCTTTCAAAATGAAGACATCATACTTGACCCATAGGTGTTATGGGAAGCTCATACTTTCAAGTAAATCTTAAGTGGTCAGAATCCAGTACTCAACTTTCTCCACTATGTCTTGTTCACTTTCACCTTTGAACTCAAAAGGTTCCATCTTCAAGAATTCAACGAGGTTTGGTTCCTTGGGCCCACCACTTGTATGAATGATCCCTTCCATGGTTTATCCCAATATTGATTGAAGTTGAGCCAGTTGGTTAGCTGCATTATCCTTTGGAGGTGAAGGGGGTCCCTCATAGTGAGAAGGGTAATATCTCTCTGGTGAGGGTGTATATTACAACTTTATTTTGTAGGAAGAGTGTGTATGGTATTTTCTTCTCTTCTTCGATAAGGGGGTATTGTTCTTTCTTTTATATTCCTATGAGAAGGTATGGTGATTTCTTATCTTCTCAAATGAGGGGGTATGGTTCTTTCTTTTCTTCCTAGACTAGGGAGGGGAGGGAGTATAGTACTCTTATTTTTCAAAATTTGGAATCGTAGATTCAGGTTTCTCAGAGCTAAATAGGTTACCTCTCCTACTAAAAGAGAAAAACTAAGTATTAATAACAAATAATATAGGAATACTTGACTCAGAACAAAGGTAGATGCCAATTTTTTATGCTCTTATACAGTGACGTCTCCAGATTTTCTAAATCTTAATCTGATGTGTGACATCCAAATTGAAACCTCACCTCAGCAAGAATCCCAATGTAATCACCACCCACTAGGCTAAGAAGAAGAAAATCAGAGGAAGTCAGAAGGAAACAATCAATAGCACATGCACATGAACAATAATAAAATCATACAACACATGTTCACCATTCAACATATAATTACATAATGAATTATTACAAAATTTTATATTACATATTGATAGGTAAACTTCTACATGTACATGTACTACCACTAAACAACATGATCTTTAGAAAATAGGCCCACTTGTACTTCAGCTCACCAAACAACTATCAACTATCCTGGATCTTCAAAAGCATATGTCCACAACCTAAACAAAAGAATATATGTGGTACACATCAACACCATATTTGAAAATATTGTACTGAGTACGCCTACATGATTTTTTATATACCTCTCATTACTAAGCTTGGAAATAAGATAAAACTAGTACTTGGAAGTAACATAAGAAATATAACAAAAGCATACTTGAACAAAGATATGTTTATTAACAAAAGAGAACACATATTTTAAGAACATTTTCCATTATACCATTCATGCATTGACCACCGAAGGTTGAATGCACTAAAGGCCTTATGATCGACTACCAAAGAGTTGGATCATTTCATAATGTGATTAAACTACCAAAGAGTTGGATCACTTTCAAGTACTTGACTACCGAAGAGTTGAAGTACTTTATTTTCCAACACTTGACTACCAAGGAGTTGAAGTGCTTGGATATAACAGAACAAATATATTATGTTTCATGTGTTCATAGGCATTAGTATGAAAAAATCAAGAAAGATAGCATACGAGAACAAATCCAATATCATATAACAAGTATTTTACTACACATATAACACAAGCATATTGTATAATAAGCCAAGTAAGAGGTAACAACATACCTTGATCAAGACATTCCTAATCATCACATATTCTTGAGTCATCTATATCCTTATTAAACTTGATTAAGACAAGATCATGTACTATCATCAGATTCTCATCATCTTAACCCTAGTTATGATTCATTAGTGTTTCACTTAGTCTTATGGTATTCCCATCTTTACTTGTCTTGTCATCTTGTTATCTGGGATTGATGTTACTAATGTCATATTCCATATTATTGCCTCATTAACTGATCATCATGTTTTCCATCATTAGGTGAACATATTAACATTATGTCACATGCATTAGTCAAATTAGGGTTACATCTTATGTATTAAGAGTCATCTTCATATAATATAAATTTTTTGTGCATCATCATGATCTCATGATTAAATTTGAGGTTCCATATACTGATACGATCTTATACTGAATATCCAAACATTTATTGAGCATGTTTGTAATCATTGCATATTAATTAGGGTTATGAGCCCTAATTAGCCATATGGAACAAATTACATGATTTCATGCATCAACATTATGATTGCTGACATTAGATGGATTATACATCATATTTAAGAGTTAGTGGAATATTTCCTTAATTTTTGGTCACTATTTGATATATATTACTTATTAAACAAATGCAAAACATCTTACATGATATCACTAAAATTTAAGCAACAAACTACTGATATTATAATTTTAAGTTGTTCTACTCATTTTTCAGAGAATTTTAATACCTTCTTTGTATTTTTCTGATAACTGTGCTATTTTCTACGAATTATCTAAAACTGAGTATTTACTGAATCTTTTACCTTTAATGGCCAATCAGCACGCACCATGTGGCTAAAAGGGGGCGTCAGCTCTATACATCTAGGGTCTTGCTAAGCCGTCTGGGTCACTTTTAGTCCGCCCGATCTTGTTTGCCTTTGGCTGGGCGGCTGGGCCAAACCAGTTGCGGCTCTTCTTTATCCTTCGCGTTCATGAGTCACGCGGCTCGTTTCCTCTTTTAGCAAGGGCTCTGCCGCACAGTTCTACGCCGGTGAGGAGTCGATACAAGCATAGGGATCCTAGTCAGCTACTAAGGTCACATCCAGCTTTGGGGACTCAGTACAGACCTCCACAACTACTAGTCTTCTATGATTTAGCTGTGAATCCCATACACCGCGAGGGCACTACCGCCTGGCTCTGATGCGGCGGAGCAAAGAGGCAAACTGCCTCTCCTCGACCTCGTACAACTCTAAGGTATAATTTGGATGAAGTCTTCTCAAATCCCGGTAATCAATGTGTAACTTAACAGGCCATCCGATGATGTGCGGCATTGACGACTACAATTTTGTGAACAATCTAACAGAAAATGTGAATTTTAATAATCCCGCCAAAATTTTAAGTACTTGGAACTGCCACAAAGCTCCCCGTTTGATCTTCCTTCTGCCCTGCCATCATTGTCATACGGATGGAAAAGCAAGTTGTCTACAGCTCGATCTACCTGCTACCTAAAAAATCAGTACAAGACTACCAGAATTCGTAAATGTGGCGGCCAAACTAGGCCTGAAGGTTCTGATAGTACCACAAGGTCCTCAAGAACCCCTTAGAGACTCCAATCGCTGTGAGAAACACCTACTCATAGCCTACGAGCTCTACCTTCATCTCTGGCTAACTGAGCTCGACTGGTGAGCAAAGCCACCACGACGGTGAACCAAAGAAATGCGACTCATCTCTAATGACCTTGCACTTTCTTTTCCCTCACTTAGCCTGCTCTAAACATCCTCCTACCTCTACTTCATTCTTCTCCTTCCAACCTGTTTGGTCTATGCACAGAACGGGAGACGAGAGGGCAAGTTAGGTCTTGTTCTCCCTGCTCCAGTCACCCTGAAGGGTTTGAGAGGGGTCAACAGAAGTTAAAAGACAAGATGAGGACAACTACTCACTTATCTCTGGTGATTACCTCTCATACATGGTGGGGCATTGTGGGTTGTTCTTTGTTCCAACATCCCCACTACCTTGCTCTAACTGCAAGATGGGAGATGAGTGGGAATCGTCAGATCACCCATATCCAAGGGCTAAAAAGAGTCCACATAGCCAATTCATGGATCAGTCAGGTCCAGGGCGCGTGGCATTCATCTAAATCAGAACTTAGGCTAAACACGAATATCTTGGTCAATAATACACATTATTTCATAAAATTCAAATCTAAATGACTCCCTCTAGGATACTCCAATTGCCATCAAATTTTAACCATAGCTTATCTACCCCTCAAACTAAATTCTACTCAAATTTGGTGAAAAAAATAAGCTATTTGATCATCCAATTAAATACTCCAAAAAGGCATGAACTTAAGGATTCTAATCATGATATCAACATCAATAAAAACTCAAACTTTACCAAAACACTTGGAACTTATCAAGATAACTTAACATATGAATTCCAATATGTTATTGCGGATCTGAGGATTCTAAAAGAGTACTATATCACATCCTACGCACCTTAAAAGAAATTTCGTTCTCGAAATTAAGCCAAAATCCAATTCATCACAACATATTCATCTTAAAAGAAATTTCTTCCTCGAAATTAAGCCATCGTCTTATTCTAAGAAAAAAACAAAAAGGTCTGCATTCACATACAAGACACTCTATACACAAACAAAAGAGTCATTACTATATCTACACCTTCTAAGGGATTTCAAACGAATCTTGGGTTAACTACCCCTTCATATAATGTTAAAACAAGGGTTTAGAAACTATGGTTATGTCATGACATATATAATATGTTAGGATTGCATCCCTATATTTACCCACACATTAGGGTGCCCACATCATATTATCATGTCCTAAAGGAGTTAACTAAAGTTAGCCCATTATATCTAGGTGTCATCAACATTTTATTGAGCTAACTATTAGAACATGTTCAACATAAACATATGTCTTTAAGGAGGGAGTTAACTATAGTTAAACCACTTTATCCATGTAGATCATATCAATGTGTTATATGCAACATTTACTAGTGATTTCACCACAAAATTAACCAGCAATATCACATTGTCATCATTATTCATGTATATGGTTAACCATTTATGCATTGATATCTATTAAACCATCTCTAGGTTTCCATCATATCATGTCTATATATCACATCAAGATTATATCACATCCTTACATACATTATGTCATGGTTGTGCTAAACAAACTTATGTGATTGTCTTATTAAATATATATCAAAACTTTATCTAGTCCAATCGAGGTTATCATAACCCGTAACATGAGGGTAAATTCATGTTCAGTCTCTCTGAGCTAAATCAACTCTATGAGTATCACATATACATATACTTTAACTTTCCTCTCTTAGTCTAGGATTCTAATATTACCTCATTGGCACTAGTGACATCCTTACAAGGTCTAGCCACATAAGCACAAACCAAAACATGCTATGAAATACTCTCCATAGGTTCTATACCCATGAATCATGCTTACCCAAAATGCTCTTATATATGCAACCACTAGATTCCTACAAAGAACCACCCAACCCGAGCTTGAGGCTTCACAGAAACTAACATAGTTTTACCTGCTCAAGGTCTTGGTGTTGGGTATTAGGGGAGACAGAGAAGGCAGCAGAAACAAAAAATTTCTTCTCCCAAACCCAGAATAAAGGAATCACATCAACGTCTATACAATAGGAAGGATGGTTTGTAGAGGCATACCTTGTCCCGAGTCTTGCTCGACGATGTTACCTCGCGGCTTGCGCGGTCTTCACCTCTGGTATTGGACAGTGTCTGAGCAGCTCCTGGTCTCATCGGGACTGTCAGGATTGACAGCTGTCCTCCGAGCAGCATAAGTCTCCTGCCTCTGAAGTAGTCTACATGGACCACCTGGAACTCTGATCTCCTTGTACTATAAGGAATCAGAAGGAGTCACACCCTCCTGTCGGCGTATTAGTCACCAACACTGTAACATCCCTGACCTAGGTTATGCTTAAACCTAGATGTTTTGTTTAATAAAGTTGATTATATGATTTCTCTTATCTCTTGAAAAGTAATTAAGGCTCGAGAGGAACTTATATTTCAATTTTAGTCCTTTTTGAATAATGTTGAAATAATGTTTTACTTGTTTTGGGCTAAAGTGCAAATTACCCAAGTTGAGGGGTTAAATTGCAAATGTTACATGGTGAAATGTTCCTCTAGTATTGAAGAATCATAGGAATGAGAATGATGCAGAGGTATGGCTTGTAGGGGCCTGAATAACAAGAAAGAGTATGTTGAGCAATGTTTGTGCATTACAACCTAGTTTTGGTGTAATGTGCAAATTACCCAAAATCTAGGGTTCGATATGCAAAATACCACTTCAAGAGGGTCCCTCATGATTCTTGGCATCATGTCGAGAAAATAATTTGAGAGGGGCACCTCATTTGAATCATTTTGGAAGAAAGAGAATCTTGATATTAAAATAATCAAGATTTAAGCATAATTGGAACTTTACTTCAAATTAATGCAAAAATAAATATGTTAATCGAAGTGCCCTTCAACCAAAACATTAATGGTTGAAATTAGATAAGGTTGTATGAGCATGTGCCTTGCAAAGGTACGAAAATATCTAAGTGAGTGGAGAACCCACTCACATTAGTTAAATCAAAAGTAATATCCACTAAAACTGGGATATTAATATTATATGATTTAAGGTGCTTAATTTGCTTTTCCTTAATTCATGGATAATGAAGAGGAATTAGAAGGAGTGTAAGATGGCTTTGCATGAAAGAAATGGATGGGGGAGAGGTGGAACCAATTTTGGAATTAAACAGATTTTATAAAATATTTTCTCTCTCATTGAATTTCTTATAAAAACACCTTTTACAACTCAATTGAGAGGCTTTTTCGAAACCACTTCCACTCTTTTCTTGCAAAACGACCAAGGGAGCTTTGGAGGATAAGTAGGACGACCCCCAACCTATTGGTAAGCTCCATGACCTATTTTCAGCTTGATTCCATGGTGGAAATCGAAAATCAATGCATGAATTCTTCTTATTTCCATTCCATCTTCAATTCTAGCCAAACCTTTTCACTCAAAGCTTAAGGACGAGCTTGGGATAGTGGAAGGTATTTCTTTCACCATTAAAGACGTGGAGGTTTAAGATTTGTAGATAAATTGAAGGCGGGTTATATAACTTGAACCCTTGAATGCTATTATTGATTTCATACCTCTATCAATTGTGGATCCTTTCTTCATTCTCGAAATTTTATTTGATTGATTGATGCAATCACCATGAAAATCATAGAAAGATTCGTGGGTTTATATCTTGATGATGATTACATCATCATAAGCACACACCTCAACAAATATCTATTGCAAACGGTTTCAAAATTTGAGTCCAATCAGTTTCAATAAAGTTAGCCAAACAGTTTCAAAACTATTTGAAATAGTTGACTACGATTGACCATTTGGAGTTCATATGCTGATGTTGATGGTTGATGACCCATTAAATATAATTAATTGGTTTCAAAGGGTTCATCAGTTAAAGGTCCATTAAATATCAAACCCTAATCGGGTTGAGTGCTGAAATTCTCAATTGATTGATTTAATTTTTGGGTTAACTAACCCAAATGGTCTCAAGACCGTTTGGAGGTCACCCAAATGGTCTCAAGACCATTTGGAGTCAATAAAGACCATTTGGAAGTCTATGATGAAGTATGATTAGATGGTTGAAGATCTAGTGATATCAAATTGAAATACAATCAATAGCTCAATTGATGATCAATTCTATGACGCAAACCCTAAGTGAATTTCACAAATTTCACTGTTGGGACTAGTCAAATGGTCTCAAGACCATTTGAAGGTTAACCAAATGACCTCAAGACCATTTGATGTTAGGTCATGACATGGCTAAGTGGTGATTCAATGATTTCAATAGAATTAGTCCTACAATGTCAACAATTGAAGGTATCCCGATTTCAATCCCTAACTCAATTACGTTAAGACCCTAATTGATGGTTTATTAAATTTAAAACCCTAATTGATGGTTCAATTGAAGGGTGATTTAATGGTTCAATTGAGGTTAATTCAATGTTTTGATAGATTGGTGGATTCAACAGGTGAAACCCTAAAATAAATTTAGTTGATGGATATCTTTTTGGTCCATTCGGTTCTGAGAGGGTTTGGACCAAACGGTCTTAAGACCGTTTGAGTCCAAATGGTCTCAAGACCGTTTGGGACCAAATGGTCTCAAACCATTTGGAGACCCAAGTTCATTCGGTTTCAAAATGTTTTGTCTAAACGGTTTTATATGTCAAATCGGTTTCAACTTGATTTGGTTAAACGGTTTCAAACCGATTGGAATGCTAATGTAATCAAGACCGTTTGGAGGTCTAAATGGTATTAGAACATTTGGAGATTATTTCAGTAAGACCATTTGGAGTCTAATTGGTCAAGATCATTTGGGGTCTGAGTGATCAAGACTATTGGGATTTAATTAATCAAAACCATTTGGATGTCTAAGGTGATTGAAGGTCAATCAACTACTTGACTATTTATGATGAAAATCAATGATGATTACAATGGTTGTACCTCTAAGGTACTAGAGTGATTGGTACCCTTAGTGGGGTTAAACTTTGATGAATATTAATGCAATAGTCCAATACATTATGAAAACCCTAATACAGGGTAATGTTATGTGAAACGCTAACACAAGGTAATGCTATGTGAAACCCTAATACAGTGTAATACTATGTGAAACCCTAACACAAGGTAATGCTATGTGAAACCCAAATACAAGGTAATGCTATGTGAAACCCTAACACAAGGTAATGCTATGTGAAACCCTAACACAAGGTAATGCTATGTGAAACCCTCACACAAGGTAATGCTATGTGAAACCCTAACACAGGGTAATGCTATGTGAAACCCTAACAAAAGGTAATGATATGTGAAACGCTAATATAGGGTGATGCTATGTGAAATCCTAACACAGAGTGATCTTATGTGAATCTCAAATATAGAGTGATGAGTTATGAATGTAATAGGAAAACCCCAGTATTGCATGGTACTGATATATAATAGATATAATGGTTATCATGAGTACTAATCATGCAGGTATGTTGAGATGATGAGCATAGCCAGGTATGAGCTATGATGCTCTGTATATTGAAAATGTTTTATAGGCCTTATAAGCATTCGTACACTTTGTTGCTTAATGAAAGGTAACCTGAAATTAATGAGCCTTGTGTGTCATATGATGTTATAATTATTGAAATTGTTTATGGCTTCATAACCCATAATATTCCTTGTTTCCTATTGAGGGGTAACAAGAGGTGATATGAGTTTTGTGAACTATGTGGAATGCTTGTGTAGCAAGAATCATAATTTCCTTGGTCAGATGACTTGAAGGTATTGGTTACCTAATAAGTGGTAACAAGTGTTCTATGATAAACTAAGGGTTGAATACCCATGATAAAGTGTTGATGTTACTCTGTTTAGTAGATCATAGAAGGATCAATGTTATACATGTGTTTTAATTCCTTATGGTATAAACGACAGACTACTTTATCAAGTTATAACTGAAATGCTTTGAATAAGAATATTCCTCTAATTGGTTTAGAGATTGAACTAGCTGCTGTTATATACAAATTTCCTCTGCTCAGTGTTAATACAATAAATGAAATAATAATGATCTTGGTGGAGAGTTATATCTCTCACTGGGGCAATTTACAATTGTCTCACCCTCGTGGGATCCACATTTTTAGGTGGACGTGGACGAGGAGGCAAGAATCCTTCAATAGGTGAACAACAGCAACAACAACAGTAGAAGGGAACGACAGTGATATCTCAGGTGGAAACACTGGTTGTCACATCTTGTATATGTGTGAATAGAGTCCTATGTGTCGTCTTTGTACTCTCAGGTCCTCGGAGTCCGTAGTTGGTTTTAATGAATCGATTTGAGATTTTGGCTTGATGTCTCACTGTTCTTATGTTGTCTGTATACAATTTAATAGAACAGTTGATGTTGTAATCCTTGAGATGAGATAATACACGATATGTACTAGTGAAACAGAATGAAATCAAACTACTTTGGTTCTTTTCGAAAAAGTTATCCTTTGTGGATCTCTTTGAAAAATGTTTTAACTTTTAGTGATTCTCAGTAATCCGCTGCTAACGAATGATTTCGCTTAAGTAAATTACGTTTTTCTCATCGGTGCGTGACAATTAAGTGGTATCAGAGCTCTAGGTTTGTTGAGTCTATAGAGACATAGGATTAAGGTTGTTGAGTCTGTTCTAACTGTCTTCTAGTCTATCTGATAGTATCTTCTGCTCATATAGGAGAAAAAGAACTTGAAGATGTCTGGATCACACGAAGAACATGTTGCTGAGAGCAGCGTTGCTGCACCGGGAGGGGGTGCAAGGGACCAGAATAGGGATGAAAAAAAACCTGAACATCCCCAGTATAACCCAACCATGATAGAGAATCCAACCTTCCATACCCTGTTTGGCTAGTTTATGGCAACTATGACACACATGGATGATAGGATGCCACCACTTGTACCTAGGGCACCAGCCCACAATGAGGGATATGGAGCCGGCAAGACTTTTAAGAGACTTCGCCGGGTTGGAGCCATAGATTATGCTGGTAAAAATAATCTAGCAGATGCTGATTTGTGGTTGACGGAGCTGGAAAAGGCTTTCAGGATCCTTGATATTCCTGAAGCCGAGAAGGTAAGACATGCACTGTACCTCCTAAAAGGGAGTGTTGGTCACTGGTGGATTATAGAAGAAGACAAGAGGCCAGGTGTTGAGGTCATATGGGAAGAATTCCGACGAGAATTTGTCATTAGATACTTCCCTAAGACTTACTTAGATGAGAAGACATCTCAGTTTGAGAAGATAAGACAAGGGCCATTGAACATTAGTGAGTATGAGGCTAAGTTCATGGAGCTGTTGCGGTTCTGTCTGCACATGGCAGCTATCGATGAGGAAAGAATTCGACATTTTGAGAAGGGGTTGAACTCTGAATTACCCACTTATGTGTCTGCTTTAGAGAATAGAGAGAGGTTTTCCACTTTTGTGGAGTCATTAAGGAGGATAGAAAGGTCTGAAATCGAGAAATGACAGACCAATAATAAGAAGGAATACATTCAGTCTCAAGGATAGAGATATGAAGGTTTCAAGAAGCCGAGGTTCTCTGCACCGACAACATCATCAAGATTCAACACCTAGGTGCAATGGACGTCAAGTAGGGGTAGGGACTGTAGTATTGCTCCAAGTAGAGCCCCCATCATAGCATCAACATCAGTGACTGGATCTCACATACCCTATTTTACGACCAGGGTCTATTACCAATGTAGACAACCGGGACAACTAGCAAAGGATTGTCTAGACGGGAATTCAATGGTGACTCTACCTCTAAGGCAGAGTCAACAAGGCTCACAAAGGAGGCAATTTTCTAGTAACAATAGAGGACGTGGACAAGTGTCCCAAGCTGGTTCATCAACACCTAACAATCAAGTACAGGGTCAACAACTAGCAACTGCGAGGTTCTATGCAATGAATCAATCTGATGCAATAGTGAACCCTCAGGTTGTGACAGGTCAGATGAAATATATTCATTCTGATATTCCATTTCATGATGCTATGTGTTAAAAATAAGAAAGTAGTTGTTTTGACCTTCCTTTGATTAGTCCTATGAGGACACAAGGAAGGTGAGCACTTACATTTTACTCAGTATTCCTTAAAATGCTTTATAATCTCTCTTATCTGTGTGATAAAAGATGAGATATAGAAGTGATGCCTGAAGAGAATCTAGGAATGAAAAATCATGTGATATGAAAAGTGAGGAACATGATAGTAAATAAAGTGCATACTACCTAATCTCAATACTTGTATACCCTGGCCAAGTATATGATTATTGGAGATAGGGCAAGTATGGAACTCTTAGATTGTTATCTTTCTGATTACTCTGATCAAGTAGTCATTCTGAAACAATTTAATGAGTATAATGAAACTAAATAGGGATTTCTGAGTGAACTTTCCCAAAGTACATAGGGATTGCTGAGTGAACGTTCCCAAATAACATAGGGATTGCTGAGTAAACTTTCTCAATTACATAGGGATTGCTGAGTGAACTTTCTCAATTACATAGGGATTACTGAGTGAACTTTCCCAAATTACAAAGGGATTGCTGAGTGAACTTTCCCATTTACATAGGGATTGCTGAGTTAACTTTCCCAAATTACAAAGGGATTGTTGAGTGAACTTTCCCAAATAACATAGGGATTGCTGAGTGAACTTTCCCAAATTACATAGGGATTGCTGAGTGAACTTTCCCAAATAACATAGGGATTGTTGATTGAACTTTCCCAATTACATAGGGATTGCTGAGTGAACTTTCCCAATTACATAGGTATTGCTGAGTGAACTTTCCCAAATTACATAGGAATTGCTGAGTGAACTTTCCCAAATTCTAAAGGGATTGCTGAGTCAACTTTCCCAATTAACATAGGGATTGCTGAGTGAACTTTCCCAAATAACAAAGGGATTGCAGAGTGAACTTTCCCAAATAATATAGGGATTGTTGAGTGAACTTTCCCAATTACATAGGGATTGGTGAGTGAACTTTCCCAATCACATAGGGATTGTAGAGTGAACTTTCCCAATCACATAGGGATTTCTAACTTTCCCAATCACATAAGGATTGTTGAGTGAACTTTCCCAATTACATAGGGATTGCTAAGTGAACTTTCCCAACTAATGAGGAATTCTAAGTGAACTTTCCCAACTAAATAGGGATTGCTGAGTGAACTTTCCCAAATACATAGGGATTGCTAAGTGAACTTTCCCAGCCACATAGGGTTTGCTAAGTGAACTTTCCCAAACAAATAAAGGATTGCTGAGTGGATTACCTATGTTAAATATATATGTTTCCCCTTTGATAAACAACATTGGGTAATGATAGGAGTATGTTCCTTAATGTTTCTTCCTTTCATTAACATGACAATCAAGTAAGTATTATGACATTTGATGTACATGGATTAGAAATAATCCGTTGATGGATACTTAGAAAAGTATAAGTTTCCTTTGGACTTTGGTTCCAAGATAATGATATATGGAACAAGCAATTTTCTAAAATAAAAGAAATACCTTGTGCATGTATACCTTCGGTGGTAACAACAAAAAAATGAATATGATAAAAATGAGATGTGTTTTCAACACATATGATGAATACCAAAGTAAGGATTATGATACCTGAGAAATAATAGATGATTTATGTTGGTTACCTATATTGGCCAACTTTGAAATCAATCTAGTTACATAAAATAATATGGACATCATATGTTAGGGGTTTATGCTCTGCATAAACATAAACATTGATAAGGTTGAACTAATGGAAGGAACAATTGTAGTTATGGTGGAAAAGTTTATCAAGCTAAAAATATTTCCTTAGAATAACCTTGTGTGGAAGAACTTTGTGTGAATTAAAGATCTATGGTATCTCCCTGACATTAAGATGTCATGTGGAGACTTGATGGTATGATAAGTGAATAAAATCTGTCTCTCCTTTTCCTGGGATTTCGGGGATGAAATCCTTGTTAGGGGTTTATAATTTGTAACCTCCTTGACCTGGGTTATGCTTAAACCTAGATGTTTTGGTTAATAAAGTTGATTATATGTGTGGGATCCAACTTACAAAACACAAGATTAACTAAGCGGAAGCGAATCATTTGTAGCGGATTACTAAAAATCACTAAAAATTAAAACTTTTTGCAAAGAGACCCACACATAGGAAATCTTTTTCTTCAGGAACCAAAGTGTAACATTTACATTATGTTTCAAAATACAAGTCTTGTACTATCTCTTCTCGAGATTCACAACATCAGCTGTCTCAAGACATAAAATATAGACAACATATAACTTCGAGGCATCAAGCCAAAATCTCAAGTCGATGATAAAAAAACACTATTTACTAACTCCGAGGACCTGAGAGTATAGAGAGGACACATAGGACTACTATCTAGACAAAACTTGGCAGCCAATGCCTCCACCTGAGTCATCACTGTTGTCCCTAATATTGCTGTTGCTTTTCTCTTGCTATTGGGTTCCTTCTTCTTCTTCTGCGATTACCTAAAAACATTAGATCCCACGGGGGTGAGACAATTGTAAATTGTCCCAGCGGGAGATATAACCCTCCGCCAAAACATTGTTATAGCAGTTTATTATAATTAAAACTGAACATGAGTTCTTATATAATAACAACATTATTAATCATTGAATGAACAGAGTAAAGTAATTTCCTTTCCTAAGGAGAGCATTGTATCTACTCATGGTAGATTCATATTTCACATATCTACTTGCATTGAATGTAAAGAGATATGAATAACATTTATCAACTAGTGTTGCATAAAAGAAGTATAACATCAGCCAATGAATTTACATATTCAATCCTTAAGCAAACATGCTAAACGGCTGATTACATTTTACAATCACACTTATGCCCTGAGGAGATGAGGTATACCGCTCATGCTCCAACTGACCATTGCGAAGTCGAAATCGTAACCATACAAGGTCAAAGGTAGAGCCAGCTACCAAGACCTCCCATATCTCGGTCAGTGCTAGATTACATGTAGGACATCTTGTGTCTCTACTATATAGCTTTCCAGGGTATACTGGCAACTTCACTATTAGAGTTACAGTGGCGTGCTGTACTCTCTTCGTGATCATGAGATCTCATGTTTATCTCCATCGATCTGGCATTAAAATTATTGGGAGATGTGTACTGCATCTGTCCCAATCATCGGGGGATTCATGATACATCCACCCCGGTACAAGTAATGAAGGATTGAGAGGTTTGTTGTTTACCTTTCATCAATTCCCTCATTAAGACGTCAGGATACAGTTGCTCATTTCCCCCACATATTCAAAATATGTGTTCCGGGTTTTGCCGCAGAGCACCTGTTTCACCATCACCTATTGCTGACGATGATGGATCTATGGTCAGGGCTCTACATGATATGATTTCACTTGACTAATTAAGTACATTATCATTTTCTTTTAGCATCAGTCAAGTTCTCAAACATAACTTATTCAGACAAATGGCATTAAGAAACAAGTACTATTTTCATCAATCACTTGTCAGTCTTTATAAAACATTGGTATCTCAGTCCCTCATTTCATTTCTTTGAAAGTTCACTTTCCTCAGCAGCATCATTATCATACTTATCAATTTTGGGTATTCATACCCTCAATTCAGTCCCTCATTTCATTTCTTTGAAAGTTCACTTCCCTCAGCAGCATCATTATCATACTTATCAATTTTGGGTATTCATACCCTCAATTCATCACTATCATTGTTACCATTTATTAGGTAACTATTACCTCTGGGCCCTTGGACCGAGGTATGCATAATACTTGTTACACAAGTATCTCACATGGCTCTCAAAGCCTATTAAATGTTTTTACACCTTTCACTAGGCAACAACTTACTCATGGATCTCATAAGGTTCATGCACATTTTGTTACTTTTACTAAGCAACAACAACATTAGGCACATAAGGCCATACAACATGTTAATTATATGAAAGTCATAGCTCATATCTGTCTATGTTCATCATCTCATGATGTCTACATGGTTATGATAATAGTCATGTAAGTCATTTATCACATCATATGAAACATAAGTAACACCACCATCCTTTATCAGGATTAGGGTTATCTATCAATTAGGGCTTTTCATTCCCTTTACCCAAAATTAGGGTTAGGGTTTCCCGTCATGTTTTAATTAGGGTTTCATGCTCACATTAATTAGTTCAAACCTAATATATTACTCCACACCTCTAGGAGCATCCAAGAAATCATAAGTATTTTCTTATGATTACCATTCTTATCATATATAATTAATGATCATCAATTCATAGCATGAGTTCATTTCTCATCCTTGTCATGATATAATTACATTATACTCATTAATTGGCTTAACCCCATTCTCAAGGTACATTAATTAACACTCATCAAAGTGCAACAACTCATTACATTTCATAGTAATAGTTGCATAACACACTTCATATGTTTCTTACCCAATTATATTGGATTTGGAGTATATCAAGGTATATAAACCCTGAAGTGTTGAATGTGATAACTATCATATCTTGAAGTATCACTTTCTCATCATTTTAGACTCTCTTGACTTAACCAACTTATCTTGTATTAAGGTATTTCCCCTCTTAATACATTACATCACTAAACTCTCACCTTTAGCATATAATGCATAGTCCACACATTAGAATCGTCCAATTATCTTTAATGATATGGACTTGTCTAATGCTAAAGACATTGTTTACAATAAGGTTGCTTATAATCAACCACATGAAATGTTTCACCTTTATAAGGTCATTCCTTCTATCTCATCATTAGGGTTTCCTTATACCCTCACTTCAAATTAGGATTATGATTCATTGTCATATTGCCCAGAATTAGGACTTTATGCATTATGACTTCACATTAGGGTCTCATATACCTTCACCCTACATGGGGCCTCTCATTACAACATAGCATTAGAACATCATGTGGTGTTAGTTCTTAATCAGGGTTTCTCATGGAATCACCCTCAACTAGGGTTTCTCATGTCATTACATGACATCACCCTAAGTTTGATTCTCACATCACATCACCACATCCATTTCCCATATACATCATTCTAACTTCGGGTTTCTCATGACATAACCCTAGAATAGGATTTTACACGGAATCATATTTAATTAGGATTACCACCATAGTCACCCACAATTTGGGTCTAGTATTCATCTCCATTAGGATTTCATTCAATTATATCATTACCCTAGATTAGGGTTACATCATCACCCTGGATTAGGGTTTCATTTAAAATTGCCCTCAACTAGGGTTAGAAATCAATAACCATGTCAATTAGGGTTTATGTTCGTAATTAGGGTTTCATGATCTCTTTACTTAAGGATCATACCCTTAATCACCACATGAATCATATTCATGTATGAATTCATGCTAACATCTTCTTAACTTGATAAGGTCATATCATCCCTTCAATCAAGTACATACAACTATGATTAACATAGTGTACCAAGTCATTGATCCTATAAGCAATTATGGTTCATCCCTTAATTGGCACTAATCACTTAGGTACTATTAGGGTTTTGAACTTTGTACCTTCATTGATTATCATTACTAATAATCATTGGATCAATGAATCATTCATCATCTTAATTCTCAAGAGATTCAATCACATTGGACCTCAATTGCAATAAGTGTCCAAGTGAAATAACCAATTGAATCCTCAATCAACTATGACTACTTGAGCCCCAAACGGTCTTGGTCTTTCAAAGTTAAAATTGTTTGAAACCGTTTGGTAAAGGTTGTGTTTGAGACCATTTTCTAAAGCAAGTGCTTGAAACCGTTTGCTAAAGGTGACCTTCAAGACCGTTTACTAAAGGTGGTCACTTGAAACTGTTTGCGAAAGCAACTTTTTGAAACCGCATGGGCTCAACCGGTTTGGGATCGTTTGGTCCCAAATGGTCTTGAGACCGTTTAGACTCAAACGGTCTTGAGACCGTTTGGTCCAAACCTCAAAACCGTATGGACCAAATATGGTCTCAACCAATCAAATTGAATTAGGGTTTCCAATGTTGATTCCTTCAATCATTGAATTCATGGAACCAATCATCAATTGGACCTATCCTCATACTTCAATTGAGTTAAATAGGTCAACCTTCAACTGATTTGACCCTCAATTGACCCTCAATTGATCATCAATTAGGGTTTGAATCAATTGGATTAGGGTTTGGAATCGTTGATTTTTCAACATTAATCAATGTGAGATTGGTTACTTTGAAACCATTGAGCCTTTATCCAAATTGGGCATGAACTGAACACAAACGGTCTTGAGGTCATTTGTATGACCTCCAAACGGTCTTGAGACCATTTGGTCTCATGCGGTTTGGTGAAACCATTTTCTTCTAAATGATTTGAAACTGTTTGCTCCCAAACGATTTGGGAAACCGTTTGAGCAACTCAATCAAGTCCGTTTGCCTTTGATATTTGTAGAGGTGTGTGCTTATCATATTCAACCTCTAAACTCACAAAACCTACTGTGGTTTCCATGGTGATTGCATCAATCAACCAAATCGATTATTGTAAATATGGAAATGATCATTATTTGATAAGGAATTGAATGCAATAACAAAATCAAGGGTTCAAGTTATAAAAACCACCTCCAATTGAGCTCCAAAGCTCCATGTTCATGGAAAAAATGGTGGATGCAACTCCTTTCACCATTCCAAGGCTCGTCCTCAAGGTTTGAGTGAAAAGGAATGGTTAGAATTGAAGAGGAGATCGAAATAGGAAGAAATCTATAATTTATTTTCGATTTCCACCATGGATTCAAGGTTAAATGGATCAAGAACCTTACCAACAGGTTGGGGGTCGTCCTCCTGATCCTCCAAAGATCCCTTGGTCGTTTCCCAAGCAAGGAGAAGAAGTGGGGTCGAAAAAGCCTTTCATTTGGCTTATAAAAAGTCCTTTTATAAAAATTCAATGAGAGAGAATGTACTTTGCAAAAATCCAATTAATCCCAAAAATGTGGCCGCCTCTTCCCCCTAATCTTCCTTAGGGACGAGGATATCTTGTTTGACTCTTATCCCTATCAATTATACATGATTTAAAGAAAAGCAAATCAAGCACCTTAAATCATATTATATTAATATCCATATGTGAGTGGATATTTCTTTTTCTTATAAAATTGTGTGAGTTATCCACTCCCTTGGATATTTTCGTGGTCCTTACAAAGACCAAGGACGTCAAACACACATATGAATCCAACCATTTTAATTTTGGTTGAAGGCCATTTAATTAATACATTTATTTTTGCCTTAAATCAAATTAGGGTTTCAATTAGGCATTAATCTTGATTATTTTAATATCAAGATTCTCTCTCCTCCAACTTAATTCAAATGAGGTTCCCCTCTCATTTTATTTGCTCTAAATGATGACAAGAAACATTAGGGACCTTATTGAAGTGGTAATTTTCATATGGAACCTTAGGTTTTGGGTAAATTGCACTTTACACCAAAACTAGGTTTTAATACACAAACATTGTCCAACAAGCTTTATCTTGGTGTCCAAGCTTGTAGAAACCATACTACTACATCATATTCACTATTATGATGTCTCAACATCATAGGAACATATTATTATGTAACATTTGCAAGTTAGCCCCTTATCTTGGGTAATTTGCACTTTAGTCCAAAATAAGCAAACATTGCTTCAACATTGTTCAAACATGACCAAAATTGAAACATAAGTTCCTCATGAGGCCTAATTACTTTTCACAAGATAAGATTAAAATTATAATCATCTTTCTTAATCAAAACACCTAGGGTTAAAGAATAACCCAGGTCAGGGATGTTATATTATGATTTCTCTTATCTCTTGAAAAGTAATTAAGGCTCGAGAGGAACTTATATTTCAATTTTAGTCCTTTTTGAATAATGTTGAAATAATGTTTTACTTGTTTTGGGCTAAAGTGCAAATTACCCAAGTTGAGGGGTTAAATTGCAATTGTTACATGGTGAAATGTTCCTCTAGTATTGAAGAATCATAGGAATGAGAATGATGCAGAGGTATGGCTTGTAGGGGCCTGAATAACAAGAAAGAGTCTGTTGAGCAATGTTTGTGCATTAAAACCTAGTTTTGGTGTAAATGTGCAAATTACCCAAAATCTAGGGTTCGATATGCAAAATACCACTTCAAGAGGGTCCCTCATGATTCTTGGCATCATGTAGAGAAAATAATTTGAGAGGGGCACCTCATTTGAATCATTTTGGAAGAAAGAGAATCTTGATATTAAAATAATCAAGATTTAAGCATAATTGGAACTTTACTTCAAATTAATGCAAAAATAAATATGTTAATCGAAGTGCCCTTCAACCAAAACATTAATGGTTGAAATTAGATAAGGTTGTATGAGCATGTGCCTTGCAAAGGTACGAAAATATCTAAGTGAGTGGAGAACCCACTCACATTAGTTAAATCAAAAGTAATATCCACTAAAAATGGGATATTAATATTATATGATTTAAGGTGCTTAATTTGCTTTTCCTTAATTCATGGATAATGAAGAGGAATTAGAAGGAGTGTAAGATGGATTTTCATGCAAGAAATGGATGGGGGAGAGGTGGAACCAATTTTGGAATTAAACAGATTTTATAAAATATTTTCTCTCTCATTGAATTTCTTATAAAAACACCTTTTACAACTCAATTGAGAGGCTTTTTCGAAACCACTTCCACTCTTTTCTTGCAAAACGACCAAGGGAGCTTTGGAGGATAAGTAGGACGACCCCCAACCTATTGGTAAGCTCCATGACCTCTTTTCACCTTGATTCCATGGTGGAAATCGAAAATCAATGCATGAATTCTTCTTATTTCCATTCCATCTTCAATTCTAACCATTCCTTTTCACTCAAAGCTTAAGGACGAGCTTGGGATAGTGGAAGGCGTTTCTTTCACCATTAAAGACATGGAGGTTGATGTTTTAAAGCTCAATTTAAGGCGGGTTATATAACTTGAACCCTTGAATGTTATTATTGATTTCATACCTCTATGAATTGTTGATCCTTTCTTCATTCTCAAAATTTTATTTGATTGATTGATGCAATCACCATGAAAATCATAGAAAGCTTCCTGGGTTTATAGATTTAAGATGATGACATAATCATAAGCACACACCTCCACAAATATCTATTGCAAACAATTTCAAAATTTGAGTCCAATCGATTTTAATAAAGTTAGCCAAACGGTTTCATAAAACCATTTGAAACAAAACGGTTTCAAAACTATTTGGAATAGTTGACCATAGTTAACCATTTGGAGTTCATATGCTGATGTTTATGGTTTATTACCCATTAAATCTAATTGATTAGTTTCAAAGGGTTCATCAGTTAAAGGTCCATCAAGTATCAAACCCTAATCGGGTTGAGTGCCGAAATTCTCAATTGATTGATTTAATTTTTGGGTTGACTAACCCAAACGGTCTCAAGACCATTTGGAGGTCACCCAAATGGTCTCAAGACCATTTGGAGGTCAACCAAGACCGTTTCGAAGTCTATGATGAAGTATGATTATATGGTTAAAGATCCAGTGATATCAAATTGAAATACAATCAATAGCTCAATTGATGATCGATTCTATGACGCAAACCCTAAGTGAATTTCACAAATTTCAATGATGGGACTAGTCAAACAGTCTCAAGACCGTTTGAAGGTTAACCAAATGACCTCAAGACCGTTTGAGGTTAGGTCATGACATGGCTAAGTGGTGATTCAATGATTTCAATAGAATTAGTCCTACAATGTCAACAATTGAATGTATCCCGATTTCAAACCCTAACTCAATTAGCTTAAGACACTAATTGATGGTTTCTTAAATTTAAAACCCTAATTGATGGTTCAATTGAAGGGTGATTTAATGGTTCAATTGAGGTTAATGAAATGTTTTGATTGATAGGTGGATTCAACAGGTGAAACCCTGAAATCGATTTAGTTGATGGATATCTTTTTGGTCCATTCGGTTTTGAGAGGGTTTAGACCAAACAGTCTTAAGACCGTTTGAGTCCAAACTGTCTCAAGATCGTTTGGGACCAAACGGTCTCAAACTGTTTGAAGACCCAAGTTCATTCAATTTCAAAATGTTTTGTCTAAATGGTTTTATATGTCCAATCAGTTTCAAATTGATTTGGTTAAACGGTTTCAAACTGATTGGATGGCCAATGTAATCAAGACCGTTTGGAGGTCTAAATGGTCTTAGACCATTTGGAGGTTATTTTAGTAAGACCGTTTGGAGTCTAATTGGTGAAGATCATTTGGGGTCTGAGTGACCAAGACTATTTGGGATATAATTAATCAAAACCGTTTGGATGTCTAAGGTGATTGAAGGTCAATCAACTACTTGATTATTTATGCTGAAAATCAATGATGATTACAATGGTTGTACCTCTAAGGTACTAGAGTGATTGGTACCCTTAGTGGGGTTAACCTTTGATGCATATTAATTCAATAATCCAATACATTATGAAAACCCTAATACAGGGTAATGCTATGTGAAACCCTAACACAAGGTAATGCTATGTGAAACCCTAATACAGGGTAATGCTATGTGAAACCCTAACACAAGGTAATCCTATGTGAAACCCTAACCCAAGGTAATGCTATGTGAAACCCTAATACAGGGTAATACTATGTGAAACCCTAATACAAGGTAATGCTATGTGAAACCATAACACAAGGTAATGCTATGTGAAACCCTAAAACAAGGTAATGCAATGTGAAACCCTAACATAGGGTAATGCTATGTGAAACCCTAACACAAGGTAATGCTATGTGAAACCCTAATACAGGGTGGTGCTATGTGAAATCCTGACACAAAGTGATATTATGTGAAGCTCAAATACAGAGTGATGAGTTATGAATGTAATAGGAAAACCCCTGTATTGCATGGTACTGATATATAATAGATATAATGGTTATCATGAGTACTAATCATGCAGGTATGTTGAGATGATGAGCATATCCAGGTATGAGCTATGATGCTCTGTATATTGAAAATGTTTTATAGGCCTTATAAGCCTTCATACGCTTTGTTTCTTAGTGAAAGGTAACTTGAAATTAATGAGCCCTGTGTGTCATATGTTGTTTTAATTATTGAAATTGTTTATGGCTTTATAAGCCATAATATGCCTTGTTGCCTATTAAGGGGTAACAAGAGGTGATATGAGTTTTGTGAACTATGTGGAATGCTTGTGTATCAAGAATCATAATTTCCTTGGTCAGATGACTCGAAGGTATTGGTTACCTAATAAGTGGTAACAAGTGTTCTATGATAAACTAAGGGTTGAATACCCATGATAAAGTGTTGATGTTACTCTGTTTAGTAGATCATAGAAGGATCAATTTTATACATGTGTTTTAATTCCTTATGGTATAAATGACAGACTGCTTTATCAAGTTATAAGTTATGGGTTGTAGAAGTTATAACACAATTAGAACTAGATATTTAATCCATGGAATATTATTTCTCCACATATGTCCCTTAGTACCCTTATATTTAGTCATTTTCTTCTTTGTAAGGTTGAAATCTCCATTATTGGGTAATTATGAGGATCGTCAATTTAAGGTGGACTAAAGTTCTAAATGATGGAAATTTTCCTTGATGTTTTTAAGTTCCTAATGATGTACTCTTTTCTCATATCGTTATCTAGGTCATATAGATACATGTGTGTTAATAGAGACTAATGTCTTCCTAGGTCTCTATGTGCACATATGGCTATATTATCGGTATTGATTTCCTTTTTATGTTAGAGACCTGGGGTCATACACATACACCAATGTGTTAATTCAATTAATTTTGAATCCAGTAACTATATAATGATATGTGTACCCCAAAATTTTCTTTAGCCTTGATTTCATCTTACCTGGGTTCACAGGTTTGTGGAAACTGAACAAAAGAGGAGGGAGGGGCTAGTACTTGATTAATGCACAACGAGTTTGATTGTTTGCTGATATGTGCTTGAGTGGAAGGGAAAATATGTTGTCCTAGACATTGATTGTCTTTGACATACAAAGGTGGTGGTGGTGGGGGCAGTGATTTGTGAATGTTGTAGATCAACATAGGCTAGTGGTTTAGCAAGTCTAGGGGAGGAATAAGTCACAAGATGAGGGTTAGAGTTATTAGTGTTGATGGTGTGGTGCTTGAGTGAAGGTGACAATGATTTACATCTAGGAGCTATAGTCCAACGTAGGTTGGCACACAAAAGACACACAAAGGTCAGTCTGGCACCTGTGAGGCCAATACATAGATAGGCCCCAATAGAGTAAGAGAGGATATTAGGGGAATCTGAAGGTCTAGACGTGGAAGAGGGTGCCACAACAGTTGATACATGGGTGGTTTGTCGACAACATGGTTAGGGCTTAATATAGGGATAGAGGTTTTCTGATTTGTGTTTAGGGGTGTCTAGGTGATTCTTTGGGTGTTTTGAGTTCAATGTGGGGCACTGCAATGCACAACTAATGGCTTATCAATCGTTTCCTTTTTAGGTCGCCAATCATTAATGGCTTATGACGTTTCTTGCTCTTCGTAGCCAGTTGATGGGAAGACTATTTATAGGATTGGGAGTCGAGTTGATAGGGCTTAGAGCGAGTGGGAGAGAGTCTGTGAGAAGGAATATTTGTGATGTCATCACTATAGCTTGGCTAATGGCCATGTCGAGCACAAGGAACCGGGCATTGCAGATTGTTTGGGGAAGATAGTCAACATGCTCTTTTTTTCTTCGACCAGTTAATAAAGCTTGGATATAATTCCATATTTGTATTTACTTCAAAATTTTATATCTCCTAGCCCCTACAATCATTTACCATTCGACTATGAATATAAGTTTAATACCCATTAATAAAAAATGTAAAATATAACTCTTTGGTTTTTGAATCTAAGATCGCTAAATATTTATTCTCACACTTGATTAAAAAATGAATTTTATGAAATCAATAATATATTTTTATGTAATTCTAAAGCCAAGAATCTATAATTGAGTTTAGTTATTCAATTGTTGGTCTAAAATGAGGTGATGATATCAAAATGAGGACAAATTGCATTGTGTTGCTCAAATTTCAAGATAACTCAATGTAGAGGAAATTTTGATAAGAAATCTAGCAAAAAAGATTTTCAATTTTGGAGGAATATGTAAAATAGATCAAAATTTAAATTTTGTATAGAAATTCGATGTGTTGCAACTAACCTTCTCTTAAAGGGGATTTTGTCCCAAAATCCAAGACTAGATGAACAAGTTACAGTAAGTCTTTGTACACATTGCTCAATCTATGTACATACTAAGGGATTGACATGAGGAAGGGGAAGATGTTGTATGTTAGACTAAACCAACTTCAAGTCTCAAAGAAATTATGAATGGTCATGTCAAGAAAATAGTTTTTCCAAAAGTCCTTCATACTCAGTGATACATGTGTCGAGGAAAGATCTACTATATCTTTCCTTTATTCAACCACTAGTGTTGCTAACAGTCACAATATAGGTTATATAGGAGGGTCTTGGATTTCAAGTATTTACTAATGAGTTCAATAATTAGTTTTAAAAATTTTGGAAAGGGCCTTCATGGGTTGGACAACAATAAAAATCATATATTCAATGAATTCATTGTTGTTTTCAGCTTCCTCAACTCTAATGGCATATACTGTTCCTTGGTGATGCTTAGTAGGATTTTGAGTAGTAACATGCCTAGTATTAGTGTTGCTTCCTTGACCAGGGGTATTAGGAGAGTTCACATGTGGAGTAGTATTGCATCTTCAAGGCTCACGACAATTAGCATTGCGGTGACCTAGCTTGAAGCAGTTTAGGCAGAGGGGTGAAGGATGATAACATTCTCCATGATGCCTCTTCCCATAGTTGTGACAAGGATCTAAAATGTGCAAAATTTTCTTGTTATTGTTATCATTATGACATTTTTAACGTTCTCCATGATTGTCATTACTATGGTGTTGATTGTTTGCATTACTGTTGCTACTACTTTTTATAGGTGTAAAATGAACTAGGTCTTGCAGGTGCATCTCAGTATCTAGTGCTTAAGTAACTAGTTGATAAAATGTTAGAGGGAAATTAGGCATCATACTATCATTAAGGCTTCGGTTGAGTCCATTCATGAAACCTTGGATCTTTCTTTTCTTGGTAATATTGGTCATTTACCTCTCCAAAAGGGTGAAATGTCAAAGGAATTCAACTAAAGAGTCACTCCCTTGGAAAATGGAATTGAATTCCATTTCTTCCTAAATGAGAATCAACTGAGGGACACACTTTCAATGGAAGGAATTGAGGAGTTCCTTCCATTCTAGCATTGTTGTAACTCCATGGAGGGTACTAGATAGCTTCTTCCACCCAACTTTTGTCATTCCTTTCAAAAAAAAGGCAACATACTTTACATGTATGTGTGATGGGAAACTCATAGCTTTTAGTATATCTTCAGTTGTCATAATCCAATCCTCAACTTTCTCCACTATGTCACATGCACTTTCACCTTTGAACTCAAATTGTTTCATCTTTAGGAAGTCAATAAGGGAAGGTTCCCTGGGCTAGCCACTTCTATGAATGAACCCTTCCATGATTGACCCCAAGATTGATTGAAGTTGAGGCAGTTGGTTGGTGAATTATCCTTTGGGAGTGAAGGGGTCCCTCGCGGTGAGAAGGGCAATCTCTCTCTAGTGAGGGTGTATAGTACAAATTTCTTTTGTCATATGAGGGTGTATGGTATTTAATTCTATTCTCTGATGAAAGGGTATAATGCTTTCTTTTCTGATGAGAATGTATGGTGCTTTCTTATCATCTCCGATGAGGGGTATGGTGCTTTCTTTTCTTCCCCTACCTGGGTGGGGAGGGCGTATAGTACTCTTCATTATCAAACATTAGCATATTAGACTCATGTTTCTTAGAGACAAACATGTTACCTCTCCTAGTCAATGAGAAAAACTAAGTGATAATAAAGGATACTATAAGAAGACCTAATTCAGAGCAAAGTTAGATGTTGATTGTTAAAGCTCGGATGTCATTTCATGTGACAACATTATTTCACATCATGTGTCCATATATGATAAAAAATAACTTAGAAGTCAAAAAAAAGAAAACACAAACATTGTTCTCTTGACATAAACATAAGATACATAGTTTTTTCCTCTAGGCACTATAATGCTAAAAGAACAAAAGAAAAGAGGATCATTAAGGAAACTTAGCCTTATGCTCCTTCGCCATTTATCCTCAAATATTAGTAGAGGAATTTTCAGTGTGGGGTGGACCTTCTTTCCATGAATTCCTCAAGGTAAATGAAACACTGCATGGACCCTAGGAAGATAAATGTAAGTCATCAAGGTTGTTACTAAACACAATTATTGATCTATTTTAAAAATAAAATATTTATCTAATGAAATCTAGGTATGTTTTCTTGATGGACTAAGGTAATAACAAGAGGATGGTATAATTACCATGCCAATTTCAAAAGGTTAACTGATTTAAAGTGGTAACTAGAATCAATAAAGAGTTTTCAAAACTAATATCAACATATCAAGTTGTTTAAAACGTTATGAAGTGATTTTTCCATTGGCACATAAAATTTAATATATTATCTTCCCTAGGGCTAGGTTACTAGTATCCTCCCCTCTATGAGAGAACAAAACTTTTACCTATGGGGGTAACCAGTACTGGTGGACATCTAATTCTCCATTATCTACTACACATAATTGGGGGATATGACCCACTGAATCTAGAGAGGCGAAGCTCTTAGCCAATATTGAAGTTTTTATGTGCCAATGTGAAAATCCAATAATTTTATTCAATTATTATAGAATATTTAGTATTTAACTAATTACAGTGACCTTAAAAAGAAGGACAAAGCTAAAAACAATTTGAATTCACCACTTATGTAAAAATTCTATGAATGTAATCAAAGAGGGGATAAAATAGTTCAATAATCGAATCAAGAATTTAGTACCTATTCCAAACAAGGATTTCCAGTTAATAATCCACAAGAATTGAGGATGTCAATTTCTCACAAATTTATAAAGAGAGAATGTAATAGGGTTATTTGATGCTTCTTGTCTTGGAAATCACATCCTAGATTCTAATAATGTGAAATTACCATTTTGCCTCTTAGTGAGTAGATTATTAAATGATCAACTTGTGATTGTTATAGTGTATCATCTTGAAATCATTAGGTTCCTTTTCATAAATGTAGTCATTTATTTGTGCACATATGATATATTAATCAATACACATGTTCATAATATGTATAATTTATAAATTCATATATTACATAACACCACTTATGTATTACAATATTATAGACACATGAATACATATAATATAAGGGAAAATATTTTCTAGGGATTGGTTTCCATACCTTATGTGTTATACAAGTAATAACTTAATTAGAATTACAGGTTTAGTCCCTATAACTTGATCTATCCATATATATCCCTTACTATCCTTATCTTTATTCATTTTCTTCTTTGGAAGGTTAAAATCTCCATTATATGAGCTATTAACGAGGATAGTCAATGTGAGGTGGACTAAAATCTGAAGTAGTGAAATTTTCCTTGATCTTATTTACTTTCTAATGATGCATCCTTTTCTCATTCAATAATCTAGGTCATATAAAAACATGTGTTCTAAAAGAGACTAATGTGTTCCTAGGTCTAGATGTGCACATATGGCTATATTATCCATATTGATTTCCATATTATGTTACTGATGTGGGGGTCATACACATACACCAATGTATTAATTCAACTATTTGTGAACCCAATAACTTTGTAATGATGTATATACCCCACAATTATCTTTAGCCTTAATTTCATATTACCTAGGTTCATTGGTTTGTAAAAATTGAATAGAAAAGAAGTGGGGTGGGCAGGGACCTCGTTAATGCACAATAAATTAAGTCATTTTCTTGTATGTGCTTGACTCAAAGGGCATATTTGTTGTTCTGGCCATCAATTGTCTTTGACATGAAATGGTGGTGGCGGTGGTCTCACTGCAGGTGAAAAGGTTAGTGATTTGTAGCTACTAGATATCAACATAGGCCAGTGGTGTAGCAAGTCCATGGGAGGAGAAGGCACATGGTGAGGGTTAGTGTCAGCGGTGGCGATGGGGGAGGAGTTAAGATGATGGTGGCTGTGATTTGTGACTAGCAGCTGCAGCCTAGAGTAGGCCCACCACAACAAGCCATGGAAGGCAAGTAAGGCACCTATGAGGCCAATACAAAAACAAACCCAGTAGAGAAACAACAGAGGTTAGGGGCATCCTAAGGTCCAGAGTTGGAAGAGGGTACTGCCGCATTTGATACAAGGGTGGTTGATGATGACGTAGTGATAACACCAATTTTTGTGATGTTTTAGACTATTTTTCTGTTATCAAAACTGCCCTTTTCCGACATCTTCCTCTCTTTTATATGCATTTTTGCAGTAATTAGCCAAGTAATGCTCTCAGTCCAATATTTCTATCTTTTGCAGAGTTTCCTCCCATTTTGGCCCATTTAGCACCAATAAGGCCGTTCCGGCCCGCAAATAAGTCCAAGTCTGTTTCGGCCCCCCCTGACGCCCGATACGCACGCTGGCCGGTAGGGTTGCACGATACGACGAAGCGCGATGCAAGAATACCGCGCGAGAAGGTACCGATGGACGACACGCCTCTTTACCCGAGAGGGAGCTGAGCACGCCGCAACTACTCCATGTGCCGCGCGATATCGGCCACCCACTGGTAGGCGCCTCTCGCTACGACGCCCGACAGTCGACCTCCTTGTACTGAGCGATACCCGCATCAGCCGACCACCAATTGAACGGAGGAAAGAAGGACGCATGGCGCTTCGAGCACCATATCTTATCACGACCAGCTGCTTATAAATAGCAGCTACAGGGAGCCGAAAAGACAGTTTGACAGATCGGACAAGCTTGGTCACTTCAGGTTTCGGACAGTCGAGTGATCTTCTGAGGAGACTGCGAGAGCAGGCATATCGTGCTCCAGTGTTCGTACCGGGCGACACTAGGTGAGCTCTTCCTCATCCTGAGAGGGAGGGGAATGGTTCACCTAGGACTGTACCGGACGACACTGAGAGCCGATATTGGCCGATGTAGATACGAGATATGAGTTCCAGTCAGTAGGATACGCAGCTGCATGCCCGAAACGATAACGAACCCGATACGCTCCGCCCGTCATGCGTGCTGCCCGAGAGGGTGTGCCGCCCGACTTGAGCGTATCGGCCAGGTCCTTGAGCGATGCAGTCGCCCGTCGCGGTGTGCCGCTTGAGAGAGTGTGCCGCCCGACAAGGCTGTATCGGGCTAGGCCCCTATCTGATATCGGGCTGGATGGTTACTGTAGCCTGTCGTCCTTCTACATCAGGAAGGTGACACATATCTTTAATTCTGTTGTTAACTTTCTATGCATTGTAATTAAGACCTTTTATGCTTATAGAAATAGAAAAGCTTAATTACTTGCTGCTCTATGCTTGGTGCAATATGTTGGATGACTGCTATGTTTGATATCTGAACTCTATCTTGCATGTTTTGGATCGCGTTTCGCTTAGCTACCAAATCGTGTTTTCCCGTCGCAACAACTTCGAGAGTTATGTTGTGGCTCTAGTGTTTGGTCCGATTCTGGAGTACGAGAGTGCCCAAAACGGAGTTGCTTTAGTAGCCCTTCCACTCTAATTTGAGTCTGGTGACCCCGAGAGTGGAGCCGATGCCTTGTTAGAGATACCCGCTCCGAGAGGAGGGGTACATGATTGGTTCTACCACCGCTTGTTTACCACGGTCCTATCCTTCGTACCTTACTCTAGCTCTAGTTTTATCTTTCTGTTTCTGTTGCATGAAAACCCCTAAAAACTTCTAAATGCCTAAAACCTTAATCTTTCTAGTAACTCCACTTGGAGATAGTTTTCTTATTTTGTTCGTGACACCTTTATGCTTCCCTCCTGGGGAATTTATCATCCCTTTTTACCTGCCAGAGTGTAGCGTGTCGATTCTGGGTTCTCAACACTACCCCCCTGTCACCCCGTATATCTACTTCGACCCCGTAAACAAAGTTGCGGGGCCTAGAAGGATTCGGGTTTATAAATGTAAAAGCTCAACTACCTCGAATCCGCCTCCAGTTTTAGGACGCGCGATTTAGGCCGGCCAACTTTTTGGCGCTGTTGTCGGGGACAAGGCAATACGACACTGTTGACGAATCTGAATCCACTAACTACACTACTGTGCCTCAAGCTTGGAAACGAGCTTGACCGCACCCTTTTTTCTTTTCTTTCCTTTTGATGCTATTTATTCTTTGCCTAAGCTAAATAATTCAAATATCTAAACTTGGTTTTTCATGCCACTTTCAAGAACTCTGAAGAACAGATCACTGTTCCACCGAGCTCCGACACCAATCAATGTTCTGACCGAGCACAATCATCGACATCATGCCCCCCCCCCCCCCGTGTCAACCCACAACATGCTGGAGGGGAACAACAGGGAAGGCATGGGAATGAATCTCCTCCACCAAGTGGCAATGATCGCTATGACGACAATGATCAACATGAAGATCAAGAATCAGAGCACTCCGAGGAAGGCCACCCCCGTGTCTGGCATCGCCATCATCGTTGACGCAGGCAACACCAGGACCAAGAACAATAGGGAGGCAACAACAGTGACGATTCAGATGAAGAAGAGAAGACTCTAAGGGAGCTAGCCTCCACTAAGGCCAACAATTCCAGATGCCCTGTCATCATTCTGCGATTTAACGCCACAAACTTCGAACTCAAGCCGTCTGTCATCTCCATGATTCAGAACAAAAGCTTCAGAGGGAGTTCTAAGAATGACAATCCGTATCACCATTTGGATGCTTTTAAGAACATCTGTGATACTATCAAGATGTGGGGAGTTCCCCAGGAGGTAATCTATTGCAAGGGCTTCATCTTTTCTTTGGAGGATAAATCTCTATCATGGTACCTAGGGCTGCCCCACCAGGCTCTGAATGGATGGGGAGCATTGGCGGATGTATTTGTAAATAAGTTCTACCCGACTGAGAAGACAGTGAGAAACAGACAAATGATAAGTTCTTTCATGCAAAAGCCCAACGAGAACCTCCACGAGGCCTGGGAGCGATACCAAGAATATCAGAGGGACTTCCCTCACCACAACTACAAGAAAGGGTTCTTGATCACTACCTTCTATAACGGCCTAACCCCCGAAGAAAGGGTTTCATTAAACGTAGCAACCGGAAGTGACTTCCTGGGGAAGAAGCTGAGTAGGTCCGAGAAGATCATCAAGAACATGGCCGAGCTGCAAGTTGGCACTGACTATGACAGATCTGACCGGGGCCAAGCTAAAAAGGTTAGTGAAGAGCATTCTTATGAATCCAAAGCACTGGAGACGATCACTTCTCAGATCCATAGGATAGCTACGGATGTAAAGCAGCTGAAGGAATCTGGCGGAAAGGGGAAGAAACAGGTCGAAAAGGTAATGAAATGTGTAACATGTGGAGAAGGCAGACACGGGGTAGACAATTGCATCTACACGCAATCGGACGCATCAAGCGATACTGAATCTGATGACGAGGAAACTGAGAAGGTGGCTTTTGTGAATTTCAAAAGGCCGGACCATCCTGGTTTCAGCTATGGAAACAAGGATGCAGCTGAAAATTCGCATCAGTTGCAAAGCACCTCCAAACAACCTCGGGCTTTTGAGCAAAGGGGAGGACCAAGCCAATACCCCAAAAACACTCATTTCCCATCAAACAAAGGGGACTTCCAAGCATAGGGGAAGTATCAAGGGCCTAACCGAGAACAAAGCAAGGGCACGGGCCAGGAAGACGTGATTGGCTAGTTATTTGATTTTGTTAAGAAGCAAGATATGATCAACAATCAACTGGCGTAGAGTGCGTTATCAAATTCCGGTGTCTTGAACTCGTTGCAGGTACAACTGGCGGACATGCAGATGCACCAATGCCAGATCGACCAGTAGCTAGCTCAATTAGCTGAAATTGTGAAGAACCCATCGGGAAGGATTCCGTCCAATACCGAACCGGCAAAAAGAACAGGACAATGACCGCAGAAGTAGGGATGAAGATGCAAGAAGAAGAAACTTTGAGCGTCCAGCTGAAGACGAGAAACACAACGCTTCTCAGGAGGCAACCCGAGTTGTCTTTTAATTCCTAGAATAGGACGTTTTTACTTTCCTGCTAGAAAAACATTACAAACATTTTGGGATGTAATAAGGCCCGAGTCAGTGCATGCGCCACATGCGCTGACTCTGTTTTGTGGGTCACCGAAGTATTCTATAGGACGGGATGGGTAATGCTAGCTGAGGCCGGGACCTTAGTTTCGGGCCAGTGATGTTTTACTCCTCAGCCGCTTTTTGTTACCCCTTTTCATTTTCAAGTTTCCCTTTTTCTTTCTTCTAGCTTTTGCTCCGAAGGTCGTAACGGAAAGCAACCCTTCAGGCAGGATATGCGCAACATCATGCAAATAGTGTTTCGGGCATCGCTAAAGCCATGACAAAAGACACTCCTAGACGACATGAGCCTGTGACGATCGTGCCAAAGGACTGATCACCCTTAGGCTGACAGATGGACTGCCCGTCTCAGGAATGAATTGCCCTATCGGCTGATGCATGCCCGGGATTGCTTGCCGTGTTTTCACCGTAAACCGAGTTTGAGTTTGCTATATATATACGAACAAGTTTTACCGTGTCGGGCTACCTGAATTACTATGTTCGTACTCCCATATCGTGCAAAGGACTTTGTGCTTTTTGCTCCCGTGTCACGTGACACCCCCTTGCCTTCGTAACATGCGGAAGTCCCGAACTCTGTGAGGTACAACCCGACAGACCCATCGCCCGACAGAGATATCGCCCGGTAGATCTATCGCGCGACAGTCTATGCTGCCCGACGCGTTCTGTGTTAACATGCATAGATTATCGGATTTGTTAACCGAACGGTTTCGTATCGCCCGACATGCATATCGCGCAACGTATCTTTTAGTAACTATTGCCCGATATGCCATGTCAGGCGATAGTCGTGTCGTCCATTTTTTTGTATCGTCCTGAAGGTTTTGTGTCGGGCGACACGCTTCTTTCTTTTTATATATGAGCCGTATCGGGCATCTTTTATCGCCCGACACGGCCGCGCATTTGTCGCCCTATCACCTTGTCATATCAGGCGATACCCGTCCCTAGTATCGGCCACATGACTTCACCTCAGAACCTTGTGTGTCGCCCGATACTGAGGAGGGGGGGAGGCCAGACAGTCTTTGTACAGAAAAACATCGGGCCACACATTTATTCTTTATTATATACTTCTTTCAAAGGCCAACATATTTAATCAAAGTATTTTCTTTGTTGTTCTACAGAGATGGCCCGCACCAAGATGACTGCTGTCCCCGTTGACTCTCAAGGTAGGAGGATCCACCCCGAGACTGCGGTTGAACCCTCCAACGCCGGGCGGAAGCGCCCGAACCCAAGACCAGTGGAGGCCTCTACAACAGAAAAGAGGGCCAGGGTTGGAGAAGCGGCAAGTCCAACTCCAATTTTAACTCCAACGCCCCCAGCAGCAACAGCAATCCCGGAGGCCTTGGCGGTGAGTTTCGAGCCAAGGAACGACGAGCATACTCGCCGATATGCTGAGCTGGTACCCAAAATCTACCGCCCCAGCAGGTTCTGCCATGAAGCCTCATTTGCTAATCTGGGAATCGAGAAGAGGCTGAAATCCATCCTCGCCGCGGCGGGACTGAAGAAAATCTGCTTCAGCAGGTCTTCCTCGTACACTAGGCTAACAATGGAGTTCATGTCTTCCCTCCACCGGGTGAGAAATTCACCGGCAGAGAGAAAAGAATTCGGAGGGCCAGACAGACTCCAAGCCCGACTCTACAACTTGGAGTGCATAATCTCTGAAAAGTTCCTGAACCAGATCTTCTCTTCAAGCGAGGAGGAGAGGAGTCTGATGGACAACGGTGAGAGAATCACCGAAGGAGGCGGGTTCGATCCCGTGAAGCTCTGGAACAAGTTAACCGGTGAATCTTCGTTCAAGTCGGGAAAGAAGGTAGCTGCTATGCACTCATGCTTCTGGAGGATAATACACAAACTGGTGGCATGCCTCCTGTTCAGCAAGTACGAATCCAGCAACATATACACGGAAGAGCTCCAAGTCATGTGGCACCACTACTACAAAAATGGCTTATAAAGTCACTTTTTACGGTGTCGGTTGTATACAAAACCGACACCTAAACTCTACAGTGTCGGTTTATAACATAAACCGACATCCAATCTACGAAGGTCGACCATACACGGGTACCACTTTTATTAAGTATTGGTTAATTAATAAACAACTGACACCTAAACTCAACCGCCAAACCCAAAATTCCAGCGAAACAATTGTCTCCAAAATTTTATATATGGCGTCAGTTCATAACTAAATAACCGACACTATAGGTTTAGTTGTCGGTTTTTTTAAATAACCGAAACTTAGTATAGGTGTCGGGTCATAACAAAATAACCGACACTATAGGTTTAGTTGTCGGTTGTTTTAAATAACCGACACTTATTGTCAACTTAATAGCTCACCAGCCCGACCGATTCTTCCCTTTCCCTGTTTCATTCCCGATTTCCCTAACCTCCGGCGATTTCTTGCTCCCTGCCGCCGCCACCCCTCCCTGCCATTCGTGCTCCAACGCCCGTCGCCGCCGCTCCTTCCTCTGTGCTCGCCCGTCGTCGCCGTTGCTGCGAGAAGCAGTCGCCGCCCGCCCGCCCGCCGCCCGCCCTCTTCGCCGTTGCTGGTAGCAGCTAGGTCTCCTAGCCTCACCGCCCTCTCTGCTGCTCCTCTCCTCTCCACCGGCAGCTGCTAGGACTTGCTCCGGCCGCTGCTCGTCTTTCCTCAAGGTGCCCGCCCTGCCTTCTTCTTCTTCCTCTGCTCCTCTTCTCTCAAGCTGCCTGCCCTGCTGCTGGGCACTTTTTTTAATTTATTTACTTCTCTCAAGGTGCCTGCCTGCTCATACACATATTGATGTACATAAAATTGTTAGAATAAATGCTAAAAAGGTGTGATTTTAGGGTTTAGGTACTGATTTTGTGCTTCTACTGAGCTGAATCCTCTATTGTCTATACAATACATGTTCTATGATAAGCCTTAGTTAATTTAATATGCATACTTTGTATGTAAAATATAGTAATCGGGTACTGCTGTATATCCAAGTAAATTACATGTAACTAATCATGACATAGATTTTAGAATGCATACTTTGGTTAAATGTACTGCTGTAATTTTTGATCAAGTGATGATATGTAAATGTAGCAATCAGTTAGTAAGGTATCAATGATAAGTTTGTTGTAATTTGATGCAAAATAGTTATTGTATCATGCATATATACTTAATACTTTTTTGTTTTATAGTTGTATAGGGTGTTTTTATGTGTGGCAAGTCTATTGTTTAATAGTTTAGCTATAATCATTATTTAATAGTTTAGATATATTCTTGGTGACAATCCTAATCACCCTTCTTTTGCTTAATGATGAACTGTAATGCACACATGCTTGGAATGTAAATGATGAACTTTTCCCTAAATATATTGCCAATCATGCTTTTAAAGACATCAATAGTCACCCTAACTTGAAGAACTAGGATTTTAGGTATAAGAATGACAACACATTATTTGTTGGCCTAGAAACCCATCCAAGATTTACTCATTAGGAGTAAATCTTGGATAGTCCCCGGTTTGGGACTGTTCTTGAACACCTAATCTCGCTTAAGATGTAAGTGTATATAATGTGTGTTGGGTTTTCCAGAAAATTTCCACAGCATTTCCCCGTTTGTTCTCTAAGTACATATGTACTTGGAGAACAGCGGGGAAATGCTGCCAAAATTTTCTTGAAAACCCAATACACATTATACACTTACTAGTGAGATTAGGTATTCAAGAATGGGATAGGTGGTACACATTTATTATATATAAGAATGACATATGCCTCTGCTAGAACTTTACAATGTGAGCTTTAGAATTTGAATTACTTTACAATGTGAACTTTACAATTTGAATTACTTTACAATGTGAGCTTTACAATTTGAATGTGAATTTGAACTTTTTGATGTGAGCTTTACAATTTGAATTACTTTACAATGTGAGCTTTACACTTTGAATTACTACTTTACAATGTGAACTTTACAATTTGAATGTGAATTTGCAGATGGCTGACCATTCTCCTGATGACCGCGCTGATGACTACCGTGAGGGTGAGGACATCATTGCGCCGCCTCAAAATGTAAGTTTTAAAAATATATCATATATTTATATCTATATGTCCATTTATAGTTATATCTTGTAAATGTGAATTATTTTGTCAAATTTTAGGTTGATGATGCATAGGTACCATCTGAAGCACTTGACGCACTTGATCAACAGCACCAAAAAGTTGACAAGAGAAGGGGCATCACTATGATGATGAAGTTAATTGCGCAAAAGGGCAATGGACCCAAACTTGTTGTGGATTTCGATAATGCAGGAAATGCATGTGGTGTGAATCGCAATTCATTTATTTCATATCTTGGGTTTGTTACTCGTAGCCATTGCGGTTGTCACTTAGATTCTTGGCATAACGTTTCTAAGGAGAAGAAAGATTTAATATGGAGGGATTTATTCGTGAGTTATTATTAATTTGCAATTCTATTTTGAAGATTACTAATTTTTTTGGATACTAGTTAATAGCAATTCTATTTTGCAGAGTATATTTGAATTGGATGAAAAGCTGCATCGTAAATGTGTGATGCAACGCTGTGGGAGAGTCCTAAGGAACTATAGGACAAATCTCACCAGAGAATACATAAAAGAAGCCGACAAGAGGAAGAAGACAACCACTGAACAGTGGAACTTCCTGGACAAAGAAGAATGGGACGCGTTTGTCGCTTCAAGACAAACTGATGAATTCAAGGTATTAGGCGTCAGTCTCAATCTCATTAATTAATATATGTTGTATTCACTTATTCAAGATTAACATTTAGTTTTACTAACCACATCATTAATTTGCATACTAACTAGGCCCTCAGTGAGGCACAAAGATCAAGGCGTGCACTGAATGTGCATGACCGCAGAATGGGTCCAAAGGGGTATGCAGGCGTTCGCCAAAGACTACAGGCTGAGGCTACTGCTGCTCAGTCTGCTGCTACTCAGGAGTCCTCTACCATAGGTAGCACACCTCTGCCTCGCCATGATGTCTGGATAGCTGGGAGGAAAAATAAGAAGGGAGAATTAACTAAGGCCGCAACTGCTGAGGCGGCTGCAAAAATGGTAAAATACAACTCTTACAGCAATCATTCGAATATTGATTATTTGTGTTGTTTACTTAAGTACAAATTTTTGTTTTGGCGATTAGCGGGAGCTGCACGAGGTGAGGAAACAAGGAAAGTTCATCCCTGAGGGCACAACGGATGAGCTGACAGTTGCTCTAGGTAACCCAGAGCATCCGGAACGTGTTAGGGCTGCAGGCGCTGGTGTGGGCATCAAAGCTTTTTTTGGGCCATCCCAACGCAAACATGTCCCAAAAGCGGGACTTTTACAAGAAGAGGTAACATATTTTTTCCTTGTAGATGTTACTGTAAAAGAGAATTCAAAAATTAGAATTTGACGTTTCTTTTATCCATGTATAGGTGGATAAGCTATTTGATAGGAAAATCGAAGAAAAACTCGAAGAAGCAATGAAAAAGTGGAAGGCATCTCAGACTGCCACTTACCAGACAATACCTATTGCAGACTCTACTCCTACTCCTACTGTAGAGGTTGGGAGTAATCATGTAGAACCACCACCTAGCACATCCACTGTAAGTATTTTTATGACATAGTAACTAGTTTTTTAATTCAAGATGATACGTATATATGAAATTGTAGTCGTTTCAAAAAAAGATGATATGTATATATGTATATAACATTCTTTACACAAACATTTGTAGGGGTTGAAGCCATGCCGTCTAAAAAGTAAAGAATATGTCGTTGCAGAGGCGTCGGCTTACCCATCCCTACCAGGGGAAACATGTCACGGGTCTCCAGTACCAGCTGGTTGGATTCGGGTGAGCTCGATACATATATTCCCCCAGTGGATGGATCTTCCACTGCCATATGCCCACCCAGATTGTGAAACGCTTGGTGAGGCAGTAGGCGGAGTGATATTGTGGGAAAAAGCGTATGTCTTCTTTACTGAAAAGGTGTGGTAAATTTACATTACGTTCAATTATTAGTGTGTGTATATGCTGGTAGTTGATCTGAAATTATTATATATATATACAGGTTAAAAAGAAGACACCCATAGCATCTAGGCCTCCACTTCCACCTCCTGCATTACCTAGTTGGGTTCCACAGGACCTACCTGTCCCGTTAGGTCCTAACTGTAGGGGTATGGCAGTATGGTTAGGGGAACATGATATTAACTCCCCTATAAATGTTTCTTCTGATTCAGATTCTACAGGCCAGTCATACGAAACAAAACTATTTATACTAGATATTTTGGAGTTGTTTCGATATGATTGGCTAAATACATCTGTGATAGAGCTATGGATAAGGTGAGATATTCTTAATACATCCATATACCTTGTGTATGATCTGGTGATCTGGTTTCTTATTCATTAATGCATGCATAATTAATACATATTTTGCAGCTACTTAGACAACATATGTGTAGATTTTGGATTCGAACATGTAGGGTTTTTGATTCCATCCTTGATTAGTCTAGTAGCTAAAGACCCTACATCAGTTCAACAATACTGCTGTGAGGCTTTTTCAAAATTTTAAGTTTACTTTGCTTATTATAATTTGGACTTAAGAAAATTACATTTTATTGTGGATTTTGAGTTATTAATTTTTAACTAATTTTCCTCTAGGGGTAAGCATTGGGAGTTATTGGTTATTGCCCCCGAGACGTTCACTGTGTATTATCTAGATCCTAAGGGGGGTAAATTGAATACAAGATTTGGACACATAATGAAAATGGCAATATTTCGGTGAGAAATATTTCATTTTTCATATCCGTTAACATATGTTATTACATTACTATTTAATTGCAATGTTCTGTGTTACATTAACATGTAGTGGTTTTGAGGAGTACAAAAAGGCTGGAGGAAAGGTCCCCACGAAAAAGAACCAGCCAATAATTTGGAAGAACGTGAAAGTAAGTTCCCGACTGCAATATATGTATATATTATTTATGTGAACAATGCTTAATTAGTTGTATTTTTTAATATTTTGTATGTTTGAATTTATAATGTGCTACACAAGACAACGGATGGGCATGTGGATACTATGTCATGCGATATATGCACATTATTATCAAACATGCCGTACTGGATATCGAATGTATTGCTCAGGTATTATATAGTCTCATTAGATAATATGATCGAAATATATCAATCTTATTTATAGCTCATTAATTATATATATACATCATTCTCTTTACAGGTGTTTAAAGCTGACCCCATTACAGGAAAGGACTTACCAAATGTTAATGCTCCCTATACGATGGGAGAATTAAATGAAGTAGTAGAAGAATGGGCAACAACCATACAATTAGTGGGGGCTTTAAAATATAATTGGGATCCTAATAGTGAATAATGACTAAACAATGATACTTTGTAAATGAATTTATGAATTATAATATATGTGTGAATGTTTCTACATGTCTGGATGTTTCTACATGTGTCTGAGTGAAAATGAATGAAAGTGTTGGTTGCTATATGAATGTTTCTACATGTGTGAATGTGAATGAATGGAACTACAGATTGCTAGCATGTGTGAATGTTTATAAATGTGTGAAAATAAAATGGAACTGTAGGTTGCATTGCTAAATGCATGTGCTACTTTTTTTATTGTTAATTTTGCAGGTTTGTAGCCTGTTGTCGGCTGATATCAATGGATGTCGTAAAACCTACAGTTCATAACTGAACTGAACATGTTTCTCATCCTGCGACCAGCCACAGCAGGTCTGCAGACTGATAGAAAAAAAAACCAATAAGCGTCGGTTATTTGTAAATAATCGACACATAAAGATATAGTGTCGGTTTTCCTACAATAAACCGACGTCTATTTCGTGTGGCGTGAAGATATATGGTGTCGGTTATTTGTAAATAACCGACACTAATAGTGCCCAAGATGGCGCCCTTTCTGTGGCACAAAGGGTTTGGGTGTCGGTTTCTTACCTAATAACCGACGCCTATAGTCCCATGATGGCGCGTTTTTGGTGGCGCGCAAAGTGTTTGGGCGTCGATTTTGGAACCGACGCCTAATGGGTGGACTTTTAGTGTCGCCCACATAGGTGTCACTTAGAAACCGACACTAAAGGCTTTAAATAACCGACACTAAAGGTAGGTTCTGTAGTAGTGCACATAATGGAGGGCCGAGTGATCAACCTCGGGCGATTTTTGCTGAACAGACTACATCCGATGAAGGAGGCTACCAAAGAATAATGCATGGGTGGCATCGTCAACCTAATCGCAGTAGGACTCGGGTACCCAAAGGAGCCGCGTAGCCTTTCAAGGACGCAAGGCGATGAGGTGTTTGACACCAAGTACCTGATGAGGACCAGCATCATTAGGAAGGAGGAGGGAGACTATTTCTATAAGTTCGCAAGGACAAATACACTCCTCCCGCTCCCTCACTGCACCAACTACGACGTAGACAAGTTGGTGTTCACTACAGTCGAGATTGAAGCTGTAGCAAAAGGCACAGCCCCCACCACAGCCACCAAGGCCCGAGAAGGGGCAGTTCCAGAGCTACCGGCTACAACTGCCAGTAGGGTTGTAGTCACTCCAGCTATATCAGCCTCCGCCTCAACAAGAAGGGTGGTAGCCGACAAAGAACCGGTGATCGTTGGGGTCACCGAGATAGAGACTTCGGGAGCTTCTGCAGAAGAAACGGCCGCATCCCCTGTCATCCTTGAAATGCCTGTAGAGGCAGAAGAAGAACCTGAGCCAAACACCAGCAATGCGGTGTTCGCCGAAACCCTGAGGATGGAGCTCGAGGGAGCTCAGCTGACACCTACGCCGCAGCCTGTGTCGCCTTTTATAGCAGGACAGAAGATCGCCGACAGTGCGGAGGTGAATTGAAGCTCGCCCGCACCACATCCGTCCCCTCGCCGACGAAAAGGCAAGGCGATAGCTGCTGAAGTAGCGTCGTCACCCCGCCTGGCGGCATCAGCAACACAAACTGTTTATGTGAAGTCTACCACGCCTGGTAAACCATCGCATGAGAAAGAGGTAGTGAGGATGGAAGGAAGGTCTACCGGAGCTTCCCCGTCGCTCGGAATGACGCTTGGGCACGAGCTCGACAGGTTGCGGGAGGTAACAGATACCAAGTCTGACATTTGTACTTCCCTAACCTGCAAATATGCATCTTTTCAAGACAGGATGAGCAACCAAGAGCAAGAGCTGCTGAGCGGACTAGAGGCCGTAAATTCAATAATGCAGCAAGTTCTCCAATGCCTTGACAAGATCGAGGAGAGGCTGGATAGAGGGGATGACCATCCGCACCGAAGGCAGCCGAGACGGTCGCCGTCACCTCCGAGCCGTGGCTCTCCATCATCTTCTTCAGCATCTCCCTCGAAATCAGCGTCACCCGCCTCCTCCAGCGGGCGATCCTCAACGCCCAAGGAGGGGACACAACCGAAGTCCACCGACGGAGCTCTAGCAGGACAGGCGAGCTCCGTAGGTCCCGAGGAAGAAAATCCCTCAATCCACCTGGATGATATTGAAGATGATAACGGATATGTCAGCATCGGGATGGACTCTTCTGACGAGTCGGAAGGAGAAAAGGGGAACGTGTACGCATCCAATGAAAGACACTTCCCCCGAGGTAGACGCTCAATGGCAGACAGGTTCCGTGAGCCATCCGAGATACCTTCCTTCGAGATGGCCGACTTTGACAGAAGGGCCATCGGCTACCTGTCGATCAGAGACCAGAAACTACTAGACAGGGTCCTAAGATCGCAGGCAGATGAAGAAGACGTCGTCTGGAGCGACGACTACTTCTCCGTACGACGGGGAACACTCTGCAACATGTTCCGCTCGACGGCCGTCGTCGGAAAAAGGCTATTCAGGGTCCTCGAGAATGTTATAATAGAAAATATCAATAGTAGGATAGGTTGGAAGAAAAGATACTGCGCCACCCCGACCTTGGCGAGAAGGTTGATGTGCAGAGAACTAGACTCCTCTGCGGTGTCCAACATGCTGCAGCACATTGACGAGCATAACCCTAACCTCGTGTTGGCACCGTACAAGCACCGCAACATATGGTTCCTCTGTGTAGCAGACCTGAGGAACCACGAAGTCCGACTCCTAAACTGCAGCTACAATGAGGTTCCGCACTCCGGGATCACCTTCTGCCGCCCGGAAGACAAAAACATGAGGCTTCTACCGATGCGTCTTCAAAGAGTTATCAAGCAAGGAGCCAAACGCCACGACGGCGTTTGGAACTTTTTTTCTATTCACAACTTCCTCATCCAGGCTGAAGAGGGAAGCAGAAACAACGCCTTAGTCGTCTTAAGTGCCATTGAGGTTCTCAGTACATTTGGCAACTTGAGGGCCCTTAGGGGCCATTGTTTCTATCAACGCAGGGGCATCTACGCCATGTTGCTGATCAAGGACAAGCGCTATTTCAGGGACGCAGGGGTACCGGAGCAGCTGCTGGACAGTGACCTAGATGAAGACTCTTCTCAGTCCAGCAGCCCCTCAGAAAAAGAAGAAGAAGTGGCAACCGTCAAACATGGGGCAGGCAAGGAGATGATGGTCCTTAAGAAAGTGCACGGGAGGGAAGAAACTACTTCGCCTAAAGCCACAGAAGGGATGATCAAAAACTTCGACCGTTTCTCGTGCGCTACACTCACGCAGGAGCAGGTAGATGTAATACTTCTGAAGTTAGCAGATGATACCCCCAGGGATGTCATTTACAAGGCGAGCAATGTCGTAGTCCCAATTGATGAGCTAAGGGACGTGGTTAAAGAAGGAGGATGTTTGTTGGTATCGGTATTAATCGCTTGCGTCCAAATATTACAACCAAAGTTTGACCACGCATATATAGCCCATCCTATGCTGTTTAACGAAGTTTGCCTAGCCGACGAAATAGGAGCACAGAAGCTTTTTCTAGAAGAGTTGGAAAGCGGAGTCCCTAACCAAATATTTCTTCCAATTCTTCATTATCACCACTGGACGCTCCTGACGGTGTACACCTGACAACGAGTAGGAATCTTTTACAATAGCTCGGACAGAAACAAGAACCATCCAGTGTCGTGTACATCAGAACTGCTGTCATCCGTCGAATGCTTAACTCGGAAATACTACGACGGGGTGACAAAGATGATACAACCATTCCTGGACACACAAGCAAACAAATGGCACGAGCTTCAGTTCTGCCACCGCAGCCCACAACAGATCCCATTATCCAACGACTGCGGCATCCACGTCCTGGAATGAATAGCGAATAAAGAGACGCCTGACCAGCTCCATCACATTGATTACCACAGCAAAAGAGGAGAATATGTGTGGGAGCTTCTATCTGACAAAGGCGCGCTCGTCGGCTAACCCTCACTGGATTAGCATTACCTTGCCTAATCTACTTCACAACTCTGGGACAGAGTGTGGAGTAAGTTTGGGGAGGGTACCATGGTACCAGTGAGGGAGGTACAAAACTCTGTCAAATTTTCTAACTTAATCTTTTGATTCTTTTGTTCATCATGTATACATATACTTGTTCATATAAAATTCTTGGATACATATACATGTTCATATAAAATTTTGAAATTTTGAAAAATTTTGCTTATTCTGTTCCCAGACATATGTACAAAGTAGTTATAGTAGTAAAATCCCGATGCAACTGCTTGCCAAGTTTATTTTCTTTATGCTTAATGTGATGCAAGTTTTGTTATATCTTTTTGATAATGCTGCTTCAAACGAACAAAAGAATATGTTTCGTCTTGCCAAAAATTTCGAAAAATATAATAATCTCGCAAACAGCTAAGACACAGAGTATGGAGAAGGAAAAGCTGCCCAAACAGCAAGTATCTCTTTGTTTCCCTTACCCGAAAAAAATCCTAAAAAGAGAGAGAAACCTTATGAGAGTGAATAAAAGCATGAGAGTTGTGCCCAACAAAAAATAAAAAATAAAAAAATATACACACACTTGTTTTTCAAAAGTACCCATCTTTAGGCATGGTAGATCCGGGGCAGTGGTATGTAGGATGTGAAATCACTGCTCTAAAGCCAACTGGCTTGGACTGCAGGGACCACTTGCCCGTTAATGGACCCTTACCTGGATGGACCGATGGGAAACAAGAAGAAAACCCAAAAAGCCTTAGCCTACCCTATACACAACTTTCTGCCCCGAAAATAAAGCTGTTTGGTGTGGAATCTAACTTCAGAATCATACAACAACGTCTCGCCGAAGCTGTAGAGAATAATCTTACTTAAACAATAAGGCAAGAAAGACGAAGTCTTTTGTTCGTAATGAGGCAGCATTATCTCTAAAGGCATTACAATACTTGTTTTACATCTTGGCCTGAGAAGCATACTATGCAAGAAGAAGCATCGCCAAATAAAGTTTAAATATTGATTGAGGACAATCAAAAAGCTAAGTTTGGGGGAGTTGATAACACCAATTTTTGTGATGTTTTAGACTATTTTTCTATTATCAAAACTACCCTTTTCTGACATCTTCCTCTCTTTTATATGCATTTTTGCAGTAATTATCCAAGCAATTCTCTCAGTCCAATATTTCTATCTTTTGCAGAGTTTCCTCCCATTTTTGGCCCATTTAGCACCAATAAGGCCGTTCCGGCCCGCAAATAAGTCCAAGTCTGTTTCGGCCCCCCCTGATGCCCGATACGCACGCTGCCCGGCAGGGCTGCGCGATACGACGAAGCGTGATGCAAGAATGCCGCGCGAGAAGGTACTGATGGACGACACACCTCTTTACCCGACAGGGAGCCGAGCACGCCGCAACTACTCCATGTGCCGCGTGATATCAGCCACCCACTGGCAGGCGCCTCTCGCCATGACGCCCGACAGCCGACCTCCTTGTACCGAGCAATACCCGCGTCAGCCGACCGCCAACTGAACGGCAGAAAGATGGACGCGTGGCGCTTCGAGCACCATATCTTCTCACAACCAGCTGCCTATAAATAGCAGCTACAGGGAGCTGAAAAGACAGTTTGACAGATCGGACAAGCTTGGTCACTTCAGGTTTCAGACAGTCGAGTGATCTTCAGAGGAGACTACGAGAGCAGGCATATCGTGCTCCAGTGTTCGTACCAGGTGACACTAGGTGAGCTCTTCCTCATCCCGAGAGGGAGGGGACTGGTTCACCTAGGACTGTACCGGGCGACACTGAGAGCCGATATCGACCGATGTAGATACGCGATACGAGTGCCCGACACCAGTGCCAGACAGTACGATACGCATCTCCATGCCTGAAACGATAACAAACCCGATACCCTCTGCCCGTCATGCGTGCCTCCCGAGAGGGTGTGCCGCCCAACTTGAGTATATCGGCCAGGTCCTTGAGCGATGCAGTCGCCCGTCACAGTTTGCTGCTTGAGAGAGTGTGCCGCCCGACACGGCTGTATCGGGCTAGGCCCCTGTCCGATATCGGGCGGGATGGTTACTGTAGCATGTCATCCTTCTACATCAGGAAGGCGACACATATCTTTAATTCTGTTGTTAACTTTCTATGCATTGTAATTAAGACCTTTTATGCTTATAGAAATAGAAAAGCTTAATTACTTGTTGCTCTATGCTTGGTGCAATATGTTGGATGACTCCTATGTTTGATATCTGAACTCTATCTTGCATGTTTTGGATCGCGTTTCGCTTAGCTACCAAATCGTGTTTTCCCGTCGCAACAACTTCGAGAGTTGTGTTGTGTCTCTAGTGTTTGGTCCGATTCTGGAGTACGAGAGTGCCCAGAACGGAGTTGCTTTAGTAGTCCTTCCACTCTAATTTGAGTTCGGTGACCCCGAGAGTGGAGCCGATGCCTTGTTAGAGGTACCCGCTCCGAGAGGAGGGGTACATGATTGGTTCTACCGCCGCTTGTTTACCACGGTCCTATCCTTCGTACCTTGCTCTAGCTCTAGTTTTATCTTTCTGTTTCTGTTGCATGAAAACCCCTAAAAACTGCTAAATGACTAAAACCTTAATCTTTCTAGTAACTCCACTTGGAGATAGTTTTCTTGTTTTGTTCGTGACACCTTTATGCTTCCCTCCTGGGGAATTTATCATCTCTTTTTACGTGCCGGAGTGTAGCGTGTCGATTCTGGGTTCTCAACACTACCCCCCTTGTCCCTGTGTTCGACCCCGTATATCTACTTCGACACCGTAAACAAAGTTGCAGGGGCCTAGAAGGATTCGGGTTTATAAATGTAAAAGCTCGACTACCTTGAATCCGCCTCCAGTTTTAGGACGCGCGATTTAGGCCGGTCAACTAGTTAGGGCTTAATATAGGGTTAGACGTCTTTGAATTTATGTTTAGAAGGGTCTAGGTGATGGTAGGGGTGTTTCAAATTTAGGCTGGGGTTCCATGGTGCATGACTAATGGATGATCATGTGTTTTCTTTTTAGGTCATCAATCATCAATGGCTTGTAATGTTTCTTGATCCTCATCACCAGTTGATGGGCTGGTCATTTACATGAAGGGGGATCAAATTGATAAGGCTTGGAACAAGTGGGCAATGGGTAGTGAGGAAGAATATTTGTGATACCATCATTCAAGCATGGGTAACATCCACATGGAGAAAAAGGAACCAGGCTCAGTGTGTTATTTAGAGAAGACAATCTATGTTACAACCCCAATTTTTGGGTTCTTTTAGTGAGAAATGCAATTTATCCTATTAAAGATATATGAATAAATAATGGTATGATTTATTTGAAATGAATGAATTTCATTTACAATAGCCTTGTTGGTTGCTTTGTGGGCTTTATTGGCTATTGGGCTCAATAACAAGGAAAAGAAATGGAAATTCAAAAGATAAATGAATAATTAAGAAAAGGAGAAAAGGAAGAGGTAGAAGCCTCTAGAAGGCAAGGGAATATCCTCCAAGAGGATATTTCGTGCCTTTAGGGTTCCTTGAGGTCCAAGGAGTCCAAGTTGCAAAGATAATGCAACAAGAAAGAGAAAAGATCAATTAAATATTGCCTTATTAAGAAGGAAATATGAAATAAGGATGAAATACAATAAATATGTGGATATATGGATAATTGATCCATCTTGGATAAGATTTCGGTTCCACATGGTTTCTAATGGTAAAAGGAACCCAAATGAAGAAAATAGAAGATTAAGAGAGAGAAAATATGCTTAAAATATGCTTTATTAAGAGATAACTTGCATATAAAGAAAAACATCTCATACTTTCAATTTTGAGTCAAAAATTTATTACATACGTGGATTAAGTCATCATAGACTTTCCTCTAAAATTTGGGATTAAAAGGATAAAAAGTTTGAGAGATATGAATTTTACAAGTTCCCTAAAGTGTAAAGGATAACATTAAATGTAACAATTGATGTTCTAATATGAGGCTTGCTATCTGTTGGATCCAGATCCAATGGTAGTTGCTTTTCATTTCAGATTAGGAAAAAGGGAACAATATAATGTGAAATCAATTCATTGGATCGCTTTCCCTGATCCACTAGGACTCTTGGAGAGTGGATAATAGATCTTGGGAGATCAAATCAGACTGGATAGACCCTTTGGTCCCCATGTTTTGTGAGGATTTGAAAGTTTCCCCAATGGAGCCGAACTCTAGGGAACTGGCCTAAGGCCAATCCATAAAAGGGGGATGATTTCCCCTTATGTGAGGGTACAAACACCTTCATCAAGTCCGCAATATCTGGCCGATCGACCTTGCTATCAACTCGACATCTAACCTAGGCCAGTTGCCGTGTTTCTCCTGCTCGTCGGGGCCCTACTCTTGCGGAGATGTAGGGGCTGCAATGTTGGCGCTGCTTGGTGGCATGAAGCTGCCTCGGCACTACTGGTAGCCATTCTCAGGTCAGAAGGGATGGCGGACGGAGGCCGAAGAAGGAAGGTGTTTTAGGATGGCTGTGCTCACTAGGTGATGAAGGGGGGTGTGCGGTGGATCCTATGTTTCACAAAGGAAATAGGAGAATCTGCCCCTTTCCGTGCACGCCTGGGAAGAAGATGATGCTTCGATATGGGTTCCGGGTATGTGGGTCACTCAAAGGATCTGCGAGCCAAGTTTGATAGAAAAGAAAATTGAAAATGACACGTGGTGTGCTATCATTGGATGAAAGGTAATGGATTTGCAAATTTCGTAGAAAATTAATGGTAGCTTAGATTAAGAAGAATAATATATGAATATTTCTTATAAAAATATGAGGAACACAATCAAAATAGTTTGAAAACCTGATTTCGTTCCTAATGGAAAAAGTATGATAAGTTAATGAAAAGAGCTTTGAAATTAGGTTAGAAACCCTAATTGAGATTAATGGTTGAGTTTATCATGCCTAATTGGTTAAATTGAGTAATAGTAACCTTTTGAATGATAATGGTAGATTTGAACCTATTCTGGATGAATAATTGCATGTTTTAGGGTTTTAAACTAAGTATGAAGGATAATGGATCTAGATACCCTAATATAGGGTAAAAGAAGAGAAAACTATGTTCAATTCGAAATATAAGGAAAAGGTTGATAAATGTTGTTCCTAAGCCTACTAGGAGAGATAGGATGTCAAACTTAGGGTTTATAAGTAGTTTTGTCTAATTAGGGTTTGTGGTACTAAAAGTAAAGGCAAAATCCTAATTGTAAGAGAAACCCTAAAAAGGGGTAGAAATCCTAAAAAGGACTAGAAATTCTAAATATCAAGTTGGTTTAGATAGATCTTGATAAAAGGAAATTGTATGTTTATTTCAGGATTCTTGTTGTGTGCTTGCTTGCTTGATTGGATTTTTACTTGGTTGATTCTATCTCAAATCAGAAGTACAAGTATGTGGTTACGCTTCTGGTTAATCGCTTTAGTTTCATGACGATTCACAGATGTTTTATCAGTTGCTTGAAAATAACTGCATGGATGACTTTTATTTCATGCAACTATAAAGTGACTATGATTATCACCATAAATATTTATACATGACTATCTCATATCCTGGTCCTCCTCTGTGGCTTTGTTAATGATGAAAAAGGGTAACCTTGTACATGGTCTACTTGACAGGTAGGACCATCAGGTTATCATGAGTTAGTGATTGGACTACCTATGGGTAGTGTCATGTGACTCATCAACCCTAGGTATTGATCTACCTGTTAGGTAGGATCATGCGGGGTTAATTGGGATCTACCATATGAGAGGTAGTATCCATGTCCACTATAGGGACATCACATAGGTTAGGATATGTATGGATTGAGTAGTTATGTTTAAGATGTAAAGTCTGCTTGCTAAACCATAATTGTTTGCAATATGTTGTTACAGTTAATTGCACGATTATTGTTTCCCCCACATACCATCATATTCATTTATGCTGACCGACATTTTGTTTGTCGGCGTTTTAGGTACAAGTTTGAAAAGGACAAACAATAAAGTGGCATATTGTGAAAATAAGAATTAAAGTGCAAGGAGGATTAGTTAGAGTATATTCCAGTCATGGATAGAAGTTAGATATCCAACTTTTTAAAAGGTATGCAAATTTTTATTTCATTCCAACTTTTCAGTATAGTTTTGGTAGAATTTAGTAATTATTATCGATCGAACCATTGATCCTATTATTTGGGATAATGGCTCTGACCTTTTGGTCTCCCTTAATTGGGGGTTACCGGGAGGCAGGGTCGTTACAGTCTACATGTTTTTTTTCTTTGGCTAGTTAATAAAGCTTGGATATAATTCCCTACTCATATTTATTTAGAATATTTTATCTCCTAACCCCTACATCCATTTCTTTTGCAACTTTATATATAAGTTTAATTTCCTTTAATCTAAATCTTAAAACTAATAACTCTTCGGTTTATGAGTTTAAGATGGCTAAATATATATTCTCATACTTTCTTCAAAAATGAATGTAAAAAAAACATTTTTATGTGTTTCTAAAGTGAAGAATCTATAATTGAGTTGAATTATTCAATTTTGGGTTGCAGATGAGATGATTTGATCAAAATGAGGACCGATTTCATTTTGTTTTTCAATTTCAAAATAATTCAAGAAGCGTAAATTTTTATTGGAAAATTAGTAAAATAGATTTTTAAATTTAGAGGAATATGTAAAATAGCTCAAAAATTAAGTTTAGTACTAAAAATAGGTACACTACAAAACCTAATGCTCAACATCTAAATCAGTGTCACTCTAATATGATGCTTTTGCATCAAAAGTCACAGGAGGAGGGTCCATAACAAAGATGAAGTCATCCATGATGAAGACACCCATACTCATATCGTATCAGTGGTGGACCTAAGATCTCTTGAATTTCTCATATCCTTGAGTAATGCTTTAGCCAAAGAACTCTCCAACTGTTCTCATTGCAAAACTAGTGTCTGGGTAAATGGAAGACCCTAAAAAATTATCCTCACTAAAAATGAGCTATAATGGGATGTAGTGGAAGGGAAGTGATCCAAATATCTAACATAAACCCATAATGAAGTCCCTACATGAGAAAGTTGTCAAGGCTCTCAACATTCTTAGGTGGATGTAGAGAATGAGTATCCTAACAAAGCTCTTCCAAAATAGGATAAGGATGTTGTAACTCATGACTAATGCCATTTGAATCCCCAATCAAATCATTTTCAAGTAGTTGCACAATCAAATAAAAAATGAGTTCCTTTGACAAAGTAAATAATTGTTAACTACACAAGTGTATATGAGATTCTTTGACAAATTAAGTAAGTACCAAGTATACATACAATGATGATTTCATTGGACATAATGAAGAACTATGAAGTACATAAAAAATATACAACTTCTTCAAAAGTGTAAAGATGGACAAAATAAGCTTACATAATTTACTGATAGAGCATGTACTAAATACAAATGAGCTTCGTAGGAGAGAAATAGTAGATGACTAGAATGGAAAAAACACTCTATATATGAAACATAGAACACCTGGTCACCCATTAGGCCGCAAACACCAATTAATTGATTCCATTCCTAGTATGAATCAACCGTTGAGGAGGAACAAATGAGTATGCCAAAATCCTGTTCAATGATGAGAATCACCATATCCCTTGTACAAAACACTCCCTAATGGTGACTCAAATGGTATTATGTGCACATTTAAGCTCAAAGAGTGGAAAAAGAAAGCACACGATGTACTTGCAAAATGAAAATGAAATTAGAATACTTCCTGAATCTGATCAGGAAATGCATAAAAATGGAGGATTAGCTAAAGCACAATGTATGAATGAGACAATATCAGAACAAATGATGCTTATCTCTCCAACAAATATTCTCTAGATATCATCTATTAACTACTCATATGAAGGTATATTACTATTCTCAAACGTATAATCCCATCTTGGAAGAGGATGACATAGATGATCCTTTGTCACACTCTGAGTTCTGACTCTTCTAAGAAAAAGGTTCTTATATCCCTAAACCTTCAAAGTCTACACATTTATATAAGTACAAAAACAATTTTGGGATGAATATAAATGACAAAAACTAGTAGAAATACTTCTAGCAAGTCAACAAATCCGCCACAACTCTCCAAATCTTAAACACATCCCTTAGTAGATAAGTCACCAATGAGAACTCTCCAAATCCCTAAATATATAACAATGAAAGTTGAGATCATTCATGTTTAATCTCCAAAATTTTAATAATGATGGGAAGCCAAATATGTGAAATATTTACTAAGAGTCACAAATAATGAATCATAGTCTAAAATGTGGGAGATGTATCTTGTTGAAGCAAGCCAATGTCTAAAAATGGATGGATATGCCCCAAAATATTATATCTTTTAGACCACAACTGTCAAGTGGTAGCCTTCCATACCTATAGAGAAACTGACTAATTCCCTGGTGCAAGATAATTATAAAACAACACTCCATGTGAGAATGGATCCTTTGACCATCATCTCTATCATCACTCTCCTAAGATTGAGCTCCTTGTGCCCCCCACCGATATCACAAATATTGAGAAGTGAGTGTAACATATTGGAAGTTGTCCTTCTAACTCTAGATAACCCTAACCCATTGGATATGAAGATTGTCTACTTAGATCTAAAACTTTAGCCAAACAAGGATACATATGAACTGTAATGCACTAATTTGTATCTTAATTAACATCAAATATACATATAATGATGTAACTCCTGTATAATCCTAACTAAGGTCATATGTAACTCTAAATGTACCTTAGATCTATAACCCCCATTTGTTAATATGGATCCTAAACCCTAAGTTGTAATCATCTAACCTTAACCTATATATGTTTGATATCACACTTGTCACATTAGCAATATTAGGTCTTTAATCACATAATATCTTAATAAAGATAACATGGACCTAGCTAAGTTCTAATATGTAAGTCGACCTCACAAATATTCAACATATGTGACCTTGTTCATTAATAGACATATAATGAATAAAATGTGATAAATTATTAATTTGATGTCAAGCAAAGATTAATAGTGAATATAAAATGACTTATGATTTAATGCGATATTAGTTGGGTATTTTATATGATTTGAGATAACTATGTGGCATCATATAAGTTATTGTTGGTATTCATGGACTTAATAGGTTATATAAGTACAATATAAAAATTCTTGCATGATAATGTAAGGTAACTCTTTAGGGTTACAAAGTGAAAATAATAAGACTCAATTCAATGAGTGTTGACAATGATGTAATATGATAATAAATATAATGGAGAAGAGCCCAAACTCTAATTTTATTAAAATGCATAAAAGGAAATATCAAACCCAAATATAATGGAAGAATCGTGATCCTTGGGTCCCAATTAGCTTGGAAGTCAAGTTTCACATTAGTTGAAAATTCCTAGATGCCTTCATTTTATGAAGGAAAGAAAATATAATATCATCTTTAAAATATAAAAGAAATTAATTTAGACTTCAAAAGAGAAATCTAATTTAAATGTCAGGTACTTCATGTCCAATTCAGGCTAGGTGCCAGATTTATCAATGATCGAGCAATGTTTGGTCCCCCAAATAAAGTAAGAAAGATAAATACATTAAACTACTAAATACACTAAATATTTACTCAATACATATGGCTTTCCTATAGTTTCCTGATTTAAATCATGTCACACTAGTTTCCTACCTAGTTTCTACTCAGATCATTTTTGAGTCATTGGATTATAATCGAGTGGTTTGTTTTTATCACCTACCTTCCATTTATGGTTATCCTCACATGTGAATAGAGAACATAGCACATATTTCTTTCCTCTACAACTCTCTCGTGTCTCTTCTTTTTCTCAATTCCCCTTCTCCAAATTCTTCACTTTTACTTTCGATTTCCAACGAGCAACAAATCATGATATTATGAACCCTATTTTATAAAATACCCAATTCTCCCTAGTTTGGGCAATGTGTGGATCTGTACACTCCTTGCCAAACTACTTATAACTAACCATTCCTATAGGATCTTGACATCTATTCATGTTGTCTCCTACCCTAAATTGATACCCTCTCCTATCATCTCATCACTAGGAATGTATATTCATCGTTCGGCTTCCTAACTTGCCAACAACCTTCAAGACCCTTTCGGTCCAATCACCTCTGCCTTAGCCACCATGAGTTGTTTCTATGAGCATCTCAGACCATAAAATCCAACTCCAAGGTGTCATCTTATCTACCAAGTCCAACTTTTCCTGGCCTATATGATCTCCCTAGCAGTGGTGCCCCATTTCCTACTAACACATTGAAAACCTCTTTATGGAGATGCCACGATCATTATGCGAATAATAGGACTATTTGATTGCATTAATGCATGGTAATTTTACAACTCATTGTTTCCCCTTCTTTTGTTTTGTGTGTTCTGGAATCTATGTGGAATGATGTTTCTTCAATGGTACTCCTGGGAGGTGGGTATGTGATGATCATTTAGTCTCCATAGAAATATTCATATTGGCATACGATGGTTTTGGTCCTTATTTGTCTACCACTAATTCTGACAGAGACAGTGGTTGATTTGGACTCTTTTCTAGTAATGGTATGAGAGGAGAAGAACCTCGACTACTCCTTCTATGCAAATGCCATTTTGTTCTCTACCTTTTTGATTCTTCTAACAAGGGAAATTTGATCTTTTTCTGAATCGAATTGTGCATATGGTTGCTATAGGTCCGGACTAGTTGGTCATTTCTTATAGGGCCATGTCAGATTGGCTTAACATAGATAAGGTTATATATGTGGACTTATGGGATTTTTTGATTGGTCAATTTTTCTAAAATTTATAGTAAATTATATATATCCTGAAATTAACAAGAAAATATACTCTGGAATCATACAATTATAATATATTCAATGTTGTTGGTATCATTGCCTAATCCCAACATAATAATTATGTAAGTTTTTGGAATATTCTGATTGGTTAGAATTTCCAAATTCATAGCTAATAATTTATAAGTTAGGAAAATAAAGTAAAATATGATATGAAATCATTCAAAACCTACAAAATGTTATATATTTGATAATCTAAAATTTGATGATAACAAAAAGACAACTTTTAAGGTTTATGTTTTAATAAGAAGTGAACCCTGATTTAATATGTGTGTTTAATAGGTGTTTTTTTAGACTCTCGTTTGGACCTAGGGTTGACTTTGGACATATGCAAATTTGATATGAGGTATGTTGCATCTTATTAATCATCTTGATCAATTGATGTATATTTCTTTCTCTTGGTCTAATTGGAAATTGAAAACCCTAATCTTCTTAGTGAAGTAATTTCCTTGAATTATTCTTAATTGAAAGAGCCCTTTTGTTACCAAATTCTATTTCATCATTGAAATTGTTGGATCTTCTTTTGGTGGTCCTCTAACCCCACTCAATTGATATATGTTTCTCTCTCTTGGTCTAATTGAAATTGTTGGATCTTCAAAACAATAAGCAAGTTTCTTGGTCTATTAAGAACACAATTAATAAGATACCTATACGTAAACTAATGACAAGTAAAAGGAAAAATAGTATGAATCTTGAACATGTAAGTATAAATACCTATGGTACTGGAATATGATTATCATTTTGTAACATATCAGTAGTCCATCTAGAATTACTAATCGATTCATACATGGAATTATGACATGCTACATATAATTCTTAAATTAATCATATTAGTGGGTTTTTCTTATATGTTGATCTTAATTATGTGAGTGCTAGAGTGTATACATGTTATCTTGACATATAGAAGTATGTAAGCCAATTTTATCCTAAATTGTATAACCTAATTGTAAAAGATTACTTAATACCAATGTAGTGGATAGTAGAGTGAATGGAATCAAAATCTAATGTATGTAAGAATGACAATGATATAAATTTATGATTCGATTTCATTAATGATGATTACATAGGCATGCATATTAACATATTATGTATATATATATATATATATATATATATATATATATATATATATATATATCTGTATATTTATATAATTTAACCTATTTTGAACAAGTTGACATGTAAGGAAAAGATCCCCAATGACATAGCTAGTGTATAAATAGGGGTAAGGACAACTTAATATAGTAATGAACCTAGTAAATCCTAGTGAGTATAATATCCACTACCTAGAAACTTGTGTATGTATAATGGGTCATATGTTCACTCAATATGATTAAAAACCCTAACATGTCATTATGAGGCCGAGACTAGAATAAGAACAATATAAAAATATAATAGGAATGTATATGTTCACTTTGACTTGGCTAACATATATAATCTGTTCCTAGGATGACTACTTGACTAAGGGGATCAAGTGTATTTATTGAGTTGGCCTTTAGTCATAAAAATCAGGTATGTACTCCTCCCTATTTATAACTGGGCATTTATATGACTACATTCTCCCATAATGAGTCAAAATTTTCAAATACTTGCTCTTGTTCCATTTGTTGGACAAATCATATGCCCTCAATTGGTCTTAGTATTATTATTACTACTTTTATCATGTTGATTTGGGTCAATGACCCCGCCTTCTATTGTGCCTGAATCATGCCATAAATTTTGTGAAAAGTGAATCTTGCCACTCTATTTATGCATGTTAGATAATTCGATTAGTTTAACTATTATAGACACTTATGCATAACAATTAGGGTATGTGTTTCTACACGGGGTATGTGTTTCTACCTTATATATAAAGAGGCGTGCTTTTCCACCTAGGGTGTGCTTTTCCACCCATTTTAAGACAATGACCCAGTGGTGTCATGGGCCTACTATAGTTACTTTAGTCAAATATATCGCTTGCAAATATTTATGTGATTGGATGATTGATAATGTCAAGAACTGTGACTTTAACTGTTTTATTGTACTACCTCATTCTTTTGAAAATTCCTTCTCTTGTTACTTCTTAGTGAAACTTACCTAGCTTTAATGGCCCCTTTTTGATGGGAACATCATACTTTACTTTTGGAATAGACAATGCCCTAGTAAATTTTCTAATGTACATACTCAGCTTTTGCTAACTCATACTATTTGGTTTCCTATTTTTCTGGGTGTTCCCTCCACCCAGGAGTAGGTACTTTATAGGACAGAGACTCAAGTTGATCATGAACTCGTTGGTGATCATAAGGACAACTTGAGATGTCCTTTTTATCCTCTGCATATGGAATCATGTCTATATAGATGTAAAGCTTTAATTTTATGTACCACTCTTAGGGTGAGAAAGTTATGTACATGGTAATTTTTTATAACTTTGTAAATAGTTATGTTTTACACTGACTAAATATCTCATGGCTCATATTTGTACCATTGAGAGGACCCACTATCGAGTCCCACTCTTTACAGAATGGTATCAGAGACTAAGTAGTCGGTAACTAGACTATTTCAAGTTATCCTAAATTACTCATTAGTGGGTAGGTAACCCTATAGAGGTTGGTGTTATACCTAAACCTAAAATTGTGTTTACCAATTAGGATTCACCCCCTATCCAATCTGGTGGTATATATATCCCAAATTAAGTATGTGGATGACCTAGTTTTACATAAACTCTTATCAATTCTACCCTCTCTTTATATGTTTAGCTTTCCATATGTAAAGGTTGAGTCTCCTATGAAGTAGTCTCTACCTCCTATGAAGTAGTCTCTACCTCCTTATGATACATGCATTATGTGGACTGAGCATGCATGAATACAAACTTAGGATATTGACATGAGTTTTAGATTTTGAGATGTTCTATGTCAGTACATGATGATATGAACTAGATCCTTTAAGGTTAGGTTTGTCCTTCTTGGCAATGTGTATTTATCTCAACATAGCTTTGCTTGAGATGCACTATCCAAGTGTTGAATACTATCCTAGATAAACTTGCAATATCTCATAAATAAGGGTTTGTTGAAGAAAGACATAAGTTTCAAGTAAATATCCTTTAGATTTTGTCACTCACATAACCACAAGGTTGTAATTATTCTTATGTCCCTTGTCCTAAAAGGAATGATCACATATTCAGATCACATAATAAAACTTTGTTCCATGTTATTTTTTTCCCGCGGACATATCGAGGCATAGTCATATTTTGAAGCTATAGTGGATATTATTTTTCTCTTAAAACTTTAGATGTACATTGACACTAAGTGTTATGTGATGTAGGTACATCTAGGTTTTATCCTTAAAGAGAACCACTCTCACATCACCACCGTATAATTAGTTCACTTCATGTGTGAGAGTAGTTGGACTACCTAGTTCATCTGGGCTTTTTATGACACCATTAGATGTAAACAAACTAGGGAAGTACAAACCCTAATATATTCTCATTAGGGTTACACGATATTATAAATAAATGATGTTTTGGGATATGATGGCCTAAGTTATGATTAACAGTATAGTGGAATAATGGAGGTCGTACCTAGTAGGACATACTAGAATTTAACTACATACTAGAAGAAATATGTACCCCCTCACCTAGAATCGAGATATAACGGTTCTATGCATTGATGATGTGAGTAGAGAAGTCCCTTTGGTGAAATGAAGTGATGTTAGAGTGATAGTATACATGTAAGTGGTAGGAAGTGGTTGACTTGGTTATCAGATTGGTTTTTGCGTCATTTTTGGATTCCCACCGTAGAGTTTTCATCCTCAAACTTTTCTTCTTATTATATTTATAATTATATAAATTTTTTAGATTTCATCGATGGTTTTGGAACCAAGTCACCACTAAAAGGAAGTTATAGTAGTAGATAGGCCCTATCATGAGGAAATCTTTGACTTGCATGTTTAACCCTAAGACCCTAGGCATAAGTGTGAGGGACGTTTAGGAGGAACAATAACAAATATAAAAGCTATAACCTCGTCAGCTACCCCTCTCGACTCTCTGTATGATTAGATAGGACCTATTTAGGAGTGGAGCCTTGTACACTTAGGTTTGTAATTTAAATTAATGACTAGTCAAAACTAATGGTTATTATCATTGAAAACTGATAATGGAAGAGTACCAAACATGATAATAGTAGGATGGAGATGCCTCATTAACAATTTAGGTAACTATACTGAATCAAAATTTGTTAATATAATCCTAAATCTTAGTGTAAATTTCCTAGACAAATTCACAGTATGAGAAGATAATAAGATGTGTTGGATGGAGTAATATGAGTTCACGTTGGGTTCTCTATACAAGTGTGATGTGGGTATATTATGCTAGGACTCACCACATTAACTCTATCTAATAAATTAAAAACTTATAAATGGTTAGAAAATAGATTAGTATATCAGCTATAAGTTCATTGACTTTGGAGACGAAACCTCTTTTAAGGGTTGGAGTGTTGTAACATACCCGACCCTAGGTACCTTACTCATCCCTTCCCTTCCCATCAAAATATTTCATCAAAATAATATATGGTATGTGTTCATTGTTAACTTGTTGCACAAACATACTCTAAATGAGGGATTTAAAAGTACAACATTTATAATAAAGATATGTATTAGAACTTGATGTGCTAATATCCAAAACATTAGATTTCGACTCTCTAATATCTAATAGGAGTATGGGATGAAAGAAAATGAGTTAATATGAAAAGTAATGCCATAGATGAAAATGAGAGATTAAAATGTGAATACTTAAGGAAATTGCATCAAATGTTTCTAAAATACATAATGAATGTTACATTTGAGTTCCTTATATCTTAATTAGGTTACCTAGTGATTTTCAAGTAAACCTAATGTTATATGCTTCTTCAAATCAATTGGAAAAGAAGTATATAGTGAAACATAGGCCTATTGATTAGATTAATCGACTACGCTATTTCCTCTGTGGTTTCGCTTTATGTTTTTTCTATTACACTACATCTCTCTCAAAGGAAGCCACATTCAATTCAACTCATAACTAATGACTATCCTGATTCCTCACACCGTCTCCCCTCTTCTCGACCTCCTCTTCATCTTCCCTTCCTTCCCTCTTGATACATAGGAGACTAGAACTGTAGCCACCATCCACTTATCTTATTTCTTACATCTTATTCTTTCCCTCCATCTTACTCAACCTCTCCAATTCTCTTACATCTTTGACGCCACTACCTAACCATTCGTACACATACATTCACATCTCCGCCACCTGTGAAGACCTCCAGGCTACCAACTCCATTGCCAGCCTGCACACCCCCACCTCGACAAACCTATAGGTGTTTGATGCCCATTTGACTCCCTCATACATCTCTGTCGAGCCCTCACAGAGACTCCATGCCCTCAAATCCTCCTGATGCTAGCATCCACATTGATGTTTCACTTGGACTCTTCAAACTGGTCATTGCCATCATAGCCCATCCACACCACATAACCTCTAATCCTCCTACATCTAGCCACCATGGTGGCAGCTTGTTTCTATTTTCAACTTGCAACAACTAGTAAAATAGATCTGTAAAATGTCCCCTAAAAAACCCTAGATCATCTGTAGCCATGGGACATGAATCATCACTGAGAATAGATACCTTAATTGGTAGACATTGCTAATAAATGATTCATCTCTTCAGACTACAATGACATGGATACATACTCGATGTCACTAACCTCACCTCGCTAGCAATAGGACTACAACACCACTGCACAATGACAATGGGCAATGGGCATAAGCCACCCTGATGCCCTCTACCATTAAAAGGCTCACTATCAATGCATCATAATCACAAACATCTGAGTCCTACTTTCCTTTCCCAGCGACAATCACCCCATTGGAGAGAATCACCTCTGACTCCTACAACAACAAAAACCTCTCCTCTATGTCTTGAAAAAACTATAGTGGATTCCAATCTTGCAACCATCACCACCAGTTTCAATGCTTTGAACGCCAACCATGAAACCGGTCCTTATTCACTGTTGAACCAGAATCTGGTAGTGGCTGTAGAAGCGAGTTCTGTTGCTCGAAACATCCCCTATCCTATGACTACATCCATTAAAACTGAATAATATTTGGCAATGCAGCTCATACAGACATCTAACCCTGACAATGTAGGAGGTGGCCCTCGTAGAGCAAGTCTCGGTCAACAGAAGGTTAGATTATTGTATCTCGTTTCTTGGTCTATTAAGAACACAATTACTAGGATACCTATTCGTAAGTTAATGACAAGTAAAAGGAACAATAGTATGAATCTTGAACATGTAAGTATAAATACATATGGTACTAGAATATGATTATCATTATGTTACATATCAGTAGTCCATATTGAATTACTAAATGATTCGTACATGGAATTATGACATGCTGCAAATAATTCTTAAATTAATCAGATTAGTGGGGTTTTCTTATTTATTGATCTTAATTATGTAAGTGCTAGAGTTTATAAATGTTAACTTGTCATATAGAAGTATGTAAGCCAATTTTTTCCTAAATTGCATAACCTAATTGTAAAAAATTACTTAATACCAATGTAGTGGATAGCAAAGTGAATGCAATCAAATTGTATTATATGTAATAATGACTATGATATAAATGGATGAGTCGATTTCATTAATGATGATTACATAGGCATGCACATTAACTTATTACACATATATATCAATATATGTATATAATTTGACCTATTTTGAACAAGTTGACATGTAAGGAAAATATCCACAATGACGTAGCTAGTGTATAAATAGGGGTAAGTACGATGACTTATTACTGTAATGAACGTAGTGAATCCTAAAGAGGTATAATATCCACTACCTAGACACTTATTTATGTATAATGGGTCATATGTTCACTCAATATGATTAAAAACCCTAACATGTCACTATGAGGCCGAGACTAGGATAAGAACAATATAAAAATATAATAGGAATGTATATGTTCACTTTGACTTGGCTAACATATATAATATGTTCCTAGGATGACTACTTGACTAAGCGTACCAAGTATATTTATTGAGTTGGACTTTAGTCATAAAGATCATGCATGTACTCCTCCCTATTTATAACTGGGCATTTATATGAATAAATTTTCCCATAATGAGGTAGATTTTTGAAATACTTGCTCTTGTTCCATTTGTTGGACAAATCATGTACCCTCAATTGAACTTATTATTGTTACTTTTATCATGTTGAATTGGGTCAATGACCCCACCTACTATTGTGCCTGAATTATGCCATGTATTTTGTGGAAAGTGAATCTTGCCACTCTATTTATACATATTAGATAATTTTACTAGTTTAACTATTGTATATGCATAACCATTAGGGTATGCTTTTCTACCTGGTGTATGCGTTTCTACCCTTATATATACAGAGACGTGCATTTTCGCCTAGGGTGTGCTTTTCCACCCATTTTACTTAGGCCAATGACCCAGTGGTGTCATGGACCTACTATAGTTAATTTAGTCAAATATATCGACATGCAAATATTTATGTGATTGGATGATTGATAATGGCAAAAACTATGACTTTAACTATTTTATTGTACTGCCTCATTCTTTTGAAAATTCCTTCTCTTGTTACTTCTCATTGAAACTTACCTAGCTTTAATGGCCCCTTTTTTATGGGAACCTCGTACTTTACTTTTGGAATCGATAATGCCCTAGTAAATTTTTTAATGTACTTACTCGGCTTTTGCTGACTCATACTATTTGGTTTCCTATTTTTTTGGGTGTTCCCTCCACCCAAGTGTAGGTACTTTATAGGACAGAGACTCAAGGTGATCGTGAGCTCATTGGTGAACATAAGGACAACTTGAGATAGCCTTGTAACCCTATGCATATGGAATCATGAGTATATAGATGTAAAGTTTTCATTTTATGTACCACCCTTAGTGTGATAAAGTTATGTACATGGGCATATTTTGTAACTTTGTAAATAGTTATGTTTTTCATTGCTTAAATATCTCATGGCTCATATTTGTACCATTGTGTTGACCCACTATTGGGTCCCACTCTTTACATATGTTCATACCTCTTGATATGGGAATCCTTGATAAAGTTTAACTTTTGTCCTTTTTTCATATTATATCTCAACTTCTATCTATATGCTCACACAAATTTTTTTTATTCTCACAACATCCATTTTGTCTTCTCTTATGGGATATGCTTCCAACCCCATAGGTGAAGGACATTGTGGACATGACATGATGACTTGGACATGTCTTAGTGGAGCTGCCGCTTGGGAGATAGACTTGAGATAGTTTGGATAACACTCTACTTAGATCCTAAAGTTGTTACTTTCATGTAAGCCCTTTAATGGAAGATTATTATGTAAATTGAAATTGAATATTGACACTACATTGATTTCTACATTTATGCATTGGTATTGAATACCATTATTTAAAAAAAAATGAAAAAATACACCTATTCCAGGATACTTGTTAGTGTGTTTGGTTTAGATGAGTTTATTCCTAAAATTAAGTAGAGAGTATATCCCCTCTGGGTCCCACTCCTTACAAGAAGGTATCATAACCATAGTGATCAAATTCTAACTATTTCAACTTTATCACCCTAGTTAGATCCCTTAACCTTAGTACAAACCCCAGATGAGGTGTTCACTTTAGATCACATCTAAGTTGTTCATGAGATAATGAAGGAAAGATGTTGAATAGTATGAACTACATATATGAATCCTAATTAGACACCCTAATGTGATGAGGATTAGGTGCTCTTACCTTAGATGATAGGTCAGAAGTGACATATCTCTCTAGATGTTAAATTTTGACTTTAAGGTGGAATTTTGGCATGAGAATGAGAAAGTAGTTGGTAAGACGATCATATATGGAAAATTGTGACATGGTTCATTCTTTGATTTTGAGATCATCTTTGTTTGATGTCACATGATTTTATGAAGAAAACCTTATTTTCTATTATACTACTAAATATACAAAAAATTTCTCTAGTTTTATTGATGTTTTCTTGAACTAAGTTACAAACAAGAGAAGTATAAAGTTTCATAGAGAAACCTTAGAATTCGTTACAATAGGAATCCTAAACCCTAGTTTTTAGTTTAACTGACTACTAGGAAAATGAGGCTTGTGCTAAAGATGTAGTTGACCGACCTTATTGTCTCCATTAAGTTGTACAAGGTGTTACCCAATGAGATTTTGGCTTCCAAGTGAACATTAGAGTTGTTAGTTTTGAAACAAATTGACTTGAAACTCAGTCCTAGGTGGAAAAGATCTTTTAGTTGATGACTGGCATATGTACATTATAAACACACCTATTGACACAACTATTATAATTAAATTTGTAACCCTAATACCTTGGTATTGTTTAGTTGGCTTATTAGGTTCAAACCTTTTAAGGGATGGATACCAATTAATTGCTAGTGGAAGGATGGTTAGGTTTTAGGGACAAAATCCTCTTTAAGGGGTAGAGTGTTGCAACAAATTGAAACCCGACCTTCCAACTCTATATAACCCTAATCTTGTAGATATGAACATTGTATGCTTAAATCAACAACTTTAGCCAAAGAAAGATACATATAAACCCCAATGTACTATTGTACCTTAATGAACATTAAATATACATGTAATGATGTAACTCATGTATAACCCTAACTAAGGTCATATGTAACCCTACACATACCCTAGATCTATAACCCTCATATAATAATACGAATCCTAAACCCTAAGTTGTAATCATCTAACCCGAATGTATATATGTTTGATATAAAACATGACATATTAGCCATATTAGGTTTTTAATCATATAATATCTCAATAGACATAATATGGACCAATACCCTGGCTAAAATCTAATATGTAAGTTGAGCTCAGAAATTTGCAACATACATTACCTTGTTCATTAATAGAGACATAATTATTTAAATGTAGTCAATTAGTAATTTGATTTAAGGAAAGATTAATATTGAATATAATATGACTAATAGGTATAATATGATATTAGTTTCATATTTAATATGAGTTAAGATAACTAATTTGGCATCATATAAGTTAATGTTGATATTAATGGACTTAATAGGTTAAATTAGTAAAATATGGAAATTCTTGATTGATAACATAAGGTAACTCTTTAGGGTAACAAAGTGAAAATAATAAGAATCAATGTAATCTATGTTGATGATAATGTTGTAATATTTATATAAATATAATGAATAAGAGACTAAACTCTATTTGTATTAGAACTTATAAAAGGAAATCTCCAAGCACAAATTTAGTGGATAATCATGATCCTTGGGTCCCCGTTATCTTAGGTGTCAAGTTTCACATTGATTGAACATTCCTAAATGTCTTAATTTTATCTAATATATAAAATATAAGATTATGGTTAAAATATTAAAGAGATTACTATTTGACAAAAATAGAAATATAATTGAAAAATCAAATTCTGCATGTCCAAATTAGGCTAGGTTCCAGATTTGTCAATAACTGAGAAATGATTGCTCACCCAAGTAAAGCAGATTAGAGAAATACTATTAAATGCTTAATATACTAAATATGTACTCATTTCAACTGGCTTTCCTACATTTTATTGATTTAAATTACGTCACTCTAGTTTCCTACCTAGTTTTTACTCAAGTCATTTCTAAGTCATTGGATTATAATCGAGCAGTTCATTGTTTATCACCTACCTTTCATGTCTGCTTATCCTTGCCTATGACCCGAGCACAAATTTTTTTCCTTCGCAACTCTCTCATCTCTTATCCTTTTCTTTATTTTCCTTCTCTAAAATCTTTGATTTCACTTCCAATTTCCAATGAGCCATAATTCATGATCTCCAAAACCCTATTTTGAAATTATCAATTCTCCCTAGTTTTCCTTTTCTGGTGAAGTGTCTATCAGTACCCTCCTTGACCCCACAAATAACTAACTATTACTTGAGGATCTTGACATCTATTTGTACCATCACCTACTCCCAATTGATACGTTCTCTTCTCCTCTCATCACTAGTAATATAGATCATCCTTTGTCTACCTGACTTTGCAACATCCTTCAAGACCCTGTTGTCCAATCCTAAATCTACATGAACCACCTCAAGTTGTTTTTTTAGAGCTTCTCTAAGAATAAAATCCCTCTATAAGCTGTCATCTTCCTAACCAAAGTCAGCTTGTCCTGGTCCATCTAATCTTCCTTGTGATGGTGCCCCATTTCCTACTTACACACTAGAAACCCCTTAGCAGAGATGCCATAATCATTCCAAAGCTTGGATGACTAATTGATTGGTTTAATGCATGATAATTCTCTCTCTTGACTTTTTCCTCTCCTTTCATTTTGTGTTCAGGAATCTATGCAGAATGATGCTTCTTCGAAGGTACTCTTGGGATGTGGGTACGTGATGATCGTTTAGTCTCCATGGATTTCATTGTGTTCATAGACAATCATTGTGGTCCTTGTTTGTCTACCAACAAATATGGAGGAGATAGTAGTCGATTGGGACTCTATTCTTGCCATGCTGCAAGAAGGGGAAAAACTAAACTATCCTTTTATTAATATTCCATTGTGTTCTCTAACTTTTTATTTTTCTGACAAGGGTAGTATAGTATTTTTTACTTAATCTAGTTGTAAACCGTGTTGTTGTAGGTCCAGAACAATTGGTCATTTCTTATAAGGCCATGTAAGATGGGCTGAATATAGATAAGGTTATATACGTGGCTTTATGAGATTTTTGATTGGTCAAATTTTCTAAAATGTATAGTAAATTATATATAGTTAAAAAAATTAAAAGAAAATATGTTTTGGAATTAGAAAATTATGACCTATTTAGTGGTGTATGTTTCATTGCCTGATTCCAACATAATATGTATGTATTTTTTTTGGAATTTTCTAATTGGTTAGAACTTCCAAAATTCATAGATAATAATCTATATGTTAGAAAATTATAGTAAAATATAATATGAACTTAGAAAACAAAATCTACAAGATGCTATAGTTTTGATAGCCTAATTCAATGACAATAAAAAGACAACTTTTAGGGTTTATGTATTTAACAAGAAGTTAACCCTAATTCATGTGTGTGTTGAATAGGTGTTTCATAGACCCTAGCTTGGACCTTGGGTTGATCTTGAAGATATTTAAATTGAATATGAGGTGTGTTTCATATCCTTAATCATATTGATCAATTGACCTATATTTCTCTCTCTTGGTCTATTAGGAACTTGAGAACCTAGTATTCCTATTGAAGTTTTTTTCCCTTAAATTGTTCTTAATTGAAAGGCCCTTTTGTTATGAGATTCTCATTCACCATTATAATTTTTGTTGGATCTTCTTTCATGGATATTCGGACCCTAATTTATATTCTGTGTATGATCTCATCCCTCATATTTTGAATTAAACTTGCATATTTTTTATATGCATCATGTGGGTACTAATGGTATAATGTGACGTGCTTTTTTATGGATGTGTAAATTCCCACACTTGTTGATGCAGATGTGATATTTCATGCAAGTAAAAGTATTAGAGTAAATGTGTATCCCATCATGATTACATAAGATGTGTATATGTTCCTTACCTCCTCATATTCATGGTAGATGTGTTATTTCCTACCAAATTTTTTATATTGTTCTAGTATTATTACATGTAAAACACATGGATGCCTTTCTATTATATTTCGTCCTCTTGTTTAAAGCTTGGCTATAATTATTCTTGCCTCTACATTATGTGCATGTTCAATAGACTAAGATTGTTTATCATAGTGGTACCTCTATACCACCATAACATTTGAACATGCATATTTCATCCCGAGTGCATGCATTCCACTCGTATATATAAAAATTACACATGTATACTACCCAGGGAGTGTGTTTTCCACCCAATACTTAGGCTTTAGATATTATGGGTCTCATCCCTAAATAAATAATATTATTCTAATTTTTGACATGTGCTGGTTATGATTATTATTTCTGTGATATTGTTAAAAGGGAAGAAACTCTTTTGTTGTTTATATTGTTTATATGTTCTCTTTGATATTTGATTTGATGTTCTTTATCCCTCTTGATCAGGGAAGCCTTGATAAAGTTTAATTGTTTTCCTTTTTCTATAATATTGCTCAATCACTATGTATATGCACATACCAATATCTTTACGCTTACAACATTCATTTTATCTTCTCCTATGGAGTATGCTTCCAACCCCTTAGGTGAAGGACATGGTGGGCATGACTTGATGGATTGGACCTATGCTAGTGGGTCTAATTCCTAGGAGATAGACTTGAGATAGTTTGGATATGCCTACACATATATTGAAGTTGTTACTTTCATGAAAGCCCCTTAATGTAAAATTTTGATATAGTCATTACATTTTTTTCTATTGATATCTTTTGATATTGAATACCATTATATTGAGAAATGAAAAATCTAGCAAACTTATGAGTGTGTTTGGTTTAGATGGGTTATTCCTCAAATTAAGTAGGGAGTAGATCCCCTCTCTGGTCCCACTCCTTATAGTGGGGGTGACACTTGAATTCCTCTCATTCCGCCCCTCAAAATGAAGTTCTTCAAAAAATTCCAAACATGTATCCATATTTTAAACATAATTTCAAGAAAACCTTCTAAGGTTCATAAAATTTCACAAATAAAAAAATGCTAATAAAATACTAAACAAATTCATAAAGAGTTGAAGATCTCAAAATTTTCTTTAGAATATAATGGATTGAGTATTATAAAGAAGATAGAAATCTTTTGTCGTCCTACTTTTAAATCACGAGTCTTGGATTGGAGTCCACACTTCACAATTTCAAAGACTTTGATCTTAGCAAGATCTAATATTCGATCTTTCCATATCTTGTTTGAGCACGAATCATCTAAAATGCAAATCTCTATAATAGTTAGGCATCATCACATTATGTGGTCCTACTTCGTAACAATTTACTATACCATTTTAGTCATGAATCATGATCTTAAATTTTAGCATTTGACTCCTAGACCAAAACATTAAATTAGACCACAAGTCCTATCCAACATAGGAATCACATCTACTGATAAATCCTACATATTGTATATACCTTCCAAAGGTCCTGGATCAAGACCTTAAACTAGACCACATACATTCTCTTCATTCCCCTTACATTGCAAAGCCCTACATCGGTCATGTACCTTCATTTTGGTCTTAGATCATAATCTTAGATGGTTCTGCCTTATTTCATAAAGCCCTATCCTGACTAGGAAATGTTTTTATCTTAATATTTAATCTCTACCTTGAGTAGGAAAACCTTACATAAGTTCATTATCTACCCTATATAGGAAAATATCTTTATTCCTTTTTTTGCATGTAAGCCCCACACCAAATTAGGTAAACTATTCTGCATTCAATCCCTACTACTCTGAATAGAAAAACTATTTTGCAATCAAAATCCTACACCTTGTAGGTAATTAATATTATAGTTGAAGCACTATCATGGGTACACAACTAAAAACTTGATCACTCAGTTCAAATCCTACATCTGGAAGGTTCCACATTTCTATTTAACATTGTACTATGGTAGGAAACTTGGTTCATTTTAGTCCCTATCTTGAATAGCCACTATGCACTAGAAAACCCTATCTTGATAAGTAACACACCACATTTAACCATCTTAGGGTTATAGTTATAGCTCTAGTTGTGTCCAACAATCAAGTTTCTACAATTGACATAAATCATTGTAACACCTAATAAAATGATAAAGAGAAGACTATAATTTGTGAAAATAAAAAAACATTCAAAGATATTTCATGATGATTTATGAATATAGACTTAGATGAGTATCAACCTTTTTGATCTTCAAAGAAGGCTTCCATCCACATTTATCGCTTCCACCATTCCCTTACTAGAACTTAAATCAACGTGAGAATCAGACACTGACTAAATGATAGTATGAAAATGACATATGACTATAAGAGAACTCCATTAAGGACAATGTACCCCCCCAAAAAGCTAGGAATCATGATAGGGCAAAGAGGTTAACCAATCACACTTCATAGCATTATCTAGAATACCTAGAACCTTAACACCATGTAGTTCCCAACCTTACTCTTTTCATGAATGGTTATCCCACTCAATGAACCCTAAAAGGAATAGAAACAATTAACACTAGTTGCGAATGGTTCAATAGAATATTCCTTGACTAATCTCACCTCCTGGCCTATTGTGACAAAAAATGTGGGTCAGACTTGGCATAAGCATGTCATTCTCACTCTTATCTAAATCTTTATCTTGAGAGGGTAAAATGTTGACAACCCATTTTTTTCCACCCAAATGACGACAAAGATCAAATGTACTCTCGAGTTAAAGATGGAATTTATCCAAACTATCACACATTTACACCTATTAAATCCATCAAAATTCACCCATTTACCTCCCACCGAGGGATAACAGACATAAAATAGTTTCTCTAAGCTTATGTGTAATTTTTGCTTTGTTTAAGCTTTTATAATCCTTTTTCAATAAATTTCTCAGTTTACGTATCCTAAATAAAATATTCAATTCCCAATTATTGGGAATTCCTACCCATTTTTAATAAAATCCATATCTTTTATAGAAAGAATGATGAAAAAGGAAGACTTGGTCTTAAAGTTTCTAGCTCTCCTCTTCCTTTATTTTTAATCTAGTTATTTATTATCCAAGACATCTCAAGAATCTTCCATAAAATCACAAAACTTGAATTTGAAATTATATTTCTTTACTAATTGGGAATATCTAATATAGTCTAACATTTTACCTGGGTGCCAAGTGGTGCTACCAAATGTTCTTTTAGTGGAAGACCCCAAGAAACACATTATTCCATCATGCTTTCTCCCCAAGGCACAATATTTACTCTATTGGTTTCCTTTTTTCTGAATGAACAAGGCTTTGTTCTCGATGATGCTATTCAGGGCTTTGAATACCAATCCCTAAATCATTACTACAAACACACTTCACATCAATCATATGAAATCCTCCCTTTTAACTATTTTGAATCTAGAGAGTGCTACCTCCCATTGTGCAAGATCTTGTTTCCTAGTTCCTAGAAGTGCCTTCTTCTAAGTCCCCTACACTGAAAGGCTATAGAGATAGGAAGAAGGAAATAAGTTCATACTATTTATTTGTTAGTTGTTAACTTTTAACTTAACATGTTCTTCAAATTTCTCAATCATAAAAAACTACTAAAACTACTTCAATAACTTCACATACAATGACAACAACCATGATTAATTGATCTAGATATTTATTGATAATCAAGTAATTTTCCAATTGCAGATCGAACAACTACATTATTCACCATGTACTTCTAGTTGTCTTTGTCTTTATTTTATTGTTCACATGGACCAAAAATAGATCTTTATCATGTTGAATTCCTTTTCTAGTCACCTTTGCGTATCTTTCCATATTTTTTCTTAGTTGCACATGATGAATGTCCACTATGCGTGATCTTGAGGGGATTGAGATTCCAAAAATAATAGAATTTTGAGTATGATGAAGGAAATTAATAGTCATCTTGAGTCCCCAAATACCCTACTAATATTTTCTCTTTGTTTTATCACATCACTTTCCTTAGTAAACCCAATTCAAATGAGTTTCACAAACTCAAGATTTCAAATAGGTGCACTAATTTTTGAGTGAGCATTGATGCCTAACTCATTCCCTAGTCATAATATAATTGAAAATCCTAATAATCTTTTTCCATATTTTCCACACATTATCTACCCATGGGTCATGTCACTTTTCACCTTTTTTAGTTTTCCATCAATCTAAATTGTTAGCTAAAACTTGTCTTATTTTTCTCTTGAAATCAGGTGGCAACTTTGAATTCTTATCTTTTCACAATTTTCTATGTTTCTTACAAGTGAACATGATCGCAATTCATAGAAATCTTCCCCACATGTGAAATAGTAAGAATAAGAAAGATAAGTGAAGTAAAAGGGCTTTTAAAAAATATTGATTGTATGTTTTTATGCATAGAAAGTTTAGAAACGTAGTTTATTAGAACATCAATAGGGCGTAAACCCCAATTACCCAATAATCACACAGAAACCATGATGTGTGTTTAGGAGGTATTATCGAGGAAGCTATCATAAAGAGTTGAACTTTGGTCTCCATAAAAAACCCTTTTAACTGAACCATCCTTGCTCAGATTAGAAATACATGTCTTGTTCTCTAGATTCATTTTTATGTGATAATATTTTAACAATGATTCAATGCTCCATCCTATGTTATTATAGTCAGACTTCAAGTAATGCATGTTACATTCCACATATTTTTTAAGGTCATTGGTACTTATACTAACTGAAAGCTTCTTTCTTTCATGTATATATATATATATAAACCTAATTAATAATTTAAACATTTTCAATTTTAATGAAGATTGATTCATAACATGTATGAACATCTCGACAACCATAGTGAAGATGAAAATGATGATGTTTTGTTTCTTAGGTTTTTTGAAGAAGAAGTGGGTGGATGACAAAAAAACACATACCCATACCATTTAAAAGTAAATATTACAAGTACTCTCGCATGCTTGTATTTGCAAGATAAAGGAATTACAAATTCAAATACCAACATATTCAAGTGTAAAAATGTAGAGTAGTATCTCTGTGTATAGGCAATGATACTGGATGTCCAAGTTCATAAAATTTTTCTTATTTTATGTACAAGATCAGTGCATCTAAAAAGGAGTCTACACCTTTAAATTTTATAGTATAAGTGATAAAGTGTTCTTTTATAATGTGATGGAGTAGGGTTGCATCATGGTCAATAACAATGATCAATATAAGATAGGTGAACATTATATTTGTAAATAAGTAATATCTATATAATGAAATTGGTGTATGGACTACACTCATGTCATGTTAAACATGTACTTCCATCAATGTGGGTCTCATTTAGTGTGAAACTAGTTTATGCACGTGCTTTACACATATTATTTTTATTTGACATAAAAATAATATAGCAGTATGTTAACATTTTTTCCCATCCACATAATAATTGGGCTAGTGAAAAGCTTAAATTGTCCATAAAGGAGATCTAATAAGAAATTAACTAAAACTAATCAATAATAGACGTTTTCCTTTTTAAAGTTGTAATTTCTTGCAATATATGAATTTTTTATGAATACCAAACAAGAAAAAATATTTTTATTAGAAACACGTCTAATGCACTAATACATAAATGTTATGGAGTAATGTATGTAGTAATGTAAGATGGAAGGTAAAATAAATATACAATCATTTGTTTTAATAATCTACAATATATAAAACTTCTTTAAATAATAATTATGAAATGTAATAATGCATATTACTAATCCTACATAGTAAACTTAATTGTTCACATATGTTACTATAATACAATGGTAGTTTCTACAATAATGTGTTAATGTAATTCCAAAAGGGGTCATAGGATTTCTATATTATTGCTTGAGGAAAGATACGGCTACCATCCTAATGCTAAATGAATTTGATCCCTAAAATCTAACATTTTACTTGTAATTCAAGCTATCATATATGAATTTTCAAAATATATCTTAGTTTAAGAGGAACCCTTTAGAATTGAAATGGAATAATTTGACATCCACAAAATTCAAATTTCAGGGTACATATATTATTTTTTTGGTATCAAATAGAGTTTTATTCTTTAGATCATTTATACAAATACTATGAACTAATAAAAATGACTTGTAATAGCTCTGATGTCAATTTTGTTGAAAAATACACAATCATCAATTTTTGGGTTGATGATTGATTGTTTTATTCACAATTGTTTTCCAATCAATCTCTGCTTATTTTTTGGATAGTTTTTATTTAACATGCTCACAAGAAAAACAAAAGTGCATCTTGTTACATAGTGATAGTGAACATTTTGGTATTAAAAAATTCCACTATTTTAGTTGTGCAATAAATTATAGGTAAAAAGTCTTCCAGTATACAATTCAAAATCTTTGACTTCAATATAGTCTATAGACCTGAAAATTAATTTATGCATTTCAATATACTTCAATATTATTAAAATAATTTTTAATTGGAACATATTTCATTCTATGAGAGTACATCATTAATATATATTGTCCATTAAAATCATACATTGTTAAAAACATGGATGATTCTAACAAATCCATAACATTCATATAGATGAAAAGGGTATCAAATCCAAGAAATTGATATTTCATTTATACAAAACAAAAGGTTTTTGAAGGTTATAACATTTTTATTTCCATTCAAACTTAAATAGTAATTACTGTTGTATAGATGACATACAAAGTACACCATTCCTTTTGGAAAAAAATTACCCATGCCATATTTTCTCATATAAAACAAAGTAATCTAGATCACTTGTATATAGTAGTATATGATATTATAATATGGATTTATTAATATTTCTTATTATGAATTTATAAAAAATAACTATATATAATGTATTTATCATTCACATTGCAAAAAATTATTTGATATCACCATGCTAGATTACTATAAGATATATAATTAGAAGTAAATTGATATTTATTAGCTGGTCAATTATTAAATATATTACAATGTGGTTTAGTCCTTTTGTATATTTTAAGGTGACCATTAGAAAAAATTAGTTATTTTCACACATTCGGACATATACAAGATGCTAAATTTGAGCTCTCTATCCTCATGTCATCATTTTCTGAAATATATATTGTAAAGTTTAGATTGATATTTTGTATATAAGGTTTAAATTATATATGCAAAATCAAAATGAGTTAAATATTTATTAGACTTTTTTACACATAGTTCATTTTGCTAGAAGTTTATATGTTGGGAATATGGATATGCTATATAAATATTACATATAAAATATATAATTAATTTAATAAAACAATTCCAAATATTTTAATCTGTAATATTTTTCCATATACACTATTATGTGTTTAATTCTAATGTAGTTTGAACTCCTTGCTTATTTGATTGCTTTCAGACATAAGTTGGAGTCTTGGGCGCCTTACATCAATATAAATATATTGTGATTTTTCAATTAGTGTGATATTATTGAAAAATATTTGAATAGTGAAGTGTAACACAATATATATGTGAGTATTTGTTAAATCTAACAAACACAAGCTCCAAATCAATATTTTACTCATGTCAAACTTTGAGTACTCTGATTGATAAATAATTATTACTAAAAAGGGAAATTTTGATTAGTTAGTTAATAATGTAATACTTCTTGGTATCACCATTAGAAGATCCTTTGAAAATTTTAGAAATTAATAACATTTAATTCTAAAGTCTCCTTAGAAAGTATATTACAATAAGAATATCATTGACCATAGCAAGCTTGAAAATATTAAAACAATTAACTAAGCATAATGTATTCCATCTTCAAATTATGATGTTTAGAAAAATCATTTTATATATTAGGTTCACTAAGATAAAGTCTTCATGTATATTTTTAAAATTTTTTTATTATAAATAGTCAATCTAGTATCTATCATTGTGGCTTGGCACAAAGTTTATTTTTCAAACATAGACCTAAGAAGAAAGAACACTAGAGTATCATAACTGGGAGTTATATATGTCATAAATTTGTAATGTAATGCAAACCACACTGTAAGATAACATTTAAATTCTTAAATTCAAATGAATTATACACATATATTTTATTCTTCATATTTGGAGACATACAATATGTAGAATCAAGGGAAGCTTATGTTAAAACACCTACAATCTCTCAAATGTAATATGTAATATGTTACCTTTATGACTTTTTTGTGTTAAGTGGATTTCTTAGCATGTCTTTATTATCTCTATCATTCTATCTGGTTGCTTATACTCCTTTACAATAGCTCAATATGCCATGGAAGCCTACATAGATCATAAAAGAAGAGAAAGTAATGGATGCCTTCATACTATTTAATTGCATACCAATCCTAGTTCGTTTAAAACAAAATCATTATAGAGATTAAGTTTAGGTGCCCTAAAAAATTAATGGGGTGTGGGCACTATATAAATTAAGGACGTGCCTAAGACAACTACTCATTGGATTTGTAAACACACCACATGTTGCAATTAATGTTCCATTTTGTTGTTAAACCAAACATCATTTCTCAAAATTTCAAGACTCGACGTTCTACAATGTTGCTTCATGCAAGGAAGAAAAGGTTCCAATTAAGTTGATTAGCTTTTTCATAATATGCTATAAGGTGTAATAGCACATTGTGCTTTGTGAATAAATGAGTACAAATTAGGAAACAACTTAGGCAATAATGAAGCTACTTGATTCTATGATTGGTTCAGCCCTTCAATACTCAACTTGAGTGAGTCCTGACTGACCTAAATCACAAATCCAAAAAGGAGTTGATTTAGAGTAGTCTGACTCTTAAATTTATAACCTGACTCTCTGTCCCCCACAACAATTATACGGGGTATGATGTAGTAATCAAGGTCAATCCACATAGACAAGGGTCTTGAGTGCTAAGAACATAAATCCTTTTCTTAGTTACAACAACCAAAAGGGTAGACTAAGTTGGTGTTCCTTATGGAACAATGTCTCTTCAACCAAGCAAAGTAAGTAAAAGGAAGTTAGAAAGCAAAACAAGAGAACAAAAATAAGAAAAATGTGTTGTGACAAATATGGATGGGAACTTAAATTGGGTTTCACCTACTAAGATATACCACTAACAAGAAATATTCACACCCATTATATACCCTTCCAAGATTACAAGCAATCATAAATATATATATATATATATATATATATATATATATATATATATATATATATATATATATATATATATATATATATATTCCCTCTTCTCTCGAGTTTAGGATAGATCTAAATTATAAGATTGCCTCTCTCTCGAGATGGCAAACAAGAAATCACAAATAAAACCATATGATTATTGGCTTAAGCAATCTAACATTCTCATGTAATCACGAAACTTCTTAACTCTTAAAGAAGATTAGTACTACTCTTTTGAGGCACTATTAATCAATCATCACAAGATGGTAGCTGATGTGCTTCGTTGTAACATGGAACAATCACTAGGAAAAAATTCCTAGAGTTTAACCTTCTAACATGTCGTCAACGTGATGCAAACACCAAACCAACAAAGTACAGAAAGATATTGATCCATAGAGATGGTGAAAAAGGATGGTTGATTCAAATCTGATTCCGAAGATGAAAAGTAAAATCCATTGAGAGAGTTTGAGTTAAACTAAAATAGAAACTAAAAGTTGTGGAATTAAAATATATCTAGATTAATAAAAGAAAGATATGGGATTTGAGGATTTGCTGCCAAAACCACGCTCCTATACAGTTTGATTCAACTCCATTCTTAATTTTTGAATTAAGACCTTGTGATTGTCTATCCTTATGGACCGTACAAGGGTCAAGCTTCCTACATACCCATTGGTCCCAGTGTATGCAGATCATGGCCCAACCGTCTAGCCCTTTCCTATCCATGGTCACATCAAGAAAAATGTAAATGTCGCAATGGTATTCTAATCCATAGATCAGTTGGTCTCATCACTATGGACCATAATAGATTAGAAAATAGATAGAGTAAAATCACCACTCATGCTACTAAAATTTGAGGTCTCAAATTTCCGGTAACGAAAAGAGCATACCTATCTAAGATCAAGTATGGATCAAAAGATAAAATATCATGAAAACTTGTTAGGAGTTCATGATTTGCATTCAATTGGGGCCCTAGTTTTGGTGCTCCCACATGAACATATCCATCATTTCCTTAAAGAATCAGATTGAGAGATATTCATTAACTAAGAATAAAGAGTTGATACAAAGAGCATAGAAATTGTCTGTGGGGTTAGTCCCCATAGCCCAGAAAAAGACTAATCGAACATGATGCAAGGAACACAAATTACAAAAGAAGTAAGGCTAAGAACTTAATCTAAGATTACAAGATGTGAAAAACTGGATCTAAGATTACAACATGGTGTCCTTTTTTCTTGTGTAGTCCCCCCTCCTTTTATAGGGGAAGGAAGGGTGGAAACTCTAAAAGTGAGGAGAAGGAAGTGGAAGAGGAGGATTATGTATGTCTTGGTCAAGAGAATAATTTCATTCTTCAATAATTAAGTGAGAAAATCATTTATTGTCTTCTTTTGACCCTTCAAATTCTGACCCTCTCTCTGCATATTCCCATTCCTGAAGTGTTGTATGAATTTTGGTGAGTAAGCTTTCAAGTGCACACAAAAATATGTTTTTCATATAGGAAATTGAATTTCCTTTCCAACGTATATTTGAACATTAAATTCCTCCTTGTGATGTGAGAGTTATGCCCATTTTGGTACAACATATATATTTAAATCAGGTACTATAGGAAAACGAATAGGCACATTCACATGTTAGTTGGACAATCAAATGACTACCAAAGTCACCAGAAAATATATTTTTCCTATAGAAATTGAAAATATATTTTCAAAACATATCTAAGCTATAGATTTAGAATTTTGATGTCGGAGGTATGACTATTTTGGTGTGAGGTATGTCAAACTCCTTGGGAAATATGAAAGGCCTCCTATGTTTTATAATCTTAAGTTAAATGCTTCAATAATTTGTGAAAATCAAAAGAAATCTCATAAGAATTTAGAAAAGCAATATCAAGAGGATGAAACTGCAATTGAGTTCAGAATGAAACTAACATTACCAAATAGTCTTAATTAATTATCCTAAATGATGTAAAAGTAAATTATGAATATGCATTCATAAAAAAACCTTAGACTTGAAACTTTGCTTGTCCTCAAGAAAATTAAATTACAAATAAAGTTCAATTTATAATCCCAATATGTCATTCGTCACTCTGGTAACATCACTATAATCCTTATCTCCAAGTTTTGGCCAAGTTACCCAATCTCTTAGAACCACGTAGCATAAATTTCTATATTCTCTATCAAACCTATTATCACATCTTGCTTCAAAAATGAGATTTTGTAGAAAAATATGCTTCATCTTACTATGGCTTTGAAACTCTTAATTTTTATTTATTTTTGTAAGTTCTCGCATAAGAACATGACGAAAATGGGGGTTGCAAAAACAGAGAAGGAATTGTTGAAAAAATATTGATCCCTCCTCTATTCGACTTATGATATAAATTTGTTGAGTTGTGGCTACGTTGGTCACAATTTTTTTTCATGTGTACTTTTGGCATCTTTTTATGGTACGCCCTTCTTTGGGGTATGGAGTTTTTATGTTAGGAGGCATGCCACCCCGGAATTGATTTTTGTCCGGTTGTGATTCTTTGCTTCTCTTTTTTAGAAGAAAATAGAGGGAAGGAAGAGATGTTCTTGTGCTTATAACTTCAACTTTTTTTCATATGTTTTTCCAGAGAGTGTCACTGCTCTAGTTAGAGTATTTATGTAAATCACATCATACAAGTTTTATAACAAGATAATCCATTATTTAAATATAAGGAAAAATTATGCTTGGTTCTAATTGATTCCTTATGACTTGTTAACTATTCCAAGGAGTAATTTTATTTAGGATCCTAGGTGACAAAATGGTTTTAGACATGGTAATTTGTAAAAAAATTTGCAAAGGATTTACAAAATTCAAGGGGGTATAATGATAAACATCTATTCATATTGGTCGATTAGATAAGGGCCAAACTAAAAAACTACTTTTTTTTGAAAAATAAAACTAAACTATATAACATGATGAAAATTTTCTAAAAAGTAAGATAGAGTGGGTGGAAAGAGTACGTACCACCCACCTCCACCCTAGACTTAAAATTTTACTCGTCTCGATCAAAACTTAAATCCAAGATGGAGGGAAGAAGAGGACGTCTAGGTGGTCGTGGTAGTTCAAAAAAGGTCCAACTGAAGGGGATGTGTATGAGGGATGGGACCTTCATCAGAGGAGCTTCAAAGTATACTTATGATTGGGTAGTCGTGGAAGAATAATTGGGTGTTCATATTTTCTTTCACCTTGTATTCCTTCCAATAATATGCACAAATCTTTCTTTGATAGCAAAGGAAGTGTTGAAGATGGGTGTGGAATGGGGGAATTGGCTGTGTACTCGACAAATAATGCCGGTAGAGCATAATGAACAGAGTCGGGTGGAGGATCTGACTCAAGTTTTCCACCATCATAATGACATACATATGGGAGAATTGATGCTGATACAAAAGATTTTAAATCGTTTAAAAAGTGTTTTGTTTCTCGTTAAAAATAATGTCATCAACATTGGGTTTGGTAAGTTTCATTGCTGATATAACATATGGATCTAATTCTTTTGTACAAGGGGTCCCAAGGATTCATAAGGTATGAGGACATCATCCTTACAAACAACAAAAAGGGGTTTATGGGCTTCTTCTAAGGGTGATATCTCCCCTTCTACATTAGTCTTATGTGGAATGAGGACTGGTTGTATCAAAAAGGGAGTTAGGTGCTTAGTATCTAAAATAGACTCAAAAAAAGGTATTCGTCTATGGTATCATTCAGATTTATGTTAATAATGGGAGGGCTTGTTGGTTCTTTAGAATGACTCTCCTGCTTTGACTTTTTATATTCAAGTAATAAGTCCCTAAAGGTAAGGTAGGTATACCAACTACCTCATCGCATGCAAAATATGGCTCCATGGTTTGTATTATTTCTTCATGATCCGATATATATGAAACAAAAATGGGATCATCATCGTCATTGTCGGGAAGAACCATTTTGGGTTGCTCAAATTCTATAGGAGGGAATCTGTGATTGAGCCACTAATAAGGTAGCTGTAACATACTCAATTTTGGGTACAAAATCTACTTTGAGCTATAAATCATTTTTTTCTTTCTAAATTTGAGTTTGTGTACAAATTGATCCTTTGTTGTAACCCTTGTTCAATTATCTTGATCAACTTTCTTGTTCTTGATATAAATTTCTCCCAAATAGAATATCTCATGTCGCAATGTGTTCATTTTCTTTAAATGTGAAATATTTACGAATGAGTCCTTCAAAATTGGTTTCGTGAATCATTTTAATACGGACATGTGCAATTTAAAATAATTGTTCCTTGGTATCTCGAATTGACATCCATTCATAGAGTCCTCTTGAATTTTCATTTGATGGCTTTGGAATCTAGGAAAATATCATACTAAAAGAAATTGATATTGGAACTAAATATGCGAATAATTAAGTTAGCATGGTCAAATATATTACTAGGATTGTTAATGCTTTTTTTAAAAGACTAGTTAATAAGAATTAGATCCATGGTCAATTCGGTAGGAAAAGAAAAACGGATTCCTACCTCACCTCACGTGTGTTAATAATTGTAGTTATTAAATTCATAGGAGTTTGACCCGTGACCAAACACTTAGACGAATTGGAGTTGGGACTTTAAATGATATGGGGTTAATTGAGTTATGGAAAGAGACCGTCCGTCATCCTCTTGATAACGCGGATGCCCGGCAATTACAGAGAGTCCTGACGCGTCCACAGCCTATGTATCTCTAGGTTAACCTCCATGAGAGCCAGCAAACAACCTCAGCTACAGACCTGCAGGCGGCATGCCACCATCTAAACCTACTGCCGCCGAGCTTCAGACCCGATATCCCTTCCCCTCCGTTCGTTCACAGCCTTCCGTCGTCGTCCCGGTTGCCCTGTCCACAGAGGTGCAGTGCAACCTTCACGCCTAGGAAGCCGGCAGTCCAAGCCACTATCACAGTAGTAATCTCGCCATTGCGTCCTTTGGCCGCTAACCCGATATCTAAGACAGACCGGCGGTCTGCAACTCAGACCAGGCGCCGCCGACCTCCCTCACGGCCGTTGAAGCTGGCTCCACCCCCATCCGCGAAGGACACCATAGCCGAGGTTCCTTCCTCTCCAAACCTGGCCTTGACCGCCAACCAACTGCAACAAGCACCCACCGGGATCTAACGACCGTCGCTCACCAGCCATCACTGCCGATCTCTCCTAGCGACCTCCAAGGCCCCAGCTCTGTCCTCCTCGTCGAGAAACGACAGCCATCGTGGTCGCAGTGCAGCGCCGCCACCTGATGCAGCAACTCGTTCATCAGAACGGAAGATCGCCTGACCACCTTCCTGAATCCCAGATCTTCTCGCCAGCCGCATCATCGTCAAACCTGACCTGCAACAACCCAACACCATGGCTGTCCCCTCCTTCATCCAACCACAAACCTGGAGCAGATCCGACCATCATGGCGCCCTGCAAGCCTACGTCTCTTCACAGTCGACCTGCAACTGTTCTGAAGCATGAATAATGGTGCCTGACCAGAACTCGATCACCATTATCCTCCTTTGATCAGCAGCTTCCCCATAATATAAACCCAATCCTTGCAGCAGCACCACCTGCGAAGCCCACCACTTGCAACACCAGACTAGGAATTCGACATTTCCAAGTTCCCTAGCACGACCAAGGGCCAATCGCAAGACCAATCTGTAATAAGCATGGTGAGTTTTCTGTACACCTTTAGTGATCCTATTCATAATTGAATAAGGAAATAATGAAATAATGAACCTGTTGATCATATTATACTATGATAGAGATAATGATACCACTGTTTGTCGTATTAATCACTAGTACAAGAATGGTATGTAGCTTCGGTATTTTTAAGCCTGCAGCGTCACTTTTTAACCACGCCTAAGTGGTCGTCGCTATAGAATTTGCTCTATAGCGTCGATTTATTTAACCAAATAAAACCGACCTTACATAGTAAACACCGATGCAACAGGTTGTAAAAATTCTAACCTAGGCGAGAAAAAAGGAGCATATAAGGTCGGTTATTCGAAAAAAACCGACCCTGTAAACGGTCTCGGTCGAGAAAATTGTCGACAGAAACTTTTGGTCGACAATTTTCTCGACAGAGAGAGTTTACAGGGTCGGGTTTTTTGAAATAACCGACCCTAAAGATTGAATAAATATTTCAGTGTAACACTCGGTCGAGAAAATTGTCGACCGAAAATAATTCGGTCGACTAACTTGTCGACCGAAAGGTACACTGAAAATGTTTATTCAATCTTTAAGGTCGGTTTTTGTAAATAACCGACCTTATAAGGACATTTCGAGTCGGTTTTGTACAAAAACCGACGCTAAATATTGAATAAACATTTTAGTGTAACACTCGGTCAAGAAAATTATTGACCGAAAATATTTCGGTCGACAAACTTGTCGACCGAGGGGTACACTGAAATTTTTTATTCAATCTTTAAGGTCGGTTTTTGTAAATAACCGACCTTATAGAGGACATTTACAGTCGGTTTTGTACAAAAACCGACGCTAGAAGTTATATTTCGGTCGAAAATTTGCTCGACCGAAGAGGATACAATGAATTTAATATTTAGGGTCGGTTATTTAAAAAACCGACGCTAGAAGTTACGATTTTTTTTTAAATTTCTGTAGAAATTGAAATAGAACAGAAGAGCAAGAAGATTCATATATTCTGGGAGAGGGGAGCATTGATGCTCAACCGTCACCATTCAAAACCACACATTCATAACAAAAATGATTCATAATCACATCATAATTTACAAAATGATAGAGTGCAAGTCTGAGATGACATATACAAAAGTAAATATGAAAGAGTACCCAAACCACATACATAAATGGAGCCAACATATTTAATCCAATGCTATATCGACTTCATTTATAAAAGACTCTGACCACTCTTCTCGGAATTCATCCAAGTCAACATGTGTGTAAGGCTGGGTTGTAAAGATCTGTAACAGAAAATGCACATGCTAATATTTTATAAAATGACTACAATCACTTGTAAATTTATGATGTTATTCTTTATTACCTGACTTATAGTCTGAATGTCATGTGATGCTTGTTTGACAATAGCTTGCATATATTTCATTACATAGTAGCCACAAGCCCAGTCATTATTTTGCATAGGACACTGCAAATAACAAATTATACTTAATGTTAGTAAACTACTATAAACATCAATTGAGATAAGAGTATAAGAGTTGACATATTACAGTTGAAAATTAATACATATAAGAGTAAGCAGTTGTCAAAGTAGCTACCTTGACATTTTTCAAAGTCAATGTCTTTAATTTTGTGGGTATTTGTCCTCCAGCTTCACGAAAAAGCCTTTATACCCCTATCAAATTAAACGATAGTTGGTAAAATAGAAATTCTAAATAGAAATATCATATTGAAGCATTGATTAAATTTATGCTTACTTCATAGCTGGCAATTTCAGTTTGCGACTCCTTGTTATTTTACCCATTGGGTCAAGATAATAAAGAGTCATCAATTTTGGGGCAATCACCACTAATTCCCAATGTCTAGCTCTGAGTAAGAATAAAACAAACATTAAAATAAAGAATTTTATTCATTATTCAAATTATATTGAATAATAATACTTACTGGATGTTAAAAGGAATTAGGATAATTTCCTTCCCCTCACTAGCACAATATTTGAATGCATTACAGAAGTACTCATTCACATCCTCAATATGTGTCTCCACCTGACTACTGACCGAAGGAACTAAGAATCCAACATTCTTTATATCAAAGTCTGTGGCCTCGGTATATAAATGGCTGTTAAACATTTGTAATTATTTTCATATGTAGAAATAAGCTAAAAATGTGTATTGGAATTTTCTATATATATTGATAGATCCTTACCTTATCCATACTTCTATTATCGAAGTGTTCAGCTAATCTTACCAGAACAACTCTATAATATCATCAAGAAAAATAATATTCTGAAAGTCCCTCCCAGCTGCATCTTGTGTTAAATTGACCAACATATGTGATCCCGATCTTTGGTTGGCTAAGTATCGACACAAACATTTAGATTTTCTTCCCACTTCGTCGAATGTAGTTTCGGGAATGAAAGATGGCTTGGGCATAGGAGGACGACTAGTAGAAGTTTTACTTTTTGGTTTACAAACATGTTAATTAAATTACATACTTATATTACATGAGTTCATATATGCAGTCAAATATGAAAAATATGGTAGAAATAAGGTATACCTTGTCATTGATAACCAAGTGTCTAGGCCAACCCACCATAGCACCCTCAGCTTCTTCAACTGTACTATATTCAAGATTAGGTATGGGTAGTGGTTTGTCCCCCATTCCGTCATACACAAGATGGATGGACACACGAAAAATGTCATCAATAATTTGTTGGCAATGCAATGTACCACCAAGGTTGTACACCTTGCCCGCTGCCACAACATTATATTCTGGAACCTCCACTGCAAGTTTACAGTTCATACCAACCTAGATTGAAATAATATAAGTTATATAAGAAACATTAGAACAGATACATGCTACAACTATATATAATATCATATATTTATCATACTAATAACACAACATATAGAACAAAAACTTACTGCAGATTGTTGTGGTGGGTCATCGGGAGTGCTCCCATGACCTTCTACAACTAGAGAATGGGCTTGTACCTCATCACTTGAGAGACACGCAGTATGAATAGGTTGAGAAGGTTGAGTAGGCTGAAATGAAGACATTATTTCTTTTACTTTCTGCGCTACTAATGCTTCAACATCCCCTTGTGTAAGACCTCATGCACGACCTCTTTTAGATTGCGAAGGGCCAAAATAAGACGTGAATCATATGCCAGCTCCTAATCTCCTAACACGGCCAGGATGCTCCTTCGTACCAAGAGCAACTGCTAGTTCATCCATGTAGCCAGTTGGGATGAACTTTCCTTCCTTCCTTTGCTCGTGGAGATCAATCTATTCATAGTTAATAAAAATATTAAATCACAATATCAATTAGATATAAATAAATCTAAGTTTGTGGGAGTTACTATTTACTTAGTTGGGATAAACCTACCATCTTTTGTGCCACTTCCTCAGTTGTAGGGTTGATAATTTCACCGGCTTGATTCTTTCTAGCATCAATCCATGTCAAGTGTCGGGGTGGTCGCTCAACTTGAGTTGTACTAGATTCTTCTCCAGAAGATGATTGCTTCTCTTGTAGTTGGCGGCGGAAGGCATAACCACCGGGCCCCAAGCGATGGTCATGCACATTTTTAGCCCTAGTAACTGTATAATGTATGTTTAGTTTTAAAGAAAATTTCAGCAGCATTTCCCCTAAGTTCTCCAAGTACACCGATGTAAATGGCAAATAACCACTCACATATGTACCCAGAGAACAAATGAAGAAATCCTACTGAAATAATCTACAAAAATAAACATACATTATACAGGTACATCCTAAGTGAGATTAAAATATCCAAAAACAGTCCCAAACAGGGGAATATCCAAAGTTTACTCCTAATGAGTAAATTTTGAACATGTTTCTAAGTTAATATATAAATGCATTATTTTCATATTTATATATTAAGTTAAACATCATGCATCAACCCTAAAGTGTCAATCTAGGAGTACACATGTCTAATCTAGTATTAATTTCTAAAATTTATATAATGAATACATATGAAAAAAGACATGTTTTTATTATTGGGTTATCAAATCATATAAAATGGAAAATACTTGTACAAATTAGATAAGTAAGGCCGTTTCCAACAGTCCAAAGATTGAAATCATTATAATATTCAGAACTATTTATGAACATTATAGCAAATATGTTTAAAACATTTATAGCTCCCACATAAATAAGGAGCAGGTCCACTCTCGGTCGACAATTAGTCGACCGAGAGCCGACCTGCGTGCAGCGTCCAGGTCCACTCTCGGTCGACGAATTCATCGACCAAGAGTGAACCTGGACGCTGCGCGCAGGTGGGCTCTCGGTCGACTAATTGTCGACCGAGATGGACCTGGATGCAGCAATGGCAGCGGGCGGGAATGAAGGAAGTAGGGAACGAAAGAACGAAGGAAGCGGCAAACTTACTTGGAAATGGCAGCGACCTTCGTGGAGGATGAGACGACCTTCACGGAGAGGCGGTGACCTTCGTGGAAGAGTGGAGAGGCGGTGACAACGAGCTCTTTTCGTAGAGAGGAGGCAAAACTTTAGTGGCGCGGAGAGGTGGCAACATCTTCACGTACGGACACCACGATCCTCTTGGCGGTGTGGAGAGGTTGCACGGGCTTCACGACAACGACTTCATGGAGAGAAGGCAAGGCATTCACGGCAGAATGACACAGGAAAAAGCAAGGGTTCGTGGCGCTGCGGGAGAGAGAATAGAACAGAGAAAAGGGTTTTGCAGGAGGAAGAAAGACTAAAGTTTCGGCTTTTTCACGGAGAGAAAGACCTGTAGCATCGGTTAACAACAAAAAACCGACGCTAAAGATAAACGGTGCCCGTGTTGGGTTGTTTAAAAACACTCAAATGCATTTTCGATCGATGAATTTGTCGACCGAAAAGACCTCTAGGGTCAGTTATAAGGAAAAAACCGACACTACAAGTGCTTATACGAAGGAAATCTATCCCCTTTTGGTCGACAAATTCGTCGACCTAGAAGGAGCAAGATTTCCTTCATATAAGCACCTCTAGGGTCAGTTTTTTCCTTATAACCGACCCTAAGTTTATCTCGGTCGACAATATTGTCGACCGAAGAGGACTTTAGGGTCGATTATAAAGAAAAAACCGACCCCAGAGGTGCTTCTAAGAAGGAAATCTGGCTCCTTTCGGTCGACAAATTTGTTGACCGATATCTATCGTTCGACAAATTCGTCGACCGAACGGGGCCATATTTCCTTCGTATAAGAACTTGTAGCGTCGGTATTTTCCTTATAACCGACCCTAGAGGTGTTTTCGATCAACAAATTGGTCGACCGAGAATGTGTGAACTAAACTGGATCAAAAATTCATGTCGGTCGAAAATAATTGTCGACCGAGGAGCGTTTTAGGGACAGTTATAAAGAAAAAATGGACCCTATAGGTGCTTATACACGTGAAATCTGACTGTTTTTCGATCGAAAAATTCGTCGACCGAGGGAGCTCTAAGGTGCTTACACAACCATAATAATGATGTTATGTGAAACCCTAATATATGGTGATGTCGTATGAAACCCTAATATGGGATAATGTTATGTGAAACCCTAATATGGGATGATGTTATGTGAAACCCTAATATGGGAATGTTATGTGAAACCCTAATATAGGGTGATGTTGTGTAAAAACCCTAATATGGGATAATGTTATGTGAAATTTCAATATGGGATGATGATGTGAAACCCTAATTGATAAAGATGGGAAACTCTAACCATAATGAGGGAATGGTGATGTTATTTTTGTATTGTATGATGTTGATATAAAATTGATATGGTTGATATGAAATTGAGATGCTTGTGTAACAAATATCCTGAATACCTTGGTCAGATGACCTGAGGTAATATTTACCTGATAACTGATAACCATGTTTAGTGATCAACTAAGGGTTTGAATACCCAGATCCAGCAAATGTGATGATGGTGGTATTGAGGGATGTGAATTCCCAACAATGAGATAAAAGATTGAGATCCCAATGCTTTATAACGTTTTGAAAAGTACTAAACTTGATCCAAAATTTCTGTCAGTCAACAATATTGTCGACCGAGGAGCCCTTTAGGGTCGATTATAAGGAAAAACCCGACCCTAGAGGTGCTTATACATGTGAAATCTGGCTCTTATTCGGTCGACGAATTTGTCGACCGAGGAGCCCCTAAGGGTCGGTTATAAGTGAAAAACTGACCCTAGAGGTGCTTATACACGTTAAATTTGGCACTTATTCAGTCGACGAATTTTTCGATCGAGTTTCCTTAGAGGTGGTTATAACCGACCCTAGAGGTGAGCCTAAGTCCTCCTCGGTTGAAAATATTGTCGACTGAGAGTGTCTCGGTCGACAATATTTTCGACTGAGATTAACCCTGTTTCAATGTTTTAAATTAAGTACCAAGTGTGTGTATGAGTGTGCGGTTGTGACACTATTGTAGGCGATGACCTATCTAAGTGTTGTAAATGGCTAGGTAAGATCTAACACTTGATTTACATGATATCTAAGTACTTGTACACGATTTTACATGATATCCAATATAATCATTTTGTATGACTCTTTAGTTCTCCCCCTTAATTTTATGCTATGCTCCCCCTTAAAGAGATATTTAATTTCTAAACCAAGTGATGCTTTGTCAAACTTAGCCATAATTTATTTTTCAATCATTTGAAATAACAATATTCTTATATAACATGTATATGTCCAAATGAAGCCATGGAAAACACTTTTATTCATAATAATTTAATGCCCATACACTTTATAAGATGAAGCATGACATACTTGCTTTATAAAAAGATATCCATTACAATCATTACAAAGATATCTCATAATCTCACTAAAAAGACCGAAGGATTACATCAATGTCTGGGTCTTTTCCAAGAAAGGGATCAGCTCCATAATATTTGACCAGTGTCTGCCACTCCAAGGCACCTGTCTTGGTTAAGGCATAAGCCTCCAAGAAGGTGGGAACACGATCAAAGCGAAAGTGGGCAGCAATGTCTTGAAGTTGAATTCGGGAAAACTGAGTATGTGTGAGATCAGGAGATGGTGGAGGTGGAATTTGATAGTAGTTGTAGGAAGGATTTTATGGATTTATCATGCCAGGATTAAGGGAATAGGGATATTCATCAAGTTGGTTAGGAGAGAGAGTTTGCATCCTTTGGTTTAAATAAGTCATGGCATGGTGATTATAATCCAATTGCCTACTTAGGTGATATTGGGATCCAACAATGTATGTCAAGGTGTTTGTATTAGGATCATGGGGTAGGTTGGTTGGAGGAGGTGGTGGAGGTATGTCTTGGGTGGATGTCTCCCCTTCAGTCCTAGCCCTTTTGTGGCCAAAGTCGATTCCCATCTTTTCCACCGTATTTTTACTTATCTTTTAGGGTTTTCTATCCCATGTGTAACCTAAGTCGTCCTCAATATTCTTCTTAAGAAAATGTTGAGTGATTTGGCATACAAAGTCAGCATAAGGTAGATTGCCAGAAAACTCAAGCATATTCTTAAGGATGATACGAATAAAGTTTATGGGAATACCTTTGAGAATGGCATAGATAAGGTACATACGAAAGGTGGGTACTTCAGATTTGTTTGCTCTAGGATGGATATTGGTGGCAAAAATGAGATTTATGATCCTAGCTTCAGGTTTTAAATTTATGGCATAATAGGTACCCCTATCTTCATGACAAGTCATATTTGATTGAAAGATGGCTCTTTTGATATCACTAAGGCTAGTTGTAGTGTCATATTGGGAGAGTTTGTTGAGTGGATTTCCTGTGGTAAGATCAAGAAAATCTTTATATTCTTCTATGTCTATGTCAAGCATATCAAGAATACCCTCCTCAGTAAAATGGAATCCATACCCACCAACCATAGAGGAGAAGGAATCATGGTCAGGATGTGGGGTTAAATTGGCATATAATTCATTAACTACTTTGGAGGAGTAGGAATGGAAGGAGGGATTTAGAAAATCAGTCAAATGTTGCACTTCAAAGAGTTCCTCCAAATCGACAATGTTGTGGAAGTCCATGACGTTGACTGGCCGTCATGGAAGAGGAGTTCTTGAGGAGAGCCTGAGGTAGCGGTCGTCTACATCTGTGTCATTGAAGGGGACGTCGTTGATGAACGGCAGCGTTGGAGAGACCGTCCTTCCTTTCCTACCTGCAACTTGCTTCTTTCCACACATAGATGATGAAGCCATTTCTTTGCTTTGAAGTGGAGAAGTAGCAAGAAAGACTTGGATGTAGAGAAGCTAAAGATTTTCACAAGAATACACTAGAGAGGAGCTAGAGAAGTGAGAATGTGAAGGTGTGAAGAAATGGATCGTTTTGGGTGCTATTTATAGAAACACAGAGCCCATTTCGGTCGACAATTTGTCGAACGATGCCCGCAACGGTCGTCTCCCGATCGGCCAATGGTCGATCGAACTAGCCGTTACGACGGTCGATTTTCTAGCTGTTACGATAGCCGATTCTCTAGCCGTTACGATTTTTTTTAAAATATTTTAATCAGAATATTGCCTTTTTAATTCAAGAAAATGGAGGTTCACAAGGTTGGCCTCAGTCGAACAATTCGTCGATCGATGTTGTCTCGGTCGAACAATTCGGTGACCAAAAAAGAGCCAGACTTCCTTCGTATAAGTACCTCTAGGGTCGATTTTTTCCTTAAAACCGACCCTAGAGGTACTTATTCATATGTGAAATACTAAACTGGATCCTAAGTTTATCTCGGTCAACAATATTATCGATTGAAAATCCCTCTAGGGTTGGTTATAAAGAAAAATTGACGCTACAGGAGCTTATACAAATGAATCTGGTTCTATCTCGGTCGACAAATTCGTCGACCAAGAAACAACCAGATTTCCATCGTATAAGTACCTTTAGGGTTGGTTTTTTTCTTATAACCGACCCTAAAGTCCAATTCGGTCGACAATATTGTTGATCGAGATAAACTTAGGATCCAGTTTAATTTTTCACAAGCGTGAACTAAATTGGAACTAAAATTCATCTCGGTCAACAATATTGTCGATCGAATAGACTTCTAAGGTCAGTTATAAGCAAAAAACCGACCCTAAAAGTTGCTTATACACTTGAAATCTGACTCCTTATCAGTCGTCAATTTGTCGACCGAGATTATCGGTCGAGGTATTCGTCGACCAAGGAAAGCTCTAAGGTCGGTTATAAGTACAAATCCGACGCTAGAGGTGCTTATACATGCGTGAACTAAACTGGATCCAGAATTGATATCGGTCGACGAATTTGTCGACCGAGGAGCCTTTAGGGTCGGTTTTAAAGGAAAAACCGACCTTAGAGGTGCTGAACCGAAGAGGACTTTAGGGTCGGTTATAAGGAAAAAACTAACCCTAAAGGTGCTCGTATACGTGAAATCTAGCTCTTATTCGGTCGACGAATTTATCGACTGAGGAGCCCTTTAAGGTCGGTTATAAGGAAAAACCGACCCTATAGATCGAGGCGCGAAGTCAAAATCAAGCAAATATTTGCCGCGGGAAACTTGTAATTGACTTTCTAAACCAATTGTCTATAAGGTCGCTTATTTTATAAAAACCGACCCTATAGAGATGCACTACAAGGTCGGTTATTTTAAGAAATGTGACCCAAGAGGTCTTAAGTGGTGCCTGCATTTTTTATAGACATATAAGGTCAGTTATTTGAAAAATCAACCCTATAGAGATACACTACAAGGTCGGTTATTTTAAGAAAAGTGACCCAAGAGGTCTTAAGTGGTGCCCGCATTTTTTATTAACATATATTGTCGGTTATTTGGAAAACCGACCCTATAGAGTTACACTACAAGGTCGGTTTTTTTAAGAAAACCGACCCAAGAGGTCTTAAGTGGTGCCCGTGTTTTTTTTATACATATAAGGTCAGTTATTTGGAAAAACTGACCCTATACGTAGGGATTTTATAACCCATTTCTGTACTAGTGAATAAGAATGATATGTGAAAGCTACATTTGGAATTATATCTTATTATAGTAGGCATATGAAGTAACTTGTACATAATCAAGATGTAGGTATATGACTAGTACATATAGAGGTATATCGGGTTAAATACTAGGTATTACTAGTAAGGGTAAGGTAGATAAACACATTTGAACCTAGTAGTAGAATACAATTATTTTATATACAATTAAGAGAGAGAATAATAAGTTAAGAACTAATCTATAGAACATGTGGATAAAACCAATTGAGTATGTAAAATTGATTATATATTTATGACTTGGTTATGAATAAGGAGAATAAAAGAATCATAGAATGATAATAATACTAGATGGGAAAGAAAATACTAAATAGAAAAGATTGAACAAATAGTTGATTCCAAGCCAAGTGATAACACCATCATATAAATTTGTAGATTCTTCTTCTTGGAGCGTTGTTGTGATTGAGCAATCCATGGATCTTTGAATAATTTGAGGTACTAGATTCTCTATTTAATTATTGAGTTATTTTGTCTTCTCTCTTGAAATTCCAGGTATATTGTTTGTTGGTGAACCCAATACTTTTCATAAGTCATTTCTGCCTCTTTGAAAGTTCACCACTTTAAATTCATTATTGTTAAACATTGATAAATATTATGATAAGTACTAGAATTGAATTCTTGGAGTTTTGACTCCTTGGACTTTGGTCCCTTTGGGCTTTGGCCCTTTAGGGATTTGGCTCGTAGAGGTTGGGTACGCCCCTCTGCCCTATGCACAGGTTGTAATGGATTAGTAGTCTCCCAGTGTACTGGTTAAAATAGCAGGCTATTGTGTCGTTCTCTCATAGATGATTGAACACATGGCATTGTAGTCATTGATAAGAAATGATATGACATTACTTAATCCTAATATTTATATTGATAATTTTTTTGCAAATAATCATGATTATTTTGATATCTTGAATTGGAAAATTTCATATAATTGTTAACCTTGTCAATATCATCTTGAATATTTTGATCTCTTGAACTTAGACAATTTTTGTGTAATCGTTAATCTCATCAATACCATCTTGAATTCTATATATGGAAATCATTGATACATGTTATTCTCATTTGGCTAAACTAAGTCCACCAAATAGTCCCCTCCTAGAATTCATCTTATACCTAAATCATGTTTTGTACCTATGCTTTTAATAGCTCAATGATTAGATTTAGTACCAGCTTTGCTGACCTTTATTTTTCCTTCAATGGGGTCTATGTGTGGTTTCATTCCCTTTGGGAATTCATGGGCAGGCGGCTTGAAGAAGTCATAGAAGAGACATGCAGGAGATGTCCTCTGTGGATTGAAGACTAGTTAGAACTTAGGTATATTTTTATTTAGCTTCCACACTCTGATGTATAAGCTTGATTGTAATAAAGATTGTTTATAATTTTGATACATTTTGTAAATATTTGATCGTAAAGATTGAGTCTTTACAGTAGCTAGCAGGGCTTGACTGGGTTCAAGTTTTTCTTGTCCTTTGGTTTCCATCTTCCCTAGGGCTTTAAGTCTCTCTTCTAGTTTAGGATTAAATTGAGTTTCACCATAAGATTTATAAACCCCAAAATTTTGTCTATCCTTACCATACCTGTCATAGTATTCTTGGGCCTTGTGCTCCATATATTGATTGTGGTATTTCTCCTCATGATAATCTTCAAAAGATGGTGCATTGTAATTTCCATTGCATCCATCTTGATGGGAAGATTCAGTACTACAAGGTGTCACTGAATCATGGGGGAACATATTTGTAACATCTGGTTTTTGAGATTGGGCTTCCAGCAGAGCAGCTGACAAGGATTGGCTGGTTACCAATTTTACTGTCATCTTCTCTAGGGCCCTAAGTTTCTCTTCTTGTTGTGGATTATAATGGGTATCATAAATAGGTCCATGTCCCCCAAAGTTCTTTTGGTCATACCCTCCAAAACATTGTTGATGATATCCCCTCTGAATATGGATCATAAGGTTCCCCATAATGGTTCTCAGAAAAATGTAGATTCACATTGTACCCATCAGGATGAAAGGGCTCATAATTAAAAGGAGATCTACCATAAGTATGGGGTAAAATCAGACAGGCAAGAGATGCATGGTGGTAAAGACCACAATAATAACATTGCAGGAGATATTAGGATTCCCACTCCATTTGAGAAAAAGTTCTAGAAAGGTATGTCAATTTACACACGAGAGTAGAAAGATTATGAGATAAGGGGGTTAGTCAAAATTAAAAAGAGAACTTAAAATTATAAAGCTAAGAAATTATGGATATAAACTAAAATTATAAAAAAATATAACTGGAATGGAAACTCAATAGAAAGAGGAGATACACTTCCAGAATGGTGCTCAGAAGGCAAAAAGAAATTACAAAAATCTAGAAGAAATTATAAAAAAAGAGTGAATATAAAACAAGATTATACAAGATATACAAGCAACTAGATATGAAAAACAACCATGTCGTCCCCAACAATGGTGCCAAATTGATGTCAGTCATTGTAACACACAACAATCACTAGGAAAATTTTCCTAGAGTTTAACCTTCTAGCAGGTCGTCAACTTGATCCATGCACCAAACCAACAAAGTACAGATTGGTATCGATCCACAGAGACAGTGAAAAAGGATGGTTGAGTTCAAATTTTATTGTGAAGAGAATAAGTAAAATCCATTGAGGGAGCTTGAATTAAACTAAAAAAGAAATTATAAGTTGTAGAATTAAAAATGTACCTATATTAATAAAAGAAAGATATGGGATATAAGGATTCTTCGCCAAAACCACACGCAGTTTGATTCAAATCCATTCTTAGTTTCTGAATTCAGACCTTGTTGTTTCCTATTCTTATGGACCGCACAAGGGTCAAGCTTTCTGCATACCCATTGGTCCCGGTATATGCGGATCATGGCCGAATCTTTTAACACTTTCCTATCCATGGTCACATCAAGAAAAATGTAAATATCACTCTAATATTATAATCCATAGATCAGTTGGTCTCGTCACTATCGACCATAATGTAACAACCCTGACCTGGGTTATACTTTAACCCTAGGTGTTTTGATTAAGAAATGAGATTAAATGCTTAATCTCATCTTATGAAAAGTAATTAGGCCTCAAGAGGAACTTATGTTGCAATTCTAGTCCTTTTTGAACATTGTTGAAATCAATGTTTTGTTTGTATTGGACTAAAGTGCAAATTACTCAAGTTGAGGGGTTTAAGTGCAATTGTGCATGATAATATTTTCCTCATGTGTTGAAGCATCATGAGAGTGAAAATTATGCTGAGGTATGGCTTATGGAAGCCTGAACACTAAGAAAGAGCTGATAAAGCAATGTTTGTGCATAAAAACCTAGTTTTGGAGTAATGTGCAATTTACCCAAAACCAAGGGTTCAATATGCAATTTACCACTTCAATAAAGTCCCTAATGTTTCTTGGCATCATGTACAGAAAATAAAATGAGAGGGACTTCTCATTTGAATTAAGATGGAGGAGAGAGAATCTTGATATTAAAATAATCAAGATTTAATCCTAAGTGAAACCCTAATCTAATTTAGGGCAAAAATGAATGTATTAATTAAAGGGCCTTCAACCAAAATTAAAATGGTTGGATTCATATGTGTGTGGATAAGCCTAAAGCCTTGCAAAGGCACGAGCATATCCTAAGGAGGTGAAATTCCACTCACCATTATTATAAGAAAAAGAATTTCCACTCAAATAAGGATATTCATATTATAAGGGTTAAGGTGCTTAATTTCTTTTCCCTTAATTCATGGATAATGGAAGGGAGTTCGGTGGGGATAGAGATGCCCTTGAATGCAAGAAAACAATGGGGAAGTGGTGGCAACAATTTTGGAATTAAAAGACTTTTATAAAGTATCTTCTCTCTCCTCAATTTTCTTATAAAAGTACCTTTGCCAAGCCAAATGAAAGGCTTTTACGACCCCACTTCTTCTCCTTGCTTGCAAAACCGACCAAGAAGGCTAAAGACAGAAGGGAGCACGTCCCCAACCTGTTGGTAAGCCTTTGATCTTCGTTCTTCATGATTTCATGGAGAAAATCATAAAACAATGTGTAATTCCTTAATTTCTTCACTCAATCTTCAATTCTAGCCGATCATTTCACTCCAAATCTTGAAGTTGAGCCTTGGAATAGTTGGAGAAGCTTCATCCACCGCTAGATCCATGTAGCTTGGAGCTTGGAGATCAGTTTTGAGGCGGGTTTTATAACTTGAACCCTTTTTAATTGTTATTCAACCATTAATCTTGTAATTTCAATGATTCCTTCATTATCTTTATTAATTGCTGGTTGAAATTGATTAATTCATGAAATCAGAAGTTGTTAGAACTTTAGGGACGAAGCTTTATGATAATGACATGATCATAAGCACACACCTACCCAAATATTTTGGGCAAACAGTTTGGAAGTTGGGATCAAACGGTTTCACCAAACCGTTTGGTGACCAAATGGTTTGCAAACTGTTTGGGAGAAAATTGTTTCAAAACCGTTTGAGAGGGTTGACCAAAGGTTGACCGTTTGATATTACTGTTTCTAATTATGTTGGTTAATTACCCACAAAATTTATGGATTAACTCCAAAGGAATCGTGAGTTGAAGGCTAATCAATTAGGTAAATCTAATTGGATTAAGTGTTGATTTCCAACCTGATTAACTTGACCTTTTTGGGAAAACAATTTCAAAACCATTTGAGGGAGTTGACCAAGGGTGGACCATTTGCGATTCCTGTTTATAATTATGTTGGTTAGTAACTTACCAAATTTTAGGGGTTAATTCCCAAGGAATCGTGAGTTGAAGGCTAATCAATTAGGGAAACCTAATTGGATTAAGTGCTGATTTTTCAGCTTGATTAATTCGACTTTTTGGGAAAATGGTTTCAAAACCGTTTGAGAGCGTTGACCAAGGGTTGACCATTTGAGATTACTGATCATAATTATGTTGTTTAATGACTCACCAAAGTTTAGGGGTTAATTCCCAAGGAATCATGAGTTGAAGGTTAATCAATTAGGCAAACTCTAATTGGAATTAGTGTTGAAATTCTAATGAGTTGATTTGAGATTTTGGGTTGATTAGTCCAAACGGTTTCAAAACCATTTGGGGATCACCCAAACGGTTTCAAAACCGTTTGGTGGTCACCCAAGACCGTTTTAAGGTCTAGGATCAAGTATATATATGTGTTTGAAGATCCAAAGATATGGTGTTAACCCTAATCGGCTAAGTGCTGATTTTGCATTGGGATGAGTTGATGTTTTGGGTTGATTGACCCAAACGGTTTCAAAACCATTTGGGAATCACCCAAACAGTTACAAGACCGTTTGGGGATCACCCAAGACCGTTTGGAGGTCTATGGTTAAGCATGATTGACCAATTGAAGGTCTAAAGGTACCAAACCACTTTGCAATTAAGTGTTGATTTGATGATCAACTCAATAGCTGAAATCCTAATGATTTTTCACTATAATCCAAGGGTTGGATGAGCCAAACGGTCTCAAGACCGTTTGGAGGTCACCCAAGGCCGTTTGGAGGTCTAGGGGTGAGTATGGTTAAGCAATTGATGATCCAATGATACTAAGTTAAAGTGTAATCAATTGCTGATTTGGTGATCAATCCAATGATCCAAACCCTAATTGGTTGACTTGGATTTTGATGATGTGATGGGAAAACGGTTTTCACCTACTAGGCCAAACGGTCTTCACCTACTTGGACAAACGGTCTTCACCTACTTGGGCAAACGGTCTTCACCTACTTGGGCAAACGGTCTCAAGCACCACCTTTACCAAACGGTTTCAAACCGTTTGAACTTTGAAAGACCAAGACCGTTTGGGGGTCAAGTAGTCAAAGTTGATTGTAGATTCAATTGAGCAATTCAATTGATCAATTCAATTGGATACCTTATGTAATGGAGGTCCAAGGTGATTGAATCTCTCGAGAATAGAGATGATGAATGACTCATTGATCCAATGATGATTAGTAATGATAATCAATGAAGGTACAAAGATTGAAACCCTATTAGTACCTAAGTGATTAGTGCCAATTAAGGGATGAACCCTAATTGCTTATAGGATCAATGACTTGGTACACTATGTCATTCATAGTTGGATGTACTTGGTTGAAGGATCAAGTTGAGATGATGTTAGCATGAATTCATAACATGAATATGATTCATGTGGTGATTACGGGTATGATCCTTAAGTAAAGAGATCATGAAACCCTAATCATAAACATAAACCCTAATTGATAGGGTTATTGAATTCTAAGCCTAATTGAGGGAAATTCTAAATGAAACCCTAATCCAGGGAAAGGATGTAGCCCTAATCTAGGGTAATCATAAGTGAAACTCTAATTTAGGAAAAAGAGATGTAAATCCCTAATTGGGATGAATAGTGAATCTCCAATTATGGATAATTGAATGAAATCCTAATAGAGATGAATAGTAAACCCAAATTGTGGGAAACTATGGTGGAAACCCTAGTTGAGGGTGATTCCAAGAGAAACCCTAGTTGAGGGTGATTCCATGAGAAACCTTAACTAAGTATTAACACCACATGACGTACTAATGTTATGTTGTGATAAGAGGCCCTAAGAAGGGTGAAGGCATGTGAGACTCTAATGAGGAGTCATAATACATAAAGCCCTAATCTTGGATAATATGACAATGAATCATAATTCTAATCTTAAGTAAGGGTATAAAGAAACCCTAATGATGAGATAGAAGGAATGGGCTTATAAAGGTGAAACATTTCATGTGGTTGAATATATGCAACCTAATTGTAAGCAATGTCTTTACCATTAGACAAGTCCATATCATTAAATATAGTTGGACAACTCTAATGTGTGGCCTATGAATTATATGCTATAGGTAAGTGATTAGTGATGGAATCTATTAAGAAGGCAAATACCTTAATACAAGATAAGATGGCTAATTCAGGAGAGTCTGAAGTTATGAGAAAGTGATACATCAAAATATGATAGTTATCATATTCAACACTTCAGGGTTTATATGCCTTGATGTACTCCAAATCCAATATAATTGGGTAAGAAACATATGAAGTGTGTTATGCAACTATTACAATGAAAAGTAATGAGTTGTTGCACCTTGTTGAGTGTTAATTAATGTACCTTCAGAATGGGGTTAAGCTCAAATGATGTGTATGATATAATCATACCATGATGAGGATGAGAAATGAACTCATACCTTGAATTGATGATCATTAATGCTATATGATGAAAGTAATGTTCTAAGAACAATCAAATATGATATCCTTGAATGCCCCAGAGGTATGGAATAATGTATTAAGGGTTGGAAAAATAATGAGATCATGAAATCTTTATTAATGAGAAATGGGGAACCCTAACCCTAATTTGGGTAAAGGGAATGAAAAGCCCTATTTGATAGTAAACCCTAATTCTTGGTAGAGGAATAATGGTGTTACTATTGCATCACATGATGTGATGAATATCTTGTATGACTGTTATCATGCCTAATAACCATACAGATATTATGAGGTGATGTATATAGCTAGTTTGAGCTGTGACATTTATATAATAAATGTTGATTGGCATTATGTGCATTAATGTTGTTGTTGCTTAGTAAAAGAAGCAATATGCATGGACTTTTATGAGTCACATGAGTAACCTGTTACCTAGTGAGAGGTGACAAGATATTTCATGGCCTTGTGAGCCAGGTGTGATGCTTGTGTAACAAGTATCATGAATGCCTTGGTCAGATGACCTGAAGGTGATAGTTACCTGAAAAAGGTATAATAATGCTCAATGATGAGTTATGGGTTTGAATACCCAGAACCATATGATTATGGTGATGAGAATGTGAAGGGATGAGAATTCCCAGTATTGAAATGAGGGACTGAGTTCCTAGGGTCTTGGAAAGACTGATAAATATCTGATAAAAGTAGTACATGTCTCTTTATAGCATTGTTGTAATAAGTTATGTTTGAGAACTTGGCTGATTCTAAAAGAATATGAGAATGTACTTAATAAATCAAGTGAAATCTATTCATGTAGTGCTCTGACCATAGATCCATCATCGTCAGGAATAGGTGATGGTGAAACAGGTGCCCGCGACAAAACCGAGAGAACACATTTTGAATATGTGGGGGTAAATGGGCAAAAATATCCTTACGTCCTCTTGAAGAGATTGTTGGAAGGTAAACAAGAAACCTCTCAATCCTTCATGAATATGTCGGGATGGATGTATCACGAATCTCCCAATGATACTTACTGTCGTATCGAGGAGATAAACAAGAAATCTCTCGATTGGCGATGAGAGTGTAGTTGATGCTGTAACTATGTAGTGAAGGTGCCAGAATACCCTGGCTAGCTAGTTAGCAGAGACACAAGATGTCCTGCATGTGGTCTCGTGCTGACTGAGACAGATGAGGTCATAAGAATCTGACTCTTTTGATGACCTATGTATGGTACCGAGGCGATTTTGTAATGGTCGGTTGGAGTATAAGTGGTATATCTCATCTCCTCAGAGCATAAGTGTGATTGTAAAATGTAATCAGCCGTATAGCATGTTTGCTTAAGGATTGAATACGGAGATTCATTGGTTGATGTTGCGTTTCTTTGTGCATTCCCTAGTAGTTAAATGTTAATTATGTTTCTTTATATTCTCTGCAAGGTAGACAGATGAATTACTTATCTACCATGGGTAGATGGAATGACCTCCTTGAGAATGGAGATTATCTTATTCTGTTCTATGATGAATAACTCTGCCTGATAATGTAAAAATAACCCCTGCTCAGTTTTAATTTAATAAACTACAATAACAATGTTTTTGGCGGAGAGTTATATCTCTCGCTGGGGAAATTTTCAATTATCTCACCCCCTTGGGAAACATTTTTAGGTATGCATGGGAGGCAAAGCAAAAATCCTAGAACAAGGAAAGAGCAACAACAACAGCAACAGCAGGGACAACAATAAGATCTCAGGTGGAGATATTTCCTGTCTAGTCATACAGATAGTAGTCCTATGTGTTGTCTCTGTACTCTCAGGTCCTCAGAGTTTTTAGTCAGTGTCTTATGAATCAATCTGAAGTTTTGTCTTGATGCCTCGAGATTCGTATATTGTCTGTATATAATGTTTATAAGATAGTTGATGTTGTAATCTTTGAGAAGGAATGGTACATGTTGTATACTTGTGAACCAGGATGAATTTGAAATACTTTGGTTCTTGGTTAAAGAGTTTTCCTATGAATGGATCTCTTGAAAAAGTTTTAAATTTTCAGTGATTTTCAGTAATACGCTGCAAATAATTTGCTTCCACAATAGTTAATCATGTTTTCACAAGACGGTCGCCACACATAATAGATAAGAAAATAATAGAGTAAAATCACCACTCGTTCTACTAAAACCCAGGGTCTCGACATTCTGGTAACTAAAGGGCCTTACCTATATAAGTTCAAGTATGGATCAAAAGATGAAATATCACAAAAACTTTTCAGGAGTTCATGCATTTAATTCAATTTGGGCCCTAGTTTTGGTGCTCCCACATGAACATATCCATCATTTCTTCAAAGAATCAGATTTTGAGATATTCATTAACTAAGAATAAAGCGTTGATACAAAGAACGTAAAAATAGACTGTGGGGTTAGTCCCCATAGCCCAGAAAAAGACAACTCAAACATAATGCAAGGAATAAAAATTACAAACAAAGTAAGGTTAAGAACTTAATCTCTAAGATTACAAGATACTAAAAATTGAATCTAAGATTACAAGATGGTGCCCTTTTTTATTGTGAAGTCCCCCTTCTTTTAAAGGAGAAGGAGGAGTAGAAAACCCTTGAAGGAAAGGAGAAGGAAGTGGAAGAGGCAACTACTGTATGTCTTGGTCAAGAGAATAATTTTCCTCCTCAATAGGCAAGTGAGAACATCATTGATTGCCTTTTTTTGACCCTTTAAATTTTGACTCTCTCTCTACAGATTCTTGTTTCCAAAATTTATGCAAATTTCGGATGATAACAAGCTTTAAACTGCATCCAAAATACAGTGTTCCTCTAGGAAATTGAATTTCCTTTCCAACATATACTTGAACATTAAATTCTTCCATGTGATGTGAGAGTTATGCCCATTTTGGTGCAGTTTATATATTTAAACTAGGTACCACGGGAAAAGGAACATGAACATTCACTGGTTGGTTGGATAGTCAAATGATTGCCAACGTAACCAAAAAATATGTTTCTCCTGTAGAAATTGAATTATCTTTTCAAAATATATCTAAACTCCAAACTTGGAATTTGTATGTGGGAGTTATTACTATTTTTGTGTGAGGTATATCAAACTCTATAGGAAATTTGAAAAGGCCTCCTATCTTTTCTTATTTTGAGTTAAATGGTTCAATAATTCTTGAAAATTGAAAAAATATCATAAAAATTCAGAAAAGGAATATCGAGAGGATGAAAGTGCAATTGATTTTCAAATTAAACTAAAATTACTAAAAAAGTCTTAATTAATTATCCTAAATGATGCAAAAATAAATGATGAATATGCATTCATCATAGCTAATCATACAAGTGAACCATTAAGGTAAAGCGTATGGAGATAATATTTTCTAAGAGCATATATTAAAATAGATGCAAGTATATACATGTTGGGAGAGTCTTATTGGCTACTCCCTACCCAAGCTATGAGTTTAGCCGCACATGTTCAAGGACAACATTATGGATTTACATGTGAATAGGAATGTATAGAACTACGGGAAACAAGGGATGGAAGAAAGAAGTGAGGAAGAATGATTCAAGCATGCGAAGCATGGGGATACACCAACTATGGCCACTGGATGGCCACAACTGATGGCCAGGTTTTCCTTACAAGGCTTGATGAGTTGGCCGTGAAGATATGCTCTCTGTCTCCTTCTATTTAGGGAATACTTTGTACATGGTGCGTGTAGATGGAAAAAACAACAACCTTTGGCAAACTCTTATCCTCCTTGGATGCCAACCGATGGAGGCGGCGGCCGGTGGGAGCTTCTTCTCCAATAGCACTTCAACATCCTTGGCATCACATGATCCTTGGCACATTACTGGAGGTCTTCTATTTATAGGTGCCAGCACAATGATCCTTTACTTGCACCCCAGGCATTCAGGATATCCTCCTTGGGCCACGTGCTCAACGGTCTCGAGTGACAGTTCTTCTAGTGCCACCATCAGTTGGCAAGTCATAGAGTAGCTATTGTCTTGGACCTTTGGCTGACAAGCTAAGGTGGCCATTGGTTAGTGAGGTTCGTGTGACCATCGCTTGACTAGGCTGGTGTAACCATCGCCTGATGAGTCTACATAGCCATCAATTGATGTGTTTTCCTAACCATCGACTGATGATGCTGACGAACCATCAGTTAGTGAGGTCTGTGTGATCATCGCTTGACGAGGCCAGTGTAACCATAGTTTGATGAGTCTGCACGATCATTGATTGATGAGTCTGCGTGACTATCAACTGGCACTATAGATGGACCATCCATTAGCGAGGTCTATCTGACCATCACCTGATGAATGGTGGTGACACCTAATGGACATGTAGTTCTTCCATCGAATGTCAAATGATGGTGGTGCAGACTGCCCATTGAATCATTGGCTTTGATCTGATGGTTCCAAGTTTCCATTGGTTGTGGAAACTAATGAAGGTCCTGATCGTTGATCAACTACGTAAAATGTTATTGTTATCTTCAAATGGGGGTAAAAAGTGTATTTATGTGTAATATGGTGAGAAGTGAGTAAGAATTCACATAAAGAGAGAAAAATAAGTGGTAAGTTAAGGCATATAATATCCATAGAATTAGATGTTATTAACCCCCCCCCCCCAAATTTAGAGTCTAGCCTGTCCTCAGGATAACAAATAGACTTAAAACTTTGAACAACTACTGAGGGCATTATTGAGTTATTGTTTTTTTATCATGAAAAATGTGATAATGTCAGTGTTATCTCAAGACATATGCATCATGACAAGGGGTTGTCAATCCTAAGACTCTCTCTCATAGATTGGAGTTGCAACACTCATATTGCCTACTATGACTTTCTTTACCAGAAAGATTTCTCCATTATATATGATGCATCGATGATCCTTTTCTAGGGTGTACTTGCAAAAGGTTCTAGATGAGGTAGCTTTCACATCCTACTTCTATTTTTTTAAATATCATAGCCATTGTGTTGGGGTAGGTTAAAGATATAGTGTTTCCTACCTTTTCCAGGTTCACTCAACCATGTTTATAGTCATAAGATATTGCTTGCTCCATTGGGCCCTGATGTAATGTCAAGTGGTTGTGTGAGGTTCCCTTTGAATTGTAGGTGTGTAAAAGTTGGCTTCCAAACTCCATTACATAGAACGAAATATCCACATTCTATAGTGCAACAATACACCAACCAGGGAAACTCCATCATCTTCTCAGGCACAACTCTCAAGATTTTATTCCTCTCTACTTTTATTTTACTCACTGGCCTTGGGGTGATGGGATATAAAGAAAGTTTTGGGCTACCAAGTCTTTTTAGATCCCAAAATGGTGATTTTTACACTATATGGGGTAGCTTTTTCTGCTTGCCAAGGTTAAGTGCTTTCCTACCTGTACTTGAGAATAGGGTGATCAATAAGGATTGTATAACACCGAGTCCTCCTTACTTCGAGGGTTCACCTTGGGGAACAATCTTCCTTGTGCATTCTGCATTATCTTGATGTAAGGATGAAATTAAGATATTATCACACTTGAATTTTTTATGTGGATTTAATAGCCCAAACCTGTCAATCTTGAAATGTTTACGATAAGATTTAGCCTGAAGATAAGAAAGCCTATGAAAGGGAGTTATGACTATTTCCAAGAAAATTAGACATAAAAATTTCCTTTATAAAACATTTTGTGCATCGAAATTTCTTCAAAAGAGATGAGAATATATGCATCAACAAAGTTTTAGTCAAAATTAGAATTTTTGGTTAAACAAGAAATAATTGAAATGTGATTAAGTGTGGAGACATACCATGTTCTCTTATTCAGACCCCCCAAACTCATCACCCACCATGTCCTTAGGGTGTTAGAGAATAAGAATGATCTAGAACAGGAAGATTAGGGTTGATTTTTCAGTGGAGCCCATTCTGAGCATAATATCTTCAATTTGTATTGACCTCGAATGTAGTGATAATTGTCGTCTTGGTAGTGCTCCACCTTCTGGTCTGATGTTGCTAAGATGTGCATCTAGAAGAGTATGTAGAACCCAAAATCATTTGATAAAGGTTCTTGCTAAGGGCTCCTATGACAGAACTGTGGTTTCTCAAACTTCATATTGATAGGAATGCCACGTCCATACATACATATCAGCTCCACAATTTTAGTGGACACATAGGTGGCTTTTTTCTCTATGATGTTGTTAATAGTTTTGTGGTATGTTCTGTGTTTCATGCTGAACATAGCATCAAAACTATTGTAGAATATTGTTGTTTTGTTCATAATATCAACTGACAATAATGCCCAATGTTCGTCATGCAGAATTGGTACAAATATCCATCTCGGGACATTGTGTTGTAGGTGATCGATTAGTCAATGTAGTGCAACTGACTCTTTCTTCAGAATGATGTCCCACACTATTTTGTAAGAGACCATGTACACATCTAGGAGGTTGTCATCCAGAAGTAATTAACGTTCTTCCGTAACATTTACAATCATGTAACCTCCCATTGTCAAGATATCATGGAGGCCTGGCAGTAGTATTTGTACATTTTCTTCTTCAAAGATAACAACAAGGTCATCCTCCCACAGTTGCAGTACATTCAACATAAAGGTAACTTCTTCAACCGACATCCCATAGGATGCTAGTTTGTTGAAGTTTTCAATGGTGGGCGTTATCACATTTGTTGGTTTTGACCCTTCTGTTGGTTGAATATCAACTTTGTCTCTTTCATCGTGCACCTCATCCTCTTGATCAAAGTTTTCCTCTAGAGCAATGGTTTCTGCCTTGGTAATCTCAGTGTTGGGTTGGAAAGGGGATTCTTCTTCTAGGATCTTTGTTGCTGATGTTTCAATCTCATGTTGTATTATCCTCTCTTAAGGTTTAGGAATAGTTACATGAGCTTTAGAAGTAGAAACATTTGTTATGGATTCAACAATGGGAGGTGGCAGAGGAGAGGGCGGGACTACCAGGCTGGCTGTTCTTTCTTCATCTACTGAGGATTCTACTATTTTTTTGAGTTTTCTCAATTATTCTCTCCAAGGAATCTTTTCAGGTGGGGGGATTAGGAAATACATCCTCCTTGGTGTAACGACCATGTGTGCATCATAGAAAAATCTTCTATCATGTATTTTTTCCATGACATAGTTTCCTCACAGTGCATGGAAATCTTCGTTGATAATTTGCTCAATCGACATTCCTCTTTTGATGAATTCTATCATTCCTAGTGCTATGAAAGAACTATCTCATGAGTTCTATTTTTCTTCAAAATGCTATAGTCGATGTAGATTTGTTTCTAGTTTGGATGATACCACCTACTGACTCCTTTTATCAACTTTTTTAGATGGGTTGGAACTTGTTGTATCGTCTTGTGCTCTGATTTATCAAAGACCATTCTTCCACAAGGCATGTCTTTTGCACTGAAGTTGTATGTGATGACTTTTCTTTTCGAAAGTTATCCACAATTGATTGGAAGCCTTGAATGATAAAGTAATAAACTTCAAGGCTTTAGTTCTTCACAGAGTATCCTGGAGCTATTTGATTGATGTCGCTTCAATGTTTTCATTATAGAGCGGGCTTCCAGATTAGAAGTTGCATCAAAGACTGACCCTATTTTATCTTTGTACATAAGTTCTTCTATAATGGTTCTACACAAGACCTTGAAAAAGACTCATCTTATGTTTGCCTTATGTTTGAATGTTGAACAAAAATCCTTACTTGTCAAAGTGTAATGGTTGTTGTGGTAGATAACGTCATTTCTAGACTTCTTGTCATCTAATATATCGGCTAGGACATGGATGTCTCATACCAACATGCCTGTCACAAAGGTCATGTTCATGTTTGCCATCTTGCATGACAGAGGTGGTATCCAACTAGACTTGAACCATCCCTAGGTCCAAAAATTGTACATGGGTATGGGAACAATGGGGTCTCCTACTTTGGTGGTGCATCGTCGAACATGTGGCCCATGTTCCCATCATTGACTTCTGATGCCATTTGTTCTATCTTTGCTCTAAAGTAGATGGGGAATCCACCACTCATAATCAGCTCATCCAACAGAATTTCATTTGTGAAACTCTCATAGTCAGTTGGGAGAGTTGGACCCTTATAATTGAAAATTAGATCCAACCCATCCATGATGAATTTAGTTGTTTCTATTATTTCTCCCCTTACTTTAGATGATTTCATCTTGATGTCATTATCTCTCACTGCTTTTGCATTTTCAACGAGAGTTGTAGGTTATGTTGACAACATGGTACCTTGATTCATCAGTTCCTCAGATCCCTTTTCCTTATTGTTGTTTGTATAATGCCATGGTGAGGCTGGGAAAATGGCTAGATAGTTCTCCCCAACAGACACTCCCTTGTTCTTGTCAGTCCCTTTTGTCTTCTTCCTCTAGTGGAAGGATGCATTCAGAATTAGCAGCTTCATCTAGTATCACCCCTCTCCTATTTGCACAACGGCCATCAACATATCGGCCTTGAGGTGCACATATATATATGTTGGCACTATAGATGATGGTTTAGTGGTGATTTTTTATTGCCTTTTTGTAGACGTCCCACTATTGATAGAGGCAGCTTCCTTCCTTTGTGTTTCTTCCTCTCATAGTTGTAGGTTCTCTTATTGAAGGTCATCACATTCTTTATGGAGAATTGCGAGTTCAATTGTCATTCCAGCCAGATCTTGTATCACCTGCATTTGGTTTGGGGCTAACTGCTACACTTGTTTAGGTAGGCTGAGTATCAATTGGATATCAGCCGTTATCTTTTGCACCTATGATGTGAATGTAGACACTTTCATAGTTAGTTTAGATATATTTAGGGGAGAGGTTGAGACAATCTCATGGAGGTCGTCGATCTCCAGCCCTACCTCAATGAATTTGTTTGTTGTAAGTTCCTATCATTGTTGCCTCAATCTACTAATGGAGCTCACTTCATGCCCTGCATCATCTGCTTTGTCAAATTCTCCATGCTCCTCTATTGCGCATTTTCTTTGTCCTAGTTGTGGTCACTCTTTCTCTGAGGTTTCTTCACTCAACTTCTTTCCTGCTGATATATTTAGGGACTCGTTTGCTTTGGTGCCATCTGCCTCTATTACTTCTTCATGTTCTGAGACTATATTTTCTTTGGTAGTTCCTCCTTTTTAGGGATGATCGCTTTTTTTGTTACTTCCTTGTGGATTCTGATAGTAGGCTCAGGCATTACAGCCTCCGGTATGATGGTCATGGTGGGACACTTCAAACATTCCTTTTTCTTTCTTCCAGGCCTAACTTTAGGTGTGTGGGATTTCTTTGTCTATGGTTGAGTGGTCAACCTTTTAGGGAGGCACAGAATTATCCTCTTCCTTGTTGTTTGATTTTTTGCCACCTCTTTCAAATGATTCTTACTGTGTTCATTCATCTTACTCATGCTTTCTCCCTATTGAGATATCAACCTTATGATTTCTTCTTCTTGGAAGACCAACTTTTCACAGTCATAGTTGCTTAGTTCTGAGAGAGGTAGAAAGTATTTTGGCTTGTAGAATTTGTAGGAGTAATTCTGTTTAGGAATTTCCAAAACCTTTGTGGTAGTAAGGTTCATAACATCTACTGAGTCATCCCCCTCTAACCTTGGGGGAGTATTTCAAAATTTTAGGGTACCCTGCCTAGTTGGTGCGCAATGTAGGTGACTCGGCCTCCCATGTAGAAATCAGGGGGGTCATCAGGCCCCACTACCACTACTAACTTGTCAACTAGAATATTCCCTATATTTATGGCTTTTCCTTTCATCATACTCCATAATACGTGGAGATCCATCCTGGTCACATTGCTTGTGCTCAATCTGAAAGTTAGTGCATTGGTGAAGATTTTGTGCACTACCCTCATCAATCCTAAGCACATCATAGAAGTCTTGAACTAACAAGAACATTATATGCAATCCCCTGAAAGTTTCTCCCAAGTTTTATCTGTTAGGAAACCTCTGGCGTCTCTGTCTCTACATGCCTTATTGGCTTATTCGACTTGCTCATCAAAGTCAATGAAAATTGCATTAAGCCATCTATTGGTCTGGACATAATTTTCCTTAACGATTCACACCTGTAGTTTCAATTCTCCCCCACACTCTGCCTTTTCATCATTCATTATTGGAAGCTTCTTTAATGAGGTCATGAATTCTAAAGTCATATCGTAATAGTTGATATTTTTTGGGCAACACTTATACTCACTGTCTGCTGAGGCATGTTGCTTCTATAGTTGTATGCTATGTAGATGTCTTGGAAACCTTTTTAGGCCTCTTGTGATCAGTATTGGATGCAACCCTTTTCTTTGGATTCAACACTCCTTCAGATGGTGTATACTCAGACACTTTAGTCCATGTCTATTCTTCATCACTTTCTGATTCCTTATGTGTTGGCTTGGCTAGCATCTTGATTATGTACGCTTATAAGTGTGCCTTAATGATTTATTTGGTAGCTTCACCATGTATTCTCATGTATGCCACTGCTTCATCTTTTAGCTTTTCAATCCTCTCCTTCTCTTCCTGAGTCATTGGTGCTTTCAGTTTCCTAGTTCAGACTCTTGGATTTCATAGTCCTTGTTCTGATTTCCTTCCATCTTTTGTCTTGTAGATACTTAAGTATATATAGCAAGATTAATTAGATAAGCAAGATAGACTCTAGTTAGAATAATAATAAACACTATCTAAATAAAATTTGATGGTTTTAGAATGTTGAGAAAAGAACTAGAACATGGCAACCTCAAATGATGGTTATGGAAGAAAACTAACAACTGCTGAATGCTAGTCAATGGTTGAAAGGGATCGAGAATTGATGATGTAGAGTACTAGTTCAACAACCAATGTCCTAAGCAACCGATGGCTGCTGGTAGTAGAGAATCATCTGATGGCATTGGTAGGGTGGTGGAAAATGATGGTTGCCTATGGTAGGGAGTCTGGGTTCAACAACCGATGGTGGGGATCCCATGTTGACAAACAATGGTCAATAGTATGGTTGGGGAGAAAAAGGAATCCAATGGTCTCAGATCAGATGGTTGGGCCTCAAGAAGAGAGGGGGTGGGAAAAACAATCGAAGGTTAAAATACTTCTGGAGAAGGTGAGAATAACTGGTGGCAGAACTATGGGATAGGACTGAACGAGAATGTACTTGTAGAGGATTGATGGCTGAAATTGATGGTCAGAGGATTTGAAATGACATACGGTGGTGGGTGAGATTCGGCGGTAGCTTAGAAATTATAGAAAGAAGTGAATGAGAGTGCTAGGAAGGTCACTAGAATTAAAGACTAGGGTTTAGGTTTACCACGTGTGATCAGTACTGGAATTTCACCCTCAAATTGTTGTTGTTTCTGGAGCAAGTCTTTAGATCAGGTCCCCTTGTCGTGAATATCCACCACTCCTCTGCTTTAGTCGATGGTCTAGAGGTAGAAGATGAAGTCTTGTGATGGATTCTGTCAGGTGTCTTGAGTCTCTTCAGTTTCCATGGCCTTGGGGTGTTCTTGCAGATAGGATTAGGGAGAGGAAATCTGGTGGATCGGATTAGGGATTTTCTGGCCCCTTTTTATAGTTATGCATACCCCTAGTGACCATCAGATGTCATAAACTGATGGTTTAACACTTAATGGGCCCGCAGATCTAATGGCCAGTCCTTGTAATCATCTGATGGCTTGTCTGAACTCACCATCCAATGGTAAGGTAGAAAATCAATGCTAGATGGTTAGTCTGCGTGTGACATCTGATGGCTTCACTGCAGCCAATGGTTAGTCAGTTTAATCATCCGATGGTTTGTCTTCTTTCCTACCCAACACTAGATGATCTGGAAGACCCGACAGTTCTTCTTCTTTCTCACCCGATGGTCTCACTAACTGATGGTTTCACTTAGTGGTGATGTAATGGAATGGATCCCTCAAAGGATCGATGGTTGTTATAAATGACTCCTAAAACAAAAAATGCATTCCAACATTTTCTTAAATTTATTTTATGTACACTAAAATATTATTAACCAAGATATGAATTGCTAAAACCAAAATATGAATTGAAACAATATTAGTGAATTATGATTACGGGGAAAATAGAGAAAACCAAAACTAAGGCTAGAAATTATAGACTGTCCATAGTCCAATAAAAGAAGTGAAAAAATTGAAAACTTAAAGAAAGCGGGAAATCCTTGGGTTTCCATCCAAAAAGCGCTAACTCATAGTCTTTGTCTTGACTCTCTTGCTTGGCTCTTTAGGGTTCTTCTAGTGGTGTAGGTTGGGTTTCTTCTAACTAGAGTTTCGACCTCCTCATAAAAGCTTCATCCTCATAGTACCTCTTTACCTGATGTCCATTCACCTGGAAGGTTCCTGTCTTTTCACTACTTATTTCCATCATTTTAGATGGGTATATCTTCACGACTGTAAAGGGCCAGACCACCTTGTCTTGAGTTTTTTGGGTAATATTCTGACTCTTGAGTTGAATGGGAGAACCTTGTCTCCCTCGGAAACATATTTTCTTTTTAGGTGGGCATCATGCTACACCATAGTTCTCTATTTATATATTCTCACATTTTCATATGCATGAAGGCAAAGCTCCTTCAGCTCCTTTAGTTGCTGAAACCTCTTCTCACCTTCTTGGTCTGGGTCCACATTAAGAAACTAGATGGCCTAGAAGGCCTTATGTTCTATTTCCACTAGAATAGGACAATACTTCCCATGGATAAGATGATAGGGAGTAGTCCCTATTGGAGTCTTATAAACAATTCAGTAATCCCATAGAGAATTGTCAAGTTTCATAGACTAATCCTCCAAGTCTGACTGAATGTTTCCTCAAGAATTTGCTTAATATGGTAGTTTGACACTTCTACCTAACCAAATGTCTGTGGGTGATAAGGTGTCGACACATTAAACTTGAGTCTATATTTCTTCAGAAAAGCTTGAAACTATCTCTCTCCAAAGTGGGATCCCTTGTCACTTATGATGATGCCAGGGACATCGAATATGGGAAAAGTGGTCTTCTCTAAAATCTTAGTTACTACTTTGGAGTCACATGTAGGGATTGCAACAACCTCCACACATTTGGAGACATAATCAACAACAATAAGAATATATCAATTGCCCTGAGAAGATGGGAAAGGTCCCATGTAGTCAATTCCCTATACATCAAGGATTTCCACCTCTATCCAGTCAAACATAGGCATTTCATTCCTTTTAGAAATGTTTCCTGTGTGTTGGAATTCATCACATGCTTTAACATATACGTGTGCGTCCTTGAATAGGATGGGCTAGTGAAATCCTAATTGTAGGACTTTTGTTGTCGTTCTTTATCCTCCCAAATGTCCTCCATATGATGACGAATGGCATTCTTGTAGAATCTAAGGGACTCCTTCTAGAATGCACCTCTGATATAGATTGTCAACACATTTTTTGAACAAGACAAGGTCATCCCAATAATAATTCTTCAAATCCTAAAGCGACTTTTTCTTATGGTTATAGGTGATATCAGGTGGCAATTGTTGGCATGCTCAATAGTTACAGATATCAAGAAACGAAGATAGGTTGGGTTTGATGGACCTTTCTATCATCAATGCCTCATTAGAATAGTTATCACTAACTGAAAACATATCTTTCTTGGTGACCACTATCCTTGATAAGTGGTCTGCAACCACATTTTTGTCCCCTTTTTGTCAATAATTTCATGGTCAAACTCTAGCACCAACAGAGCCCACCTTAAAAGTCTGGGCTTGGTGTCCTTCTTCTACATCAAATATTTAATGGCATCATGGTCTGTATACACCTTCACTTTTGACCCTATCAAACAAGATCTAAATTTTTTGAAAGAAAACACTATTGCCATCATTTCCTTCTTAGTTGTTGTATAGTTGATCTGAGCATCATCCAAAGTCTTGCTAGCGTAGTATATCACATTGTGCTTCTTGTCTTTCCTGTTCCCCAACACAACCCCAATGGCAAAGTCACTTGCATCACACATTATTTCAAATAGTAGCTTATAGTATGGAGCTTGCATGATTGGATCTGTCATCAAAGCATTCTTTAGAGTGTTAAAAGCTTTGAGGAACTTTTCGATAAAGTCAAACACAACATCCTTCACAAGAAGGTTTGATAGGGGCTTGGAAATTTTTGAGTAGTATTTGATAAACCACATGTAGTATATGTTTTATCCTAGGAAACTTCTTACCCCAATTACAGATTTGGGGTTTAGGGAGTCTAGATACTACCTCTATCTTACTAAAATCGACTTTGATCCCTCTTTTGGAGATTTTATGTCAAAGAACAATGCCTTCTTGTACCATGAAGTAGCACTTTTCCCAGTTCAGAACTATTTTCTCTTCCTCACATCTTTGTAGGGATCTAGATAAGTTCTTGAGACATTTGTCAAAGTTGGCACCATATAGAGAAAAGTCATCCATAAATACTTCCATTATGTCTTCCATGAAACCTGAGAACATAGAAATCATGCATCTCTGGAAGGTTGCAGGTGCATTTCATAGACCGAATGACATCCTCCAAAAAGCATAAGTCCCCTAGATACAAGTCAAGGTAGTCTTCTCCTGGTAATCAGGTTGAATTGGAATTTATAGAATCTGGAATATCCATCAATAAAATAGAAATACAAATGGTGAGCCAATCTCCCTGGAACTTGATCAATAAATGGTAATGGGAAGTGGTCTTCCCTTGTGGTAGCATTTAATTTTCTACAGTCTATGCACATCCTCCATATATTCACCATCTGTGTGGTGAACTTATCTCCACTTTCTCCTTTAGTGGTCATTATTCCTCATTTGTTTGGCACAATGTGGATTGGGCTAACCCAATTTTTGTCGCTTATAGGGTATATAATTCCAACGTCGTGCAATTTTATTAGTTCTTTCTTAACAACCTCCTTGAGCATCTATTTTATTTCCTTTGTGGTTGGTCCAATGGTTTAGCTATGTACTCCAAGTTTACCCTATGGATACAAAGGGCCCGGCTTAGGCCCTTGATATCTTCCATAGAGTAGGCTATTGCTTTCCTATGCTGTTTGAGTTTTGTTAACAACTTCTCCTCTTGGTATTCCGTCAAAGTGGAGCTTATGATAAATGGATTTCTTTCCTCATTATCATGAAAGTCATACTTCAAACCCTTGGGTACTTTCTTCAATTCCGTCTTGGGTCTGGGTGCCTCCTTTCCTTTTGGTGTTTGCTCTAGCAAGGCGTACCTTGCAGTTTCTATGGTTCCTTCTTCATAACTATAGTCTTCCTCCTGCTGGTTTAGGTAGTCAAGAATCTTTACTAGTTTTTATTCCTTAATTCTAGGATGGGGTTGTTAAGAGATGACATGAGAAGATCGACAATAGCATTGTATTCTTGTTCTTCTTCATAATATTGGGTGTACCTATCCATGAAATAGACCGACTCGAATAGGGAGGACTCCCTCATAGCATCTTGGACATGAAAATCAATATGATCATTTCTAATAGGAAGAGTAATGATTCCTTATGCGAATCAATTAGTGCTCTACCAGTGGAGAGTAAAGGTCTTCCAAAGATCATGGGACATGTTGGGTCCTCAACTGTGTCGATCATGGTAATGTTGCAAGGAATAAAGAATCACCCAACATGAATGGGGACATCTTCAATGATGCCCACAAGTTTTGTGAAAGTATGATCTACCAGTTGACTTTTCATTCTAGTTTTTACCATGTCAGTTAGCCCAAGGTTTTGAGCTAAAGTAAGGGGCATGAGGCTAATACTCACTCTCAAATCTATGAGTCCATTCCTTTTGACATTATCTCCAACGTTGGAAGGTATGGTAAATGCCCCAGGGCCATTCTTCTTTGTTGGCATCTTGGCTTGAACAAAGGCGTTGAACATTTATCCAGTTGTATAGTTACTACATGGTCTCCTATTCTTCTTTTTGTAATAAAATCCTTGAAGAACTTAGTATATGTGGCAATTTTTTCAATACCTTCCAAAAAATGAAACATCTAAGTGTAGCTTCTTGACAACTTCCATGAATTTATCATATCCATTTTTTAGATGGGGTTTGATCAGCTTATAAGGGAAAGGAACCCTTAGGGAGTAAAGATTTCTTTTGGTGAATGCTTCCTCAGTGGAGTCTGGCTTCTTTGTTCTTGCAGTCTTCTTGTCCTTCTTAGAAGACAACTCCTTACTAGGCACTTCCTCTGGTATAATTAGTTCATGTTGTGATTTAGTAGCAGCTTTACCCTCTTTATGAACGTCTGTTGTTAGTTTTCTAGAACCTTTCCTGAATGAAAAGTTGCCATCTTTGTAGTCTCAGTATTAGATGGGATCTTTCCCTGAGGATTGCTTTATTATTTCAGACAATTGTACTAGTTGTTGATCATTTTTCCTTTGGTGTGTCTACATATAGACCATTTGGGTATGCATTGTGTTTTGAACACCTATATTGGTGATAGAACTCTAATTCAACTAGTCAATCACCATTACATGCCTCTTTGAAAACTCAAAGAGCTGAGTCACCATGTCAGGTTTTCTGTTGCTCTTGTTTTGACCTTGATCTTGACTTTGTATGTTTGAATTTTTTTTTTGACCTTGACCTTGCCCTTGGCCTTGATATTTGATTCTGTTCTATTGATAATTTTCCATTCATGTGATGAAGTTTGTCCTCCTCCACTTCTAAATCCTGGTGGTTTCCTAGATGAACCTCTTAGCTAATGAGAATTTTCAAGAACATCTTTGTTTCCATAATCGAAACCAGGTTAATCTGGTCTTTTAAAGTTTTCATAAGAAACATGCTTTGTATCTTCCTCACCAATTTCATCATCGTTTTACATTTGAGTGTAGATATAATATTCGACACCATGTCCTCCTTCACCATAGGTGACACATTTCATGACTTTTTCAACCTTGGATTTTCCTTTGCTTCCAATGTCTTTCAATTACTTAACGTCTAGGGCAATCTTTTGGATTTGTGCTATTATAGTTTCCAAGGCCATAGATTCAACAAATGGGCCCCCATTTGTGGTATTCTTGGTAAAACTCATGTCACCTCTCTCGTAGTCAAGACCTTCCTATAGAGCATCCATGTTATCAATGATCTTCATAGTATTCTTTGGATTATTACTGAGAAAACCACTTCCAACAATGGCATTTAACAAGGTCCTTTCTACAGACGTCAACCCATTATAGAATGTGGTAACCAGGAATCTGTTGGGTTTTGGAGGAGGCAGAGAAGCAGCGGAAACAAAAAAATTTCTCCCCAAACCCGGAACAAAAGGAATCGTGTCAACATCTATATAATAGGAAAGATGGTTTGTGAATCATACCTTGTCCCGAGGCTTGCTCGACGACAGTACCACGCGCCTTGCGCGGTCTTCACCTCCGGTCTTGGACGGTGTCTGTGCAGCTCCTGGTCGCACCGGGACTGAAGACTCCTCCTCCTACCAGACTGTCGGATGATAGTTGTCCTCCTGAGCGGCAGTGACCTCCCGCCTCTGAAGTAATCCACACATACCACCCGGAACTCCACTCTCCTTGTCCCACAAGGAAGTGGATGGAATCGCACCCTCCTGTTGATGTACTAGTCGCCAACACACTCTCCTACTGTCAATTGCAACTACAGTTGTCCTTCCCTTGCTACACCTCCCTTTGCGGGAAGCACTTGCTCGGGCTCTCTCTCGGTTACCAAAACCAGAGAGAACGACAACTTTGCAGAGCAATCAACTTGTACTGAGTTGTATTCTGAGAAGCCCCCAATACCCCTATATATATAGGCGGGTCATGGGACAGGGTTCTCTGTGCCCGACAATACGGGACTAAAGCAGGAGTAGAAGGGTTCAGGATTTTCCACAAAAAGCAACCATCTCGCAACCAGAACCGATCGGTTCACAAGTGAACCGGTCGGTTGGGGACCTGAACCGATCGGTTCACCACTGAACCGATCGTTTGGGACCCTTGAACCGATCGGTTCACTCATGAACCGGTCGGTTGGGGTTCCAGGTTGGTTCCCGATTGACTTTCCTTGTTTCTTTCCCAATTGGTATCGAATACCAATATTATTCCCAATCGAATTGGGCAATTTGAAACGAAAGGAAAATTCTCACTAATCCTACTTTCCCAAGTTGCTCGATTGCACCAGTTGAACCGATCGGTTCAACACTTGAACCGGTCATTTCAATCTGTGCATGAGCCGATCGGTTCAACAATTGAGCCGACCGGTTCAGCAACTTCAGCCGACCGGTTCATCACATGAACCGATCGGTTGGGAATGCAGATTGTGTAGAATCAGTCAAATGCGATTTCAATCAATCCGATACTCCAATCAATGCGTCCAACACCTTGAACATTATGATATTGAGCTATCGATTAATTGAGTGTTTAATTGAACTACTAAACTCCTTTAGTAATCAATCTAAACATTGCTTGTGGACAAAACTCCTCTTCCAAGTTGAATCCTATGTGTGTGACCCTGCAGATCCATTTCACATTCGCAGTGAAAGTCCATAACACTTATGACTTCACAAGCAAAGAGCGGTGCCTAGTCACACATCATTGCTACCCAAGTGAAAGTAGAAAGTTGGAGAACAACTTCCATCCTACAATCCGTGAATGGTGTTACAGTGAATGTATAATTCCTTTGTCACTGATATCCAGAATGAACTCGAGGCATGGAACAGTCATCCTGTCAATGTTCATTCATTTCCTTGATCTCAGAGTAGACCGAGTGAGATGTGTATGACATCAATATCACATATTGATTCACACGTGCATGCACATGCCTTTCTCAATGCTACTCATCAAGTGGCCAAGGATATCAAACTCCCTTAGGAGGGACAAATCCCATATCTATCACTCACCCCTCAAAAGCCCCATGTGTCAAAGCCACCCAATCATCACCTTTATAACAACCCATGTTTCAGGATTGTGTTTGATGATGTCAAAGTGTACCCAACGACATGTGTTGAGTGTAGTGATTTCAGGTCTAAGAATCACACTCACCACCATCAATGTGAGAGCTGACTGTGACTACCATGTCATGGTTCCATGTGTCACTCTCACAGTGGGTCTGTCCGGTACCTTGTTCTCTAACAAGTACCTATGTGCTTGGTTTGATATCACTATATCATGACTAATGAGATTCTGTCATCAACCAACACACAATCTAGTCTTCAGTGTTATTGATGTCTATGGTTATTTCCACAATAACAACCGACTAGGGACTAAACAAGAATGTATACTCTTAACATTCATATGATCTCATCGTTTAGGTCATGAACCTAAAAGCATATGTCATTGAGTAAGACAATCTTTAGACATCTATCATGTTACACCATCATCTCAGAAATAGTTTAAACATATAGATTGGAAATTGCCTTTATTATTATTCAAATCATTTACAAAGTATCCCATTATAATCATCATATGACTTGCTCTATGGGCATACATACTAACAGAATCCTCTATTATAGTTCTAGTGTGGGAAATCTTTCTGGCATTATTGAAATATTTCCCAGGCTTCATATATATTCTCTCCATCCTTTTGCAAGAATCTAGTGATTTTGTGCCTATTCTTGATGGTTTTCTTGATGCGATAGATCTTTGTGACAAAAGCATTGGATGCTTGTCACACACACCCTGAGTTTCTTTTTTGGGGCCAGGATCTGTTGGGCGATCAGTTGGGCGATCGGGTAGACCCCTAGGCGATCGGAGGCCCATGGCGGCACGCCGCCGCCAACTCACCCCGGCTGGCACCCCGCCTACCGGGGGCCACCCCTTGTCCGTCTCTAAGCCTTGGAGGAAGATGCTACCATCACCGCTGCTGCGTAGGATGACCAGGCAAAGCTTGAGCGGAGCGCAAGCGCAATAGGCGGTTGCGGAGAGGAGGAACAACATGTTGGCGAATGCCGTCCCGACGGAGGAAGTCCTACCCGACGTTAGGGTTATGCTGGGCAATACCGACGAGGAGGATCATCCCAACCTACAGTCGCCTAGGGTTTTTTCGGAGGCAGGGAAGAATAACGGAGGACCGGACGTGCATGATCTAGCGACGACGAAGGACCATATGTCGGCTAGGGCAACTGAGAAACATGCGAGCAATCCAATACCATCTACGGATCAGCAGGCGAGTCCAAGATCATCTCCGCGGGAGGGAGATAACACGTCGCAGACGGTGGTGGAGAAACCTATGGAGGTGGCGGGAAATCCGGGTCCTACCCCTAGGTCAGGACCGGAGAATGCAACTAGAAAGATGCCGTTGTATAATATCCCACACGACACATGCTTCCGTTGTATGGGACGTGGACACTGGCAATCGCAGTGTAGAAGGAGCAAAGTATGTTATAGGTGCAAAAGACCTATTCACCTTGCCTCGAGGTGCAATCAACATGCCATGCAAACCAGGCCACCACCAGATATCCATTCTAGAAATGTCTTCCCACCGTTGCCCATGGGGATTCCGGCGAGGGGTGCCCCTCAACATGTTCCGAAGAGGATCTCGATCGATGTTGGACCGGATGATGAGATGAGAAAGAGCAAGATCTCTGCCCTAGAGAGAGCAGTAGAGATTTCTTGGTAGCATGGAGTAGCTTGGAAAGAGGTCGGTCCTTTCCTGCACCACAGTTGAACCCTTTTTCATTGTTATTGAACCATTAATCTTGTAATTTCAATGATTCCTTCATTATCTTGATTAATTGCTGGTTGAAATTGATTAACTCATGAAATCAGAAGTTGTTAGAACTTCAGGGACGAAGCTTGATGATGATGACATCATCATAAGAACACACCTCTCCAAATATCTTGGGCAAACGGTTTGGAAGTTGGGACCAAACGGTTTCACCAAACTGTTTGGTGACCAAATGGTTTGCAAACCGTTTGGGAGAAAACGGTTTCAAAACCATTTGTGGGGGTTGACCAAAGGTTGACCGTTTGAAATTACTGTTTCTAATTATATTTTTTAATAACCCACCAAAATTTATGGATTAACTCCAAAGGAAACGTGAGTTGAAGGTTAATCAATTAGGTAAATCTAAATGGATTAAGTGCTGATTTCCAACCTGATTAACTTGACCTTTTTGGGAAAACAGTTTCAAAACCATTCGAGGGAGTTGACCAAGGGTTTACCGTTTGAGATTCCTGTTTATAATTATGTTTTTTAATAACTTACCAGATTTGAGGGGTTAATTCCAAAGGAATCATGAGTTGAAGTCTAATCAATTAGGGAAACCTAATTGGATTAAGTGCTGATTTTTCAGCTTGATTAATTCGACTTTTTGGGCAAACAGTTTCAAAACCGTCTCAGAGCGTTGACCAAGGGTTGAACGTTTGAGATTCATGATGCTAATTATGTTGGTTAATTAATAACCAAATTTGAGGGGTTAATTCCCAAGGAATCGTGAGTTGAAGGCTAATAAATTAGGCAAACTCTAATTGGAATTAGTGCTGAAATTCCAATGAGTTGATTTGAGATTTTGGGTTGATTAGCCCAAACGGTTTCAAAACCGTTTGGGGATCACCCAAACGGTTTAAAAACCGTTTGGTGGTCACCCAAGACCGTTTGAAGGTCTAGGTTCAAGTATAGATATGTGTTTGAAGATCCGAAGATATGGTGTTAACCCTAATCGGCTAAGTGCTGATTTTGCATTGGGATGAGTTGATGTTTTGGGTTGATTGACCCAAACGGTTTCAAAACCGTTTGTGAATCACCCAAACTGTCTCAAGACCGTTTGGGGATCACCCAAGACCGTTTGGAGGTCTAGGGTTAAGCATGGTTGACCAATTGAAGTTCTGAAGGTACCAAACCACTTTGCAATTAAGTGCTGATTTGATGATCAACTCAATAGCTGAAACCCTAATGATTTTTCACTAGAATCCAAGGGTTGGATGAGCCAAACGGTCTCAAGACCATTTGGAGGTCACCCAAGACCGTTTGGAGGTCTAGGGATGAGTATGGTTAAGCAATTGATGATCCAATGATACTAAGTTAAAGTGTAATCAATTGCTGATTTGGTGATCAATCAAATGATCCAAACCCTAATTGGTTGACTTGGATTTTGATGATGTGATGGGAAAACGGTCTTCACCTACTTCGACAAACGGTCTTCACCTACTTGGGCAAGCGGTCTTCACCTACTTGGGAAAATGGTCTCAAGCACCACCTTTACCAAACGGTTTCAAACCGTTTGAACTTTGAAAGACCAAGACTGTTTGGGGGTCAAGTAGTCAAAGTTGATTGTAGATTCAATTGATCAATTCAATTGGATACCTTATGTAATGGAGGTCCAAGGTGATTTAATCTCTCGAGAATAGAGATGATGAATGACTCATTGATCCAATGATGATTAGTAATGATAATCAATGAAGGTACAAAGATTGAAACCCTATTAGTACCTAAGTGATTAGTGCCAATTAAGGGATGAACCCTAATTGCTTATATGATCAATGACTTGGTACACTATGTCATTCATAGTTGTATGTACTTGATTGAAGGGATGATATGACCTTATCAAGTTGAGATGATGTTAGTATGAATTCATAACCTGAATATGATTCATGTGGTGATTAAGGGTATCATCCTTAAGTAAAGAGATCATGAAACCCTAATCATGAACATAAACCCTTATTGACAAGGTTATTGAATTCTAAGACTAATTGAGGGCAATTCTAAATGAAACCCTAATCCAGGGTAAGGATGTAGCCCTAATCTAGGGTAATCATAAGTGAAACTCTAATTTAGGAAAAAGAGATGTAAATCCCTAATTGGGATGAATAGTGAATCTCCAATTATGGATAATTGAATGAAATCCTAATAGAGATGAATAGTAAACCCAAATTGTGGGAAACTATGGTGGAAACCCTAGTTGAGGGTGATTCCAAGAGAAACCCTAGTTGAGGGTTATTCCATGAGAAGCCTTAACTAAGTATTAACACCACATGACGTACTAATGTTATGTTGTGATAAGAGGCCCTAAGAAGGGTGAAGGCATGTGAGACTCTAATGAGGAGTCATAATACATAAAGCCCTAATCTTGGATAATATGCCAATGAATCATAATTCTAATCTTAAGTAAGGGTATAAAGAAACCCTAATGATGAGATAGAAGGAATGGCCTTATAAAGGTGAAACATTTCATGTGGTTGAATATATGCCTAATTGTAAGCAATGTCTTTACCTTTAGACAAGTCCATATCATTAAAGATAGTTGGACAACTCTAATGTGTGGCCTATGCATTATATGCTATTGGGTAAGTGATTAGTGATGGAATGTATTAAGAAGGGAAATACCTTAATACAAGATAAGATGCCTAATTCAGGAGAGTCTGAAGTGATGAGAAAGTGATACATCAAAATACGATAGTTATCATATTCAACACTTCAGGGTTTATATGCCTTGATGTACTCCAAATTCAATATAATTGGGTAAGAAACATATGAAGTGTGTTATGCAACTATTACAATGAAATGTAATGAGTTATTGCACCTTGTTGAGTGTTAATTAATGTACCTTGAGAATGGGGTTAAGCCCAAATGATGTGTATGATATAATCATACCATGATGAGGATGAGAAATGAACTCATACCTTTAATTGATGATCATTAATGCTATATGATGAAAGTAATGTTCTAAGAATAACCAAATATGATATCCTTGAATGCCCTAGAGGTATGTAATAATGTATTAAGGGTTGGACAGATAATGAGATCATGAAATATTTATTAATGAGAAATGGGGAACCCTAACCCTAATTTGGGTAAAGGGAATGAAAAGCCCTATTTGATAGTAAACCCTAATTCTTGGTAGAGGAATAATGGTGTTACTATTGCATCACATGATGTGATGAATATCTTGTATGACTGTTATCATGCCTAATAACCATACAAATATTATGAGGTGATGTATATAGCTAGTTTGAGTTGTGACATTTATATAATAAATGTTGATTGGCATTATGTGCCTTAATGTTGTTGTTGCTTAGTAAAAGAAGCAATATGCATGGACTTTTATGAGTCACATGAGTAAGTTGTTACCTAGTGAGAGGTGACAAGATATTTCATGGCCTTGTGAGCCAGATGTGATGCTTGTGTAACAAGTATCATGAATGCCTTGGTCAGATGACCTGAAGGTGATAGTTACCTGAAAAAGGTATAATAATGCTCAATGATGAGTTATGGGTTTGAATACCCAGAACCATATGATTATGGTGATGAGAATGTGAAGGGATGAGAATTCCCAATATTGAAATGAGGGACTGAGTTCCCAGGGTCTTGGAAAGACTGATAGAAATCTGATAAAAGTAGTACATGTCTCTTTATAGCATTGTTGTAATAAGTTATGTTTGAGAACTTGACTGATGCTAAAAGAACATGAGAATGTACTTAATAAATCAAGTGAAATCTATTCATGTAGTGCTCTGACCATAGATCCATCATCGTCAGGAATAGGTGATGGTGAAACGGGTGCCCGCGGAAAAACCCGGAGCACATATTTTGAATATGTGTGGGTAAATGGGCAAAAATATCCTTACGTCCTCTTGAAGAGATTGTTGGAAGGTAAACCAGAAACTTCTCAATCCTTCATGAATATGTCGGGATGGATGTATCACGAATCTCCCAATGATAGTTAATGTCATATTGAGGAGATAAACAAGAAATCTCTCGATTGGCGATGAGAGTGCAGTTGACGATGTAACTCTGTAGCGAAGGTCCCAGAATACCCTGGCTAGCTAGTTAGCAGAGACACGAGATGTCCTGCATGTGGTCTCGTACTGACCGAGACAGATGAGGTCATAAGAATTTAGCTCTTTTGATGACCAATGTATGATACCGAGGCAATTTCGTAATGGACGGTTGGAGTATGAGCGGTATATCTCATCTCCTCAGAGCATAAGTGTGATTGTAAAATGTAATCAGCCGTATAGCATGTTTGCTTATGGATTGAATACGGAGATTCATTGGATGATGTTGCATTTCTTTGTGCTTTCCCTAGTAGTTAAATGTTAATTATGTTTCTTTATATTCTCTGCAAGGTAGATAGATGAATTACTTATCTACCATGGGTAGATGCAATGACCTCCTTGAGAATGGAGATTATCTTATTCTATTCTATGATGAATAACTCTGCCTGATAATGTAAAAATAACCCCTGCTTAGTTTTAATTTAATAAACTGCAATAACAATGTTTTTGGCGGAGAGTTATATCTCTCATTGGGGCAATTTTCAATTGTCTCACCCCCATGGGAAACATTTTTAGGTATGCATGGGAGGCAAAGCAAAAATCCTAGAACAAGGAAAGAGCAACAGCAACAACAACATCATGGACAACAATAAGATCTTAGGTGGAGATATTGCCTGTCTAGTCATACAGATAGTAGTCCTATGTGTCGTCTTTGTACTCTCAGGTCCTCGAAATTTTTAGTCAGTGTCTTATGAATCAATCTGAGGTTTTGGCTTGATGCCTCGAGATTCGTATATTGTCTGTATATAATGTTTATAAGATAGTTGATGTTGTAATCTTTGAGAAGGAATGGTATAGGTTGTATACTTGTGAACCAGGATGAATTTGAAATACTTTGGTTCTTGGTTAAAGAGTTTTCCTGTGAATGGATCTCTTGAAAAAGTTTTAAATTTTCAGTGATTTTCAGTAATCCGCTGCAAATAATTCGCTTCCACATTAGTTAATCATGTTTTCGCAATACGGTCGCCACAATTAGTGGTATCAGAGCTCTAGGCTCGTTGAGTCTACAGAGACATAGGACTAAGGTAGTAGACTCTGTTCTGGTGTCATCTAGTGTATCTGATAGTGTCTTCTGCTCTTATAAGAGAAGAAGAACTTAAAGATGACTGGGTCACATGAGGAGATTGCTGCTGAGAGTAGCAATGTTGCACCAAAAAGAGGTGCATGGGAATAGGCAAGAGAGAGACAATTGCCTGAGAATCCCCAAGCTGATCCAACTATAATAAGAAAATCCTTCTTTAAGTATTACTGTTGGGGAACTTAGGACAACAATAATGTATATAGTGGATCACGTTTTGGCAGTGTAACCTAGATTACCAGTTCCAATGATGATGTTATAGATATCAACATGATTTGTAATTAGCATCAGCAGGTTGAAGCAAAAGGAAATGATGAATTTCTGGACTTAAATTGAGTCTGTGCTCAACCATAGCCTGTTGAATCAACCTTTGAGGCAGAATTATCCTGAGGCAGTGAATAATCCATGAATCATGACAAGTTAGACAAGATAATGTCATTCAAATATGTCACTTTATGAATTCTTGGATTAATTGAGAAAGGAAATGATTTAACTTTCCTTGATTAGTCCTATGAGGACTTATGTTTAGCATAATAAAACATTACAAATGTTTTATGTTGTTCTTATCTCCTTGAGAAAAGATGAGGTATAGAAGGGATGCCTGGATAAAATCCAGAGATGTTAAGCCTTATGCTTATGATAATATGAAAAGAAGGAATATGATAGCATACAAAGTGCATACCACTTGATCTCAGTATTTATATACCCTGGCCAGGTATACAACTATTGATGATAAAGTGGGTATGGAAACTATTAGATTGTTGTCTTTTTGATTGCTCTGATCAAGTAGTCATTCTGAGACAATCTAATGAGTATCATGAAATCAGAAATCTAGAATGAATAAATGTGTCATATCCCATGCATGAGAAAGATAAGTCTGAGATAATCTCAGATGAGCATGTTGTATGAGGAACTAATAATGTACTCCTCATAAGATAAGAATAAGAATAAGGGAGATGAACCCTATTCAATAATGTTGCCCGCATAATACAAATCTTTCCCATAATGAGTAAATGGGAGATGTGATGAGATGATGAGATGATCATAAACATGCTAGATAACAATAAAGAAAGGGATAATCACATGCAATCATCCTTACAAATTCCAATACTAAAGGCAAGGAACCTAGGATGAGATAAAGAGTAAATGGTTCAAGAATAGTTGAAAATACATGAATTAATAAGAGGAATATGAATCCTTGTTTTCTTTCCTTTCAGGTACATGACAATCAAGTGGGTCTTAGGACACTTGATGTGCATAAGATAAAGGAGTTCATGTATTGGATACTTAGAAAAGTATCAGTTATCTTGGACTTTAGTCCCAAGATGAGGACATATGAAACAATTAATGTTCAAGGATGAAAGGAAGATATATATATGATGTGTTTCCAACACATGTGATAGATACCAAGGTGAAAGATTCTGGCTTTTGAGAGTTATCAGATGGGTTAGGTTGGCTACCTGGGGTGGTCAACTGTGAAATTAGTTTGGATGTATAAAACAATATGAACATCATATGTTAGGGGTTTATGCTCTGCATAAACATGATATTAATAAAGAATGCACGATGTTTCTCTGAATAAGAAAAGTGTTATTTGATACAAAGTTGACTTTATAGTCAATGATGAGGAACAATGGAGCATGTGCCTTGTGTGTTGATTCTATGAGAATCTTGTATGGAAACATTTTGTGGTAATCATTGTTTTATGGTGTCTCCATAATAAGGAGATGTTATGTGAAGACTAGATAGTATGAAGAATAAAATACATCTGTCTTCCTTTATCTGGATTTCGAGGATGAAATCCTTGTTAGGGGATTATAATTTGTAACAACCCTGACCTGGGTTATACTTTAACCCTAGGTGTTTTGATTAATAAATGAGATTAAATGCTTAATCTCATCTTATGAAAAGTAATTAGGCCTCAAGAGGAACTTATGTTGCAATTCTAGTCCTTTTTGAACATTGTTGAAATCAATGTTTTGTTTGTATTGGACTAAAGTGCAAATTACCCAAGTTGAGGGGTTTAAGTGAAATTGTGCATGATAATATGTTCCTCATGTTTTGAAGCATCATGAGAGTGAAAATTATGATGAGGCATGGCTTATGGAAGCCTGAACACTAAGAAAGAGCTGATAAAGCAATGTTTGGGCATAAAAACCTAGTTTTGGAGTAATGTGCAATTTACCCAAAACCAAGGGTTCAATATGAAATTTACCACTTCAATAAAGTCCCTAATGTTTCTTGGCATAATTTACAGAAAATAAAATGAGAGGGACTTCTCATTTGAATTAAGATGGAGGAGAGAGAATCTTGATATTAAAATAATCAAGATTTAATCCTAAGTGAAACCCTAATCTAATTTAGGGCAAAAATGAATGTATTAATTAAAGGGCCTTCAACCAAAATTAAAATGGTTGGATTAATATGTGTGTGGATAAGCCTAAAGCCTTGCAAAGGCACGAGCATATCCTAAGGAGGTGAAATTCCACTCACCATTATTATAAGAAAAAGAATTTCCACTCAAATAAGGATATTCATATTATAAGGGTTAATGTGCTTAATTTCTTTTCCCTTAATTCATGGATAATGGAAGGGAGTTAGGTGGGGATAGAGATGCCCTTGAATGCAAGAAAACAATGGGGAAGTGGTGGCAACAATTTTTGAATTAAAAGACTTTTATACAATATCTTCTCTCTCCTCAATTTTCTTATAAAAGTACCTTTTCCAAGCCAAATGAAAGGCTTTTACGACCCCACTTCTTCTCCTTGCTTGCAAAACCGACCAAGAAGGCTAAGGAAAGCAGGGAGCACGTCCCCAACCTGTTGGTAAGCCTTTGATCTTCGTTCTTCATGATTTCATGGAGAAAATCATAAAACAATGTGTAATTCCTTAATTTCTTCACTCAATCTTCAATTCTAGCCGATCATTTCACTCCAAATCTTGAAGTTGAGCCTTGGAATAGTTGGATAAGTTTCATCCACCGCTAGATCCATGTAGCATGGAGCTTGGAGATTAGTTTTGAGGCGGGTTTTATAACTTGAACCCTTTTTCATTGTTATTCAACCATTAATCTTGTAATTTCAATGATTCCTTCATTATCTTTATTAATTGCTGGTTGAAATTGATTAATTCATGAAATCAGAAGTTGTTAGAACTTTAGGGAAGAAGCTTTATGATAATGACATGATCATAAGCACACACCTCCCCAAATATTTTGGGCAAACGGTTTGGAAGTTGGGACCAAACGGTTTCACCAAACCGTTTGGTGACCAAACGGTTTGCAAACTGTTTGGGAGCAAATTGTTTCAAAACCGTTTGAGAGGGTTGACCAAAGGTTGACCGTTTGATATTACTGTTTCTAATTATGTTGGTTAATGACCCACCAAATTTATGGATTAACTCCAAAGGAATCGTGAGTTGAAGGCTAATCAATTAGGTAAATCTAATTGGATTAAGTGTTGATTTCCAACCTGATTAACTTGACCTTTTTGGGAAAACAATTTCAAAACCATTTGAGGGAGTTGACCAAGGGTGGACCGTTTGCGATTCCTGTTTATAATTATGTTGGTTAGTAACTTACCAAATTTTATGGGTTAATTCCCAAGGAATCGTGAGTTGAAGGCTAATCAATTAGGGAAACCTAATTGGATTAAGTGCTGATTTTTCAGCTTGATTAATTCGACTTTTTGGGAAAATGGTTTCAAAACCGTTTGAGAGCATTGACCAAGGGTTGACCGTTTGAGATTCATGATCCTAATTATGTTGGTTAATGACTCACCAAATTTTAGGGGTTAATTCCCAAGGAATCATGAGTTGAAGGTTAATCAATTAGGCAAACTCTAATTGGAATTAGTGTTGAAATTCTAATGAGTTGATTTGAGGTTTTGGGTTGATTAGTCCAAACGGTTTCAAAACCGTTTGGGGATCACCCAAACGGTTTCAAAACCGTTTGGTGGTCACCCAAGACCGTTTTAAGGTCTAGGATCAAGTATAGATATGTGTTTGAAGATCCAAAGATATGGTGTTAACCCTAATCGGCTAAGTGCTGATTTTGCATTGGGATGAGTTGATGTTTTGGGTTGATTGACCCAAACGGTTTCAAAACCGTTTGGGAATCACCCAAACAGTTACAAGACCGTTTGGGGATCACCCAAGACCGTTTGGAGGTCTATGGTTAAGCATGATTGACCAATTGAAGGTCTAAAGGTACCAAACCACTTTGCAATTAAGTGTTGATTTGATGATCAACTCAATAGCTGAAATCCTAATGATTTTTCACTATAATCCAAGGGTTGGATGAGCCAAACGGTCTCAAGACCGTTTGGAGGTCACCCAAGGCCGTTTGGAGGTCTAGGGGTGAGTATGGTTAAGCAATTGATGATCCAATGATACTAAGGTAAAGTGTAATCAATTGCTGATTTGGTGATCAATCCAATGATCCAAACCCTAATTGGCTGACTTGGATTTTGATGATGTGATGGGAAAACGGTTTTCACCTACTAGGCCAAACGGTCTTCACCTACTTGGACAAATGGTCTTCACCTACTTGGGCAAACGGTCTTCACCTACTTGGGCAAACGGTCTCAAGCACCACCTTTACCAAACGGTTTCAAACCGTTTGAACTTTGAAAGACCAAGACCGTTTAGGGGTCAAGTAGTCAAAGTTAATTGTAGATTCAATTGATCAATTCAATTGGATATCTTATGTAATGGAGGTCCAAGGTGATTGAATCTCTCGAGAATAGAGATGATGAATGACTCATTGATCCAACGATGATTAGTAATGATAATCAATGAAGGTACAAAGATTGAAACCCTATTAGTACCTAAGTGATTAGTGCCAATTAAGGGATGAACCCTAATTGCTTATAGGATCAATGACTTGGTACACTATGTCATTCATAGTTGGATGTACTTGGTTGAAGGGATGATATGACCTTATCAAGTTGAGATGATGTTAGCATGAATTCATAACATGAATATGATTCATGTGGTGATTAAGGGTATGATCCTTAAGTAAAGAGATCATGAAACCCTAATCATAAACATAAACCCTAATTGACAGGGTTATTGAATTCTAAGCCTAATTGAGGGAAATTCTAAATGAAACCCTAATACAGGGAAAGGATGTAGCCCTAATCTAGGGTAATCATAAGTGAAACTCTAATTTAGGAAAAAGAGATGTAAATCCCTAATTGGGATGAATAGTGAATCTCCAATTATGGATAATTGAATGAAATCCTAATAGAGATGAATAGTAAACCCAAATTGTGGGAAACTATGGTGGAAACCCTAGTTGAGGGTGATTCCAAGAGAAACCCTAGTTGAGGGTGATTCCATGAGAAACCTTAACTAAGTATTAACACCACATGACGTACTAATGTTATGTTGTGATAAGAGGCCCTAAGAAGGGTGAAGGCATGTGAGACTCTAATGAGGAGTCATAATACATAAAGCCCTAATCTTGGATAATATGACAATGAATCATAATTCTAATCTTAATTAAGGGTATAAAGAAACCCTAATGATGAGATAGAAGGAATGGCCTTATAAAGGTGAAACATTTCATGTGGTTGAATATATGCAACCTAATTGTAAGCAATGTCTTTACCATTAGACAAGTCCATATCATTAAATATAGTTGGACAACTCTAATGTGTGGCCTATACGTTATATGCTATAGGTAAGTGATTAGTGATGGAATCTATTAAGAAGGGAAATACCTTAATACAAGATAAGATGGCTAATTCAGGAGAGTCTAAAGTGATGAGAAAGTGATACATCAAAATATGATAGTTATCATATTCAACACTTCAGGGTTTATATGCCTTGATGTACTCCAAATCCAATATAATTGGGTAAGAAACATATGAAGTGTGTTATGCAACTATTACAATGAAAAGTAATGAGTTGTTGCACCTTGTTGAGTGTTAATTAATGTACCTTGAGAATGGGGTTAAGCTCAAATGATGTGTATCATATAATCGTACCATGATGAGGATGAGAAATGAACTCATACCTTGAATTGATGATCATTAATGCTATATGATGAAAGTAATGTTCTAAGAATAATCAAATATGATATCCTTGAATGCCCCAGAGGTATGGAATAATGTATTAAGGGTTGGACAAATAATGAGATCATGAAATCTTTATTAATGAGAAATGGGGAACCCTAACCCTAATTTGGATAAAGGGAATGAAAAGCCCTATTTGATAGTAAACCCTAATTCTTGGTAGAGGAATAATGGTGTTACTATTGAATCACATGATGTGATGAATATCTTGTATGACTGTTATCATGCCTAATAACCATACAGATATTATGAGGTGATGTATATAGCTAGTTTGAGCTGTGACATTTATATAATAAATGTTGATTGGCATTATGTGCCTTAATGTTGTTGTTTCTTAGTAAAAGAAGCAATATGCATGGACTTTTATGAGTCACATGAGTAAGTTGTTACCTAGTGAGAGGTGACAAGCTATTTCATGGCCTTGTGAGCCAGGTGTGATGCTTGTGTAACAAGTATCATGAATGCCTTGGTCAGATGACCTGAAGGTGATAGTTACCTGAAAAAGGTATAATAATGCTCAATGATGAGTTAAGGGTTTGAATACCCAGAACCATATGATTATGGTGATGAGAATGTGAAGGGATGAGAATTCCCAGTATTGAAATGAGGGACTGAGTTCCCAGGGTCTTGGAAAGATTGATAAATATCTGATAAAAGTAGTACATGTCTCTTTATAGCATTGTTGTAATAAGTTATGTTTGAGAACTTGGCTGATGCTAAAAGAATATGAGAATGTACTTAATAAATCAAGTGAAATCTATTCATGTAGTGCTCTGACCATAGATCCATCATCGTCAGGAATAGGTGATGGTGAAACGGGTGCCCGCGGCAAAACCCGGAGCACATATTTTGAATATGTGGGGGTAAATGGGCAAAAATATCCTTACGTCTTCTTGAAGAGATTGTTGGAAGGTAAACAAGAAACCTATCAATCCTTCATGAATATGTCGGGATGGATGTATCATGAATCTCCCAATGATACTTAAAGTCGTATCGAGGAGATAAACAAGAAATCTCTCGATTGGCGATGAGAGTGCAGTAGATGCTGTAACTCTGTAGCGAAGGTGCCAGAATACCCTGGCTAGCTAGTTAGCAGAGATACGAGATGTCCTGCATGTGGTCTCGTGCTGACCGAGACAGATGAGGTCATAAGAATCTGACTCTTTTGATGACCTATGTATGGTACTGAGGCGATTTCGTAATGGTCGGTTGGAGTATAAGTGGTATATCTCATCTCCTCAGAGCATAAGTGTGATTGTAAAATGTAATCAGCCGTATAGCATGTTTGCTTAAGGATTGAATACGGAGATTCATTGGCTGATGTTACATTTATTTGTGCATTCCCTAGTAGTTAAATGTTAATTATGTTTCTTTATATTCTCTGCAAGGTAGACAGATGAATTACTTATCTACCATGGGTAGATGCAATGACCTCCTTGAGAATGGAGATTATCTTATTCTGTTCTATGATGAATAACTCTGCCTGATAATGTAAAAATAACCCCTGCTCAGTTTTAATTTAATAAACTGCAATAACAATGTTTTTGGCGGAGAGTTATATCTCTCACTGGGGAATTTTCAATTATCTCACCCCCGTGGGAAACATTTTTAGGTATGCATGGGAGGCAAAGCAAAAATCCTAGAACAAGGAAAGAGCAACAACAAAAGCAACAACAGGGACAACAATAAGATCTTAGGTGGAGATATTTCCTGTCTAGTCATACAGATAGTAGTCCTATGTGTCGTCTCTGTACTCTCAGGTCCTCAGAGTTTTTAGTCAGTGTCTTATGAATCAATATGAAGTTTTGGCTTGATGCCTCGAGATTTGTATATTGTCTGTATATAATGTTTATAAGATAGTTGATGTTGTAATCTTTGAGAAGGAATGGTACAGGTTGTATACTTGTGAACCAGGATGAATTTGAAATACTTTGGTTCTTGGTTAAAGAGTTTTCCTATGAATGGATCTCTTGAAAAATATTTAAATTTTCAGTGATTTTCAGTAATACGCTGCAAATAATTTGCTTCCACAATAGTTAATCATGTTTTCACAAGACGGTCGCCACACATAATAGATAATAAAATAATAGAGTAAAATCACCACTCGTTCTACTAAAACCCGGGGTCTCGACATTCCGGTAACTAAAGGGTGTTACCTATATTAGTTCAAGTATGGATCAAAAGATGAAATATCACAAAAACTTTTCAGGAGTTCATGCGTTTAATTCAATTGGGGCCCTAGTTTTGGTGCTCCCACATGAACATATCCATCATTTCCTCAAAGAATCAAATTTTGAGATATTCATTAACTAAGAATAAAGCGTTGATACAAAGAACATAAAAATAGACTGTGGGGTTAGTCCCCATAGCCCAGAAAAAGACAACTCAAACATAATGCAAGGAACAAAAATTACAAACAAAGTAAGGTTAAGAACTTAATCTCTAAGATTACAAGATACTAAAAATTGAATCTAAGATTACAAGATGGTGCCCTTTTTTATTGTGAAGTCCTCCTTCTTTTAAAGGAGAAGGAGAGTAGAAAACCCTTGAAGGAAAGGAGAAGGAAGTGGAAGAGGCAACTACTATATGTCTTGGTCAAGAGAATAATTTTCCTCCTCAATAGGCAAGTGAGAAAATCATTGATTACCTTCTTTTGACCCTTTAAATTTTGACTCTCTCTCTACAGATTCTTGTTTCCAAAATTTATGCAAATTTCGGATGATAACAAGCTTTAAACTGCATCCAAAATATAGTGTTCCTGTAGGACATTGAATTTCCTTTCCAACATATACTTGAACATTAAATTCTTCCATGTGATGTGATAGTTATGCCCATTTTGGTGAAGTTTATATATTTAAACTAGGCACCACGGGAAAAAGAACATGAACATTCACTGGTTGGTTGGATAGTCAAATGATTGCCAACGTCACCAAAAAATATGTTTCTCCTGTAGAAATTGAATTATCTTTTCAAAATATATCTAAACTCCAAACTTGGAATTTGTATGTGGGAGTTATGACTATTTTGGTGTGAGGTATATCAAACTCTATAGGAAATTTGAAAAGGCATCCTATCTTTTCTTATTTTGAGTTAAATGGTTCAATAATTCTTGAAAATTGAAAAAATATCATAAAAATTCAGAAAAGGAATATCGAGAGGATGAAAGTGCAATTGATTTTCAAATTAAACTAAAATTACTACAAAAGTCTTAATTAATTATCCTAAATGATGCAAAAATAAATGATGAATATGCATTCATAATAGCTAATCATACAAGTGAACCATTAAGGTAAAGCGTATGGAGATAATATTTTCTAAGAGCATATATTAAAATAGATGCAAGTATATACATGTTGGGAGAGTCTTATTGGCTACTCCCTACCCAAACTATGAGTTTAGCCGCACATGTTCAAGGACAACATTATGGATTTACAAGTGAATAGGAATGCATAGAACTACTGGAAACAAGGGATGGAAGAAAGAAGTGAGAAAGAATGATTCAAGCATGGGAAGCATGGGGATACACCAACTATGGCCACAACTGATGGCCAGGTTTTCCTTACAAGGCTTGATGAGGTGGCCGTGAAGATATGCTCTCTGTCTCCTTCTATTTAGAGAATACTTTGTACATGGTGCGTGTAGATGGAAAAAACAACAACCTTTGGAAAACTCTTATCCTCCTTGGATGCCAACCGATGGAGGCGGCGGCCGGTGGGAGCTTCTTCTCCAATAGCACTTCAACATCCTTGGCATCACATGATCCTTGGCACATTACTGGAGGTCTTCTATTTATAGGTGCCAACACAGTGATCCTTTACTTGCACCCCAGGCATTCAGGATATCCTCCTTGGGCCACGTGCTCAACGGTCTCGAGTGACAGTTCTTCTAGTGCCACCATCAGTTGGCAAGTCATAGAGTAGCTATTATCTTGGACCTTGGGCTGACAAGCTAAGGTGGCCATTGGTTAGTGAGGTTCGTGTGACCATCGCTTGACTAGGCTGGTGTAACCATCGCCTGATGAGTCTACATAGCCATCAATTGATGTGTTTTCCTAACCATCGACTGATGATGCTGACGAACCATCCGTTAGTGAGGTCTGTGTGATCATCGCTTGACGAGGCCAGTGTAACCATAGTTTGATGAGTCTGCACGATCATTGATTGATTAGTCTGTATGACTATCAACTGGCACTATTCCATCCATTAGCGAGGTCTATGTGACCATCACCTGATGAATGGTGGTGACACCTGATGGACATGTAGTTCTTCCATCGAATGTCAAATGATGGTGGTGCAGACTGCCCATTGTGTCATTGGCTTTGATCTGATTGTTCCAAGTTTCCATTGGTTGTGGAAACTGATGAAGGTCCTGCTCGTTGATCAACTACATAAAATGTTATTGTTATCTTCAAATGGGGGTAAAAAGAGTATTTATGTGTAATATGGTGAGAAGTGAGTAAGAATTCACATAAAGAGAGAAAAATAAGTGGTAAGTTAAGGCATATAATATCCACAGAATTAGATGTTATTAACCCCCCCCCCAAATTTAGAGTCTAGCCTGTCCTCAGGATAACAAATAGATTTAAAGCTTTGAACAACTACTAAGGGCATTATTGAGTTATTGTTTTTTTATCATGAAAAATGTGATAATGTCAGTGTTATCTCAAGACATATGCATCATGACTAGGGGTTGTCAATCCTAAGACTCTCTCTCATAGATTGGAGTTGCAACACTCATATTGCCTACTATGACTTTCTTTACCAGAAAGATTTCTCCATTATATATGATGCATCGATGATCCTTTTCTAGGGTGTACTTGCACAAGGTTCTAGATGAGGTAGCTTTCACACCCTACTTCTATTTTTTTAAATATCATAGCCATTGTGTTGGGGTAGGTTAAAGATATAGTGTTTCCTACCTTTTCCAGTTTCACTCAACCATGTTTATAGTCATAAGATATTGCTTGCTCCATTGGGCCCTGATGTAATGTCAAGTGGTTGTGTGAGGTTCCCTTTGAATTGTAGGTGTGTAAAAGTTGGCTTCCAAACTCCATTACATAGAACAAAATATCGACATTCTATAGTGCAACAATACACCAACCAGCGAAACTCCATCATCTTCTCAGGCACAACTCTCAAGATTTTATTCCTCTCTACTTTTATTTTATTCATTGGCCTTGGGGTGATGGGATATAAAGGAAGTTTTGGGCTGCCAAGTCTTTTTAGACCCCAAAGTGGTGATTTTTACACTATATGGGGTAGCTTTTTCTGCTTGTCAGGGTTAAGTGCTTTCCTACCTATACTTGAGAATAGGGTTATCAATAAGGATTGTATAAGACCGAGTCCTCCTTACTTCGAGGGTTCACCTTGGGGAACAATCTTCCTTGTGCATTCTGCATTATCTTGATGTAAGGATGACATTAAGATATTATCACACTCAAATTTTTTATGTGGATTTAATAGCCCATCCCTGTCAATCTTGAAATGTTTACGATAAGATTTAGCCTGAAGATAAGAAAGCCTATGAAAGGGAGTTATGACTATTTCCAAGAAAATTAGACACAAAAATTTCCTTTATAAAACTTTTTGTGCATCGAAATTTCTTCAAAAGAGATGAGAATATATGCATCAACAGAGTTTTAGTCAAAATTAGAATTTTTGGTTAAACAAGAAATAATTGAAATGTGATTAAGTGTGGAGACATACCATGTTCGCTTATTCAGACCCCCCAAACTCATCACCCACCATGTCTTTTGGGTGTTAGAGAATAAGAATGATCTAGAACAGGAAGATTAGGGTTGATTTTTCAGTGGAGCCCATTCTGAGCATAATATCTTCAATTTGTATTGACCTCGAATGTAGTGATAATTTTCGTCTTGGTAGTGCTCCACCTTCTGGTCTGATGTTGCTAACATGTGCATCTAGAAGAGTATGTAGAACCCAAAATCATTTGATAAAGGTTCTTGCTAAGGGCTCCTACGACAGAACTGTGGTTTCTCAAACTTCATATTGATAGGAATGCCACGTCCATACATACATATCAGCTCCACAATTTTAGTGGACACATGGGTGGCTTTTTTCTCTATGATGTTGTTAATAGTTTTGTGGTATGTTCTGTGTTTCATGCTGAACATAGCATCAAAACTATTGTAGAATATTGTTGTTTTGTTCACAATATCAACTGACAATAATGCCCAATGTTCGTCATGCAGAATTGGTACAAATATCCATCTCAGGACATTGTGTTGTAGGTGATCGATTAGTCAATGTAGTGCAACTGACTCTTTCTTCAGAATGATGTCCCACACTATTTTGTAAGAGACCATGTACACATCTAGGAGGTTGTCATCCAGAAGTAATTAACGTTCTTCCGTAACATTTACAATCATGTAACCTCCCATTGTCAAGATATCATGGAGGCCTGGCAGTAGTATTTGTACATTTTCTTATTCAAAGATAACAACAAGGTCATCCTCCCACAGTTGCAATACATTCAACATAAAGGTAACTTCTTCAACTGACATCCCATAGGATGCTAGTTTGTCGAAGTTTTCAATGGTGGGCGTTATCACATTTGTTGGTTTTGACCCTTCTGTTGGTTGAATATCAACTTTGTCTCTTTCATCGTGCACCTCATCCTCTTGATCAAAGTTTTCCTCTAGAGCAATGGTTTCTGCCTTGGTAATCTCAGTGTTGGGTTGGAAAGGGGATTCTTCTTCTAGGATCTTTGTCGCTGATGTTTCAATCTCATGTTGTATTATCCTCTCTTAAGGTTTAGGAATAGTTACATGAGCTTTAGAAGTAGAAACATTTGTTATGGATTCAACAATGGGAGGTGGCAGAGGAGAGGGAGGGACTACCAGGCTGGCTGTTCTTTCTTCATCTACTGAGGATTCTACTATTTCTTTGAGTTTTCTCAATTATTCTCTCCAAGGAATCTTTTCAGGTGGGGGGATTAGGAAATACATCCTCCTTGGTGTAACGACCATGTGTGCATCATATAAAAATCTTCTATCATGTATTTTTTCCATGACATAGTTTCCTCACAATGCATGGAAATCTTCGTTGATAATTTTCTCAATCGACATTCCTCTTTTGATGAATTCTATCATTCCTAGTGCTATGAAAGAACTATCTCCTGAGTTCTATTTTTCTTTGAAATGCTATAGTCAATGTAGATTTGTTTATAGTTTGGATGATACCACCTACTGACTCCTTTTATCAACTTTTTCAGATGGGTTGGAACTTGTTGTATCGTCTTGTGCTCTGATTTATCAAAGACCATTCTTCCACAAGGCAGGTCTTTTGCACTGAAGTTGTATGTGATAACTTTTCTTTTCGAAAGTTATCCACAATTGATTGGAAGCCTTGAATGATAAAGTAATAAACTTCAAGGCTTTAGTTCTTCACAGAGTATCCTGGATCTATTCGATTGATGTCGCTTCAATGTTTTCATTATAGAGCGGGCTTCCAGATTAGAAGTTGCATCAAAGACTGACCCTATTTTATCTTTGTACATAAGTTCTTCTATAATGGTTCTACACAAGACCTTGAAAAAGACTCATCTTATGTTTGCCTTCTGTTTGAATGTTGAACAAAAATACTTACTTGTCAAAGTGTACTGGTTGTTGTGGTAGATAACGTCATTTCCAGACTTCTTGTCATCTAATATATCGGCTAGGACATGGATGTCTCATACCAACATGCCTGTCACAAAGGTCATGTTCATGTTTTCCATCTTGCATGACAGAGGTGGTATCCTACTAGACTTGAACCATCCCTAGGTCCAAAAATTGTATATGGGTATGGGAACAATGGGGTCTCCTACTTTGGTGGTGCATCGTCGGACATGTGGCCCATGTTCCCATCATTGACTTCTGATGCCATTTGTTCTATCTTTTCTCTAAAGTAGATGGGGAATCCACCACTCATAATCAGCTCATCCAACAGAATTTCATTTGTGAAACTCTCATAGTCAGTTGGGAGAGTTGGACCCTTATAATTGAAAAGTAGATCCAACCCATCCATGATGAATTTAGTTGTTTCTATTATTTCTCCCCTTACTTTAGATGATTTCATCTTGATGTCATTCTCTCTCACTGCTTTTGCATTTTCAACGAGAGTTGCAGGTTATGTTGACAACATGGTACCTTGATTCATCAGTTCCTCAGATCCCTTTTCCTTATTGTTGTTTGTATAATGCCATGGTGAGGCTGGGGAAATGGCTAGATAGTCCTCCCCAATAGACACTCCCTTGTTCTTGTCAGTCCCTTTTGTCTTCTTCCTCTAGTGGAAGGGTGCATTCAGAATTAGCAGCTTCATCTAGTATCACCCCTCTCCTATTTGCACAAAGGCCATCAACATATCGGCCTTGAGGTGCACATATATATATGTTGGCACTATAGATGATGGTTCAGTGGTGATTTTTTATTGCCTTTTTGTAGACGTCCCACTATTGATAGAGGCAGCTTCCTTCCTTTGTGTTTCTTCCTCTCATAGTTGTAGGTTCTCTTATTGAAGGTCATCAAATTCTTTATGGAGAATTGCGAGTTCAATTGTCATTCCAGCCAGATCTTGCATCACCTGCATTTGGTTTGGGGCTAACTCCTACACTTGTTTAGGTAGGCTGAGTATCAATTGGATATCAGCCGTTATCTTTTGCACCTATGATGTGAATGTAGACACTTTCATAGTTAGTTTAGATATATTTAGGGGAGAGGTTGAGACAATCTCATGGAGGTCGTCGATCTCCAGCCCTACCTCAATGAATTTGTTTGTTGTAAGTTCCTATCATTGTTGCCTCAGTCTACTAATGGAGCTCACTTCATGCCCTGCCTCATCTGCTTTGTCGGATTCTCCATGCTCCTCTATTGCGCATTTTCTTTGTCCTGGTTGTGGTCACTTTTTCTCTGAGGTTTCTTCACTCAACTTCTTTCCTACTGATATATTTAGGGACTCGTTTGCTTTGGTGCCATCTGCCTCTATTGCTTCTTCATGTTCTGAGACTATATTTTCTTTGGTAGTTCCTCCTTTTTAGGGATGATCACTTTTTTTTACTTCCTTGTGGATTCTGATAGTAGACTCGGGCATCACAGCCTCCGGTATGATGGTCATGGTGGGACACTTCAAACATTCCTTTTTCTTTCTTCCAGGTCTAACTTTAGGTGTGCGGGATTTCTTTGTCTATGGTTGAGTGGTCAACCTTTTAGGGAGGCATAGAATTATCCTCTTCCTTGTTTTTTGATTTTTCGCCACCTCTTTCAAATGCTTCTTACTGTGTTCATTCATCTTACTCATGCTTTTTCCCTATTGAGATATCAACCTTATGATTTCTTCTTCTTGGAAGACCAACATTTCACAGTCATAGTTGCTTAGTTCTGAGAGAGGTAGAAAGTATTTTGGCTTGTAGAATTTGTAGGAGTAATTCTGTTTAGGAATTTCCAAAACCTTTGTGGTAGTAAGGTTCATAACATCTACTAAGTCATCCCCCTCTAACCTTGGGGAGTATTTCAAATTTTTAGGGTACCCTGCCTAGTTGGTGCGCAATGTAGGTGACTCGGCCTCCCATGTAGAAATCAGGGGGGTCATCAGGCCCCACTACCACTACTAACTTGTCAACCAGAATATTCCCTATATTTATGGCTTTTCCTTTCATCATACTCCATAATACGTGGAGATCCATCCTGGTCACATTGCTTGTGCTCAATCTGAAAGTTAGTGCATTGGTGAAGATTTTGTGCACTACCCTCATCAATCCTAAGCACATCATAGAAGTCTTGAACTGACAAGAACATTATATGCAATCCCGTGAAAGTTTCTCCCAAGTTTTATCTGTTAGGAAACCTCTGGCGTCTCTGTCTCTACATGCCTTATTGGCTTATTCGACTTGCTCATCAAAGTCAATGAAAATTGCATTAAGCCATCTATTGGTCTGGACATAATTTTCCTTAACGATTCACACATGTAGTTTCAATTCTCCCCCACACTCTGCCTTTTCATCATTCATTATTGGAAGCTTCTTTAATGAGGTCATGAATTCTAAAGTCATATCGTAATAGTTGATATTTTTTGGGAAACACTTATACTCACCGTCTGCTGAGGCATGTTGCTTCTATAGTTGTATGCTATGTAGATGTCTTGGAAACCTTTTTAGGCCTCTTCTGATCAGTATTGGATGCAACCCTTTTCTTTGGATTCAACACTCCTTCAGATGGTGTATACTCAGAGACTTTAGTCCATGTCTATTCCTCATCACTTTCTGATTCCTTATGTGTTGGCTTGGCTAGCATCTTGATTATGTACGCTTCTAAGTGTGCCTTAATGATTTATTTGGTAGCTTCACCATGTATTCTCATGTATGCCACCGCTTCATCTTTTAGCTTTTCAATCCTCTCCTTCTCTTCCTGAGTCATTGGTGCTTTCAGTTTCCTAGTTCAGACTCTTGGATTTCATAGTCCTTGTTCTGATTTCCTTCCATCTTTTGTCTTGTAGATACTTAAGTATATATAGCAAGATTAATTAGATAAGCAAGATAGACTCTAGTTAGAATAATAATAAACACTATCTAAATAAAATTTGATGGTTTTAGAATGTTGAGAAAAGAACTAGAACATGGCAACCTCAAATGATGGTTATGGAAGAAAACTAACAACTGTTGAATGCTAGTCAATGGTTGAAAGGGATCGAGAATTGATGATGTAGAGTACTAGTTCAACAACCAATGTCCTAAGCAATCGATGGCTGCTGGTAGTAGAGAATCATCCGATGGCATTGGTAGGGTGGTGGAAAATGATGGTTGCCTATGATAGGGAGTCTGGGTTCAACAACCGATGGTGGGGATCCCATGTTGACAAACAATGGTCAATAATATGGTTGGGGAGAAAAAGGAATCCAATGGTCTCAGATCAGATGGTTGGGCCTCAAGAAGAGAGGGGGTGGGAAAAACAATCGAAGGTTAAAATACTTCTAGAGAAGGTGAGAATAACTGGTGGCAGAACTATGGGATAGGACTGAACGAGAATGTACTTGTAGAGGATTGATGGCTGAAATTGATGGTCCGAGGATTTGAAATGACATACGATGGTGGGTGAGATTCGGAGGTAGCTTAGAAATTATAGAAAGAAGTGAAGGAGAGTGCTAGGAAGGTCACTAGAATTAAATACTAGGGTTTAGGTTTACCACGTGTGATCAGTACTGGAGTTTCACCCTCAAATCGTTGTTGTTTCTGGAGCAAGTCTTTAGATCAGGTCCCCTTGTCGTGAATATCCACCACTCCTCTGCTTTAGTCGATGGTCTAGAGGTAGAAGATGAAGTCTTTTGATGGATTCTGTCAGGTGTCTTGAGTCTCTTCGGTTTCCATGGCCTTGGGGTGTTCTTGCAGATAGGATTAGGGAGAGGAAATCTGGTGGATCGGATTAGGGATTTTCTGGCCCCTTTTTATAGTTATGCATACCCCCAGTGACCATCAGATGTCATAAACTGATGGTTTAACACTTGATGGGCCCGCAGATCTAATGGCCAGTCCTTGTAATCATCTGATGGCTTGTCTGAACTTACCATCCAATGGTAAGGTAGAAAATCAACGCTAGATGGTTAGTCTGCGTGTGACATCTGATGGATTCACTGCAGCCAATGGTTAGTCAGTTTAATCATCTGATGGTTTGTCTTCTTTCTTACCCAACACTAGATGATCTGGAAGACCCGACAATTCTTCTTCTTTCTCACCCGATGGTCTCACTAACTGATGGTTTCACTTAGTGGTGATGTAATGGAATGGATCCCTCAAAGGATCGATGGTTGTTGTAAATGACTCCTAAAACAAAAAATGCGTTCCAACATTTTCTTAAATTTATTTTATGTACACTAAAAATTATTAACCAAGGTAGGAATTGCTAAAACCAAAATATGAATTGAAACAATATTAGTGAATTATGATTACTGGGAAAATAGAGAAAACCAAAACTAAGGCTAGAAATTATAGACTGTCCATAGTCCAATAAAAGAAGTGAAAAAATTGAAAACTTAAAGAAAGCGGGAAATCCTTGGGTTTCCATCCAAGAAGCGCTAACTCATAGTCTTTGTCTTGACTCTCTTGCTTGGCTCTTTAGGGTTCTTCTAGTGGTGTAGGTTGGGTTTCTTCTAACTAGAGTTTCAACCTCCTCATAAAAGCTTCATCCTCATAGTACCTCTTTACCTGATGTCCATTCACCTGGAAGGTTCCTGTCTTTTCACTACTTATTTCCATCATTTTAGATGGGTATATCTTCACGACTGTAAAGGGCCAGACCACCTTGTCTTGAGTTTTTTGGGTAATATTCTGACTCTTGAGTTGAATGGGAGAACCTTGTCTCCCTCGGAAACATCTTTTCTTTTTAGGTGGGCATCATGCTACACCATAGTTCTCTATTTATATATTCTCGCATTTTCGTATGCATGAAGGCAAAGCTCCTTCAGCTCCTTTAGTTGCTGAAACCTCTTCTCATCTTCTTGGTCTGGGTCCACATTAAGAAACTAGATGGCCTAGAAGGCCTTATGTTCTATTTCCACTAGAATATGACAAGACTTCCCATGGATAAGATGATAGGGAGTAGTCCCTATTGGAGTCTTATAAAGAATTCAGTAATCCCATAGAGAATTGTCAAGTTTCATAGACTAATCCTCCAAGTCTGACTGAATGTTTCCTCAAGAATTTGCTTAATATGGTAGTTTGACACTTCTACCTAACCAAATGTCTGTGGGTGATAAGGTGTCGACACTTTAAGCTTGAGTCTATATTTCTTCAGTAAAGCTTGAAACTATCTCTCTCCAAAGTGGGATCCCTTGTCACTTATGACGATGCCAGGGACATCGAATATGGGAAAAGTGGTCTTCTCTAAAATCTTAGTTACTACTTTGGAGTCACATGTAGGGATTGCAACAACCTCCACACATTTGGAGACATAATCAACAACAATAAGAATATATCAATTGCCCCGAGAAGATGGGAAAGGTCCCATGTAGTCAATTCCCTATACATCAAGGATTTCCACCTCTATCCAGTCAGACATAGGCATTTCATTCCTTTTAGAAATGTTTCCTGTGTGTTGGCATTCATCACATGCTTTAACATATGCGTGTGCGTCCTTGAATAGGATGGGCTAGTGAAATCCTAATTGTAGGACTTTTGTTGTCGTTCCTTATCCTCCCAAATGTCCTCCATATGATGACGAATGGCATTCTTGTAGAATCTAAGGGACTCCTTCTAGAATGCACCTCTGATATAGATTGTCAACATATTTTTTGAACAAGATAAGGTCATCCCCATAATAATTCTTCAAATCCTAAAGCAAATTTTTCTTATGGTTATAGGTGATATCAGGTGGCAATTGTTGGCATGCTCAATAGTTACAGATATCAGTAAACCAAGATAGGTTGGGTTTGATGGACCTTTCTATCATCAAGGCCTCATTAGAATAGTTATCACTAACTGAAAACATATCTTTCTTGGTGACCACTATCCTTGATAAGTGATCTGCAACCACATTTTTTGTCCCCTTTTTGTCAATAATTTCATGGTCAAACTCTAGCACCAACAGAGCCCACCTTAAAAGTCTGGGCTTGGTGTCCTTCTTCCACATCAAATATTTAATGGCATCATGGTCTGTATACACCTTCACTTTTGACCCTATCAAACAAGATCTAAATTTGTTGAAAGCAAACACTATTGCCATCATTTCCTTCTTAGTTGTTGTATAGTTGATCTGAGCATCATCCAAAGTCTTGCTAGCGTAGTATATCACATTGTGCTTCTTGTCTTTCCTGTTCCCCAACACAACCCCAATGGCAAAGTCACTTGCATCACACATTATTTCAAATAGTAGCTTCCAGTATGGAGCTTGCATGATTGGATCTGTCATCAAAGCATTCTTTAGAGTGTTAAAAGCTTTGAGGAACTTTTCAATAAAGTCAAACGCAACATCCTTCACAAGAAGGTTTGATAGGGGCTTGGAAATTTTTGAGTAGTATTTGATAAACCACATGTAGTATATGTTTTATCCTAGGAAACGTCTTACCCCAATTACAAATTTGGGGTTTAGGGAGTCTAGATACTACCTCTATCTTAGTAAAATCGACTTTGATCCCTCTTTTGGAGATTTTATGTCAAAGAACAATGCCTTCTTGTACCATGAAGTAGCACTTTTCCCAGTTCAGAACTATTTTCTCTTCCTCACATCTTTGTAGGGCTCTAGAAAAGTTCTTGAGACATTTGTCAAAGTTGGCACCATATACAGAAAAGTCATCCATAAATACTTCCATTATGTCTTCCATGAAACCTGAGAACATAGAAATCATGCATCTCTGGAAGGTTGCAGGTGCATTTCATAGACCGAATGACATCCTCCAAAAAGCATAAGTCCCCTAGATACAACTCAAGGTAGTCTTCTCCTGGTAATCAGGTTGAATTGGAATTGATAGAATCTGGAATATCCATCAATAAAATAGAAATACAAATGGTGATCCAATCTCCCTGGAACTTGATCAATAAAGGGTAATGGGAAGTGGTCTTCCCTTGTGGTAGCATTTAATTTTCTATAGTCTATGCACATCCTCCATCTATTCACCGTCCGTGTGGTGAACTTATCTCCACTTTCTCCTTTATTGGTCAATATTCCTCGTTTGTTTGGCACAATGTGGATTGGGCTAACCCAATTTTTGTCGCTTATATGGTATATAATTCCAACGTCGTGCAATTTTATTAGTTCTTTCTTGACAACCTCCTTGAGCATCTATTTTATTTCCTTTGTGGTTGGTCCAATGGTTTAGCTATGTCCTCCAAGTTTACCCTATGGATACAAAGGGCCCAGCTTAGGCCCTTGATATCTTCCATAGAGTAGGCTATTGCTTTCCTATGTTGTTTGAGTTTTGTTAACAACTTCTCCTCTTGGTATACCGTCAAAGTGGAGCTTATGATAAATGGGTTTCTTTCCTCATTATCATGAAACTCATACTTCAAACCCTTGGGTACTTGTTTCAATTCCGTCTTGGGTCTGGGTGCCTCCTTTCCTTTTGGTGTTTGCTCTAGCAAGGCGTACCTTGCAGTTTCTATGGTTCCTTCTTCATAACTATAGTCTTCCTCCTGCTGGTTTAGGTAGTCAAGAATCTTTACTTGTTTTTATTCCTTAATGCTAGGATGGGGTTGTTAAGAGTTGACATGAGAAAATCGACAATAGCATTGTATTCTTGTTCTTCTTCATAATATTGGGTGTACCTATCCATGAAATAGACCGACTCGAATAGGGAGGACTCCCTCATAGCATCTTGGACATGAAAATCAATATGATCATTTCTAGTAGGAAGAGTAATGATTCCTTATGCGAATCAATTAGTGCTCTACCAGTGGAGAGTAAAGGTCTTCCAAAGATCATGGGACATGTTGGGTCCTCAACTGTGTCGATCATGATAATGTCGCAAGGAATAAAGAATCACCCAACACGAATGGGGACATCTTCCATGATCCCCACAAGTTTTGTGTAAGTATGATCTACCAGTTGACTTTTCATTCTAGTTTTTACCATGTCAGTTAGCCCAAGGTTTTGAGATAAAGTAAGGGGCATGAGGCTAATACTCACTCTCAAATCTATGAGTCCATTCCTTTTGACATTATCTCCAACGTTGGAAGGTATGGTAAATGCCCCAGGGCCATTCTTCTTTGTTGGCATCTTGGCTTGAACAAAGGCGTTGAACATTTATCCAGTTGTATAGTTACTACATGGTCTCCTCTTCTTCTTTTTGTAATAAGATCCTTGAAGAACTTAGTATATGTGGCAATTTTTTCAATACCTTCCAAAAAATGAAACATCTAAGTGTAGCTTCTTGACAACTTCCATGAATTTATCATATCCATTTTTTAGATGGGGTTTGATCAGCTTATAAGGGAAAGGAACCCTTAGGGAGTAAAGATTTCTTTTGGTGAATGCTTCCTCAGTGGAGTCTGGCTTCTTTGTTCTTGCAGTCTTCTTGTCCTTCTTAGAAGACAACTCCTCACTAGGCACTTCCTCTGGTATAATTAGTTCATGTTGTGATTTAGTAGCAGCTTCACCCTCTTTATGAACGTCTGTTGTTAGTTTTCTAGAACCTTTCCTGAATGAAAAGTTGCCATCTTTGCAGTCTCAGTATTAGATGGGATCTTTCCCTGAGGATTGTTTTATTATTTCAGACAATTGTACTAGTTGTTGATCATTTTTCCTTTGGTGTGTCTACATATAGACCATTTGGGTATGCATTGTGTTTTGAACACCTATATTGGTGATAGAACTCTAATTCAACTACTCAATCACCATTACATGCCTCTTTGAAAACTCAAGGAGTTGAGTCACCATGTCAGGTTTTCTGTTGCTCTTGTTTTGACCTTGATCTTGACTTTGTCTGTTTGAATTTTTTTTTTGACCTTGACCTTGCCCTTGGCCTTGATATTTGATTTTGTTCTATTGATAATTTGCCATTCAGGTGATGAAGTCTGTCCTCCTCCACTTCTAAATCCTGGTGGTTTCCTAGATGAACCTCTTAGCTAATGAGAATTTTCAAGAACATCTTTGTTTCCATAATCGAAACCAGGTTAATCTGGTCTTTTAAAGTTTTCATAAGAAACATGCTTTGTATCTTCCTCACCAATTTCATCATCGTTTTCCATTTGAGTGTAGATATAATGTTCGACACCATGTCCTCCTTCACCATAGGTGACACATTTCATGACTTTTTCAACCTTGGATTTTCCTTTGCCTCCAATGTCTTTCAATTACTTAACGTCCAGGGCAATCTTTTGGATTTGTTCTATTATAGTTTCCAAGGCCATAGATTCAACAAATGGGCCACCATTTGTGGTATTCTTGGTAAAACTCATGTCACCTCTCTCGTAGTCAAGACCTTCCTATAGAGCATCCATGTTATCAATGATCTTCATAGTATTCTTTGGATTATTACTGAGAAAATCACTTCCAACAATGGCATTTAACAAGGTCCTTTCTACAGACGTCAAACCATTATAGACTGTGGTAACCAAGAATCCTCTATCATAGTTCTAGTGTGGGAAATCTTTCTGGCATTATTGAAATATTTCCCAGGCTTCATATATATTCTCTCCATCCTTTTGCAAGAATCTAGTGATTTTGTGCCTATTCTTGATGGTTTTCTTGATGCGATAGATCTTTGTGACAAAAGCATTGGCCAGAGGTGCCCATCCATTAATGGATATGTGAGATAAGCTAAGATACCAAAATAGGTTGTGATGCTTGTCACACACACCCTGAGTTTCTTTTTTGGGGCCAGGATCTGTTGGGCGATCGGTTGGCCGATCGGGTAGACCCCAAGGCAATCGGAGGCCCTTGGCGGCACGCTGCCGCCTACTCACCCCGGCTGGCACCCCGCCTACCGGGGGCCACCCCTTGTCCGTATCTAAGCCTTGGAGGAAGATGCTGCCATCACCTCTACTGCGTAGGGTGACCAGGCAAAGATTGAGGGGAGCGCAAGCACAATAGGCAGTTGCAGAGAGGAGGAACAACATGTTGGCGAATGCCGTCTCGACGGAGGAAGTCCTACCCGACGTTAGGGTTGTGCTGGGCAATACCGACGAGGAGGATCATCCCAACCTACAGTCGCCTAGGGTTTTGTCAGAGGCAGGGCAGAATAATGGAGGACCGCACGTGCATGATCTAGTGAGGGCGGAGGACCATACGTCGGCTAGGGCAACTGAGAAACATGCGAGCAATCCAATATCATCTCCGGATCAGTAGGTCAAGATCATCTCCGGGGGAGGGAGATAACACGTCGCAGATGGTGGTGGAGAAACCTACGGAGGTGGCGTGAAATCCAGGTCCTACCCCTAGGTCGGGACCGGAGAACGCAACTAGAAAGATGTCGTTGTATAATATCCCACACGACACATGCTTCTGTTGTATGGGACGTGGACACTGGCAATCGCAGTGTAGAAGGAGCAAAGTTTGTTATAGGTGCAGAAGACCTGGTCACCTTGCCGCGAGGTGCAATCAACATGCCATGCAAACCAGGCCACCACCAGATATCCATTCTAGAAATGTCTTCCCACTGTTGCCCACGGGGATTCCGGCGAGGGGTGCCCCTCAACATGTTCCGAAGAGGATCTCGGTCGATGTTGGACCAGATGATGAGATGAGAAGGAGCAAGATATCTGCCCTAGAGAGAGCAGTAGAGATTTCTTGGCAGCATGGAGTAGCTTGGAAAGAGTTTGGTCCTTTCCTGCACCACAGTTGGCCCTGTGCATCGGATATCTACATGTTCGAAGACAGGAAAGCCATAGCATTCTTCTCGTTCGAGCAGGAGGCCAACGAGATGGTGATGAAAGGTCTCCAAAATTTAGGTGGTCGAAAAATGAAGCTGTGAAGGGGAAAGTCATCAAAGTAAGGAGGAGTTTTGGTTCTGGATTGCTGATCTACCGCTTACTTGTAGGGATGATGAAACACTGAAAAGGATAGTATCGAAGTTTGGAGAGCTTGTGCATATTTCTGATTGGTAGAAGGAAAAAGATGACTTGTCTGGGATCCTTATTTTGGTGGAGGCTTTTAGTGAAGACATCCTTCAGTTCGTATCGCTCACGTAAGGGAAAAGAAGAACATCTGTTCATTTCCGTATGCTAGCTAGGGGGCCGGTGCATGCAGGTACTACACAACTTACTGAAGTCGGTATTGATTCTGGGATTCCTTTGGAGGCTCTTAGATTACCGGAGGCACAACCAGATTCATCAGCTATGGTGCTTGCAAACCCGGGGCCATCAGTACCTACTGAAAGACCGCAACAGCGAGGGGATCACAATCCACAGATTCATAAAACCCAAGAACAAAGAAGGATGGTGATAGACAGAGAAGGAAATAGAAGATACCTATCCAATAGGCACCTTGAAGATTTTATTCTCATGGAGGACGAGAGATACAATGCATACAGAAGAAGGGAAGGCAGAAGTCAGTCTAGATCAGGGAGTCGTACAGGTGAACCTCGTCTTCATAGAAGGAATTTTTCAAGAGGAAGGAAATCTGATTGGGACAGGGATACGTTTGATATGTGCTGGTCAGAGCATGAGGGAGGATACAGTCACTGACTTGACTGGTTAGAGAGGGACAGACGTGCAAAATATTTTTATGGACTGTAAGTCACTATTCTGGAATATTAGAGGGGCATCCAATAATCCTACAAGGAGGGTTCTGAGCAGACTATGCGGTCGGTACAAACCTGGAGTGGTATGCTTAGTTGAGCCTTTTCTTCATGCGGAACAAGCAGTGGAGTTGTTGGATATTGTTAAACTTGATTGGGATGCCGATAATGAAGAGGTAGATGGGAAAATATGGTTCTATGCTGATAAAGCTTTGAATCCTAGCATTTTCAAAAGACATAGACATCACTTGACAGTCAGTATGGATACTAATGAAGGTTCGAAAATATTTGTTACGACAATCTATGGTAGCTGTGACAGCACAGAGAGAAGAACGCTATGGAATGATCTTTTGATGATGGCTGAAATTATAGGGGATGAAGGATGGACTATTGCAGGGGATTTCAATGTGGTGAGGCACCCTAGGGAGAGAAGGGGTGGAAACCAACCTGGGTTTCAAGACATGATGGATTTTAATTCTTTGATATCAGATGCATCTTCGGAAGAAATACCTTTTGAAGGCAGTCAATATACATGGGTGAACAAGCAGGTTCTCACACCGACAATGTGGCAGAGAATTGATAGAGTTCTTGTCAATGGAGCATGGTTGATGAAGAGGCATGTGACTAGATCTATTCATCTTACTAGAGCGAGGGTTTCAAACCACTGCCCAGTTATGTTGATTCCCGGTTCTTCGACAACGGAAAAAAAGAAGACTCACTTCTCTTTTATGAAGACATGGCTCGAGCATGAGGATTGCATGAATATTATCGAGCAAGCTTGGAATGATCCAATATACGGTCATCCTTCTGTGGTTTTTTGCGTTAAGCTCAAAAAGGTTTGTGAGGATCTTCGTAGGTGGAGCAAGGACACCTTTGGTGCTAATACACAACGCATTCTTGATTTGGAGGACGTGGTTTTCACAACACAAATGGCTTTTGATGAAAATCTGACTACTGTTAATGAGCTAAACTTGAGAGAGGCGGAAAGTGAGATACAATATCTTCTAGACCAGGAGGAGAAGACATAGAAGGAGAAAGCTCGAATAGACTGGCTTCAAGATGGGGAGAGAAACACCAAGTTTTATCATGCAACTGTTAAGGTGAGAAGGAAAAGAAGAAGGATCAATCGGGTGTTATTGCGAGACGGCACTCAGGTTACGGATCCTAAGCAGATGGCGGAGATGGCAGCTGAGCATTACATGCTTTTCTACAATGAGGTAGCATATACAGATGCAAATGAGATGGATGGTTTCATAGATTCGATCCCGGAGATGGTCTCACTTGATGAAAATTTCACTATCATAGAGACTCCAAAGGAAGAGGAGATCAAAGAGGTGATGTTAAAGATGGACGCAACAGCAGCCACGGGACCGGATGGGTTCACTCTCCCTTTCTTTACAGAGGCATGGTCTATCATTAGAAATGACTTCATGGACTTGGCGAAAAGCTTCTTCAGCGGACAGGATTGCTTCAGGGGTCTCTTCTGCTGCAGAATTCTACTTATTCCAAAGAATGATGAGTCTACAAGAATACCAGAGGATTTCAGACCAATATCCATTGAGAATGTCGCTCTTCGCATCCTTGCTAGAATACTCAGTGAGAGATTTGCTCCTATTATGCCACGCCTGATTTCCAAGAACCAAGGAGCCTTTGTGAAAGGCACGAATATATCTCATCACATCCGGTTAGCTAAGGAACTTATGCATGATATCAATAGAGGCAGAGACGCTCCTAATGTGATCTTAAAATATGATATGTCGAGGGCATACGATAGAGTAACTTGGTCTACGCTGGGGAAAGTCTTGGAGAAGTTCAACCTTACAGAGGAGGTTATCAAGTTATGTCTTAGCTTCTTTGCAAATATGTGGGCAACGGTGACTATAGGCGAGGAAACGGCTGAATTCTTTCTGATGAGCAGAGGATTGAAGCAAGGAAGTGCGATTTCTCCATTTCTTTTCATACTATTTGAGGAAATGCTATGTAGAATATTCCTAAGGTTATATGAAGAAGGGGCCATATCAAAATTCCAGGTGTGTGGGGAGGTGGTGCCTCCGATCATTCTTCTCTATGCAGATGATATTGTGGTCTTTTTCACAGCTGACCAATGATCTTTGGATATGGTTAGTAATACCTTTGATGCATACGAAAGAGCAACTGGTCAGAGAATAAACAAATCTAAATCTACATGCGTGGTAGGAGGCAAGGACCTGATGCTAGCTCATGATGTAGCTGTGTCCCTGGGAGTGAGTGCTGCTATGGAATCTCTAAAATATCTGGGCATACCGATCAAGAAAGGTTCGATGAGACTATCTGACTTTGAGTTCCTCATGAGCAAGATAAATGAAAAGATTGCTACGTGGAAGTCTAGACTATTATCCTTTGCGGGGAGGAGGATGTTGATTGCACATGTTCTAGCATCCATACCAGTGTACACGGCGGTGGCAGTGGGTATTCCTGCTGGGTTAGTAGCGCGGATTGAAGATAAACTATCCATATTCCTGTGGAGTGACAGGGAGGATCATCACAGGAAGGCGTGGATTGGATGGCACAGGGTGGCTAGGCCTTTCTCTTTGGGCGGGTTGGGGATTCCCTCACTACAGTCGATCAATGAGGCCTTTGTTACAAAAACATGCTGGGAGGTTCTAACAAAGGATTCTATTTGGGCATCTTTCTGCATAAGCAAATACACAAACGTGGCAGGAGGACGAGACAATCTATATCCTGGTACCTTGAGGAGAGGATTAATACCTTCACCTTTCTGGAAGAGATTGTGGGACAAGTTTCCTCGCATGTTTCCTTTGTGTAGATGGGTGGTTGGTAATGGAGAGATATCCTTCTGGGATTCATGGTGGTGCGAGAAACGCCTGGCTGATCATGCGATCATACCCAGTGACAGAAGACACCCGTTCTTGGTAAAAGACTTTTGGATAGAAGGATATGGATGGGATTGGGATTCTCTTAGACTGATCTTGGATGAAGAAGGAATATAGTTGATACGGGATGCAGATATATGGATATCCAACGAAGAAAACAAGCTAGTGTGGAGTCCTGAGAAGAGTGGCAGATTCTCTATGAGTTCAGTCAAGCGGATGATGATGCATAATGAAAAGGAAGGTCCAGACGGCCTTGGGAGGATATGGAAAGCTGGGTATCCAAAAGAGGCAGCACTAATATGGAAATCGGCTAGAGGAGCAATTCCCACAGACGACAACATAAGGCTCAGATGTGGTATCCCTCTTGCATCTAGATGTTATTGCTGTTTTGAACCCCAGGAGGAAGATACGGGTCATTTGCTATTCCAGGGGCAGACCGCCAAGTTCTTTTGGAGGAAATTCGACGAGCTGATTGATATGGAGGTGCCTTTTGATATGAGATCTCTTCTTGACAGGTGTGCGTTGGCAAAAAAGAAGAGCATAGCTGAATGGTTGGCAGGTAATCTAGCAATCTTAATACCACATAGCATATGGCGCATTAGATGGGGAGCTAAATATGATGGTAAGATGATATCACTCATCCATGAATGGGAATATATCTTGAGAATCTTAAACCACCACATGAAGAGGTATGTGTTTCCTATTGCTATGGAGAATGGAATATATGACAGAATGAAATTGTTGGGCGTGAAGGATCCAAGGACAGCTATGATGGAAATTGTATTGCTGTGATGGGAGAAGCCAGATCTACATAATCTCAAACTGAACATCACGATTGGGAGGGACAAAGATGCCAACGGTACATATAGAAGATGGGTAGTTGGTGTCATTCGCAATCACAATGCTAATATCTGCCTTGTGTTCCAAGCTTGGATCAAGAGCTCTGACTACTTCCTTGCATATATGCAAGCATGCGCCATTGGTTTGAAGCTAGCAGGTGACCACGCTTTGAACATCTCGAGCATTGAGGTTGACGACTCCTTTACATATGAGGTACTTTGGCATGGAGGTAGAGAGCCGTGGCAGACAACATCTTTTGTTAGGGAGCTCAGAGAAGAGATTGCATCTTCCATGATTTCTAGTTTTCTAGTTCATAAGGCTATCAACTCGATACCTCGTGAATTAGGCAGGTGGGGGAGTAGAACGCAGGAGTTATTAGTCTCTTCAGATATTTCTAATATGCCACTGAGAATTAGGGGCATGGAACTGATGGAAAAAAGAAGTACTCCCTACGTGGTCCTAAAGAAAACAGATGTTGGAGGTGATAATGAGAGATATTAGAGTGAGTCCTTCATTTTTTTTTATTTTAAATTCCATATTGAGGGTGAATTTGTTGTGGGATAATGGGATATTACCCGAGTTATAAGTGCGGGAGATGTAATTTTTTGTTGTGATTTATCCCACAAGAGGGGTGTGGGATGAATAAAAGCGACCCCTGGCTTAACCAAAAAAAAAGATACCAAAACAAGGCTTTATATCTCGATGATAAGATTAACCCTTTGTAGTACATCACCTACTACGACACTCTCTTCATCTTGATACTGTCGCAAATGTTCTTAAAAGCATCCAAATGATGATAAAGATTCTCATCCTTAGAATTTCCTTTGAAGGTTTTATTTTGAATCATGGCAATCACCGTAGGTTTTAGTTCAAAGTTCACAACATCAAATCTTGGTATGATGATTGGACATCTAGACTCATTGGCCCTTTGTTACGGCCAAGTCTCGTAGTGAACGACCTCCTTCCTCATCATCATCTTCAACATGGTTATCATCATCATCATCATCATCATCATTGTTGTTGTTGTTGTTCCTTCCATACCTCCTTGCCCTATGATGAAGACCTTCACTACATCGTTGTTATTAATGTTCATCATCATTGGGTGGTGGTGGTGGTATCTCATCAGGTAGAATTCACCTCCTGGTTGTTCAGGGTTGTAATCCTCCCATTCAGATTCTAGATCTAGTTGAGGTATCTCAACCATTGCGTTCTAGTTGCCTTCGGCCTAACGTCCATCCCAATGAGGTGACATGATGAAACCAAGGTGGGTTGTTATACTTGTAATCCTCTTCTTCCCAAGCTTCCTAAAATAGATTTCATACTCAAGTTAGAAGTTAGATGTGTGAAAAAAGTATTTTAAGGTAGTTAGATATAGTGGACTAAAATTGTAATGACCCCACCTCCCGGTAACCCCCAATTAAGGGAGACCGAAGGGTCGGTGCCGTTATCCAATTAACAGGATCAAAGGTTCGACCTAATCAATAACAATTATGAAATTCTACTAACTAACTGGAGTTTGGTATAAAATTAAAACTTTACTTACCTTTGAAAACCTTGGAAATCTATCTATCCTAGTCTTGAATTATTCTATCTAATCTTCCTTGCACTTTATTTCTTTTTTTGCAATGTGTCACTTTACTGTTTGTTCTTTCGATTGTTGTACCAAAAATGCTGACAAACAAAACGTCGGTCAGTATATCTAAATATAATGGTATGTGGGAACAACCAAAATCTTGCAATTATGGCTAACAATATAATAATCACAATCAAATCAATTAACAAGCCAATTTAAACTTTTCAGTATGACATTTTCCATCGCTTTTTCCCTAACCCTGGCATTCCCACCTTAGGGTGCCCTTTGCCAATGACTTAAGGCCACCTTCTCAATCCCGAGATTGGTGCCTGGGGGTCACCACTCATGGTGCCCATTAATCATGCAATATCATAGGCCACCTTCTTGGTGCCTGGGGTCACCACTCAAGGTGTCCATTGGTCTACCCATCTGGGCCTGACCTTTGGCATCATCCATCGGGGTGGCATGTAGGTGCGAGAATCCATACTTCTATTTTTTTTATCGCGATAATCATAGTGACTTTATGATTTGCAAGTATGAACATCCAACAGATAATTTGCATTCAATGAGATTAACCATCCGGAAAATCATCGGGAAATTAAGGCAGTTATTTGTAATTAACCACATACCTGTTAAGCATATTGAATGCAGAAATAACCAATCAAGAATTCAAGCAAGTAGGCACAGGTTGGTCCTGAAAAGACATCCAATACTCTCTATCATGGATATGGTATACAAATCTAATAGACCTAATGTGCCCTAGGTTTACTAGCCCTTTTTAGGGTTTTGAGTATAATTAGGGTTTCACTTCCTTTTTATTACTTTTACCTTACTTTTATCAAATATCCATCAAACCCTAATTATCGTGTCTTATTTTCCATTAAGGTCCTTAAGATCAGGTTTGGACCACGAAAACCCCAGTTATTCATCTATTCATCACAAAAGATGTTAAGGTTATCTTTTAACAATATTTAATCTTATTTTCGGATTAACAACACTATTATCTATCAATTAAGTCCATTAAAGCTACTATTTTAATGAGATGCGATGTCGTGCTCATGTGCTGGCGACGCTGAAGGCGACAAGAAAGGTGAAACCTCAGATCTGGCGGCACAGCCTCCTCCTTGTCGCTGGGAGGACTACTGCAAGAAGAAGGAGTTAGGGGAGACGGCATTGGGAAAAGTGGAGATAGTGGTGAAGGATCAGAAGATTTTCTTTCCACAGGAGGAAGCTCGAAGGAATGCTGAGAAATGGAGCTACTGTCTGTCAGGGTATGTAGTGGGATTGAATCCGCAAATGGGAATGTTGAATCAATACATGAATCGTCTATGGATAATGAAAGGTAAGGTGGAAGCCTTGAGTCATGGTAACAATTTCTTCTTACTTAGATTTAGTGAGAGTTCAGATATGGAGGCAATTCTGAACGGCGGCGCTTACTTTGTAAATGATAAACTATTGATTCTATCCAAATGGAAGCCGGGAATGGTTCTAACTAAATACAAATTACTAGATGTGCCGGTATGGGTCAGAATTTTGGATTTGCCACTTGATCTGTGGGAACAGAAGATGCTTGCTAGATTGGGCTGTTATCTCAGAACACCCTTACGAACTGACAGAGCCACGTTTGATTTCAAATGCTTGGAGTTTGCTCGAATTCAAGTCCTTATCAATGCGGATTCATAGTTCCCGACTGAATTGGGAATGATTAGCGACCAGGGAACAACATACAAGGTTAAACTAGAGTATGAATGGAGGCCAAGAATATGCCCAGGATGCAAGTGTTTCGGTTATGAAGATTGCAGGAAGCAATGGGAAAAGCCAAGGAAAATCTGGGTTGTAAAGAAAGGTCCTAGCAAAGTTCAGAACGAAAAATCTCAAGAAGAAGAAGCCATGAGTAAGGATGCTAAGGATTTGGATTTCACTTGCAATGACGAAGGGAAAACAAGTCAGGGGGAGTATCCTAAAATATTAATAAGGGGAAAGGGGGAGAGGTCCATAACGATGAATCTAAAAGTAATACTGAGAACCAAGGTGTTCCAAGTAATACTGAAGAGACAGAGGAAGGTAGCATATCAAAAGAGGAATCAGATGATGAGTTTCATGGGACCAGTGAAGCTTTTCAGGAAGAAGAAACAAATGATAATTCTGTTGAGTCCTCAGCTGTTATTAATCTAATCACTCCTTCCAATTCAACTGAAAAACCTGATAAAAATATTCAAGATTCGGATGGTTTCCACAGGCCAAAGAAATCAAGGAAGACAAAGAACAGAGCTGCTAGCCCAAACCTGAGTTATGAAGCTACGAATTCCAAGAGTAAAGGCAATAGATTCCAGCATCTTGACAGTGATGAGGAGGATGAAACTGTAAGCTCAGGAGAAGTAGAGTCCCACCCCAGCAAAGTACTGGAAAAAACGAGTTCCAATGGTTGAGTTCTCTCTAAATATTCTCTCCTGGAATGTCAGAGGGCTCAACATTAAAGCTCCTAGAATCCAGGAGGAGATGAGAAGGTATAGACATGATATTTTAATTTTAGTGGAAACTAAAGTAAGAAGAAAGAATGTACAGAAACCTTTACTTAAGTTTTGATGCGATGATTTTGAGTCGCATTTATAGACCTTTTTCATATGTGTTTGTGCTCTAATTACTCATTTTTATGGTTAATATTGCATAATTCACTCATTTCGGTCTTTGCAATCATTCTATGTCAAATCCCCTTTGTTTTACCATTTTGAGCATTATTTATCATATTATCATAATTTGTGTGGATTTACTTGGTCTTATTGTGAAATTTCAGGAAAAACAAGTAATTGCTTCCATCGATACCATCGAAGGAAGTCGATACCATCGACCAAGCCACAGATTGCCAGCCGAGAGGAGCAACACAGAGTCGATACCATCGACACTCAAGTCGATGGTATCGAGATCCCTTCAGATTGCTGGCGAGGAATCCGTCGATACCATCGACACATTGAGGCTACATCGTCGCTAAACGACAACAACCGACGCTAAAGAGAGTCGATACCATCGACCCAAGTCGATGGTATCAAGATGACCACAGGCGCTCAGACGAAAAGAAAAGAAAGCTGCCGCTAATACGCTGGGTCGATACCATCGACCCGCGTCGATGGTATCGACGCCGGCAGATATGCGTTGGATTCGTTTTGATCTCGATCGGACGGCTGGAGTTATTTGACGACCTAATTAGGGACTTATACCTAATGACGGCCGCCCACATGAGAGGATCATGGGATTTTGCATTCGAAGAGTGCCGAGGATGGAGAGAAAGGAGAACGGAGGCCAGAAGCTCATCCTGGGTGATTCGGACGCTGTCGAAGACGAATTCCACCACCGACAGGCGGGGAAGCTTGTATTCTACGCCAAGGATCTACCGATTCTTCTCCGTTCAGAGGTTTTCCCACTTGTTTCACGTTTTTCTTATGAATTCCCCTATTTCTACCATGTATTCATGTGAGATGAACATGAGAGGCTAAAACCCTCCATCTTTAGGACCGGGAGTAGCCCGGGAATGCATTGTATGACAATTTTATATTGATAATTCATATTTTCTCTCTCAAATCCATGGTATAGATTCGTTTTCTCCATATATATTGTTATGCTTGATCACCATAATAATAACTTAATGCCCTTAATCACTTCGACAGAAGGATTAACAGTTGAAAAGAGACGAAACCTACATTAATCAATAAAACCCTTGACAAAGGAGTTGTAAAATTAATGGTGGGAACTGAGAGACCGTTTTTAATGCGCTTAGTTTAGGGGAATGATTACTACGATGGTGGAATCAACCTAAACCTAAGTAGTGAGTTACACCACGACAGTGGGTAATTTTGTTTTTAGGCCACTACCCGGATAAAGAGAGAAGAGTGAGGAATTATATAAAACCTAATACAATGTTGACCCGCGGTGAAACCGCAATCCTAAAGATATCCTTTTGAATTGATTAAATTAACCTTTAATCAATTGTTTTCTTTGTTTCATTTTATTTTCTTTTAATTTCGACAACAAACCTTACTTTGTTATTCGGCCTAGCTGATTGCGATTAGTTCGTAGAAGTCTCCAATAATTCACGTGTCCCTGAGTTCGACTCGGGCCTCACAAAGGCCTATATTACTCGACGCGTATACTTGCGTTTAAGCACGTAGTAAAATACACGTCAAGTTTTTTTCTGACTATGAATGGATTTCTAACCATGATTCTCACACCTTGGGGAGAGTCATTCTGTTATGGAAGCATAACATTTGTGATATTTCTAAGGAGATGGAATCTGATCAACTCATTCATGCTGATGTGAAGTGCAACAATTTTAATTTCAAGCTGACAGTTGTCTATGGTCATACCTTGGACTCTGATAGAACCAGTCTTTGGAGTAGTTTAGAAGATATTAATACAAGAACTAGAGAACCATGGCTTATAATGGGTGATTTCAATGTTGTTAGAAGGTATGAAGAGAAAATTGGTAAAGACCCTCCCACTAGAAAATCCATGAAAGAGTTTAATGAATGTGTCCTAAATTGTGGTTTATTTGATTTGTCTCTCAATGGTCTTGCCTTTTCATGGGACAATCATCAGGAGGGTGATGCCTTTGTTACTACTAGAATCGATAGAATTCTTTACATGGAGAATTCATGAAGAACTTTCATAACTACTCTGGGTATCTTATTACCAATATGGCAAGTGATCATAAGATTCTGAATTTGCAGATTGGAGACAAAAAGAAAGTCAATGGTCCGTTCAGATTCATTAATGCTTGGATTATGAGACATGATTTTACTGATATTGTTAGAGAAGCATGGACTACGGATAGTTCTGGGTTGCCTATGTTTCTTGCCTATTCTAAAATGAGAAAGCTCCGGGGTGTCCTAGCTAACTGGAATAAAAAGGTTGTTGGGAACTTGTCCGAAAATGTGGTGAATTTGGAAGCCAAGGTCTATCATGTTGCCCAGTTCTTGATAATGATCCCTCAAATACACAACTTCAACATAATCTGAAGGAAAGCAGGAAAGAGGCTGCTAAAGCTAGATTGAGTGAGGAAAGTTTTCTTATACAAAAATCTCATATCATTTGGCTGCAGGATGGAGGTTCCAATTCTAAGTTTTTCTACTCAACTATTAAAGTTAGAAGACAAGCTAATCACATTAAGGCTCTTGATGTTGATGGAGCTATTGTTTCGGATCCTGTTGTCATTAAGAAGTCCATTCTTGACTACTATTACAAGCTCTTTAATAGTGGTCATATTGCTGATGTGGGAGCTCTTGATTCTTTCAATTTCAATGTTCTGGATGACATTCTCCGAATGAGTTTAGATCGTTTTGTTACTCCTAAGGAGATTGAGGATGTGGTTAGTGACCTGAATGTGGACAATTTCCCAGGCCCAGATGGTTTTAATGGCAAGTTTTTCAAAAGTTGATGGCCTATTATTAAAAATGACATTGTTTGTGTTGTGTTGCATTTCTTTAGAACAGGGAGACTTCTTAGAGAAGCAAATCGCACTTTCATCACTTTGGTCCCTAAATCAAATAATTCCTTGGAGCTCAAGAACTGGAGGCCTATAGCTCTTTGCAACGTTCTTTATAAGATCATTACAAAGATTTTAAGCAGCATGTTACAATGTATTCTGCCTAGATTGATTAGTGCAAATCAATGTGCTTTCATCAAAGGAAGGGGTATAAGAGATGCCATTCTCCTTTCCAATGAGCTTATCCATGATTTCAATAGAAAAGATGGGAAACATAGAATGTGTTTGAAGTTAGACATTACTAAAGCGTATGATTCTGTTTCTTGGGATGCGCTTTTCTGTATTCTTGAGAAGATGAGATTTCCACATTGCTGGAAGATTTGGCTCAAAGTGATTTTCTCAACTATGTCCTATGAGATCCTCGTTAATGGTGAACCCGCTGAGAGTTTCAAGCCTTCTAACGGGGTGAGGCAGGGGGACCCTATTGCCCCGTACTTGTTTGTTATTGTCATGCAGGTGTTTACCTATCTTATGGATGAAGTTGTTGCTAGCAATAAAGTCAGGCCTCTTAAAGCATCTAATGATTTTTCTATTTCACATCTCATTTTTGCCGACGACCTTATGGTTTTTATGGAGGCTGATGAAGGTAGTGCTCATCATATGGCAGATTTGCTCAAAAGGTTTTACACTATTATAGGGCTTAAAGTGAATTATGAGAAAAGTGCTGCGATTTTCAGTGTGGGAACAGACAAAGACTCTATTTGCGGTATTCTTGGTCTCAAGGTTGATAATAAAGTCCAGTCTTACTTGGTTTTGCCTCTTTTCACTGGGATGCTTACTAGAGACCATTGTTTTCCTCTTATTGACAAGATGAAAAGGAGGTTAGATGGATGGAAAGCTTCTCACTTATCCTTAGCTGGTAGAACTGAGTTAGTGAACTCCACATTGATGGCTATGAATCTGTATTGGGCTACTTCTTTTCCCTTGCCTTGCTCGGTGGTGAAGGAGATTGAGAAGATTTGCAGAGATTTTATCTGGGAACAAACGGAGAGTAAATCTAATCTACATCTAGTTAAATGGGAGAAGGTGTTGAAACCTAAAGAAGAAGGAGGTCTTAACATTAGATCAGTTAAGGAGGTTAATAGGGCGGCTACTCTTATGCATGCTTGGAATATTCCCAATAAGAAAGACTCTCTGTGGATTAAATGGTTGCACGAAAAATATTTGACCAAGATGAGTTTCTGGGTAGCCAAGGAAAACTACCTTCATTCCTGGTTATTCAACCGCATCATAAGAGAAAGAGACAATCTGAAGGAGCATATTGGTTTTGAGATTGGAAATGGAAAAGATATTTCTTTTTGGAATGATCCTTGGTTACCAAACTCTAAGTTTGTTTCGGAGATCTTGGGATCTCAGGCTGTCATTAAATTGGGTTTTAGGGAAACCAGTATGGTGAATTCCATTATTGATGAAGGGGGTTGGATTCTTAGAGGATCTAGACTTCATTGAGAATTGGAGAATCTTCTTAGTAACCTGGATCGACCAAATATTGACAAAATGGATAGAATTCTATTTAAAGGGAAGGATACGGTGAATTTGAAGAAAATGTGGAAAGCTATTAGACTGAGTTGTCCTAAATCTAATTTCTTCTCATGGGTCTGGAAGTATAAGAGTACTCGTAGATATCAAGTTAATGCATGGAAGATAGGACATCATAGCCTTCCTACCTCTATGTATATGAAAAATCTGGGGTTCCAGCTGGCTTCAATTTGTATGCTGTGTAGAGAGGAGGAGGAAACCATTCTCCACTGTTTTTTTGGCTGTCGGTTCACTAGACTTATTTGGACTGAAGCTGCCAAAAACTATATTCATGGTTGCCCTAGTGACTTGAGCATCTTGACTACCTTCTCTGACAAAAAAAGCCACTTCACATGTTTGAGCATCTTACACTGGATTTGGAGAGAAAGAAATATGAGAGTGCACGATAGTATTTGCACTGATTGGCATATTCTCTAGAAGCTTATTAAGAAGGATGTGGATGCTATTGTCTGATGGGTGTCCTGTCTAAAGATGATGTGGGCTTTGTTTGTGTTTGAGTGCTGACTCTTTTGTTTCATCTGGCTGAATGGGTTTCTGGTTTGTTGGCCTGCTATTCGGGAAAGTTCTGGTTCTGTGTTTTTATTCTTTTCGTCCCCTGGAGCGGTCATAAAGCTTCGTTGAATATAGAGCTTCCTTTCCTTTTGTTGTTAGGTTTTACTTTCATGTTTTGGCTGAGTTGCCATCTTCCATCTCTTTCTGGGTTGGCGGTCTACTGATTGGCTAACTGTTTGTGTCTTTGGGTTGCTGACCTACTGTTTGGGTTGTTTGGAGTTGAAGAGGATGCAGTACATAGGTTGCAGTGAAAGTCCTTTTGTTTTTCGCTGCTGTTTGGGTCTGCTTAGACCTTTTGGGGCTACCCTAGCTATCCTGCTGGTCCAGAGTTGCAAAGGAGATGTTTTCTTGTGTGTATCTGTGGCACTTCATGTATTTTCTGTGCAGTTTTTCTTTATCTTTCCATGATTCCACCTTGGGACCAAGAAGTTTTGTAATTACCACATTAAAAGTAATACAAAAAAAGCAAGCGGCGCGTGATTCACCAAAAAAAAGCTACTATTTTAATCCATGGCAAACTCATTATAAGCATTTATCATCAATTCATAGTTCATTATGATTGAATCCACATGTGAACTCCATTTATCATTAATTCCATCTTGATTCATTCAAAAAAAACCATGATTACTATATTAAGGGTATTTACCCATAATTAGGAGCTTAATCATCATTTAACACTTTTAATACCCAATAGGTTGCAATTACTCACTTTCATCAATTAAGTATCATGAACTTAACCCTAATTCTTCATTATCTTCAATAAGGATTCTTTAATCCAACTTATGTTCAAGAATCATTATATTTCAGTTGTATACTAGAAATTTTCAAATTATAATCACTAAAATTCATGTTTTCCCAAATTAGGGTTTTTATCCCATTAAACCATGTACATGATCACAAAAACCCTAAAAGCAACATATTAATCACCCTTTTATGTTTTTACCTTTTCCTTTACTCTAAACAGGTTTATTTTGATCAAAAACCAAAATCAATATCAATCATGATTGATTTTATCTCTTCCTAGGGTTTTTCCATTATTTAATGCATTAAAACATGAAAACCCTATACTTCTTGAAAAGCATTCACAAACAGGCTCTACTATCATTTTTATCATGTTCTACACATTTTTCTGGTTAAAAAGCACTACCTACTTGCATTTTTTGGCCAAAGGATCTATTTTTAACGATTTATACAAGTTTCAACCTTTTTCTTGAATATAGGTCAGAGAGGCGACTAACCCTTTATTTTTCAGAAAAGTCTGGTTCGTTGGATCTACGGTCGCCTTTGACCGAGCACGATCGGACGAACTGCGTGACTTGTGCCCACTAAGGGTCTTCTAGCACGCTGGACAAGATCGACCGTCGATCGCCCTCCTCCATCAACAGATGACCCCGATCCAACGACATCTTCTTCTTGACCTCACTCGATCCAGGGGAACGCACTGCGGCGACGCCGCAGTTTGAAGCTTTCCGGAGCTTCTAGATCTCGTCGACCTGGGGCACCAGCGAACTAGGAAAGAGGTCGGTCAAGCTCGCGAGGGTTTGCTCGAGTTGAAGGGGGTTCTATTTAAAGTATATAGGGCTCTCTTTAGGGTTCCCAATCTCACCGCCGCCCCAGGCTCTTGGCCGAATTGGGCAAAACTTCTAGAACAAACGAAACCACCCAAAACCTAGGTGGGTTGGGTGCGGAATCACCTCACGAAGCCAACCAACATCTTTCCATGTTTGCATATGGTCATATTTTCGAGGAAAAATCGAGGGAAATGTCCCTCTGCTCTTGCGGTAGTTTCCTTCTCAGAATCGAGGAAGGAGACACACAGCTGGCGTCAGATCTTGATCCGATGGCTGCTGTCATCCCAAGCAATTTCCTTTTAAATTGATATATGTGTGATATTTGTTATAATTACAACACTTTAGGGAAATTTGTAAAAGTCATAACTCCCAAACTGAGTGCCCAATTAATCCCAAATTTTGAGGGAAAGTTTATAATAACTTTATCTACCTCTCTACCAAAATTGGGCTCATTATCTTAAGAAAAACGTGCCTTTTATTTAGGACCAAGATATCACTTAATTATATATATATATATATATATATATATATATATATATATCACATATTTTCTCTTTCCCTTGCTATTAAATTATTATTCTGAGTTCCTTGATCCTCAAGGAACCTTAATGGCTCGAAATACCATATTGGGGATATACCTTAGCCTCTTTCTTTATCTTTCATCCTTTTTCTCATTATCTTGCTTTTTCTTTATTAAAATATCTCTTTTTGAAGATTTCTCTTTTATTTTCCTCAATTGTATTCTTTTTTATCATTAGTAATCCTTGGTATATGAAATTCCACCAAGGATAACTCAATTATACCTCTTTTCACTTGTTTTCCACATTTTACCATTATTTTCAATTTCTTTCTTAATAAAGAAATACTTAATTGACCTTTTCTTTTCTTATTGCATTTTCTTTGCAACTTTGGACTCTTTGGAATCGAAGGAAACCACGTGACATTAAATCCACCTTTGGTTTAAGTTCTTTTTCCTTCTAGAGGTTTCCACACCTTTCTTTCCTCAAAACTGAAATATTCATTTATTAATTGAATTTCTTTGTTAATGGGCCCAATAGCCAATAAAGCCCACAACACAAACATCAAGGCTATTGTAAACGAAATCCAATTATTCACAACAAATTGTATTATTTGTTCCAATATCTTTAATATGAGAAATTACATTTCTCACCAAAATTGGGGTTATAACATCCTTCCCCTCTTATAAGAATTTTGTCCTCAAAATTCCACCAAGCAAACAAGCAGTTCAGGATAAGCCTTTCATACGTCCATCAGGGCTCCCATGTGGCATCACCCCTTCCATGGTGCTTCCCAAGAACCTTCATCCTCTCATATTCTTCCATATGAGTTCTTTCTTACCTTGGTATATAATACCCTCATAGGTGACTCAGGACATTTCAGCCTCTCAAAAGCTGAATAGGTTCAGGGCTCAACACATGGCTTGGGTACCTCACATAGTGCTCTAGATCAGACTCATGGAACACATTACACATCATGTTATCCTGAGGGGCAAGGCTAAAAGCAACCATATCCACCAATCCACCTCAAATGGATCCATATATCGGGGACTCAGCTTTCTCAGCTGTAGCTTAGAGGGGTCGGATTTCACATCACATAATCTCCCATAGTGAACTACATGTCAGTCTGCTTTGCATCAGCTCATGACTCATGTCACCACTGAGCTCTCTCTCGGCCATTGCACGATCAAAGCAACTTCATCTACACACACTATGGTTCTTTTCTGACCTTTGCGAGGCCTCCTACACCAACATCCTATTAATGAAGTGGTGACCGACACAACCTCTCTATAAGACTTCTTGCATCCCGATAAAGGCTACGGTGGTTAACATCACATATGAAGAACTGTCTCTTTGTATCACCCTGAACAAGCACACTTACTCTCATCAGACCCTCTAGTCTGGATTATACTAACCATTAGTTAGGGGTGATATACCATACTATCATCGAGTTTTGCATGTATCCACTTCCACCTCATGGAAGTGAACCTTGGTCATACCCAAGAACTTTTGAACTTGTATCATGGTGTAGTTGAACCATCTCTCTCTCATGTAGTTCAACAAAATCTATCTCTTGATAGTACTCTTCCTTTCTCATGTCACCTAGGTAAGGCGATCTACCATAACCCATATTGTATTTTGACCTCCTTGGTCTAGGAGAGACTCACAACATCCATAGTGGTGAACTCACATTCCCTCTCGGAACTCTTTATACTTTATATCCATGCACTGGGTTAATGGTGTTCGTCCTTCACCTCCTGGCTTGCATGGCCACATGCTACATGCAACTTTGTTTTAAGCATCCAGAATGCTACCATCACTTACTATCTTTGTAATATCAAGGTATATCATGACCTCCTGTATTGTTATGATTCCTCAAGCTTGATACCTCGGAAACCCTAAACCACTCTCAAAAGGGTTTTATTACCTTCCTATCCAAAAAAGTGTATCTGAGGTTCTATCACCATCCTTTTACTACATCAAGGACTAAACTGGCTACCGAAACAACCATTAATTGTTCAACATATCTTATTACATCCGAGTGTTAGCCAAAACACATCTTCTTCTCAAACATAGGGTTAGCCAAACAATCTCAACTTCTTCTAGCCTCTAATTAGGCATCTAGATCTCAACCAGAGCATTCATTACCACCTCTCATCCTTAAGTGTTAGGTAACATACACCTCCATGTATTATACTTATCATCTCATCTCAAACTCTAAGTCTATCTTCATCAAAAAGCTTTGATCTCATCCTCATTGTGATCGAACTCAACCTTGGTTAACTTGCAAATTCCACATAGTTCCTGATAAAACATCCTCATAAGATGACTACACTACCTCTCTTAGTGTTTTTGAACCATCCATGTATCATTCACTTCACCAGGGTATGTTATCATCTCTATCATCATACCTTGTAGCTACATTCCAACATACATCATCTTTATCCTTGGTGTAAGGCATGCATACTGTCCTATCTCTCACTCCCATAACAAGAAGAAATAAGCATTTGGCGGCCATCCAAATACATAGTTCTTCCCATTCCAGGAGTAGAGATGGTACATCCCACCTTGCCAGTACACCTTCAAATCTAAGTTGAAATGTGCAACTCATGTCTCCACATCAAAATTACTTCCATGGAAAACATATCTGAAACCTACTTGGGTCACCACACAATCCTTGGTCATCTCCTCTAGGTCTATAGGGTGCCGACACTTTTGGGATCATCCCTCTTCCCTTATGCATCCAGAGAGTGCCCTACTCATCTGCCCTTTGGGTCCCATGAGTTCATGAAGGTGATCAATCTCCTAACCCATGGCCCTCAGACAATGATAGCTGTTACCTCCCGACCCTATGGTCATGTGCAACTAGGGAATTAGGAAACTCCATCTTTCATCGATCTTATCCATACCTAACCCTTGGATAGACTTAGGATTCTATCTTAGTACATGTTCGAATCATAACCTTACCCAAGCCTTCATCATCTCTCTCTGCATTCATGGGCTGACTTTCATCCCTTCACCGGGGTCATGGCGACCTACCTACCTTGGTCAGGCCCCATACTGGTTACCTCCTTGGTAACACATCCACATGCACTTAGAGATGGTTATCTATGGGTCTGCAGGTTCATTCTCATGCTATGTACTCTTCACTTAGCTTCTCAAGATCTTCTGAAACCTCTTTAGGTTACCTCAAAACCAACAAAACTGGTATACATCCTACAAAAGGGTCCCTCTCCCAGGATGGGAGGGAACTACAACTCTTGACAACCAAAGTCACAACTGTCCTTATGTTTAGGGTCTGCATCCACATGAGCATGCCTAACCCAACATCTACTAAGGCACAGGAAGACCACCAATTAAACCATGTTAGATCATACTTGTTCTCTTTCCTCAACGTTAGTTCAACTTAGTTGTGAGGGGTTCATCAAACATACCCTCAACTTAAGGGGTTTCTTATTCCTATACACATGAGGAGTACCATGCTCGAAACTCAAATATCATCAGGAGCATCAGATACTCTACTTCCCCTCTTAGGCCTAGGAACCCTAGGTTCTCCTTTGGATATCCAACTTCATGCTCAAACTCTTAACCACGAGTCAAAAATGTCCAAGGTATGTCATGTACTCCCATGATCCTTTTATATGAGAAACACCCCAGAGTTGAGTCCTCCTCAAGGACAACCAACTAGGTATAAAGCCTCCTCAGGGTCTAAAGCACTCCTGGTCTCATCTCAGCAGGTAACCACTTATACCATAGGTACTGGAAGTATCATTATCTCTTTCTAGGGTTTGGCTCCCCTAAAGGCAACCAAGATATCATCAACCTCTAGGGGTCAAGCATAAGGCAACCACTATCATCCACTTAGGTCACATTATCCTCAAATCCCCATTGTTCCTCAAATCTCAGGGTTTTAGACTTCCAACTTCCCTACTCGGGGTCCTGCATGAGATTATTGTTATGCTTATCTCATAACCCATCTATCATATCCTTCTGGTCCTTAGTTTTAACCTACTGTTCACATTACTTATGTATTCTGGGTGCAAACTATACCCTACTTTCATAAGCTCATAGGGTTTCTATAGGTCCTTCACTAACTTCATCCGTGAGGGAGCTACCCTTTGCTTTAACATGCACGACCCTTTCCTGGGTTGCCAAAGGTGCTAGGTCACCCAACCTCACATGGCTCGTATAAAAATCTAAACATCTGGTCAACCATGACATCTAACTCATCATGTCATCTCTCTCTCTCTAAGCTTCACTTAGGGTTAGGGTTAACATCATACTCAAAGGATGTGCTAGGTCTCTACTTTTAATGGAGGTCTCTACCTCCAAGACTAATTCTCTCTACTCATCCTCCAAACAAGGAGGTCTATCCTCAGGTCTCTCCTGAGGGCAAAGACAACTCGTGTCATACGACCTAAGCATGTATATATTCTTTAGTTTGCGCTTAAGCTATTAAGCTTATCTCCATGACATCTTATTTACATGCTTTTCATTAATTTAGTGGAGGATTCCTTAGACCTTATTAGCTTTACCCATACCTCAAGAGGGTGAGGAGAAGAGACGAAACCCTAATCCTTAAGGTCCTTAATAGAATTTGAGTTGAGAAGGGATGAACAAGATGAGAGAGTCCTAAAGGTATATTATTTCGAGTCATACCCTAAGACATCGGCCAGGCAGTCACACAATCCGAGAGTCCTCGTATTCCGACTAGCGGTGTGGAGGAAAATATTGCTAGCCCCCAGACATGATCCTTTTCTAGACACCTCAGTCTTTCAGACAATCCTCTAATAACTCCCTTGGTTTCTACATAATTTGTAAAATTTAATAATTATTAAAGATTAATTGAGGAACCTAGGCTCTGATACCAATTGTAACGACCCCACCTCCCGGTAACCCCCAATTAAGGGAGACCGAAGGGTCAGTGCCGTTATCCAATTAACATGATCAAAGGTTCGACCTAATCAATAACAATTATGAAATTCTACTAACTAACTGGAGTTTGGTATAAAATTAAAACTTTACTTACCTTTGAAAACCTTGTAAATCTATCTATCCTAGTATTGAATTATTCTATCTAATCCTCCTTGCACTTTATTTCTTTTTTCGCAATGTGTCACTTTACTGTTTGTTCTTTCGATTGTTGTTCCTAAAATGCTGACAAACAAAACGTCGGTCAGTATATCAAAATATACTGGTATGTGGGAACAACCAAAATCTTGCAATTATGGCTAACAATATAATAATCACAATCAAATTAATTAACAACCCAATTTACACTTTTCATTATGACATTCTCCACCGCTTTTGCCCTAACCCTAGCATTCCCACCTTAGGGTGCCCTTTGTCAATGACTTAAGGCCACCTTCTCAATCCCGAGCTTGGTGCCTGGGGGTCACCACTCATGGTGCCCACTAATCATGCAATATCATAGGCCACCTTCTTGGTGCCTGGGTTCACCACTAAAGGTGTCCATTGGTCTACCCATCTGGGCCTGACCTTTGGCATCATCCATCGGGGTGGCATGTAGGTGCGAGAATCCATACTTCTATTTTTTTTATCGCGATAATTATAGTGACTTTATGATTTGCAAGTATGAACATCCAACAGATAATTTGCATTCAATGCGATTAACCATCTGGAAAATCATCAGGAAACTAAGGCGGTTATTCGTAATTAACCACATACCTGTTAAGAAGATTGAATGCAGAAATAACCAATCAAGAATTCAAGCAAGTAGGCACAGGTTGGTCCTGAAAAGACATCCAATACTCTCTATCATGGATATGGTATACAAATCTAATAGACCTAATGTGCCCTAGGTTTACTAGCCCTTTTTAGGGTTTTGAGTATAAATAGGGTTTCACTTCCTTTTTATTACTTTTACCTTACTTTTATCAAATATCCATCAAACCCTAATTATCGTGTCTTATTTTTCATTAAGGTCCTTAATATCAGGTTTGGACCACGAAAACCCCAGTTATTCATCTATTCATCACAAACGATGTTAAGGTTATCTTTTAACAATATTTAATCTTATTTTCGGATTAACAACACTATTATCTATCAATTAAGTCCATTAAAGCTACTATTTTAATCCATGGCAAACTCATTATAAGCATTTATCATCAATTCATAGTTCATTATGATTGAATCCACATTTGAACTCCATATATCATTAATTCCATCTTGATTCATTCAAAAAAACCATGATTACTATATTAAGGGTATTTACCCATAATTAGGAGCTTAACCATCATTTAACACTTTCAATACCCAATAGGTTGCAATTACTCACTTTCATCAATTAAGTATCATGAACTTAACCCTAATTCTTCATTATCTTCAGTAAGGATTCTTTAATCCAACTTATGTTCAAGAATCATTATATTTCAGTTGTATACTAGAAATTTTCAAATTATAATCACTAAAATTCATGTTTTCCCAAATTAGGGTTTTTATCCCATTAAACCATGTACATGATCACAAAAACCCTAAAAGCAACATATTAATCACCCTTTTATGTTTTTACCTTTTCCTTTACTCTAAACAGGTTTATTTTGATCAAAAACCAAAATCAATATCCATCATGATTGCTTTTATCTCTTCCTAGGGTTTTCCATTATTTAATGCATTAAAACATGAAAAACCCTATACTTCTTGAAAAGAATTCACAAACAGGCTCTACTATCATTTTTATCATGTTCTATGCATTTTTCTGGTTAAAAAGCACTACCTACTTGCATTTTTCGGCCAAAGGATCTATTTTTAATGATTTATACAAGTTTCAACCTTTTTCTTGAATATAGGTCAGAGAGGCGACTAACCCTTTATTTTTCAAAAAAGTCTAGTTCGTTGGATCTGCGGTCGCCTTTGATCGAGCGTGATCGGACGAACTGCGTGACTTGCGCCCACTGAGGGTCTTCTAGCGCGCTGGACAAGATCGACCGTCGATCGCCCTCCTCCATCAATAGATAACCCCAATCCAACGGCATCTGCTGCTTGACCTCGCTCAATCTAGGGGAACACACTGCGGCGACACTACAGTTCGAAGCTCGTCGGAGCTTCTAGATCTCGTCAACCTGGGGCACCAGGGAACTAGGAAAGGGGCCGGTCAAGCTCGCGAGGGTCTGCTCGAGTTGAAGGGGGGTTCTATTTAAAGGATATAGGGATCTCTTTAGGGTTCCCAATCTCACCGCCGCCCCTAGCTCTTGGCCGATTTGGGCAAAGCTTCTAGAACGAACGAAACCACCCAAAACCTAGGTGGGTTGGGTGCGGAATCACCTCATGAAGCCAACCAACATCTTTCCATCTTTGCATATGGTCATATTTCTGAGGAAAAATCGAGGGAAAAGTCCCTCTGCTCTTGTGGAAGTTTCCTTCTCAGAATCGAGGAAGGAGACGCATAGCTGGCATCGGATCTTGATCCGATGGCTGCTGTCATCCCAAGAAATTTCCATTTAAATTGATAAATGTATGACATTTGTTATAATTACAACACTTTAGGGAAATTTGTAAAAGTCATAACTCCCAAACCGAGTGCCAAATTAATACCAAATTTTGTGGGAAAGTTTATAATAACTTTATCTACCTCTCTACAAAAATTGGGCTCATTATCTCAAGGAAAATGTGCCTTTTCTTTAGGTGCAAGATATCACTTAATTATATATATATATATATCACATATTTTCTCTTTCCCTTGCTATTAAATTATTATTCTGAGTTCCTTGATCCTCAAGGAACCTTAATGGCTCGAAATCCCATATTGGGGATATACCTTAGCCTCTTTCTTTATCTTTCATCCTTTTTCTCATTATCTTGCTTTTTCTTTATTAAAATATCTATTTTTGAAGATTTCTCTTTTATTTTCCTCATTTGTATTCCTTTTTATCGTTAGGAATCCTTGGGATACGAAATTCCACTGAGGATAACTCAATTATACCTCTTTTCACTTGTTTTCCACATTTTACCATTATTTTCAATTTTCTTTCTTAATAAAGAAATACTTAATTGACCTTTTCTTTTCTTATTGCATTTTCTTTGCAACTTTGGACTCTTTGGAATACAAGGAAACCACGTGACACGAAATCCACCTTTGGATTAAGTTCTTTTGCCTTCTAGAGGTTTCCACACCTTTCTTTCCTCAAAACTCAAATATTCATTTATTAATTGAATTTCTTTGTTAATGGGCCCAACAGCCAATAAAGCCCACAACACAAACATCAAGGCTATTGTAAACGAAATCCAATTATTCACAACAAATTTTATTATTTGTTCCAATATCTTTAATATGAGAAATTACATTTCTCACCAAAATTGGGGTTATAACAAAAAATTTGTAAAGTGAAGTCTATTGCTAGACTTGAGGCATGGGTGTATGGTGAGTAGACTTGTTTCTTAACAATACCAATTTCCTTGGCCCTACAATGACACCAAAAAGTTAACTAGCCTAAATCACACATCCAAAAGGAGCGGATGAGTAGTCAAACTCTTAAATTTATAACCCAACTCTCAGGTCCCCACAACTATTATACGGGGTCCTACGTAGTAATCAGGGTTGATCCATAGGGACAATAGTGGCTAGTGCTAAGAACATAAAGCATTGGCTCAATTAAACCAACCAAAAGGGTATATTAAGATGGTTTTTTTTACAGAATGATGTTTCTTCGACCAAGAAAAGCAACTAAAAGAAAGTAAGAAAGAAAAACCAGAGAACAAAAACAAGCAAAACATGTTGTAACAAATATTGATGGGAACTTGGATTGGATTTCACCTACTAAGATCTACCACTAACATGCAATACTCACATCCATTATATACCCTTAGAAAGATTACAAGAAATCATCATATATGTCTGTTCCCCTCTCTCTTGATCTTAAGATAGATCTAGATTATAAGGTTGCCTCTCTCTCAGAATGGAAAATAGAAAATCATAAATATAATCGTATGACTATTGGCTTAAGTAGTCGAACATTCTCATGCATTCATGAAACTACAAAACACTTAAATAAGATTAGTACTATTATTTAGAGGGACTAATAATCAAACATCACAAGACAATAGCTAATCATACAAGTGAAGCATTAAAATCAAGCATATGGAGATAATCTTTGCTAAGACAATATATTCAAATAGATGCAAGTATATACATGTTGGGAGAGTATGAGTGGATACTCTCAACCCAAGCTATGATTTTAGATGCTCATGTTCATGGACAACATTATGGATTTACAAGTGAATAGGAACATAAAGAACTATTGGAAAGAAGGGATGGAAGAATGAGGTGAGGAAGAATGATTCAAGTAGGGCAATCAAGGGGATACACCAACTGTCGCCACATGATGGCCACAACTGATGGTCAGGTTCATCTTCCAAGGCTTGATTAGGCAAAAATTAAGATATGCTCTATCTCCTCCTTTTGTCGAGGGAGTACTTCAAACAGGGTGCATGTGGATGGAAACAACAACAGACTTCGGTGGACCATTGTCTTCTTTGGCTACCAACCGATGGTGGCGGCGGATGGTGGGGAGCTTCTTCTTCAGCAGTGCTTTGACAACATTGGCATCAAATGATCCTTGGTATGTTTCTAGAGGTCTTCTATTTATAGGCACCATCATGGAGGTCCTTTAATTACACCCCAAGCATTTAGGATATCCTCCTAACGGTCTCATGTGACCATTTAGCTAGTTTCGCCATTGGTTGGCAGGTCACCCAGTAGATGTTGTCTCATAACTTTAGCTTATGACCTAAGGTGGCCATCAGTTAGTGAGGTCTTCATGACCATCACTTAATGAGGCTGGAGTATCCATCACCTGACGAGTCTACATGACTATTGATTGATGACTTTGCATGACCATCGAGTTACGCTACAAGCGCACCATCTATTAGTCAGGTATGTGCAACAATCACTTGATGAGGCAGGTGTAACCATCGCCTACTGAGTTTGGATGGCCACCGATTGATGAGTTTGCATATCCATCGACCGATGCTACAAACAAACCATCAGTTAATGAGGTATGCATGACCATCGCCTGACGAACGGTGGTGAACCCCGATGGTCGGGCAACTCTACCATAGAGTGTCAAATGATGGTGGTGCAAACTACCCATGGAGTCATTGGTTGTGACTGATGGTTGTCTGCTATTTTCTCCAAGGTGTCCATCAGTTGTGGAAACCAATGGAGGTCATGCTCCTTGATCATCTGCATGAATGTTGTTATTTTCTTCAAATGGGGGTAAAAGGAGTATTTATGTGTAATATTGTGAGAAGTGAGTAAGAATTCACATAAATAGAGAAAACTAAGAGGTAAGTTAAGACATATAATATCCATAAAATTGGATGTTGTCAAGTCCTTCCATCCTAAAAGTAAGCATCTTTCACTAAGGACCATCTCTCTACATAATACATAGTTTTGTGTGATTTTGATGTTATATTAAACAATGTTTATGCCACCAACATCCAAATATTGATACAAGAGGTACGAATATGATAAGAGTAAGGAGATCCCTAAATAATTCGATCTGATGGCAATATTCCTCCATAATTTGTTGGTGTCACCTACACTAATTGTCAGAGAGAAGACAATGAGTAGGGAAGGGATAGGATATGCACATGGATAACCAAGATGAACTTGATTTAAAAAACCATTAAATATTCCTCTATATATGTTACTGGAATTTGGTGATGTTAGAATGATTTCTTTTATGGTGGGTGTAAAGAAGTCTCAAATTTATAGCATAGAGAAGTCCCAGACTCTTTGATGATTTTTAATGCCACAACTCTTTCAGATAGATCTTCTATTGTGTGCCTTGAAGAATTATGTTGATCTGATTATAGATCCAGTCCAAAATTAGTTGGATTTTCTCCAACCCGTTTAATGTGGTATGGTCTAAATTCGAGGTTTGATTATGGATCTCCATGTACAAATACCCCCTAGTTAGGTTTTAGCATCATCCTATATTTTGTTTACGAGATGGAAGGGGTGTACTCCATGATGTACTCTGCCTCCTTTGAGAGTGCTCCTTTTTGTAATTTCTACTCTAAAATAGTCAAAATATCATATCCTCCCGTAGAGTAGATCTCTCTAACCGAACCATGTAAATATGTGTTCTTTGGTTGTGTGATTGTTTTCTTTATTCTCATCTTGTTATTCCACATAAAATCATTGTTTTCTCTCATTTGAAATCCTAGAATAATCTATTGTTGACAATACATACAAAGAAAAGTGGAAACTACAACTTCTACTGACAAGATGTACCCATTGATGTCTTTGGTTGTCTTGATAACAAGATCAAAACAATGGTACTCATATTACACAAATCCACTTCTTTGGTATGAAACACTAGAAAACCTGCATGATAATTTATTAATCACCTTACTACTCCATGGCTTTTGCAAAAGACACCAAAAACTACGTAACCACATTCAATATTGAGTTGGGGTTCACCAAGTACGTGGTCTATGAATGAATTGTGGATGGATCACTGATGTGCATATTTTATATCATCTGTTGGACTACATTTGGTTACATTTCCAAATCATTTTCATCCAATAATCACTCTTAATCATTGTATATTTTCCACGTTATTTTTATCTTTAATTTCTCTATGGTTTAGATTGTAGGTACCACATTTTGGCATAAAAATGGGGAGAAAATAACATCATATCATCCATCAACACATTCTCCAATCATGTAAACATTTAGAAAATCAATGTTGTTGAAACTATCAAAGACACCCCATGTCCAGAAAAAGACACCCCGTGTCTTAATAAAGACATGTCGTGTCCATAAAAAGACATGTTGTGTATATTTTCTAGAACTTGTCCAGAACTCCTAGACTGAAGCAACACACCATGTTGGCCATCCAACACGCCATGTCACATGTAGATTTCACCCAAATGCAGATTTATAGAGTAAAGACGCCAAAATGAGGTTAATCCAACCTAAAATCGAACCTTGTTGGATTTCCAAAAAAATTGCATAATTGGCGGAGTCAATCTTGAAGAAATTGAAGAAGACACGACGTGTGCTATTTCACACACGACATGTAAGTTCAAAGAAACTTTCGTCCCCAACTGTAGAGAAAAAGACATGATGTGTCTTCCAAAAGACACGACGTACCCACACGTTTAGAAGCCTCATTTTAAAAGTACTAGAAACTAACATGATATGTCTTTATTTAGACATGTCGTGTACTCTTTGCGGACAATAATTTCATCCAACATTTACAGTGAGAGACACGACATGTCATTGTCAATTTTTGTAGAATTTGAAAAGAACTACCCCTCATTTTAAAGATGAGACCAGCCATATGGGGTGGTTATCACTCGTCATTTCTGTCACCTTTTAACCATAAGAAGTTCCATAGCAAGAGGAGGGTGATTTTAGGGAGGAAGAAGAGGTTTCTTGGGAACGACCCTCCATTCTTCACCGTTTCTTCTTCAAATGGTGCAGTAGAGCTTCTCTTCTCATTTAAGCTTCTCGGGAGGGAATATTCTCTGAGTTGGAGCAGATTCAAGGGTGGAATTTAATCCTTCAGCTGGATTTCTACTCCTTTTGACTTCATCTTTGGTTCCTTTTACTCTTTCTTCTTTTTAGCTATGCATAAGTCTAAAATTAGTGTCCTGCACTTGTGTTTCTTCATCATGGATGAGTAGAACCTTTCTTTTTAGGCATGAGAGAGTAGCTCCCATACTATTACTCATGTGAATTCACAATTTATTTAGAATGTTCGTTAATTTGCTTCTTCAAGAATTTCTACGGTGATTTTCTACTTGTATGAGGGAGTAGGGAGTAGATCTCTTGGCAACAATCTTTTAACCACAAGAGTGGTTGGGGAATGTTGAGGACCTAAGGTTGCGTTCAAATCTGAACATAGCTACGGTAGTGTTATGTGAAGATGAGAACCATCCCATGTCACTAGGAGGTTCATGGTGATGGCAACCTTCCTTGAAAAATTAACCCGCATGTTAAATTTCATAGTTCTACATGAATGTAATGGTATAGAAGTGAAATCTTATGTCCAAGATATCCTAATCTGATCTAAATACTTTTTTAATTTAGTTATTGCTCTTAAATTTGCTAAGTTAGACAATCATAACCAAATCCAACTCTTGTAAAATGATCTAGATTGTTGAACATTAACACACTTGTGACAGACTATGCCTTGCTCCTCAGATGACCTTGACAATACTACATGCACCCGTATACTTACGGGGTAGTGTCTGAGTTTATAAATCTTAAAACTTGTGCACAAAACTAACAAGTTTTTTGTGCCATTGTCAAGGAGCATCGATATTTCTTTTAGAGTAGTAGGTGTTGATTAGTAAGTGAGACTAGATCACTCACCCCTTTTCATCATTCCACCATCACTTTCATTTTTTTTCATCATCATTGTCATATTTTTGTATCTTCCATTTTTAATACTTCACTCTCCTATTTTACTTACATGACTGTTAAATGCCTCAATAAAACCAGGAGTAGTGAATCTCAATCATATTTGGACAAAACAAGACATTCAACACATTCATCATCGCCACTTTCACATAAGCTTTAATTAAGAAGATAATCCAATGAGGGAAGACGATCGTCCCCTTGCGGACTTCATTTTTCCTTCTATTGAGAATGCCAATGGGGCTATTAATATCCCTCAAATAGAGGTGGATGAGTTCTCTATTAGCCTCATTCATATACAGATGCTACAACAGAACATATTTGGAGGGTCTCCTATGGAAGATCCCAATTTGCATATATATGAGTTTCTACATTACTTGAGCATTTTCAAAATTAAAGGTGTTCCTACTAATGTGATTCGCCTTATTCTTTTCTCATTCACCTTGAAAGTCAGAGCCACGATGTGCCTGTCTTGCTTGCCAAAGAATACTATTAACATTTGGGAGGAGCTTCTAAAGGTCTTATTCGCAAAGTGCATCCCATCAAGCAGAACAACATAGTTGAGGAACCAAATCATTAATTATTCTCAAATGCATGTGAAGATTCTATATGATGCATGGGAGAGATTCAAAGACCTCCCACTCCTTTTTCCTCATCATGGTCTCAACAATTAGCTTATCCTTCAAATCTTTTATAATGGTTTATTTTATAACACAAGGATGAGCATAGATGCTGCTGCGAATGGAGCTTTGAAGAAAAAATCCTACAAGGAAGCATATTCTATCATAGATGACATGGAAGTAAATAATTTCCAATGGAGCATTGAAACTAGCAAGTTGGCATACACTATGTTGGTAAGGTAGATTAAATTGCAACAATGTTGAACACCTTGTGCCAAAAGTCTGAAGACATAAATGTTGCATTCATTTTTCGAAGCAAGTGAAAATCTTGAATAGGCATCTTTGTAAACTATAGAAGATAGTGATTCTGTAGGAAACAACAACAACCACATTCAAAATCACTCTTGGAATCACTCCTGGAAAATTTTGTTTCGACTCAAATGAAGTAAAATTATGAGTTCAATCATCATAGGCTATTTATGAAGGATGCCATTCATCACATCTCTTCTAAGGTGGATGAAGTCTCCACTCATGTATAAAGGTTGGAATTTCAAATTTCTAAACAAGCACTTTCCAACAAAACATAAACTTCACCTTCCTTCCTTATTCAACAAGAGATGGGTTCCATAATAGCATACACGATATCTTTTGGGAGTGTTGTTGTTATCAAAGTACATCCTATTCCATCAAAGAAGACATCAAATGAAGTCATTTACATCAATGAAGATATTGAAACTGAAGCTCATAGGGAGAAATATGAACATGCTCCACGTGATGATTCTTCAAGCAAGACAAAATTCATTTTCCCACAATGCCTTAGCACATTTCTTGATGATGGGAAAATATTCCCAAATTAGATTATGATTATCTTGAGGAGGAGAATGCAGAAACCAACAATTTTGATGTTCAAAAGAATATTTTTGTTGCAAATTACAAGCATGGATCTTCGGACTGAATGAAATATATATTGATAAAGAGGCATACGTCTTTAGAACAAAAAATTCTAGTCTCAAACCAGAGAACAAGCTCGTACACCTTGACAACTCTGCCATGATGAGGTACCCAATTTCTATTCTCTTTGTTTTATTTCTATAGTGAGGACACTACAGATTTCAAGCTTAGAGGGAAGCAACCGACTAGAAACGTAGTTGTAGTTTCTTTTTACCACCTTTTTCTTTCTTCTTGTTTTTAGTTTCTCTTCCTCTAGTGGAAAATCCAGTATGATATGAGGCTTATCTTTTATAAGTAGTTTGGACTCCTTTGCTGAACTAAGTGTCCTCTCATTGGTAAGAAATATCTTTTGTAGAAATTGTAAAAGTCATGCATTTATCAAATGAAATTTAATGGACACTAACATTTGTCTAATATTAATTCTATACTTTTAACCTGAACATTCATATTTCATATTCTTAATTTCTTAACACATGTAATGGCTTCAATTTTGTGAGTAAATCTATTTTACAACATTATTTAGAAAACATGATGCCCTTGCCAAGTTGTTAGTGCATTTTCAACTACTCTTTCAAAAGAAAAAAAATACAAAACAAATGAATGGAACCTAGTTAATATTGCATTGTAGTTGATTATCCTATGTTTTGAAAAAAAAATTAAATTTATTTTTGCTAATTTCACCTTCTTACCCCATAAAAGATGGCTAAACAACCCACATATCATTCTAGCATAGTGTAAGTCTGATCTGGCCACAACAGTTAGATGGTATGTTATAAAAAGAGGGTAAAACACCCGAACTGGCACTCCATGTGTGTATAAGACTACATTATCAGCCGAATGTCGAAACCCATAATCCATTGTCATATGATTTTTGGGTAGATAAGGAGAGCACAACTAAAATTGTTCATATTAACTAAGATGCTTCCATTTAAATCCTTAATAATTGAGAGCTTTGGTTTCATATTCACTAATTGTTTGGCTTGGTCATCCAAATTCTACTTAGTGATGTTTAATTGATTGATTCATTTAATTGTGACCACCCCTTCTAAAGTAAAATCTCTTTCTTGGGTGTTTAAAGTGAATTGATAGCTATGAGTATAAACTTGCTAATCATGGTTGGTTTGGTCTTATACACAGCTTTCATTTCATTTGATCTATGCATGAACTTGACAATTGCTTCATCTGTGTTTCTATGCTCTTTTTTCTTGAGGACAAGTAATTATTTAAGCTTAGGTGGAGATTTGATGTGTGTATTTTATGTCATCTTTTGGACTACTTTTGGTTACATTTCCAAATCATTTTCACCCAATGATCACTCTTAATAATGTTAGATTTTCTACTTTATTGTTATCTTTACTTTCTCCATGATTTGGATTGAAGGTACCACGTTTTGGCATGAAAATGAGGAGAAAAATACATCATATCATCCATCAACACATTCCCCAATCATGTAAATTTTCAGAAAATCAATGTTTTCGAAACTATCAAAGATATCCCATGTCTAGAAAAAGATACCTCGTGTCTAGAAAAAGACACCCCGTGACTTAATAAAGACATGATGTGTCCATAAAAAGACACAACATGTCTTTTTCCAGAACTTATCCAGAACTCCCTAGACTACAACAACACGCCATGTTGGCCATCCAACATGCTGCATCACCTATAAATTTCACCTTTCAAAAGACATGGCATGTCCGTGTGTTTAAAAGTCTCATATCAAAAGTTTTGGAAACTTACAGGACGTGTCTTTATTTAGGCACGTCATGTACTCTTCAAGGACAACAGTTTCATCTGACAGTTACACTGAGAGACACGACGTGTCTTCCAAAAGACACGACGTGTCTTTGTTAGTTTCTATAGAATTTGAAAAGAATTGCTCCTCATTTTAAAGACGAGACTAGGCATATGGGGTGGTTATCACCCGTCATTTCAGACACTTTTCAATCAAAAGAAATTCCAGAGCAAGAGGAGGGCGATTTTGGGTAGGAAGAAGATGTTTTTTAGAAAAGAACATCCATTCTTCACCATTTCTTCTCCAAAAGTTACAAAAGAGCTTCTATTCTCATTCAAGCTTCTCAGGAGAGAAGATTGTCTGAGTTGGAACCGCCTCAAGAGTGGAATTCCGTCCTTCATCCGGAGTTCTACTCCTTTTGACTTCATCTTTGGTTCCTTTTACTCTTTCTTCTCTTTAGCTATGCAAAACTATGATATTAGTGTCCTACACTTTTGTTTCTTCATCATGGTCGAGTAGAACCTTTCTTTTTAGGCATGAGAGAGTATCTGCCATACTATTGTTCATGTGAACTCGGAATTTATATTGAATGTTAGTTAATTTTCTTTTCCAAGAATTTCTATGGTGATTTAACGCTTGTATGCTTGGATGACCATCAATTGTACATGTTTTATGCTTCTTTGTACTAATCGGGAGAATGTATGAGGGAGTAGGAAGTATATCTCTTGGCAACAATCTTTTGACCATAGGAGTAACTGGGGAATGTTGAGGACCCAAGGTTGCGTTCAGATCTCAACATACACACGGGACTGTTATGTGAAGATGAGAACCATCCCATGTCACCGGGAGGTGCATGGTGATGGCAACCTTCCTTGAAAATTAATTAACATGTTTCATTTTGTAGTTCTACATGAATGTAATGGTATGAAAGAGAAATATAATATCCAAGAGCTCCTAATCTGATCTAAGTCCTTTTTAATTTAGTTCTTGTTCTTTAATTTGCTAAGTTAGCCAATCATAACCAAATCCAACTCTTATAAAATGATCTATATCATTGAATGTTAACACACTTGCGACTAACCATATCTTGCTCCTTGGACGACCTCGATAATACTACACACACCCGTATACTTACAGGATAGTGTTCGAGTTTACAACCGTCCGATAAAGTTCCATTGTGCCCAGGCCACAATGAGCTTACTGTCAATTTTGAAGAGAAACATCTGGATTAAAAAGACAAAGACAATCTTCAGCTACCTCTCATTCCGCCCCAAGGATGTGGATGCCTTCAATCTCACCGTTTATCAGTCTTGCTTTACTGGTTTATCAAGAAGATGGAAAAAAACTTGTCTGCGAATTACGTTAGTAAGGTAGACCGAGGGGCCACTACCCACAAAAGGTAAGTGCGAGAAGAATTGATCATGGCGGCTGCCAAAGCATGGTCTTCATGTATAGATGGACTGGCCACCTCCCAAAAAAAGTAGCCGGAAGAAAAGACGAGCCCGACTGCCACACTGGGTTTTCATGAATAGGTGATAGAAACACCTAATTATTTTCCATGTTTCACGGGATGACTGAAACATGAGCGCGAAGGCCGCCATGGTGTTTATTGGAGAATCCTCGTCACTGAATGATTGTGGAAAGACAAAGGCAAGTGCATTGGATATATATAAGAGTTCTATTTTTATAGTTAATGTGAAGAACGAAGACGACAAAAACAAAATAGAATACAGATACTAGTTGTTATTTTATCGGTAATGTGAAGAATACAGATGGTAACAATAAAATAAAATGATGAGTGGGTTGTATGAATTTGGAGTTCATATCTTATCCGTATTATGGAGGACAAAAATGAGTATTGTCGTTTAGACTGGTAAATAGCATATTTAGCCGAGAATGGTCATTGGAACATTGAATCACACACCATGAAAATCAATCTAATATCTTACATATAATGTTGATTCAATGCACTTGATATATTTATGAACACTTTATTAGGTGGTTTTTTGCTTTTACCATGTCCATGTAGTATTATTTAAAATTTGAGTATCATACTTCTTTGGAAAAATAATGTTAAATCCTACCCCATCTTATTCAAACATAAAGTTTAACTGAAGAAGTTTGAGAAATTAGGTTCTAAGTTTGGGATTTTTTTTTAGTTTGACTAGTTTACACCGCAATGAGTAGAGCTTGGTAATTGGTTTCACAATATAATGTTTTTAGCTCTCCTATTATCCACAAGTACATATACATTGTTTACATGAATAACTTATCTATCAAAAAAGTATCATCAACTCTGCACACAACATTCTTAAATAGAACATGAAACAATTAGACATGTTAGAATCAAAAGTTAATGTATATTCATTATAAATATAGTTGATATCCCTTTGGCCCATAACCTTTTCTTACAATGCCATTGGTGTAATTGTTGACACCCCCATTTTGCTCATCCAATAGAAAATCTTGCTTAAATGCTTATCAATGTCAATGATGAATTTGATTACATTTTCCAAATTTTATCAACCTTTTCAACCACTTGTACCCAATTCGGGGTTTTCTGCAAAGAAAATATACTATGTGGATTTAAGTACAATTTACTCAATATTTCCTATTGTTTACAAGCCTTTTCCATAAATTTCCTTTATGAATTTTGTTGAATTAAATATTCTCCTTTTCCCACCGCTAAGTCAATTGTCTTTATCCACACAAAAATATAAACCTTTACGATAATAATAAATGATAATCCTGAAATAAAATCTTATCTCTCTCTTTCATTATTCTATTCAACTTATATTTAAAATCCTTGTTTTCCAAGATTTTCTACACAAAATTCTTGAAATATCCATAGATTGGGAAAAACTTTATCCATCTTGGGCCACTTGGCAATTAGAGCCATCTGTCGCGTTCCATGTGGCTGATTGCCTCGATCCACATGCCCTCATATGTGGATCATCATGGTGATCCACCACCTCTTCCAGAATCTTGTAGTTGGAAACCCCGAATCCTAACACCAACCTATGAATAAATACCCTTACCTATAGTATTCAAGGTCCCTCTCATCTCTCACTACTATAAAAATAACCTTTGGCATCGGTTTCCAAGAGACACCCAAGTGGGTGTCGCTAAAAGTCGACACCTTCAGCGTCGGTCTCCCAACCTACACCATAAATCTTTCCGCCACCAAAAACCTGCCAGCAAGTGGACTATCGACGTCGGTTCATAAAGAAAACTGACATGATAACCTTATTAAAAACATCGGTTATTAAGTAACAACCGACGCCATACCCTTTCCCGCCACAAAAAGGCGTCAGCAAGGGCATCATCAACGTTGACTTTATATAGGTAACCGACGTGGTATTCACAGCCACAATGACCGTGCTACCCAGCACGACCGTGGTACCTGGCTAGAATCTACTAATAACTGACACCATCGGCGTCAGTTTGTATACTAATAACCGACACCATATCCCCTGCCACCACAGCCGTGCTATCTAGCACGACCGTGGTATCTGGCCGCAATAGGCGTCGGGTTTACAGATAACTGACGCCAGAAGGGGATAAAGATGTTAGTTTTACACTAACAACCGACGCCTATGTGTTTTGCTGTCGATTTTACACAGATAACCGACGCCTATGCTCTGATTTTTTTTCTTATCAGTTTGCAGGTCTTTTGTATGGATGGTCAACAGGATGCAGAATCTGCAATACAGTTCTGAATTGTAGGTTTACAATATCCATTGATATCAGCCAACAACATGCCATAAACCTGTAAAATTATCAAGATAGACAATATTATATATTTATCATGTGATTCACACACATGTATAAGAACATTTAATTTATATTATTTTTCATCACACACATGTAGAAACCAATAATTCTATTTCAAATTTCCTCTATTTTCACGCACATTTAGCAACCTGCAGTTCCATTCATTTCATCTCTTTTCACATTCAGACACATGTAGAAACATTCATGTATTGATCATCTTCACATTCACACATATGGAAATTCATAAAAAGTCATTCACATTCACACAAAAATAATTATGAGAATAAAGTTTAGAAATATCATTATTTATTCATCATCGTCATTATTCCAATTATATTTAAAAATTCCCACTACTTGTAGGGCTTCTTCCCATTGTTCTCTTACATCATTTAACTCATCCATCGCATAGGGAGTATGTACATATAATAATTTTTCACATGTAGTGAACTCAGTTTTAAACACCTGCAAGGAGAATGATGTATATATATAATTAATAATATATAATAAGATTGATATATTTCATATTATCTAATGAGACTACATATAATACCTGATGTATGGTATCAATTTCCATTGTGGCATGTTCGATAATTATGCTCATAAATCACATCACATAGTATCCACATGCCCAAACATTGTCTTGTGTAGCACACTATAAATTGAAACACACAAAATATTCAAAAATACAAATAAGCACAGTTCACATAAATAATATATACATTAGAGTCGGGAAATTACTTTCACTGTCTGCCAAGTTAGTGGTTGGTTCTTTTTCTTGGGGATCTTTCCTCCAGCTTTAGCGTACTCTTGTAAATCCCTACATGTTAATGTAACACATTAAATTGTATAATTAAATAATAATGTAATAATAGATGTTAACGAATATAAAAATATGAAATATTTCTCACGGGAATAATGGTGTTTTAATTGCCTGTCCATATATATTCAATTCCTTCCCCGCAGGATCTAGATAATAGACAATTAATGTCTCGAGGACAATAATTAGTAACTCCCAATGCTTACCAATAGAGGTAAGAAAGTTATAAATTAATAACTCAAAAGTCACAATAAAAATGTGATTTTCTTAAGTCCAAATTATAAGCAAAGTAAACTCACCCGACATTGAATGGAGGTATTATCACTGTCTTCTTATTTTTACCAAAATATTTAAAAATATAACAGCAGTATGAAGTAACTGACCTAGGGTGTTTAACAACAAAACTAATCAAAGATGGAACCAAAAATCCCACATGGAGAAATGAAAAATATGTACATATCGTGTATAAGTGGCTGCAAAAAATGTATTACATATGCATTAATATATAAGAAACTAGATAACCATATATAAAATAAGTTATATGTATGTATAAACAAGATCTCACCATATCCACATCTCTATCATAGATGTATTTAGCCAATCGTAATGAAACAACTCCAAAATATCTTGTATAAATATCTTGTTATCGTATGATTGACCTGCATTAATACATATGAATTAATACATATGCAAAACTTGTATTACGTATGCATTAATATGTATGCAAAATATGTATAAATAGATTGTTATCGTATGAGACCTACAACTTTCTCCAGAATAGTAATATTTATAGGGCAATTTGGATCATGTTCGCCTATCCAATCTGCCATACCCCTACAATTAGGACCTAATGAGGTGTGTAGGTCCTTTGGAAGCCAACTTGGTACTTCAGGAGGTGGAGGTGGAGGCCAAGATGTTGCGGGTGTCTTCCTTTTGACATGTATATATAATTTCATATCAATTGACTCATATATACGTACACACTAACAAATTAATGTAATGTAAATTTAGCATACAATATTAGTATAGAAGACATCCGCTTTGGGCCACCATATCACTCTGCCTTCTGCCTCACTAAGCATTTCAGAATATAGGTGGGCATATGGCAATGTAAGATCCCTCCATTTGGGGACTACACTTATCGGGCTCACTCGAACCGCACCATCTGGTACTGGAGTCCCATGAAACATTTCCCCTAGAAGGGGTGGGTAAGCTGACACCTCTGCAACGACATATTCATAACTTTTTAGACGACATGGCTTCAACCCCTACACATTTACGTAAAGAATGTTATATGCATATATACACAAACTCCCAACCTCTACAAAGACTACCTACTATGTCATAAAAATACTAACACGGGATGTGCTACGTGGTGGGTCTACATGATTACTCCCAACCTCTACCGTAGGAGTAATAGAAGCGCGACACGTCACAAGTACCATCTGAGTGGCCGTCTGAGATGCATGCCACTTCACCATTGCTTCTTGGAATTTCCTCTCAATTAATTCATCTACCTATACATGGATAAAAGAAATGCTAGGTATCGATTATTAAATTCCCTTTCGAAATAACATTATAAAAAAAAGAATAGGTTACCTCAACTTGTGAAAGTCCCGCTTTTGGGACATGTTTGTGTTGGGATGGCCCAAAGAACGCTTTGATGCCCACACCAGTTCATGCACCCCTAACACGTCCATGATGCTCTGGGTTACCCAGAGCAACTGTAAATTCATCCCTTGTGCCCTCATGGATGAACTTTCCTTCCTTCCTCTACTCGTACAACTCGCGCTAATCACCATCAACAGAAATTGGTAAGTAAATATATAACAATAATCAATATGGATCGATTGCTCTAAGAGTTGAATTTTACCATTTTTTTAGTCACCTCAGTAGTTGCGGGCTTCGTTATATCTCCCTTCTTATTTTTCCTTCCCTCTATCCACATAGCATGGCGAGGTAGAGGTGTGGGACCAATAATAGAGGACTCCTGAGTAGCAGCAGACTGAGTAGTAGACTAAGCAGTATACTCAGCTTGTAGTCTTTGGCGAATGCCTGCATAGCCTCTTGGACCCATTGTGTGGTCATGCACATTCATTGCATACCTTACTCTTTGAGCATCACTGATAGCTTTTAGTAAGCACATTGATTTGGTTAGTAACACTAAAGGTTAATCTTGAATAGGTAAATTCATAAGAACGTATATTAATTAAATTGGAAGTGGCGCTTAATACCTTGAATTCATCCATTTTTCTTTGGGTAACAAACTCCACCCAGTCTTTGGGTTCCAAGTAGTTCCATTGATTAGGGGCTGCCTTCTTCCTAAATTTATTTTTTAAAGAGAATACAAACAAAAATTATTAGTGTAGAGTTAGTCAAAAAGTGATCAATGTCTAGAATTGGAAATCAATCAAGAACCTCTTCTCAACATCACGTATGTAATCTTGGGTGAGATTTGTCCTATAGTTCCTTAGAACCCTCCCACAGTGTTGCATCACACATTTATGATGCAAATTTTCATCCAGATCAAATATACTCTACAAAATAGAATTGCTATTAACTAGTATCCTAAAAATTAGTAATCTACAAAAATAGAATTGCAAATAATGATAACTCACGCATAGTTCCTTCCAGATTAAGTCTTTCTTCCCCTTAGGAATTCTTTGCTAGGATTCAAAAATAGGACTACAATGGCTGCGAGTAAGAACCCCAAGATATGAAATAAATGAGTTGCGGTTCACTCCAACTGGATTTCCTACATGATCGAAATCCACAGCCAGTTTATGTCCATTGCCTCTTTGTTGTAGTAACTGGTTCATCATTGTGATGCCCCTCACTTTCTCAATTTTTTTTTCTTCTCATCAAGTGCCCCAATTTCTTCAGGGAGTACATCACCAACCTAAAATTTGACAAAAAAACACACTTACATGATATAACCATAAATGTGAGGTAGGATATATTTTTAAAACTTACATTGTGAGGCGGCGCATTGATGTCCTCACCCTCACGATAATCATCAACACAATCATCATATGAATGCTCAACCATCTGAAAGTTCACATTCAGATTGTAAAGTTCACATTATAAAGTAATTCACATTGTAAAGTTCACATTCTACAATTCACATTCACATTGTAAAGTAATTCACATTCTAAAGTTCACATTCAGAAAAATAAAACATATAAAAAAATATAAACTTGCATGCCTCTAATATTGCGATCTTTTATCAATTAACAATTCTTCATTGTGATATCCGGACACATACAAGTCATCATTAGCTTCAATATTTGGTGGTGTTGGCAACCCAACTGAGAATGGACTGGATTCATCATACTTACCATAGTATTGTTCTTCATCTATATGATCTTCAATGAACTATCGTTTACCATGAAGAACAACCGACCATTTATCATTTGCAGGATCATCGATATAAAATACTTGTTTTTCCTGTGATGCCAATATGAATGGTTCACCCTTCTCACCAATCTTTTCAAAGTTCAATAATGTGAAACCCAATTTATCAACTATAACTCCTTTGGTGTTATCAACCCAATTATATTTGAAGAGCGGAATTCTAAAATTTACGTAGTCAAACTCCCATATGCCTCCAATGACACCGTAATATGACATTTTAGCTTCACGTGGACTCTTATCCTTTGCACTTGCAAAATACAATGAAGTCGCTTGAAGGGTGACCCCACTATTTTGGACGACACTGTTATCATCTTGACTCTTTGTATAATATGAGAATCCATTAATGCCAAACCCTTCATAAGACATAACATTCAATTTTGGTTTAATGGTGAGGCATTTGATAGTTTCAGTAAGATTATCTGGTGTTTGAGATAGTTGATGTAATACTTTATATTCAAACCATTTAATAAATGTCTTTTTATGCTCTCTAGCAACCCACATTGAACTGGCTCGAGGATATTGTCTCTTAATGAAATTTGTATGTTACTCGATATAAACACTCACTTCGTCAATGTTGTGTAAAATATACAAGTGACCTTGTTCCAACTACTCATGGTTGATTACTTTCATCTGTGATCCCAAAATTACTTTGCCAAAATGATCCTCAATATTCTTGTCATTAACAGGAGCATCATTAGCACTCAGAAAGTCATTGGAAAAATCCATAACCTCTCTCGCCACATAACCCTCAATAATACTCCCTTCAGGCCGATAATGGTTTTGAACATCACCTTTAAAACACTCATGTATCGTTCAAAGGGATACATCCAATGTAAGAAAATTGGTCCCAACATTTTCACTTCCCTAGTCAAGTGGACAACAAGATGTACCATGATATCAAAGAACAAAGGAGGAAAATACATCTCAAGACGACATAGGGTAACAACCACTTATCTTTGCAATTTATCGAGTGTATCAGGGTCAATAACTTTGCTGTACAGGCTGTTGTAAAAGAAATAAAGTCTGGTGATTGCAAACCTTAATGCTTCAGAAATATATATCGAATTGCACAGGCAATATATGTTGCATTAGAGTGTGACAATCATGAGATTTAAGACCTATCAACTTCAGATCTTTTATCGATACCAATCTACGGATGTTGGATGAGTAACCCTGTGGCACCTTACCATTTACCAAACATTCACAAAAAGCTCTCTTCTCCTTTCTAGACAACTTGTAACAAGCAGGACGTAAGTGTGTTCTTCGATCGCTACTAACTACTTCTGTTAATTATGTCCTTATTCCCATTTCACGTAGGTCCATTCTGGATGTTATCCCATCTTTAGTGTTACCTGCTATATTCAACAGAGTACCGATGATGCTATCTCAGATATTTTTCTCAACGTGCATGAAACTGATACAATGCCTGACTGCCAAAGAACTCCAATAAGGAAGATCTCAAAATATTGATTTCTTCTTAAATAAAGATTTGTCACTCCGTGTGGCCATCGTACATTGTGATCTCTTACCAAATGCATTGGCAATGTCTTTTACTCTTTCAAAAACATCCTCCCCTGGTATAGGTTTAGGTGCACTTCATTCCTCATTCCGTCCATTGAATGCTTTGCGCAACCTACGATACAGATGAAATTTTGGAAGAAACCTTCGATGACCAAGATATATAGTCTTGTCGTCATGTTTTAGTCGTATTGAATCAGTGTTCTCTTCACATATAGGACACACTTTAGATCCTTTGACACTATATCCAGACAAATTCCCATATGCTGGAAAGTCATTCACAGTGTAAAACAACATAGTGTGCAAATGAAATGTCTCTCTTCGTGAAGCATCATAGGTCATCACACCTTCACCCCAAAGTTTCTTGAAGTCATCAATCTGAGGTTCAAGATAAACGTCGATAGCATTTCCAGGTTGTTTAGGGCCCGATATCAACAACAACAACATAACATACTTATTTTTCATACACAACCAGGGAGGAAGATTGTATATAACAAGCATAACTGGCCAAGTTCTATGTTGGCTGCTCAATGTCCCGTACGGATTCATCCCATATGTACAAAGCCCAAGTCTTAGATTCCTGACTTCTTCACCGAATTCAGGGTACAATAAATCAATCTTCTTCCACTGTGGGGAATCAGACGCATGTCGTAGGATCCCGTGATTATTTTTCTTAACATATGCATGCCACCTCAAATTCTTCACATCTATTAGATTGGCAAACAAGCATTGAAACTTTGGTATTATAGGTAGATACCACATCACCTTGGCAGGAGAACCAGTTTTGGACTCCCCTGAAGTCATTCGTTTATACCTTGACGCACCACATTTGGGACAATATTTCAAATCCACATAGTCCTTTTGAAATAATACACAATCATTCGGGCATGCATGTATCTTCTTGGCCTCCATTCCCATTGGGCACAACAATTTCTTTAACCGGTATGTTGAGATTGGCAGCTTGTTTTCTTCAGGAAGAATTTCTTTCAACAAAGACAACAATGATGTGAAGCTTTTATCGCTCCATCTATTGTTAGCTTTCAACTTATACAATCTCAAAACAATGCTAAGCTTCGTCAACTTACAACCTATGTATAACGATATCTCAACATCATGCACAATGTTTCTAAACATGGGAGGTGGATCGGAGTGCTCTACCCCACAACTATGCAACATCACATCAACGATGTCAACTGGAACTGGTTCGTTCACATCTACGTCATCAGAGGTAATTTCTTCTTCCACACAAGCACTGCTATCGACATCCAGTGATTTCAGGTTTGAAATCTCTCCATGCCAGTGACATTCTGTATAGCCTTGTATAATCCCGTTGCACATGACATGACTTTTGATTTTGTCACCAATGCTGACTTTCAAGTTGTTACCATAGTGCCTACATGGACAGTAGAACCTATCTCTAGGTTGTTTCCAATGCTCCTCGGAAAATCTAATAAACTGATCAAGACCAAAAATAAACTCTGGGGTGTAGCGATTTGGAATGGACATCCATGATCTATCCATTCTATGATCAAAGAGAAAACAAGTATATATTAGAACAATATTAGGGTCTAGGGTTAACAAATTAGAGTTTATGGTTAAAACATTAGGGTTTAAGGTCTTATATGTAATTAATGGTTAAAACATCCTAAGTGAGATTAGGTGTTCAAGAACAGTCCCAAATCAGGGACTACCCAAGATTTACTCCGAATGAGTAAATCTTGGACGGGTTTCTAGTCCAAAAAATGCATGTGTTGTCATTCTTATATATAATAAATGTGTACCGCCTATCCCATTCGTGAACACCTAATCTCACTAGTAAGTGTATAATGTGTATTGGGTTTTCAAGAAAATTTTGACAACATTTCCTTGTTGTTCTCCAAGTACATATGTACTTAATGAACAAATGGGGAAATGCTGCCGAAATTTTCTTGAAAACCCAATACACATTATACACTTACATCCTAAGTGAGATTAGGTGTTCAAGAACAGTCCCAAACTGGGGACTATCCAAGATTTACTCCTAATGAGTAAATCTTGGATGGGTTTCTAGGCTAATGAGTAAAAGAGCATAGATATAAGATTTCACCCCCACTACATGTATTTGCTCACTTACATTGCATCACTCACAATTAGAGAATTATTAAATAATAAATCAAGAATTCAATAGTTTCAAACATACAATAATTCACAATTAGAGTGACAAGATTCACTTTTTACAAACATACATGGCATAATTCAGGCACAATAGTAGGTGTGGTCATTGACCCGATTCAACATGATAAGAAAAATTTTAGAAGAGTAATAATATTTCCCAATTGAGAGTATATGAATTGTCTAATAATTGGAATAAGAGCAAGTATTGTAAAAATTTCCTCATTATGGGAAAAATTAGTCATAATAATGCCCAATTATAATAATAGAGAGGAGTACATACCTCCTATCTTGTTTAAATGAAACAAAATATCATCTAAGTCTGAGCAAAAATTAATATCTCAAAGATTAATATCACCTATGCATGAGATTATGTTGTAGTTAATATTATGTCTTCTATAGTCATTTAATCTAAAAGAACACTCGCTTTAAAAGATCCTACTATTTCGATGAGCACACTCATATACATATATGATCTACTGCGGTTTAAGGATTCACTTAATACATGTATTTTCTCACTTACATTGCATCACTCACAATTTGGATATTAGATCAAGGGTCAAACACATTCTAGATATTGTTAGAGTATGTAAATCACAAGGACAAAGTTCCCCATTGATTTTGATTCTCGTCGCTGGCTGCACCTCTCTAGGTTGGGATTTTGATTCTCAACAGGCGGTGATCTGAAATCAACATCATGTTGTCCTAAACTCATATATTTCCCTATCTCCTTCATTCCTCTCACACCCTACCACCGTCAACATCACAATAAGATGAAACAATAGCAACAATAGTGACAAAGGCAGCTACCTCAACCACAAATCACCTAGATACTCCCTCAATGGGAGAGGTTATCAAGTCATCTCACCACCATGCTCCTAGGTGTGGGCAACAATGGAAGAGTCCACAAACTCTTCCAGCCGCCTGACCTTCCTTCCTTCACCTACTCCTCGATGAGGGACTCTGCAAGTTGTTCTAGTTCCTCTAGTGTAGTGAGAAGAGGAGGAAGAAGAGAAGGAAGAGGGTACCTCGAGCGGCGAAGGCAACAAACAAGTGCGAGCAACGAGCAGGTGTGAGCAGTGAGCAAGTGAGCTCCAGAGAGAATTGAGGCAGAGGAGAATGGCGGTAGGGCAGGCACAACGGTGCAGGATAACGACGGTGCAGCGACGACAGGGCAGGCGCAACGATGGAGGAGAGAACAATGGCAGACAGAAATTTCCAGAGACCTAATGGGTGGAGAGTAATCAATTAACAATGAAACAGAGAAAGGGGAAGAGTCTGGCTCGCACAGGTTAAGTTAACAATAGGTGCCGGTTATTGAAAAAAATGACGCTTAAAATAACATGCATCGGTTACCACCAAAAAAATGACACCTATGTTCAATGATAGTCGTTGGTTCCAACTGGAAAAACCGACGTCTATCTCATTATGTTGACAAAAAAAATGTTCTCGATTAATGACCATTATCGTCAGTTTCCGTAGAAGAACCAACGTCAAACGGGGGTGAAAATTTTCACGGGGACAGCGCGTGAAAACACATCGACATCGGTTATTGTAAGTAAAACGACGACAAAAATGTGCCCAATTTTTGTCTCACGAAAAACCTTTAGTCGTCGATTTGTTAGTTAATAACTGACTTCGTATGTTAAATTTTAGAGGTAATGTTTTTCCACTGGAAAATTTGGATTTGGCGGTCAATTTTAGGCGTTGGTTGCTTATTAAGGAATTGACACTAATTTAAAAGTGATACCCATGTTTGGTCACTCTTCACAGATAGATGTTGGTTTTTATATTTAACCGACACTGTAGGGTTTAGGCGTCGGTTTCTTGTATACAACCGACACCTGTAAATGTGACGTTATAAGCCATTTCTGTAGTAGTGTCTTCTGAAGCTAGAGAAACCACTACCTTTCCCTTATAGTTTCTGCATGTGATCAAATGATCCTTTATCTAAAACCAACAGCTCTGTTAACGCCACTATGTTGTACAAAAAAAGCTTCTTCTTTTTCTGTTATATCATTATCAGTAACTACTATTTTCTCTGAATCGTTTGAAACTATTCATATTTGCATGCTCTTTCTTAAAGATCTGATCTTGCTCTACTAAATCTTTCTTTCTTGCCTCTTGCTCTCTTCCTACACATTGGTCCTACCCACCATTGACGTGTCTCTTTTGTAAGTGGTCCTATGGAAACTAATACCACAACAAACCTAATAAACTAGGGCCTTTAGGGCTATGTTGGGAAGCCACATCCGTCTCTAGCCCCAATGGTCCATTGACATAAAACTTGATTTTTTTATCATTTTCCCACCATTTTATTTATCAAAAACCTCAAGCACCACTATTTTTATCCGAAATGACTAAAAAGGTTTCAATATTATTATCAGGTGAGATAAGGGTGCAAACACTTTGCAACTAGTAACAAGATCACTGAGTTTGATCTCTAAAATAATGATACCTTTCCTATCTATCCTTGGGTAGAGTTAAAATCATGTTTTTATGTGTTTTCCCACTGATTAAACGACTAACTTCATTCTTTCCTTGTTTTACATATAAAATTGAGTGGCAGAGTATCAATTTACCATTTTGTTTCTTCCTTTTTTGGTTTTGCTAACATAAAATCAATTGAAATTTTCAAGCAGGGTACAATGTGTGGAGACTCTACTGGGGAGTAGTCATACGATCCAAGTTATGTTATTCTTTTCATTGTCTCATGTTTTTCTGATCGATCAAAATTTTTATTTTTTTCATTCATTTTTATTTTTTTTCTTTTTTTTTTCAAAATCCAATTTGTTTTTCTAATTTTTTTTCATTACAAGTCAGAGCATTCCACAAATAAAGTAAAATTCCAAAAAAGAATCATTTTTTACCCTAAATAATTGTGTCAGAACACTCCTGCCAGCAAAAAGAAAGTTTTTTTCTTTATCACTGCATTTTGTTTTTCTAGATCTCAATAAAGATTGAAGAAACATTTTTTCCTCCAGAAAAAAAAATTCTTTAGTTTTTTGCGTTGCTTGAATTTTTGCTGGTAGGACAACTGCCATATTTTTTATCAATCACCGTTTTAGGAGTAGTCTGCACTTATCTTTTAAGGGTAGCCTTTGGTTCCCTCCTTTCTTCTTTTCTTTCCTAATTTCTATTTTATTTATTTATTTGGAAAAACATAATAAGGAAAGATGTAAAAGTATGAGAGAGGTATTCAGGATAAGCAAGATCTTTTATTTCTTAATAATTTCATGTTTCTTTCTTGTGTGCCTATTATTTATATTTTATTCTTCATTATTATGGGATTGCATCAGAAGATATCAAAATGTTACACTAGCATAGTGCACACCTACAAACCCATGCATCATGAATGGGTTCCAACACTCACGTTGGATCGTTGAAACTGGCGTGGGGGTGTCAGTAAAGCTAGTAGTGAAACATTAAGCATGACATCCAAAGGCTTCCAAAACACCCCCTCTCCTAGCACCCATGACTGATTACGACCTCCATAGTCACAAGTTGTATTGAGAGAAGTACAGATATCAGAAGAACCCTAGTTACCCCATGTTGACCATCACGCCATAATGAAGATAATGACCAACCCCTCCTATACAAATCATGCCTAAGTTAGGATGTAATATCACATCTAAACTGATGGGCTAAAAAGGGGGACTTTATCTTCTACATATGCATCTTTTGGTTGCTTGTTTTACAGCTTTCAAGATTGTTTCATACTTTGCTAATCCTAAGATTGCTGAAACGTATGCTTTAAGCTTGTAATCATAATCCATAGATTGTTTGTCGTTTGCTAAATCCTCATGTTTAAACAATCTTATCAAAACAACAATCTCACATCAAAAATCTTATCAAAACAAGAATCTCATGATCTCACATTATCTCAAACAATCTCAAACTAAGAATCTCTATTGATCTAAAAGGATCTTAAATCATTTTCTACGATCTTAATTGCAACAATCTTTGATCCCTGATCTTTCCAAACTCTAAAAATTTTCAATGACCTCTCTCATTTAACAATCATCATTGCAAAATATTTCCAAAAAGGACTTTCTTTCCTTTAAAGTAAGAGAATAACTTTGTAAAAAAATCAAAAATCTTTCCAAAACACAAAAAAAAAATCTTTATTATTTAAAAAAAATGAAGAAAACTCTTTTGAAAAAGTGAAAAAATATTCCTAATTTTTTTTCATAACAAAAAAGAAAAGTCTTTAAAAAAAAACCTCTCCAGAGGAAAAGATCTTTTCAAAAAAAATGGAAAAATCTTTTCAATACAAAATTGGAAATATCTTTTAAAAAAGAGAGAATAAATCTTCTTGAAAAAGAACAATCTTTTAGAACAAATATTTTCTAGGAAAAATAATGTTTTCATAAAAAATCCTTTTAATAGAACAATTTTTTCTTAAAAAGAACAATCTTAAATCTTTTCAAGAAAAATAAACAATGGTTGAATCACCTTTCAAAATCTTAAAAGAATTGTGAAAGGAGAATATTATCAAAACTCAACAAAGTTGAAAAATGCTTTCAAGACTCAACAAAATGGAACCGTGTTTCTAAACTCAACAAAGTTGACCATCTTTCAAAAAATTTGGAAAATGTTCTCCAGACGCAATCAAAAGAAAGTAAAATAATTTTAAGCTAAGACAAATTTTTCAAAAGCCTTATTACTTTCTCTATACCAAATGACTACCTAATTGTGGTCTCTTCTAATGAGCAAACACTCATTATTGAAACCTTTAACATGTGTACAAAGAATTCCTAGATGTAATTCAAGTACTCTAAATGATATTCAATCTTCATCTACAATCATACATGATCCAAGGAGAAAATTTTAAAATTTTCAACCTTGCAGCAAAAGTCTATCGAGTTTTACCTATAGGCTATGCGATCTCACAATCATATCACATCTAGATTTGATTGATTTGCTCTAGATCTGAGCTACTTGTGCCCATGTTTACTTAAGAAACATACCTCCTTAAAGGTATCTAACTCAACTTGATCCTTCCAAATAGAGCTTCACAATTACGTTGGAAGGCTACTCAATGATAAATCTTGGATTTAACTCCCAAATCTTGACCAAAATATTGACTCCTTCCCCGAGCATCCAATTCAATTTGATCCAAAGGATATTCTAGCTTGATTGAGATGTAACCCAGTAGCATGTTGTTTTCCCATCTTTGCCTAGAGTACACCACACTCGCGGACCATGACCATAAACTGAGTCATCACCACAAATCCACCTTCATATCTATATGGTCCAGACCACGGCCTTAAATTTTTCCGTCACTTGGTTTTTATGCTCATATCATTGATGGTCCTGAACCATGACCTTAAACTATGCCATCGCCTGGCTTTCACACTCATATCATTAATAGTCCCTGACCATGACCTTAAATTGGGCCATCACCTCACTTTCACACTGACATCTATATGGTCCCCAACTATGACCTAAAACTAAGACATCACCCTACTTTCATGCTCATATCGATATGGTCCCGGACCATGACCTAAACATGGACCAACACCCCCTTTACCTTATGAGTACATATCTCATAAACTTTCCCCTAATGAGAGAGAAATATCACACACTTATCTCTAGACATAGTCTATGGAACCCAAGAGGGTCACCTTGTCCCTAGATATCCCCTTTTCCTTGTGAGTGTTTCTCTCATAAGATCCACCCTAAGGAGAGAGGAATCTCATAGAACTATATCTAGTCATGCTCTCTGGCCCCTAAGATGGTTACCTTGTCCCTTGATATGCCATTTTCTTGTGAGTGTTTCTTTCCTAAAATTTCCCCTATGGATAGAGGAATCTCATGCACCCATATCCATAACAATTTCTGGCCCCGTAAGGGTCACCTTATCCCTGGATACCCAATTCTTTTTGAGTATCTCTCGTAGAATGTCCCATGAGAAGAGAGAAACATTATAAATGATCTCCAACCACAGTATCTGGCCCCGAGTGAGTCACCTTATCCTTGGACGTAATCCTAAATTCACCCTCTACAACCAACAAACATGATTATAACAATGCTACTAAACATATCTCTAGACAAGACTGGATAAATCCTTCCATTTCACCCATCTAAGGGCATGTTCCTCTCCTCATACCATTGGATCTAAAAATTGCAGGTGATATTGTTGGTATGTATGCCCTGAGAGCCAATCATGGGTTGATTGGTGGGATACATTAAGATTGATTCAATAAACATCAAAGGCAAGCTTCCAATTCTTTCTAGTTCAGTCATATGAGATAGTGATAGAACAGATTGAATGTCTAGAGAATGACAATACTCAATGACGTATGCTTTCAGGTTCAGGACCTGAACGATGAGATCATACATATGCTAAGAGTTTGTACATTCTTATTATGTCCCTAGTCGGATGCCATTATGGAAGGTAGATAGACAACAATGACACACAAGACTAGATTGTGGTGTTGGTTGATGACAGAATCTCATTAGTCATGATATAGAGATATCAAATCAAACACATAGGTACTTTTTAGAGAACAAGTGTACCAGACAGACCCACCGTGAGTTTGACACATGGAACCATGACATGGTAGTCACAGTCAGTACTCACAGTGATGGTGGTGAGTGTGATTCTTTGACATGAAATCACTACACTCCACATATGTCGTTGGGCACACTTTGACATCATCAAACGCAGTCCTGAAACATGGATTGTTATAAAGGTGATGATTGGGTGGCTTTGACACATGGGACTTTTGAGGGGTGAGTGATAGATATGGGATTTGTCCCTCCTGAGGGAGTTTGATATCCATGGCCACTTGATGAGTAGGATTGAGAAAGGTGTGCACGCATGTGTGAATCAGTATGTGATATTGATGTCATACATATCTCTTCCAATCTACTCTGAGATCAAGAAAGTGAATGAACATTGACAGGATGACTGTTCCATGCCTCGAGTTCATTTGGGACATCAGTGACAAAGGAATTATACATTCACAGTAACAACATTCACGGATTGTAGGATTGAAAGTTGTTCTCCAACTTTCTATTTCACTTGGGTAGCACTGATGTGTGACTAGGCACCGCTCTTTGCTTGTGAAGTCATAAGCGTTATGGACTTTCACTGCCAACGTGAAATGGACCTGCAGGGTCACACAAATAGGATTTAACCTGGAAGAGGAGTTTTGTCCACAAACAATGTTTAGATTGATTACTAAAGGAGTTTAGTAGTTCAATTAAACACTCAATTAATTGATAGCTCAATTTCATAATGTTCAAGGTATTGGACACATTGATTGGAGTATCAGATTGATTGAAACTATAATTGACTGATTCTGCACAATCTGCACTCCCAACCGATCGGCTCATGTGATGAACCGATCGGCTCAGCTTGGTGAACCGATCGGCTCAGGTGGTGAGTCGATCGACTCATGGATAGGGTGAAACGATTGCTTCAAGTGTTGAAACGATCAGTTCAACTGATGCAACTGAGCAAGTTGGGAAAGTCAGGTTGGTGAGAAATTTCCTTTCATGTCACTTGCCCAATTTGATTGGAACAAGGAATGATATTTGATACCAATTAGAAACAAAAGAAGAAAAGTCAATCGGGAACTGATCAGGACCACAAACCTACCGGTTCAGAAGTGAACTGATCATTTCATGGGTCCCAACCGATCAGTTGAGGTGTCAACCGACCGGCTCAGATCCCCAACCGACCGTTTCAGTAATGAAACTATCGGTTCAGGTTACACAATTGGTTGTTTTTGTGGAAAATCTCGAACCCTTCTGCTCCTTCTTTAGTCCCACATTGCCCGGGATGGAGAACCCTGTCCCATGACCCTCCTATATATATAGGGGTATTGGGGGCTTCTCAAAGAACAACTCAGTGCAACCAATTGCTCTATAAAGTTATCGTTCTCTTTGGTTTTGGTAACCGAGAGAGCCCGAGCAAGTGCTACCCGATAAGGGAGGCACAGTAAGGGAAAGACAACTATAGAAAGCGACTGGTGGCAGGAGAGTGTGTCGGTGACTAGTACGCCGATAGGAGGGTGCGACTTTTTCCAATTCCTTGTCGGGCAAGGACATTGGAGTTCTAGGTGGTCTGTGTGGACTACTTCAGAGGAGGGAGATTTCTTCCGCTCGGAGGACAGTCGTCAATCCCGACAGTCCCGGTGAGACCAGGAGTCATCAGTCTCAATGCGACCAAGAGCTGCATAGACACCGCCCAAGACCGGAGGTGAAGACCGCGCAAGCCGCGAGGTATTGTCGCCGAGCAAGCCTTGGGACAAGGTATGATTCTACAAACCATCCTTTCCTATTGTATAGACGTTGACACGTTTCCTTGTTTTGGGTTTGGACAGGAGAAATTTTTTTTTTGTTTCCGCTGCCTTCTCTGCCTCCCCTAAAACCCAACAGATACATGAAAAATTCCTTTTCCATGCAAAGGGTGAACTTCCAAATTTTGCATGATCTGTGTCCCCTTCTCCATGCAAGGGACAGGTTACCTTTTTCTATCATGATTTTTGAAACCCTCTTTTGTGCAAGGGGCAATTTTTGTTGAGTCCTCCCAGAAATGTTAAGGGTACAAAAAACACATGCCATATGTTGAATCCTCTTACCTAAGACAAGGGTTTGTTTCTATATGACCTTGTTTCTTCCCTTTTAAATTTCTTGCTACACAAGGGAAAAACATGTTGTAGGTCTCCCAAACATGACAACCAATTATTCCACCTTCAGCACAAAGAAGGACATCACAAAAGTCTCAGGCAACTAAAACATATTGACAATTTTGGAAATAAATTACTCAGATTCCAAGGACCAACAAATAGTGCAACACTAGTGAGGTGATGAGACACTAGTTGAAGACTCTCATGATAAACTAAAGACTCAGAGTGAGATAGGATCCATTTGACAGTGATGACGGGTTGATGAACCACCAGAAACAGAGCCATTTAAGTTCAATTGAAAGCATACAATCAAAGCTAACATGGGTCAGCCAAAGCCATGGACACAAGGGTTCCCCTTTGTAGGTCATGCACGTCTGTCATCACCGTTAAGCCTGTAGGGTGAACAACTACACCATCGTGTATGACTCCCACGAAGGGTATACCAATGTAATAATGTTTCATCTAAGCATCTATAGTAGGAGACATATATGACACTCCCAACCACTCCATAGAATAGACAACCATTTAGAAGAATCTAATGAATAATCATAAGTCCTTGTTTATCAAGGCAAAAAGCCAAAATCTAAATAAGGTAAGAATACTATAGTTATAGACGTAAAGAAGAAGCCTTCTGCAGTCAATCCAATAGTGTGACCTTAACTACCACCTTGGAACTATCCTCTAGTCCCAGGACCATACATGTTTCCACCTCAACCATACCTACTTGCAGCATTCACAACTGTAGTTTGCTTAGAGATCTTAAATGTTGTTGATCACAATGAGAGAAATTCTATATATTCCGGGAAATCTAGAGGTCAAGATAAAAAAAATTGACACCTTCATAGGTCACCAACATAAAATCACAAGATTGACCAAATCATGATGAAGGGGATATAAAGTTTCCAAACCAACTATTAATCCCACTATTTTCAAAGCGGAGACTCTAATGTAGAAATCAAAGAGAAATTTCACATGCATAGGGGCCTCCCTCAGTAGCATTCTTCCATTGATCGAGCACTAGGTGAAGTTTCCTTCCATAAGAAGCCTCATAGTCCTTTGTTAAAGAACTATTATACCAAAGTTCAATGTGACTATAATCGTATCCTAGGTCAAAAAATAGATGTATGCATAACCATCACAACAATGATCAAAACCTAATCGATGCACGTTTGGTCCATGTCAATGCCCTAACCAGAATCACTCCATATCTTGTCCCTGAAGAGCCAGTTGAAAGCACAAAATTGATTGAATCCCTGCTCAAGCTAGAGCACACCAGGAACTTACCCACAGATGTAGTCGCAATGTTGATTGAGCACCCACTCGATCCAAATCTCTACTAAAGAGAACCAAGACACATAACTCACGAGTCCCAAAGTGATCAAGGATCATGAAGGATCTGACCATTTTTGCTTTTAAAAATCATCAAAATAAATAAAAATAAAAAATCTTCAAAATAAAAAGAAACTCAATATGTCAAAAAAGTCAAAATGAAAAAATCACCAAAATCCAAAATTCACTTATTGTACTTAAGTGTTTGGACACCTTCCCCCATGCACCCTAAAGAGGAAAGGTCAAAGTAGAATGATAGGGCCTAGGACAAAAGGAGCATGATTGTTATCTCAAGGCCTCAAAGGTTTGCAAACCTAATCTGACCCATAAAAATCATTCAATCAATAGAACCATCTAAAGCTACAATTGTAGGTTGATAACACATTTCAAAATTAACAAGTGTCATCGTGTAGGTCTTCTTGATTCTAAGAACCCAGAGGGAGTTAGAACAGACCCACAAAGTTAGGACATTCTAAAATAAAATTTTAGGGGCCATTCCCAACCTAAAACTTAATGTTTGAAGATGACATCGACCCATCTCATGATGTCTGATAAAGATAGGTGGGCTAAATGATAAAGAAATTTGGACCCCTTTTGGCATTGTTCATGTCTCACCATTTTCCCTGACAATCTAGAAACTCTCAGCTATCCACAATTTAAGTTCCCATCCTAAGGCTCCGAGCATCAATGTCCACAACGTCAAAGAATTAACCGAGCATACATAAACCATGAAGCCCAAAGGTCACCTGAACTCGAAAATATGATCGTGGTGAATTTATTACTAAGAAGGGAATCTAGGGGTAGTGGTGTCTAAAAATCCAATCCTAAGGTTCTAAGCATCAATGCACATGGACTTATATGCAAAATGATCAAATACAAAAAACAAAGACCATAGGAAACCCAACAATGTGGATACATACTTGCCACACACTACATACACCAAGAAGTTTTGAGAATAGAGCCCATAGGGTTGTCTATGACACCTGGTGCATTAACTAAATTGGATAAGGAATTACTACTCCAATACTCACTACATGGGACAACTTGATTCGTACAAGCATGAAATAAAGAGACAGTGGAGCATGAAATCAAACCATAAATGAATTTTCCCCTAGTGTTACATATGGATATGATTATCCGGAGGGAAGAACCAACCAAATCATAAAAGACTTTGGGAAATCTAAAACATGCTTGGCATACCAAATAGACTTAAACTCTAGTACAAAAAGTAGAAAGTAGGGTGAGAAGGGTAGCTATTAATCATAATAAAATAATACAAAATGATTACATCACCAACCCTCACATCTCATGATAGGTCTCCTTATTAAAAGGGGTTACTACTAACTCTCCAAAGGTTTCTCAATCCAGAAGACCCGAATGTCAACCATCGGCCTAAGCCCAAAGAAATAATCAAACAAATAAAGGAAACCCTCTAAGGTCCATATATTAAATTCTTCCATGGTGGATAACAACCTAATAAGTCACAAACCATGGTATGTGAAATTAAAAATTGAATTAGAAATCAACTTCAAAACAACTTCTTACTGACTAACGTGGTCACATCAATGTCAAAAGAAGAGTTCAAAACCTTTGAAACAAGAAAATGGTGCAAAATGCTACCACCATAACTCAAATCATGATAATCCCTTGCATCGAAAGAGAAGAACAAAGAAGGGAAATCTCAGATGATAGTGGCTCACTTTGTGTCAGTATTATAGATCACTCCAATAACAAGAAGGTCTCCTTTGACAATCATGACCTATATCCACCAGTAGAGTCTATTAGGGAACCATTGGCATAAGATTGCAGACATCAAATACATGATGAATTGTTCAGTACATAGGCAAGGTCTAACTCAAATCTATATCCAATAACTCTTGCATACATATTCAAAGAAAGGGTTAGACAAGGCACACCAGCTCCTGAGTAACTGAAAGACTAAACATCTCTCTAAGATAGACCTATAACACATGAATTAGGGTTTCCTCTTATCAGTTAGCATGGACTCACATGGAGTTATCTCAACACAATAACTAGCAAATCAACAAGGGACATGTGATCCATAGACCCTGTAGAAGGACAGTACAACTACAATGAGCTCATGTCTCCTTAGAAGACTTGTCTCATGCTAGATCCAACATGATACAACCTATATGGATGACATCCATAGAGTCGATTTAAGCCTCTACCTTCTAAGTAAGACGCATGACCAACATGAACAAGTCTACCAGACACCTATCAAAAATGCAACATTAGGGCCGTATCACCAAAACAAAGATTGGATGATATGTTGGACCTTAATTCCAGTCTGTTACCATCATCAAGTCTACTACAACGAGTTTCATTCCCTTCAGAACATTTGAAGTTGTGGAGTTCAAATGTCTATACAACCTGCATCAAACTTCATTAATAAAGAAAGAACAATAGTCATTAACCATGTGATTGGAGAAAGCACACCATCTTGAGATTTTTCCTTAATTCAATAGTGTTTCACTCTTCTAAGAATCCTCAATCATGACCACTTCTGATGATGGTTGTTTCCAATATTTTTTGGGTCCTGTACCATGACCTAAAACTGGACCAATCACAAACTTAACTTCCAATCTTTCTTGGTCCTAGACCATGACCTAAAAACTGGAATAATCATGTGCCTTAACTTTACAAACTCGTCTAGGTCCTGGACTAAAACCTTAAAATAGATCACAATCCCTAAACTAAATAGGCACCTTTCCTTTCAACCAAAAATCCCTACAATAAGGTAGGCACCTACTCTTAAGCCATATTATCAGTAGAAACCCCCTCTCTCAAAAGTCCTATCTATATTGGGCATTTAATTTCTCACTTATTTTCACGTAGGAATCTACACAATCTAATCCCTAAACCATGTAGGCACTACCAAATTAATCACTTGATCACCCATGAGGCATAATTATCAATTGTGGGCCATGGCACTCAAAATCAAAAGTTAATAATTTTGTTTGAGCATGGTACGTCCATGCTTTCAAGCCCTATCTAGAATTGGCCTCTCCTCTTATGAAATCCCTATCCTGAGTAGGAAACTCCTTTTGGTAAATTCGTACATTTAGGTAGGCATCACCAAAAGTCCTATTCCATATAGACACTCCCAACAAAGCCTTATACCATGGTTTGCATCCCTTTAAAAGACCTACATTTAGGAAGGCATCTGACCAAGACCTATTCCAAATAATCATTCCCTCCAATTCAAGCCTAAATTTAGTTTGGAATGTCTATAATCCCTATCCCAAATAGGAATTTTCTCCATTCTAAGACCTACATCCAGTAGGCACATTTATTCAAGCATTATCTGGAATAGGCATTTCCTCGAGTCTAAGACCTACATCTAGTAGGCACATTTTTCCAAGCCCTATCCCATATAGGTACTCCATCCAGTTTAATCCTAACACTCAGGTAGGCCCCTAATTTTGATCCCTATCACAAATAAGCATCCCTCTTGATCAAAATCCCTACATTCTAGTAGGCATTCAGACCAAATCGCTATACTTAGTTAGGCATCTACAGTGAAGACCAATTCCAAATGGGTGAACATAAACCTACTCTTATAAACAAGACATATCCTAAATAGGCATCCACAATCAAGCCCTATCTTGAATAGGAGTCTCCTTGATCTCAGACCCTAAATTCGAGTAGGCATACTCGACAAAACCCTACATTTGAGAGATCACTCTTTGCGAAAGCCCTATCAATAAATAGGCAGCTCAATCAAGTCATACATATAGTAGGAAAATACCACTCTTATCACACTGAACCATCTTGTATTCAAGAGGTGCTCTAGGAAGTAGCCAATTTTTTGATACAATCATTGGTCATAAAGGCCACCTTAAATCTAGAAATATTTTATAATGATCAACCTTGTCTATATTGGGCACTTATGAAAAACAAGAAATGCTCAGGGGAATAGACAATTGATTGATACAGTCACTGGTCATGAAGGACACCTTAAATTGAGAAATTTGTCTAGATCCCAGTCATACCAATCATATCCATCTCAACAATATAGGAAGATGATCTAACAATTAGACAAATTACCAATACAGTCACTGGCCATGAAGGTCACCTAAGATCTAAAATCTTGTCTAGTACCCAATGTATCTATCTTGAGAACTCTTAATAGTTGAGACTATACTTTCAAAGGTCCTAACAAGCAACCCGAAACTCTTCAAATGGCATGCTAATACTCTATTGATTCCTACATTTGGTAGGATATTCCAAACGATCATATGCTTCCAGTGCCATATCTATAGGACATTCTTTTCAAATCTAGTTTGCCTCAATATCACTATAAGAACAAACAATTTCTAGTAGGGATGTAGTTTAAAGAAAGGTACATATGATATACTATTGGAGGAACACTTTGTGGATCTCCCCTTAATAATAAATAAACACTTAATAGGCCCATCCTCCGAACATAACCAAACCATGTCACCCATATATTTAGTATAACCATTCCTGATTTGGATGGTGGTTCCAAGACCACAATTTTTTGTCATTTGCAGGCATCCAATATAGTCTAGGTTCACTACTTCTAAAGCTATGATTAAGTTGCATGTGGTACCCTATGTAGTCCTCTTATAGTCACCTTATGTATTGACCTCCATCACAATCATTTTGTTAGGGAACCACAACATGTTGCATGTAGTTAATACTATGCCCCTACATCCTCCTCCTCCCACTAGTCCATCGCAACCTACAACACCATAGTACACCATGACCCAGATCTTGGAGATAGTCCTTTGTATGATATCGTGGTGGCAGAACGAGTTGAGTGTTTGGAACTTGTAGAGCAGACCACTAATGTTGTCCCACCCATACAACTCTTCTCTACTATCATTTGGAGCATGAAGTCCCTAAACTCATCGTACATGTTTGATGATTCCTTCACCACAACCCACTATACACCCGTGGGGCTATTGGAATATGGGAAGATCTTTGGACATCTCCATATTATACTACGCCCTTGGTGGGGATGGTTGCACTGGTGGTGGTGGTATCTAACAAATAACAACAAAATTGGTGGTGTCCATGGGTGTAGGGCATTAGACTAACAGGGAAGGAGGCTCTAGAGGTGGTGAAAACAATGGGAGTATGGCATTTGGATTGTGACACACCGATCACACCAAAGCTAGATTACTCAAAACAAAGCATATTATCAACTAACAACCACATCACCATAAACATTGTTAATTAAAAACAAATATTAGATAAAAATCTCAAGCGGAAACATATACATCAGAATTCACAAAATGTGCCACATGTATCAAATATCATACCATAAAGGTATATACATCACTATACAATGGACACATTTCTACAACATGTTATAAAACTTAACCTATTCACATATGCAAGCCATACATGTACAACCATGGTATATTACCAAAAACCTCGTATCGATGTGAAACATCTACAAAACTTCCTCAAGGACCTGAGATTATAGGGACGACACAATACTCTATGAAAAAACAATAGCAAAGGACCTGAGAGTACAGGGACGACACATAGTACTCTATGACAAAACACTAGCAGCATATACAACCTTCAACAACTACTGATTGCCTTGTTTCTCTTCCTCAATCACACAATCTCTACCATGTCGCTGACGACTTCATAAAAAGATGTGGAAACCCATAGCATGATACCAACGTCCCAGGTAAAGATATAACTCTCCACAAACAACTATTGTTAACACAAATTATACTTAAACGTGATAGTATAATTATTAACAGGATGAGCAGATTTAGCTAAATGAATAATTCAAAGTAGATAACACAAATTTGGTAGATTAATAATCTACATCTGATTAGGAAAACATCATATACTTTTAGAAGGAATATGAAGAACATTTATAACCGTTATCAACTAAAAAATATAAAAAAAAGGCAAAGGGTCATCTTGTGTGAATCATATTTAACCTTAAGAAAATATACTACACCGCTATATTACGTCTTTTATTATGCCCTGTGGAGATGAGGTATACCACTCATACTCCAACTGACCACTTCTAAGTCAAAATCAGTGCCATACAAGATCTAGGAGGATCATGCTCCTATGTTCTCCCACACCCTCAGGTAGTCTGAGTCCACCGTAGTGACATATAGAATCTAACTACAAAACATCCTAGTCTTCCTTGGTATATTGTAATGGAACTACTAAATAGGGTTTACAAACCCAATCATATGAGGTACAACTGTAGTTGTCCTCTATCACATCATATACTGAGATATGACCACAACTGTTCTCCTTCTAAGGCATGATCATAGTCATCCTTCATTATTTGTGATTGTCGATGCAAGGATATACCCTCAACTTGCACCCATGCATATTCAATGATATGTGCTCCAAGTTTCCCTTGGGAATTACTTGTTTCACTATCAAGCAAGTATTGACACTAAAGATGGATTTATGGCCCGGGGCAACTGCATGATTAGGATTTCACTAGATTAATTATTGCCAATTGGGTATATTTTAAGCATGAATCCAGTTACAAAGTACAAACCCTAAATAATTTCTTTAAAGATAAGAGTAGATTGCAACTCCATAAGATATAAACACATTAAGCATAAAGTTGATCGCATCACCACCCGATACTGTCTCACTACCTTATACCACACCATCACCATTATCACCTCATCATGGTATAACCATTCCTTAATACATAATCATAGGATATCACCTCATAGTAAACACAAAGTCATAATTAAGGTCATCAAACCATTCATATTGTTCTTGTACTTGTAGGAAACATCATTAACTCATCATGCCTCATCAAGGCTTATAATCATCACCATGTGTCTCATAGGAGATACCATAGCAATCACTAGATATGATGTTCATTCAACATGCAACACTAGGGTTATACATGAATGAAATAGAAAATACTTCATTACATGCTAATCATTCGAGCAAGTAAACAATAAGCACCATCTATTCAAATATGAGAGTTATAGTTTGTCAAAGATAACTGATTAGGGTTTCCAAAACACCATTTATCAATACACCCTAAATATCAGAATTTCCCATATTATTGGAAGGAATTAGGTCCACCATCATCATCACTAGATAGAAACATAAGGAAACCATGTGTCCAGGGATTATAATCGACCGAAGAGGATGTAAGTCCCAAGGATATGCAATCTAAGAGAACATATCAACATGGTCGAAGACCATCACCAAATCAAACGACCCAAGACACAAGACACCTTCGATTGAAGGGAACACAAGACACCTTTGATCAAAGAGAAATGCAACATCACACTTAGGTCAAAGAGAACAAAAACACACTCACGTCAAAGGGAAAACAAGGTCATTCGACCAAATAGAACGAAAGAAAACCTCATCGAGTGAAGAACAAGGGGTAATCTATGAGACCTCTAAAGGAAACCATCTCAATGACAAAAAACTATCACCAAGACTTCGACCACTTGGACCACGTCACAAAGATCATCAAGGGGGAGAAAACCACTCATCAAAACATGATCAAAATACATGGTTTATCAACATGAAATCAAAACCTCAAACCGTGAGGTACTTTAAGGAAAACATTATCCAAAAATCTAGAATTCGATCACCAAAACACAAGGATAACCAAACCATCATAATAAGGTAAAAACCAACCTTACAAAACATCACATTCATCCAAAATCATGATCTATAATAGAGAGAAACTGAACCATAACCATGATGAGAAACCAAAGTCTAAACATGTGCATGTGAAACAAGTGCAATTTACCATCCATTAAAACTCAAGAACAAGAATCAAGGTTTAGGAAAAAGAGTTAATCTATGCAATATTACTATAGAATCATAAAACCTAAAACAAGGTATCATCATCAAGCATCTTCATCTTATAATCATGTTAGAGATAAGATAAACTTTGCATGCAAGATTGAGATGCAACAATAGTAAAGGAGAGAGTTATATAACCTGCCTTGAGGTGAATATCAACTCCCAAGCCGTGAAGCTCCAAGAGAGAGAGAAGGAAACCACAACTTGGATCAACTCCATGACCAAGAAAGATCTCCTCAAGTGAAGAATAGAAAACCAAGGTCAAAGGAAATTTCAAGAGAAGAGGGTTAAAAACTCTAAGTCAAAAAGAAAGGGGAAGGAGGAGATCTCCATCTCACATAGATACTACAATGGAAAACCAATTGTTATAACCCCAATTTTCTAAACCATGTAATGAGATTTGTAAATCTCCTTTTAATAGATAAATGAAATCAAAGGTTGATTTAATGGTTTGATTTGAATGATTTTCCTGCATAATAGCCTTGTTTGTTTTGTTAATGGGCTTTATTGGCTATTGAGCCCAATTGAGAGAAAAAGAAAAAGGAATTAAGTTGGATAAAGGAATAAATAAGAAAAATAGTTAAAAGAAGAATAAAAGGCTAAGGAATATTTCCCAAAAATGGAATTTCGAAATATTAAGGTTCCTTCAGGTTCAAGGAACTCAGGATAATTTAATAATGGCTAGGGAAAGAGAAATTATATGGAAAATATAAATATTTAAGTGTTAACTTGCAACTAAAGAAAAGGACCCATTTTCTTTAGATAATGATCCCAATTTTGGCACGCTGGAAGATAAAATAATTAACAAGGTTCCCTTAAAATTTGAGTTAAAAAGGAGTTATCAATTAAGAGTTATTGCTTTTTAAAATTATCCTCAAAATATGGATTTATATTGGAATTCAGAAATCTTTTCCTTTATTTGGTTGAGTGTGAAGGATGAGGGCCGTTGGATCTCGATCCAACAGGTACCACTCATCATCAAGTTCCAGTGGAGCTCAGACTCTGGCCGAGTTCAGGGGGACTTTTCCCTTTGACTTTCTCATGATCCAATGCATGGGCACTCATAGAAATATTTCCTTTGGGTCTGTGGATGGGAAACTAACCTTCTCGACCCTAAGTTGGCAGTTTTCCATCGCGACTAGAAGAAACACCCAATTGGGCTGAAGAATAGGTGGGGGTAGGGATAAGAAACCCTAACAGGATTCCCCCTAGTCCTATATATAGACCCTCACTCGCTTCCTCTCACCCTCGCGAACCCTAAAAGCAACTCCCCAAGTCCCCACACCCTCTCTCTCTCTCGATTGCTCTCTCTCTGGTGTGGGCTCCACCTCAGCACTGTCGCAGTTCGAGCAGCTAGAAAAGAAGAGGACGACAAGCAGGCATCGTTCGATCTGGGACCATCACGGTCTCACGAGGGATCCAACGATCCCAGGGCCGACGCACTTTGCTAACTCATGTAGTGGAGGCGATCGACACGGAGAATCAGATCTGAAGGCGGACCAACAACACATCAATCGAACGGCCAACAAAATTCAGTAATTAGCTATCTCTGCTCGAATAATCCAAGAAAAGGTTTTTCTTTGAGAAATTCTTAGAAATAGCTAGGAGTCTCTGATGAGAAAACTTCATATATTAAAGTTGCTTAGAAAAATACAAGCAACAATAAAAAATTGGTTTGGTAACATAATTCTATCCCGTTTTGTAAAAGTTTATTAATTTGGTAGAAAAAGGTCTTAAAAGGTAATTAGGAACCCTAATTAAGTGTAAAGGATGAATCTTTGTGATTTAATATGTTAATTTGAGAAGTATTAACTTGTTGAATATTAAAATAGAGTTTCAATCCGTTTTGCATGCAAAGTTGACTAACTTTGGGTTTTAATTTATAGGTAAAAGATAATACATATAGAAACCCTAATTTAGGGTGAAAAGGGAGAAAAACCATGTTTATTTCGGATTAAGGAAATAAGTTATTAAATAATGATCCTGAGTCTGCTAGGAGTATTAAGATGAGAAATTTAAGGTTTTTATGTAGTTTGTTGAATTAGGGTTCATAATACCAAAAGTGGAGGCAAAACCCTTATTTCATAGGAAATCCTAAAATTGGAATAGAAATCCTAAGGAATAAGATGAAATTGGATAAATATTGATAAAAGGAAGTTGGTATGTTTATTTTAGGATTTCTGTGCATTTTTCTTGCTTGATTGGGTTTTTTTCTACATAGTTGATTCTGTCTCCAAATCTACAGTTACAGGTATGTGGTTACGCTTATGAATAATCACTTTAGTTTCACTGCGATTCCCAAACATTTTTATCGGTTGCCTGAAAATAACTTCTTGGATGACTTTTATTCATGCAACTATAAAGTGACTATGATTATCACTATAAATATGTATATATATATCCGACTTAGATCTAGGTCCTCCTCTGTGGCTTTCCTAATACTAAAAAGAGTAACCTAGAGCAAGGTCTAGGCTATCATGAGTTAGAAATTGGGTTACCCACGTGTAGTGCCATGAGACTCTTTAGCACACCATGAGTTAAGGAGTGGGCTACCTATGGGTAGTGCCATGTGACTCAACCCTGGAAATGGATTCACCTGTTAGGTAGGATCATGAGGGATTTAATGGGGATCTACCATAAGGAGGGTAGCATCCAGTTCCACTGCAGGGACATCACAGAGGATAGGGTGTGTATGGATCGAGCAATTATATTTAAAATGTAAAGGTTTTTGTTAAATTGTAATTGATTGCAATATGTTGTTATTAATTGCACGATTATTGTTTCCCCCACATACCAACCTTATGCTGACCGACTTTTTGTTTGTCAGTGTTTTAGGTACAAACCCAAAAGGTCAAACAGTAAATTGGCATATTGTGAATACATGAATTAATGTGCAAGGAGGATTAGTTAGAATAGAATTCATACGTGGATAGAAGTTTAGAAATCCAAATTTTCAAAAGGTATGCAGAATTTTATTTTATCACATCGTTTCAATATAGCCTGGTAGAATTTGATCATTATTATTGATTATTTATCGAACCTTTGATCTAAAAAATTGTGTTAACGACTCTGCCTCCTGGTCTCCCTTAACTGGGGTTATCGGAAAGCTGGGTCATTACATTTGATATTAGAGCCAAGGTTCCTCATTTAATCCTTAATAATTATTAAATTTTACAAACTCTATAGAACCCAAGTGAGTTATAAGAGGGGTTTCCGAAAGACAGAGTTGTCTAGAAAAGGATCACATTCGGGGGTTGGCAATATTTTCCTCCACACCGCTAGTCAGAATATGAGGACTCCCAGATCAGTGTGACTGCTTGGTCGATGTCTTAGGATTTGACTCGAAGTAAGATACCTTTAGGACTCTCTCATCTTGTTCATCCCTTATCATCACACATGCTATTAAGGATTTTAAGAGTTAGGGTTTTTCTCTATCTCCCTCACCCTCATGTGGTATGGGTAAGTAAGTTAAGGATTAAGGAATCCTCCATCAAGCTAATAAAAGATATGTAATAAGATGTCATTGACATAAATTAGTGTAGATTAAAAGGGTCTATGTGTATGCTTATGCAGACGGCTCACATGAAGACCATGGTTGTCCCAGATGCAACCAATGGTGGTGGACCTTCATGTAAGGGAAAAGTATCTTCTGAGAAGAGGAAGAGGAACCATGGTGGAGATTCCTCAAAGAAGAGGAAGAGACCTGAAGAAAACACTCATGAGGTCCCCAACCTTGACCCGATACCCATCAACAAACTTGATCAAGAGGAGGACACGGGTTACGAGGAGCAACACGTGTTCGAGGAGGAAGCCCAGATGGAGGAGGACCAGTCTAGCAGTCCGGAACCAACTATGGTGGTGCACACACCCGACGTTTTGTGGATGGAACGACAGAAGAAGCTGACTGAGGCCATTAGTGCTTTGGCCCTCCGAGACATAGATAGAGATGAAATTGGTGAGCCACTTCCAGTTCGTCATCGACTGGGAGCTACCATCTTGGACTTTGTCAAGCTAAACATCGAGAAGTTCTGGGGAGAAGATTAGTCTGAAGTGGTCGACAAGGTGGAAGCTTGGCTGCTTGCAGTCGAGAATGGATTCTGCATGCTTGAGGTATAGCCAAGCAAGAAGGTTCTCTTTGTTGCTTACCTCCTGGAAGGAGCAACCAACATATGGTGGGAGACTCATATCATAGGTTGATATCTGACTGAGGAACCAATGGCATGGGCTGACTTCAAGACGATCTTCACTGCCAGATTCATCCCTGTCTCAGCTATGAAGGAAAAGGAAAGGAGTTCACCAACATGACTCAAGAAAACTCATATGTGGCAGACTTTGGGCGCAAGTTTCAAATCCTGGAGTGTTTTGTGTATAAGAAGTATGAGGAAAGAAGGGTGAATCACTTCATAGAGCGTCTTCACCCTACCATCAAACCCCATGTTATGGCAAGTAAACCTAAAACCTTCATCGAAGCTTACAACACTACTTTAGACATGGAGAGGACAGTGATGCCAGTTCAAAATCCACCTAGGGAATATTTGGGTTTCACTGAAGGAACCCAAGGCCAGAAGAACAACCAAAAGAAAGGTCAAGGGTGTAATCATGCCAAAGGAAAACATGGGGGAAAAGGAAAACCCCGTCAAGAGAACAACTGACCGCTATGTCACACCTGCGGAAAGGGGCACACCGGTGAGTGCCGCTACAAGAAGAAGACATGCTTTCGGTGCTATCAAGAAGGACAACTACAATCTATTTTCCCCCTACCAGATCCAAGAGAACCAGGACTAGTAGCAGCCCCACCAGTAGCAGCCCCACCTATAGTTGTCGCCCCACCTGCTGGAGAAAGAAGACATGCTCGAGTGTTTGCTATTGACAATGAGGAGGCTCAAGCTAATGCTAATCGGTTGATCAAGGGTAATAACCCTTAGATTTTTCTTTTATGTTTTAAGATAAGCATGTAATGGTCTAATGTATGGTGAAAAATAATGTAGGCATGCTTGAAGTCATGGGACACAATGTAAAAGCTTTGTTTGACTCTGCATCTACTAATACTTTCATTTCGAGAAATCTCGTAACTATGCTTTGTTTGGATATCAAGGATTTTAGGTATGTCTTAGATGTTACAACCCCGAGTGGTTGGATCTTTACATCTCTTTTGAAAACTCCAGTGTTACCTGTGAAATATCGAGATCACGAGTTTCCTATAGACTTTATCCTTCTTGATATGAATGAATTTGATGTGATCATTGGTATGGACTGGCTTTTTACTTATAGGGCCAATATTGACTGTTGGGAGAAGAAAGTGATCATTAAGAAACCATGTCACCCACCTTTCATCATTACGGGTAGGAAAGATGCCACCACTAGCCTGTATGTGTCAGCCTTGAAAGCAGAGCGGATGATGAGTAAAGGGTGTCGAGATTTCCTTGCATTAGTCACCGAGCCAGAACCTGGGGTGCAACCTTTAGAAGAAATAGAGGTAGTTATGAGCTATGCAGATGTCTTTCCAGATGATCTACCTGGGATTCCTCTCGAGCTAGAGGTAGATTTTTACATAGACATAGCTTTCGGGACAAGCCCTATTTCATGAGCACCTTATAGGATGGCCCCTGTGGATTTTCTCGAGTTGAAGAAGCAATTGCAGGAATTGCTAGACAAGGGTTTTATCCACCCTAGCACATCACCATGGGGAGCACCAGTTCTTTTTGTAAAGAAAAAGGATGGTTTGCTTTGAATGTTCATAGACTACCAGAGGATCAACCAGACTACCATTAAGAACAAGTATCCTTTACCCCAGATAGATGACTTGTTTGATCACTTGATGTTTGCTTGAGTCTTTTCCAAGATTGACATAAGATCGGGTTACCACCAGTTGATAGTCAAGAATGAGGACATTCCGAAAACAACTTTTAGAACATGTTATGGCCACTATGAGTTTGTGGTTATGCCTTTTGGGTTGTCGAATGCACCCAGTGTTTTCATCAACCTTATGAATAGTGTGTTTTCAACCCTTCCTTAACTCATTTGTCATAGATGACATACTAGTTTATTCAGATGACTTAGAGCAACACTGAGACCACCTAAATAAAGTCCTTGATATCTTGAGAAAGCAGAAGTTCTACGGGAAATTCTCCAAATGTGAGTTTTGGATAGACCGAGTCATGTTCCTCGAACACATCATCTCAGGAGGAACGATCACCGTAGATCCAGTTAAAGTGTCGGTAGTTCGAGATTGGCCTACACCGAAGAATCACTCGGAAAATTACAGTTTCTTGGGGTTGGCTGGGTACTATCAGTGCTTCATCAAGGATTTATCAAAAACCGCCTTGCCTTTGAGTAGGTTGACTCAGAAGGATGTGAAGTTTGTGTGGTTCAATGTGTGTGAGGCTTGTTTCTAAGAGCTGAAGGAGAAGATGACCACTGCCCCAATTTTGACTCTACCATTAGGCAATGAGGGATTCATGATTTTCACTGATGCATCAAAGATGGGACATGGCTGTGTGTTGGAATAGAATCGGCATGTGGTGGCATATGCCGCCCAACAACTCAATATCAATGAGGTGAATTACCCAATTCATGACTTAGAGCTAGCTGCTATCATCCATGCATTAAAGATTTGGCGGCATTACCTGTATGGTGCTACTTTTGAGATCCTCATTGACTATAAGAGCCTAAAATACCTCCTAACATAGAAAGACTTAAACCTATGACAATGAAGATGGATGGAGTACATGAAGGATTACAACTTCACCATTGCTTATCCTCCAGGAAAGGTGAATGTCGTAGCAGATGCTTTGAGTCAGAAATAGCTCAGGTGTGTAGCTATTTTATCCAGTCAGTGGAAGAATTTAGAAGAGTTGGTGGAGTGGTCTCCCCAACCGTTAGGTGATCGAGTTCAATTGGCCAACATCCATATACAATCAGAATTGTTGGGTGAGATTGTAGCAGTTCAGCTGGCCAGTGGGGAGCTTGACCAGATGAAGGGCTTGATGAAGAAGCCACAGACCCGTCTCTCATTGGGAATAGATGGAAGGATAAGATTTGAGAATTGTATATGGGTTCCTAATGACTCACCGTTGAAGGAATGTATCCTATGAGAGGCACATGGTAATAAGTACACAGTGCACCCGGGAACTACCAAGATGTTTAAGGACATGCAGAGGTTTTTCTAGTGTCCAAGAATGAAGAGGGATATTGCGGCATATGTGGCAAGCTGTCTTACGTGCCAAATGGTGAAGGCCGAACACTAACGACCCGATGGACTTTTACAGTCTATAGAGATTCCAGAATGGAAATGGGAGCAGATCACCATGGATTTTGTGGTGGGTTTACCTCAGACTAAGAAAGGTCATGATGTTATATGGGTTGTGGTAGATCGCCTTACAAAGTTAGCACACTACCTTGCCATGAAGACCACTTCCAAGGTATCAGACTTAGCTTAGTTGTATATCAGAGGGATAGTGTGTTTGCATGGTGTACCTGATTCCATCATCTCCGATAGAGACCCAAAGTTTACTTGCAATCTATGGAAGCAAGTTCAAGAGGAACTTAGTACAAGGTTGTAATTCAGTACCGCATATCACCCCCAGACAGATGGTCAGTTAGATAGGATGATCCAAACCTTAGTGGATCTACTAAGAGCTTGTGTGCTCAATTGGGGTGGATCATGGGAGTAGTACTTACCATTAGCTGAGTTTACCAACAACAATAGTTATCAAGGTAGTATTGGGATGCCTCTATATGAAGCTCTATATGGGAGACCGTGTCAGTCACCACTTCACTGGGATGATGTTGGTGAAAGGACCTTGTTGAGGTTAGATGAACTCCAAGTGTATGCTGATAAAGTCACTTTGATCAGGCAAAGGCTAAAGAGAGTGTAGGATCAACAAAAGTCATATGCTGATGTGAGGCAGACTGATGTGCATTTCATTGTGGGAGAACATGTTTTTCTGAAGATCTGACCGCTCTGAGCCATAGCTAAGAACAAAGGAAAATTGAGTCCCCGATATGTGGGTTCGTTTGAAGTATTAGAATGGATTGGTGAGTCCGCATATCATTTGGCATTACCCCGTCAATATAGTATGATGCATGATGTGTTTTGCGTGTCCAATCTGAAGCGATATGTGCAAGATCCGATCCATGTGTTGAGCATTGAACCCATTGAGCTTTAAGGGAAGCTAACTTATCTTGAGTTACCTTTGTAGATTCTAGATACCAAGGTGAAAGAGCTCAAAAATAAGAATATAGAGATGGTAAAGGTTCTTTGGAAACACCATGGAGAGGATGAAGCCACATGGGAGCTGAAGACAGACATGAAAAAATAATATCCTATTTTGTTTGTTTGATTGTTGAATTTTGAGGACAAAATTCCTATAAGGAGGGGAGGATGTTATAACCCCATTTTTCTAAACCATGTAATGATATTTGTAAATCTTCTTTTAAGAGATAAATGAAACCAATGGTTTGATTTGAATGATTTTCATGCATAATAGCCTTGTTTGTTTTCTTAATGGGCTTTATTGGCTATTGAGCCCAATTGAGAGAAAAAGAAAAAGGAATTAAGTTGGATAAAGGAATAAATAAGAAACATAGTTAAAATAAGAATAAAAGGCTAAGGAATATTTCCTAAAAATGGAATTTTGAAATATTAAGGGTCCTTGTGGTTCAAGGAACTCAGGATAATAATAAAATGTCTAGGAAAAGAGAAGTTATGTGGAAAATATAAATATTTAAGTTTTAACTTGCAACAGAAGAAAAGGACCCATTTTCTTTAGATAATGATCCCAATTTTGGCGTGATGGAAGATAAAATAATTAACAAGGTTCCCTTAAAATTTGAGTAAAGGAGTTATGAATTGAGAGTTATTGCCTTTTCAAATTATCCTCAAAATATGGATTTATATTGGAATTTGGAAATCTTTTCCTTTAATTGGTTGAGCGTGAAGGATGAGGGCCGTTGGATATCGATCCAATGAGCACTGCTCATCATCAAGTTCCAGTGGAACTCAAACTCTAGTCGAGTATAGGGGGACTTTCCCCTTTTACTTTCTCGTGATTCAGTGCATGGGCACTCATAGAAATCTTTCCTTTGGGTTCGGGGGAGGGAGACGTACCTTCTCAATCCTAAGTTGGCAGGTTTCCATTGCGACTAGAAGAAATGCCCAATTGGGCTGAAGAACAGGTGGCGGAAGGGATAAGAAACCCTAGCAGGATTCCCCCTAGTCCTATATATAGACCCTCACTCACTTCCTCTCACCCTCACGAACCCTGATGGCAACTCCCCGAGTCCCAGCACCCTCTCTCTCTCTCGATTTCTCTCTCTCTGGTGAGGGAACTGCCTCGACACCACCACGGTTCGAGCAATTAGAAAAGTAGAGGACGACGAGCAGGCGTCGTTGGATCTGGGACCATTGTGTTCTCACGAGGGATCCAACAATCCTAGGGACGGTGTTCTTAGTTAACTCGCATAGTGGAGGAGATTGACACAGAGCATTGGATCTAAAGGCAGACCAGTGGTGCATCGATCGAACGGCCAGCAAAATTCGGTAATTAGCTATCTCTGCTCGAATAATCTAGAAAAAAGGTTTTTCTTTGTGAAATTCATAGAAAGAGCTAGGAGTCTCCGATGAGAAAACTTTATATATGAAACTTGCTTAGAAAAATACGAGGAACAATATAAAAATGCTTTGGTAATCTAGTTCTGTCTCATTTTGCAAAAGTATATTAATTTGGTAGAAAAAGGTATTAAAAGATAATTAGGAACCCTAATTAAGTGTAAAGCATGAATCTTTGTGATTTAATAGGTTAATTTGAGAAGTATTAACCTGTTGAATATTAAAATAGAGTTTCAATCTATTTTGCATGCAAAGTTGACTAACTTAGGGTTTTAATTTATAGTTAAAGGATAATACATATATAAACCCTAATTTAGGGGGAAAAGGACAAAAACCATGTTTATTTCAGATTAAGGAAATACATTATTAAATAATGATCCTGAGTCTGTTAGGAATATTAAGATGAGAAACTTAAGTTTTTTATGTAGTTTGTTGAATTTGGGTTCATAATACCAAAAGTGGAGGCAAAACCCTAATTTCAGAGGAAACCCTAAAATTGGAATAGAAATCCTAAGGAATAAGATGAAATTGGATAAATATTGATAAAAGTAAGTTGGTATGTTTATTTTAGGATTTTTGTGCATTTTTCTTGCTTTATTGGGTTTTCTCTACATAGTTGATTCTTTCTCCAAATCTGCAATTATAGTTATGTGGTTATGCTTATGAATAATCGCTTTAGTTTCACAATGATTCTCGAACATTTTTATCGGCTGCATGAAAATAACTTCTTGGATGACTTTTATTTCATGCAACTATAAAGTGACTATGATTATCACTATAAATATGTATATATATAACCGACTTGGATCTGGGTCCTCCTCTGTGGCTTTGCTAATGTTAAAAAGGGTAACCTAGTGTAAGGTCTAGGTTATCATGAGTTAGAAATTGGGCTACCCACATGTAGTGCCATGAGACTCTTTAGCACACCATGAGTTAAGGAGTGGGCTACCTACGGGTAGTGCCATGTGACTCAACCCTAGAAATTGATTCACCTGTTAGGTAGGATCATGAGGGGTTTATTTGGGATCTACCATAAGGAGGGTAGCATCCAGGTCCACTACAGGGACAACGTAGAGGATAGGGTGTGTATGGATCGAGCAGTTATATTTAAAACGTAAAGTTATTTGTTAAACTATAATTGACTGCAATATGTTGCTATTAATTGCATGATTATTGTTTCCCCCACATACCAGTCTTATGTTGACCGATGTTTTGTTTGTTGGCATTTTAGGTACAAACCCAAAAGGACAAACAGTAAATTGGCATATTGTGAATACATGAATTAATGTGCAAGGAGGATTAGTTAGAATAGAATTCATACGTGGATAAAAGTTTAGAAATCCAAGTTTTCAAAAGGTATGAAAAATTATATTTTATCCCAACCTTTTAGTATAGCCTGGTAGAATTTGATAATTATTATTGATTATTTGTCGAACCTTCGATCCGGAAAATTGGGTTAACGACTCTGATCTCCTGGTCTCCCTTAACTGGGGGTTATCGGAAGGCTGGGTCGTGACACTAATGGAGAGAAGTTCCTCAAAAAAACCACCATAGAAAACCAAGCTTTGACCAAGGAGAAGAAAAGAGAAGGTAAGGTTCAAGAAAAATGAGATCAAGAAGGATAAACCACTTACCAAGCACAAGGATCACAAAAGGATCAACAAAGGAAGATGTTCCAACCCTAGATCACAACAAGCAAGGGTTTGACCACCTTGCTCCAAGGTTGAGATACTTCTCTTCCAAGCAACAAATTGGATGAGATACAAGCAAGAGAAAATAAAGAGAGGGTGCAAAAAGATCACTTGCATGTAAAAGAAGGGGTATAAATACCCAAAGGTAGGAGTGATGATAAATAGAGGATATGTGTCCAACATAACATGCCACTTGTCCACCATAGAATCTCCATGCAAGCACCAATGCAACTAGGGTTGTTAAAACCAAAGCAGATCAACAACCTCACTTGGTCCAAAAAACCACCGGTGGAAGAGAAATATAGCTCATCAGGTCATCGGTCGAAGAAGAAAACCTAGTGATCAAAACCCTAGTGTCCTTAGTGACCAAGGAGAGGGTTCCAGACCCTTCGACCACAAGTACATAGGGCACACACAAAACACCTACGAGTGCCAAAAAAAACAACCAAAGAAAGTCCATGTCACTACACACAAAGGAACCAACATCAACTAGGGCATACATGCATCCCATGCAAACCCTAACTCCACACATGCATCACCACTTCCCTCCTTGTAAAAACATGGTACAACAAGGCATGTTCAAGCACCAATCTCTTCAACATGATGCCAAGACATAAAATGTAAATCGAACATGTAAAAAATTGCAATTTAAACCCTCAACATGGGTAAATTGCAATTCGGCCCAAAACAAGCACACATATAGCCTAACTAGATCAAACTTCATGCAAGCTGGGGCTAAGTGAAAGCATAAGTATGTCACATGTTATTAAGACACATTACATGATCAGATTACGGTCTAAGTATCTTATTAAGAAAAATAAAGAAAGATCAAGCACTAAGCTAGGTCAGGGGCCTTACATGGATGATAGGAATAAGTTGGTAGAGGTGGCAATGATAGCATGGTGGCTATAGTGAGAGTGCATGACAACAATGGTTATGAGTGTAAGGTGGTGGGAATGAGCACATTATGACAATGGCGATGAGTTCATGATGACATAGATGAGTGCAATGTGGTCATGGGGAAGTGTGCATTGTGATGGTGGTGATGAGTGCATGATGGAAGATGTAACATATTGAAATCTAACATCTTATCTCTAGAAATCATAATCCCTCATATGAGATGCTTATATGATTAAATCTATGGTTTCAATCAAACAAGGATGCACATGAAGCCTAATACCCTAGTTAGTACCTTAATGAACATTAAATGCATGTTAGAATCATGCATAAACCTTATCATAGGTTACATGAATATATAATCATACCTTGAACCTATAAACCCTCATATGATGATGTGGAACCTAAACCCTAAGTTGAAGTTGGCTAACCCTAACATGTACTGTAACATCCCTGACCTGGGTTATGAGTTAACCCTAGGTGTTTTGCCTAAATATTAAATTAAATCCTTGAGATTATCTTTGGGCATGTAATTAAGTTTCTCAGAAGTAGATATTTCAGTTTTTGCTCCTTTTTATATAAAGTTGTAGCATTGTTTTGTAATATAGGGACCTATGTGCAAGTTACCCAGTTAGAAGGGTTAACTTGCAATTTGCACATGTTGAGATGTTACTCTGATTTTGAGACATCATGAGAATGATGATGGTAAGGTTTGAGTGATTTTCCAAGCTTGGGCACCAAGGTGCAGCTATGGAAGCAATCCCGGTGCTTGAAAACCCTAAATTGGGGAAAAGTGCAATTTACCCAATTTAAGGGGTGCAACTTGTAAAATACATCATCTAAAATATCTTTTATAACTTTTGTCATCATTTAAAGTATAAATGATGAAGAGGGCACTTCATTTGCATAATCATATAACAAAGAACACCTTTGTGATTGAATAAACAAGGTGTATTTATAATAGCCCTTTTATGTGTATGCTTTAGTGATGGGTTGATCCTCTTTGCCTTCAATTCTTGATCTTAGAAGAAGTTTGTCCTTAGAAATAAGATGTGGGGACGTGCAAAGAAGAAAGGAAGGACTTAGATGAGAAACGAGGAAAAACATATATTCTTATGTTGGAATTTCACCCAATATATATGTACACCACTTCCTTTGCAAGCAAAGGAACGTTTCTTTCATTCCCTCACTTATCCCCCTTGCTCAAACTGACTAAGGCAGAGCTCTGGAGCATAGGAGAACGACCAGGGAGTTCAAGGTAAGTTTTGATCATCCCTTTTGCTTGAATTCATGGATGAAACGCGGATTCAAGGTCAAATTCATGGCTAGCTCACTTAGCTCTATCTTTCTAGCCATCTCTTTCCAACTTGTCCTTGGAGAATTCACCTTGGCCAACCTTTGGAGCTCAAAGACGCCATTAAATCTTGGAGCTTGAAAGCTTGGAGCTCAAGGAACAACCTTTAGGCGGGTTTTATAACTCTAAACTTTATGCTTTGATTATACATCCTTTCCTATGCATATAGTTGCTAGTTCTTCTTCTTCCCTATCTTCCCTTGCATCCTTGCAAGCAAAATCGTGAAGAACTGCTACTGTTCTTGAGGTAGAAGATAAGGGCGTTAATTTCTATGCTTATCCACGGATTTCCACTTTATCAAACGACCTCCACCAATTGTTCAAACGGTTTCAAACCGTTTGGTGGGCAAACGGTTTCAGGGTCGTCTGAGGGCAAACGGTCTTCAAGACCATTTGGTCCCGTTGACCAAGCGAAGACCGTATGGGAATCTTTTGCATAATTATGTAGGTTAATCACCCACAAACTTTGAGAGGTTAACTCCAAAGGAATCATGAGATATAAGCAAATCAATTAGCAAAACCAATTGAATTAAGTTCTGATTTTCAATCTGTTTAATTTGCCCTTTTTGGGCAAACGGTCTCAAGACCGTTTAAGATGGTTGACCAAACGTTTACCGTTTGGTATTACTGTTCATAATGATGTTAATTAACGACCCACCAAATTTGAGGGATTATTTCCAAACGAGTCATGAGTTGAAGGATGATTAATAGGGCAAACCCTAATTGAAATTAGTGCTGAATCTCCAATGAGTTAAGTTGAGATTTTGGGTTGATTAGCCCAAACGGTTTCAAGACCGTTTGGGAATCTCCCAAACGGTCTCACGACCGTTTGGGGGTCACCCCAAGACCGTTTGGAGGTCTGGGGTCAAGTATGGTTGACCAATTGAAGGTCCAAAGGTACCAAATCATATTGCAAATAAGTATTGATGTGATGATTAACTCAATAGATCAAACCTTGATGAATTTTCACTAGAGTCCAAAGGATGGATGGGAAAACGGTCTCAAGACCGTTTGGAACTCATCCAAACGATCTCAAGACCGTTTGGTGTCAACCCAAGACCGTTTGGAGGTCTAGGGTTAAGATAAATTGATCAATTGAGAGCCCAATTACAATGGGTTATTGAAATAATCAAATTGCTGATTTGTGACTTAATTAAGGTTCAACCCCTATCAAATCAACTTAGATTTTTATGATTTCTTGGGAAAACGGTCTCAAGACCGTTTGGAGGTCATCCAAACGATCTCAAGACCGTTTGGGCCAAGTTTGGGCCCAATTGGAGGTCAATTGATAGGTTCAACCTTGAATTAATTCACATTGTTGAATATTGATGACCATCCGATTTGAATCCCTAATTGAGATGGACTTAACCCTAATTGGCTTTCAATTGAGGGTTAATTTGGTGTCCAATTGATGGAGGCTCATCCTAATTGACTCAATTTATAAGTGGTTAACATGGCTTTGGCCAATTGAGGGCTTCAACATACTTAATCATAAACATTTGTAACTTTTGAACCATGTTGGAGGTCCAAACGGTCTCAAGACCGTTTGAGGCCAAACAGTCTCAAGACTGTTTGGGTCCAAACGGTCTCAAGACCGTTTGGGCTCAAACGATCTCAAGGTCGTTTGGACCAATCGATCTCAAGACAAGTTGATCGAACGGTTTCAAACCGCATAAGCTCAAACGGTTTGGAAAGTCAACCTTTCCAAACGGTCAACGCACCCAAACGTTTTGGGCAAATGACCTTGAGGTCATGCGGTCTTGGAGTCAAACCTAGCAAATGGTCAACGCACCCAAACGGTTTCAAACCGTTTGGTGGTTGAAGGTTGAAACCGTTTGGAGGTTTTCGATGTTATTTATACATAATCACTTGAAGTTGTAATTGGTTCAATGGTGATCTAATCTAAACCCTAATGGTAACTTAGAACACTAAGGGACTAAGTGATTAATAAATTAACCCATGATGGTGATCAATGGGGTGAATTACCAAAATACCCTTGATGGGTTCAATTGAGTAATACCTTGTTCAAATCAAACCACTAATCACATGATAGTGATGTTTTGGCTTATGTTAGCCCATGAGAACTTAACCCAACCTGATCTAGAGTGGTGTTATCACCATCTACTAGTATGAGGATAGAGAAGGTATCTTAAGAGAGAGAAAGTACCTTAAGAGAGAGAAAGTATCCTTTTAGGGTGAAAACTCAAGTAAAGAACCTTCAATACACATGAGTGTGCATGATTAGGGTATGATCCACCTATGTGAGATCATGGAAACCCTAATTATGATATATGATGAATCCTAAGCTTATCTGAGAGCATCAATGATGATGTTCCTCATACATGATGGTGTTATGAGTTCGATTCACCATGTGATGTGAATAAGAAACCCTAATTCAAGGGTAATGACATGTGGTGTGAATAGTAAACCCTAATTCAAGGGTAATGACATGTGATGTGAATAGTAAACCCTAATTCAAGGGTAATTACGTGTGATGTGAATAGTAAACCCTAATTCAAAGGTGATGATATGTTATATGAGTATTAAACTCTATTCGATAAGAATCAAAGAACTTAGCTCTTATGACAAGAGTGGAAAGTATAATCATTGTTTGAATTACCTTTATTAGTTGAATTAACCATGCAGGTTCTGATATGGAGGTGATCATATCCAGGTATGGATGATGATACTAAATTCATTAAAGGCATATTGATAGCTTTATGAATAAGTAAAGTATCTTTATGCCTTGTCAATGGCATTCTATGATAATAATGGGTTGTGAGAGCCATGAATACCATCAAGGTCATGCTTTAGAGATGACTTGTGATGAGTATAATGAGAAATGATGATTGATGTGAGTTAGTCTTGTTACATTTAGTATTCTCCTTTTATAGCTGTTACGCTACTATTATTGTTTGAAGAACAATGTGTGATGTTAAATGAATACTGAATATACCTAACTAATCACGTATAATGTAGAGCCCTGATCATAGACCCATCATTGTCAAAAATCAAATGATGGTGAAACATGTTTTCCTAAGGGAACTCTTGGATCACATACTAGTGAGTATGTGGGGTATATGGATGTGTAGATCCTTACATCCTAGTGTAGGAAATGCATGTAGATATGTAATCCGTCAATCCTTCACTACAATCCCATACCGTATCAGTAGTAGGTAAACATGAAACCTCCTGATGATGAAGAAAACATAAATATCCGTATCAGTGGAGATAAGCATGAAATTTCCTGATGACGAAGAGAGTACAGAACGCCACTGTAACTCTAGAATAGCGAAGGACCAGTTTACCCTGGTGAGCTATTATAGTAGAGACACAAGATGTCCTACAAGTAATCCTCTTACTGACTGAGGAAGGTGAAGGTCGTAAGAATCCGGCTCTGTTAATGACCTATGTATGATACTGATGTGACTTCTTAGCAATCAGTTGGAGTATGAGTGGTATGCCTCATCTCCACAGGGCATAATATTGTTTGTAAAACATAATCAACCGCGTAGTATACATGTTAGAGATATGTACGAGTTAGTTGATTGATGATACACTGTAATAGTGCTTATATTCTTCATGTCTCATAAATGTTGAGCTCTTGTTTTTAGCTTTACTACTTAAGATATTATTTGATGTTATAATAAAGCTTCTGGCGGAGAGTTATAACTCTCGCTGGGACAATTATGTAAAATTGTCTCACCCCGTAGACTTCAAATTTTTAGGTGGACGTCGGAGACAGAGGAACCGGTCTACAGGTGACCAGTCCCAGCAGTAGCAGCAGCAGCACCAGGAGCAGCAGTAAATCTCAGGTGGAGATTTAGCCTGCCATGTTGTGTAGTTAGAGTCAGTCATGTGTGTCCTCTGTACTCTCAGGTCTTGCAGTCTTTTGTTATGAGATCTTGAGATTTTGTATCTTGATGTATATAATTACTCAAGAAGTAATTATCATGAGATGAAAACAGTTTATCTCTTGTTATGAAAGAAGTTTTTATGGATTCAAGCTCTTGTTTCGAAAAGTTTTAATTTTCCGCGATTTTTGTCTTCCGCTATTAATCGAATCGCTTCCGCTAAGTTTGAATCGTGTTTATATCGTCGTTTGGAGATCAGAGCCCACAATTAGTGGTATCAGAGCCAGGTTCGTTGAGTCTACAGAGGCATAGGATTTAGGATGTCGAGTCTATCTTTAGTACTCCTTCCTTATCTAATAGAATCTTCTGCTCGTCAGGAGAAGAAGATACATAAGGATGACTGAGCCTCATGATGAGCACGTGGCAGAGAGTAGTGCTAGTGCACCTCAAGGCGGTGCAAGGGTTCCAAGAATAGAACAGCCTGCACCAGAGTCACCAAGAGAGCCACCCCAGTTTGACCCAGCCGACATGGGTAACCCAGCTGTACAGACAATGTTCGGGCAGTTCATGACTGCCATGACACACATAACCGACAGGATGCCCATGCCTACACCTAGGGCGCCTGTCCAACCTGAAACACAAGGTATCGGTAAGACTTTCGAACGACTTCATCGTGTCGGAGCTACTGAGTACTTTGGGACTGGCGACCCCGCAGATGCTGATTTATGGCTGACAGAGTTGGAGAAGGCTTTCAAGATTCTTATTATCCCAGAAGATGAGAAGGTTAGACATGCTGTCTATCTTCTCAAAGGTAGTGCTGGTCACTGGTGGAACATGGAAGAGCAGAAGAGACCTGGAATAGAGTTCTCATGGGAAGAGTTTCATCGGGAATTTATCAATAGATATTTTCCAAAGACCTTCCTAGATGAGAAGATCTCTCAGTTTGAGAGACTAAGGCAGGGTATGATGAACATTAGCGAGTATGAAGCTAAGTTCATGGAGTTGTTGCGGTTCTGTCTGCACATGGCTGCCACAGAGGAGGAAAGAATCAGAAGATTCGAAAAGGGTTTGAATGCTGATATATCAACCCCTGTGTCTGCCTTAGAAAACCGAGAGAGATTCTCTACCTTCGTTGAGTCAGTCCGAAGGATAGAGAGATCTGTGGTTGAGAAGAGACAAACTCAGAAAAGATATCCACAGTTCCAGGGTTCTTCATCTAGGGATCCCAAGAAACCTAGATTCTCTGCACCTAACCCTCCACCACCCAGGTCAAGTTTTCAAACTCAATGGACACCAAGCAGAGGTAGAGAACGGAGTCAACCACCTCAAGGGACGCACAGTTCTGCATCAATGTTAGTAACTGGACCACCCCGACCACAACAACAGGAGAGGAGATGCTACAACTGTGGTAAGGTGGGACATTTGATGAAGGATTGCCGTTCTAGGCCTGTTAGTGTGACACAGCCTCCGAGACAGAATCAACAAGGACCTCAGAATAGACAACATCAAGGAGCAGCTCGAGGACGTGGACAAGCGTCTCAGGATGGATCATCAGCACCACCTCAACACCAGGCAACAGTGAGGTTCTATGCTATGAACCCACCAGATGCAGTGGTCAATCCACGGGTAGTGGCAGGTCAGATGGAACTTTTATATCCTGATATGTCTACATCCTGTGTTGTATCTGTTCTAATTGACCCGGGTGCTACGCACTCTTTTATCACTCGGAGAGTGATTCGTAACTGCAATATGACGGTTAGTCATAGGGCAGATAGTTTGTTGTTGGAGACTCCATTGAGTGGGTCTGCCGTTTTATAGGAGGTATGTTCTCCCTGCATCCTCTTCTTTTCTGATCATCGCATTCAAGTGGACCTTATACCACTTGATATGCAAGGATTTGATATAATCCTCGGGATGGATACCTTAGAAAGGTATAAAGTTGTCTTGGATTGTGAATCCAAGTTGGCTGTGTTTGCTAATGAAGGTGACACATGGATCTTTCAAGGTGAAAGAAAGATTCTGCCCACCTGTCTTGTATCAGCTATGGTTGCTGATAAGCTGTTGAGACAAGGATGTTATGCATTCTTGGCCCATGTGGTAGATGTTACCATGGAAGGTCCCAATCCTACTGAAGTTCCCATAGTCAGGGAATTCGAGGATGTGTTTCCTGAAGAACTTCCTGGTATACCACCACCTCGGGAGATTGATTTTGAAATCAATCTAATCCCAGATACAAAACCCATAGCCCAGACTTCGTATAGGATGGCGCCTGCCGAGATGGCAGAACTCAAGAAACAGCTTCAAGAGTTACTTGAGAAGGGCTTTATCTGACCAAGCACTTCACCATGGGGTGCTCCGGTTTTGTTTGTTAGAAATAAAGATGGGTCAATGCGGTTGTGCATTGACTACAGACAACTTAATAAAGTAACAATAAAGAATAAGTACCCTCTGCCGAGAATTGATGATCTCTTTGACCAGTTGCGTGGTGCAACCATCTTTTCCAAGATAGACTTAAGGTCTGGGTATCATCAACTTTGTATTAAGGATAGTGACATATCCAAGTCTAATTTTAGGACAAGATATGGTCACTATGAGTTCACGGTTATGTCGTTTGGACTAACCAATGCACCAGCTGCATTTATGGAACTCATGAATAGAGTTTTTCGACCCTTCCTTGATCAGTGTGTTGTCGTCTTTATAGATGACATTCTGATCTATAGTAAGGATGCTCAGCAGCATGAGAAACGTCTTCGCCAAGATTTGACCTTGCTAAGAGAACATAAGCTGTATGCTAAGTTTAGCAAGTGTGAGTTCTGGCTGCCGGAGGTATCTTTTCTTGGACATGTGATATCTGCCTCGGGAATTCGTGTTGACCCTGCAAAGGTAGAATCTGTTCAACAATGGGAACAACCGAAGACACCGACGAAGATTCGAAGCTTCTTGGGGTTAGCTGGTTACTATCGAAGGTTTATTAAAAACTTTAGCTCTATAGCCTTACCTTTGACCAAGTTAACCCGGAAAGATGCTCCTTTTTCTTGGAGTGATAAGTGTCAACAGTCTTTCCAGTTGTTGAAGGAGAGGTTGACAAGTGCACCTGTGCTTGTGCTACCTGAGCAAGGAAAAGGATATGTAGTCTTCTGTGATGCCTCTAAGAATGGACTTGGATGTGTGTTGATGCAGGATAAACAAGTGATTTCTTTTGCTTCCCGACAGCTTAAGAAACACAAAGAGAATTATCCGACACACGATCTAGAGTTAGCTGCCGTGGTTCATGCCTTGAAGATCTGGAGACATTATCTTTATGGAGAGACGTTTCAGATTTTCACTGACCATAAGAACCTTAAGTATATCTTCTCTCAGCATGAACTCAACATGAGGCAACGTCGCTGGATGGAGTTAATCAAGGACTACGATTGTACAATTGATTACCATCCAGGGAAGGCCAATGTTGTTGCAGATGCCTTAAGTAGGAAATCAGCAACATCAACCATGGATAGAGCACAACTAAACTCTTTAGTATGCTCTAAGAGAGATATGATTATCTCTTTAAGGCAAGCCAATGTACAGTTGAAGGTGTCATTGTTAGCCGGGTTGATGGCTGAGATGCATATTAAACCTACCCTAAGAGAGCAGATTAAGGAGGCACAACATGTTGATGTTGCAGTTCAGCAGATTAGATCTGAGTATGGAAATGAGAAGCGAGATGGTTTCCATGACTCAGATGACCAAGTAGTTTGTTATAATGAAAGGATGATAGTGTCGGATGTGGATGACTTGAGGAAGTTAGTCCTAGAAGAAGCTCATTCTTCCATGTATGCTATGCATCCAGGGAGCACCAAGATGTATCAAAATTTTAAAGATCTGTATTGGTGGCCTGGAATGAAGAATGATGTTGCATAATTTGTTCTGAGATGTCCTGTGTGTCAGCAAGTTAAAGATGAACACCAGAAACCTGCAGGAACAATGCAACCTTTACCCATACCACAGTGGAAGTGGGACCATGTGACCATGGACTTTGTTGTTGGCCTACCCAAGACAAACAAGGGACATGATTCCATTTGGGTAGTTGTAGATAGGTTGACTAAGACAGCGCATTTCTTACCTATCAAAACAACCTATTCTGTTGAAAGGTTATCACAGTTGTATGTGCAAGAGATAGTGCGTTTGCACGGAGTTCCTGTCACAATAGTTTCTGACAGAGGTCGTTTTTGGGAACAGTTACATAGAGCCTTAGGCACCAAGCTAAGGTTTAGTACGGCCTTTCATCCATAGACTGATGGACAGTCAGAAAGGACCATACAAACCTTAGAAGACTTATTGAGAACATGTGTTCTCCAATTTACCGGGAGTTGGGATCTACACCTAAGCTTGATAGAATTTGCCTATAACAATAGCTATCAGCATAGTATTGATATGGAACCTTATGAAGCCTTGTATGGTAGACGTTGTAGATCACCTCTGTTTTGGTTCGAGACTGGTGAGCGTCAGTTGTTAGGTCCTGATCTTGTGCAGCAGACTACAAAAAAAGATTAAGATAATACAACAACAGATTAAGACTGCACAAGATAGGCAGAAATCTTATGCTGACAAGCGTCGTAGACCCTTAGAGTTCCAGGTTGAAGACAGAGTGTATCTCAAGGTCTCGCCTTGGAAAGGAGTCCTTCATTTTGGAAAGAAAGGGAAGTTAGCTCCTAGATTTATGGGACCTTATCCAATCATTGAACAGATTGGAAAAGTAGCCTACAAACTAGAGCTTCCACCAGAGTTACAGAAGTTACACCCTGTGTTTCATATTTCTATGCTAAAGAAATGTCACCCAGACACCGAGTCAATTCTACAACCTATGGAGGTAGAATTGAATAATGATATATCCTATGAGGAGGGACCAGTGTCAATCCTTGATCACAGAATTAAAAAGTTAAAGAAGAAAGATATAAGTCTTGTGAAAGTCCTCTGGAACCACCGTGGTGTTGAAGAAGCCACTTGGGAATTAGAGGATGAGATGAGAAGGAAGTATCCTGCCCTTTTCTCTTAATATGTTTTATCGATTTCGGGGACGAAATCCTTGTAAGGGGTGGATAATTTGTAACATCCCTGAACTGGGTTATGAGTTAACCCTAGGTGTTTTGCCTAAATATTAAATTAAATCCTTGAGATTAACTTTGGGCATGTAATTAAGTTTCTCAGAAGTAGATATTTCAGTTTTTGCTCCTTTTTATATAAAGTTGTAGCATTGTTTTGTAATATAGGGACCTATGTGCAAGTTACCCAGTTAGAAGGGTTAACTTGCAATTTGCACATGTTGAGATGTTACTCTGATGTTGAGACATCATGAGAATGATGATGGTAAGGTTTGAGGGATTTCCCAAGCTTGGGCACCAAGGTGCAGCTGTGGAAGCAATCCCGGTGCTTGAAAACCCTAAATTGGGGAAAAGTGCAATTTACCCAATTTAAGGGGTGCAACTTGTAAAATACATCATCTAAAATATCTTTTATAACTTTTGTCATCATTTAGAGTATAAATGATGAAGACGGCACTTCATTTGAATAATCATATAATAAAGAACACCTTTGTGATTGAATAAACAAGGTGTATGTATAATAGCCCTTTTATGTGTATGCTTTAGTGATGGGTTGATCCTCTTTGCCTTCAGTTCTTGATCTTAGAAGAAGTTTTTCCTTAGAAATAATATGTGGGGACGTGCAAAGAAGAAAGGAAGGACTTAGATGAGAAACGAGGAAAAACATATATTCTTATGTTGGAATTTCACCCAATATATATGTATACCACTTCCTTTGCAAGCAAAGGAACGTTTCTTTCATTCCCTCACTTATCCCCCTTGCTCAAACTGACTAAGGCAGAGCTCTGGAGCATAGGAGAATGACCAGGGAGTTCAAGGTAAGTTTGGATCATCCCTTTTGCTTGAATTCATGGATGAAACTCGGATTCAAGGTCAAATTCATGGCTAGCTCACTTAGCTCTATCTTTCTAGCCATCTCTTTCCAACTTGTCCTTGGAGAATTCACCTTGGCCGACCTTTGGAGCTCAAAGATGCCATTAAAGCTTGGAGCTCAAGGAACAACCTTTAGGCGGGTTTTATAACTCTAAACTTTATGCTTTGATTATACATCCTTTCCTATGCATATAGTTGCTAGTTCTTCTTCTTCCCTATCTTCCCTTGCATCCTTGCAAGCAAAATCGTGAAGAACTGCTACTGTTCTTGAGGTAGAAGATAAGGGCATTAATTCCTATGCTTATCCACGGATTTCCACTTTATCAAACGACCTCCACCAATTGTTCAAACGGTTTGAAACCGTTTGGTGGGCAAACGGTTTCAGGGTCGTGTGAGGGCAAACGGTCTTCAAGACCGTTTGGTCCCGTTGACCAAGAGAAGACCGTATAGGAATCTTGTTCATAATTACGTAGGTTAATCACCGACAAAATTTGATAGGTTAACTCCAGAGGAATCGTGAGATATAAGCAAATCAATTAGCAAAACCAATTGAATTAAGTTCTGATTTTCAATCTGTTTAATTTGCCCTTTTTGGGCAAACGGTCTCAAGACCGTTTAAGATGGTTGATCAAACGTTGACCGTTTGGTATTACTGTTCATAATGATGTTAATTAACGACCCACCAAATTTGAGGATTAATTCCAAACGAGTCATGAGTTGAAAGATGATTAATAGGGCAAACCCTAATTGAAATTAGTGCTGAATCTCCAATGAGTTAAGTTGAGATTTTGGGTTGATTAGCCCAAACGGTTTCAAGACCGTTTGGGAATCACCCAAACGGTCTCAAGACCGTTTGGGGGTCACCCCAAGACCGTTTGGAGGTATGGGGTCAAGTATGGTTGACCAATTGAAGGTCCAAAGGTACCAAATCATATTGCAAATAAGTATTGATGTGATGATTAACTCAATAGATCAAACCTTGATGAATTTTCACTAGAGTCCAAAGGATGGATGGGCAAACGGTCTCAAGACCGTTTGGAACTCATCCAAACGGTCTCAATACCGTTTGGTGTCAACCCAAGACCGTTTGGAGGTCTAGGGTTAAGATAAATTGATCAATTGAGAGCCCAATTACAATGGGTTATTGAAATAATCAAATTGCTGATTTGTGATTTATTTAAGGTTCAACCCCTATCAAATCAACTTAGATTTTTATGATTTCTTGGGGAAACGGTCTCAAGACCGTTTGGAGGTCATCCAAACGATCTCAAGACCGTTTGGGCCAAGTTTGGGCCCAATTGGAGGTCAATTGATAGGTTCAACCTTGAATTGATTCACATTGTTGAATATTGATGACCATCCGATTTGAAACCGTAATTGAGATGGACTTAACCCTAATTGGCTTTCAATTGAGGGTTAATTTGGTGTCCAATTGATGGAGGCTCATCCTAATTGACTCAATTTATAAGTGGTTAACATGGCTTTGGCCAATTGAGGGCTTCAACATACTTAATCATAAACATTTGTAACTTTTGAACCATGTTGGAGGTCCAAACGGTCTCAAGACCGTTTGAGGCCAAACGGTCTCAAGACCGTTTGGGTCCAAACGGTCTCAAGACCATTTGGGCTCAAACGGTCTCAAGGTCATTTGGACCAATCGATCTCAAGACAAGTTGATCAAACGGTTTCAAACCGCATAAGCTCAAACGGTTTGGAAAGTCAACCTTTCCAAATGGTCAACACACCCAAACGGTTTGGGCAAACGACCTTGAGGTCATGCGGTCTTGGAGTCAAACCTAGGAAACGGTCAACGCACCCAAATGGTTTCAAACCGTTTGGTGGTTGAAGGTTGAAACCGTTTGGAGGTTTTCAATGTTATTTATACATAATCACTTGAAGTTGTAATTGGTTCAATGGTGATCTAATCTAAACCCTAATGGTAACTTAGAACATTAAGGGACTAAGTGATTAATAAATTAACCCATGATGGTGATCAATGGGGTGAATTACCAAAATACCCTTGATGGGTTCAATTGAGTAATACCTTGTTCAAATCAAACCACTAATCACATGATAGTGATGTTTTGGCTTATGTTAGCCCATGAGAACTTAACCCAACCTGATCTAGAGTGGTGTTATCACCATCTACTAGTATGAGGATAGAGAAGGTATCTTAAGAGAGAGAAAGTACCTTAAGAGAGAGAAAGTATCCTTTTAGGGTGAAAACTCAAGTAAAGAACCTTCAATACACATGAATGTGCATGATTAGGGTATGATCCACCTATGTGAGATCATGGAAACCCTAATTATGATATATGATGAATCCTAATCTTATCTGAGAGCATCAATGATGATGTTCCTCATACATGATGGTGTTATGAGTTCGATTCACCATGTGATGTGAATAGTAAACCCTAATTCAAGGGTAATGACATGTGGTGTGAATAGTAAACCCTAATTCAAGGGTAATGACATGTGATGTGAATAGTAAACCCTAATTCAAGGGTAATGACGTGTGATGTGAATAGTAAACCCTAATTCAAAGGTGATGACATGTTATATGAGTATTAAACTCTATTCGATAAGAATCAAAGAACTTAGCTCTTATGACAAGAGTGGAAAGTATAATCATTTTTTGAATTACCTTTATTAGTTGAATTAATCATGCAGGTTCTGATATGGAGGTGATCATATCCAGGTATGGATGATGATACTAAATTCATTAAAGGCATATTGATAGCTTTATGAATAAGTAAAGTATCTTGATGCCTTGTCAATGGCATTCTATGATAATAATGGGTTGTGAGAGCCATGAATACCATCAAGGTCATGCTTTAGAGATGACTTGTGATGAGTATAATGAGAAATGATGATTGATGTGAGTTAGGTTTGTTACATTTAGTATTCTCCTTTTATAGCTGTTATGCTACTATTATTATTTGAAGAACAATGTGTGATGTTAAATGAATACTGAATATACCTAACTAATCAAGTATAATGTAGAGCCGTGATCATAGACCCATCATTGTCAGAAATCAAATGATGGTGAAACAGGTTTTCCTAAGGGAACTCCTGGATCACATACTAGTGAGTATGTGGGGTATATGGATGTGTAGAACCTTACATCCTAGTGTAGGAAATTGATGTAGATATGTAATCCGTCAATCCTTCACTACAATCCCATACCGTATCAGTAGTAGGTAAACATGAAACCTCCTGATGACGAAGAAAACATAAATATCCGTATCAGTGGAGATAAGCATGAAATTTCCTGATGACGAAGAGAGTACAGAACGCCACTGTAACTCTAGAATAGCGAAGGACCAGTTTACCCTGGTGAGCTATAATAGTAGAGACACAAGATGTCCTACAAGTAATCCTCTTACTGACTGAGGAAGGTGAAGGTCATAAGAATTCGGCTCTCTTAATGACCTATGTATGATACTGATGTGACTTCTTAGCAATCAGTTGGAGTATGAGTGGTATGCCTCATCTCCACAGGGCATAATATTGTTTGTAAAACATAATCAACCGCGTAGTATACATGTTAGAGATATCTACAAGTTAGTTGATTGATGATACACTGTAATAGTGCTTATATTCTTCATGTCTCATAAATGTTGAGCTCTTGTTTTTAGCTTTACTACTTAAGATATTCTTTGATGTTATAATAAAGCTTCTGGCGGAGAGTTATAACTCTCGCTGGGACAATTATGTAAAATTTTCTCACCCCGTAGACTTCAACTTTTTAGGTGGACGTCGGAGACAGAGGAACCGGTCTACAGGTGACCAGTCCCAGCAGTAGCAGCAGCAGCACCAGGAGCAGCAGTAAATATCAGGTGGAGATTTAGCCTGCCATGTGGTGTAGTTAGAGTCAGTCCTGTGTGTCCTCTGTACTCTCAGGTCTTGGAGTCTTTTGTTATGAGATCTTGAGATTTTGTATCTTGATGTATATAATTACTCAAGAAGTAATTATCATGAGATGAAAACAGTTTATCTCTTGTTATGAAAGACGTTTTTATGGATTCAAGCTCTTGTTTCGAAAAGTTTTAATTTTCTGCGATTTTTGTCTTCTGCTATTAATCGAATCGCTTCCGCTAAGTTTGAATCGTGTTTATATCGTCGTTTGGAGATCAGAGCCCACATGTACATCCTTGGTATCATTCATGATTACATTTCTAACATAAGGTGTTTAATCACATAACATATCTCAATACATATGGAATGGATCCAATAATCTAAATATGTCTTGATATGTTAATAAGTTCATTAAATATGTATCACATGTAATTTCATACCCTAGTATGAAATTACTAACTTAAGTATTCATAATTGGTAATTAGAGGTGAATAAGTATAAATGATTGATCCATGGGAACAATATGTGACCAATAGATATAATGAAACACTAAATAGATGTTCTTGTAAGTGGAAATGTTTAGTATTCTATTGCTCAGTTAATGTTGAAAGTAATGAACATAATGAGAGTAATGAATAAAATGTCATAATTCATTTTATTTATCATCATGTGACCTTCATGGTCAAAAAATGACGATACTGGAGTTGGGAAATATGGTGACAGAACAGGTGATGGAAACAAAAAAAAATGTCTGCCATATACCCCATAAATAGAAGATCGCATAAAAAACTATGTAATGGGAAGGATGCTTTAACAAGTTCATATTTGGTCCTAGAACAAGTCCAATGACTATTCTTCATTGCATTAGTCGTGTAGATGTCTTCATGTTGCACTGGAATGAAATCTACAATAGATCCTAGGCACACCATGGACAGCAGGCTGACGTTATCCTCCTAGAGGTAGACAACAACCTCCACACCTCTTTGCAAGTCTACACAGACCACCTAGAACTCCTATCATCTTTCTAGAACAGACAGGAAGGAGTTGCCCCCCCCTTGGTGTATTAGTCACCAACTTGCTCCCCCACAATTGATCTCCCTTACTATCCCACCCTTTATTGGGTAGGACTTGGTCAACTCTCTATTGATTACCACAACCAGAGAGGACAACAGTTATCATAGGAAATTGAGTTGTTGCATCTGACTAGCCCCAGTACCCCAGGAGGGTTAGGGTTAGGGTTCCCAAATTGAGTGGAAGTGGAAGGACCACAATTTCACAAATTTTCACAACCTGCAATAGGAAAAACAATCAGTTCACTAATAAACTGATTAGTTGGCATGTGATTCAATCGGTTCACCTAGTGAACCAGTCGTTTCATCATGTTTCCCAATCACAATTGTATTGGCAATTCTAATCCAATTAATGCACAACATGAGATCAACACTAATCCTTGATGCAATCAAATTGCTCTTGTCAATCGGGTGGTTCATGTCTTGAATCAGTCATCCCATAACTATGAGCTGATTGGTTCACTGAGTGAACTGGTCAGTTTATGCCTTGTTCATCCAGAATTCAACCTTGACACTCCAACTGGTCAGTTCAACCCTTGAACCGATCGGTTGGAAGTCTGGTTCATTGATTGGTTTGCTGAAATGGAATAATTGAACACTTTAATAATTAATTTGATTATCATTCATGATTAAACAACTCTTCTAGATTTATCCTATGTGTGTGACCCCATAGGTTTCTATTTATGTTGTCAGTGAATGTCCATACCTTCTTTATGACATCACAAGCAAAGAGCGGTGCCTAGTCAGACATCATTACTACCCAAATAATCAGAAAAAGTTGAAGAACAACTTCAACCTACGATCTGCATTAGGTGTAGCAGTGATTGTCTAATTCCTTTATCTTTGATATCTAGAATAAACTTGAGGAATGGAATTGTCATCCTCTCAATGTTCAATCCATGTTCCTTGATCCTTAGCAAATTGTCTGAGATATTTGTGACCTCAATATCATATATTGATTCACATTTGCATGCACATGCTTTTCTCAGTTTTTCTTATCAAGTGGCCAATATATCAAATTCCAATAGGAGAAACAAATCCCAACTAAATCACACTTAGTCATCCCCACGTGTCACAGTGTACCCAATCATCACCTTTATGGTAACCCTTATTCATGATCACTATGGATGATGTCAAAGCACACTGAATGACATGTGATGAGTGTAGTGATTTCACGTCTAAGAACATCAATCACCACCTTAACTATGAGAGATGACTATGACCACCATGCATGGTTTCCATGTATCACTGTCAAGGTGGGTATGTCTGATAAAATGTTCCCTAACAAGTATTTATGTGCTTGGTTTGATATCACAAATATTATGACTAATTAGATTTTGTCATCAACCAACACATACTCTAGTCTTTAGTGTTACTATTGTCTCTCTCCCTTCCTCAATAACATCTGAGAAGGGACATGATTAGAATGTACACACTTTTCACATGTGTGTGATCTCATTATTCAAGACACATACTTGAAGAGATATGTCATTGAGTAGTGTCATTATTTAGACATTCATTATGTTTCCTCATTATCTCATAACTGAGTTGAAATAGAATGAATTGGGAGCTTGCCTTTGAGAAAATTATTTATGTAATATTCCATCACAATGATCATATGATTGGCTCTCTAGGGATACATACCAATAGACTCCCACTTGCACTTAGAGTGAATCACCGCGAATCTTATTCTAAGTGATCTAAAGATGTTCATAATGTTTCTACTATGCAAGTGCTAATCCAGAGGGTTAGCAACATATTTCCTTTAGTCGATATATTGCATGTTTAATATCTCTTCCCTTTACTACACTCCATATGAGACAGAATGGTTGTAGTACGCTATCTAATGTTCCTTTCATAACAAGTATCTCCATTGTTGTCATAGTATTTCTACTATATCATCAATCATTATAACTTCTTAGGGTTCATCTGTATGAACTTTTAGATCCATATAATATTCATTCTTGTGTTCACAACACCAGGATACACAAATTATATTATAGAAGTAAAATAATGTTCTATTAGCTCAGGACACTTTCCAACTAGTAAATCTTCTCTAAGTTTAAACACACACTTTGTGATAACTCTCTATCGCTTTGAAAGCTTGCATAGATGTAACCCTTTACATCCAACTTATCCTTTTTCACCATAATGTAAAAAGTGTTACTTTTGTGGTTCTCAAGTACTAAGGGATGCTCTTTATGGTATTCTAATGACCTACATTGGACTCTAACTAATATCATCTTGTAATGTCAAATACATACAAGATAATGGGATGAATACATTATATTTTGAATTCATATGTCATCTCTTCCATTCTTCATAAGAATTGGAACATTGGATTCATGAGAGATTGATCCCTTCTACATTGAAAGATTTTCTCTTACTAGATCCTTCATTCTGAACCCTTTCAACATCTTTCCAATATATGTGTTCATGTTTAGGTTTAGAAACTTTCCATATCTATTTCTATATATCTTAGTTACTATCACATAGGATGTTTCACCTAATCCTTCATTGCTGAAGTGTTTTTCCATGCCTGGTCTCAATACTTACAATAGTGATATGTTATTTCCCATCAATATGAGGAATATTGATATATATATATATATGCTCCCACTAAATCTTTTGTAATCAAAGATTTTATCTTTTATCTTGACTTAAGTCAAACTCTTTGACTATCTTGTCAAATGAAAGATTTCAGTTCTAAAATGCTTGTTTGAATCTTTATATAGAATTTATTTGCTTTAATGGAGTCATAAAACCTTCATGTTGTATCACATGCGCTTCCTCTTCTTTATTCCTATTGAGGAATGTGATCTTAAACTTCATATGCCAAATCACATAGTCTCATCAAGCTGCAATAACAAGCACATTCATTGGTAAAGGGATTTTATCATGTTCAACACTTTGAATTGGTTTGAAAAATCATTTAACCAATACGTCCTTTAAGCCATCCATTTGGTCTTCCGTGTGGGTTTTACCCTCTAGGTGGTATCACTAAGGTCACACCATGTTAGTTTTTTTTGGATTACATTCTATATATAATGACCTCAAGCCATTACTCAAACTCTGGTCTCTCAATAGTTGTTGGCTCATCATCTTGTGACCAACTAATAATATATCTTAGTTATAGGATTCTCAATCTTTTAAACTCAAACGTGTTCATCTAGAACTATGAATTTTGTATTATAGATGGAACTTTGAAATTCTACAACAATTTTTTATTCTCTATGTTCTTATTGTTCCTCCTTAGGTTTAATTGTTTTCTTTGTTGATCTCAAACTTTTGAGTTTACTTCACTCCCATTAGTTCTAAAGGAACTCAACCATCTAGGAACAAATAGTTTTGGTATTTTTTTAGATATGTGGCATTAAAAAAATTTGGGGTTAAACCATTTTCAAAGAATTTGCTTTCTTCGTATAGGTTTCAATCCTTAAGACATATCAGGACATTTCCATATTATATCTCATATAATGTCTTAAAAACCCTTTCAGATTGTACATTTTTAGTGATAAGCATATTCCTTTCAGGAATTTAGAAGATTGATTAAGTTATAATCATGTCACTACTCATCATGATGTGATTCCTTCTTAATGATACATCATCGTGTTTCAGGTGGAGTTTATCGTGCTTCACTGTCATAGTCTCTCCAAAAGGTCCTAAAACTATTCTTGTAAAGAATTTCATTTTTTTTATCATATCAGAGTATCTTAATACCTTTGAGGAATTTTTGTACTTCATACATATAATCTCCTTGAATACTTCAAGAGATGTGTAGTTTTCTAAACACATATCATCATATCATTAGTAAACATAATGAAGTACAACAAAATATTGATAATATCTATTCCATGGTCTTTGTACACCATTATGTACATGTCCTTATAGAATTTTTATTCTCCCACTACACCTAGTGAGAAGTGGTTATCATGTTGCTCATATATAATAATTGCATATCTCTTATTGGTTCAATAACCAAAAGAGTCTAGATAAACATCATCATGGATGCTAGAAATGCATTTATCACATCTTTTCTCTAGATGAAAATGCTATAGATTGTTAATGTTTGGTTATCAATTATAATCCTCTGGTATTCATGTTATGAAGATATATCTTTAGATCCTAAAGATCATAAGATATTCAGGTATTGCCATACAAGATCACATCTTTCAAATAGAAAATTAACTATTTTATTTGTAAACGTCCTCATTATTAAAGATGCAAAAAATAAAATGTTTCTATTATTGGACTAATGAAATAGAACTTCAACGAAATCTATTACATGCCATGTGGCCTAAGATAAAATCTAAATTTAGACTGTAACTTTTGCAACTCTACATTTGTAGTCCATCAATGCCCTTTCGTAAAGGTCTACTTCTTCTTCGATCCTACATATCAAATATATGTCAGATCTATATCTGGTATCACATACTAGTGAAGAAGTAATTTAGATTTATCTTATAAAGTATATACATGAAGTGGAGACTGTTACTCCTCCTTCTTCTTCTTTAGTTCCTCCAGGTAGAGGGAAAAATTCATCTTCTAGTGTCCAGCCTGGTGATAGTAGTGACACTTGCCTCCCTTCTTTACTCCTCCTTTTGCCTTGAGATATGAAGACTTGGGATTTTGACCATCTTTAGAAATCTTCATAGATTTTCCTTTGTCATTATATTTTCCCTTTGTATTGTTGATCATCATTATACACTTGGACTTGTCTTTCTTCATTTGTGCCTCAGTTGTTGTCAACATGCTTAGTAACTATGTCAATAGTTTAGCAAAGAAATTAATGTTGTAGTTCATGACAAACTAACTCAATGACTTTGACAAAGATTATAGAATCACATTTGTGGCGAACTCTTGACCCAATGGGAATCTTTGTCTAGACTGGTTCTTAACATGCCCAATGTTCTTGAGCACATGATGACCTACTGGATCGCCTTCTTCCATGTTACATTTGAATAATGCCTTGGAGATATCATATCTCTCTTGTCTTGCCTAATCTTAAAAATGTTCTTAAGTTGTGTGACCATCTCAATTATATCCAATTCTCATGCTGCCTTTGCAACTCATAGTTCATGGAGTACAACATAAAAAACTTGACATTAACTACAACTTCAGTATGCTTCTTATAAGCATCCATGTCGGCCTTAGGTGCCTTGGGAATATGTTCATTTGGATCTGGTGTCTCCCGGACATAGATCTTTCACTCCTATGTGGGAACAATTCTCAGTGTCTTGAGCCACTCATGGAAGTTATTCCCATTTAACTTGTCCTTCTGAAGGAATAATCACAGAGAAAAATTGTTGTTGTGTGTTTCCATTTGATTTATAAAAGAATTTGCAAATATGCCAAAAAAAAATATTTTTTTTGACCTGATTTGTATAAAATTTGATGATGTTTATTAGGTGACTAATTAACTATCACTCCCACTATTTTATTCAAATTGATATCCTTCAGATATCAATTTAGAAGATTGCATCATACAATCTTCTAGTGAGCCAAGATCCAAAATAGTTCAACTATTACTCCATCAACGCCAACGTATATAGTCAATTATTAAGGTAGGAAACTTTTACCAATTTCATCATATGCAATTATTGTATAGATAATATGTGCAACACTTTGCCATAGTTATTTGCATCCTTCTGGTGCTTAATATCATTATTACACACAGTTAAGCCTGACCCAAAAGACAACATGATAATAATGCACCCTCCTTGGCTGTCCCACATTATTACCATCACACTTCCATGAGATAGACAACACACCACCCTTGTAGTGCCAATGCTTAGACGATCAAGATTTTCATGTATGTTTCTAATGGAAAACATCTAAGACTTGACATTTAATTGAAGGAGTTTGTATTTAGAAATACATATACTTTATCCAATCACCATATATATAGTATGTATCATATACATGCTTTATCCCACAACATCAACTTGCAATATAAAACATTAGTGATGGTTATGGTAATACTATTGTAATTCCTTAGAGCCATAAGGAATTACTACCACCTAGATCAACATCACATGTATGATCTGATTGTTGGTGTAGACCTATGCTTGCCAATCTGGGTTGATCAGTTCAACCCTTAAACCGGTAGGCTTGCCTCTTAGATGGTCGGTTGGTCATCTGGAATGATCATCTAGCTACCTATCCAACTAATGTTTGGACACCTACAAATGCTCAGTTGGGTTCACTAATCAGTTAGTTTGCACTCCTATGGTCTTCCCTCCTCAGTCCATCATCCGGTCGGCTCGTCACATGAAACAATCAGCCCGCCTAACATTGATCATATTCATCATTGTAAGAAAAGAAATTATCCTATTTCGATTAAACTTATTACATGGTAATGAGAAATCTCGAGTTACATTCGAGGGGAGCAAAGGTAGGAACGAATAATACTTTTACATTGGAAAGAAGAAGGTAGAGGCCCGACATGCAAACTGAGATAAATCATGAATAAAAGAACCATCCAACCACACACATATATTTGGGTTATTGGCCATAACCATGCTACACATCAACCATCAAAACTCACTTTTAGGGTGATACATGTAAATTGCGTATATGTCATATCCTATATATATTAGGTGGGATCATATGTGGTCTTCAATTAGATATGTGCATTAAGAAATTTAAGTATTCCCATCGTACGCAATAAATAAATGATGACATTAAAATATCTGATCATATCAATTATCCCAAAATGTAGTAAATTGACGTTTCTCTGATACCACTATTTGGAAATATGGTGCCAAAATAGGAAGAAGAAACAAAAAAAAAATTGTCTGCCATATTCCCCATAAATAGAAGATCACATCAACAACTATGTAATGGGAAGGATGGCTTGACAAGTTCATACTTAGCCATGGAGTAAATCTAGTGACAATTCTTCATTGTAAAACTTGTACAACTATCTTCAAGTTGAACTGGAATGGTGTCTGTAGCAGCTTCTGGTCTGACCACAAACAACACGATGACATTGTCCTCCTAGCGGAAGATAACAAATTTCATGTCTCTATGAAAGTCCATACGGATTGCCTAGAACTCCTATTGTCCTGCGAGAACACACAAAAAGGTGTTGTCCCTCCCATTGGTGTACTGGTCACCAACTTGCTCTCCCACAATTGTTTCTCCCTTGATATCCCTCCATTTATCATGTAGGACTTTCTTGGGATCTCTATCTATTACCACAACTAGATAGGACAACAATTGTTAGAGGAAATTGAGTTGTTGTATCTGAGAAGCCCCTAGTGCCCCTCTATTTATGGGAGGGTCAGGGTTCCCAATCTGAGTGGGAGAGGATGGGACTAAAATTTCATGATTTTTTCCAACCTACCACCAGTGAAACGATCAGTTCACTGGTGAACTGATCGGTTGGTATGTGATTCGATCGATTCACCTAGTGAACAGGTGATTTCATCATGTTTCCCAATCACAATTGTATTGGAAATTCTAATTCAATTAATGCATAACATCACATCAACACTGATCCTTGATGCAATCAAATTTCTCTTGTGAACTGGGCGGTTCATCTCTTGACTGGTCGTCTCACGAATATGAGATCATGGTTCACTAAGATAACTTGTAGATTTGTGCATGATTCATCTAGAATTTAACCAATGCAATATCCAATTAACCTGACACTCCAACCGGTCAGTTCAACCCTTAAACTTGTCAGTTGGGTGTCCATTCAGTTGAATTGTTTTCTTAAATTGAATAAATAAACACTTTAGTAATCAATTTAATTATCGTTCATGATTAAACTCCTCTTATAGATGAATCCTATGTGTGTGACCCCATATGATAGTATTTATGTTTGCAATGAATGTCCATAACTTGTTTATGACATCACAAGAAAAGATCCATGCCTAGTCACACATCATTGCTACCCAAATAATCAGGAAAGTTGGATAACAACTTCAACCTACAATTTATGATAGGTGTTATAGTGATTGTCTAATTCCATTGTCTCTAACATCTAGAATGAAATTGAGGCATGGAATCATCATCCTCTCAATATTCAATCCATGTTCCTTGATCCAAAACATACTGTCTGAGATATTTGTGACCTCAATATCATATATTGATTCACATTTGCATGTGAATGCTTTTCTATCTCTCACTTATCAACTGGTCAGGATATCAACCTCCAATTGGAGGGACAGATCCCATCTACATCACTCATAGTCATCCCCATGTGTCACAATTCACCCAATAATCACCTTTATGGCAACCCTTATTCATGATCATGGTGGACGAAACACACCAAAAGACATGTGAAGAGTGTAGTGATTTCACATCTAAGAACCACAATCACCACCTATCACAAAACCATTTGTATCCCAAATCCTAACTCCAAATGCCTATAAAGTCAATATGGATATAGGATCTAGGCATCCCTCCCTAGAATGGTATTATTAAGGGAATCATGTGGAAGCATAAATCTTAGCATTCATGAAGATATAACAGGATAAAACCACCAATCACAATCTCAACATTCAACAAGTATATTAAACAACATTGTTCAATACAAGCTTTCAATTATATATTTAAGAGTACATTTTCACAAGAATGCTCATGTATACTAGGGATCTTACAACAAGTACACCTGACATATCTCACCATGACCATCAACTTCTAGCCATATGTGAACTTGTAATATATGTGAAACAAGGCGGGTCAAGCACACGAGGTGTTGAGTACATATTTAAAGGATAAATATACATAAGCATTGTGAAAAGATTTGCAGAAGTAACAAACAAGAATAAACAAGTTAAGTACTTAGTAAATCCAAATCCCATGTTTTATATCATTTAATTTCAATTATGCCAACAACATCATATATCATAATCCCTTTTACTACTTCCCAACAGAAGAGTCCATAGCATGCTCAAGATTACCTTACCCTTTTATTGACATGGTCTGCCCTATCTTGATGACTTAAGTAGGATGCCTAGCCTCGTGTCCTTACCTCAAGAATTCAGGCAGGTGCACAAGGTTTGTATAATGAAGTTTCTATATTGTGTTTGCAAGTTATAAAACAATGATACGAGAAAAACATTAAGTACATACTTGAATACTACATGGGAATGTAAACAAGTATACATATGTATCATATTTCAAGCAGGAAATCCATAGTCATATAATTATTTATGCCTGTACCTAATTTTAGAGATTTCATAACCTATCCTCAACCATCTAGATCTGAAGCGACACTTGGTTAAGCATAAGATTGCAGACGTACATTAGATTCTCATCATTAACCCTAATTAGCTTCATTATAGGGTTTTGGCCAAATTCGATTTCCAGTTGGTTAATTACATGTTTAATGGGTTTTTACTGATTTAGTGATCATCAAGAAGGTGAGGTTCAAGTTTCATGTCATTTCAATGTTCCATTCATCCTATATGAACATTTTAAGGTTTGAGTCACTAATGCAAATTATAAGGTCAAAGACTCATAAAACGGTATAAAAGGTAAAGATCCAAACAAGACAATGGATGCAATCATAAAGTATGATTTAGATAAGGAAAGTATGGACATCATAATCATAGTCAAGAATAGGTGGATGTCCCCTAGGGTCTATGCATCATAAGATTCCTGATTATCAACATGCATTCCCAAAAACCAATATATAAGGCCCATGTCAAAAGGTCCCAACATATGGATTGGATGGGACATTCATACCAAGGGGATCATAAGGGATAGATAATCTTTGAATTAAGAGGGAAGATTATAAAAACATGACCCATATCAAGATTAGGGCATAAGCAAGGTAAACAAGTTTCATGTGTCACACAAGGTCACCACTAGTAGACTTAGGGTCACGTGTAACATCATAACAGAAAATATGGAGATTATGAACATTAGTATCTTTAAACATTATAATGATACTAATTTCAGGGATATAAGAGGGTTTTATGTCTTAGAAGACCAATGTTCCACATTATAAACATGCATCACCATAAAGGGCTCATATTCATGCATTTAGGCATATTACCTAAACAAGAGAATAAGGGGGGTCATGAGTGATACAAGAGTCATGGAGTTCATATAGTTACTGATTTTCTAGATTAGGTAAGCTTATATGGAACAAATAAATAAGATTAGCAATATAGGGTATTTCATCATTCACATTCAAAACAAGTCACATAAGTGCATTAGAGTTTATCATTGAGCAATAGAGGTGATTAGAACCATCATATAGTTCAAAGTTGGATAAAAGATACTAATTTGATGGATATGACAACATGAGTGTATCAAACATTAAATATTTTACATAACCATGCATTACTTCATTCATATGATCAAGGGTTACACCTTTTAGGGATGACATGGGGTAAAAGGTTGAATTAGTGTCTACAAACTAGTCCACTTTGTAGGTCTCTTTGAGAGGATGAATGCAATATTTATAATTTTTCCCATTTTGACCTTAGGAGTAGGGAGATATGCATTTTTTAAAATATTTGCATAAAAACTATACATATTAGGGGACATGCACGTTACCAATCATCTACCCAATCTGGACCGCCAATTCTTCACCTAATAGGTGACTCACCCACGCCCGTGGGGCTCCTTGGCCATGTGGCCCACAATGATTAGTCCGCTCCCAACTACCTTATGATCCATGATCACTCTCCCACAGACCTGACCTCACTTCAACGATAGAGAGCCGCTCCCCATTGCCCGTACATGCGCCCTTGATTGGCCACATGGTGCCAGGATAGTAGTTCTAGCCCGACCAGCCTTGACCCTAGTTTGGTGAGATGGTTGTGAAGTGGGACAATGATCCTTTGAACGGGGCCTTCCGCCTAGGATCTAAGCATGTGGTACCCTGTCCCTCTCAGCCGGCAACCCACGCACAGGCTGCTCCCAGTCATGGCGGCATTGTAGTTGCTTCTCCTTGGAGTGTGAGTGTTGAGGCAGAAACCTGGGCTAAATACACATGCAAAAAGACCACCCATCATCATTACATCACCCCAAAGCCAATGGTGGAAGAAACCAAGGGAGAGGAAGGCTAGATGAGACTCACCCAAAAGGGCCAAGGGTGCCAACTGCCATGGTGTCTGGAGCCCAAAGGAGGTGTGAAGGGCACCTCAATGTGCGAACAAGTGAGAAATGAGAGGGTAAAGAGAGAAGGGTGAAACTCGAGTGGAAAACATTATTCAATTTGATCCAAGGGTGGGAAAGAGGGGTTTATTGTTGGTGCCAAAGGTGGAGTTGGTGGCAATAACAATATTTGCTCTTGTGGTGTGTAAGGAGGAGTGTGATAGGTTCTCAAAACTTGGATCTTGGATGATCCACCATCCAATGGTCCCAAAGGGATGCGAGTTAGGGTTAGCAGACGGGAGGGGCGGCGGATGGGCCGTGCGCCTCATCTTGGGCTCCAACTGGGCCAGTCCAATATAGAAAAAAAAGTTCAATTCAAATTAAATCGAGGCAAAATATAGCTACCTTTGAAATCCCATAATTTGGGTTGTAAAGCTGAGATTGAGATGATTCTTCCAACATTGGAAAGATAGTTGAGTCCACTATAACATGGTATAGATCAAGAATAAAAAGATTATGATTTTAAGGTTCAATATTAGATGCAAGAAGGTGACATGATATATCTTGATGCTTAGTCCAAATTCTCAAATTAGATCCACATACCATGAACATAGTCATCGAGGTGATCAAATTGGGTCATCAACACACTTAAGTAATGTGATTGAAATCAAATTGAGTGAGATGGGTCTCTTGAAGATAGAGAAAGAGTATAAAATATGAGAGATACCCTAGTTGTCCCACCACCTTCACTATGAGAGATGATTATGACCACCATATCTGGATTGCATGTGTCACTCTTATGGTGGGTCAGTCTGATACATTGTTTCCTAACAAGTATCTATGTGATTGGTTTAATATCACACTTATCATGACTAATGAAATTCTATTATAAACCAACACACACTCAGTCCTTAGTGTTACTATTATTTATCTGCCTTCCTCAGTAACATTCAACCAGGGACATGATGAGAATGTACATACTCTTAAAATGTGTATGATCTCAATGTTCAATTCACGTATTTGAAGACATACATAGTTGAGTAGTGTCATTATTTATATATTCATTATGTTTCCTCATTATCTCATAATTGAGTGAAATGAAATAAATTTGAATGTTGCCTATATTATTTATCAAATAATTTATGTCATATGCCATCACAACTATCATATTCTTGGCTCTTTGGACATACATACCAACAACTAGGACTCTAAATCATAAATATTTATAATTTATGTGATATGTTATAACCATTTGCACAAAATTGGGTTAAACCATAATTGTTAGAAATCATAAAAGGGAACTTAAAAATCCAAATCTAATGACACAATAATGATGCTCAGATTACAATTAGCTTGTGTGCCAATTCCTGAATTAATTGAACAATAATACATGTCATAATTTTATTTAGGAAAGAGAGTTCAAGATAAACTCAAAAAAATTAAATAATATACTCAATGACCCGAAAAGTAGAAAATAATGTCAAACCAGAAGTCTTCATGTCTTGATTGGTCTATGTGTCAAACTTCATTATAATTGGACATCCCTAGACAACTAAGTGACAATAGGGAAAAAAGTGCAAAATAATGCCCTAAAATAATTAGGACTTGGTTTATTTGATTCAATTTCATATAGATCCGTTTTATGATGTTGTCATGTTGAGTACTTGGATTTATATGGTGTCACATTATGGTTCAATAATTTTTAGATTTTTGAGTTCATGCATGACCTAATCCCTGTCACCGATTGGATCAGATGAATGGGGAGTGATCACTATCTCACTCTTGTTTTGGAAGTTGGTTGCACATTACATATATATTTTACTTTTTGTGATTTATCCCTCCACATTCCATATTTCTTCACAATTTATTTGCCAATAGTTTCCTTAGAAGATTCTGCATCAAACCATTATGACTTTTCTTATTGAGTTCCTTTCCTAACTGGAAACCCTGAATCACGTCTCCCTACCTCTTTTTCCAAAAGCCACAACGTCGACCAACATTATAAAAGAAGTTATTTTCACAATATTTAGTCCCCAAATGACTCCTTACGTCATTCAATTTTTCCCATTTTCCTCCCCTTCCCTCAACCCTACTCATTTTTTCCTTTCTTGGCCTCTGGTGTTGGTAGTGGTAGCAGAATCTCTGTTGGACGAATTGGTTGGACGAAAAGCATACCTAGGATTTGGTAAGATAGAACAACTACTCAATGGTGCAAAGTTCTTGCTAAGTCTTTCCACTAGTGAGGTGAACCTAAAGCTAACCAACGTTCCATTGTTGTAGATCTCTATAGAAGCCCACACCTCGAAAATAGGACTAACAGATCCCAAGGACTATTCATAACATTAAGGTGGCGTACTAGGTCTCTTACAATGTTCAACCAATTCTTGGATTTTGAATACATAGTTGCTTTCTGGTTTTTCCTGATCTTGTTTGGGCTCATCTTCATCTCAATTTTCAATAACTCGATCTCCTCCTTCTACTTACATGGGGAGGTCTTCATTTGGGAACTACCACCGACCCTTTACCCTGAGTTTAGGATCATTGCACAAGGATTGATTCCAAGAACTCAGTGGCACCATCAAACTTCATGGTTTTATCACTGAGATTGGGGTTTCATCTGGAGATTGACTCCCCAGGTTATTTTCTCAAAGCTCTTATCGAAGAAGAACAATATCATATGATATTTCATCTTTGTCCTTTAAGGTTGATCACTTATCTTCTTTGAAACTCAAGGGTATAATGGTTTTTTATCAAATCCAACTATGTGTCTTACTTATCATGGACTCAGGAAACTTGGTTGCTTTTATAGGGCCATCTAAATGGATATGTCCTCCCTCCTTGTGGATAATATGCTTGTGTGAATTTTTCTTGATTACCAACTAGTTTGTATTTGCAAAATTCATAACTAAGTATAGGAAGTAACGAAATATGTAATAAAATAAGTTTTGCAATCGTTTCTATCTATGGTATGATTTCTTTCACTTTTTTTATATAATAAATTAAAGAGTTTTTTTAATTGGCTATAATTTATAAAATTCATAACTAATAATCTATAAGTTATACAAATAAAGTAAAATATGTGAAAAACTCAAAAAATATATAATCTACAAGATCACTTGGTTTTGATGACCTAATTCATTAATAATAAAAACACAACTTGTAGGGTTTATGTAATTAATGTGAACCTAACCCAAATATCATAAATCCCTTATATAAGTTTCTTGTGAATTGAGATGGAATTACAGTTTTAACTTGGGAAATATATAGACTTCATTGGAGGTATGTTCTGTCTCTTTATGAGTTATATTGAGAAAACAACTAATTTCTCTCTCTCTTGATGTATGTTGCATCCCCATTTATCATATGGAGCAATCACCCATATTTATATCCCTCTCTTGGTCCTTTGGGACACAATACACGATACACTTTTCTCTCTCTCTTCTAGCCGGTTGATTTACGTGAGAACTTATGCATTGATATGGATCTTGTGATCATATTACATTATGGGATATTCTTATTGACTCTAAATGTCACGCCCCAATCTCACATTAACCACAAACCACGAAATTAGGACGCGACAGGATGAGATTTACACATAAGCCAATCACTCTTCACTTTTTAAAACTTTTTAAAGAGATTAATAGGATAATCTGATTTATGCTGTAAATTGAAACTAATCAAACTGCGGAAGCATCTTTATTAACTGACTAGCAATATAAACAGAGTCTACAACATTCTACATTGTTTGACATAAAATAGAGCGAAACAGTTAATTTACATCTTTGTACACATTCTCTCTCTCACTCACACCTTGTCCCGAAGATCGAGGGGAATGGACTAAGAGACCTCTAACTACTAACTACGAACCTTCTATCGACTAGGCGTAAGGATAAATCGATCTTTCTGATTTCCTGCTACTGATGATAACCTGAAAATGTTTTGAGTAGAGGTATGAGCCTACTCGCTCAGTGAATAGTATTTCACTTAGCTATCACTAAACAACTCATCAGGTTTATAAATTGAAATTAAACATAAATGCAGAACTAAGCAAGGCAGTTCTAAATACATAGCAGATATACAGATATTAATCACATTTCTAAGCATCAACAGATAATTCAGGTAAATAAATAGTTATATAAATTTACTGTGATCCTACATGATTACTTATTCATATTATTATTATGCCCTAATCATATGCAGTGTACTCTGCATATGAAGATCCGTAGCAAGTTCATGCTACGATCCCACCATACAAGACTTAGCGACACACCCGGGAAATGCTAAGTCTGACGCCAGCCCTGTTCTGCTACAGGACCCCAGGCTCCACGGCCTCAATGCACAACCACGTGTGCTGCACAACCACGTGTGCTCCAGACTCCTCCTGACAAACCTGAGTACACAGGCGGAGAGTCTCACCGGGTTACCTCCGTGACACAAGCACGGATGATGTTGAATAACCCCCATTTTCCTCCAGTGCCACCGTGACTCCGCACGCGTTGTTGTTGGAAACTGCCTCTCTGTCCTCGTGTCTCCATGACTCCGCACGGATAATGTTGCAACACGAGTTTCACCCCTAAGAAGCAGATCTGTCAAAGGGGTTCTACGGTGTTAGGGCACCTAAGTCTATTAACTGATTAACATATAACCATTTAAACAGGAAAATCACATCTACTGATTTTATATCAGATCACAATACACTGTCATTCTAAACTGACAGAGCAATATATTTTAAATCCTTGTAATTTCTGAGAAATTCTCATACCATGCATTCAGACAAATTAGAAATGCATAAATAACCCAACTTATTTCAATTTGGCACATACATAGCGAATTTACGCAATTGAACATCTTATTGCACAAATTAAAGAAATTTACTTCACATACGAGAATCATACTCAACATTTGTCAATTCTCTAAACTTCTCGAAAAACGTGCACATTAACCCAAATCTTGGTTTGTGCATCACTTAACTCAATTAAGAGTTAATTAAATTTCACAATATAATTTAATAACAATACTTGAGAATTTCTGGTAATATTTCAGAGAAATGTGCCATTTCATGTAAATATCAATTTACACATATTAACGTAAAAAGATATATGCAATTAGGGTTTTCATGCATATTTTATTAATTCATATCTACTTTGAAATCGTACATCTGATAATTTATCAGAAATCTTCATTGTTTGGGTTCATACCCAAATTATACCATTTTCAGACATGAATTTCTAATTTCAACATTCAAATGAGCAATTTAGGTTCCAATGAACCATATAAATCTACCGATTCAATCCACACTGATCAATTGCTAAATTTAATCATATAACAACATCTAGAAGCAATTTATGAAATAAAAAAGTCGGGCGACGCCAAACGCTGCCCGACGCCTGATAACGCCTGTTATCAGCGAAATTCGCGCACATAACTGGAAATATTCAAACGCCTGAGTTTATTAATGATAAATAAATGAAACCCCACTCACAGCGATTTGGACTGTCCGGATTCGTCCGGAGATGCGTCCAGGGCCTGATTCCGGGCAAATTGGATCGTCTTCTTCCTTGGTATTAGTTCTGCTACAGTGGAGTTGGTTGACGCATATCAACAGGTTGACGAAGAGAGCTTGAATTCTTGGCTAAAGCTAGCTAAAAAGCTCTGCACCCTTGCTTAGTCCCCAAAACGGAGCTAGGGGAGGCTTCCTTTGCTGCCACCGGGCGCCCAAAGCAACCCCTTGGCTGCTGCTGGCCGCCGGCCAAGCAGTCAAGGCGGGCAGCAGCAAGGCTAAGAAGAGTGGGTGGTGGGAGAAGAAGAAAGGAAGAAAGAAGAAGAGAAGAAGAAGGGAAGAAAGGAAACAGGAATCAACTTGCTGGAAAACAGAGATCGCCTCTGCGATCGTCCTTGCGGGCTGCACTCCTATGCGCCGCCTCCAACAAAAGGAAATGAAAGGGATAACTAACGGAGAAAAATAAAAGAAGGTTATAAAGAAAAGTTTTGGACATTTTGCAAAATCGAACCCTGGTTCTTAAAATTACTATAACTTTCTCCTCGGATGTCCGAATGAGGTGATTCTTTTTGCAAAACTTCAAGCACGAGGTTCTCTATCATCCCAAGGCATAAAAACGTGCTAATCATATTGTTTTACTGATTCAAAATTCCAATAGCACCTGTGCTTACTTGATTCAACTTAATGAATTTTATAATCAACATTGATATCATCATTAATTACCTCATATGAGTAAATCTCAACTATTGATTCATGACTTAGCTTATCTTAATTATCCATGATGTTTAATTTGATACTCAACACTAATTGAGGTGTTTTACGTAATTCGAGGTATTTATTAGTTAATCAAGGAGTGGGTCGTAACAACCTTTTCCCCTTAAAAGAATTTCGTCCCGAAATTCCTAAAAGAGAAAGGAAACGTGTTACTCATTTCTGACTCGTATTCCTACGTAGCTCCCTCTAGGTTAAGATTTCTACACAAAACTATCACTAATGGTATCTCACAATTCGTGAGTTTCTTGATCCTCCGATCAACCATCTGCATAGCTCCCTTAACCTAGGACACATCTTGATCTGATTCCAGATCAAACCACAAAACATTGTCTTTCCAGAACTGTTATAACAGTATCTCACTTTATGATAACTACTGAGAAATTATCATACTATACATGCAGACAAACTTTTAAATTCTTAAATAACCCGAATGTATGTCAATTTGGTACTAAAATAAAATCATGCAATTTAACTGTTAAACATCATCATATCTCATAATGAAAATTGATATCAAAATACTTGATTCATCGTACACCCTATCCTTAGGGTTTCATTTGCCTTGTTCATTCATCACATGCCCACACCCTACTCTTAGGGTTATCTCATTCACTAATCACATGGCAACACCCTACTCTTAGGGTTTCCACTATCTCATCTGTTTGATTGCAATTCAAATCACAATACAGTATCATTCTAAAACTGGCAGAGCAGTATATTTCAAATCATTGTAATTACTAAATAATGTTTATATCATGCATGCAGACAGATTAAAAATTCATAAATATTTCAAACTCAATCAATTTTGGCACATACATACTGAATTTCATGTAATTGAACATCTTATTACACCAATAAGTGTAATTTACTTCTCTTATAAGAAATCATCTATAATATTTATCAATTATCTGAAATTTCTTGAAGTACGTGCATATTAACCAAATTCATGGTTTATGCATCACATAACTCAATTAAGAGTTATTTTCGTATCATAACACAAATATTTTATAGTACTTGAGAATTTCTGTTAATATCTACAGAGAAATGTGCCAATTCATGTAAATTTTAAGTCACACACATTAACATAACAGGAAGCATGCAACCAGGTTTATTTGCATATTTTAATGCTATCTTACTATCTGGAAATCATGCACTTAATGGTTTACCAAAATTGCATTGCCTGGGTTTATATTCAAACCGAACCATTATCAGTTGTGTATTTCTAAACTCAACATTCACACTAGCAAACTCTATAAGACTTAAATGTTCTTCCCATTTCCACTGGAAAGCAAAACACATGCTCTCAGCATGTCCTCAAGAGTCTGAATGGTTCTCTCAAACTAACCATCCGTCTGCGGATGAAAAGGTTGTATCGAATCTTAACTTTGTGCCCGAAGCACAAAGCAACTGTTTCTACAATCCTAGATGTGAACTTAGGATATCAAAATGACATGATTGAAACTGGATTACCAAACAACCTAATTACTTTATCCATGTATATCATAGCCAAGTCTCGAGACATCAAAGGTCAACTTAATATGAAGAAAGTGAGCAGACTAAATTAGTCTATCCACATTCATTCATATCAAATCACAACCTCTAGGTGTCCTGGGTAATCTTACCACAAAATCCATTGTGATAAATTCCCATTCCCATTCAGGCATAGAAAAGATTGCAAGGTAGCTATAGATTTCTAGGGTTCAACCTTAACCTACTGGTATACACTACTTTTAACCACATACCTAGCTACATCCTTCTGCATATCTGACCATCCGTTTCAACTACTTGAGATTCATATACATCTTAGTGTTTCCTGCTAGCATAGCATACATCAATACATGCACTTCCATAAAAATCTTTTCTTTCGGCCTTTTCCCCTTAAAAGAATTTTACTCTATCTCGAGGTACACACAACATGTCATGCTAAAACAACATCTTATCATCTAAAAACTTAAACTCTAGTCTCTTTTCCTCCTATCAGGTCATGCATGGTCTGGCTTAACTCACTATCACCCCATAGTAGTTCCTTGATCTGGTCATAAGAAATAAGCTTAACTTACATCTATACAATTAAATCACTTTGTGTTGTCACCCCTAAGCCTAAGTTCAACTTCCACATTTCTACTAACAAGTCTCTATTGGAACCTGCCATAGAGAATGCATAAGTTGTTAAACTTGACTTTCTGCTGAAAGCATTATCCACCACATTCTCTTTATCAGGGCGACAATCTATTGTCATATCATAAAGATAGTGACATCATGTCTTTAAAACATGAACTACATCAACTATCTTTAGATCGTATATCGGATAATACTCCGATTTCTATGTTACTTACTTATTGTTACATTTTAGGTTTATGTCTTACTCTTTCCTCTAAATAATTTCATGTTGTTCATGTACCAATCAGATTATCTTACTTCAAAACCCTAGATCACTATCAAAGTCAGTTTACCTTTCATAGAACAAATCTCAAAGTCTTATTTTACAAAGATACTAATATACAAGGTTACATTACTAATGATATCCCTTAAACTACTTCAACTCTAATCATTCTAGGGTTTTGGTTTATATCAGTAACATAGCATTATTGTGTGTATGTGTGATCGATTATATAAATTAATTTGAGTTGCTTGGGTCAATAACATATTAACCCATCACTCAACTTTAATTATTTAGGCTGAAAATTCAGTTTTGTTTTTATAATAGTTACTGTAATTCGTTTATTAAACAGCTAACAGAAGTTCCAAAAATTCTGGAAATTTTATATGTTGTTCCTAATGAAGTTTCAGACCTCCAGTAAAAATTTCAGCTCATTTCTAATTACCAATAAATAAATAAAAATCAAACAGTGCGCTGCTATATAGCAGTCTGCAGCAGATTCGGTCGAGTTGCAACTCGACCGACACCTTATTGTAGAGATCAAAAGTCATCCAAAAATTACGCCAAATTAATAGAGTGTCTAAAATTTGTGATTTTCAAACATAGTTAAAATTTGAGATCAATTGGATGTACCAATAAAAAGATAAAATTCAATTACCACGCTGCTATATCATTCAGAAAATGTGATTGGTCGAGTTTGAACTCAGCCGATGAACATGTCAGAACACTCTTCAAAAATTCTGATATCTTCCAATGTTGTTCACATTTTATATATCCAAATCATATCCCAATTTTATCCAAATTAGAGTTACACGTAAGATACTAAAAATCATTTACTAAAACACCTTACTTGTCAAATTTGTATTTATGTATCATCAAAACCCTGATTTGGGCCGATTAGGGTCTATGCTTCTCAAGCCCTAATTATCAAGATTAAAGAACATTTATACTTCTATTCTTATTTTACTTGTTAATAGGAGTCATTAGATCCCAGTAACGCATCCTGCCAGCCGGACCAGGCCGAACCTGTAGTCCTGAAGCCAAGAGCTACTCGAGATTAATCAACCCCTATTAATCTTAAACATGTGGAAAGAATATCCACTCAGGGCAACCTCATTTAAACACAGTTTTGGGTCTACATTAATACAAAGGAAACAAACATTAAACAATTCACTTCATGACACAACAATATAAAAGAATCATGTTTACTTTACAAACTGGAAATTTCATTTCATGCATATAAAAGCATTTCTAGTGATCTTTAAATCAGATAAACAATAATAGACAAGAGTTGAATCGCATCTTATATGTAATCTCTTATTCCTTTATTAATTTCTGATCTCTTAACCCTAAGATTTCTAGGGTTTTCTCTCTAGCCTATCCTTCCTCTGCATACCTGGTCAGGGCATCCAGAGAAGAACAGACAGAGTAGCTTGATACTGGTCAATCTAAGTATTCAGACACCTGGCCAGGGTATCTAAACACTCAGACCTTCCAGAGCTAAAACTCATCATTTATTATTCGCCTTACTTATAACTTTATCTTTTGACCTTAATGATTCTTAATGACTCAACTTAAGCTCATTACTTGATTCTCGTGACCACATCCTCTTCCTGCTATCTGCAATAGTATAACAGAACACTTCCTGTTAGAAAATTACAGATAGAAGAAAGACACCTAAACCTTAATCCTATTGGTCTCTTATCGTCCCCTGACCTTGATAACTATGTACTCAAACCAAAGCTCTGATACCAAAAATTGTCACGTCCCAATCTCACATTAACCACAAACCACGAAATTAGGACGCGACAGGATGAGATTTACACATAAGCCAATCACTCTTCACTTTTTAAAACTTTTTAAAGAGATTAATAGGATAATCTGATTTATGCTGTAAATTGAAACTAAACAAACTGCGGAAGCATCTTTATTAACTGACTAGCAATATAAACAGAGTCTACAACATTCTACATTGTTTGACATAAAATAGAGCAAAACAGTTAATTTACATCTTTGTACACATTCTCTCTCTCACTCACACCTTGTCCCGAAGATCGAGGGGAATGGACTAAGAGACCTCTAACTACTAACTACGAACCTTCTATCGACTAGGCGTAAGGATAAATCGATCTTTCTGATTTCCTGCTGCTGATGATAACCTGAAAATGTTTTGAGTAGAGGTATGAGCCTACTCGCTCAGTGAATAGTATTTCACTTAGCTATCACTAAACAACTCATCAGGTTTATAAATTGAAATTAAACATAAATGCAGAACTAAGCAAGGCAGTTCTAAATACATAGCAGATATACAGATATTAATCACATTTCTAAGCATCAACAGATAATTCAGGTAAATAAACAGTTATATAAATTTACTGTGATCCTACATGATTACTTATTCATATTATTATTATGCCCTAATCATATGCAGTGTACTCTGCATATGAAGATCCGTAGCAAGTTCATGCTACGATCCCACCGTACAAGACTTAGCGACACACCCAGGAAATGCTAAGTCTGACGCCAGCCCTGTTCTGCTACAGGACCCCAGGCTCCACGGCCTCAATGCACAACCACGTGTGTTGCACAACCACGTGTGCTCCAGACTCCTCCTGACAAACCTGAGTACACAGGCGGAGAGTCTCACCGGGTTACCTCCGTGACACAAGCACGGATGATGTTGAATAACCCCCATTTTCCTCCAGTGCCACCGTGACTCCGCACGCGTTGTTGTTGGACACTGCCTCTCTGTCCTCGTGTCTCCATGACTCCGCACGGATAATGTTGCAACACGAGTTTCACCCCTAAGAAGCAGATCTGTCAAAGGGGTCCTACGGTGTTAGGGCACCTAAGTCTATTAACTGATTAACATATAACCATTTAAACAGGAAAATCACATCTACTGATTTTATATCAGATCACAATACACTGTCATTCTAAACTGACAGAGCAATATATTTTAAATCCTTGTAATTTCTGAGAAATTCTCATACCATGCATTCAAACAAATTAGAAATGCATAAATAACCCAACTTATTTCAATTTGGCAAATACATAGCGAATTTACGCAATTGAACATCTTATTGCACAAATTAAAGAAATTTACTTCACATACGAGAATCATACTCAACATTTGTCAATTCTCTAAAATTCTCGAAAAACGTGCACATTAACCCAAATCTTGGTTTGTGCATCACTTAACTCAATTAAGAGTTAATTACATTTCACAATATAATTTAATAACAGTACTTGAGAATTTCTGGTAATATTTCAGAGAAATGTGCCATTTCATGTAAATATCAATTTACACATATTAACGTAAAAAGATATATGCAATTAGGGTTTTCATGCATATTTTATTAATTCATATCTACTTTGAAATCGTACATCTGATAATTTATCAGAAATCTTCATTGTTTGGGTTCATACCCAAATTATACCATTTTCAGACATGAATTTCTAATTTCAACATTCAAATGAGCAATTTAGGTTCCAATGAACCATATAAATCTACTGATTCAATCCACACTGATCAATTGCTAAATTTAATCATATAACAGCATCTAGAAGCAATTTATGAAATAAAAAAGTCGGGAGACGCCAAACGCTGCCCGGCGCCTGATAACGCCTGTTATCAGCGAAATTCGCGCACATAACTGGAAATATTCAAACGCCTGAGTTTATTAATGATAAATAAATGAAACCCCACTCACAGCGATTTGGACTGTCCGGATTCGTCCGGAGATGCGTCCAGGGCCTGATTCCGGGCAAATTGGATCGTCTTCTTCCTTGGTATTAGTTCTGCTACAGTGGAATTGGTTGACGCATATGAACAGGTTGACGAAGAGAGCTTGAATTCTTGGCTAAAGCTAGCTAAAAAGCTCCGCACCCTTGCTTAGTCCCCAAAACGGAGCTAGGGGAGGCTTCCTTTGCTGCCACCGGGCGCCCAAAGCAACCCCTTGGCTGCTGCTGTGAGCAGCCGCAGCTGCTGCTGCTGGCCGCCGGCCAAGCAGTCAAGGTGGGCAGCAGCAAGGCTAAGAAGAGTGGGTGGTGGGAGAAGAAGAAAGGAAGAAAGAAGAAGAGAAGAAGAAGGGAAGAAAGGAAACAGGAATCGGCTTGCTGGAAAACAGAGATCGCCTCTGCGATCGTCCTTGCGGGCTGCACTCCTGTGCGCCGCCTCCAACAAAAGGAAATGAAAGGGATAACTAACGGAGAAAAATAAAAGAAGGTTATAAAGAAAAGTTTTGGACATTTTGCAAAATCGAACCCTGGTTCTTAAAATTACTATAACTTTCTCCTCGGATGTACGAATGAGGTGATTATTTTTGCAAAACTTCAAGCACGAGGTTCTCTATCATCCCAAGGCATAAAAACATGCTAATCATATTGTTTTACTGATTCAAAATTCCAATAACACCTGTGCTTACTTGATTCAACTTAATGAATTTTATAATCAACATTGATATCATCATTAATTACCTCATATGAGTAAATCTCAACTATTGATTCATGACTTAGCTTATCTTAATTATCCATGATGTTTAATTTGATACTCAACACTAATTGAGGTGTTTTACGTAATTCGAGGTATTTATTAGTTAATCAAGGAGTGGGTCGTAACACTAAATCACACTTTACTTCATTAAACCCTAATCATGGATATGAATTATTTTTCCCACTTATGTGTGTATGTTTCATATGCCTCATTTATGTGATGAAAATCTCATTAATTATATTCTTATGATTGAACTTTCACTTTCCTCTACATTTAATGCATGCTTAATGATTCAATAGCCCTAGAGTAATTTAATTCTTTGGTTTTTTTATGGTTTTATTGCATGTCAAGTGTGCCTTTCCACTCATATTATATATATAGGCACGCGTTCCCGCATAGGGTGTGCCTTTCCATCTGATGTTTTTTTTGGATTTTGGCATTACATCATTCTCTATCATGATATGGATTATGTGCCCTAACCACCACTGACTTTATATTTCTCTAGTGCTATGCTTATAAAACGTGCATGCATGTTGATATTATTGTGATGGGTTTTGAGCCCTAAATTCTTTATATGTTCTTTTGTGGCCTCTCTTATGTTTTATTAATGGCAAGTATAATTTATTGATTATAATCTTATTGCAAATTATACTCTTTTTAGTACTTTTCCTCTTCTATTGGAAGTATTATTATATTTCATGTCTTTTTTCCTAATGTTTCTCAATCCTCAACTAATATGCACATACCAACTTTTATGCTGATAAATTCCATTTTGTCTTCTTTTTTTATGGGGTCTGCTTCAAACCCCAGGTGTAGAACATAGTGGACATGACAAGAAGATGTGGACCTATCTTATAGAGATGACTCTTGGGGAGATGGACATGAGATAGTTTATATATCCCTCTACTTAGATCCTGATGTTCACACTACTTTCATGTAATCCCCTACTAAGAGAATATTATGTAATCGTCTACAAAATTGAATATATTCATGAATTATTCTTCTTCTTCTATACTTTGGTTATTTTATATATCATCATTTGAGAAATGAAAAAAAATTACACTTTCCTAATGTTGCTCAATCCCCAACTGATATGTGCATACCAACTTTTATGCTGATAACTTCAATTTTGTCTTCTTTTTATGGGGTCTCCCTCTATCCCCAGGTGTTGAACATGGTGGACATGACAAGCAGACATGGACTTATCTTATGCAGCTAACTCTTGGGGAGATGGACTTGAGATAGTTTAGATATCCCTCTACATAGATCATGATGTTCACACTACTTTCATGTAATCCCCTACTAAGAGAATATTATGTATTCTTCAACTTGAATATAGTAATGAATTATTATACAACTTCTATACTTTGGTTATTTTATATATCATCATTTGAGAAATGAAAAAAATTACACCTATTCCAGAATACATGTTTAGTGTGTTTGGAATAGTTGAATTTATTTCTCAAATTAAGTAGCGAGTGGATCTAACTCTTGGGTCCCACTCCTTACAAGACGACATTAAAGTCATGGTAGTTTGATTCTAACTATTTCAATTCTATTTCCCTTAAGTTTCCTATCTTATCCCTTAAGTTCCTTATAGAACCCTTACCTAATGAAAAAGTCCTAGATGGGATGTTTTCCTTGGATGAGATGACAAGTGAAGGATATTTGAAGTGATGAGGAACATATGAGGATCTTAAGTTGTTAACACTAATGATGTGAGACTCTAGGTTAATCGTGAACACCTAGGATGGAGATGTGTAAAGAGGATGAGAAAAGTATTTGTTAAGGAGATATTATATCGGAAACTCATTACTTGGTTCTCACATTAATTTTGGATGGCATGTTTGTTTAGAATTCCATTGTTTCTTACCATCAAAAGTGATTTTTATTATACTATTATATGTAAAAATGAATATTTTTATGGATTTATCGATGTTTTCTCAAAGTGAGTCACAAGGAAGAGAGGTATGAAGTTTGTTGAAGAAGCCCTAGATTTAGTTGAAATAAAAATCATAAACCCTAGTACGAGTGGAAGTGATGACTTGGATAGTGAGGCTTGTGCTAATGACTCTTCTAACATAGCCTTATATACCCTATGACTTCTTGGTTTCTCATGTTAACCTTAGGGATGTTAAGTTAGAAACACAAGGACCTAAAATCCAATCCTATGTTGTTATGACCTTTTAGTGGGACACATGACCTGCAAAAAACATAAACACCTAAAGTATTTTAGGTTGGGAAATATGGCATCAGATATGGCAGGGAAAAAAATATACTTGCCATATTCCCCTAAACAAAAGACCGTGTCAACATTTATGTAATAAGAATGAGGGTCATACAGTTTATACTTGGTCCTATAGGAAGTACATTGACAATCCCTTGCTACAATGTGCGACTTTCTTCAAGTTGCACTGGATGGTGACAACAGTGGCTTCCTAGTTGATAACCATAGACAGTGATTGTTTGTGTCCTCCTAGTGGGTCGCAATGGCCTCCTTGCCTCTTTAGTAGTCCACATGGACAACTAGGAACTCTTGTTGTTCTAGATGAACATACAAGAAGGAGTTGTCCCTTTTAGTCAGTGTACTAGCACCGACATGCTCTCCAAATTGTTTCTCCCTTGCTATCCCTCCCTTCAACCAGTAGGACTTGCTTGGGGTCTCTCAGTTACCACAACTAGAGAGGACAAAAATTATTAGAGCTTATTATTAGGTTTCTGTAAGGCCCCCAATACATCTATATTTATAGGAGTGCCAGGGTCAAGGCTTCTAGTCTCAGCGGGAGTCAAAGAGATGGAATTTCATGAATTTTCTAGAATTTGCAAACATTGAACTGGCCAGTTTATCATTGAACTAATCAGTTCACATGTGAGCTGATCAGTTCAACCCTTGAACCATTTGTTTCACTACGCTTCTCATTCTCAATTTTATTGACAATTAATATTCAATTATGCACAACATGACGTCCACATCAATCCTTGATCCCATCCAATTGATCTAGCAAATGACCGGTTCACAACCTAAACTGGTCGTTCAAACATCTGAGACGATTGATTCACTTGGTGAAATGATCATTTTAGTGTCCTTAGTGACAATCTCGATTCAAATTGACCTCACACTTGAATCGATTGGTTCAACACTTGAACTGGTAGGTTTGCAGTCCTAAACACTTTACTTCTGCTTCCATCATTTCTTTCGCATCCTCCCCCTCTTCCAGAGTGATAACTTCAACTACTTCATATACCTCCAGATGGGTGACTACGTGGTCCTCTTTTGGTTTGTCCTTTTTATTAACCTCCTGGCTCACCATATTTGTGAAATTCTTAAAGACTTCACAGCTTGCAACTTCCTTCTCAATCCCTTTAGTTGCTTGCTTCTTCTTCCTCCACACTTTACTAGTCCTCCATTGCAGTTTAGTAGCCTTAGTGGTTTCTTGCGTATGATTTGCCGTCCCGTTAACTTCATTTAAGCTTTCCTTCTCCTCAGCTAATGCCTCAAGCATGTTAGTTTTCCTTTCATTATTGGACTTCTCATGTGTCATTGACTGCTTTCTGTGGTATACTTTCCTTCTTTGGGTTTGCCACACGCTTTCTTGATGATGGATCGCCTGTTCGGCTGTACATTTTGCCTTCTGTATGTGTGACTCTTTTCCTTGCTCAGTTGTTTTGTCATTTACACTACATTCTTTTGATTTGTGCCCCTCGTCCCCACACATATTGCATACCTTTGGGAATCCTTCATACTCAACCTCATACTCTACTCCATTAATGAGAATATACTGGCAAAGTTCCTTCTTGGTGTTTAGTTCTATCGCCAAGTGGGCAAATTTACTCTTTGTTCTACTCACAGTGTGGCTATCGACTTTAATTAGTCGTCCTAGTGCAAGCCCTATATAATCAAACATAGTCGAGACAAATAGATGAAGGGGCAAGTTCATTACATGTACCCACAATGTGATCGAATCAGGATACTCCTCCTTAGGTTTGAACATAGGGTACCAATCCCATACCACCAGATTGAATCTGAATATCTTCCATGGCCCTCCTGTCAAAGCTTCTTCAATGTCTCATTTACATGAAAGTTGAACAACAAAGTGACCAAGCTCCATTTCATACATTTTAAATCTTCCAGATATCTTCCACATCAGTTTGAGTCAGTCTCTTAGGGCCATATACCCTATATCTTCTCCCGGTAATCTGACCACAATCACATACTTCCACGGTTCCTCCAGTCTTTTTTCTTCTTCAGGGACCACATATATGGCTGGTATGTTGTCGACCTCACCCAGCGTAACCTCTCCAACAGATAGACCTTCTTCGAATAGCTTCTCTAGGAAGGAATCGTTGCCCCCGTTGGATCTGGTTCCTCTTACAGTGTCGCTAAACGTTCTTTGGTCTGCCCCTCTCCCCAAGTTTTTTCTACCACCTGTCCACTGGTTTGTTTCGCTTCCCTATTGCTTGCCCTCGCCTCTCCCTGAACCACATGATTCCCTTCCATGTGGGCCGTTGTTGGATCAATAGTTTCTCCAGCATGAGTCGTTTCCTATCCTCCCACATATGTGAATTGAAACCCTAGTTCCTTGATAAAAAAACAATCAGCCAATCGGGTCGTCCCATGGTTGCTACTCCCTTGCACCATTTCCTTTTCTATAGATGCCTCTGAATCAACTCTTCTAATGAGATCTTCATTTGATCCTCCGACATGATCCACCTTAGGATTGGGATATTCTTTTTCGCCGCTAGATCCCCTCCGTCGCCTAGGTCTCCCCATTTATAGTCCTAAACACTTTGGTAATCAAGTTGAACATCATTCATGAATGAACTCCTATTCTAGGTGTATCCTATGTGTGTGACCCTATAGGTTCCAAGTTATATTGGCAGTGAATGGCCATAGCGGATTTATAACATCACAAGCTATGAGTGGTATCTATAAAGACATCATTGCTACCCAAGTAATCAGAAAGTTGGAGAACAACTTCAACCTAGAATTTAAGATTGGTGTTATTGTGATATAGTTCCTTTGTCGCAAATATCCAAACTAAACTCGAGGCTTGGAGTCCTCATCTTGTTTGACATTCAATCTACATTCCTTGAGTGAGAGAAAATAGTCTGAGTTACATATGAGCTCAGTATCACATGATGACTTGCATGAACATGGCAATGCATTTCATAGTCTCACTTATCAAGTGGCCATGATATCATACTCATGTAGGAGGGACAATTCCCATCTACATCACTCATAATCATCCCCATCTAATGCACACAAGAACCATTTTCATGGAAACCCTAATTCAAGGTCACAATGGATGATGTCAAAGTACATCAAACGACATGTGATGAGTGTAGTGACTTTAGGTCTAAGAACCAAAATCACCACCATCACTATGAGATATGATTCTAACTATCAATCATGGTTTCCATGCATCACTCTCAAGGTGGGTCTATTTGATACACTATTCTCTAACAAGTATCTAAGTGTTTGGTTTGGTATCACATATCATGACTAATGAGCTTCTATCATCAACCAATACACACTTAAGTCTTATGTGTTATTGATGTCTATCATCCTTCCACAATAACATATGACTATGGACATAACAAAAATGTATATATACTCTTAACATTTGTGTGATCTCATTTTTCAGTTCCTCACCCTGAAGACATATGTCGTTGAGTAACATTATTATTTAGGCATTTATTATGTTACATCATCATCTCATAACTTAATAAAACAAAATAAATTGGAAGATTGCCTTTAATGTTAATCTAATCGTTTACAAGATATACCATTACAATCATCATATGATTGTCTCTCTAGGCATACATACCAACAGACTCCCACTTGCACATAGAGACAATCATTGATGAACTTATTCCCAAGTGATCTAACATAACATTCATGCTTATAATTTGAAAGTGCTTTTGTCAAGGGGTCAGCCACATTGATTTTAGTTGGTACTTTAAAAACCTTCATATATCCTCATTGTATGGTTTCTCATATGAGATGGAATGACCTTTGTATATTCTTAGAATGCTGATGCGATCTGGGTTCCTTATCTTGTGCAATAGCTCCATTTCTGACGATATAGCTCAATTGCATCATTGATACTTGGAACCACCCAAAGTTCAGAAATAAACTTCTTGATCCAAACAGACTCCTTTGATGCATTAGATGCAACAATATACTCAACCTCTATTGTAGAATGCACAACTATCTCTTTCTTGGAACTCTTCCATATCAAAACTCCATTGTTAAGTCAAAATGCAAATCTTGATTGTGATTGACAATAATCGTTGTCAGTTTGGAAGCTTGCATCAGTGTAACCCTCTACCACCAACTCTTACTCGCCATTGTAGACAAGGAATCAATCCTTAGTTCTTCACAAATAGTTAAGGATGTTCTTCATGGAAGTATAGTGAGTATAACCAATATCTGACGATATCTTCTCTTCATGCTCAAGGCATATGAGGCATTTGGATGATTACATAACATTGCATACATGATAGACTCAAGTATAGATTCATATGGAATCTTACTCATGCACTTACTTTCTTCACACGAACTGGGACATTATGCTTTAGAGATGCTGACACCATGAGACATGGGTAAGTTTCCTCTCTTTGAGTTCTACATGCTCAACCTATTCAACACTTTGTCAAAGTATGTGGTATGATTTAGGATAAGAATTCTTCTAGATATATCTCTAATGATCTTGATTCCTAAGATATAGGGTGCTTCACCTAAGTCCTTCATACAGAATGTATTTCCCAGACATGCCTTTACCATCTGTAAAGTAGGAATGTCATTCCCCATCAATAGTATGTCATCTACATACAATATGTGGAATACAATTATTCTCCCACTAAACTTCTTATATACACAAGGTTCATCTTCATTTTGACTAAAGACAAACTCTTTGACTTCCTCATCAAAACAAAGATCTCAACTCTGAGATGCTTGCTTCAATCAGAAAATTGACCTTTGTCACTTACATACTTTATTTGAATCCTTTAGATTTACAAAATCCTTAGGTTGTGTCATGTACACTTCCTCAAGAAGAATCCCATCAAGGAATGCAATTTTAAAATCCATTTGCTAAATCTCATAGTCATAATAAGCTGCAATGGTAGGCATGATATTGATGGACTTAACCATTGAACTAGAGAAAAGGTTTTGTCATAGTCAACACCTTGAACTTGTTTGAAACCTTTTACAACCAATCTGCCCCTACATGTTTGTTAGTTACCATCCATTTCGGTCTTCTTTTTGAATACCCATTTGCACCCTATTGGTTTTACCCCTTCAAGTGGCTCCATAAAGATTCATACCTTACTGGTATACATGGATTCAATCTCAAATCTCATGGCCTCAAGACATAGACTTTGGTCCCTTAGTAGCTTATAGGTAGGATGTTGGCTCATCATCTATGAACGACTCACTGCCTTCAAGAGTCACAAGACAACCAAATCTATCAGGCTCAAGGCTTGTCCTACTAGATCTATGAGCTTCTTATGTTATATGAGGAACTTGTGACTCCACAACAGTTTATGAGTCTATTTTTTCTTCTTGTACCTCTACAAGTTCAATGTTTTTATTAGCCTTGAACCTCTTTGAGTTCTACTTTCTTCCCACTAATTCCTTTGCAAATAAATTCATTTTCTAAGAATGCAACATCCATGGTAGCAACTGAAAGATCTAGAGGGGGGTGAATAGAGCTTTTTGGAGTTTCAAAAACAATTTAAAACAATTGAGAACTTGAACAAGAAGTAGGACGAAACAAGGAAGACACAAGGATGTAGATTGGTTCCACCCTTAGAAATCTAAGGGACTCAGTCCACTACCCAATTGTTTCCAATCGAGATTATGAAAGTGATTTATTTTATTACCTCGCAAGGATGTTACATAAAATACAATCACCTTCTACACCTTTGAAGCATCGTTCACCTGAAGTAGCCTCAAACCTCCTAGAAGCATACTCTAAAGTAACTCCAAGCTCACCCTTGAAGTAGCCTTCACCTGAAGTAGCTTGAACCTTTGAGACAGCCTTTTGAAGTAGCTTCATGTCATTGGGAGCAGCCTTCCCACCTGAAGTAGCTCCATGAACCTCCTTCTGATAGACTCCAACATAGGAGTAGTCAAGGAGAACAAAATACCATACAAAGGATCAAGGTTTGAAGAAAGAAAATATGTTACCAATGAGTAAAACTCTTTGATCCTATATTAAGCGTATTGATCTACTATCCATTGTAGATGAATGTGGTTGTGTGGTGGCTAGGAGATACTACACTATAGGACACTAATGTAGAGCTCAAACAATAGATTGCAAGTGTAGCTTAGCTTATTGCTCACTAAGAATGAATCTCAAGTGTAATTGTATGCACAAGTGATGCATTGGGTGTCCTAAGGCCTCTCTTATTTATAGGAATGGATTACAGATTCTTAGGGACATTTTAGACACTTTCTAGGGCGTTCTTAGTGCTCAACTATCTGTTAGGTGTCGACTAATTACATTGCAACAATGACACAATTTTACCGTGCGTCGAACGCAAGTGCACACGTCAATGTAGTAAAGGCCTTTGTGAGGCCCGAGTCAAACTCAGGGACACTAAATTTATCGGAGACTACTACTAACTACTCGCAATCAGCTAGACCGGTTAACAAGTTGAAAGTTGTTGTAAAATTAAAATAAAATGAAACAAAACAAAACAAAATAATCGATTAAAGGTTTAGTTTAATCAATTCAAGTGGAGATCTTTAGGATTGCGGTTTCACCACGGGTTATCATTGCATGACTTTCTATATAGTTACTCATATTCATCTCTCTATCTGGGTAGTGGCCTGTAATCAGAATTGCCCACTGTCGTGGTACAATTCACTACCTATTTTTAGGTCAGTTCCACCGTCGTAGTAACCCATACCCTAACTAAGTGCATTAGAAACGACCTCTGGGTTTCCACCATTAACCTTACATCACCTTGTTCAAGGGATTTGTCAATTAATGTGAATTCCGTCTCTTTTCAATCGTTAATCCTTCTTTCAAATTAATTAAGGGCATTAGATTATTATTATGGTGATCAAGCATAACAATATAATTGAGAAAACGAAATCATACCATGGATTTAAGAGATAAAAGATAAATTACTATATACAAATGTCATACAATGCTTCCCCGGGCTACTCCCGGTCCTAAAGATAAAGGGGATTAGCCCCGCATGTTCATCTCAGAGCAAAACATGGTAGAGAAAAGGGGAAACATGGAGAAATAACATGATTGAGTGGTGAAACCCCTGAACGGAGAAGATCCAAACAGTCCTTGGCATAGAACATGCGATCTCCGGCCTTTCGGCTGTGGAAAACATCTTCTTCGGCGTCCGGAATGGCTGGGGCGTGCTTCTGGGCTCCATTCTTCTCTACACACCTCCTCGGGACGTGTGCAACGGCTAATGACGTGATCCCTTGCTCTTGGCCGCCGTCATTAGGTAAAATCACCGAGTTAGGTTGCAAAAATATCACAACCGTCGGATTTAGATCGATCTAAAGCAAACTTGTATCTGATGGTGTCGATACCATCGACGTGGTTTGATGGTATCGACCTTGTGCGGTATCGGCTGGTCTTCTTTCTCTTCGTTGTCGCGACTGATGCTAACTCGATACCATCGACGAGGGTCAATGGTATCGACTTCTCTTAGGCGTCTTTTTTGTCCTTTTCCATTGCTGAATCTTCTGGGGTCGATAGTATCGACTCCAGAGTCGATAGTATCGAATCTCTTCTCACCAGCAACCTGATGGTAAATCGATACCATCGACTCTCCTGTCGATAGTATCGACTCTGTGATGCTCCTTGCGTCTGGCAACCTGTGGTCTTGTCGATGGTATCAACCACAGTCGATAATATCGACAGCAGCAAATATTCGTTTTTCCTGAAATTTCAACACAGAACCACGTAAGTCAAAATAAAACATATTGTTGTAATCAGTTATGATCAAAATACTGAAATAAAGGAGATTTGACACTGAGAAGGATCATAGACCAAAGTAAATGAATTATGCAATATTAACCACCAAAATGACCAATAAACACATAAAACACAAGTAAAATATGTCTATAAATGCGACTCAAAATCATCGCATCAAACTCCCCTAAGCTTGAACATTACTCGCCCTTGAGAAACTAAACTTTAGAATAGAATTGCGAGGGACAACTAAAGAACAAATTATCAAAACAAACATCACCATATGATCCCCACCGGACATTCACATTCCGACCCTTACTAACCATGAAATGATAATTACCCTAAAGGTGAAAGTAATCATCCATAAAAGATATCTACCTCAAAATTGATGAACAATGCCATATAAGGCAGTTAACATAATAAAATTCGTCGGTTCAGACTCGATGCATCTTGTGAACTCCTATTCTACGTTGCTCGCCCTAACTACCATCTACATGGAAGCAGTTCTCCTAATATTCATGGGTGAGGAGAAAATCACGGTGGCCTACCAATTCGAGCAATGGGTGGATGAAATGGGTGGCTCATAGAAGAAATGGAATCCTTATACAGTTTCAACATGCATAAAGAAAACATGCCCTAAATGATGCATGTGCAAGTGTAAATGCCCTAATGCCTACATTTGGGGTGGAATGATGCATGCACTATCATTCCGTCTCAAGGTGAGATGGAATATCTAAGAGAACAACATTATGTTCTTATTCTTCTTAATATGTAGTGAAAAGCATGTTCCTTTCTCCCTCTCATTCTATTTATTTCTCAATACTTGTTCTTTTTTTTCATTCATTTTTTTAGGCCCTTATATCCATAAATGACAATGAGTTATGTGTCGGGCTCACTTTTTCTGCATAGCTCAATTATATACTTGAAGCATTCAGAAGGTATGGAACATGTTAATCACTCTTAATGTTTTAGAAGAAATAAGATACATGATGTACTGTATGCATAAAAATTATGAATGCAGCTACATGACACGCAACTACGGATAATGTGCATGTACAACTACTCTAATTTTTTTATGCAAAACATGTGAAAATAGTTGCAATGCAAGACCTATCTACATGGAATGTAATCCAAGAGATTAAAACCGTAAATGTACTTCCAATTCTTATGGTGGATTATGAAAAACAATGGGGTGGATAGATCACAAGACTAATTGACTGAACCTTTGAAATTATTATGTGTCCCTCCTTATTGACCTGTGTGGTAATTAAGAGGTTTCTCTCTCTTCGTTCAAATTAAAGTCTCATTATCATTTGGTCAGTTTAGGCTCAAACAACCAATTCCGTCCACTTTTCATGAATCCTTAGGAATGTACAGTTGTGATTTTCTGTTTCAAAGTTGACAAACCCAATCATTTTCTTAAGTTATGTGCTCAAAGTTTAACAACACAAGCTTGCAAACACTAATTTTTTTTTTAAATTTTCCCTTGATTCCCATGTACAAGCAAATGAGATGACACATAACTTAAGACATCCACAATTACACTAGATAGAATGTGGATCCTACAAACAAACTAAGAACTAAGAAAAAAAAATGACAAAAGACAAAATTATAAAACTAAAAACTAAGAAAACTAAAGGATAGAGATGTTCCAACTCCCCCCCTAAGCTTGAATTCGACTATGGCCTCATAGTAAAAAACAACCTTAAAGGGTGGAACAGAGATACCGATCATTCTTCTGGAGGAGGCGGGTATTGCGAGGTCGTGGGGTCCCAAGACGGGTACTGCCCCTGAAAACTCAGATCATACTAGGGCATGGGTGGAGGTTGTGGATATCCCCCAAAGTAATTCTGGCTCCAATAATGATCATAGAAGGGTTGCTACTGCATCTCCATCCTATGTAACCTGTCATGGATGTTCTGTTGGTTGTCGAGGAGGAGGCACTCATTTTCAAAAATGGCCCTCTGATTATCTAACAACTGGTTCCTTGTATCCTGAATACCGACATATCAAGTTGTGTGTTGTTGCTGCGTCTGATGAATATCCTCCAGCATTGCATACATTCCTTGCATTGAGTAGACATCCTCATCTTGCTGCAAGTGATGTGGAGGCGGAGGCTGGTAAGAAGAAGATGCACCCGGATGCATGCGAGGATGCTTCCTAGGTGCCACTCGTGCACATAGAGGAGTGAATGCCTCCTCTTCCTCTTCAGCCTCATCACCGTCATTGTCGTTGTCGTCGTTGCCACCGTCTTCATCCAAACTCTCAATGGCGATCACAGGCCATCGAAAATGTTGAGCGCCCTTGATGTGGAAGACAGGGTCGGGGAGCAAACACTCCTGATTAGCATGATTAACGTGTCAGTGGGCATACACCAACCCATCACGCAGCAAGATGAGGTTGGAGCGGTGAAGGTGCTGCAAATTGACCTTGCTTTTGTTGGAGAGAGGACTCAGCTGAGAGAAATTCAATGCAAGATAGTGGGCGAGTGGTGTGATGAGCCCTCCAAAATGAATTGGAGCCTTCCGCGTGCTCCTCTTTACAGCCAACATGTGTTGTAAGAAAAATGCTCCCCAGTTACACTCTTGCCGCTGCAGTAGCTTGTGCAAGAAAAACATGTTTGTCTCTTGAAACTTGCTAAGAGACAGGTCACCACGAGCAAAGAGTGTGGTGCACAACATGTGGTGAAGAATCCGCAAAAAAGGATGCTTGAAATCTGCCACCGCTGCGTTGTGGTAGCTCACAGATTGCCCGACGACACAGTCACTAGCTCGGTGAAGATAGCATCATAATCAGTCTGGTTGTCTGGCCTCTGGTACTGCTCTTGCCCATGATTCTAGTTATAGATAGAGTTGAACTGCTAGAGGGTGAGAGTGTAATCATTATTGTATATCTGGAAGGAAACACGGCCTTTGATCCATTCACAGTCAGTGGCGATGATGTCGTTTGGCACGATGCATATATCCTGCGATGCCATGAATTTTGCGACTAGCTCCTTGTATGTCGGCCATTCACTGAAGAATGTCTAGCCATCAGTGTGGAGTTCCATCTCATCGGGCCTCCTGCCCGTATGCCTTGCTTCTCCCTTAAGAATGTAGGCCAGATTAGCCTCAAACCCCAGGTTGTGGATCATCTCCCGGTCAACATAGAGGGTCGGCTCAATCTTGCGCTTCATCAGTTCCTCATAGACCTTCTTGATTTCCGCAGAAGGATGGACAATCCACGGACGTGGAATGGATGCAATCGGTGGAGGAATGAACACTGGGATCTCCATCAGTTTCGCGCGTGAAGAATATGCGCCGGCGGTGTGCACCATTGTCGAAGAAGAAGAAGAAACAGAAGAAGGAGCTCGTTGCAGGTCGGAGAAGATTATCTCCGCTCGATGAAGGCTTGGTGAAGAACACTCACCGTGGATGCTCGTAGCCAGGATCTGATTGCTCAAAAAGATGCTCGGCACAAGTGGAGAAGGTTTGCTCTGAAGGTGTGATGTCATATGATGACAATCCATCTCTTATATAACCGTGGTCGGCACTACTGTATGCACGTCGATACCATCGACGTGAGTCGATGGTATCGACTCTTGTAGCACAATCCGTCCACCGCTGGTATCGACGGTCATTGATGGCTTGATGTGGGGGCCCGGATCAATGACGTGTCATGTCGATACTATCGACAGGTGTCGATGGTATCGACTCCTCCCATGGATCGACTTTCTCGATGCAGCGATCGCCGTTGATTTCCTCTCACGGATCGGTGACGTGTCGCGTCGATAGTATCGACTTCTGGTTAGGGCAACACCCTCGTGAGGCCCAGCCGCCGCCTTCTGCCTGTAACTTGGTCGATACCATCGAAAGGCCCGCCGATGGTATCGACTTCACTGAGACAATTTCGTCTGAAAATCTTCAGAGATCTCGATGGTATCGGTATGCATGTCGATACTATCGACCTCGACTTTACGATCAACCTGTTGGTGTGTTGATACCATCGATGAGGCCGTCGACAGTACCGACGTAGGGCGATTTCTGCAGCCGCCAACCTGTACCCATCTCGATACCATCAACACAAGTTTTGATGGTATCGAATCTGCCTCAGTCCTGTACATAAAGCAAATGATCATTGTACCTTTTTTACACTAAAAACGAAATCAAATCAAACCAAAGTACGAATGTGAAAGAAACTAAACTAAACTACCGATGGCTGGGTTGCCTCCCAACAAGCTTCCTTATTTAACGTCTTAGGCTAGAGGAAATGAAGCTCGTCATGCATCCAGAAGTGCAATGAGTTTGACCTCATTCACTTTCCTTGTGTAATCTTCACCAAAGTACAATTTCAACCATTGTGCATTGACCAGGAATGTTGTCTCGCCATCACGCACCATGATTGCGCCATGTGGCCTGACTTCTTCTATGGTGAACGGTCCACTCCATCGGGATTTCAATTTCCCAGGATGCATCTTCAACCTGGAGTTGAACAAAAGTATGCGATCTCCTTTCTTGAAGATACACATTTGAATATGGTGGTCGTGAATCAACTTTGTTTGCTCCTTGTAGATCCACGAGCTTTCATATGCATTCATCCGCAACTCATCAAGTTCATTGAGCTCAAGCAACCTTTTCTTTCCCACTTCATCATAGATCAAATTTAACTTCCTCAGCGCCCAGTGCGCTTTGTGTTCCAATTCCACCGGCAAATGGTAGGCCCGACCATAAGCCAACCTAAAAGGTGTAGTGCCCATAGGTGTTTTAAACGTCGTCTTGTACGCCCACAAAGCATCCGGTAGCAGGGTGCTCCAATTCTTTCTCATGGAAGCCACAATGCGATCCACGATCTTCTTAATCTCCTGATTGGAGACCTCTACTTGCCCCTATGTCTGCGGGTGGTACGGGGTTCCAATGTTGTGCTTTACCCCATACTTTTTTAACAGTACTGTGAACTTTTGATTCCGGAAATGTGTACCTCCATCACTAATTATCATTCTTGGTACACCAAACTTGCAGAAGATATAATCTTTGACAAACCTACACACTACAGCGACATCATTAGTCATTGTGGGTGTTGCCTCTACCCACTTTGACACATAATCGACAACTAAAAGAATGTACAAGTTAGAATTTGAGGACACAAAGGGTCCCATAAAATCAATACCCCACAAGTCGAACACCTCAACCTCTTGAAATACATTGAGGGGCATCTCCTGTCTTTTTGAAATGTTACGTGCCCTTTGACAGGAATCACATTGCCGCACAAAATCATAAGCATCCCTGAACAAAGTGGGCCAGTATAGGCCACTTTCAAGTACTTTGGCTGCAGTGTGAGAACTAGCATGGTGGCCACCCGTCGATAGTGTATGATAGTGACAAAGAACACTTTCGTATTCCACCTCAGGTACACACCTGCGCAAGACACCATCCCTACACTGCTTCAACAGAATAGGATCATCCCATAAATAATAACGCAAAGAATGGAAAAATTCCTTCTTCTCTTGGTATGTCTAATCATCCGAGACAATTTTGCAGGAAAGATAATTAACAATATAAGAAAATGAAGGATCTTTCTATTTCACGGATAAAAGTTGTTCATCGGGAAATGTCTCGATAATGGGTATATGTAAATCCTTCTCATCCACCCTTTCCAACCTAGACAAATGGTCCGTGACCACATTTTCATTGCCCGCCTTATCTTTGATTTCAATATCAAATTCTTGTAAAAGCAAGATCCACCTAATCAGTCTAGGTTTGGCATCCTTTTTCTCCATCAAATACTTAATGGCGGTGTGGTCCGTCCATACCACGACTTTTGATCCAACAAGATATTGCCGAAATTTTTCAAAAGCAAAGACAACATCAAGAAGTTCTTTTTATGTTGTCGTATAATTCAATTGAGCATCATTCAAGGTTTTGGATGCATAGAAAGTCACAGCGGGTTTATTGTCCACACGTTGTCCCAAAAAAGCCCCAACTGCGAAATCGGACGCGTCACACATTAATTCAAATGGCTTAGTCCAGTCTGGTGTTTGCACAACCGGTGCGGAAATCAATTTTTCTTTAAGCACGTTGAATGCATGTAAACACTTGTCATTAAAATAAAAAACAACATCCTTTTCCAACAACTCAGATAATGGTTTGGCAATTTTAGAGAAATCTTTTATGAAGCGGCGATAAAAACCGGCGTGACCTAGAAAACTTCGAACCCCTTTAACCGAGTTCGGTGGGGGCAACTTGGAAATAACTTCGATCTTTACCGGGTCTACCTCCAACTAGGGATGGCAATTTTTGACCCGACAGGACCCGAAAATGTGTAATTTATTCCAAACCTAATTTCTTTCATTTGTGAACATTTTTTGTTGTATGAGACCCGGATAAGCCAGACCCGACCCGAAATGACCCGAAATTAATTTTTTTGAAGATTTCATTTTAACATTCAATTTTAAGACTTCTAAACATATGACCCGAAATTGACCCGAAATCGACCCGATTGTCAGCCCTACCTCCAACCCTTTGCTAGACACTTTATGTCCAAGCACAATCCCTTCGCTTACCATCATGTGGCATTTATCCCAATTGAGGACCAAATGTGTGTCCTCACAATGTTGCAAAACCTTGTCCAAATTGTATAAACACTCGTCAAAAGACGCACCATAGACGGAGAAATCGTCCATAAAAACCTCCAAACATCGTTCAACCATATCTGAAAAGATGGCAAGCATGCAACGCTGAAAGGTTGTCGGTGCATTACACAACCTAAATGGCATAAGACGATATGCAAATGTTCCATAAGGACAAGTGAAGGTGGACTTCTCTTGGTCCTTAGGATCAATCGAAATCTGATTGTACCCCGAATAACCATAAAGAAAACAAAAATGTGATCGACCGACTAAACGCTCTAAAATCTGATTAATGAATGGAAGAGGGAAATGATCCTTAGTGTAGCAACATTCAATCGGCGGTAGTCTATACATACCCGCCACCCAGTTACTAAACGGGTCGTGACAAGTTCATTTAACAAATTATTTGTAACTATAGTTTCCCCCTTTTTAGGGACTACCTGTGTGGGACTCACCCACGTTGAATATGATATAGCATATATGATCCCTGCAGAAAGGAGCTTGATCACCTCCTTCTTGACGACCTCCATCATTCTAGAATTTAGTCGACGTTGTGGCTAAATCGCCGGCTTGGCTCCCTCCTCAAGCCGAATCTTGTGCTGGCACAATGTAGGGGAGATCCCCTTGATGTCTGCAACTAACCACCCGAATGCACCTCAATGGTTCTTCAACACAAGCAGTAGCTGGTCTTCCTCCTCGACACTCAGATATGCTGAAATAATCACAGGTAGCTTCTCTTCCTCAGCTAGAAATGTGTACTTCAAGTGCGGTGGTAATGGCTTCAATTCCAAACCTGGTGGGCTGATTAAGGATGACTGAAGCGGTGGTGGGAGTTCGCTAAGGTCTTCATAGTACCTAGCATAAAACATGGAAGTACCTAAATCATCTTGGCACACTCTTGTAGTGACTTGCTTCTCATCCAATCATGTGTTATATTGACCAAGCAAGATTCAAGTGGTAATTCTGGATATGCATTGAAAACCAAAATCGCTATGGCCTCATCTTCAGTAGAGGGAGGAATGTCCTCCTTTTCGTCATTAGGAAAACCTACAACTTTGCTAAGGGAAACAACCTTGGTCTGCTCCATGATGTAAACATCCAATGTCCCTTTCTCCACCTTGGTCATTACATGAGCCATATCTAAAAATGGATTCCCTAGACAAAGTGAGATATTGTGATCAAAATGCTTTGCCATGCGGCATTGCTCCTTAGCTTTAGATGACGTGGTGCTGGAAGGCATGACCATCTCAAACTGATCATTGACGATACCTAAGGTCAAACGACCTCTCCCCATCTCAAGTATCATGTCAGCTGTAGCTTGGAAGGGTCATCCAAGTAGTAACTCATTGCCTTGTTCATCTTGCATCTCCATTACAACAAAGTCTGTTGGAAACACAAATCGATCTACTTTCACCAATACATCTTCAAAAATAACATAAGGCTTCACCACTGAATTATCTGCCAGCTGTATTGTCATATTGCTCGGCCTAGATTCTTTTAATCCCAATTTCTTGAATGTAGAGAGAGGCATCAAGTTTATGCTTGCCCCGAAATCACACAGTGCTTCTCCAAATTTCACCTTACCAATGTAACATGAAATATTGAAGCATCCCGGATCCTGCCTCTTAGGTGGCAATGTGCCCATGATGAAGGCACCCACTTACTCCTTGAGAACTACTACCTCAGTGCCAGGGATCTTCCTCTTCTTAGTAATGATGTCTTTCAAAAACTTGCCGTAAGAGGGGATTTGCTCTATTGCCTCTAATAGTGGGATGTTGACAGATAGTTTTCTGAAACTATCCAGAAACGTCTTAAACTGGGCATCCACTTTCTTTGCTTTCACACTATTCAGATATGGAATCGGGACAACCTGTGCCCTTTGATGCGGCGGCACATATGGTGTCCTTCTCTACGTCTCCTCCCCAACTACAACGGGATTTGCTGTGACATCATCTGCTATGTCCTGCACCGTCTCTATGACTGAAATTGGTGCTTCCTCAGTGGCCTCACCTTCATTTTCTGACTGGTTATTGCTTGGTTCATCGGCCCTGGGGTTTAAAATTTTCTTGCCACTCCTTAGCAAGATTGCCTTCGTCTGTTGGTTTCCTCCTGGAACGTTTGTGTTACCCGAAAAACCCTACTGCGCTAGCTTCTTCAGATTGGCAATCTCTGCTGCCATTTGTGCCATCGACGTCTCTATTGTCCTCATCTGAGCCCCATGGCTTTGCAATGTCTGTCCAAACTGATTCATAAATTCCCCCTGTTGCTTGATCTGCTGATCAAAAGTGTTCATAAGTTCTTGGTTCTGCTTTATCACTTGGTTAAGCAACTTCGTGCTCTTATCCTCTGCCACCGGCTGGGGTTTTGCATCAGGGTCCTACAAAAAGTTATTCAGATCCTTCCATGAGAATTTGTTGTCCTTCCTCCATGAGTAATCGTTATTTCTATACCCCTGCTGCTGGCGCATGAATTTGACTTGAGCTTGATCCTCATATTCAATATCTTATTTTTCTATCAGTTTCTTGGCTAGAAGGTCCATCTTCTCATTCAGCTCTTTGATGGCCTTCGACTCTCCCACAACTCGCATGTGCTCAACAATGTCTCTATCGCCCCAGGATTGCTTTTTGGCCATGTTTTTCAGAATTTCCCAACACCTTGTGTCTGTGTTGTTCAAGAAGAACCTTGAACCGGCGGAATCGAGGTTACTTCTATCATGCTCGGATAGAGAAAAATAGAATATTTTAACCTGTGTCTCCTTGTCAAGCCCATGATGCAGGCACCTCCTAAGCATGATCTGAAACCTTTCCCAGGTCTCAGAGTAGGTCTCTCCTGCCTTCTGGGTGAAATTGTGGATTTTCCGGATCATGTCATTGGTCTTCTTGGGCGGAAAGAACCTTTCGAAGAATACCTCCACCATGTGGTTCCATGATTCCACATATTCATCGTCCATATTGTGCAACCATTCTCCTGCGTTTCCTTCCAGAGAACTCGGGAACCGCTTTAGGTAGAGCGTCTCCTGTGGAAATCTGTCAATTTTAATCATTTCACAATTCTCCACAAATTGGCTTATATGAGTGACTGGGTCCTTGTTCTTTAGCCCATGGAATGCATTTGACTTGACCAAGTTGATTAATGCATGATCAATCTTGTAAGTCAGAATGTTGATCTCTTACTTCTTAATTGGCCCCTTTGACGAAGATGAAGAAGAAGCCTTGATCTTCTCCCATATCGTATGTTCCTCTGCCATTTCTTCTTGTTCAGATTCTAAATTTGTTTCTTCCAAGTGGTCTTGATTGTGATCCTCCTCGTCGTCAGGTCCCAGAAGTGGAACCTCTGGTGCCTGTTTTTATAGTTGGTGCTACGTGTATGCACCATGCACAATACCTGTAAAATGGAAATTTGAGTTCAGTACCGTGCTAAATGATTACAAAAATTGGAAAGATAGACTATGAATTTTAGAAATGATTTCAAAATAATAAAAATAAAAAGTGGCCTAGAGTGGCCGCTTGCAGCACTCGTAGTGCCGACAATTGCTGTGTCCCCAGCAACGACGCCAAAAACTTGACACTATTTTATTGTGCGTCAAACACAAGTGCACGCATCAATGTAGTAAAGGCCTTTGTGAGGCCCGAGTCAAACTCAGGGACACTGAATTTATCACAGACTACTACTAACTACTCGCAATCAGCTAGACCAGTTAACAAGTTGAAAGTTGTTGTAAAATTAAAAGAAAATGAAACAAAACAAAACAAAACAATCGATTAAAGGTTTAGTTTAATCAATTCAAGTGGAGATCTTTAGGATTGCGGTTTCACCGCGGGTTATCATTGCATGACTTTCTATATAGTTACTCATATTCATCTCTCTATCTGGGTAGTGGCCTGTAATCAAAATTTCCGATTGTCGTGGTACAATTCACTACCTATGTTTAGGTCGGTTCCACCGTAGTAGTAACCTATACCCTAAACTAAGTGCATTAGAAATGACCTCTGGGTTTCCACCATTAACCTTACATCACCTTGTTCAAGGGATTTGTCAATTAATGTGAATTCTGTCTCTTTTCAACCGTTAATCCTTCTTTCAAAGTAATTAAGGGCATTAGATTATTATTATGGTGATCAAGCATAAAAATATAATTGAGAAAACGAAATCATACCATAGATTTAAGAGATAAAAGATAAATTACTATATAAAAATGTCATATAATGCTTCCCCGGGCTACTCCCGGTCCTAAAGATAAAGGGGATTAGCCCTGCATGTTCATCTCAGAGCAAAACATGGTAGAGAAAAGGGGAAGCATGGAGAAATAACGTGATTGAGTGGTGAAACCCCTGAACGGAGAAGATCCAAGCGGTCCTTGGCGTAGAACACGTGCTCTCCGGCCTTTCGGCTATGGAAAACGTCTTCTTCGGCGTCCAGAACGGCTGGGGCATGCTCATGGGTTCCGTTCTTCTCTCCACACCTCCTCGGGACGTGTGCAGCGGCTAATGACGTGATCCCCTGCTCTTGGCCGCCGTCATTAGGTATAATCACCGAGTTAGGTTGCAAAAATATCAGAACCGTCGGATTTAGATCGATCTAAAGAAAACTTGAATCTGACGGTGTCGATACCATCGACGCGGGTCGATGGTATCGACCTTGCACGGTATCGGCTGGTCTTCTTTCTCTTCATTGTCGCGACTGATGCTAACTCAATACCATCAACGAGGGTCGATGGTATCGACTTCTCTTAGGCGTCGTTTTTGTCCTTTTCCGTCGCTGAATCTTCTGGGGTCGATAGTATCAACTCCGGATTCGGTATTATCGACTCGCTTCTCGCCAGAAACCTGATGGTAAATCGATACCATCGACTCTCCTGTCGATAGTATCGACTCTGTGATGCTCCTTGCGGCTGGAAACCTATGGTCTTGTCGATGGTATCGACCACAGTCGATGGTATCGACCACATTCGATGGTATCGATAGCAGTAGATATTAATTTTTCCTAAAATTTCAACACAAAACCACGTAGGTCGAAATAAAACATATTATTGTAATCATTTATGATCAAACTACTAAAATAAAAGAAGATTTGACACTTAGAAGGATCATAGACCAAAGTAAATGAATTATGCAATATTAACCACCAAAATGACCAATAAACGCATAAAACACAAGTAAAATATGTCTATAAATGCGACTCAAAATCATCGCATCAAACGACTAGTTGTGTAGTGCTAAAAAGTACAGTCCAAAACATCTCTCGGTCGAGAAGTTTGTTGACTGATCTTGTCTCGGTCGAGAAGTTTCTTCTTCACTGTCTTCTTCACTTGCATCATGACTAATTGTAGTTGTTTCCTTGAATGAAATATCCTTTCTTTTCTCCTTTTTGTGTTCAACTGCCAATCTTTCTTCTTTTTCAAGGGTGACCTCATGAGTCTCTAAGTTGCCAATGATCTGCTCCATCCTCAATCTAGTGAGATCATTGGCTTCTTCAATAGTTGTAACCTTTGGTTTGTACTTTGGAGGCAAACACCTAAGAATTTTGGATACTTGATCTTCTTCACTGATGGATTTTCCTAATGCACTTAAACCATTAATGATAGTAGAGAATGTTGCATACATTTGACTAATGGACTCATTTCATTCCATACAAAATTGTTCAAACTTTTGTTTAAGAATACTAATCTTAGAATTTTGAACTTGTATAGTTCCTTCATGTGTAATAGATAGTTTATGCCATATATCATATGCCATTTCACATGAGGAAATTCTATTGAAATCACTTACCGAAATGGAGCGATATAAAATAATTACAACTTTGGCATTTAGTTGAGCTTGCTTTACCATATTGATATCCCATATAGCATACTCTGTTTCTGGAAGCTCATATGGAGTACACATCATTCTCCAATGCTCCCAACTGATGCCTTGAAAATAAAATTACATCCTTCTCTTCCAATAGTTATAATTGCTTCCATCGAACAGTGGTGGACGAGCTACATAGGTTCCCTCCAAGTTCAAGTTTTTGAGCACACCATCCTCCATCCTTCAAGACTTGTTAAATCTCCTTGAAGACCTACTCTGATACCAATTGACAGATCTAGAGGGGGGTGAATAGAGCTTTTTCGAGTTTTAAAAACAATTTAAAAAAATTAAACACTTGAACAATAAGTAGGAGGAAACAAGGAAGACATAAGGATGTAGAGTGGTTCCACACTTAGAAATCTAAGGGATTCAGTGCACTACCCGATTGTTTCCAACCGGGATTTTGAAAGTGATTTATTTTATTACCTCGCAAGGATGTTACATAAAATACAATCACCTTCTACACCCTTGAAGCAGCCTTCACCTGAAGTAGCCTTAAACCTCCTAGAAGGAACCTTCTGAAGTAACTCCAAGCTCACCCTTGAAGTAACATTCACCTGAAGTAGCTTCAACCTTTGAGACAACCTTCTGAAGTAGCTTCATGTCACTCGGAGAAGCCTTCCCACCTGAAGTAGCTCCACAAACCTCCTTTCAATATCCTCGAACCTAGGAGTAGTCAAGGAGAACAAAATATAATACAAAGGAACAAGATTGGAAGACAAAAAATATGTTACCAATGAGTAAAAAGCTTTGATCCTATATCAAGCGTATTGATCTCCTATCTACTGTAGATGAATGTGGTTGTGTGGTGGCTAGGAGATACTAGGCTATAGGACAATAATGCAGAGCTCAAAGAAACATATTGCAAGTGTAGCTTAGCTTGTTGCTCACTAAGAATGAATCTCAAATGTAATTGTATGAAAACGTGATGCTTTGGGTGTCCTAATGTCTCTCCTATTTATAGGAATTGATTACATGTTCTTAGGGATGTTCTAGACACTTTCTAGGGTGTTCTTAGTGCTCAACTAGCCATTAGGTGTCCACTAATTAGATTGCAAAAACTAGTTGTTTAGTGATGAAAAGTGCAGTCCAGAACTTCTCTTGGTCGAGAAGTTTGTGGACCGATCTTGTCTTGGTCAAGCTTTTTGTCGACCGAATCGGAGGTTGAGGTCAATGTATTGTAACGTTCGATTCCAACTCCCAACTACTTTGCTAACTCAGTTAAACGGCTAGGAGGGTTTATTCTCGGTCGAGAATATTGTTGACCAAGGTTGTCTCGGTCGAGGACTTTGTCGACTGAGAAAGTCCCTATTTCAATGTGTTGAGCCATGTACAAAGTGTGTGTATCAATGTGTAATTGTGCTTCTATCTTAGGGGAGGGTCTATCTAAGTGTTGTGAGTGGATACGGAAGATATAACACTTGATTTACATGATGTCTATGTACTTATACATTATATACTTGTACAAATTTTTACATTGAGTACAATCATGAAAATAAACGATATCTAAGAATGTTGATCTTCCAATTTGTCTAGATCTTCTACTATCCACTTCCTTATTTATTTATCCTTGAAACACTCAAATAACAAGTTAGATCCAAAAGAATGAAATGTTTGTCATCATCAAAACAAAGGGTATAATAATGTCCAATTTAGCTAACAACGACCACTTTGTTGTCAGTTGGTTTATACATGTAGTATCCCTTGGTTTCTTTGGAATATCTAATAAAATAACATTTATCATATCTAGAGCCAAGATTTTCACCTAATAGTTTCTTGAAACAAGCTTCGCACCCCCAAATCCTCATAAAAAAATTTGGGATGCTTCCCAGTCAATATCTCATATGGTGTCTCTTGCACCGATATAGACGGTGTGTGGTTAAGTGTAAACATTTCTGTTTGTAGATCATGTCCCCAAAAGGAAATTTGAAGATCAACAAAACTCATCATTGATTGCACCATATCTAGCAATGTGCAATTCCTTCATTCTAATACACCATTGTTCTATGGTGTTCTAGGTGGAGTCCATTTTGATATGATACCAAAGCTCGTAGAAGGTCCTCAAACTCTTGTCTTAAGTATTCTCCACCTCAATCAGAACAAGTGCCTTAATACTTTTACTAAATTGGTTTTGTGCTTCATTTATGAAATCCTTGAACTTTTTAAGAGTTTTTATTTATGTTTCACCAAGTAAACATAACCATACCTATTAAAATCATCCATAAAGGTAATGAAGTATTGATAACCACCTCTAGTTTTTGCCCTAAAAGGTCAACATACATCAATATGTAGTTTCCAGTGAAGGAATCTTTATCATCTTCCCAACAAACAAGATTCGCATGTCTCTATTGATTCAAAATCAAAAGAGTCCATATAACGATCTTTATGGAGTCTAAAAATGTGTTTCTCATTGGTGTTCCCTAGACAACAATGTGAAAGGTATGTTTGGTTTAAGTTATCAAGTTTTTGTATTTTGGTATTTATGTTATACACACTTCTCTCCATATCTATCAAGTATAAACCATAAGACATTGGGACACTATTGTAAAAGATATCATCTTTACTAATAGAACATTGACCATTCTTTATAAGAAATTTGAATCCATTATTGTCCAAAAAAGATACAAATTTGATGTTCCTATTAATGGTAGGTACATAATAGAATTTTCTGTTACTATATAACCAATCCACTTGGTAGAGATAACTCATAGGTTCCAACTGCACTGGCAACAACACTTGCTCCATTAGCAATGCACAATTCAACCTCGCCATTTTTCAAAGGTCTACTTTTGAGATCCTTCACCTTTGAGAAAATGTGTCATCCACATCCAGTATCTAGTACCCAATATGAATAAGTAGCGAAGTTAATCTGAATTACATATATATCGGAAATAGAGATCTATAATGACCTCACTTTTCAGCAACCCCCAATTAAGGAAGGCCAAAAATATGAGAGACATTACCTACAAAAATTACCCAAGGATTCAAATTTTAATCAAAAAATATAAAATAGTAGATAATTTCATTCATTTCAAATAATGTTTATCAAATGCTTACATGAACTTACTATCATTAGGAGTGTACTTTTGAGAAGATATGAATATCTAATTCTCATTTTAAATCTTTAGTGCTTTCATGACATTTCCATCTTTAGCTTCATGTCTTTTATTATGTACATCAACTTATACCTAAACCCACATGAAACAAATACACGATCAATATGTCTCCATACTGGTACGTGGGGCACATCCAAAAATGTGCAAGTAAATAACAATATTACTCCAACCAATATGTGCAAGTATAAAATCGAATTTTCTTCACATAATCTTTATTTTAAGTGATATTCATAGTGGAATTATGATTGAACATAACTAAATAAATAGGCAAATATTTATTTGCAATCCATGCGGAAAAACTCCAAGAAAGACACGTGAAACTAAAGAGGTTATTCTTAAGTGTAACAATGTACCTTGTTTTTGAGCCATGCAGATTATACAAGCATTCTTTGATCATATCCAACCAAGAAGGAAAATCAAGCAGTCATCTTTAATCCACATGTATGTAAATCCTAAAGTGTCACAAATCATATTAATCACATTAAACCCCACTCAGTCCTAATATAGGGTTAGATTTCCTTGTTATCGAGCTATCATTAGAGTCATGCTTCAAAGCCTACATTCTCATGCTAAATGATCTAATAACTCAAGAACCCTAATTCATAGTAAGTGTTGTCATGATTATCAAATCTTCCATGTTGTTATATTATGAACACTAGATTCAATTATGTCCCTAAATGACACATCAAGTTATGACCTTTAGTCTCTAAGTCATCATATGCATGGTACTTCACATTATAAACTCTAACTATCATCATTATGGTCATGATCACCTTGATTTCTCATGTTGTTCAATATTATCAATTATTGTGGAAAAGAAATCATTTTTAACATATTAAAACATTTTATTACACAAACTTAGGGTTTAAATAAATTAATCACCACTTAAACCCATCTTTGCACTACTTTTGAAATTAACAGGATAATTAGACTCTAAAACTATTTTATTTAGATTATTCTCATTATTTTGATCAATTTTCTTATATAACTCATCTCCATCCAAGTTGCTGATCTATTTCTAGATTTATTTCAAGTTATCATGATATGGACCAATCGAACATTGCTACATCAACATTATAGTATACTATTGGCTTACCATTAAATTGGCTCAGAAACCTATGCAAAGACCACACGACCCTTGTTTCTTGTGCGTGTACATAGGGGTAATAGAGTCTTTTGACTCTGTTTTGCCTTGAACCTCGCATAGGGCGACTCCCTTTCTTAGACGTGTGTGTATGTATGCCGGTTGGCCTTGAGCACCTGATGCCTCCACCTCCTTGATTTGTGGCAACTTGCTAGGGGGATAGCACCTTTGGGGAGGCTTGTTGGTCCTTCTCCTAAGTTGGGATGCGCTGAAGGCTCCTATGTCAATGAGTATGAAGCTACTGATAGAGTTGCAGGTCGACAATATCAATGCTTCTTCAGTGCAGGCAGACCTTCGACCTCTTCATGACGTGCAGGCAGACCTTCGACCTCTTCATGCCCCAGGTGAATCGATGGCCAGTTCATGCCCCACATGAATTGATGGCCAATTTGTTCTCTGGGAGAGCTAGTTGGATTATTGACTTCATGCTCTAGGGTCGTCGGAAGCCAGAAGAAAATCCCAGCATCTCTGCGAGTTCCACCAACCCTTGAGGGGTGCCTGGGTATTTTAACATGGATGAGTGAGATCATAAAGATTTGTGGAGGTCCTTCTCTTCCCCATAGTGCTCAGGGTCACTTCCAGGGTCATGCTCCCTCCTTCTTCATAACAAGAAAAATGGAGCAGTGCCACCTCATGTTCTTAGGATTCCCGCATGTATGTGGAGTCTGTTTGGTTTCGATATCCCATGAGTGAATACCCTACAACCTTATATGGTCTTAATAAGAAACCTTAAAGGTGGGTGTTAATGGAGAAATAAGGGGAAAGAAACCAATTGGTCAAGAGGAGAAAGTCTACAAACCTTCCTCATGAAACTCGTGGCTCAAGGTCTAGTCATGTGGGGTTCTATTTCCATTAAACACCTTCACAACCCCTACTATAACTTCCCTTTGTGTCTTACTTATTTGTTCTCCCTATTTGTACAAGGAAGACACCCAAAAGTCAAGGTGTATATGGTATTTGATAAATACATATTATCACCTTCTAAAAAGTATTAAAAGACATCTTCTTTGTATGAGACTTGTGACTTTTATTCCAAAATTCAAAAAGTCACGAGATGGTACTACCATATTTTAATTAGAATTTCGATTTGGCAACAAAACTCCACTAAAGAAAAGAACTTAACTATGTGGTATTCATTGTATAACTTGATTATTGGTTTGTAAAGAAACACTTTACATTCTCTCTCTATTTTTTATATATCCCTTCAACCAAAATAGGAACTCACTAATCTCCTTTCCAATCTATATATAGTATGTGGGATTTATGGGATAACATTTTGATACAAAACATGCCCTTTTAGATAATTAATCAAAACAATTATCACTATCCTTGTGAATATCCTTTTCCTTTCATTTTCTATAATTATGTTCTTTTGTTTATTATTTCCATGTGTACAAAAATTCAGGGTGATTATTCTTGTTAATGACTCAAACATTTTGTTGCCACTTATGGTTAGATAATTACTCCTCTAATTATCTAAACTTCACATATATTATTTTATTTTTGCAACTTGCATATTATTCAATATTTTAGTCATTTAGCACCCCATACATCCTGTATCCCTCATTTATGGATGGAAACTCTCTTATCTAGAGTATTGCACTCAAAACCATATTTAAAATACCAATTGCCCAATACTTTTATAGATCTCATTATTGTTGGATTCTTCACTCTTTCTTTTTGTAGAAAAAATTATTGGATTATTGCAAATTACAAAACACACAAAATTTCTTTTTATTTCGTCAGCTTGTGCCACAATGATTATTCTATTATTCCACGAATAATACCATTGAGGAATTATTTATCAAATCATGATTTATATCATTGAAAGTTTACTAAACTTGAGGATACAACAAGATATCTATCCCTTGCTTCATCTTCCTAGGTTTCCTTACTTTTCTCCTTATTTTGAGTGAAGAAGATGTGGACTTCAGCTTAGCCTTCGAACACTTCTTGGCCTTGTCTTTATCCTTGGACTCTATTTTTCTAATCACCATCACAAGTTTGTCCTTCTTCGATTGTTCTTCGACATTTATCAACCTGGAAAGAAACTCATACATTGATCTAGAAAGGTTACTCAAGTGATAACACTCGATAAATTGGCTATATGATTTAGGAAATGACTATTGAATCATATACGAGACCAACTCTTAACCTAAAGGATATCCCAATCGTTGTAGATGTTCCACATGCCCAATAATATTGGGCACATTGGGCTTTACTGGATTATGCTCTATTAGTTTGCACTCAAACAACACCTTAGAGGCATTATACCTTTCTTAATTTTCATGTTGTTTATGCAACTCATAGTTCACACAACCCAACATAAGGTTTTTATTTTCTAAGACATCATTGACATGCTTCAAGTAAGCATCAAATTCATCCTTAGTCGAGTGTGAAGTGGGTCCCACTGGTGCTGGTGTTTCAGGTACATAGATAACGCTTCTCAAAGTCTTGAACCAGTTATTGAAATTTATCCCATTTGGTTTGTCCTTCTCAAGGACCGATCACAATGATTGTGATTTTCCCATTTATATTCACAAGTGTAAGATTTGAATTTTGTCAAAACACTTTTTATCTGATTTGATAATATTGATGATATTTAATTAGGCCTTCAACTAATTATCTCTCACCTATTTTCTTCAAATGGACAACTCTCACTAAAATTTTAGAAGATTGCAGTGTACAATTTTCTAGCGAGGCAAGATCCATATTTCATTGAATCATGAGTCATCTTTGGTTGATTACCCACAACCTGACTATTTAGGTAAGAAAATTTTTCCAATTGCATCTAAATGCAACTCCTAGATGGATGGTCTGCATAACTCTTTGTCACAAACCATCTCTATGCTTCTGGTATTTAATCTTATTAAGATCACCTAGTTAAGCTTGACCAAAAAGGAAACACGATAGAATATTTACCCTACTTTAGTAGATCTACAAATCTACCATCACACATCCATGAGATAGTCAGTGCACCATGCTTTGGTGTAACCTACGCTTATTCAATCAAGCTTTTCATGTGTATTTCTTATGGAAAGCATCTAAGACTGAATATTTAATTGAGGGATTTATATTTATATTACATATACATATCCAATCACCACATACTTATAGTACATGTGATATATATGCTATATCCACAAATGAGAAATATGCACTTATAAACATAAGTGATGGTTATGGCCATACCTTGGGGCCATAAGGAATTACTACCACCTAAGGTACACATCACATGTAGCAACCGATTATTGATGGAGATCTATGCTCAAACCAATCTAGGTTGATTGATTCAACACTTAAACCAATCAGCTCGCCTCCTAGTTGGTCGGTTGGCTTGTCAGATTGATCATCTAGTCTCTAGTCCAAATGATGTTTGGATACATCTTGTTAATCGGTTAGGCCAACAACCAATTAGTTCCATTCCACCTATTGTTTGTCCTCCTCGGTCCTCCAGCCAATCAGATTGACTTTTAAAATGAGCAGGCTCATCTGTTGTTGAGTGTCTTCTTTTCCATAATAAGAATTAAACTATCCTCATGCTATTTAACATATTACATGGTAATAGAAAAACCTCGAGTTACATTTAAGGGGAGAAAAGGAAAGAAATAATTAATACTTTTTAATATAGAAGAGAAGATAAAGGCTCAGTATGCAAATTGAGATATAAAATAGGATCAACAACCATCCAACTAAGCACAAAGATCTAGGGGTTATTGGCAATAACCATGCTTAACATCCACCATCAAAGTCAATTTTATGATGATGCATATAAATTGCATATATATTGTATATATGATATATATGATATATTTGTATATATATATATATATATATATATATATATATATTGGCAACATATGTGGTAATTAATCAGATATGCACATTAATCATTTTAATTATTCACTTCGTATATAATAAATTAATGATAAAATTGAAATATTCCCATATGTGGCTCTGATACCATTATTTCAGCAGAAATGGCAGTCGGAACAAAAAAAATTTCTTTCCATATTCCCCTAAACAACATATAGCGTCAACAAGTATGTAATGGGAAGGAGAGTTGCAAGGTTTATACTTGGTCCTAGAGCAAGTCCAATGACAATACATTTATGTAGTGTGAGACTTTCTTCAAGTTGCACCTCTACATCAACAATAATGGATTCTTGGTTGATCACCACAAACAACGGTTGTTTGTGTCTTCCTAGAGGGAGGAAACGACTTCCTCACCTCTATAGTAGTCCAAACAGACCACCAGGAAGTCTTGCCATTCTAGATGAATGGACAAGAAGGAGTTGTCCCTGCTATTCAGCGTGCTAGCGTCGACTTTCTCTCCCAAATGTCTCTCCCTTACTATCTCTCCCTTTCACGAGTAGGACTTGCTTGGGCTCTCTCTATTACCATAACTAGAGAGGACAACAATTGTCAGAGCTTATTATTGTTGTCCATGGAAGGCCCCCAATACCCCTCTATTTATAGAAATTCCAGAGTCAATGCTTCTAGTCTAAGCGGGATTCGAAGAGAAAAAATTTCATAAATTTTCCAAAACATGTGAATGTTAAACCGATTGGTTCATTGTTGAACTGGTAAATTCACATGTGATCTGATCGGTTTGAACCCTTGAACAGGTCATTTTGCTATGTTTCCCAATCAAAATAGTGTTGGTGATTAATATTCCATTAATCCACGACATGACATCAACATCAATACTTGATCCTACTAAATTGATCAACCAAACAGTCAGTTCACAACCTAAACCAGTCAGTTCAAACATCAAAGCTGATTGGTTCACTTAGTGAACCAATCATTTTAGTGTTCTGATTGCCAATCTTGGTTCGAATTGACATGACATTTGAATCGGTTGGTTCAACACTATAACCAGTCAATTCATAGTCCTATCAGTCAAATTTTAACCAGTGTTGTTTAAATTGAATACCTAAACACTTTTTTAGTCAAGTTAATCATAATTCATGAATAAACTCCTATTCTAGGTGTGTTACGACCCCATCCGAGCTTAATTGGTAAACTAGGGTTTACCTAGACAATTGCAAAGATTAATTGGAATAATCATTCTTGAAATCTAATTAATGAAGATAACACAATTAGGATGTTTTAACTATGATAAGAAGTCTAAATATTCTTTTGTCTTGAGAATTAGGGTTTGAGAAACATAAACCCTAACCGGCCCAAAAATAGGGTTTTGATGATGCATGAATACAGAATTTGATAAGTAGAATGTCTCACTAAATGATTTTTAGTATTTTATGTGTAACTCTGATTTACTTCAAATTTGTATATGATTTGTATATATAAAATGTGAACAACATTGGAAAATGTAAGAATTTTTGAAGAATGCTCTGACCTGTTTATCGGCCGAGTTTCAAACTCGACTGATCACATTTCCAGATTTATATAGCAGTGTGGTAATTGAATTTTATATTTTTATTGGTATATCCAATTGATCTCAAATTTTAAATGTGCTTGTAAAACACAATTTTAGACACTATGTTAAATAGGAGTGATTTTTGGATGACTTTTTGATCTCTACAGTAAGGGTGTCGGTCGAGTTCTGTGCAGGACAAACTCGGCCGAATATATTGCAGACTGCAATATAGCAGTGCACTGTGCGATTTTTAATTATTTATTGGTAACTCCAAATGATCTCAAATTTTAACGGAATCTTTATAGATAAATTCTAAACAACGTACTAAATTCCCATAATTTTGGGAGAAGGTTTGATCTCTGAAATAAACGAATTACAGTAACTTTTGTATAACTGAATATTCAGCCAATATAATTAAAGTTGAGTGTAGGGTCAATATGCAATTGACCCAAGCAGCTCAAATTGACTTATATGATCGACCACACACACACACACAGCTCTCATTCTTCGTCATCCATCCCAGAGAAATGAAAATCTAGAGAGAGAGGGAGAGTTAGCGCTTGAGTTGAGAAAGAGGAGGAATTGCTGACCTAGGGTTTTGCGGTCCAAGGAATGGTGAAATCAAGTAAGTTTGGATCCTTTGCATAGACTTTTATGGTTAATATTCTCTCTCATGTCAAGATTCCTTCCATGCTCTTATTTGATCCAAGATGATGTCGAAATTCCCTCTTTTCTCACCCTTTCTTCATAATCCCTCATTTTCAAGGTTCCCGGGTTGAATGGAAGAAGAATTGGGAGATTTGCTAGGGATTTGATATGAGTTCGAGATTCCCTGAGTTGAGATACAGTTTTGAGGTGTTTTCACACCTTAGGGTGAGTGGGTTCTTCCTTCAAACAGTGTAATGTACGAATTTGATTATAGCATCCAAATCCCTAATTTCTTAGTATGTGATTCTAAAACCTAAAATGTCCGTTTGATTTAAGATTGTTGCAAATTGATATGATATGGATTCCTTCTCTGTTTGAATGATTCCTAAATGGTAGATTCATATTAGAAACTTATACAACACTTCCTAGTGAGAGTGCTTTTCAGATTTATATCAAATGATGTGATTAGGGTTTAACCTAATTGAGACATCACTAGAGTTTCAACCTTATTGAAAAGGGACTAGTAATCCTATAAGTGGTTAGGATGTACCTCATGGGTTATCTTAATTGAATTCTATTCTTGATACATGATATCTCAGTGAATGGTATGGAAAACCTAAATTTAGTTAAATTTCCATGGTTTCACATCTATATTGATTGTATATGATTTGTTGGAAACAATCTTTATTTAGTGAATGCTTATATCCTATGAAATCTTTATGAGAGCCATGTGACAAGTGATGAGGCAAATGAAACCCTAAGAGCAGGGTGATGGCATGTGATGAATGAATAAGGCAAATTAAACCCTAAGGATAGGGTGTTCAATGAATCATGTTAAGGTGATATGAAAGGTTTCGATATGAAATGTGGTGATACTTAATTGTTGAATTGTATGTTTCTAGTGCATTTAACTTTATATGCCTGTTCTCTCTGAGTTGATATCTGCATACTGCAGGGCTTCTTATTTTCAATACATATCTCGTAAATTGCAGGTGATGAGATATGACATGCCCTAGAAAGGGATGTTACTGAGACATGATATATGTTGAATACATGAGTTATGATGCTTCTTATGATATGATATGGCAGGCCGTGTGAGCCTTGTGGGAAATGTTAAATGAATTATGATTTCTGTTTAAAATGTACCTATAATGTTAATGTTAGACTTAGGTTCCCTAAACACCGTAGAACCCCTTTGGGAGGTCTGCGCCTTAGGGGTGAAACTCGTGTCCAACATCAACCGTGCGGAGTCATGGTGGCACGAGGAAAGAGAGGCAGTGTTCAACAACAACGCGTGCGATGTCACGGTGGCACTGGAGTAAATAGGGGTTATTCAACAACAATACGTGCGATGTCACGGTGGTAACCCAGACCCCTGAGCCTGTGTACTCAGGTTAGAGGAGGAGTCTAGAGCACTCGATGTTAGTGCAGTGAGGCCGATGAGCCTGTGGTCCTGTAGCAGAACAGGGCTGGCGTCAGACTTAGCATTTCCCGGGTGTGTCGCTAAGTCTTGTACGGTGTGGTCGTAGTGCACTGCGAGTCTCTATGCAGAGTACATTGCATAGATCAGGGCATAATCTAAAATATGATCATATAGGTTCACAGAGTTCCTTATAAATGAAAGAGTTAAGGAAGACTAGAGCATAGTCTTCTAGTAGTTATTCTTTGGATGCAATATTTACATTCTTTGTTATTTCAATTATATTGTTTTAGAACTGCTCAGTGTAGTATTTATTGTTGTTAAATTTCATATCGTTTACTCAAATCATATTTGTAATCACATTAGTGTATTAGTCTGTTTCCATGAAGTACTCTTTCACTGAGCGAGTAGGCTCACCCCTCTACTCAAACATTTTTAGGTTTAACCGCGTGGACTTGGAGATGGTCAGAGCTTCAGTGTAGATCTGCCACAAGAGTTGAGTACAAGATTAGTTGAGTCAGTCGGTCCTTGTCACTCTAGGTCCTCAGTAAGAGATAAGAGAGAGAGTTGTAATTATGATGTGTAATATTGTTCCTCTTTGATATGTATGCTAATTAACAAGTTTTATGTGCAAAAGTTGTGAAAGACATCATGAATGTTTATACATGTATCTTTTCTATTAAAGTCTGATTAGTAAAAGAAATGTTCATATTCCTTTGTTAGGATGTTATGTGGTTCATTGCAGAGAATCAAGAGTTTAAAGGAAAAGAAAAAGCTAAAAAAAGTTAAGGGTGTTCTTTGTGTTACATATAAATCCTATCTTATGCCCTAATCTCATGATTTGAGGAAATTGTGAGATCGGGGTGTAACAGCTTGGTATCAGAGCTTAGGGTGAGTTGTCAAGGACCATTAAGTTAGTAAATTAGAGTCCTAAGTGTGGCAGATAGGAGATGTTTTGATGTTAGATTTGGGGATTTGAGTATTTGGATATACTGGCCCGATATCTGAGTACTTGGATCAACCAGTACAAGCTACTCTGTCTATTCTTTCACGTATACCCTGGCCAGGTATACAGTGGAAGAATGGGATAGAGATGAACCCTAGAAATGTTAGGGTTAGAAAACGAGAAAAGAAACAAAAATTAAGAGCATAAATGTAAAAGGAGATAGAACTTACATTTCATAATGTTGTTTTTGTTGGAAATGTATAGAAATGCCCTTATATGTTTGAATTGAAATATTCAATACTTTGAAATATGGGTCTTTAATATCTTTTGTACACTATGCAGTTGTAGCATTTATTGATTTCATTCTTTGTAACAAGTAGACTAGAATTGACCTTTGAATGAGCTTTTGTTAGTGGATAAGTTTTCTTCCACACTTCTGAGATGAATAGGAGTTGAGTAATCCTTTGTAGTTCTTGGCTTCAGGACTTCAGGTTTGGCCTGGTCCGGCTGGCATGATGCGTTACTGGGATCTAATGACTCCTATTAATAGTATAATAAGAATAGACTCTGGATAATTAGACCCACATTAGAGTAAGAATGTACATACAGTAAGATGTTGAAACATATGGGCAAGATCAGAACAACTAAGAATTTGTTGAAACTGATCTCTGAGGTTCAACTTTGGGGTCTCAAATGTGAAACCCTTAATTGGGAATAGTAGAACATGATATGAAGTCCATAATCAGTTTATTGATTAATATTACATGAACTATACATATGAAATATAGAAAAGATATGTGAAATGTATGCATGGTCCAAGATAACAAGAATCAATCATGAAGAATGAATCATATAATAGAGTATAATGCTTTTATGAACTCTAAAGTAAAGGCTAAGTAGAGAATAGGGTTGAGCATTCAATAGGTCCATAAAAGTAAAGAGAATCGTATGAACATGTAATTCATAAGACTAGAACAACAAACTAGTTTCTGAGCAAAGAACATAGGTGTAGTTTAACGAATGAATAAGTCATACAAAGGTGGACTGTATTCAGAAGAGAAAAACTTGATTGAAAGAGAAACTATGTTTGACCCATGCATGATCCACTTGATTTAAAAATGAAGAATATGTAATGTATTCAACATGAGGAAAAACGAATAAAAGGACTATTAATTTAGAACGTTAACTTCACAATAGTATAAAGATAAAGGAGGAAATATGTGCAACATGGTATGCATGAAATCGGTAGTTTTGCCCGTCGATTCGAGTGAAATCGACACCAGCAGGTTCGTTTTAGTTTTCAGTCTGTACGCGATTCGGCCGAGTTGTATGTGATTTGGTCGAGTTTCCTTAATAGGAAATCGAACAACAAACTGATCGGTCGAGTTGTATGTGATTCAATCGAGTTCCTTTTACAAGAAATCAAACAGCAAGTTGATCGGCCGAGTTTTAAGCGAATCGGCCGAGTTGTGAAGCAATCGGCCGAGTTTCTGACCAATCGGCCGAGTTTCAGAGCTGTGAGTGGCAGTTCATTCAGAAATCATTATTTAACTCAATTTAAGTGCTTAATTGCTTCAGTATCAGTTGGTATAACTCCTAAACAGTGTAGCACATACAATAGAATATGATAGATTCATTGGAACTTGAAATACGTAATATGATTGATGAAAATGATGGAATTTCCTGTATTACAGTTGCAATGTATACGTTGATTAAAATGGATGTTTAGCATTGAAACTAGATATGTGATATTGAGTCATGTTTAAAGATGACAAATGATATATGTGTTTTCAAGTGATGTCTAGAATGTGAAATAAGTATGAAATAATAAGAGAAAATGAGTCATATATGGTGCATAACTACCTTGGTGGGGTCATCTAGTGAATGTAATAGTGACATACAATATGATGAAGTGTGATAAGAAATAAATTCGTGTGTGATAGCAAGAATGATGAATAATCTATTCTTACCTTGAATGTTTTAATGTTAGGGATGTTTATTGTATATGATCAAAATGAGAAGGAGAGGTAGCAAAACATAAGTAGTAAAGAATGAGGAGAGAGATAAAGGAAAACACTAGCTTTGTGTAATAGGTGAACTCGTTTTTAGAGGTATGCTTTGTTGAAGGCATACTAAGGTATGTAAGTTGGTTCTACATATGATTTTAGGGTATTTGTGTAAGCTATATGTTAAATTAAAGGCGTATGATAGTTGTAGTAATTCATACCTGATATGCATCTTACTATTGTGTATTTGTGATATGGTGATACAGTTTGGATGATGTCAGAACACATGGAGAGATACCCTGAACAAGGTAGTCATACTTATTCACTCATATTAATAGAAAGGGATGATAATTAGATTGTTTGGACAAGTAACCCTAATGAGGTGTAGCTTGTTATACCTAGCTCTAATATAACTGAGTGATGGTAATTGAGTATGATTAATGCTTGAATGACTGATACAATAGTGGATTACCATATTACTGTTGTTGAAACCCTAAAATGATATAATGTGATGGTTACACTTTGAATTGTGTGTGGGCCCATAACCCACAGATCCCAGGATCGAAACAGGATAGTATGGAATGAGGTGGTAATGCTTCACCTCATGCATCCATGACCCAATGGGGATTCCAAGAGTAGTATTGTGCAATTGATTGTTGAATCTAGTCTTTTAATTCAAGACTGTTTTGCTATTTGAATAGCACTTGATTAAAGTTTAAAACAGTATGGTGAACTTGCTTTTGTCACTTAAAGGTGATACAGAACAATAGAACTCTCTGAGAAGCATAAGTTGAGATAGTTGTATTAGAGTATCAGAGTTGCGTAGTGAAAGCGTGATGGTTTATCTTTGCATTCTATGTTTGACTGCGGCATAAAGAATTTGCTTGATATCATTGAGAACTATTTGAAATATGTTGTGATTTAGTAAAGAATTAAAAGATCTAATGTTGAAAACTACATTCAGGTATGAAATACAAGAGTATAATGACATGGAAGGCTTTAGAAGCTTAGAATAACCTTGAATGTATCTTTCTTGTAGGTTTATGTTTCTAGGACGAAACATTCTAAGGGGGGGAGAGTTGTTACGACCCCATCTGAGCTTAATTGGTAAACTAGGGTTTACCTAGACAATTGCAAAGATTAATTGGAATAATCATTCTTGAAATCTAATTAATGACGATAACACAATTAGGATGTTTTAACTATGATAATAAGTCTAAATGTTCTTTTGTCTTGAGAATTAGGGTTTGAGAAACATAAACCCTAATCGGCCCAAAAATAGGGTTTTGATGATGCATGAATACAGAATTTGATAAGTAGAATGTCTCACTAAATGATTTTTAGTATTTTATGTGTAACTCTGATTTAATTCAAATTTGGATATGATTTGGATATATAAAATGTGAACAACATTGGAAAATATCCGAATTTTTGAAGAATGCTCTGACCTGTTTATCAGCCGAGTTTCAAACTCGACCGATCACATTTCCAGATTTATATAGCAGTGTGGTAATTGAATTTTATATTTTTATTGGTAAATCCAATTGATCTCAAATTTTAACTGTGCTTGAAAAACACAATTTAGACACTATGTTAAATTGGCGTAATTTTTGGATAACTTTTTGATCTCTACAGTAAGGGTGTCGGTCGAGTTCTGTGCAGGACAAACTCGGCCGAATATATTGCAGACTGCAATATAGCAGTGCACTGTGCGATTTTTAATTATTTATTGGTAACTCCAAATGATCTCAAATTTTAACGGAATCTTTATAGATCAATTATAAACAACGTACTAAATTCCCATAATTTTGAGAGAAGGTTTGATCTCTGAAATAAACGAATTACAGTAACTTTTGTATAACTGAATATTCAGCCAATATAATTAAAGTTGAGTGTAGGGTCAATATGCAATTGACCCAAGCAGCTCAAATTGACTTATATGATCGACCACACACACACACAGCTCTCGTTCTTCGTCATCCATCCCAGAGAAACAAAAATCTAGAGAGAGAGGGAGAGTTAGGGCTTGAGTGGAGAAAGAGGAGGAATTGCTGACCTAGGGTTTTGCGGTCCAAGGAATGGTGAAATCAAGTAAGTTTGGATCCTTTGCAAAGACTTTTATGGTGAATCTTCTCTCTCATGTCAAGATTCCATCCATGCTCTGATTTGATCCAAGATGATGTCGAAATTCCCTCTTTTATCACCCTTTCTTCATAATCCCTCATTTTCAAGGTTCCCGAGTTGAATGGAAGAAGAATTGGGAGATTTACTAGGGATTTGATATGAGTTCGAGATTCCCTGAGTTGAGCTACGGTTTTGAGGTGTTTTCACACCTTAGGGTGAGTGGGTTCTTCCTTCAAACAGTGTAATGTATGAATTTGATTATAGCATCCAAATCCCTAATTGCTTAGTATGTGATTCTAAAACCTAAAATGTCCGTTTGATTTAAGATTGTTGCAAATTGATATGATATGGATTCCTTCTCTGTTTGAATGATTTCTAAATGGTAGATTCATATCAGAAACATATACAACACTTCCTAGTGAGAATGCTTTTCAGATTTATATCAAATGATGTGATTAGGGTTTAACCTAATTGAGACATCACTAGAGTTTCAACCTTATTGAAAAGGGACTAGTAATCCTATAAGTGGTTAGGATGTACCTCATGGGTTATCTTAATTGAATTCTATTCTTGATACCTGATATCTCAGTGAATGGTATGGAAAACCTAAATTTAGTTAAATTTCCATGGTTTCACATCTATATTGATTGTATATGATTTGTTGGAAACAATCTTTATTTAGTGAATGCTTATATCCTATGAAATCCTTATGAGAGCCATGTGACAAGTGATGAGGCAAATGAAACCCTAAGAGTAGGGTGATGGCATGTGATGAATGAATAAGGCAAATTAGACCCGAAGGATAGGGTGTTCAATGAATCATGTTAAGGTGATATGAAAGGTTTCGATATGAGATGTGGTGATGCTTAATTGTTGAATTGTATGTTTCTAGTGCATTTAACTTTATATGCCTGTTCTCTCTGAGTTGATATCTGCATACTACAGGGCTTCTTATTTTCAATACATATCTCGTAAATTGCAGGTGATGAGATATGACATGCCCTAGAAAGGGATGTTACTGAGACATGATATATGTTGAATACATGAGTTATGATTCTTCTTATGATATGATATGGAAGGCCGTGTGAGCCTTGTGAGAAATGTTAAATGAATTATGATTTCTGTTTAAAATGTACCTATAATGTTAATGTTAGACTTAGGTGCCCTGAACACCGTAGAACCCCTTTGGGAGGTCTGCGCCTTAGGGGTGAAACTCGTGTCCAACATCAACCGTGCAGAGTCATGGTGGCACGAGGAAAGAGAGGCAGTGTTCAACAACAACGCGTGCGATGTCACGGTGGCACTGGAGTAAATAGGGGTTATTCAACAACAACGCGTGCGATGTCACGGTGGTAACCCAGACCCCTGAGCCTGTGTACTTAGGTTAGAGGAGGAGTCCAGAGCACTCGATGTTAGTGCAGTGAGGCCGATGAGCCTGTGGTCCTGTAGCAGAACAAGGCTGGCGTCAGACTTAGCATTTCCCGGGTGTGTCGCTAAGTCTTGTACGGTGTGGTCGTAGTGCACTGCGAGTCTCTATGCAGAGTACACTCCATAGATCAGGGCATAATCTAAAATATGATCATATAGGTTCACAGAGTTCCTTATAAATGAAAGAGTTAAGGAAGACTAGAGCATAGTCTTCTAGTAGTTATTCTTTGGATGCAATATTTACATTCTTTGTTATTTCAATTATATTGTTTTAGAACTGCTCAGTGTAGTATTTATTGTTGTTAAATTTCATATCGTTTACTCAAATCATATCTGTAATCACATTAGTGCATTAGTCTGTTTCCATGAAGTACTCTTTCACTGAGCGAGTAGGCTCACCCCTCTACTCAAACATTTTTAGGGTTAACCGCGTGGACTTGGAGATGGTCAGAGCTTCAGTGTAGATCTACCACAAGAGTTGAGTACAAGATTAGTTGAGTCATTCGGTCCTTGTCACTCTAGGTCCTCAGTAAGAGATAAGAGAGAGAGTTGTAATTATGATGTGTAATATTGTTCCTCTTTGATATGTATGCTAATTAACAAGTTTTATGTGCACAAGTTGTGAAAGACATCATGAATGTTTATACATGTATCTTTTCTATTAAAGTCTGATTAGTAAAAGAAATGTTCATATTCCTTTATTAGGATGTTATGTGGTTCATTGCGGAGAATCAAGAGTTTAAAGGAAAAGAAAAAGTTAAAAAAAGTTAAGGGTGTTCTTTGTGTTACATATAAATCCTATCTTATGCCCTAATCTCATGATTTGAGGAAATTGTGAGATCGGGGTGTAACAAGGTGTATCCTATGTGTGTGACCCTATAGGTTCCAAGTTTCAATCACAGTGAATGTCCATAACTGATTTATGACATCACAAGCAATTAGTGGTTTCTAGAAAGACATTATTGCTACCCAAGTAATCAAAAAGTTGGAAACAAATTCAACCTAAAATTTGTGATCAATGTTATTGTAATTAAATAGTTCTTTTGTCACTGATATTTAGATTGAACTTGAGGCATGAAATTGTCATCCTCTACAACATTCAATCTATGTTTCTTGAACTATAGTAGACTATTTGCGATACATTTGAGCTCAACATCACATATTGACTCACATGACCAAGGCCATGCAATTCTTAGTCTCACATATCAAGTGGCTAGGACATCATACACTTGTAAGAGTGAAAAATCCAATATACATCACTTACAATCATCCCCTAGTGTCAAAATGTACCTGAGCGCCACCTTTATGGAAGCCCTTATTCAAGTTCACGATAGATGATGTCAAAGTACACATAACGACATGTGATGAGTGTAGTGACTTCAAGTCTAAGAACCACAATCATCACCATCACTATGAGAGATGATTATGACTACTAATCATGGTTTTCATGAATCACTCGCAAGGTGGGTCTGTTTGATATACTATTCTCTAACAAATATCTATGTATTTTGATTGAAATCACATATCTTGATTAATGATATTTTGTCATCAAACAACACACATTTTTGTCTTATGTATTATTGTTGTCCATCATTCTTCCACAATAACATCTGACTTGAGAAATAACACAAATGTATATATACTCTTAGCATCCATATGACGACATTGTTCAGGTCCTTAACCTGAAGACCTACGTCAATGAGTAATATCATTCTTTTGACATTTATTGTGTTACATCTTTATCTCATAACTTGATTAAACATAATACATTAGAAGATTGCCTTTAGTATTAATCAAATAGTTTACAAGATATGCCATTACAATCATCATAGAATTGGCTCTTTGGGCATACATACCAACATTTCACAAATAAAAGATCCATATGTAACCTTATCATCTTTAAGAGTTTTTTAGTTTGACTTATTAGGTTAAACCTTTTAAGAGATGGAGAGAAGTTTGTTGGTAGTATAAGAATGGATGAAATTTCAGGGACAAAATCCTCTTTAAGGATTCGAGTGTTGTAACATACCAAAATGTTGCATCTTAGATCTATAAACCCTAAACCCATGTATAATATGTATATATGCGTGAAGCTTTGGTTTTGATCAAACAAGGAAACATATGAACCCTAATGCCATAGTTAGTAATTTAATTAAAACTAAATGCATAAGTGACTCATGTATAAGCCTTACTAGAGGTTACATGAATATATAATCAAACTCTAAACCTATAAATCCTCATACGATAAAGTGGAACCTAAAACCTAAGTTGGAGTTTACTAACCCTAACTCGTACATCCTTGCTGACATTCATGAGTAAATTACTATCATTAGGTGTTTAATCACATAAAATATATCAATACATATCAAATGTACCAAATAATCTAATCATGGCTTAATATATTAAAAGTTCATAAAATATGTACCACATGTCATGTCATACCCTAGTATACAATTACTAACTGAAGTATGCATATTTGGTAATCATAGGTGAATAAATATAAATGAATGATCCATGCAAAAAATATGTGATTAATAGTGTAATAAAACAAAAAATCGATGTTCTTGAAAGTGGAAATTATTATTATTCCATTTTCTAGTTAATGTTGAAAGTAATGGACATAATGGGAGCAATGAGTAAAATTTCATAATTCATATAATATATTATCATTTTACCTTCATGGTAGAAATGTGATGATATCGAGACTTTAAATCATAAACATTGATAAATTATGTGATACATAATAACCATATGAAAATAACTAGGTTAAACCATAATGACCAAAAATCATAAAAGGAAACCTCAAAACCCAAATCTAATCATAAAAACTTGATTCTTGGGTCTAAATCAACTTGTGTGCCAAGTTTCTAATAAATTGAACAATCATATATACCCTAATTTGATTTAGGAACAAGAGTATAAGATAAACTAAAAAATATTAAATAATATATTCAATGACACCAAAAGTAGAAAATAATGGTAAATCCTTGATCCACATGTCTTGAATGGTCTATGTTCCAAAATGCATTATAATTGGACACCCCTATATACCTAACTGACAATAGGGAATAAAAGAGTGTAATGCCCTCAAATAATTAGTCCTATAGTTTGGCTTTATCATTCAGTCACATCGAGTACCCAAATTTATATCCTTGTCACACTATTCTTTAATTATTTTCCAAATTTCGAGTTCATGTGCGGCGTCATCCCATCCATTTTTTGGTTTAGAAGACTGACAAGTCTTCATCTAGCTTGCACTTGATTGGGAAAATGGCTGCACATTACACATTGATTTTAGTTTTGATTTCTCTCTCCACACTCCATATTTCTTCATAATTTCCTTATAATATTTCCTAATAATATTTCTTAGCAAACTAATATGACTTTACTTATTGAATTCCTTTTCCTAATAGTAAACCCTAAATAAGGTCTCCCTACCCTCTTTTTCTAGAAACACAATGCCAACCACCATTGTAAAAGAAACCATTTTCACCATATTTATCCCTCAAGTAACTCCTTAAAACATTCAATTTCCACTAGCTTCCACCCCTTCGCTCCACTGTACTCATTTTTTCCTTTCTCTACTTGCAGAGTTGCTAGTGTTGGTGGAAGCTCCATCAGATGAATTTGTTGGTGGAGAATATTACCCAGGATTTAGCAAGCTATACCATGTACTTAACGGTGCCCAGTTCTTGATGAGTCTTTCCACTAGTGAGATGAACCTGAAGCTCATGACATTCCATTATTTTAGATCTCTAGAGAATCCCACATCCCAAAAATAGGACCAACATACTCTAAGGTATATTCCTAACCTTGAATCCATCTTATTTCATTTCCAGGAGAGGTATATCTCAAATTTTTATCTTTGATTTCCCATTTTGTCTATCCCAATAGTTGACCATGCCCTACTTGGTCTCTATTATGTGCAACCAATTCCTAGCTTTTGACTTTGCATGTGCTTTCTAGTTTTTCCTAATCTTGTTTGGGCTTGTCTTCATCTCATTTTCAATAGATTAATCACCTCCTTCTACTTACATGATGGGGATCTTCATTTAGGAACTAGCACCTTCCCTTTGCCCTAAGTTTAGGCTCATTAAGTCTGGATTTGTTCAAGGTACTCCATGGCAGCATCATCTTTCATGATTTTCTCACTGATATTGGGGTTTGATCATGAGTTTGAGTCCCTACATCATTTTCTCAAAGCTCTTCTTGACGAAGAACAATACCATTAATGTTCTATGTTTGTCCTTTTGAGTTGATCGCTTATCTTCTTTGAAAATCAAGGGTATGATGGTCTTTTTATCAAATCCAACAATGCATCTTACTGATAATAGACACATGCCACTTGGCCAATTTTTATAGGGCTATCTGAGTGGGCCCAACTTCCCTAATTATTATTATTATGCCTGGGTGGATTTTTCTCGATTACTGATTGGTCTGTATTTGCAGATTACACTACTTATTATAGTAAGTGAGGAAGTATGTAATAAAATATGTCTTGGAATTGATGTTTTATTCTCTATCTAATGGTATGATTTTTTTCACATGTTATCTCTATAACAAATTAAGGATTTTTCCTAATTGGCTATAATTTAGAAAATTCATAACTAATAATCTATAAGTCATAAAAATTAAATCAAAATATGTGATGAACTAAAAAAATATAATCTATAAGATCGCATGTTTTTGATGACCTAATTCACTAATTGTAAACAAGCACTTTTATGGTTTATGTAGTTAATGTGAATCTAACCCTAATGTCTTATATGGATTACATTGGTTGCTTATGGACTGAGATGGAATTAGGGTTTTGAACTTGGATGTATGTATACTTCATGTGAGGTATGTTGCATCTCTTTATGAATTATATTGAGCGAGCACCTACTTCTCTCTTGATGTATGTTGCATCCTCATTTATCATATGGAGTAATAACCCATATTTAAATCACTCTCTGGGTTGTTTGGGACACAATACCCTATGCAGTTTTTATCTCTCTTCTGAGAAGATGATTTGTGTGAGAAATCATGCATTGATATAGATCTTATTATCATTTTACTCAATGGGATATTCTTATTGACTCTAAACTACACTTTACTTCATGCTAAAACCCTATTTCTATATATGAACTATTTCACCCCTTATGTGGTGTATGTTTCATATTTCTCATTTGTGTGATGGAAATCTCATTAATTTTATTCTTATGAGGAATTTTCAGTTGCCATTACATTTTATGCATGCTTTGGGATTCAATAACCATAGAGTAATGCAATGCTTTTTTTAGTCCCTGTAGAGTGCACCTTTGCACTTGTGTTACATATATGGTCATGTCGTTCTGCCCAGGGTGCACCTTTCCACCCGATGTTAATTTTTGGGAGTCTATAGTACGCCATTCTTGATAAAGTATGGGTTATGTGCCCTAATTGCCACTAACTTTATACTTATATAGTTCTATGCTTATCTCACCTGCATGAATGTTGATATTATTGTGATGGGTTTTGTACTGTAAATGCTTTATATGTTCTTTTGTGGTACATCTTATGTTTTGTTAATGGCAAGTGTAATTTATTGATTATCAACTTATTGCAATTTATATTCTTTTTAATAACCACTTGGAAAGTACTTTTCATCTTCTATCAGAAGCCTTGTTAATTTTTATGTCCTTTATCTTAATGCTTCTCAAACCTCAAATTATGCACATACTAATTTTTGTGTTGGTAGCTATCATTTTGTCTTCTCTTGTGGGGTATGGTTCCAACCCCATGTTTAGGACATGGTGGACTTAACAAGTAAACATGGACCTAGCTAATGGAGCTAACTCTCAGAGAGATGGGATTGAGATAGTTTATATATCCATATACATAGGTCCTGATGTTGATGTAGCTTTCGTGTAAGCCCCTAGTGGAAAAATATTATATAATCTTGTATAAAATTAAATTTAGTCATGATTCATTATTCTACTTCTATACTTTGGTTATTTTGTATATCATCATTTAAGAAATAAAAAAAGTACACCTATTTTGGCTTACCTTTTTAGTGTGTTTGGAATAGATGGATTTATTCCTAAAATTAAGTAGGGAGTGGATCCCCTTTCAAGTCCCACCCCTTACATAAGTTGTGAGTGCATGGTGGCTGCCATTAGTTCATGGTAGTCGATGTTAGTGCAAGGTAGTGACGGGGATTAGTGCATGGTGGTTGCCATTAGTTCATGGTAGTCGATGTTAGTGCAAGGTAGTGACGGGGATTGGTGCATGGTGTCTGTCTTAGGTAGGACAAAGGTAGTGGAGGTGACAATGAGTAATGGTGGAGGTCTTGTGCACTATATCAGGCGATAGTGGGTGGATGGATTGCCATGGTTACCTTGCCACTAGGTGAAGAAAACAATGGTTGAAATGGAGAAAATGCACGCACAATTCAATTTCATGGTGGTATGATTTGGTATGAGTTGATTTACCAAATAGCCACACCATTTCTATCCGTATCACCTGATGTCTGATCTTATCCTTTTTATCACTTTAGTACAAACTCTATCCTACAAGGATTGTACTTCCTCTAAGGAATACATGACCAACCCACTACAGTAACTAGTTGTGAAGGCCACCTTCACCCAGGATATCTATTTGGTTCCCAATATTATCGATCTTGAGCATGTTCAAAGAACTAGAAAAATTGAGATGATACTTTTTAAGATCCTAACAAGAAACACTTAACTCTTCAAACAACTTGTTGATGCTGTAAATGTTAAACAACATTATCAATACAATCAATGGTGATTAAGGTCACTTGAAATTCAAAAACTTCTCTAATGCTAAACTTTGTCTATCTTGAGAACTTTTGAAAAGTATAACACTCTAATCTAGAGATCTATCTAATACTCCAATTTTTAGTCCTAGGTCATGAACTAAAACTAAAATAATGGTGCCTTCATCTTAAAATAAATCTATAGTCCTATATCATGACCAAAAACTAAACCAATTTTGCACTTGTATCTACTAATCTTTCAAGATCCATGATCATGACTCAAACTACATCAATCATATCTTGAACATATATCAAGATTCCAAATTCCTTCATCTAGCTAGTAGGAACTTTTAGATGATCCACATATGATACCATTGTCATATGTGATGATACTTTCTCAGTAGTGATGTAGAGAAGGTGAATCAAAGCAAGTGGGAACTAGAGAGTTGAGGATAATCACTTTGATAACACTAGAGAATCACCTGATGCATGATCTCAACTTTTTTAACACACTTACTAAATAACTATATCCTACAACGATCACACATACTTTAAGGAGTAGAAAATTAACCAACACAATCACTTGTTACAAAGGTCACCTTAACTATGCTGATTTTAACATAGGAAAACTCACCCAATTTTACCTTTTTAAGTAATGGTCCTAACATTAATTTGTTTCTCTCCCTCAAAAAAAAATTAAAATGCATATAAAGATAATAAAACGATTACTACTTTTTTTAGGATATTAGTACAACAGAGTAGTTGTGATGATTTTCAATGATTACAGACTCGAGGTCTAAATATATCTAACAAACCACAAATCACATCCCCTTTTCATATCCACCTTTTCTCACTAAGGAATGCATTAGTGGGAGAACCTGACATGCACTAATTTAAAATTAAAACAATGATGATAGTCACTTTTATAAACTATGAACCTATTAAGGCTCATCAGAACTCCAAGAAAATGAATGATTGGTCAGATATAGGAAATTGCCTAAGTGTGAGGCTTCCCTTAACCTAGAGAAATCATTTATTCCCAATGTTTTCCTCATTACTTAATATCTAAGGAAAATGCATCACATATGCTTTCCACCCTTCACATGGTTTGTTAGAACATCTTCGATGATTCCAACATTTTTGTCCTTTTGTCACCAAAAATGGGGGTCAAACTTGGCTCAAGCCTGCGATTCTCACTCTTATCTCTAAACTTGCCTTGAGAGGGGCAAAATGTTGACAACCTAGTTTTGCTCACTCGATAGAAAATCATTCTTAAATGTTAATTCTATGACTAATGAATGCGATCATCACATTTTTGACACTTTACCCATTTTCACATTTTCCCACTTTTTTGCCTATTTAAGCTACCCTTTATCACCTATGTTCACCCAATTTGGGTTTTTTGCAAAGAAATTTTTTTATCTTGATGTAAGTGCAATTTTCTCATTATTGTCGCTTTTAATAAGCCTTTTTGCATAAATTGTCCATTTGAAATATCTTGAATTAAATATTCTCATTTTCCCACTAATATTTCAATTGTCTTTATCCACACAAAATACCAATATCTTGGATAATAATGAAGGATAATCATGAGTTTATGCCTTTTCTATCCTCTTCATTATTTTATTTAACTTCTATTCAGAATTCACCTTTTCCATGATTTTCTCCAGAAAATTCCTAAAATATCCATAAATTGTGAAAATTGACTTTATCCAACCCAAGCCACCTAATGGATCAAAGCCATCAGCCTCACGCCACATGATGGGTTACCTCAATCTGTGTGACCTCTTGTGTGGTGCATCACGATGATCCTCCACTTCTTCGAGAATCTTCTAATTGAAAACCTGGAACCCTAAAATTCACTTATAAATAGACTCTTGTACCCACTGTATTTAGGGCCCCTCTTCTCTATCCAAATGCCAAAGAAATGACTAGCTCACCCTTTTATTTATTGCATTTGATCAGAGGATTCTTCCTATGACACTAACTTCTCTACTAATTCCAGAAGGTTGTACAACAACAATTACTACAATGTATGTTATATCCATATAGTAATTGTTGCTTTCTCTGATATGTTCATAATTATTCATATTTGCACTCTCTTTCTCAAAGATCTGATCATACTATACCAAATCTATCTATCTCACCTCTCTCTTTTGTTACACATCAGTCTTAATTGGCAATGATGGGTCTCTACTTTGGGAGTTCCTCACGTGATTGGGGCCACAACACACCTAAAAAACTAGTGCCTTTAGGGATCATGATGGGAAATCCATGACCATCTCCAGCCCATGGTCCACCGACATTAAATTTACTTTTATCATTTTCACTATTTTCTTTAACAACAACCTCAAACACAACTATTTTTATCTGATAAGAATAAAAAGGTCACAAAACTATTATCAGACGAGAGGGGGGCACTAACACCTTCCCCACTCAGAACATGATCGTCTAGTCTAATCTCTAAATTAATAGATTCCTTCCTTAAATGCCCTTACGTGGAGTCAAAATTGGGATTTTATGTGATTTCTCATTGATTTAAATGCCAACTTCATTTTCTCATTACTTTATGTATAGATCCAGGTGGCGAGTCTGATCTTTATCGATTTATTATTTTCTTTCTTCTTTTTTTTGTTATTTTTGTGACTGTAGTGTCCATTATATTTTTCTGGCTGGGAAGAAAAGTAATAAAAGGAACATCTATCCATGATTATGAGCACTTTATGAAAGATTCTTAGGAATACATTTGATGTACACAACTCTATCAAGGAGGGTGTGTCTCAACCATATGCAGCCGACCAACTTTTATATATTTCAATTTCTCTACATTGACAATGTGGTATTCGATTATGGTAGAGAAGTGTGCACCTAGGGAGGCGACGAAATGGGTGACGAACTGACAAACCAACACTTATGGCCATTATATAAAGTTCCACTTAAGATGAATAGTAGTTGGAATATGAAAAACACTAAAGGTTCCACTATGAGTTCGATTCCGTCGAATGCATATTCCCTTTCTCAGTTGGAGGGATGGTCTAAGTACACGAATCTTGCCAAATCTATTGTTCTGATGCATCTCCATCAGGTGATGGTTCAATTGGAAGAAGGAAATATTGTATACCCAAAAGTTGAAGAATGAGAAAACACATTGAAATGGACAATTTTTTTGATGGGTTACATTGTTGATTTTGATCCTCATATCCCTACTGTGCTCAATTTTCTTAAATGTATCTGGAACCCTTTTGGGAAATTAGATATTTTATGTCGGGGTGAAGGTACCTTTTTATCAGATTTACAGATCCTTTGGATCTTTTTCATGTTCTGTCTCGGTGTTGGTTTGTCCAAAACAAACCACTGATTCTATCTAGATGGTTTTGGTTGATGTTTTCGTGAATAAGAAACTTATGGAGCTTCCAGTATGGGTAAGAATCTATCACTTACCCTTTGAACTCTGGGATTGCAAGATGCTGGACAAGATAGGCTCTTTTTTGGATGTTCCTATCTATATTGATGAAGCCATGAAGACTTGATCTATAGTGGAATTTGTGAGAATTCAAGTATTCGTTTTGATGAGCGATGAAGGTGATATTTAGTTAGTCAATATCTCATAAGAATGGTGATCTTACAGTTGCCAAAGTTGTGGATTCTTTGTTCATGATGAATCCTCATGTGCCCTGATTATCTCAGATTCTCTGAACCATTCTTTTGAACTACCTAAGCCAATGTGGATAGAAACAAAGTTATTGGCTTCTACTATGAAATTTTTTGTTAATATTGATTCTAATATTTCTTAGATGAAGGAGATCTCAGCTAATAATGTCATTTAACTTATTAATAACTTGTCTTTACATATTACTAAAATCCCTACTTCTCCTCTTGAACTTCCTAGTGCTACCGTAGAGGTGCCTGGATCAGATAACAATGTTGTTCAGAGTGTTCTGAGTCATGACAATGTTTGAGATTCACATTCGTCTACCAAATCTTAGGATCATGTTTGTTCTGGGAACACAACTGTGAATGATATTTTAGTTGTTGATTGTAATGTGGTACAATAGAAGCAAAAATAGAAGGAAAAAGAAGTAATATTGTGTGATATAAATTCATCGTCCATTGATTATGACCCTGCTTCCTTAGATAACACTTATAATATGATTGCTGGCGAGAGTAATTCAGTTCCTTACTCTCCATTCACTATCTTTCCTTCTGATCCTTCTAACACTAAAAATTTTAATGATGATGAATTCAAGGTTGTGAGCAATAGAAAGAAGAGTAAATCCCTATCAAAATGCTACTCCAAAGGCATTCAGTAGAATCCATATATAACTACTCCTCAAAATGTAGGTATCTTTCATAGAGTTGCAAACTCTATTTTTTCACCAATGCATAATATTTTTTGAGGATTGGAAATCATAAGCAAGGAACCTAATGTTGAGGCTGACAACAAAACAACCCATGTGATCAAAGGAATTCTTCCTTTTCTATCACTTCATGGAATGTCAGAGGTATTAACAATATAATAAAAGGAGTACTAGATGAAGTTAGGCATTCTAGTAGTGATACAGTAGTTTTGGTAGAAACTAAATTGAGACATACTAGAGATTCAAAATTCTTGAAGAGACACTTCCCTGATTATAATTGCATTTCTAATCATACATCCCATGCTCTTGGTAGAAATTTTATTCTCTGGAAAGATTACAATGTTACTTTGGTTCAAGAATTAAACTAAATGGTGTTATCCAGTGTCGAAGTAAGGGATTTTTTTTCTACCTTTTATGGTCATATTAGGGACAATGATCTAGTTCACATATGGAATGATATTGAGAAAGTTCATAAGTGGATATAGGAACCTTGGGTCATGATAGGTGACTTCAATATTGTTCGAAGGAATTGTGATAAAATTGGCTTACCACCTCCTACAAAAAAGTATATGGATGACTTTAATAGTTGTGTTTTGAATTGCGGGTTGTTCAAGTTAGATATGAATGGGTCTGCCTTTACATGGGATAATCATCAACAGGAAAAAACTCTCATTACTTCCAAAAATGACAAAGTTGTCTACAATCCTGACTTCCTTGATATTGTCTCAGATTTTATGGAGAAATTATTTCAAATTCTGTAAGCGAACATAGAAGACTTCTTCTATCTATTAGTAATCCTAGAAATATCAAGGAACCATTCAGATTTATTAATGCTTGTACTGAGCATTCTGATTTTATGTTTTTTGTTTTTGACACCTAGAAGTCTGACTATGAAGGTTTTCTTACTTACTGTTTGTATAGGAAGCTCAATAATTTAAAATTTAAATTCATTTCTTGGAATAAGTAGTCAGTTGGTGATCTTTCTAATAGTGCCAAGATTGATAGAGCTTAGGCCTCTATTACTCAATCCATAGCTAATCATAATCCTCTAGATGATTCTCTTATAATTGAGGCAAAATCTTGTGTGCAATGGTTGAAGGAAGTCTATTCTACCACTAAATTCTTCTACTTTTCCCATAAAAAAAGAAGGCATCGTAACAAGATTCTTAGTCTCCAAATTAATGACTCTATTTGTCATAGTCATGATGTTATCAAGAATGTCATTACTAATTTCTATTATGGTTTGCTGAACAAGCCTAGTTCTTCATCAAATATATGGCCTGGTGTGTGGTTAGGTAGCATTCTTTTTTGAAGAACATAGAATTTCTCTTATTACCATTTTCATGAGGATGGAGGTGGATGAGTTTGTCAACAATTTAAACCCAGACAAGGATCTATCAGCTAATGGGTTTAATTGCTATTTATATAAGGTTGCTTGGGATATTATAGGCAATGATGTTTTAGATGGTATCGAGGAATTCTTTCCTCTATTAATCTTCTTAGAGAAGCTAAAAAAATTTCATCACCCTTATACCTAAAAGTGACAACACTAATCTCATCTTGAACTGGAGACCTATTGCCTTGTTTAGTGTCTATTATAAAATCATTTCAAATATCCTCACTAATAGATTGCAACTGATGATTGGCTACATCATTGATATTAATTATTGTGCCTTCATTAAGGGTAGGAGCATAAAAGATGTGACCCTTCTCACTAATGAGATCCTAAGTGATTTCAACAAATCTACTGGAGCAAAAATTTTCATTAAGGCTGATATCTCTAAAGCCTATGACTTAGTCAATTGGAAGTTCCTAGTTTCTATTATGCACAAAATGGGTTTCCCACTATTAGGATAAAATGGATTGAGAACATTTTCTTTACCACTTCTTACCAAGTTCTCATCAATGGAGAGCCTTCTGAGTTGTTTAATCCTTCCAATGAGATAAGATAGGGTGACCCTATTTCACCCTATTTATTTGTGATAGTTATGCAAGGGTTCACTGAACTTATGAAGAAAGTTGTTAGTGGGAACAAACTTTATCCCTTAAAATCTTCAAAGGATTTATGTATCTCTCACTTGGCCTTTGCGGAAGATTTGATGATATTCCTAGAAGCTAGCTCTTGCAATGCTACAAAAATAAAGGAGATTCTTGATGTATATGGGAAGGTTTCTAGTTTGGTTATTAACCATGAAAAGATCTTTGTTATCCATAGTAAGGGTGTGAATAAATCTGTGTTGAATGTACTTAATATGTCTAAAAATTTGGCCCTTCAAAATGCCTTGATCTTCCTATCTTCACAAGCAAACTTTTAAAAATACTTTGTGGAGGTCTGGTCGATAGAGTGAGGAAGAAATTAGATTTTTGGGAATCTAAGTTACTTTCCTTATCAGGTAGATGTGAGTTTATAAAGTCTACTCTATTGTCTATACACAATTATTAGATGTTTTCTTTCCTAATTCCTGCTGCCACTCTAGATGATATTGATAAGATTTGTCGAGATTTTTTATGAGATGTTTTAGAGGAAAAGAAGGATCTTTATCTTGTTAAATGGGAGAATGCTATTTTTCCTAAAAATGAAGGAGGTTTAGGTTTAAGGAAAAGCAAAGAGGAGTCTAGGGCATGTCTCCTTCTTAATGTTTGGGATATTATTAGAAAAAAAGATTCATTATGGGTTTGTTGGATTAGTGGGAAATACCTGAAGAAACATACTTTTTGGTCCATCTCTGAGTCTCCAAATTACTCCTAGATGTTTAATAACTTACTTAGTGTAAGGAGTCTCCTTATTTCTAGAATTGATTTCAAGGTTGGTCCTGGAAATATGTTCAAAATATGGAAAGATCATATCTTTGATGGAAGCACTCTTTTAGATTTGATGTGTAATTATATGATCATTAGATCTAGTATCCCTGAAGATGCCTTATGTAACAGTTGTATTGATGGGGGCAAATGCAGTGTGTCAGCTAGCAGATGTTCCTATATATTCTAAATGTTCTTGATTCTAAATCTTTTTTGAGTAAAGATATTTTTTAAGGACTCTCTTCATTTCAATTTGAAGACCTTTTGGAATTATGTTAGGAAGACTAGCGGTGAGAAATCTATCTTTACCTAGATTTGGAAGGTGAAGGCTCCTAAAAGATGCATATTTCACCTTTGGAAGGTCGTGTTAAACAATATTATATCTACAGACTATTCTCAAAGAAGAGGCATTTCCTTTGTTTTGAGATGTGCTTTATATGTCTGACTATGAAGATTCTGATCCATATCATTTCTTTATATGTCTGACTATGAAGATTCTATAATTGTTTTGTGATGTGCAAAGAAATATGAGATTTGTCCCTTTGTTCCTTAATGCTGGGAGGATGTGGAGGTCTTATACAATGCTATCTCAAAGACTACCTTTGCTCTTATTCTACATCATTTCTGGATGGAGAGGAATAAGGGAATTCATAGTGATAACTATAAAGCTGCTAATGTGCTTTGGAATTGTAGATTACCTGAGATTCTTATTTTTCAAGATGATCAGTCTTGATTCTCCTCTTATGCTTTTGGTTTTGAAGTTTTCTAACTGCATATTATCTAGGATGGTTATCCTTTATGCACACCTAGATGTACTTAGTTGTCTAACAACTATTCAGAAATCTAGATGTCTGTGATGAACCATGGGTTCTTTCCTTCTGTTTCTGAAAATTGGGATGATCTGGAGGCTATGCACAATTTTGTTTTGAAGACTACCACTATTATTGTTCTTGTATATTGTTGGATGGAGAGGAACATGAGAGTCCATAATGATGAGTTCAAGGATGCTATTGTGCTCTGGAAATGTTTTTATTTGAGATTCTTATTTTTCAGGATTACTAGCTATGCTTTATCCCTCTACATTCTGTTCTCTGGAGATTCTCTAGATGTGGTTGATCTTCAGAGATGTCTTTCTCCTACATCCTAGCTGTGCTTGGTTTTATTGGCCCTCCTTCTGGTGCTTCAATTTGAGCTCAACCTTAGTATTTTGATAATATTTCTTCTTCGGTTTGAGTCTCTGCCCATCCACTTGGTTTATAGTTTTTTCTTCTCTTTTAGAAAATTTTCGGGTTGTTACTTCCTGCTATATATCCTTTCCCACATACAACTCATACATGTATAGCCTCATTTTTTTAATTCATTTTTAAAGACTCTTTTACTAAAATACAAAAAAGGCAAAGGTTTTGGAGGACCAAAAAAATAATTTATATTGTGGCAACACCTAAGACAAATCCAAACAACATTTAACAAACTTGAAGTCCATATGTGTAATAATTTATCTTGGTAGGTGAGATATTACTAATGTCGAGATTTACTCACACTATTTTGTTCACATGACTATCCCTTTTGTTTTCCTCAATAATCCATCTATTTTGAAAGAACATATCATGCATAAATTTTACCCTTCTTATAATCTTAGAACTCCACTAGACAAACACATGTCTCACATCTATGGACATATCTCATCAAAGACAATTATGCCATCCAGAAAAGTGTACAAACACTGCCTCTACTCTTCAGAAACTTATTTTTAATTAGACCATTGGTTGTAAAGTCGCTTGATCATTACTACAAATTGAATTGATGCATTCCTAAAACAATCCAAATGTCACTACATATCAAGTTTCTTTACTTATATCTTCACTATGGGAGAATTCTCTTATGGGATGTCTCATCGATAACAAATCCATTGAGGAGATTAACTATCTCGAGCATCCAGTAAGTTTCACTATCAATTTGAACCAAATTGAATGTATGTGGGGATGTTCATACTCAATTGGCAAAGCACATAAGATTTTTCATTGACCATAGATATTAATAAACTTTGACAAAAGATATTGGTGAATCAAGAGTCCTATAAAATTTCACTTACTTGTTTGCTGATCGGACATAAAAAACTTCTTAACCAGTATTGTTGGGGCTCCCATGAATCTTACATTTTCTATTTATGTCAATTTGATTCGGAGGATTGTACACATGTTTTTTGTTCTGCCCATTCTAAAATGAGATTTTGCAACATTATTTCTATGATGATGAAGCTGATGTGGGTATAGATTTTTGGACCATTCTGTACTGGCACTACAACAAGTATAAATAATATTCAACATACAAAATCCCTAGCTTGAAATCCTAACTGCGGGTGCCTTCTCTCTAGGTTAGGCTCTGCCTTCTCTCTAGAATCGTGGGTGCCTTCCCGGTGGTGCTCGACGCTCGTCGCTCATCGACCAGCATTCCTTCTGGTTGGCATCCACCCTTCCCAAGTCTCCTAGCTCCTGCTAGCAGGTTGCTACCCCTTCATCTTCTTGTCCTCATTGTAGGTGATCGACAATGGCGGGCGACGACTAACCGGTCTAAATCGCGCGTCCAAAAGTGGAGACGGATTTGAGGTAGTCGAGAGCTTTTACATTTATAAACCTGAATCCTTCTAGGCCCCCGCAACTTTGTTTACGGGGTCGAACACAGGGACAAGGGGGGTAGTGTTGAGAACCCAGAATCGACATGCTACACTCCGGTGGGTATAAAGAGATATAAATTCCCAAAAGGGAAATAACAAGATGTCACAAATAAAACAAAGAAAACTATCTACAACTGGAGCTACAAGAGAGATTTAAGGTTTTAGTCATTTAGCAGTTTTTAGGGGTTTTCATGCAATAGAAATAGAAAGATAATACTAGAGCTAGGGCAAGATGTGAAGGATAAGACTACAGCAAAACAAGCGGCAGCAGTAACACCCTGCACCCCTCCTCTCAGAGTGGGTACTTCTAACCAAGCGTCAACACCCCTCTCGAGGTTGTCAGACTTTAAGTTAGAGAGGAATGTTACGGAAACAACTCCGTTCCAGGCACTCTCATACTCCAGAATCGGACCAAACACTAGAGCCACAACACGACTCTCGAAGCTGTTGTGACGGGAAAATATGATTCGGTAGCTAAGCGAAATGTGATCCAAACATGCAAGCTAGAGTTTAGATATCAAACATAGCAGTCATTCAATATATCACACCAAGCATAGAGCAGCAAGTAATTAAGCTTTTCTATTTCCATACACATTAAGGGTCATAATACATTGCGTAAGAAAGGAATTAAATAACATAATTAAAGATAGATGTCGCCTTCTTGATGTAGAAGGGCGACAGACTACAGGAGCTCTCCTGCCCGATACCAGACAGGGGCCTAGCCCGATACGGCGGTGTCAGGCGACACACTCTCTCGAGCGACACACCGCGACGGCTGACTGTATCGTTCAAGGACCTGGCCGATACGCTCAAGTCGGGTGACACACCCTCTCGGGAGGCACACATGAGGGGCGAAGCGTATCGGGTTCGATATCGTGTCAGGCATGGAGTGACGCGTCCTACTGTCGGGCACTTGTGTCGCTCATCATCGTTGGCCGATATCAGCCCGCAGTGTCACCCGGGATGGTTCTAAGTGAACTATCCACTCCCTCTCGGGACGAGGAAGGGCTCACCTAGTGTTTCCCGGTACGAGCACTGGGGCACGATACTCCTGCTCTCGCAGTTTCCTACGAAGATCACTCAAGCACCCAACTGTCCGAATTTCGAGGTATCCGAACTGTCTTTTCGGCTTCCTGTAGCTGCTATTTATAGGCAGTGGTTGGAGGGAGTTATGGTGCTCGAAGCGCCACATGTCCTCCTTATTTGCGGGTCGGTGGACGGCCGATACTGGCATCGCTTGGGTCAGGAGTGTCGGCTATCGGTCACGTGATGGACGGCCGCCTGCCGGAGGGTGGCTGTGTCGCCCGACAAGCTGTTTGGTCAGGGCGAGCTGGGCTCCCTGTCGGGTAGAAGGCGTGTCGTCCATCTGCTCCTTCTTGCACGACATCCTTTTGTCGTGCATCATTGTGTCACTCCACCCTGTCGGGCAGAGGTTGTATCGGGCGTCAGGAAGGTCGAAACAGACTTGGACTTATTCTGTGGGCCGGGACGGCCTTATTGCACCAAAATGAGGAAAAACTCTGCAAAAGATGGAAATATAGGATTAAGAGCATTGCTTGGCCAATTATTGCGAAAGTGCATACAAAAGAGAGGAAAATAGCTAAAAATGGTAGTTTTGATAACAGAAAAATAGTCTAAAATATCACAAAAATTGGTGTTATCAACTCCCCCAAACTTAGCGTTTTGATTGTCCTCAATCAATATTTAAACTTTATTTTGTGATGCTTCTTCTTGTTTGGTACAACTTTCAGGCCAAGAGGTAAAGCAAGTATAGTAATGCCTTTAGAGATAATGTTGTCCCATTACAAACAAAGACCTTGTGTTTCCTGCCTTATTATTTTAGTAAAAAATTTCTACAGCTTCAACGAGACTTTAGTGTATGATTCTAAAGTTAGCTTCCACACCAAACAACTTTATTTTCGGGGTAGAAAGTTGTGTAAAGGGTAGGCTAAGGCTTTTTGGGTTTTTCATCTTGTTTTCCATCAGTCCATCCAGGTAAGGGTCCGTTAACGGGCAAGTGGTCCCTACAGTCCAAGCTAGTTGGCTTAAGAGCAGTGATTTCACATCCTACGTACCACTGCCCCAGATCTACCATGCCTAAAGATGGGTACTTTTAGAAAACAAGTGGGTATATATATTTTTTTATTTTCTTTTATTGGACACAACTCTCATGCTTTTATTCACACTCATAAGGCTCCTCTCTCTTTTTGGGATTTTCGTTGGGTAAAGGGGAAACAAAGAGCTTTCTGCTGTTTGGGTAGCTTTTTCCTTCTCCATACTCGTCTCTTAGCTGTTTGCGAGATTATTATATTTTTCGAAATTTTTGGCGTGGAAAAACGTAATCTTCTGTTCGTTTGAAGTAACATTATCAAAAAGATATAACAGAACTTGTATCTCGTTAAGCACAAAGAAAACTAACTTTGCAAGCAGTTGCATCAGGTTTTTACTAATATAGACTTTGTACATATGCATGGGAACAAAATAAGCAAAATTTTTATATGAGCAAGGGTATAAATACATGATATAGGAGGAGAACAAAATGGCAAAAGAGAGTTTTTATACCTCCTTCACTGGCACATGGGTACCCCCCCCCCAAACTTACTTCGCACTCTGTCCCAGAGTAGCGAAGAAAACAGGGTGAGTTCATGTTAGCGCAGTGAAGATTATCTGGCGGGTTCGCTTGTGCCTTGGAGAAGCTGCAATATGCTTCTTTGATGCAGCCTCCTTCGTTCCTGAAGCTGGAAGCAGCCAAAACCAGTGTGAAGCTCTCAAGATGGAAGCTCGAGACGATACAGGGTTGGACGATATGAGGAGGGTTGCACGACACGACACACTGCCCGATACGCCTTATCGGGCGATAAGGTCGCCAAAGATCAACTGCCTGTTCAGTCATCACAAAAGAAAAATGAGTCACCCGATAAGGTGTATCGGGCAAACACTATCGGGTGTTATTTTCGTGCTTAACTGCGTTGGGCGATACAAAATTGACTAGGCTCGTAAAACTCGATAAGCAACGCGATATGAAAACTCGTGTCGGGCGATACCTTTGCTCATAGGAGCCATTACCTGATATAAGGGTGAAGGCAAGATGGCCGACACGCGAGAAAAGGTGGATCACTGCATGTGTTACATGTGGCTGAAAAGAGAAGTGAGGCAGCCCGACACGTTGAGCCCACATTGCTATATATAGCAAGCTCAGCTGGGGGTAAAACAGGCGTTTCTGGGGCACGCGTCGGCCGACGAGTCAGGAAATTCCCGAGACGAAGGTCACATCAGTTAAATTAGGGCATTTATTCCCATCCACGATACGATGGTCGCTCAGGATCACCATCTGCCATGGCTCTTGTGGTGCCCCAGAAACTGCGGCCTGAAACAAGCGTGACTGCGCACCAGCTGAGCTGCTGCCCGACACGGCTTAAAATAGGCGGCCGAAAACCAAAGCTAGGAGAAAAACATCATCGTTTTAGGGTTAAGTCCACGACCTCAGAAAGCATGACGGCGGTGGCCCATAAAACAGAGGAGCCGGTGCACTCGACGCATGCACCGACTCGGGCCTTATTACAATTTATAAATTTTGTTTTTATAAGAAATAAGAAAAATGCATCCTACTCTACGAAAGAAAGAAAAACTCGAGCTGCCTCCCAAGGAGCGCTGAAGTTTGCGTCGCCAGCTTGACCGGTGTAGGATCATCTTGTTCAGCTCTTGACTGTACCCATATCTTGCATAATGATCTCTGCTCTCCTGACAAATGCTTCATCTTCATAGAACCTTTTCACCCTGTGCCCATTTACTTGAAAGACCCTGGTCAGATCGTCTTTGTCATAGAGCTCCATCATTCCTGATGGGTATATTTTCGACACTATGAACGGTCCGGACCACCTCGTTTGTAACTTCCCAGGGAAAAGATGAATAGAGGACTTGAATAACAAGACCTTATCCCCTTCGCTTACATCCTTCCTCCTGAGGTGGGCATCGTGCCACAATTTTGTCCTCTGTTTGTAGATTTTTGCATTTTCATAGGCGTTCATTCTCAGCTCTTCGAGCTCTTGAAGCTGCAAAAACCTCTTTTCTCCTGCTTTGTCGAGGTCCATATTTAGGAACTTAATTGCCCAAAGGGCCTTGTGTTCCAACTCCAAAGGCAGGTGGCAGGACTTTCCATAGATGAGACGGTAGGGGGTGGTTCCAATGGGTGTTTTGTAAGTAGTACAGTAGGCCCAAAGTGTGTCGTCAAGCTTCATGGACCAGTCTTTCCTCGTTCGGTTGACAGTTTCCTCCAAGATCTGCTTGATTTGCCTATTAGAAACCTCTACCTGCCATGAGGTCTATGGGTGGTAGGGTGTACCGATCTTGCGCCTCACTCCGTACTTGTGCATAAGTGCTTCAAACTGTCTTTCTCCAAAATGCGACCCTCCGTCGCTTATCACAGTGCGTGGTACACCGAAACGAGGGAAGATGGTCTTCTCTAAGAGCTTGATAACCGACTTGGCATCGTAGGTTTGGGTGGCTACCGCTTCCACCCACTTCGATACATAATCTACTGCCACGAGTATGTATTGATACCCCCGAGATGGGGGCAACGGTCCCATGTAGTCGATCCCCCACACGTCACTTATTTCTACTTCGATCCAGCTTGCCATTGGCATTTCATTCCTTCGCCCTATGTTTCCTGTAAACTGGCACTCCTTTCAAACCTTTACAAATTGTGCAGCGTCTTTAAACAAGGAGGGCCAGTAGAAACCTGACTGTAGCACCTTTGCAGCTATTCTTTTGCTACCTAGGTGACCACCATAGGGGGAAGCGTGGCATTCTTTCAGGATGTTCGCGGTTTCTTCCTCTGGGATACACCTCCTGTATAAGCAGTCAACGCATCTTCAGAGCAGGAGAGGATCATCCCAGTAATAGTTCTTGGCATCCGCGAATAGCTTCTTTTTCTGATTGTACGTGATGTCAGGAGGTAGTTCTCTGCAAGCAAGATAATTGCAGATGTCTGCAAACCAGGGTAAATTTTCTTCTTGAGCATCTTCTGCCAACATACGGGCCTCTTCGACATAGTCTTCGTTGATTGGTGGCCCTCCCTGTCTCTCAACCACGATCCTTGATAGGAGGTCGGCGACCACATTTTCTACTCCCTTCTTGTCGATAATTTCATGGTCGAACTCTTGGAGCAATAAGGCCCACCTCAACAGTCTGGGCTTTGCCTCTTTCTTTTGCATTAAGTATTTTATTGCCCCATGATCGGTGTATACCTTAACCATTGCTCCGACGAGATATGACATGAACTTATCGAACGCGAAGACGATCGTGAGCATCTCCTTCTCAGTTGTCGTGTAGTTTACTTGAGCTTTGTCCAATGTGCGACTAGCGTAGCAAATCACATGGTGCTTTTTGTCTTTCTTTTGCCCCAGGGCTGCTCCAACCGCGTAGTCGCTAGCTTCGCACATCAACTCAAAAGGTAAACCCCATTCTGGTGCTTGAAGGATAGGTGGTGATATCAAAGTGTTTTTCAGGGCCTGAAAAGCATTGAGGCAATCGTTAGAGAAAACAAATTCAGCATCTTTTACCAGAAGATTGGTCAGCGGTTTGGAAATCTTCGATAAGTCCTTGATGAATCTTCGGTAATATCCGGTGTACCTGAGGAAGCTCCTCACTCCCATCACGGATTTCAGGGGAGGAACCTTGGATATGGCTTTGACCTTGCTGGCGTCCACCTCGATCCCACACCTTGAGATCTTATGGCCAAGAACAATGCCCTCTCGCACCATGAAGTGGCACTTTTCCCAGTTTAAAACCAGGATGTTCTCCTCGCACCTCTGAAGGACTGATGATAGATTTTTCAGACAACTATCGAAGTCCTTCCCATAGACCGAAAGTCGTCCATGAAAACTTCTACGATGTCTTCTAGAAAATATGAGAACATCGATATCATGCATCTTTGAAAGGTAGCTGGGGCGTTGCAGAGTCCGAAGGGCATCCTTCGAAAGTCATAAGTGTCGTAAATGCAGGTGAATGTTGTCTTCTCTTGATCGTAGGGTAAGATGGGTACCTGGTAAAAACCTAAAAAGCCATCAAGAAAACAAAAGAAATCGTGATGCGCTAACCTTTCAAGAACTTGGTCAATAAAAGGTAGAGGAAAATGATCCTTCTTTGTAGCCTGATTTAGCTTTCGGTAATCGATGCACATCCGCCATTCGGTGATGGTCCTAACCGCCACCTCGTCTCCCTTTTCACCCTTAACCACCGTCATCCCTCCCTTTTTGGGCACTACGTGGATCAGACTCACCCAATTGCTATCGCTGATTGGGTAAATGATCCCCGCATCCCTTAGATTTATTACCTCTTTCTTGACGACCTCCTTAAGCATCTGGTTCATCTTCCTCTGGGGTTGGGCCATAGGCTTGGTAGATTCCTCTAAGTTGATGTGATGCATGCACAGGGCAGATCTAAGGCCTTTGATATCATCTACTGAATATCCTATAGCCCCCCTGTGGAGCCTTAACTCCTCAAGGAGTCGGTCTAGCTGATTGCTTGAAAGATTGGTGTTTATGATGACAGGGTTTCTATGTTTTTCATCCAATAACTCATACTTCAGGCCTTCAGGCAGTGCTTTCAACTCAGGCTTTGGTTTGGGTGCCTTCTCTCGAGGCACCCCCTCGAGAGAGGCATACATCGCGGGTTCCACCACCTTATCCTCTTCTTGCAAGTCTTCGTCAGAAAGGTCAAAAAGGTTGAGATGCCTTGCGACCTCAGGATCTTCGAGGTTGGGATCTTGACAGTTTATAGCTCTCAAGTGGGGGTCTACTGTCCGGATATCTTCCTCTATTTTCTCGCATAATTTATTGTAGCTATCTGCGAAACATCCTGATTCGGATAGGGACGGGCTTCTCATGATCTCTTTCAGCTTGAAGTCCATATGGTCGTTTCTGACCCTCAAAGTGATCATCCCTTCAGAGACATCAATCAACGCTCTTCCTGTTGCCAAGAAAGGACATCCAAAGATAATCGGACAACGGGGGTCTTCAGCTGTGTCGATGATGACTATATCACATGGGATAAAGAAATCGCCAACCCAGATCGGCACATCTTTGACAATGCCAACAGGTCTCTTAAAGGTGTGGTGTGCCAGTTGAATTCGCATGTTGGTTCGAACCATGTCGGTCAAACCCACCCTTTGTGCGAAGCTTAAGGGCATGAGGTTGATGCTTGCCCCCAAGTCTGCTAGACCCTTACGTTCGACATTGTCCCCGATGGCGAACGGGATTGTGAAAGCCCCGGGGTCCCTTCTCTTATTCGGAATGTTGGCCTTCAGGAAGGCGGAGGAGGCGGAAGCTAGGTGCACTATCTCAATCCTTCCTCCCCTTCTCTTCTTTGTGATAAGGTCCTTGAGGAACTTGGCGTATGTAGGCATCTCCTCCAATGCGTCAAGGAAGGACACTTCGAGATGCAGCTTCCTGATCGATTCCATGAACTTCTCATGACGCTTCTTCAGATTTTCCTTTATCAGCTTGTACGGGAACGAAATCCTAGGAGCGTAAACATTCCTTCCTCCAGGTAGCTCTTCAGGGAACCTTTGTGCAGACTCTCGAACGTCTGTCTGTCCTTCTTCCTCCTCTGCTGGACCTGCACCCTCAGGCCTTAGCTCGGGCTCAGGCCTGGCTTCATCAGGGCGCTCCAGCGTTCTTCCAGACCTCAGGACTGCCATTACGGCAGTTTCAGGGTATGGGAGTGCTTTTATTGCAGGATTCTCCATCAGAGCAGTCATCTGGGTCAGTCGCTGATCTACCTCATGCTGGCGCATCTGCAAGCCAGCCATTTGGCGTTGCATTGAATTCAGAGCCCCAGGGCTAGGGAGCGTGCTCTGCACCAGTTGGCTGACGATGGTATTCTGTCTCTTTATGTAGGCAGAAAGTTGTCCAACCAAGTTAGGCTGGTTCGACCTCTCGCATCAGTCCTGACATTCACCCTCAGAAAGAGACCGCTCGCAAGGAGACATGGTATCCTAGCTTGGTGGAACAGGTCACAGTTCTTCAGAGTTCCTGAAAAGGCACGAAAAATTGAGTTTAGGGAATCAAATTATTAATTTTAAGCAAAGAATAGTAGTAAGGAAAAATAAAAAGAAAAAGAGTGTTGTCAAACTCATTTCTAAGCTTGAGGCACGGGAGTGTAGTTAGTGGATTCAGATTCGTCTACAGTACCGTTTTTGCCTTGTCCGCGGTAACGGCGCCAAAAAGTTGATCGGCCTAAATCGCGCGTCCAAAAGTGGAGGCAAATTTGAGGTAGTCGAGCTTTTACATTTATAAACCTGAATCCTTCTAGGCCCCCGCAACTTTGTTTACGGGGTCAAAGTAGATATACGAGGTCGAACACAGGGACAAGGGGGGTAGTGTTGAGAACCCAGAATCGACACGCTACACTCCGGTGGGTATAAAGAGATATAAATTCCCAAAAGGGAAACAACAAGATGTCACAAATAAAACAAAGAAAACTATCTCCAACTGGAGCTACAAGAGAGATTTAAGGTTTTAGTCATTTAGCAGTTTTTAGGGGTTTTTATGCAACATAAACATAAAGATAATACTAGAGCTAGGGCAAAATGCGAAGGATATGACTACAACAAAACAAGCGGCAGCAGTAATACCCTGCACCCCTCCTCTCAGAGTGGGTACTTCTAACCAAGCGTCAACACCCCTCTCGAGGTTGTCAGACTTTAAGTTAGAGAGGAATGTTATGGAAACAACTCCGTTCCAGGCACTCTCGTACTCCAGAATTAGACCAAACACTAGAGCCACAACACGACTCTCGAAGCTATTGCGACGGGAAAACACGATTCGGTAGCTAAGCGAAACGCAATCCAAACATGCAAGCTAGAGTTCAGATATCAAACATAGCAGTCATCCAATATATCGCACCAAGCATAGAGCAGCAAGTAATTAAGCTTTTCTATTTCCATACACATTAAGGGTCTTAATACATTGTGTAAGAAAGGAATTAAATAACGGAATTAAAGATAGATGTCACCTTCTTGATGAAGAAGGGTGACAAACTACAACGTCTCTCCCGCCCGATACCGGACAGGGGCCTATCCCGATACGGCGGTGTCGGGCGACACACTCTCTCGAGCGGCACACCGCGATGGCCGAATGTATCGTTCAAGGACCTGGCCGATACGCTCAATCTGGGTGACACACCCTCTCGGGCGGAACGCATGACGGGAGAAGCGTATCAGGTTCGATATGGTGTCGGGCATGGAGCGACGCATCCTACTGTCGGGAACTTATGTCGCTCGTCATCGTTGGCCGGTATCGGCCCGCAGTGTCGCCCGAGACGGTTCTAAGTGAACTATCCCCTCCCTCTCGGGACGAGGAAGGGCTCACCTAGTGTCGCCCGACACGAGCACTGGGGCACGATACTCCTGCTCTCGTAGTTTCCTCCGAAGATCACTCAAGCTCCCAACTATTCGTATTCCGGGGTATCTGAACTGTCTTTTCGGCTTCCTATAGCTACTATTTATAGGCAGCAGTTCGAGGAAGTTATGGTGCTCGAAGCGCCACGTGTCCTCCTTATTTGTGGGTCGGTGGACGGCCGATACTGGTATCGCTCGGCTCAGGAGTGTCGACTATCGGTCACATGATGGACGGCGCACCTGCCGGAGGGTGGCTGTATCGCCCGACAAGATGTGTGGTCGGGGCGAGCTGGGCTCCCTATCGGGTAGAAGGCGTGTCATCCATCTGCTCCTTCTTGCACGACATCCTTTTGTCATGCGTCATTGTGTCGCTCCACCCTGTCAGGCAAAGGTTGTATCGGGCGTCAGGAAGGTCGAAACAGACTTGGACTTATTCTGTGGGCTGGGACGGCCTTATTGCACCAAAATGAGGAAAAACTATGCAAAAGATGGAAATATAGGATTAAGAGCATTGCTTGGCCAATTATTGTGAAAGTGCATACAAAATAGAAGAAAATAGCTAAAAATGGCAGTTTTGATAACAAAAAAATAGTCTAAAATATCACAAAAATTGGTGTTATCAATGACCATAGGAAACAAAGCCAAGGACCAAAAGAGGCAGGAGCAAGCATACATGTGCAGACTCAGGTGAATCAAGAAGCCAAAGCCGGAGCTAGTACGGCTAAGGATGGGGGTGCTATCCCAAAATCTGGGATTGCATATGAATCTTGGGGCTCACTCGGAGTTGATGTCATGACAGCAAGGGATTTGGTCAAAGCAGTCGAGGGTCTGACGATGCGCGTCAGAGGCAGCGTGGTAGAGGACCTGAAGAAACCCTTCAGGAAGGAAGGGGATACTAGACAATGGAGAAAGTTCACTAAGCCGATTATGGATGAGATGGATGATTATCATCGTTTCTATGCCATAATCTAGGTGGTGGACACTTCGATGAACATCATCCAGCTAAAAGGATGGATGATTAGGACCTGGAATCCCATAGGAGAATTGGAGGTCTTCAACCTGACAGATGGGTTGATACTCGCTCAATTTGCTAATGAGATCGACATCAAGGCGGCCCTTGGTCGGGGTCCCTGGTTTTGTGACAACCAGCTGGTGCTGGTTAGATGGTGGATGTCGGAGGCGGACATTAGGAGGATGGCTTTAAAGATGACAACAATTTGGGTCTTTCTTCCTGAAGTAGGTAAGCACTGCTCGGCCCGGGCGATCAACGTCATTACCCACGCTATCGGCGAGCCGAGGGCCATTGATAAGAAGATTGATGGGTCCTCTTTGGGGTGTGCACACTTTTGTGTGGACATTACATCCGATGAAGAACCCCCTCCCGTCATCATGGTCGAGTTGCTTGATGGGGGTGAATGGGAAGTCAAGGTGCGATATGAAGCGGTGTCAGACAGGTGTGACACCTACAAGGTGTTCGACCACGGAACCCTGTGTTGTCCTGGAGAAAGAAGGGCTACACCTATGTCGGCACCCCCAATAATCACTCCAAAATTCAAAATACTGTATAAGAAGAAATAGAGATCTTTTTATGTGGATAGGGAGGAAGAGAAATTGGAGGACATAGTGAAAAGGATGTGACAGATGGAGAAGAACAAGGAGAAGGTTGCTGATAAAAGCAACATCATAGTAGATGAAGGGAGCTCTAGTGGTACCGCCATTGAGGTCATTGCTGGGGGGAACACAGTGATACATCCAGAACAGATCAGAATTGTGGACCAGGGTATCTCGATGGTGGAACCGGAGGGGAATCAATTCTCTATTCTTGATCAATTGAATGAAGAGGAACAAGAGGCGGTGATAGTAGAGAATAATAGGAGCAGAAGCCCGCACCACACCAGGAGTGTTGCGGCAAAAGATAAGGAGATGAATAGGTCCAAATCTGGTGAGGGAGGAGGATCACCTAAATCTACATGATGTGTATTCTCACATGGAACGTGTGAGGGGCCTCCCTGCTCAAGACACAGAAGAGATTCAGGGAGATTACAAGGACTATAAATGCTGAGATCGTCTTCTGTGTCAAGACAAGAATAAAGAGAATTAATGCTGATTGGGTCCAATCTCTTTTCCCTGAGCATTGGGACTGTTTCTTGAACCTGGAATAGGTTGACGGAGGCAGGATCATGATTGGGTGGGACACTGGTTGTTGGAAGATGGAGATTATTAAGACATCTAATCAAATGGTCACCATGAGTTGTTCTAATAGAGGTGGGTTATCCTGCATCCTATTAGCTGTCTATGGTGAGAACCTGGAGTCAGACAAAGAACGGCTATGGCTCATCATAAAGGCTACTGCACAAGACGAGATCATGTGGTTTGTGCTCGGGGGACTTCAATTGCATCCGACAAGCAAAGGAGAAACACGGGGGTAAGAGAGTGCCAGACAGAATTCTAAACACCTTCAATACTACCATGGATTGCATTGGGCTTCACCAGCTCAATACGTTAGGAGGTACTACTACCTGGTCCAACAAACAAAGAAAAAGAATTGCTAGTTTCCTAGATAGGCGGATAGTGAATAATGCCTGGCTCAATCTCCTTCCCAACATGGTGATTAAGCTAGGGGCTGACATCTTCAGTGGCTACATCTGGATGAAGGTAAATATTAATCATTCACCCCAACCTCCTCACCCTTTCAAGTTTCTGAACTTTTGGTGCGAGTGGAATGGTTTCAAAGAAGAGGTGGAGGAAGCTTGGTGAACGGAGGTGGAGGGTAATCCACTTTACCGGGTCCTCAAGAATCTTCAACTTACTAAGGCCAAAATTAAGAAGTGGTCTAGCTTGTATGTGAATATCCATAATTTGTTGAAGAACGCCAGGGATGATTATAATAGAGTTGCTCAGGTTCTGTTGTTACACCCATTGGAGGAGAATGCAATTAAGTATGAAAGACAAACTAAAAATAGAGTGAGGGATCTAGAAAAGGCCGAGGAGGTGGGCCTTTGGCAAAAGAGTAGAATGAAGTGGATAGCGGATGGGGACAAAAATTATAAAGTGTACCATTCATCTATTAACAAGAAATATATGCAAGACTCTATCTACGAAGTTATCAACGAACATGGTAAGGTCTTGGAAAGTCAGGTGCAGATAGCTAACAAAGCCATTGACTTCTTCCAAGAGATGTACAATAATGAACACGCCTACAATAGACAGGGGCATAATCTGTCTGAGAATAGAGTCATGGCTGAGATGAATGAAGAGTTGACTAAAGAGGCTACGGAGGAAGAGATCAAGGAATTTGTCTTCTCGATACATTACACCAAAGTGCCAGGTCCAGATGGCTTCAATAGCCACTTCTTTCAGGTCATGTGGCCTACCATTAAGCATGATGTATGTGAGACTGTCCAATGGTTTCTATAGGGTGGTGTAATGGTCAGGGATGTGAATCATGCATTTATCAAGCTGATACCTAAGCACAATCAAGCATGCCAGATGTTTGACTACAGGCCGATAGTGTGCTGCTCAGTTCTTTACAAGGTCGTTTCAAAGCTTCTCGCCAAAAGACTTAGGAAGGTGCTCCCCATATTATCTCAGATTCATAGAATGCCTTCATGGAAGGAAAATCTATGGCTGATTGCTCCCGGCTAGAGACTGAGTTTTTAAATGAGTTTAGTAAGAAAAACACTCCTGCTAAGGCTTGCATGAAGGTGGACATTAGTAAAGCCTACAATCATGTCAATTGGGATGCTCTTTGGGATGTTATGAATTTTGTGGGTTTCTCACAGAGGTGGATTGACTTGATGAAACAGTGCACCAAAACCTGCTCTTTTTCTGTTCTCATTAATGGTACCCCTACAAGTCTTTTTAGATCTTCTAATGGTTTATGACAAGGGGACCCATTGTCCCCTCTTCTATTTACCTTGGTGATGGAGGGCCTCACAAATATGCTCAACCAAGTGGAAGAAGCGGGTAAAATCAAAGCTTATAAAGTGAAAGGGATCAAAGTGAGAACACACATCATCACTGTTGATGATATGCTACTGTTCTCGGCCGATAATGCTAAAAGGCTTGGTGAGTTTAAAATGACACTCTTACGGTTTGGAAATATCACATGTCTGTACATCAACTCCATTGAATCCAGAGTCTTCTAGTCTAAATCTTGCGATAATAGAAGAGGCATGTTAAAAGGTGATGCTGGCATGAACAAGGGAAATTTTCCCACGAGATACCTTGGCATCCCCGTCATTGCCGGGGAAGCTTCTACCAAAGTCTTTAAGATGTGCCTGGATAACATCAGGGCTAGATTCTAGAAGTGGAGTGGTATCAACATATCCCTCACGGGTAGACTGGTGTTAATTAGATTAATCATCCAAGCCGTGACTAGATTCTGGACTGATATCGGGGATATTCCTAATCCTGTTATCAATGCTATAAGATCTATGACCGCCTGCTTTGTGTGGGGCGGAGGTGGACACGTTGTGGTTTGGGATATCATTGCTCAACCTTTTGCTGACGGTGGGTTGCAGCTCAAAGACCCGCTCTTCCAGCTAAATGTTAGCACCAAGAAAAGGGTTGATACGTTCCTCAACAATAGGGACAATATCTGGTCTAAATGGATGGGGTGTAGATATGGCAACAGGTTGATTCTGCAGGTTGAGTCTAACCCTTCTAGGACATGGAGAAGCATGTGTAAATATGAGAACAATGATAGCTCGATGTCGATCAGTTCCACACCTAACAACACATTGATGATTGCGAGCTGGCCTAAACTCATCTGGGGTAAGAGTCACTGCCTGAAATGGAGTACTTTCTGCTATAGAGCTATCCTCAACAGGCTACCTACCATGGATAGATTGACTAAATGGGGTTTGCATGTTGAGGAAGTGTGTTGTCTTTGCTTAATTAGGATGGAATCGAGATCACACCTCTTCTTCATTTGCAATAGATCCAGGACCATATGGAACATCATTTTCCTTAGGAACGAATGGGGTAGTGATGTCTCTTATGATCTGCTGGATTTTTTGGAGTGGGCTTACAACAGGTTTAGTAGCAATAGACACCTGCTGGGTTACACCAATCTTTGTGTGACTGCTGCTGGTTTTTTCTTGTGGAAAGAGAGGAACAAGATCATCCACTCACTTCAAGGTGGTAGTGATAAAGATGTTTTGGATAATATTGCTAGTAACCTTAGATGGAATGTAAAGATTAGGCATGGTATGTATGCTAATCTTAGTTCTAACACACGCTCATACTGGGGTTTTTGTAGTTAATCCCCTTAAAGTGTTTGAGGTGTTTTGGACCTGCCGTTTTTGGCAAGGGCCTCGTTTTGTAGTTGTATAGCTTGCCTATACTTGCTTTTGGAATATATTTACCTCTCCAAAAAAAAATCTATAGCTTGCATCATTTCTTGCTCCATATGGAGAGAACGAAACCTGAATGTTTTTAATAGTTTTTCACTCCCCATTTTATACATGTGTGATAATATTCAGATTTTTTATAAAGACCTTGTATCTCTTTTTAGCTAATGTATGATCCTTCAATTTTTGAGCTTGATCAAGGTCTTTCACATGTGAACCAAATGGTTACTGATGTCGCATGCAAATAAACCTACTCCATGGAAACTCTTCTTGAAGGCTCCGAAGAAGATTGATTATTAGTGCCATTTTGCTTTAGATGATCTCATGTTTGATGACTATATTATGAGGTGCCTTTCCCATGTTATATAGATTTAAGCACACAATGTGAGATTAGTACTTCTTGTACCATCCACCCCGTTCTCTATATTTTCTCTGTACTATGGTCGATTTTGTGTTTGTGATTCCAGTCCTTTTTCAGTGTCAACGTAAGTAACGTTTTATAAAAAAGCATATTTCCATATCTTCTCTCTTGATGTAATGATATGAGGTCACTTTCTTTACATAAATAAGAGCCGCTTTCACGTATTAGAGTCCTTCTTCATGTATTATATATCATTTTACTAAGTTTACATCCGATAGTTATCTAATAAATCGTATACATTTTTAACCATAAAGCTTCACTCCTATCATCTATGTTCTTGTTTCGACTAGTTTTATGACAGCATTATAATTTGTCCGTAGTTTCCCTTGGGGCCAAAGTGTAACAATGTTTTCATATTTTACAATTTTCCTTTTTTTTCCATCACGGAGGGTCCATGTTTTGACGTGTTTAATATAAATCTTTACTCATTACCGTACTCAGATAGGTGACGTGTGGTGTCTATTCAACCATGCTCGTAAGTTCTTACCACCAACTCCATGTTTCATTTTTCTATTTGCGCTGTTCTTTATATCATGTATCATGAGAAGAATGGCGGTGAATCTTCTTTTCATTCTCTTTTCGCTAGGTTATTTTTTATCCTCATTTGATACGCCTGTGATTTAACCAGTTTAGATAAGAATGTAGCCAATCTCACATGTTATTAGAACCAAGAGAAAAAGAACTACAAGTGAGATAAGCAAAATTTTATAAAAAATGTCACACATCTAAAAAGGTAGGCTACACGTTGTTCATCCTACTACATGCGTTGGGTTAAAAGATTGCAATTATTTCCCATCTTTGATCGTATTCGTTTTTTATAATCTTTACAATCTTTTCAAGACAAGTCTGTTATAAGGAAAGACTTTTCTAAAGTACCTATTTAAGAGTTTGGATGGAAACATCAAAGATATACGAAAACTGGTATGCCTCGAAGACTCCTAGTCCTAATTCTAATCCTACATAGTGTGATAGTCTTACATTGGGTCTTGTATTGATTTGAGTCCAACCCGTGTTCCTACATAGTGTGATAGTCTTAAATTTAGTATTTTGATGAGTGCAACCTCATCATATTACTGTATATTTTTTATCTTTACTTGATAAAAAATAGGTAGCTATTGAATAGTTTTAGCATACATTATCTTAGTTAGCTTTCGTTGCCTAAATTGACTTGATTTATACGGGTTTTTTTAGAAAAAAATCTACATTACTTAAAAGACACAAAAGACACCAGAATCAGAGGCTTCAAATTCCATTCACAGCCTCCCAGACATCCGTCTCATCTGCCCAAACAGTCGGCTCAACAACAAAAAGGAATGCCTGCTCTGAACTCCAACCGAGCAGTTCATCTATGAACAATTAGTTCACACATTCAGATTGCACCATTCAGACTTCCAATCTACCGTTCCACCAAGCAACTCATCTTTTGATGCGCTCCCTAAAAAGACCAATCAAGCAGCCCAAACGAGGGTTTCATAGCCCAGCCCGATTGGCTCACGAGCCCGTAATGAATGTTTGAAGTCTGAAACTGTTGACCCACATTGCTTGGTGAAGAAGTAAAAGTCAAACGGTGCCACCACCCCCTTTGACTAGGGTTTTTTTACCGCTTCCCTTGACATGTTCTCTAGCGGAGGTGAATTGGGCAGTTTAGTGTGTGAACCAGTCGGTTCACACCCAATGATCATCCTCTTTCTGCAGTTTCCAGCCACTCCATTCTCCCCCTCTTTTCAGAGTTTCTACCCCTCCTTCCCCTATTAAAGGAGGGGGACCCAATAAGAAAAGGGAATGCATTTTTTAGTTGTATACAACATCTTGTATCATGTTAGATCTCATTTTATTTTGCATTTTTTGTAGTTTCATTATGTCTGAATAGATTCTTCTGGGGCATGGGGAGTAGCCCCATAGCCCTTTTTTTTCAATATAATGGGTTTTCTTGATCCATTGAAAGAATAATTTCTCTCTGTTTATGCTTGATTATTGAATGATCTGCTATACTCTTATGGAGTAATACGACCATGGATCCCCATAAGATAAAAAATGTATCCCTTGATTGTGATTATCTTCTTTTCATCCTTCTAATCTTATATTTGTTATAACCCATGGTGACGCTACCACCTGATCCATGGGTTTGAACGTCATTTTAAAATCACATATTTCTTGATATAGTAAGACCCATGACCTAGATTAGTGGTTGTTTGTGTTTTCTTTGGTTTATAAGATGTTTTAACCTTAATCTAATCTATTGAGATGTCTTAATAACATGTGACAAGTTTATGTTTTTAGTTTGGTCCTATTTGGCTGATGTTTGAGCTAGTTATGATTGTTGTGGACCAATTTTCAATTTACCCATGTTGAGGGTTTATATTGTAATTTGCCACATGCAGTTGGGTTGTTTGGTCCTTATCATCATGAGAGAGGGTATGTTTCATAGGGTCACCTTGTTGGATCTTGGTTAATGAGGTGGCATCATGAGATGGTATAGGGTTTGCAAGGATGCTTGAGTTTGATTATGTTTCAACCTTGTGTGTTGGTTTTTGAAGTGTTGTGACCATAATACTTCCCTTGGTTGATGTTTGTTGTGACCTAGGTTCTTTTTCTTTGAGTTGGTCAGTAGGATTGCTCATGTGGAGATGTTTTGCGACCTTGGTGGTGTTGCAACCGACCTATGTGCTTTGCTTTGACCTTGTGAGTGTAGTGGACCTAAGTGGTTGCTATACCACATCATTTTTAACGATCTCTTGCATGTGTGCTTACATGGTTGATCCTTTGTTGGACAAGTGTCTTGTTGGTGCTCTAATATCTTAACACCTCATGATCTTCACCTCAGTCCTACCCCTTGAGTATATAAATCATCTCTTTCACATTCAAGTATATCTTTATATCTTCTTCCTCTCTTCTCCCTTTTGTTTGGCCTTGAGCTTGGTGGATCTGCAGAAGGTTCTTATCTTGGAGCTTTGGTTTTTGATCATCTTTGCATGTGGTGATCTTGATCTTAATCATCTCCTTTGTGGTGATCCTTAGTGATCTTCCTTCTTGGTAAGTGGTTCTATACTTTTGTTCTTATTTTTCCGTTGCAGTCCACCTCTTCTTTTCTCTCTTATCTATGAAACTATGGTTCTACCATGCTGGCTATCTTGAGGAACTTCTCTCTGTAGATGTCAGAGACTATGGTTTGACCATGATAGTACCTAAGTGAGATGAAGTTCCCTCCTTTCTTCTTCTTTGTCCTTTGTTCGACATTGGGTTTTTCTTCATCATGAGCTTTCATTTCACCATGGTATGTTTTCTTCTTCTTGAGATGACCTTGTTTGCCGTGGAGTTGATCCAAGTTGGAGTTTCTTTTTATCTCTTGGAACTCATGGCTCTAGAGTTTGATAGTCATCTTAAGGTGGGTTATATAACTCTCCCCTCTACGATTATAGTACCATATTGTTGCTTGCATGATGTTCATTTCATCTCTTAAATGTGATTCTAAGATTCTAGATGATGTAATCATGACCTAGGGTTTTAGATTTTGAAGTGTTTTTGCATATATTACTCTTTCTCCTAAACCATAATTCATACACCCTATTTCTAAGTGATAAAGGAGTTATTTTTCTACATGTGACATGATCTTTGGTTTTATCACCGTGTTATGCTTCGACCTTCATATGATGGTGGAGGTTTTTATCTATAGTTAACATGAGATGGATGCATGTTTTCTTTCTATTATCATGGTTTTTCATGTTTACCTTGTTACGTTGGTTTTAGGGTTTTGATGACCATCTTTGCATGCAGTTTTTCACTTTGATGATGCTTAAGTTTTCTTAATGTTTATCATCTATTTTGATCGTGGTTTAGTTCTATTTTGGATTTGGTTATGTGTAGTTTTGAGAGGGTTGACCTTGTGGTCACGACAGTCAATTTAGTGCTTGAGGTTGCTACATACTTGTTGATGTGGTCTGGGTGAAACGACCCTAACCCTAGAGGGTGGTCTCTACACATGGTTGAGCTTGAGTTGGGCCACTATGTGTAGCATCCCTGACCTGGGTTATGAATTAACCCTAGATGTTTTGTCTAATAAGGTTGAGTAGATTCTTAATCTTATCTTGGGAAAAGTAATTAGGCCTCATAAGAAACTTATGTTTCAATTTTGGTCCTGTTTGAGCAATGTTGAAGCAATGTTTGCTTATTTTGGACTAAAGTGCAAATTACCCAAGTTGAGGGGTTAACTTGCAAATGTTTCATGATAAGATGTTCCTTTGATTTTGAGACATCATAAGAATGAATATGATGTAGTGGTATGGTTTTCACAAGCTTGGGCTCTAAGATTAAGCTTGTAAAGCAATCCTTGTGCATTAAAACCTAGTTTTGGTGTAATGTGCAATTTACCCAAAACCTAGGGTTCAATATGTAAATTACCACTTCAGTAAGGTCCCTAAAGTTTCTTGTCATCAATTAGAGCAAATAAAATGAGAGGGGTGCCTCATTTGAATTAAGTTGGAGGAGAGAGAATCTTGATATTAAAATAATCAAGATTTAATCTTAAGTGAAACCCTAATTCAATTTAGGGCAAAAATGAATGTATTAATTAAAGGGCCTTCAACCAAAATGTTATTGGTTGATTTTGAATAAGGATGGACGTTCCTTTGCAAATATAAGGAACGAAAATATCTTAAGTAGGTGAAATTCCACTCACCTTATTATAAGGAAAAGAATTTCCACTCAAAAAGATATATTAATATTATAATGGATTAAGGTGCTTATTTTCTTTTCCCTTAATCCATGGATAATGGAAGGGAGTTCGGTGGATTTGAGTTGCCTTTGTATGCAAGCAAACCAATGAGGAAGAGGTGGTACTATTTTTGGAATTAAATGCATTTTAATAAGGCATTTTCTCTCTCATCAATTTCTTTATAAAAGTGCCATTTCCAAGCCCAAACCAAGGCCTTTTTCGGATTTTCTTCTTCCCCTTGCTTGCAAAACCGACCAAGGAGCTAGGGAGGAGCAGGGAGCACGTCCCCAACCTGTGGGTAAGCCCTTGACCTTCGTTCGCCTTGATTTCATGGTGGAAATCGAAAATAAATTATGGATTCCTTCTTATTTCGATCTCCTCTTCAACCCTAGCCAACTTTTGCAATCAAAAGCTTGAGGAAGAGCCTAGGGGGAGTTGCAAGAGCTTCATCCACCATTAATAGCGTGAGCTTGGAGCTTTGGATCTCAACTGGAGGCGGGTTTTATAACTCAAACCCTTAAACATTGCTATTGCATCAATTCTCTATGCTTTGTTGATTGATTTCTTCAATTTGATACACTCTTGTTTCTTTGCTGCAATTTCCATCAAGAACGGTTGCTGTTCTTGGTTGTTCGAAGGAAGTGGATGATGACATCATCCTATATGCTTATCCAAAGAAAAGTACCAAGCCAAACGGTTTTGATAGCTACTCCAAATTGTTTTAATTTGATTGGCTATGCGGTTTCAGCAAACCGTTTAAGGGCAAACGGTTTGAAACCGTTTGGGAGAAAACGGTTTCAAAACCATTTTAGATGGTTGACCAAGCGTTGACCGTTTGGGAATCTTGTTCCGAATTATGTGTACTAATGACCCTCAAATTTGAGGGGTTAAATCCAAAGGAATCGTGAGTTGAAGGCCAATCAATTGGGAAAATCAAATTGAATTAAATGCTGATTTGCAACCTGATCAAATTGACCTGTTTGGGAAAACGGTTTCAAAACCGTTTGAGATGGTTGACCAAGCGTTGACCGTTTGGTATTACTGTTCATAATTATGTTGGTTGATGACCCTCCAAATTTGAGGGATTAACTCGCAAGGAATCGTGAGTTGAATGCTAATCCATTAAGGAAACCTAATTGGATTAAGTGCTGATTATCAATCTGTTTTAATTGAACTTTTTGGGAAAACGGTATCAAGACCGTTTGTGTGCGTTGACCAAGCGTTGACCGTTTGGTATTAGTATTCCTAATGATGTGGTCTAATTACTCACCAACTTTTAGGGTTTAACTCCCAAGGAATCGTGAGTTGAAGGCTAATCAATTTGGTAAACCCTAATTGAAAACAGTGCTGAAATTTCAATGGGTTAAGTTGAGATTTTGGGTTGATTAGCCCAAACGGTTTCAAGACCGTTTGGGGATCACCCAAACGGTCTCAAGACCGTTTGGGGATCACCCCAAGACCGTTTGGAGGTCTGGGGTCAAGTATATTTGACCAATTGAAGGTCCAAAGGTACTAATCATATTGCAATGTTGTGCTGATTTGTTGATCAACTCGATAGACCAATCCATGATGAATTTTCACTAGAGTCCAAAGGTTGGATGGGAAAACGGTCTCAAGACCGTTTGGAGCTCATCCAAACGGTCTCAAGACCGTTTGGTGGTCACCCAAGACCGTTTGGAGGTCTAGGGTTGAGTATTGTTAGGTGTTTGAAGGTCTAAAGGTACCAAGCTGTTAAACAATGTAATGCTGATTTGGTGATCAATCCAATGAACCAAACCCTAATTGGATTGCTTAGATTTGAGTGATATGATGGGCAAACGGTCTCAAGACCGTTTGGAGGTCATCCAAATGACCTCAAGACCGTTTGGAGTCAGGTCATACCCAATTTGGTTGATGGTTCAATGATTTCAAAGCAACTAGTCTTACATTGATTAGTATTGAAGGATCATCGATTCCAAACCCTAATTCAATTGAATCAAACCCTAATTGATGATCAATTGAGGGTCAATTGAGGGTCAAATCAGTTTAAGGTTGACCTATTAAACTAAATTGAAGTATGAGTATAGGTCCAATTGATGATTGGTTCCATGAATTCAATGATTGAAGGAATCAACATTGAAAACCCCAATTCAATTGGATACCTCATGTCATTGAAGGTCCAATTGATCAAACCTTATTGGAAACCTAATGTAATTAGGTGAGAGATACCCTTAATGGTACTAATCAATAATGCATAACAATGCATGGATCCAATACATGATTAGGAAACCCTAGTGGAGGGTGTATCATTGTGAACCCTGGTTGAGGGTGTATCCTTATAAACCCTGGTTGAGGGTGTATCCTTGTGAAACCCTAGTTGAGGGTGTATCATTGTGAACCCTGGTTGAGGGTGTAACCTTATGAAACCCTAGTGGAGGGTGTATCATTGTGAACCCTGATTGAGGGTGTAACCTTGTGAAACCCTAGTGGAGGGTGTATCATTGTGAACCCTGGTTGAGGGTGTATCCTTGTGAAACCCTAGTTGAGGGTGTATCATTGCGATTGTTTATAGGCAACTTTATAATAAAGTTATGCCTTAAACTAAGATAAGTCCATATCATGTGAGATAGCTGGACAATTCTACTGTGTGGCCTATGCATTATATGCTAAGGGTGAGTATTCTGTGATGGAATGTATTAAGAGGGGAAATACCTTAATACAAGATAAAGTTGGTTAACTCAAGAGGGTCTGAATTAATGAGAAATGGGGAACCCTAACCCTAATTTGGGGAAAAGGGAATGATAAGCCTTGTTTGATAGTGAACCCTAATTCCTAGTTAAGGAATGATGGTGTTACTATTGTATCACATGATGTGATGAATATCTTGTATGACTGTTATCATGCCTAATAACCATGCAGGTATGATGAGATGATGAATATAGCCAAGTTTGGGTTGTGACATTTATATAATAAATGTTGATTGGCTTTTTGTGCGTTGATGTTGTTGTTGCTTTATAAAAGTAACAATGTGTACGGATTTTATGAACCATGTGAATAAGTTGTTGCCTAGTGAGAGGTGACAATATGTGAATGCCTTGTGAGCCATGTGAATAAGTTGTTGCCTAGTGAGAGGTGACAAGATGTGAATGGCCTTATGAACCATGTGAATAAGTTGTTTCCTAGTGAGAGGTGACAAGATGTGAATGGCCTTATGAACCATGTGAATAAGTTGTTGCCTAGTGAGAGGTGACAAGATGTGAATGGCCTTGTGAGCCATGTGAATAAGTTGTTGCCTAGTGAGAGGTGACAAGATGTGAATGTCCTTGTGAGCCATGTGAATAAGTTGTTGCCTAGTGAGAGGTGACAAGATGTGAATGGCCTTGTGAGCCATGTGAATAAGTTGTTTCCTAGTGAGAGGTGACAAGATGTGAATGGCCTTGTGAGCCATGTGAATAAGTTGTTGCCTAGTGAGAGGTGACAAGATGTGAATGGCCTTGTGAGCCATGTGAATAAGTTGTTTCCTAGTGAGAGGTGACAAGATATGAATGGCCTTGTGAGCCATGTGTGATGTGGGTAACAAGTATCATGTTTCTTTGTAGCATTTGTGTTAATAAGTTATGCTAGAGAACTTGGCTGATGTTACATTCCTGTTATATATCTATAGTTCATTGATGATTATTCATATCTGTTGTATTCATTACAAGTAGATGGATGAACTATGAGTCTACCATGGGTAATGCTCTTATTGAAAATGGAGATTATCTTATTCTGTTCTATGAAGAATAATTCTGCCTATTAATGTAAAAGTAACCCATGCTCAGTTTAATTTCATAATCTGCTATAACAATGTTTCTGGCAGAGAGTTATATCTCTCGCTGGGGCAATTTACAATTGTCTCACCCCCGTGGGAAACATTTTTAGGTATGCATGAAAGGCAGAGCAGAAACCCTAGAACAGGGAAAGAGCAGCAGCAACAGCAACAACAGGGATAACAATAAGATCTCAGGTGGAGATATTGTTTGTCTAGTCATATAGATAGTAGTCCTATGTGTCGTCTCTATACTCTGAGGTCCTTGTAGTTTTTAGTCAGTGTTTTTGATATATCAGTCTGAGGTTTTGTCTTGATGCCTCGAGATTTGTATGCTGCCTGCATATATGTTTATAAGGCAGCTAATGATGTAGTCTCTGGAAAGAGATGGTACATGATATGTACGTTTGAAATCGAATGCATATGATATACAATGACATTTGTTGGAAAAGATTTCCTATGTGTGGATCTCTTTGCAAAAAGTTTTAATTTTTAGTGATTTGATGAACGCTTCCGCATTAGTTAATCTTGTTTTCGCGAGACGGTCGCCACACTATGTATGCTTTTTTTTTGCGAACACAACACATGTTTGGGTTGGTTGGTCGCTACACGTGCTTGGTTTGGTCACAACACAGGGGTGAACTAGTGATTGGTCGATACATGTATGGGTGATGGTCGCTACACCTTGTGTTTTGTTTGTTTGCTACACCTTGAGCCTTGAGTGGTCGCTACACATGTGTTATGAAGGTTGGTCACTACACTTTATTTTCTTGTATGGTTGAAACATAGTGATGCTTGGTATGATTGGATAATCATGTTAGTAGTGATGATCAACTCTAATGTGCTCCAAGAATGTGGGAGATGAAGTACCTAGTGTTTAATGACAAGTATTGGAATGGAAAGCCTAATTGACTATATGAGAAACCCTAACCCTAATTTCAATTGTATGATGTACTTGTTGAGCTTGCTTGAATGAATTACATGAGTTAATGTTTTCTCTCTCCTACTTATGTAAACCTAACCTTGCAGGTGGAATGAATATCATAGCTAGTGATTGCTATGGTGTATGATATGACACAAGGTGATGGTTATGAGCCTTTATGAGGCATGAAGAGATAATGATGATGTGCAAGAACTATGTGTTTGGCCTTATGAATTGGAAGAGGCTTAATGGATAGTGTGTGGTGGTATCCTCCAGTGATGATATGAGGGATTGCTATCCCCTAGTGATGTGATCATGTTGAAGGCCTTTAGTGGCAGTGATATCAAGTGATGATGTGACAAGTCTACACTTTAAACATTTTATATCTTCTGGAGTTGGACCATACCATTAACTTTGTAGAACTTGTTTAAGGTTTGTACGTTGTAACTTGATTAATGCTAAAAGATACCCAATTGGCTTAAATAATCAAGTGAAATCCTAATCATGTAGTGCCCTATGCCATAGATCCATTCCTTAGTCATAACATTGATGCATGAAAAAATGGTTAATCCTAAGGAGAACCCCAAGAGCATACTATTGAGTATGCTAGGTGGAAGTGACTATATTTCCTTGAAATATTGATCCCAAGTGTTTCGAGAATGATTGTGATTGGGTCTCAGTGATGATGTGATGTCATGTGATATGTTAGAGGACAGATGTTGTTGTACATTAGTGATTGGGTTATATACCCTAGTTTCTAGTGTCATGACATGTAACAATGCGGGAAAGGTGTTTATAGGACTATAGCTTTGGCTATAATTTGTTGTCTACAGGACTATAGGTTTGACTATAAGTTGTTGTTTTTGTAGTTTGACTTATATTTCACTACAGTGCAGACTCGAACTGACCAAGTAGTACAGAAGAAGATCATGGAGTCTATGTATTTCAATTATCTTATATGTTAGTGATTTTGACTTAGCAATGGTCAGTTGAATTTGGATAGTACGACTCAAATCCTCAAGGCAAATAAAATACGTAATATAACCATGTAGTATATTTGCTTAGGGTCAAACACAATTCACATTGGATGACCCCTTTGCCTTGTTACTTATATTTCTTAGTTGATAAAGGATATACATGTTATTCATATTCCTTCTAAAATTATAAGATGTTCTATTGCTCTTATGTAGATGCCTAAATTTCTTTAAGAGTGTTAACAACTTTACTCATATCATTTAGCTGAATTTGCTCAGTTTAATAATAATGTTATCTTGTTGGTTTAATTTATCTATGCTTATAATAGTTGTTGGTGGAGATTTATATCTCTCGTTGGGAAGTTGGTCTCACTGCATGGTTTTCCACATCTTTTAGGTAGTCATGCATGATGAGGTAGAGATCGTGCAGTTGAGGCTGAGAAACAAGAGAAGCAGTAGCTATCAAAGGTCGGATATGCTGCTAGTGTTTTGTAGTAAAGTCCTATGTGTCATCCTTATACTATTATTTCCTTAGGGGTGTTTCGTAGATGTTTTACATCAATACGAGGTTCTTGACAATATGCCATGGTTGTACAGATATTGCTTGTATATGTGATCAAGTTGTTATATGTTTCAAGTTGTGGCAGGATGACCACTAAACAATGATATGTACTATATTTTGGCATGATATATGTTACCAGTGGCATAGCTTGTGGACTTTGATGTAATAAGTTTTAGATTATGCGGTTATATGGAATCAAGTTTTATTTTACAATGTTTTATGGTAATCTACATGTTTAATATTAGTGTCACACTTTGTTTTTGAGTAATCTTACTAGTGTACCATCAGGTTGTCACATGAAAAGATTGATATCAGATATTTAGGTTTGCTGAGTCTACAGAGACATAGGACTAGGGTGTGTGTTTGTTCTCATATCATTCGATATATTGAATGGTAACGTCTTCTTATGCAGAAGAAGAAGAAGAAGAAGAAGAAGAAAGAAAAGATATGTCTGGAAAACATTGAGAACATGTGAATAATAGTGTAACTACACAAGGAGGTGGTTCCAGGAGGTAGGAAAGTGATGATGTAGTTCCTGAAGTGCCTTAGTTTGACCCAATGACTATGACCAATACCAATTTTCAGTCCATGTTTGGACAATTCATGGCCATGATGACACATATGTCGGATATAATGCATATACCCCAAGTATGTACATTTGTTCCCAATGTAGAATCTCAAGGTTCTGGTAAGACCTTTGAGAGGTTGAGGCATGTGGGGGACCTAGAGTATGTCAGACCCAACTGATGCAGACATGTGGTTGACCGAGTTGGAAAAAGCATCTACAATCTTGAATACCACTTAAGAGGATAATGTGAAGCACACAGTGTACCTATTAGAAGGGAATGTTGGCCATTAGTGGGCCATTAAGGGGGATAAAATGCTTGGTGTTGTGATCAGTTGGAAAGATTTTTACCAAGATTTTGTGAGAGTATACTTCACTGAGACCAACTTGGATGAGAAGATCACATAGTTTGAGAAGATCTAGCAGGGATCTTGATGATCAACGAGTAGCTTGTGAGGTTGTTCCCTGATAGGTATTTTTTATATGGTCAAAACGCAACTATACTCTATCATAGTAATATAGGCCTACGTGGCCTGGATGTCGAACAAATGGAAATGTTACTTCAGAGACTTGTACTAAATGTAGTGCGATCAGCTTAGGCCGGAGAAAATTTGAGTGATTGGTTTGGTTATCTAAATTATGTTTGTTGTTCTCAATCTTAGTGAATTACTTAGGATAATGGTTTCACCACAGTTAACATTGCATTTTAATCCTAATAAATTAATAAAAACGTCTCTTCACTCTGGGTTAAGAGCATGTAGCAAGAATTACACACTCTCACAGTGTAATTCACTACCTTACCTAATACCAACCCCACTCTCGTATCGGTTGTTTTATAAGATAGGTGCCTTATTGAATTCTTTGTGTATATCCTCACATTGTTAAACCACATTTCCCAAAGGGTTTTATGAAACATGAATTTCTATGAGTTCTGACTATTAATTTACTTTTTCAAAATAGCTAGCAGTCTAAATACTATTCATGGTGATCAAACAAAAATAGTTTATTCATTCGCATAGAAAGAAATCTATAAATGAAGAGAAATTAATTGATTAATGCATAAGAGTCAAATGTAATGCATAACTGGGCTACTTATGGGTCCTAAGGAATGTGGGGATTAGCCCCTCATAGTTTCCATAATCATAAACATTAAAGGAGAAAAGAAAAATGTAGAAAACATGAAGAACCCCTGAAGTAGATGGTTCAAACAATCCCTTCTCACACATGTGCCAATTTTCTACCTTCCTGCTACAACTCCATAGGGTCGAAGTGTCCAAATCATTTAGTTTGCCTCCTTCTTCTCCTTTTTCTCCTTCCCTTGCTCCGCCTTCTCGTGTAATGGAAAAAGATTGGATATTTAGGTCTGGCCGTAACACCCCATAGTCATAGGTATGACTTAGGAAGAGTTAGAACCTCAGCTGTTGCATTAAACACATATTTTAGCTCAGATCTGGATTCGTCGGTACTACCGATAAGGTGTCGGTACTACCAACTTCATTAATTTCATAGCCACATGTCAAGTTGTTGGTACTACTGACTATTTGTCGATACTACAGAGTTGCTTCAATTTTCTTTGAGAAAAATGTTGTAACATTGTTGGTAGTATCGATAGTCTTGTCGTACTACCGAGTCTCCTCAATTCATTTCTCTTCAATACTAAGAAAGTGTCGGTACCACCGACTCCAAAGTCAGTAGCACCTAGATGTGTAGATTCTGGAATAATCCTGAAATGTACAAAGTTCAAACATCATCTCTGGAAAATTATTAAATCACACAAAAACATTAAAATTATGCAAATTTAATGCAATTGAGTAACATAGGTTAATATTTATAAATCATGCACAATTAATATGAGATTTGACCACAAAGTGCATAAAAGTCAGTATAAAATAGCCTGCGAGAATGAAAAATAAACAATGCATCAAACTCCCCTAAGCTTAGATGTTGCTCGTCCTCGAACTACACACTCTTGGATCTATTTGAGACAAGTCATCAAAAGGATAGAATAATACAAATAGTCATTCTCTACTATCCCCACTTGGTGGTCCCAAATTGGCTCTCATTAATCACTAAACAATTGCTTCTCTTTAGTGACCAAAAACATCCATGAAAGATATCCACCCTTAGATCAATGAACACTGTCAAAAGAGCAGTTAACATAATACTTAGTCAGGCATTTTCTTGATGCATTATGTTTTTCCCTAATCTACATTGTACTTCCTAATTGCCAAGATACTTTGAAGAAGTTCTCCATATGAACATTAATGAGGAGAAAAATCATATAAGTGGCCTACCAATAAGAGCAATGGATGGTATGAATTGGGTGGTAATTGACGAATCACAAGTGCATCCAACTTATTTATGCAAAAATATGATGAACATATATGAGTGAAAACAAGAGCATGCATGAATCCTAATGCCTAATTTTTTTCAATGATGGATGAATCAAGAAATCTCATCAAATAAATGAGAATTAAAGAAGAAAGAAAAAGAATGTGTCATATGGATTTATGAATCTCTTCATGAAGTGTTAAGGGCATACTTTGAAATATTTGATAAACTTTTTTTTCATTAGCCCATGATGTTAGCATGATTGGTGTTATGCTTAGGCTTTCTCACATATTATTCTTTCTCTTTTTTTTTGATGTGGAAGTATGTCCCCAAACTCAACTTTTATAAAATGTGAATAATATCCACATGATAAACAAAGATGAAATGCTACGGGATGTATGTAATCTACATGAAATCATTTATGCAACTAAAATGGTATGCACCAAAATTGTTAATGCATACATGTTTTTTTTTTCTGATTGCAATAAAATTAAGCTAACTATAATTTCACCTATTATGCCATGTAATGCAGCAAGAGAAAATAAATTGGAGTACTTGTTCATCTTAAGGTGGTGATTCAAAAATGAATGATGGATTGGTGGAATCACATAATTAAAAGACAAAGCCTCTGCATTTCGTTTTTAAATTTCAAATTTAGGCCTCACTAACTATTTGATAACTTAAGCTCAAACCTCATCATCATCCACTTTTCATGAATAATTAAGATGTCCAATCACATTAAATGTCCTTAAGCTGAATAACCCAAACACTTCCTCTAAGTAGTGAAACTCAATACAATTTGCAAATAAGCCACTTTTGCATTTAATTAATATTTCATTGCACATAATTGAGAGCATATGACATGGCTATGCATTAATATCCACAATTATACTATATTGATGTGGATCCTACACTTGAACGGATTATATTAAAAAGCAAAAGCAAATAGAACAAAAGAAAATAAAGCTAAAGATAGAAAATATTCCATCTACCCCCTAAGATTGAACTTGACTATGTCCACATAGTCAAAATTCTAACTATAGAGGTGGTACATTGGTACCGCATCACTTGGGAGGTGGTGGTCGATGAGGCATGGTGGGATCAAATGGTGGAAACATACCCTAAAAATATGAATGCTATGGCGTCATGGGTGGAGGTCATGCACATCCATCGAAATATCCCTAGTTCCAGTAATGATTTAAGAATGGATGTTGGTACCCCTCCATCTACTACATGAGCAAATGCATATTGTCTTGGTTGGCCAAGAGAAGCTAATTGTTGTGGAAAATTGCATGTTGTTTTTCATAAAAACATCCTTGTGCATCATGGATGACCGCCATTGTAGTCGACTGATGTTGTTGTCGCTATTGGATCTCTTACAGCATGCCATACATGCCTGCCATCGAATACGAGTCATCCTCTTGAGCAAGTGGTGGAGCGGAAGAACTGGAAGCTACAAAATGTCATGGACACTTGCATGGAACTTGCCTCCTTGTCACAGGGATGGTAGGATCCTCTTACTCTTCTGCTTCATCTTGCTCCTCCTCCTCGGAGTCGTCATATTTTTCCTCCTCATCATCATCATGGTGTTACACCACCTTTTTCAGAGATATCTCCTTTGTATTGACCAAGATGTCCACTGCTAGTGTGCCCTTATGCCCCTGTGTCATTACATGTGCCATCTCAAGAAATGGCTTCCCCAGAAATAGTGACACATTTTCTTGGACCTGCTGCAACATATGACATTGTGCTTTAGCTTTTGTAGTTTGTGTTGGCTCAGCCATTAAGATTGTGAATCGCTCCTCCCTTTTGCCCAAGGTTAGTCTTTCTCTACCCATCTCCATAATCATGTCATCTGTGTCTTGGAATGGTCTCCCCAGTAGCGGCTCATTGCCTTGTCCTTCCTGCATTTCCATGACAACAAAGTCTGTTGGAAACATAAACTTGTCCACATTGATAAGAACATCCTCGCTAATCTCGTAGGGCCTCGCCATAGAATTGTCTACTAATTGAATAGTCATATTTCTCTTCCTAGACTTCTATAGACCTAACTTTCTAAAAGTGGTCAAGTGCATAAGGTTGATGCTACCCCTGAATCACATAAAGCCTCTCCAAACTTCTTCCTACCAATAAAACAAGATATATTGAAATAGCCCAAATCTAGTCTTTTTGGTGATAATGTTCCCAGAATAAATGCACATACTTACTCTTTTAGAACTACCCCTCAAAATCATGAATCCTCCTTTTCTTTTTGATTAGATCTTTTAGAAACTTGCCATAGGAAGGGATCTACTCAATTGTGTCACTTAAAGGGATATTGACATGCAATTTTCTGAAGTTGTCTATAAATTTATAAAGATGTTGATCAACCTTTTTTGCCTTCAAACTATTTGGAAAGGGGATTAACTTCACCACTTTCATTTGATGAGGTGAGATATATGCCTTTTTCCTTGCTTCCTCTGTATCATCAACATGTTCCTCGGCTATCTTTTCCTCTACTATCTAAAATGGTTCAACTGCATCCACTGTCACTGTCTTGTTTGTATCTCTTGTAGTTTCACCTACATCTGAACTAGATGATTCATCATTCAACAATTTCCTACCATTGCGAAGGAACACTAGTGTTGGCCGAGAACCCCTGCTAACTTGGCTTCTTTAAGGTAGCCACTTCCACTGCTATTTGAGAAATCTATGTTTCAATACTAAGGATCTGCACCCCTTGGTTCTGCAGTTCTCTTTGAGTCTGACTAATAAGTACTTCATTTTGGCTCACCAGCTCTCCGAGCATTTTTTTTTTCAATATGGTCTATCTTACTAGGACCCATGTCCTGTTGATTTTGTGATTGGCCACCAACCTGTTGTGGCTTAGATTGTTGTGCATGAGATGGGTCTGGATGAAAATTGTTGGGATCCTTCCAAGAGAATTTAGGATCTTTCCTCCAAGAATAGTCATTGTTCCTATACTGGTGTTGCTAGCATGCAAATTTGCACCCCTCATCCTCTCGTTCTGAAGAATCTACATTCTTAGCACATAGCTTTTTAGCAATTCAGTCCATCTTTTCATTTAGCACGGAAATGACCTTGGACTCCCCGACAATTTTGAGTGTTGTTGGGTGCTCTCTCTCATCTCCTCATGTCTGGTTCTTGGTCATGTTCTTTAAGATCTCATGACAATAGGTAGGTTTGTTGTTGAGGAAGAAACTTGTTCATGTGCTATCCAACATAGTCCTTTCTCCCTTGTGCATACTATAGTGGAAAATATTTGCATGTCCTAACAAATTAATGCCATGGTGGGGGACCTTCCATGTCACAGAACTATTCTTACCCCAATCGCAATCCTACTGCCTAGGCAGTAGTAAAAGGATTGAAGCACCCGTCCCTGAGTGGCCCAATAGGATCTATCACACTAGCATATACAATAAGAAATAATAACTCAAAAACTGGATATTTAAAGAACAACTAACCCAATATGGAGATTTATCTGATATATCTTTGTCATCAGAGTATGTAGAGTGTGGAAGCGATCTTATTCAATATTCCATTTGTATTGCCTAAAATCAATAAAATTGAGACACAATCATGCAATTACACGGTACGCTATCAAAATCAAGCAAATCAATTTATAACAAAATAGTATACTTGGCAGGACTTATATTAAAAAGAATAATAAGCAATTTGCAAAATCAACATTTATTTGACAAGTTTTTCAAGCAATTTGACTTGTATTACGAGTTCCCATTATGCAGTAATTTGAGAAGCATGCTTATATATTTTTTGTAACTCTATTACCACAACGCGATGGGGAAGGTCACTAGGCTCCTTCTCACCATAGGAACATAGGAAGCCAATGTACAAGTCCCGCCTCTCAATGAGGGGGGTTGCTGGAACCCAATATCAACATTATCAACATTATCAACATCATCATTATTATCAATATATGGGCAGTCATAATGGGCATGCAATTTATGTTTTCACATTTTTCAAAATATAGTATAGAAAAATAGAAGACTAATCATAGGGAACAATAGCTCATCCAAGTACGTAGCCAAGTATACAATCAAGAGATACATAAAAGTATCTTCAATACAATCAAGGAGGAGTTATATAATAGTGTACCTTTCACCGAGATTTCAAGTACAAATTCACTAGTAATAAGTTGACCCTTCGAGTTAGATCCTAAAACACAATGTTTGGATCAAGGGTCAAGATCAAGATATTTGGATATCATGTTGCAACATTCAAGATTAGGGTTACACTTTCCTAAGTCAACCTTAGGGTTGGGTCATTCACTTATAATCAATCAATATTTTAATATGTCCAACATTATTTTAAATATCAAGTATTTTCGAGTGTGAATGACTAACCTAGGTTTTATAGGATCATATGTGTTAACCCTAGTTTTCATGATCGATATTCAACTCATAATCAAGTTCGTAGATCATCATCATGATACTTAGCATCATTGGTTTTCAAGATGAGATTAAGCTCTAATTAGTATCATGAGTAAATCAGAGATCAACTTTTAGGTCAGTAGATTAAGATATGCCACAAGATTTAGATCAATCATATTATTAAGATGTCATCATCATATTCAAGATTAAATCAAGTCAACAAATATAAATCTAGATCATTAATGGGTCAATTATGATTTTAGAGTGTCAATATGAACATTAGAGTCAAGAATTAGGGTTTTCAGTGTTTAGTCAAGATTAACAACAAATAGAGTCATTTAGACCAATTACATAAGCAATAGATCAATATTTAGACATATATGTGATAATCTTTTGGAATCAGATTTAAAAAGTATTTTTAAATGGTTAATTGGATTTTTCTGATTAAGATTGACTATTTGTTCATCATTTTTGGAGTTCAGATGCATTTTCTATGATTAAAACAAGATCTGGGCAATTAATTGAATTTCCAAATAGAGAGGAGGTATAATACCTTATATTAGAAAATTGAGGTCTGTACAATGCGTGATTGATTTCCAGGATCGAGCCATGTAGGCACGGTGGTTCACTTGCACATGGGCCTGGTTTAGTCCTAGATTTCGTCAGTTCTTTTGTTGGACCTTTTAGATTGGCTGGTTTTCTTCTTTTGATCGATGGGTCTGGGGATCGTTCATTTCATTCATCTGTCCTCCACACGAGCCAGGAAGAAAGGTGGAGGGAGCTCGCTGGAGCTTGGGGGTTCTAGAGAAGGGGGTGTCAGTGCGGGAAGGAAAGGTGTCGCCCACACTTCTTGTGCCACCGCAAAGTGGTGGCAGGTGGTCGATTGGGGCGGACGACCGTGGCTGCAAAATGCCTAAAAGAAATAGAGGCGGTGCCGCTCGGTCAAGAAGGTGAAGAAGTGGCATATCAAGGTTGCTCAAAGCCAAGATATATCATGAAAACGTGAGTATTACCAAGGAATGGTGGATTCGGTCCTTGGGGGGCTATTTATATATCACTAGGCTAGGGTTAGCACTAGATTGATGTTTTAAAAATGTCCATGGCCACCGGAGTGGGAATGAAAAGCAAGGGTGGTTTGTTGGTGGTGAAATAATGCACAAACATGGTAAAAATGGGTATGGTTGAGCACAAAAATATGAGCCGAGGTGTTTTACTCACGTTGATTTTCAAAACTCGGTCTTAATTGGTTGATTGACCATTTCGATTCTACCGTCTTCTCCGCACAATCAGTGGGAGGTAGGGGATGATGGACTAGTCATTTGATCAAGCTATGATCTGCACAAGTCAGGTCCAAGGGCTGGGGTTTGTCCCCTTCCTTTGTAAAGGATCGATGACTTGGAAAAGGGTAAATTAAAAAGGCAAATGAAGGTATTTTTAGCACAGAACTTCAAAAATTCATAGAAAATTGCAGGAATGTCCAATTCAGCTCAAATTTTAACCATAGATTTATAATAATGTTGAGAATATTTAGAAACAGTTTGAGAACCAAACAATGATGTTTTATTGATCAATTTGCTTATTTGGATTAAGTGATGATTGAATCCAATTTGAGGTGTTATAATGTGTATAAAATCCACATCGATCACCATATTTCAAATTTGAGTATCAATAATGATTATGAAGACAACAAAAATAATTTGAGATAATGAGTGAACATAAATTGGGAAAAATTGTAATTTCATCATACTTATGCAAAATTCCACTTTGTCACATTCTACAACATATTTTGAAATCTCTTTAATGCCTGAAAATATGAATCTTCAGCCTACTATCTAAAATTATGGATCTTCTTTACCAGGTCAGTTGTCTTTTGTGGAGAAAAGTAACACTTGAAGAAAGCATCAATCATTTGCTCCCACATCTCAATGCACTCATCATCAAGGTTGTGAAACCAAGACATAGCAATGTCTTCTAAAGATTATGCAAACAACTTCAAGTATATGACATTCGTCGATATCCTATCTATCTTGATCATATCACAAATTTAAACAAAATTATGATGTGCATCATAGGGTCCTCTAAACCATAGCCATGAAAGGCATGTGATTTGACTAATGAAACCAATCCTAGATCGATCTAGTAACTGCTGACATTGATTTCTTGACTTTTGATTTGCTCTTTTTTACTAGTAGAAGAAGAAGCCTTGATCCTTTCCTAGATTGTCTGCTCTTCTACTTGGTCACCCATTTCTGCTGGCTCACATTCCTCAGGTGGCTCATGTCCTTTAGGAAGAGGTGTAGGTGGTGGAGTTTGGTTGAATCTGTCCATAGATCTTCTGTACTCCCATTCTTTGTGTAGGAGTTCTACTTGACCTAAGCCTGGTGAGGACGACTCTTTATAGTCGTGAGCTCGATATGCACCATGGACTAGCACTTGAAAGTAGTAAATATAGTTGTAAGCCCACAGAACTAATAGTAGAACAATAAAGATATGATAATTCATCTTTGAATGAAATTTAAAAAATAAATTAAAAAGGGTTGGCCTAGAATGGCTGACTATAGTACTCATAGTGTTGAAGGGATCGTTTCCCCAGAAACGATGCCAAAAACTTGATAGGTATTTTCTATATGCTCAAAATGCAAGTATATGTTATTGCAGTAATATAGGCCTATGAGGCTCAGATGTCAAACATAGGGAAATGTTACTTTATAGACCCATACTAATTGTAGTGTGATAAGCTTAGGCCGAAGAAAATGTGAGTGATTGGTTTGGTTATCTAAAGAGAAAAGAAATCTAAATTATGTTTTTTGTTCTTAATCTTAGTGAATTCCTTAGGATAATGGTTTCACCCCAGTTAACATCGCATTTTAACACTAATAAATTAATAAAACTTCTCCTAACTCTGGATTAAGAGTCTATAACAACAATTACCCACTCTCATGGTGTAATTCACTACCTTACCTAATACCAACCCCACTCTTGTATTTATTGTGTAATGAGGTAGGTGCCTTGTTGAATTCTCTGGGTATCTCCTCACGTTGTTAAACCACCATTCCCAGAGGGTTTTATGAAACATGTATTTCTATGAGTTCTGACTATTTATTTCCTTTTTCAAAGTAGTTAACAGTCCAAATACTGTTAATGGTGATCAAACACAAATAGTTCATTCATTCACATAGAAAGAAATCCAAAAATTAAGAGAAATTAATTTATTAATCCATAAGATTCTAATATAATGCATAATCGGGATACTCCCGGGTCCTAAGAAATTTGGGGATTAGCCGCTCATAGTTTCCATAGTCAAAAACATTAAAGGAGAAAGTAAAAATGTGGAGAACATGATGAACCCCTGAAGTAGACAGTTCAAACCCTCCCTTCTCGTGCATATGTCGATTTGTTACCTTTTGGCTGCAACTTTGTCTACTCAAAGTGCCCAGATCATTCAGTTTGCCACCTTCTTCTCCTTTTTCTCCTCCCCTTGTCCCCCTTCTCGTGCAATGGAAAAATATTGGATAATTAGGTCTGGTCGTAACTCTCCTTAGTCATAGGCATGTCTTAGGGTGAGTTAGATACTCAGTCGTTGGATTAAATGCAACTTTGAAATTTGCCTGATCCCGATTCATCGGTACTACTGACTGTTTGTCAATACTACTGAGTTGCTTCTATTTCCTTTGACAAAAATGTTGTAACATTGTAGGTAGTATCAATAGATTTGTTGGTACAACCGAGTCTCCTCGATTCAATTTTCTTCAATACTAAGCAAGTGTGGCACCACCCACTCCAAAGTCGGTAGTACCGAGATGTGTAGATTTTGAATATTCCTAAAATGCACAAAATTCAAACATAAGATCTAGAAAATTATTAAATCACTTGAAAAATATTAAAATCATGCAAATTTGATGAATTTGAGTAACACATGCTAATATTTATAAACCATGCACAATTAATATGATATTTGACCACAAAGTGCACAAAAGTCAGTACAAAATAGCTTGTTAAAATGAAAAATAAACAATGCATCATTCCTGCATATGGATGCTATAGATAAGTAGAGGATTGTGTGCTTTGAGAAGGGTTTGAGCTCAGAGTAGATGACACCAGTGTCAGCTCTATAGAACAGGGAATGGTTTTCCCATGTTTGTAAAGTCATTTAGAAGAGTAGAGCAGTCAGTTGTAGTGAAGAGAGAGGTGAATGCTAAGAAGAGACCGATACAGTATCAAGGACATTCTTCTAGAGGATCTAAGAAGCCTAGGATTTCAGCACCTCAGTCATAGCAAAAGTCAACAGTTTAGTCTCAGTGGTCACCAAGAAATGGTAGAGGTCATACCTTTCTACCGATACGAGCCCATAGGGTTGCATTAGTGTCAGTGAAAGGGACCTCTAGGCCATGGTACAAGATAAATACCTTCTATAAGTGTGGGAAGGTTGGGCATACAAACTGGTTCTATCATATGAATGATGAAGAGGTTACACAACAACTGAGACACAATCAGCAAGGGTCGCAGTAGATATAGTTTAGTAGTGGTGGAGGCCAGGGACGTGGTTAGGCATCAACTGTTGGTTTCTCTGGGCAAGCCAGTTGAGGAAAGGGGTGACAATAGGCAATAGCTCGATTCTATGCTATGATTCAGCTGGATGGAGTGGTCAACCCTCGGGTCGTGACATGTCAGATAGAGTTATTTCATCCTAATTTGTCTTCTTCCTACTTTATATCTGTTTTGGTTGACCCAGGTGCGACACACTCTTTTGTCACTAGAGAAGTGATAGCTAGTTGTTCTTTGCATGTTAGTCATCGAAGTGATAGTCTTCTCTTAGAAACCCATTTTGTTAGTTCCGTCGAGTTCCGGGAGGTGTGTCCTTCTTGTGTTATTTCTTTTTCAAGACATAACATTCAAGTGCATCTCATACCACTTGACATGCATGGATTTGATTTGATCCTTGGAATGGACACTTTCAAGAAGTATTGAATGGTATTGGACTATAGTTCCAAGGTGGTGACATTTGTTGACGATGATGTTTCATGGATGTTCCAAGGAGATAGGAAGACTCTTTCAACATGTATGGTGTCACCTATGACACCAGAGAGGTTGATGAGGCATGGTTGTGAGGAATTTTTGGCACATGTGGAGGATACCAATGTTAGGAATCCTAGTATCCAAAAAGTTCCAGTTGTCTGTGAGTTTGAAGATGTGTTTCCTGATGAGTTCCTAGGTGTTTCGCCTCTTAGGGAGATTGATTTTAAGATCAATCGAGTTCCTAATACATAGCTGATAGCACAAATATTGTACAGGATGGCACAAGCTAAGATGCAAGAGCTGAAGAAGTAGTTGCAGGAGTTTCTTGAGAAGGGCTTTATAAAACCAAACACATCTACTTGGGGTGATCTAGTGTTGTTTGTGATGAAGAAGGATGGATCCATGAGGTTGTGCATCGATTACCAATAGCTAAACAAAGTGATGATTAAGAACAAGTATCCTTTGACACAAATAGATGATCTATTTAACAAGTTGACAAAGTGTTCTCAAAGATAGATTTGAGGTTATAATATCATTAGTTGTGGATCAAGACAAATAGCATGCCCAAGTCATCTTTTAGGATTACATATGGTCACTATGAGTTTGTGGTTATGTTGTTTGGGCTAACCAATGCACCGACAGTGTTCATGGACCTGATTAACAGAGTGTTCAAACCTTATATTGACCAGTTCATGGTGGTGTTCATCAACAACTTCTTTATCTACTCCATAGATATACAATAGCATGAGTAGCATGTACAACAGACGTTGACTTTTTTGAGACAACACAAGCTATATGCTAAATTTAGCAAGTGTGAGTTTTGACTAAAAGAGGTGTCTTTCCTTGGGCACGTGATGTCTGTTGAAGGTGTACATGTGGATCCCAAGAAGGTTTAATTTGTGTTAGAATGGTAGTAGTCGAGGTCACTGACAAAAGTTCATAGTTTCCTTGGGGTGGCAGGCTATTATAGGAGGTTTATCAAGAACTTCACTGTAGTGATGTTACCCATAACAAAATTTATGAGGAAAGCTATGTCATTTGTCTAGGATGATAACAATCAACGTTCTTTCCAAATTTTGAAAGGGAAGATGACCAGTACACCAGTTTTGGTTCTGCCAGAGCAAGGGAAAAGATATATAGTATTTTGTGATTAGAATGGTTTGGGTTGCGTGTAGATGCAAGATAAGAATGTGATTTCTTTTGCTTAGTGATAGCTTAAGAAAGATGAGGAGAGCTACCTGACACATGATCTAGAGCTTGCAACAATGGTCCATGGCTTCAAGATATGAAGAAACTACCTTTTTGATGAGAAGTGTTAGATCTTCATCGACCACAAGAACCTACAGTACATCTTCTTGAAGCAGGAGTTGAACATGCGACAATGATGATGGGTGGAGCTAATCAAGGACTATGATTACACCATAGATGACCATCCAAGAAAGGCAAACGTGGTGGAAACTCTTTGAGTATGAAGTCTTCTTCTTCATCTTCTATGGATAAGTTGCAACTATGTTCTTTAGTGTTCCATAAGAGATACATGTCGATCTCCTTGCGTCAGACGAATGTGAAGTTGGAAGTGTTGTTTTTAGAAAGATTGTTGGACCAGTTACATGTAAAGCATGTGGTAAGGCAACAGATCAGAGGTGCAGAGCGTGATGATGATATGATTCAACATGTCTGAGTAGAGTGTGGCAGCAAGAAGCATGATGGCTTGCATTGAGTCAGAGGATGGGACAATGTGTTACCATGGTAGAGTAGTGGTTCCTGATGTTGATGGGCTAAGTAATTTGGTTCTGGAAGAGGCTCACTCTTTGATGTATGGTATGTATCTAGGTAGCACTAAGATGTACCACAATTTGAAAGATGTGTATTGGTGGCCTGGCTTGAAGTGAGACGTAGCTGAGTTTGTAGCTAAGTGTGCAGTGTGTCAGTAGGTTAAGGAAGAACATCATAAACATGTAGGAACTTTGCAACCGTTACCTATACCATAGTGGAAAATGGATCGTATCACTATGGACTTTGTGGTTGGACTTCCAAGGACAGACAAAATCCATGATTCCATTTTAGGTGATTGTTGATAGGTTGATAAAGTCAACACATTTCCTTCCTATAAAGATAACATATACAGCTGAGAAGTTGCCTCAAATATATATTTATGAGATAGTACATTTGCATGGTATCCCAACTACTTTTGTGTTAGATAGTTGTCCTCATTTTACCAGCCGCTTGTGGGAGCATCTGCATATAGCCATGGGTACAAATATGAGGTTCAGTAATCATTTCACCCATAGACAGATGGACAGTCTGAGAGGACTATACAGACTTTGGAAGATTTTTTGAGAGCTTGTATCTTATAGTTTCTAGGCAGTTGGGATGTGCAACTCAGTTTGATAGAGTTTTCGTACAACAACAACTACCAGAGAAGCATTGATATGGCACTGTACGAGGCTCTATATGGGAGATGTTGTAGATCTTTGTTGTGTTGGTATGGGACTGGAGAATATTAGCTTCTAGCTCCTAAGCTTGTACAGTAGACCACAAAGAAGATTAAGATGATATAGCAACAATTCAAGGCAGTCTGGGACAGACATAAATCTTATGTTGATGATCTTCATAGTTCGTTAGAGTTCCAAGTGGGAGACAAGGTGTATCTCAAGGTCTCTCTTTGGAAAGGCATATTGGGGGTTGGGAAGAAAGGTAAGTTTTCTCCTAGGTTTATGGGACCTTACCCCATGGTGGCACGTGTTGGAAAGGTGGATTATAAGTTGGAGTTGTCACATGAGTTGCACAGGTTGCATCCAGTGTTCCATTTTTTGATGTAGAGGAAGTATCACCCAGACACAAAGTTGGTGTTGCAACCAATAGAGGTTGAGTTGGATGAGGATGTGTCATATGTTGAAGGTCCTATATTGGTCATTGATAGGAGGATCAAGAAGTTGAAGAAGAAGGATATCATTTTGGTTAAGGTTTTGTGGAATTATCATGGTGTTGATGAAGCCACATAGGGGATCTTGAGTAAGAGATGCATAGGAATTACATGTCTCCTTTCGTGTAGGATTTCAGGGGAGAAATCCTTGTTAGGGGTTTATGGTTGTAAGACCTTTGACCTAGCGTAGTGCTTTTTTATGTTCCCTTTGCTTAATAATATGCTTTAACCTTAATCGAATCTCTTGATATGCCTTAACATGTGACATATTTATGTTTTCAGTTTGGTCCTATTTGGTTGATGTTTGAACTAGTTATGCTTGTTGTGAACCAAGTTGCAATTGACCCATGTTGAGGGTTTATATTGCAATTTGACACATGTACATTGTTCCCTTTGTGCCTTAGCATCATGAGAGAGAGTATGATGCGTAGAGGTACCTTGTTAGATCTAGGGATCTAGAAGGGGGTGAATAGATCTACAAAATTTCTCACAAGATAGATTAGACCTTTAAATTATATAAAATTAAATCCAATAGCTTAAGTGAAATTTGAGGTCCTAACTAACAAGCATAGCAAGGTGAGAGAGATTTATAGCAAACACTTGACAAAGTGATGTAGAGTGGTTCCACTCTCCAAATTAGGAGAGAGTCAGTCCACTACCTAAAGAGATCAACCTCTAGGACTTTGTAAGTGTTTTTCTCTATATTATCACCAATAAGAGTTACAACACAAGACCACCAAAGGACTTACCCATCCAAGCACAAAGAGTAATTGTAACACCTGGGCCTACTTCCCAAGGCTCTATTAGAGTTTTAGGAATGACGATTGTCCCCACAGACCACCACTATAGCCTTAACTACGCACTTTTTCCTCACTCACGTGCATGCCAGGATCAACTTCCTGATAGGTCACCCATCCCAGTACTACTCCAAGCTGAGCACACTTAACTATGGAGTTCTTTAGTGATGGGCTCCTGGAAAAGGAGGTGCACCTTGGTGATATGGGTAGTCCAATCATTCCTTTTAAGATCATGTTATTCGAGGCCTCAAATCCTGGGATGTTACAACAATACACATTACCAAGGACTTACCCACTTTGCTAGATTCTTTAGCCATCTTCCAAGGTCTTACTCACTCAAGAACAAGTCTTCCAGCTTCAAGGACTTTTCAACTCTTCTTGGAACTTCATCCTTTGCCTTCTCCTTCACCTAGAGAAGATCACCACCTCTTCATCAACCTTAAAGAGTCACAACTACAACTTCTCCTTCACTTGGGGAAGCTTGCTTCACCTTTTCTTCATGGAGGAAAGGGATGGGGAAGTAGGAGAAGATGAGAGCTTTACATGAACAAGGGAGTAGCTCTCTTACACTATGCCTAATTCACTCAAAATCACAAAATGAAGTGTAGACTAGAGAGAGAAAGGGGCTCAAGGAGTTGCAACACACTCAACTATAGTAAGGACTTAGAATAACATGAATGAGCAAACTTGGAATGAACTCCAAGGGGTCCTATTTATAGCTGGGGGTGTTCCCTTGAGATGGGGATAACTTAGGGTCAAAATATAGCCATTTTCCACAATGTAATGGATCTATGTTCACCCAAAACAACTCACCAACAGTTATAATCACTTTTTTTTGCATTTTTCATACAGTACATTCAGTCGAGTTTCAATAAAGGTAACTCGACCGATCAACTAAAAGACAAAGCCAATTTTTAAACTATCGGTCGAGTTTGTTCTGGTAAACTCGACCAATGAGCTAAAATTAGATTTGCTCAGTGATGAGCTAAAATTAGATTTTCTCAGTGAGTCAGTCAGTCCAATTCTGTGAGTGTACAACTCGACCGATGGGTCATCTTTCAAAAATCCATCATAGGATCAATCAAGTTTCCAACTCGACCAATGAACTGCCTGTGACAAAGTTTTGAAGTTGACTTTTGGGTGATTAAACCTTGGTATTTTGTGTCCCTCATGTTTTTCTCATCTTAATTACAAGTCATATCATCAATACAAGTGATTACAAAATTTTTCTAAGGTCGTTTAGAGTGATTTACCAAAACTTGCACTTGCATTACTTTTGACTTGTACTTGGACAAGCTAGAGCTTGTGTAATTTGATCATTTTCATGTACCTAAAGCCTGAAATCAATCTTGAACAAACATATTAGATACATACGAATGGAATGGTTGAGTCATTATAAAAAAATGGACAATGTAGAACTATCAAGTCAACATTCTCCCCCATTTTGACAATGACAAACCATTCCTCAATCACATTGAAAAGGATATTGAAATTATACCTTTTCCTTGTGAATTTTAAGAGGATTCAAGATTTGAACAATGTGAATTTATCCCCTTCAATATATGCTTACTTTAACCTACATAGTTAGTCTATCTACACAAAGCAACATAAATGCATATACTATATGGTCCTTTAGCAAGTCACATGATAAAGCATATAATGAACAAGAAAAGCATCACATGGGAAATAAGAGCAATATGGTTGAGCTTCAAAACATTGAAGTTATCTCCCCCTTTTGACATCAGCAAAAAGGAAGGGGGGTAGAAGAGCATAAAAAATAGATCTTCGCCAAGTACAACCAAACATATATCCAAAACATGCAATCTCAAAACATAAACCTAATAGAGATGAGAGAAACAAACAATCTAAGTCATAATTAAAATATGGTGAAACATGGCACCAACTCATAAGATATAACAAATCAAAGAGTAAGAGTGCACATTATTAAGATTACAACCCAGAATGCAAGTTCTCATAAAATAGCTACAAGTCAGAAGCAAGAAAAACAATGATCATAAAATAGTATAGCTCAAATCATGTGACCATATGTTTTTAATACAAAATAGCCTAGAAAGATATATATGATCAATGTCTAGACTAAAGACTAAGAACAACTAGATATCTAAGCTGTCTATATCAACAACATCATCATCCTTAGCATCAGGTTCATAGTCATCATCTCCGTTTGAATTGTAGCAACATCGTCGTCATCACCGGAGTCACCCGTAGAGCCACTAAAGCCATCAACATCAGATACAGCACCATCATCCTCATCATCATCAACAACCTCATCAACATCGGTAGCCACCTCATCAGTCTGGTCTAGCATCTCTTCATCAATAGAGGAACCAAAACCACGACCGGGCCATCGAGCATTCTACTCATACCAAGACATACCACGAGCATGGATCTCATTGGCCTTTGGGAAGGAAGGAGAAGAATTAAGAGTGGCCAAGGGGCCAACAAGAAGAGGTAGGACAATGGGAATAGGTCCACCAACAGTAGAGGGTGTGGAGGTAGCAGAAGGTGTAGGTGGAGGGGCTGGGTAAAAGTGATTTTATGCATAGGATGTTGGGTTTTGTGGAGAAAACATGCACGGCGGAAGCAATAAGATCCACGCAACCTGAAACAAGATCTCGTCGACAACAACATATTTGGAAGGAGTGTTTGTGGGATATACCTTATCGCGGAGCAAGTCCAACAATGTCCCGCTGCACGACAGTGCAATGCTACTGACCTACACAGACAAAACTTCTCTCCCATTTAGTATCGCAGAAAGATCCGGCGGCGCCCCTCTGCGATGATGCGCACCGCTCGTAATGCACACGAATGGTCGTCATGTCCACCGAACGCAGGCGTCTCAGCATCTGCGTCTCTACTTCGTCCATGCGGATGGATAGGAACTCCACACCGCACTTCCTAAGCTGGTGGGAAGGAGTCGTGTCTGTGCGGCGACGTGTTGCTCTCCTTCCTCTCCTAAGGGTGGTGACGGCTAGGGTTTACGTGTGTGAACGTAAACTAAAAGTGTCTCTCAATATCTTATATAGATATCGGCCATCAATCCTCTTTTAAATAGGATACGAAGGGAAGTAGGGTTTCCTAAACCCATCGGTAAACAGAAATGTTGCGTTAATTAAAATGTTCATGGATTAGTTATAATATTCTGGAATTCATTAATTAACCAAATAATTGTATTAATTGATTAATTAATATCTGACTCCATACAATCGCTTAGGATGGCTCTATGGGCATATATATACCAACATAGGATGCATAATCACCTCCTGGATAGGCCTGGTAGGCTAGGTAGGGATGTGCACAGGACATGTTCATGTTGTACATGATTGAACATAAGTCCTGATGTAGGTGTTCCTGGACCTAAAGGTTGTATGCATATTGATGCATCATGTTTCCCATAAGGGCTTTATTTGACACATGAAACAAGGCCTGGGAAGGTTAGGTAGGCTGAGGAGGTGGAGGTGCTCGGGTAGAGGTACAGGTAGAGGCAGATGCACTGGGTGTGGTGGAGGAGAGGATATACATAGACTTCTGAATAGTGGTCTCACTAATACAAACTCCTATCCAGGAAGGTTTGTAATGAAACTCAAGGAAAAGAGATTTGTTAGTGGAAAATTGAAATAGGCCACATATCAGGGCAGTGTAGGGATGGTCGGTGCCATGAGTATTCTTGCCTGAGTTGAAGTAGCTCATGTGGTGGAGGATGTATCTAGATCAGTTGACTCTAACATTCTCTAAGAGACAATACATGATCACCGTAGTGTTCTCTGCAATCTCTATTTGATTTTTCTTTGGATGGATATTGCAGTTAACAACAAGGGCAAGGATGTGCCTCTTGAGATCTAAGGCAGAGGAGGGAAGGGTTCTCTTCTTCTTATAGGGGAATTGAGGTTTCTTCAAGAAATGATGAATGTGAGGAAGAGTGAGATCGTATTGCTTATAGAAAGCCTCGGGCTCGACTAGGTCAAAATACTCAGGGTAATCCTTACGCCAGGTGTCAATCTCATCGGTACTAGAGATAAACATGTTCAGGGTATCCTCTGAGACTTGGAATTTCTTCTCGGCTATCATAGTTGTTAGGACTACTTGAGTATTAGGAGGGGGTACAAGGGTGTCATAATTCCAGCACAAGTTAGTGTAGAATTCATGAATCACTTTCGTTCTAGTTATGGAGTTGTTGTAGCACGCATGTTCAACACCCAAGGAAGAAAGATGGTGAACATGTAACAACTTCGCTACTTGATCTATGACCTCTTGGCATCTAGGGCTTGGCTCAAAGAGGGCACGAAAAGGGAAAGGCTTTTGGGGAAGGAGGTCCTTATACCTATTGATAGCATCATTTGAAACAAAAAGAGTGTCATCGTATGAGATCAAGCAGGAATAGGATGAAGAGGATGGTGCATTAGCTGGGGTGGCTCTCTTCCTCCTATTAGAAGCCATGGAGACAAGAAAGAGAGGAAAGAGAGAGTGGCTCTCTTCCTCCTATTAGAAGCCATGGAGACAAGAAAGAGAGGAAAGAGAGAGTGGCTCTCTTCCTCCTATTAGAAGCCATGGAGACAAGAAAGAGAGGAAAGAGAGAGTGGCTCTCTTGCTCCTATTAGAAGCCATGGAGACAAGAAAGAGAGGAAAGAGAGAGTTTCTCTCTTCCTCCTATTAGAAGCCATGGCGACAAGAAAGAGAGGAAAGAGAGAGCAAGAGATAAAACTCACCACAAAAAACATCGGCAGACCTAGGTTTAGCAAGGGGGAAGATCTAGGTGGGTCTAGCTAGGTCGGATTGGGGTTAGGTTGAGGATGGGAAGGGCAAGGGTAGAGAGTTAAGGGCTAATGGAGGTGGACTTGGTCGACTTTTCTCTAGTTGAGAGGGAGAATAGTCAGTCGAACCCAACTTAAGAATGCTTCAACCCGACCATCGATTGAGTTTTGTGAACTCAAAAACTCGATCGATTGGCTTTTTAAAAAAGCTCTCGGCCATCGATCGACCAAGTTGGCAACTCGACAGATGGTCAACCTGACCTAAAACTAAAAAACTTAATTTCTAGCATTAGAGTGATAATTAAATTTATTTTTCAAGTCCATTATGTATATTGAACATACTTAGACATATATCACTCATCATTGGGTACTAGTTTGCGATAAAACATGTGTTTGCAAAAAATACCCAAAAAAAGAGAAAAAAAGGCAGAATGAGCATGAAAAATGGATTTTTAGCATATTAGCAAGCAAAGATGATCAAAATAGAGACATGACATATAGGATAGATAACAACTAGCTAGAAGGCATATCAGATTCATTCAAAATAGTTATAAGCAATTTTGATCTAATAAAGTTAAATTTCTCTCTAGCTAGAGGGTTAGTGAAGATGTCTACCAACTGATTTTCCTTGTCCACATGCGTGATATACATATCCTTCTTATCAATGTGATCATAGAGAAAATGATGATGAACCTATATATGTTTATCTCTACTATGCAAGATAGGATTTAATTACAAGTTAATTGCACTAGTATTATCACAATAGATAGGAGAAGTATCAAAATGAATGTTAAAGTCTTGGAGCATTTGCTTCATCCATAGGACCTGGGCACAACAACTCCTTGTTGTAATGTACTTAGTCTCAATAGTTAATAATGCAGTATGCTCTATTTCTTGGAGAACCAAGACACCAAGCATGGTCCTAGGAGGAAACAAGTGCGACTTGTGCACTTTCTATCAATCAAGCACCCTCCATAATCCACATCACTATAAGTAGTAAGAGTAAAGTCCCTTGACTTTGGATACCATAGTCAAAAATTTTGGGCTTTGGCTAAGTACCTTAAAATCCTCTTAATGGCTATAAGATGTGATTTCATAGGATTTGATTGAAAGCGAGCACACAAGCCAGCACTAAATATTATATCAAGTCTATAGGCAATTAAGTAAAGTAAACTTACAATCATACCTCTATAGAGCTTCTCATCTACCTTCTCACCTTCTTCCTCTTTATCAAGTTTGGTGGTATTTGACATGGGTGTTTCTATCGACTTGGTGTTCTCCATCCCAAAGCGCTTAAGTAGTTTACTTGTGTACTTCCCTTGGTTGATGAAGTTCCCATCTTTTGGTTGCTTGATTTGAAAGACGAGGAAGAATGTGAGCTCACCCATCATACTCATCTTGAATTCACTCTACATAAGGTCAATAAATTCTTTGCAAAGATCAAGGTTAATTCTGCCAAAAATGATATCATCAACATATATTTGTATGATAAGAAAATTGTTAGAAGTGTACTTTAGGAATAAGGTAGAATCCACTTTTCCCATGATATACCCATGATCTAACAAAAAGTTCTTTAATTTCTCATACCAAGCCCTTGGTGCTTGTTTGAGTGCATAGAGAGCTTTTTGCAACAAATAAACATGGTTAGGTAGACTATTATGTGCAAAGCCTGGAGGTTGTGCAACATGCACTTCCTCCTCGATTGTACCATTCTAAAACATTTGATGCAAAAAAAGTCTTTATAACTAGCAAAGGCAAGCAACATACGAATGGACTCAAGTCTAGATACAGGTGTATATGTCTCATAAAAATATATACCTTCACGCTGATTGTAGCCTTGAGCCACTAACCTTGCTTTGTTCCTTACACTTTGTCACTTTCATCAAGCTTGTTGTGGTAGACACATTTGGTGCCAATGATCTTTCTATCACTTGGTCTTGGCACGAGGGTTCAAATTTTGTTCTTTTCAAATTGCTTCAAATCCTCTTACATAGCTAGGATCCATTCTTCATCCCCAAGAGCTTCCTTGACATTCTTAGGCTCAGGTTGTGAGATGAAGGCGTTGTTGGCTTGTTCTTTGTTGAATGTTGCCCATATCTTCACTCTTTCAAATGGATCAGCTAAAATCAGATCCTTTGGATGATTCTTTGCAAACTGGGGGGTTGCATCCTTCTTCTTATCATCTTTATCTTCTTCTTGAGTGGCCACCTCTTTTACCTTTTGGGTGATGTTGAGTTCTTTTAGAATAGGAATTACTTCACCTACAACATCATCATTTGGAACAATATCTTTGGAAATAGAGGGATTAGTCTCAATAAACTTTACATTTATGGATTCTTCTACTTTAGCAAGATCAACATTAAAAACTCTATAAGCCTTCACTACTACATAAATGACTTATAATGTCACTTTTAAAGGTATCTATTGTATAAATAAACCGACACCTAAAACATAAAGTGTCGGTTCAAATAAAAAACCGACAGTTATCTGTGAAGGGCGACCAGACACAAGTATCACTTTTATTTCGTGTCGGTTCCTTAATAAGAAACTGACACCTAAAATAAACCACCAAATCCAAAATTTTCAGTGAAAAAAATTCCTCCAAAATTTAACATATGGCGTCAGTTATTAACTCTTAAACTGACGACGAAAGGTTTTTCACGAGACAGAAATTGGGCACATTTTGGTCATCAGTTTTACTACAATAACCGATGCCTATGGGTTTTCCCTCCATGTTCCTGCCAAAACTTTCATTGAGAATAGGTGTCAGTTTTGTTTGGTAACCGACGCCATTCGTTCTTAGGTGTCAATTTTTTAAACAACCGACGTCGATGGTGCAGTTAATAGCCCCCGCGCAAAAGACTCTTCCCCACTATCTCTATGTTTCATTGGTAGATTAGTTAGGTCTGGTGATCCTGCCGCCGTTTCTCCCCCGTACCACCGCTCATTGTTGCTGCTCTCCTCGCCGACTCCACCACCGCTCGCTGCTGCTGCTATCCTCGCCGACGCTGCCGACGCTCGCTGCTGCTGCTCTCCTCACCGACGCCACCACCGGTCTCCTTCTCTACTCCAGGTCTCTTCGCTGGTCTTCACTCCCCTGCACCACCGCCAGTTGCCCTGCTCTCCTCGCTGGTTTCTTGAAGGTACCTGCTCCTGCTCTTCTTCCTCCGCCCTCAAGCAGGTACCCTACTTCGTGACCGATGATGGTGCATGTGAAATCACAGGTTGGCACGGCCGTGCTGGGTAGCACGACTATGGTGGCTGATTTTGTGCTATGTTTCTCAGTTATGATCGGATACCTACATGTGTGTGTAATGATTATCTTGATGATGAACATGCATCTACATTTGTGTGCATTTGTGTTGTTGAAGGTGTTGTTAACTTGCTGTGGATTTGCATATATTTCATGGTTTATTTACTATTTATTATTTACTAACAAGCATGATTAAATGATGTTACACAAAACATAGGATATGAATGATGAAACTAGGATTGTAGGTATAAGAATGACATCACATGTATTTGTTGGCCTAGAAACCCGTCCAAGATTTACTCATTAGGAGTAAATCTTAGATAGTCCCCGGTTTGGGACTGTTCTTGAACACCTAATCTCACTTAGGATGTAAGTGTATAATGTGTATTGGGTTTTCAAGAAAAATTCGATAGCATTTCCCGATTTGTTCTCTAAGTACATATGTACTTAGAGAACAACGGGGAAATGCTGCCGAAATTTTCTTGAAAACCCAATACACATTATACACTTACTAGTGAGATTAGGTGTTCAAGAATGGGATAGGTGGTACACATTTATTATATATAAGAATGACAACACATGTATTTGTTGGCCTAAAGTTTTAACCATGCAAAAACTCTAATTTGTTAACCCTAGACCCTAAGAGTCCAAGTGAAGCTAAAATGTCATATTATGGTGTCATTGAAGACATATGGGAGTTTGACTACATAGATTTCAGAATTCCGCTCTTCAAATGTAATTGGGTTGATAACACCAAAGGAGTTATAGTGGATGAATTAGGTTTCACTTTAGTGAACTTTGAAAAGATTGGCGAGAAGGGTGAACCATTCATATTTGCATCACAGGTGAAACAAATAATTTTATATCGATGATCCTGCAAATGATAAATGGTCAGTTGTTCTTCATGGTAAAAGATAGTTCATTGAAGATCATATAGATGAGAAGAGTACTATGATAAGTATGATGACTCCAGTCCATTCTCAGTTGGGTTTCCAACACCAGCAAATATTGAAGATAATGATGACTTGTATGTGCGCGGAGATCACAATGAAGGATTGTTAATTGATAAAAAATCACAATATTAGAGGCATGTTTATATTTTTTATATGTTTTATTTTTCTGAATGTGAGCTTTACAATGTGAATTACTTTACAATGTGAATTTGAACTTTACAATGTGAATTACTTTACAATGTGAATTACTTTACAATGTGAATGTGAACTTTACAATGTGAGATTTACAATGTGAATTACTTTACAATGTGAACTTTATAATGTGAATGTGAACTTTTAGATGGCTGAGCATTCTCTTAATGACCGTGCTGATGATTACTGTGAGGGTGAGGACATCAATGCGCTCCCTCACAATGTAAGTTTCAAAATATATCATATATTTATATCTATATGTCCATTTATAGTTATATCATGTAAGTGTGTTTATTTTGTGAAATTTTAGGTTGATGATGCACATGTACCCTCTGAAGCACTTGAGGCACTTGATGAGAAACACCAAAAAGTTGACAAGAGAAGGGGCATCACTATGATGAAGAAGTTAACAGTGCTAAAGGGAAATGGACCCAAACTTGTTGTGGATTTTGATAATGCAGGAAATGCAATTGGAGTGAATCGCAATTCGTTTGTTTCATACCTTGGGTATGTTACTCGTAGCCATTGCGGTTGTAAGATAGATTCTTGGCATAAAGTTCCTAAGGGGAAGAAAGACATAATATGGAAGGATGTATGCATGAGTTATTATTAATTTGCAATTCTAGTTTGTAGATTACTACTTTTTTGGATACTAGTTAATAGCAATTATAATTTGAAGAGTATATTTGCATTGGATGAAAAGCTGCATCGTAAATGCGTGATGCAATGTTGTGGGAGAGTCCTAAGGAACTATAGGAAAAATCTCACTCGAGAATACATAAAAGAAGGTGAGAAGAGGAAGAAGACAGCCACTGAACAATGGAACCACCTGGACCAAGAAGAATGGGATGCGTTTGTTGCTTCAAAAAAAATTGATGAATTCAAGGTATTAGGAGTCACTCCTAATTTAATTAATATACGTTGTATTCACCTATTCAAGATTAACATTTAGTGTTACTAACCAAATCATTAATGTGCATACTAACTAGGCCCTCGGTGAGGCGCAAAGAGCAAGGCGTGCACTGAATGTGCATGACCACACAATGGGTCCAAAGGGGTATGTAGGCATTCGCCAAAGACTACAGGTTGAGTCTACTACTCAGTCTGCTACTAATCAGGAGTCCTCTACTATAGGTACCACACCTCTTCCTCTCCATGATGTCTAGATAGCTGGAAGGCAAAATAAGAAGGGGGAAATAAGGAAGCCACAACTACTGAGGCAGCTGCAAAAATGGTAAAATACAACTCTTAAAGCAATCGTTCGAATATTGATTATTTGTGATGTTTACTTAATTGCAAATTTTTGTTATGGCGATTAGTGGGAGCTTCACGAGATGAGGAAACAAGGAAAGTTCATCCCTGAGGGCACAAGGAATGAATTGAAAGTTGCTCTGGGTAACCCAGAGCATCCTGGACGTGTTAGGGCTACATACGCTGGTTTGGGCATCAAAGCATTCTTTGGGGCATCCCAGCACAAACATGTCCCAAAAGTAGGAATTTCACAAGAAGAGGTAACCTATTCTTTCTTTAGAATGATACTGTAAAAGAGAATTCAATAATCAGAAGCTAACATTTCTCTTATCCATGTATAGGTAGATAAGACAGTAGATAGGAGAGTCGATGAAGTAGTTGATAAGAGAATCAAGGAAGTAGTTGATAAGACACTCCATGAAGCAATGAGCAAGTGGCAGTCATCTCTAACTTCCACTCAGCAGATAGTACCTATGGCGTACCGCTCTACTCCTACTGCAGAGGTTGGGAGTAATCCTATAGACCCACCACCTAGCACATCCATTGCAAGTATTTTTATGACATAGTAACTAGTCATTTTAAGATGATATTTATATATGTATATAACATTCTTTACACAAATTTGTAGGGGTTGAAGCCATGCCATCTAAAAAGTAAAGAATATGTCGTTGCAGAGGCATCGTCTTACCCATCCCTACCAGGGGAAATGTTCCATGGGTCTCCATTACCAACTGGTTGGGTTCATGTGAGCCTGCTACATATATTCCCCAAGTGGATGGATATTGCATTGTCATATGCCCACTCAGATTGTGAAACGCTTGGTGAGGCAGAAGGCGGAGTGATATTGTGGCCAAAAGAGGATGTCCTCTATACTGAAAGTGTATGGTAAATTTACATTATGTTAAATAGTTAGTGTGTGTATATGATGTCAATTGATCTAAAATTATATATATACAGGTTAAAAAGAAGACACCCATAGAATCTAGGCCTCCACCTCCACCTCCTACATTACCAAGTTGGGTTCCACATGACCTACCTGTCCTGTTAGGTCCTAATTGTAGGGGTATGGAAATATGGTTAGGTGAACATGATATAAATTGCCCTATAACTATTTCTATTGATGCGGATGTTGCATGTCAATCATACGAAAAAGCAAACTATTTATACAAGATATTTTGGAGTTGTTTCTATATGATTGGATGAATACATCTGTGATAGAGCTATGGATAAGGTGAGATATTCTTTATACATCCATATACCTTGTGTAGGATCTAGTGATTTGGGTTCTTATATATTAATGCATACGTAATACATGTTTTGCAGCTACTTAGACAAGATATGTGCAGATTTTTCATTCGAACATGTAGGATTTTTGATTCCATCTTTGATTAGTCTAGTAGCTAAAGACCCTTCATCAGTTCAACAATATTGTTGTGATGCTTTTAAAAATTTTTCTCAAAATAACTAGATGGTGATAATAGCTTCATTCAATGTGGAGTAAGTTTACTTTTCTTATAATTTGGACTTAAGAAAATTACATTTTTATTGTGGATTTTGAGTTATTAATTTTTAACTTTTTTACCTCTAGGGGTATGCATTGGGAGTTACTAGATATTGTCCCCGAGACGTTCACTGTCTAGTATCTATATCCTAAGGGGACTAAATTGAATTCAAAATATGGATACACAATGAAAATTGCATTATTCCCGTGAGAAATATTTCATTTTCATATATGTTAACATATGGTATTACATTACTATTTAATTATGCAATGTACTGTGTTACATTAACATGTAGGGGTTTAGATGAGTTCAAAAGGGCTAGAGGAAAGGTCCCCAGGAAAAAGAACTAGCCCATAATTTGGAAGAATGTGGAAGTAAGTTCATGACTGCAATGTATATATTATTTATGTGAACAATGCTTAATTAGTTGTATTTTTTATATTTTGTATGTTTCAATTCATAGTGAGCTACACAAGACAACGGATGGGCATGTGCATACTATGTGATGTGATTTATACACATGATTATCAAATATGCCGCAGTGGACATCGATACCATTCCTAAGGTATTATATATAGTCTCATTAGATAATATGAAATATATCAATCTTATTTATATATTATTAATTATATATATACATCATTTTTTTTGCAGGTGTTTAAACTGACCACACGAAAGGCCTTACTTGATGTACATGCTCCCTATCCGATGTAAGAATTAAATGATGTAAGAGAAGAATGGGCAAAAGCCATACAAGTAGTGGGGTTTTTAAAATATAATTGGGATGTTGATAGCGAATAATGACTAAAAATGATATTTTGTAAATGAATTTCTAAATTGTAATATGTGTGAATGTTTCTACATGTCTGAATGTTTCTACATGTGTCTGAATGTTTATACATGTGTGAATGTGAAAATGAATAAAACTATTGGTTGCTATATGAATGATTCTACATGTGTGAATGTGAAAATGAATGGAACTGCAAATTGCTACATGAATGTTTCTACATGTGTGAAAATCGAATGGAACTGTAGGTTGCTAAATGTGTGAAAATTAATGTCGTTACTTTTGCAGGTTTGTGGGATGTTGTTGGCTGATATCAATGGATGTCGTAAAACCTGCAGTTCATAACTAAACTACATGTTTCTCATCCTCTGACCAGCCACAGCAGCCCTACAGACTGATTAAAAAAAATACATACAATAGGTGTCAGTTATTTGAAAAATCCTATGACAAATGCTTACAGCGTGAGATAATAGCTAAAACCAATGCCTAATGAGACCATACACCACGGTCGTGTTGTCCAGCACGACCATGGTAGCAGGTGATATGGCATCAGTTATCGATAAAAACCGACGCTGATGGTGTCCTAGATGGCACCCTTTCTGTGGCATGAAGGTTTATGGCGTTGGTTTCCATATAATAATCGACGCCTATACCCCCCTACTGGCGTGTTTTTGGTGGCACGCGAAGGTTTCTGGTGATGGTTTGGAAAATGACGCCTAACGATTTGCCTTTTAGTGGCGCCCACATTGGTGTCTCATTGAAACTGACACTAAAGGACTTAAATAACCGACACTAAAGGTGAGTTATGTACTAGTGCTTGTTAGTAGTGTTATAGCCAAGAAAGAAATCCTTGTAAGATTTCAAGTCAAATCAGTCGAGAAAATCTTTCATATTCAAAACAAAACAAGGACATTTGAAAACATGGAAATACTTGATTGAAGGCTTCCTACCACATCATAGCTCATAGGGTCTTTTCTTTAGCGAAGGAGGAGTAAAAACCCAGTTTTGCACAAAACATGAGGCACTCACAGCTTCAGCCCAAAACTTCTTAGGAGTATCATACTCTAGAAGCATGTCTCTAGAAATCTCCTTTAAAGACCTATTCTTCCTCTCTACAACCCCATTTTGTTGAGGTGTTTGAGGTGAAGAGAAGTTGTATGCATAACTAGATTCTTGACAGAAACACTCAAAAAGCTCATTTTCAAATTCTCCCCCATGGTCACTATGGATGGAAACAATGTGGCAAGAAGCATCATTCTCAAATCATTTATAAAAGATCGAGAAAACATCAATCGTATCACTTTTAGAAATGAGAAAGAAGGTCCAAGTATATCTAGAAAAATCATCGACAATAATAAGGAAATACTTGGAATCACAAAGAGATTGAGTTCTCATTGGTTCACATAGATCAATGTGAAGAAGCTCAAGATCTCTCTTGGTACTAAGAACTCCTTTGGATTTTAAGGAGGACTTTGTTTGCTTTCCTTCGGTACAAGGTTTCCTTTTTGTTCAACTTCTTCAACTGATGCATATTTACATGACCAAGTCGGCGGTGCCAAAGAGAAATATCATTCGAGTTGACTACTAGGCACCTACCAACAACATGCTTAATAGAGTCAAGAATAATAACTTAAAGATTACCAATTTGAGTTCCCTTATATATAACTTGAAAGGTGAGGGAATCTAGAATCAAGCATTCAAAGGAATTAAATAGCACAAGGTGACCATTATTACATAGTTGACTAACACTAATTAAATTGTGATGTAGGCCATCAACAAAAATAACATTCTTGATACATAAGGATTCACCTACATCACCCTCACCTTTGACTTTACCTTTCTTATTGTCCCCAAAAGTGGTCGATCTTCTTTTCTTTTTGGTGAAATTGTTGAAATGGATTATATCACTGGTCATGTTCTTAGTGCATCCACTATCAACAATCCATCTTCCTTTTTCCTCCAAGAAAGGATAATGTTGGTTCCCAACTCAAACTTTGGGATCTGTGGTTAACATGGGAACCCATTTCATCTTTGGGTTGCCCCCCTTAGGCTTGTGAGGACAATAAGTAGAGTAATGATCATCACATTTTCAATAAGAACAAACCATAGGATTCTTAGTGCCAGAAGTCTCTCCTACAAAGAAAGAAGTCTCCTTGCTCTTTTTCTTACCTTTGGCTTTGCTCCTGCCCTTTTTTGCTCCCCCTACAAATCTCAAACCATTAGTACCACTTTGTTTGGTATAATGGTCAAGGATTTCATTTAGGGAGTTCTTCCCTTTGAGGAATTTCTATAGGGATGCTCTCAATCTATGCTTATCATCATTTAAGAAAATAATGGTACAAGATAAACTATATATGTCATCCATAGCATGCACAAGATCAGCCTCAAGTCATAAAGCTTTAGTTAAATCTGAAGCCTTTTCAAGAGAGATAGAAGCAACTTTAACACTAGGCAATAAAGCTCTAAAAGATAGATCATTTACTTGACCAAGTAACCCAACATTTTCATATTTAAGCATTTGGATTTCGTTAAGATAGACATCTCTCTTTTCTCTACGAGCATCAATAAGGAGCTTAAATTCAACATTTTCAGTTTTAACTATTTCAAGCTCTTTAAGGAAATTTTGGTTTTTCTTCCTTAATATTCTCAATGTTCTTAAAGTAGATACCATTCTCAACTTCAACCCCATTGTATTGGATATCAAGATCAAGGTATTACCCTTGCAAATTATTAAAACTCTCAAGATTTGTTTTCTCATTCAACTCAAGAATTTCAAGCTTAGCATATAGATCATCAATAAGTTTTTCTATCCATTTTCTTTTAGATTCACATTTAGAAAAATATGAGTGGGTAGAGATAAGCATGTCAATAAAAGCTTCCTTAGATAACTCATGCAAACTTACTTCACTTACCTCACCAATATCTTCACTAGTAGAGGCCATGAGTGCAAGGTGGCACTCTCTATCTTCTTTAAAATTTGAGTTGCTTGAAGATGAAGCTTCCCAAGCTGTATGAGATGCATTCTTGTGTCTCTTCTCCTTCTTCTCCTTCCACTTGTATTTGCTCTCCTTCTTGTATTCCTCTTCCTTCTTTTAGTTTCCCTTGTGGTGTGACTTTCTTGACTTGGGACATTCACTCTTGTAGTGCCACTTTTTCCCACACCTGTAGCATCTCAGAGTAGAAGAGGAGGAGCTTGCTTACCCTTGAAGCGTTTTCCCATTATGTAGTTATCTTCATGCTCACTTGGTCCTTCATCTTCACTAGAGGAGGAGGGATAAGTCCGATAAGCAAGTTGTTGTTGAAGGATGACAACCTCCACTTGTGCTTTGAAAGCACTATCTTTGATCTTCATGGCTTCCTTCTCTTCTTGCTTGGCTTCTTCTTCTTTCTTGTAAAGCCTAATGTCATTCCCACATCCCATGATTACCACTAATCATGAGATTAGGGCATCACTTGAGGATTACACTTAATACAAAGTTCACTCCTGACTTTTTTTCCTTTATATTTTCTTTATTTCAAACTCTTTGTTTTCTCGCATCCAATCACATAAACAAACTTTATAAGAGAATTAAACTTTGATCACTCTAATATGATCTCAACATTAATGATACACATCCATACATTCATTATGTTTCTCACACATCCATGTACATACAACATGACAATCAGATACACTGTCTCTTATCAAGGAAACAAAGATACAAAACATCATTTACAACTCTCTCACATCTATAAAAGGACCTAGAGTGACAAGGACTGACTGAACTTATGATGAATGCATTTTCATCATGATTTTTAGTTGCCTTTTTGGGATCATTTTGATATAATTCATCCAATTTCATTTACTAAATATCAAAATGTGCAAAATTTCTTAATTGGTTCAATTCTCAAGGTTTTAACTGTGTTTATGTTGATTTTATGCAGGTCATTATGAGGTTCAACCATCAGATGTCACCCACCTCCATTGAACCCTTATCAACAACAATCACCACCATTCAATCTTTATCTCAATCAACCATCATCCATATCAAACCCTAAAGAGGGGGACCACCTTTCTCTACCCTAAGATCTATCCTCACTCGTGATCCTCTCATCCGTGGTCTTGACCAATCGGTCCTGACCAAATGGTCTTTACCATACGGTCTCATCCATATAGTTTTTCCCATTCAGTTTCAACCTATCATTCTTAGCCATTCATCCATTTGGTCTCAAACTACGAGCATTTCCACACCATCATATCACAGATCAACGACCCCCATCCATCCAACCACATGGTCTTAACCATCCATTTCCTTAGCAGTTTCATACTCTTTCCCTTCTATACGGTCTCAAGACCATATGGGGAACCTCTACCTCATGACCGTTTGGGCTTAACTCTTCTCCAAAACCGGTTGCGCAACCTTTTCAAGACCGTATGGAGGTCTTATCTCCCACTTTCCTCCTCCACTTACCTCCTTCTATGTCCAACCTGCTAACCCTAACCAGCACCATCGTCACCTGTCACGGCATCCACCTGCACCTCCACCATCTTCTTCCTCCTTCCACCTGACCTGTGAACCCTAGTGCCTGTTTATGTGCAGACCAGCCACCGTGATGCCTCGTCTGCATCCCTACCGCAGCCAACACCTCTTTCCCTCCCTACTTTCTACCCTAATCCTTCCGCGGGCATCACTTCTCCTTCATCTATGATAGTGATCACCGCCCAGTGCCCAGCGATCCCGCATCTTCACCTACAATCCATCATCATGGAAATGGTCTTCAAGACCGATCAAAGGCGCACAGTCTGCAAGACCGTGTGGCAGCAACCTTGAAAGCTGAGATCGTTTAGTCCACAGACCGCTAGGGTGTCAAAATTGGTTATATAGCAAACCGATTAGAGGCCATATTTCAAGACCATTCGGAGTCGACACAACTCAAAACTGTTTGGACGCCACTGAGAGCAGAGACCGCTAGGGCAATGAACATTGAAGCAGAGATCGTTTGGATGAGTGCTGATCTCCAAGACCAGTTGTGTAAGGCATCGATCAAAAAAACCATTTACTAAAGACTATTTGCTCCTCTAAAGAAACCAAACCGTTTGGGTAAAAGTAACCAAACCGATTGGAGAGAAAGACCGATTGAGAAATAAAGACCATATGGTCATATATCCAAAACCATTTGGACTTCACAACTCAAAGACCGATTGGTCAGTACTAAAGCAAGACCGGTTGGAGGCATTTTACTCCAAACCATTTAAACCATGTAAAGGGTTCACATAAAAAATGTGAGGCACCAGTCCAGTACCTATAAATAGGACCGACATGGTCCTCATTTGGGGCATCGGATCTGGGGTGCTGCCAGGCTGCCCGAATACAGGATTCGATCCAGATCCGTCCTCCACGCCAGTGTCACTTCACCTGCCGCTCCTATTGCGCTTGAGGATACCGAGAAGAGAAGGAAGGATGAGTGAGAAAAATAGCCTGGTATGTCTTGGTATCCCTCATTCCTCATCTAGATCTACTCTGACATGATGTAGAAGGCTGCATCATCTTCACCGAGCTACGTCCACCTTCTGCATCATGCTCATGGAGGAATCCTCTCTCTCTCTCTCTTATTCTTCTTGTTTCTCGCATCATGAGCAAGTAATTCTCTTTCACTGGGGTGCGGGGACTAGCCCCGCTGCCCATGCAAACATGTTCTTTTGTAAAACATTCCATGGAAATGTATATAACTTTTCATTTCATTGTTAGTCGATGATGTTTGTAGATTGGTTACCTTCTTGCTTTCATCTTGTTTTTCCCTATGTTGTGAGAACTTCTATACGTAATGGTAGAATGTTGATTATTGAGGTGACTCCCAAACTAGAAATATAATGGGATTCCTTGAGGTCGTAAGTGTATGATCTGTTAGAGAACAAGCCATCTAGCCTACGGTGATGCTTCTATGGCCTAAACATCCCTCAGGGAGGGCCACATCCTTAGTTGGATTTTGTATCTTCTTTGTTAATCATCAATGTTTGCTTGTATATTAATCAACTGCTTGCTTGTCGATTAGCATGGTTGACTCCTTGACGAGAACTTTGATAGTGGTGTGCTCCCACTAGAGGCTTGCAACACCGGCCAACTAAGGTGGCCGAGTGCAATCCATGAGATCGGGAGGCACGGGAGATGGGATCTTTGCTTTAGAAATTTGTATGGTCCCAAATCGAGTCGATCACTAAAACTAAAATAGTTCTCCCGCAAGCGTACGGGGTACTGTCGTAGTATAGGTGAAAGGTAAGATGCGGGGTCGAACCATAGAGATAGAGGGGGCTCTAGAGTTATAAGGTGTAAGCTATGTTCCCTTTTTGGAGATTAAGGTTTTTAGGTTTTAAAGGTTGGTTGGTTTTTGATTAAGCTAGGTGAGCAAGTAGGAAATGCAATATGAAACTAAGTTATCAAAAGGCTAACTTAGCGATCTAAGTCAACAAGCTATCTAAACAAGAGCAAGAACAAACTACACTAGACTAAGCAAGCAACTAGAAATTGAGAGCCTAAATTAACCACTAATCAAGATCAAAGACCTAAATTAAAACGTAGCTAGCAAAACTAGGCAATTAACTAAGTTAGCTAAAGCAATTGAACTATACTAGCATTAACAAGCAAACATAGCAATTAAGGTTTTAAGCAATTAGATGAAGGAGGTGGGCCGTTTGGGAATGTGACCTTGACATTAATTGGGGGATGTCACCATAAAAAGCAATTAGCATATTTCATTCTAGACTACCAAACCAAACAACAAGGTGGGTGCTATGAGGATGTACCCTATGCTACTAGTTGGAGAACTAGGGCTATGCGTAATTATCATAGGACTTACCAAGTCTAGGTCTCTAGGATAAGTGGTATTAGTCAACTGAGGACCAAGGGTAAGGATGGGAGTAGAGATGAGGATATTTGACCTCATGCCACTAGCCACCTCAGCCTTTAGGAAATCCTAGACAATTGCACTAATCATACTTATACTAGTCACTTAGAACTCACATTTGCATGTAGGAAGAAGGTGATTATGTAGGAAGATAGGGGGCTAGCTAGGGATCCGAATTAAGGACCTAGGAGCCAATTATTTGATAGCTACATAGAAACCAAAACATCCTAGAGGCAAATGTCTTCAAACAACACAGGGCAAGCAATTAATATAATTAAACAACAATCACATGCACAAGTAATAGAAAATGAGATACAAGCGAAGGCAATCATCATAGAAGTGAAATATGTTCATTACAAATTATATTCCCCCAACATGGTATCAAAGTCACATTTTTGCCCCAAACAACCCACCAAGGGGGCTTAGCTATACATGATCAAAATAGAAACAAAGGAGAAGGGAAAGAGAGTAGGAAATGCCATGGATGCTTGATGAAACTTGACTTCTTCACCTGCTTGCTACCAGCCACGAGCCTCCTCCTCCAATGGTGCCCAAGAGCATGGAAATGGTGGAATGGATGGATAGAAACCTAGAGAAACTAGGTTTCTATGGTGGAAATGAGTGGAAAGTGGGTGGAAATGGGATTAAATGCAAGGAAAGTAGGTGGATGGGAGTAATGGATGCAAGGGAGCAGCTGGGTTGCAGCTAGGAAGTTCTCTCCCTCGAGCCCTAGAAGCAACTAGTGCTTATATAGGAGCTAGGGCTAAGTGGGGGTAAAATAGGAAAAGTAGTGCAAAGTTGTGTAGGGCAGGTGATCACCACGGTCGTGGTGGGTGTGCCACGACCGTGGCGAGGGTAGTGGGGAACGACCATGGGGGGTGAAAACGATCATGGTGTGAAGGAAGTGGTGAGATGGTGGTGGCCACGGCCGTGTCAGAGTGCCATGGTCGTGGTGGATAACATGCACCACGGTTGTGTTGGGTAACACAACCATTTTGGAGGAGGAGCTGACCGTGGGGAGGGGCCACAAGCGTCTTAATCGTCTTCGGCCACGGTCGTGGCGTTCTGGGCAAAAACCCTATTGGCAACTGATTTCTTGATTAATAAACGCACGACCGTGGGAGGAGCCCACGACCGTTTTCACTTCTCGGGGCCACGACCGTGCTACTGGCCACGGTCGTGGTGTCTTCACTGGCCACGGTCGTGGCTGGGAGGCCACGGCCGTGGGACTCTGTGGAATTTCCCTGTTGCAACCTGTTGGAACTTGGCAATAAAAGCACGACCGTGGCATTGTGGCCACAGCCGTGGTGAGGCTTGACTTCTTGATTTCGCTTCTGACTTTGTCATTTTCAGATGTCTTTTCTTGAGGATGATTCTTGGCCACTGGAGGTAGGTTGAGGGAGACTTTAGGGCCTTCTTTGGGTCCCTCCTTGAGTGGGGGAACCCTATAACTCCCTCTCTCTCTTCCATCAAAGCATGGTCCAAGTACCTAAAAAATAGTGCAAAGAACATCCATAAGCATACTTGCAATGATAATCATATTTGGGAAAAAGACTTGTAATTTAACATTTTTAGATGAAAATTAGGTACAAAATGGCACAGGATGGAGCCCTAAAATAGGGCTGCATCAAATAGGATTCCTTGAGGTCGTAAGTGTATGATCTGTGAGGGAATGAGCCATCTAGCCTACGGTGATGCTTCTATGTGCCTAACACCTGTATATGGGACCCACAACTTCAGTTGGATGTTGTATCTTCGGAGCAATAAGTATATGAACCGAATGGTGATGAGACATCTGATGCTAAAGGTGATGCTTACGCAAGCCTAACACCCGTATGGGGGGTTGTAGCAACTCTATTTGGATAGTTATATCTTACCTGGATGTTTTATGTTTGGATGTGTTTGCATGTGTAGTGGTGGTGAAACTCGAGACCATCCCGATGATTCCATATCATTAATCTAGATCCAACTTTAATTCTGCTCTTTACTTTCTTGCAATTAGTTTAATTAACCCCAAATCAGCCCTTGGTTCTAAATATTTGTCTTACTTGAGCTAAATTCGACTAACGATGATTCTTAAAAATGTTGTCTCTTAGGATTCAATCCTTAACTATACTGTGATAAGACTCGTCCACTTGCGGGTGGTATTATTGCACAAGGTTTTGGTAAAAGCTCTGGGATTTCAACCCCGAGTGAGCATGCTAGTGTGATAATATTTCACGTCAAATTCTGGCATCGTTTCCAGGGACAACGGAATCAGTTAGTCAAATCTAGTTCTTTTAAGATTAATCTAGGTTTTTGTTTTTCTTTTAATACAATTGATCATTTACTTGAATTTGACTCTACTCCATGGAACTCACTTTTGAACCTTTCCCATTTTCAGGAACCACCAAAGACTAGTGTATGCACCGTTTGAACAATACTGGACTCTCTACTAGCTTTGATCCAGAAATGGACAGAACTTTTCACCGTCAGAATAGAGAAAACCAAGCAAGAATGGATCAAGAGGAGGAAATAGCCCGAAGGGTAGCTCAAGCCCTTAATGCACAAAGAGAAAGGTTCATGCAAGAAGCCAGAGCCACAGTTCAAGATGAAATCCTAGCAGCACAAGCAGCAGCGCAAGCAGTAGAACTGCAAAAGGATCTTAGGGAGTTCTCAATCCCTAAAGCTGCTAATGTACATCACCCAGTTCAATCTCCTCCCATCCATGCTCCCAACTTTGAGATACAAGCGCATTGGATTACCTTGCTTCAAAACAACCCATTCTATGGTAAACAAGGAGAAGATAGCCAGGAACATCTTCTAAGGTTTATCGATCTATGTGCCATGACAAAGCAAAATGGAGTGTCTGATGATGTTATTCGACTTCATCTCTTCAAGTATTCTATTGCTGATAGAGCTATAAGTTGGTACAATTCCTTGCAATGAGAACCCATAACTACTTGGCAACAACTTCAAAACATCTTCCTGGAAAAATTTCACCCTCCTTTTCTCACCTATGAAATTAGGGGACAAATAATGATGTTCACCCAAGCCCCTGGAGAAACCCTAGCTGAAGCATGGGAAAGATACAAAGAGCTTTTATGCAAGTGTCCACACCATGGCATTCCTAAGAATCAGCTTATCGAGATCTTCTATAGAGGTATGGACGATGATATCAAGAGGTTTTTAGACTCCTCATCTAGAGGAAACTTCATGCGTCAAAGTTATGACAACACATGGATAGTCGTCACCCTTGGATCTAAAAATCAAGATAATTGGGGTAGGTCTGTAGGCAAAGGAGTGTTTAAGGTGTCTATGGCTGACGTTATTCCTGAATACAAGCCTATCGCTAAGACCCTGAAACTCTTAGTTACCAAGCAAGACCATATCGAATCATCCCTTGCTGCATTTGGAAGAGGACGTTCACCCCCTCAACAACAAGAACAGATCAAGTCAGCTTCACTGTTCTGTGAAGCATGTAAAGGTACTGATCATTCCACTTTAGCATGCAATGTTCTATATGATGTGGTTTTAAGCAATGCTTATGGACAAGGAGATAATGGTCAAATGGAAAATCTCAATGTTGTCAACACCATCCCTGGTCAAGGATATTATAATCTGAATCAGAATGGGAACCATCCTGGTTTTCGATATGGAAATCCTTTAGGAGCGGAAAACTCATGTCAACTTACTTCAAACATTCAGCAACGAAGCGATAAAGAAGGGCCAGACCTGGAGGTTGGAGGATGGAAACCCCCGAATTTCAACTGCTGGAAGATAAATACGGATGCAACCTTCAGAAGCAAGAAAAAGCTCTCAACAATTGCTTTTGTCTGTAGAGACTGGACAGGAGGATGGATAGGGGGATGGAGTAGGAAGATATATGCCAACAATGCTTTGGAAGCCGAGGTTAGGGCTGTTCATTGGGCAGTGGAAGTAAGCAGTGTGTTTACTTGCACTCATATCTGTTTTGAGACTGATTCACAGAAGACTATCAATGTTGTTGAAGGAGATATGCTTCATTCTCCGAAGCTGATGCCTTGGATAGTTGACATCAGGAGGGGGTGGAAGAATAACTGGAAGCTCGTTCATATCCCTAGAGAGAGCAACAAGGTTGCTGATGGCCTTGCTAAACATCACCAAAAATCCAAGGAGGGTTCCTTAGTTTATAGGGTACCTCCTAGCAGTCTTCTTCACTTAATTAAGTCCGAGTCATGTAATGGTAGTAGTACTACCAAGTTTATTTCTACTGAAAGAAGTGTATGCCATTTTGATCCCAAAGATTTTGCTTGCAAGAGAGGGGCGAGATGAATTAAAACCCTCTGACTTCTGCAAAAAAAAAAAAAACATTCAGCAACGAGGCCCACCAACAACAAAATTTTAGGAATCAAGGAAACTTTAGGGGTAACTTTTAGAACAGGAATTACAATAATTATCAGAACAATTCTTAGTTCCAAAATCCCAACCAACTCCCCTACCAACAACAACAAGGGGAACAAGCCAGCCCTATCTCTGTTGATGACAAGCTTTCGGCAATTGAGAAGATGTTGCAGCACAGCAGACAATGATAGCTAACCAGCAAGCCCATTAGAAGGCTATTGAATCTCAACTAGCTCAACTTACAGCTAGCATGAAGCCACCTGCTAGAGCCTTTGTTGGCCAACCTGAGAACAACCCAAACCATCCCAAACAATTGAAGGTTGTCACCACCAGGTCTGGAAAATACTATGCTAATCCACCTGTCAAGACACCTGTGGTTATTACATATGAGGATGAACTGCTGATTGTTCAAGACTCTAAAACACCTAATTATTAACCAAAAGAACCAGTGACTGTTGATAAGACAGACAAGGATAGTTCTGAAAAACCTACTACATCAGAATAAGAAGCAATACTAGAACCTACTATCCATGTATACAAGCCTCGTATACCTTTTCCAGCTCGTCTGAGGCAAACAAAGCTTGATACCCATTTCAACAAGTTCAAAGAAGCTATGAAAAAGCTTCATGTTGATATTCCCTTTTTAGATGCTCTGGCTGAGATACAATCCTGGACGAAGTACTTAAAATCACTTCTAATAAGAAAATATATAACTGAGGAATATGAGATAGTAAAGTTAGTGACAACCACTTTAGACATCATCCAGAGTAAGATGCCAAAGAAAGAGAAAGATTTGGGATCCTTTGGAATCTCTTGCCATATCGGTGATTCTTCATGTAAGAAGGGATTGGCAGATCTTGGTGCGAGCATTTTCATCATGGCACTTAGCCTCTGCAAAAAGGCTAGGGTTTGCTAAACTGCTCCCAACTAGCATGACAATACAACTTTGCAGATAACACTGTGACTCTACCCTTGGGAATCATTGAAGATGTCACTGTCAAGGTTGGCAAAGATTCCTATGTCCCTTATGACTTTGTCATCATGGACATAAAAGAAGACACTACATACCCCCTCATCTTTAGACGTCCATTCCTCACCACTGCAAGAGCCCTAATTGATTTTGAACCAGGAACCCTGCTGCTCAGATTAGGTAAAGAAACTCTCGAATTCAAAGTTTTTGAAAGTATGTGAAGACCAAGTATGCAAGAAGAAGTCTACTTGATTGAGTGCATAGAGCATATGACACTACTTATACAAGAGGATTATGAACAAGATGATCCTTTAGAAGTGTCTCTAATAACCCCATTTGCTGATGATTCCATTGATGAACAAATAAAAGATTGTGATCTCCAACTCAACACTACCAAGAAAGATCCTGAAGATAAATTTGAGGTACTCAAAGTTGTGGATATTATTGAAGACTCATGTGAGAAACCACATGCTCCTGAAATGAAGCCCTTACCCGAAGGATTGAAATATGTGGTTTTAGATGAACTAAAGGTCTGCCCAGTCATTATAAATTCAGATCTAATAGCGGAACAAGAAGATAAACTATTGACGGAATTAAAAGAAAGAAAGAAAGCAATAGGGTATAAGATGAGTGATCTCATTGGGGTCAGTCAAGCACTGTGCATGCACAAAATCCCTATGTTGGAAGAACACAAGCCAACCGTTGGACACCAAAGGATACTTAATCCAAATATGAAAGAAGTTGTCTGCCTTGAAGTTATAAAGTTGCTCAAGACATGTATTACCTATTTGATCTCCGATTCACCATGGGTAAGCCCCGTGCATGTTGTCCCGAAAAAGGGTGGAACTACTGTAATATGGAATGAAGACAATGAACTCATCCCCACTCAAATAGTAATCGGGTGGAGTATGTGTATTGATTATAGGAAGTTGAACAAAGTGACACGAAAGGATCATTTTCCGATGCCTTTTCTTGATCCAGTCTTAGAAAGATTGGCTCACTAAGAATATTTCTGTTATCTCGATGGTAACTCTAGATTCTATCAAATTCCTATACATCCAGATGACCAAGAGAAAATGACTTTTACTTGCCTATTTGGAACATATTCCTTTAGAAGGATGCCATTCAGACTCTACAATGCACCTGCAACTTTCCAACATTGCATGGCAGCTATATTTGCTAGTCACACTGAAACTATCATGGAAATTTTTATGGATGATTTTTCAGTATATGGAGATTCTTATGACTCGTGCTTGAAGCATCTCTCCCTTGTCCTCAAATGGTGTGAAGAAGCACATCTTATGTTGAACTGGGAGAAGTGTCACTTTATGGTAAAGGAAGACATTTCCCTTGGTCACAGAGTCAGCAACTGAGGAATTGAAGTTGACAGAGTGAAAATCAAAGTGATTTCCAAACTCGCTGTTCCAATGAATGTAAGAGAAGTTCGCATGTTCCTAAGTCATGTAGGGTTTTACAGACAGTTTATTAAGGATTTCTCTAAGTTAACCAAGCTGATGGCAAATTTGTTACTAAAGGATGTTGGGTTCCATTTTAACAAAGAATGTGTCAAAAGTTTTAATAACCTGAAAGATGCCCTTACTACAACACCCATCATTAGAGCTATGGATTGGGATCACCCATTCGAAATTATGTGTGATGCCAGTGATTATGATGCGGGTGCTATTTTAGGCCAATGTATAGAAAAGAAACATTATGTAATCTACTATGCATTGAAAACCCTCGATGAAGCTTAGAGGAATTTTTCCACTACCGAGAAAGAACTCCTGGCTGTCTTGTATGCCTTTGACAAATTTAGATCCTATCTCATTGTCTCAAAAGCCATTGTCTACACAGATCATGCAGCCATCCATTACCTCCTAGCTAAGAAAGATTTTAAACCCAGGTTAATAAGATGGATTCTCCTCCTACAAGAATTTGATTTAGAGATAAGAGATAAGAAAGGTATAGAGAACATAGTGGTAGACCACCTAAGTCACATCCACACTCTAGAAACCGAGAAGATCCCAATTAACGATTCTCTTCCGGATGACCAAATAATGAAAGTTTTAGAAGCTACCGGATGAGCAAATAATGAAAGTTTCAGAAGCTACCCCTTGGTACTCAAACTATGTGAACTACCTCGCCACTGGTGTCATCCACCCAGGATGCACTGGAAATGCACTGAAGAAATTCATGCACAATGTGAAGCAGTATCACTAGGATGAGTCGTACCTCTTCAAGCTCTGTGCTGATTGTCTTTACAGACGTTGTATCATTGAGGAAGAAGCCCAACTCATTTTAGAGCAATGTCACTCAGGCCCAATTGGAGGCGATATGAGTGCTAATAAAACTGCTATAAAAGTTTTGCAATGTGGTTTCATTTGGACAACTATATTCAAAGACTACTACAACTTTTTTCTATCATGTGACAAATGTCAAAACACAAGTATCATTACGAAGAGAGATGAAATGCCACTTAATTTGTGGCAAGAAGTTGAAATTTTTGATGTTTTGGGTGTGGACTACATGGGTCTATTCCCATCTTCTCATGGATTTTCTTACATCCTATTCGTTTTTTATTACATCTCAAAATGAGTTGAAGCCATACCAATCGTTACTAGCGATTTCAAACTTGTCATCAAGATGTTCAAAGACATTATTTTCCCCCATTTTGGATTGCCACAATCTATGATTTCTGAAAGAGGTTCTCATTTCCTAGAAAGAAGCTTTGAAGCATTACTAAAGAAATATGGGGTAACACACAGGGTGGCGTTGCCCTACCATCCACAAATAAGTGGATAGGTAGAGGTTTCTAACCGACAACTCAAGGCTATTTTGGAAAAGAGAGTAGGCCATAATTGAAAAGATTGGTCAATGAAAATCAATGATGCATTGTGGGCCTACCGAATCACTTTTAAGACTCCCCATAGAACTACACCATTTCGATTAATATATGAAAGTCTTGCCACCTACCTATTGAACTCGAACAAAAAGCATGGTGGACAATAAAACAACTCAATTTTGATATGAAGAAAGTGGGTGAAGCCAGGATTTTGCAACTCCAAGAGCTGGAAGAACTTCATATGACAGCTTATGAGAATGCACAAATCTATAAAGAACGTACGAAACTTTAGTATGATGGCCATCTGAAAAGAAAAGACTTAAGAGTGGGAGACCAAGTTCTTCTATTAAATTCAAGACTGAAGTTATTCCCAGGGAAACTTCATTCTCACTAGTCTAGACCCTATATTGTCAAGAGAATCTCCCCACATGGTGCTTTCTCTTTATGGAGTGAAACGTCAGGCAAATTTGTGGCAAATGGTCAACATTTGCAGAGACATTTCACCTCGACTAACATAGGAACTAAAGCAATGTTGGAACTTACCAATCCAATGGATCCACCGTGAAGTTGAAGGAATCAATTCGAGGCATCGACATAAAACAAAGGCGCTTGTCGGGAGGCAACTTGACCAATAAATTTGTATTTAGTTTTAATTTTGAGTTAGGAATTTTTCTTAATTTTGTTCCTACTTTTTAGATAATTTTTCACCACATAAAAATTGCATCGCGGGATGTTATATTGATTTTTGATTTATCTTCATTTTTGAGATTTCCAGATGGAGGATTGATGGAGCTTCCACTTGTGTGGAGTTGTGTGCACCACTAAAAATCCTAAAGATACTAAGTCTTTAGGTTTAGCCTTGCTTATACTAGATTAAAAACTCCACCCACGTATGCTAGGATACGTGGAAGTCTTATCATAGTATAGTTAAGGGTCGAATCCACAAGACAACGGTCTTGTTAAAATCAACAAGATAGAAAATGTAAGAATTTCATTTAACTCCTTCACAATTGGTATTTAGATCAAAGAGTTGGTTTGGTTGTTTAAACTAAGTGCAAGTAAAGTAAAGGCAAGAAAGTAAGTTTAAGATTGTAAACAATGTTAAAAAACCACTAGGATGTGCTCGGCTTTTACCACCACTACACATGGATCAAAACATGCAACATAGTAACATAGCTTGCAATAAGAGTATAACCAGTTAGTATCTTTGTAGATTTAGTTTCCTTTCGGAGAACTAATTACGAGAAGTGTGGGAATTTTTTAAATCAAGCCATCCCCAAATGAATGGTCACTTACTTTGCATCATTCCCTTCGCAAAGTGTGTTCCTCGACTTATCAAGGTTGTACTTTTATATGTCAACTGATTCCATTTCATAGTATGAAAGTACAACGATGGAAGTGAGTTTACTCCACTCCTTGAAAAACACTCCTAGATATCGAAATAGATGCATGGTGACTTCATACATCAAGAACCAACATTGAATTGAGATTCGAATCTAATAGCACAAACGTAGACAATTCATACTAATAGATAATAAGTAACACAAGTTGGTGATCAAGCTACAAGCATTCATTAAATGATTGATGTTGAACTGAAATGAAAGTATATCTCTATTGCAAACTCATGAATTAAATTGCATGAAATTAAAACATGGGTAGCGGAGCTACTCCCGGCACCCTAGTGTATGAGACTACTCGCTCATGGCAAGAAAAAAGAAGGGGGCGAGAAGAGAGAGAGAGAGAGCGTCATCTCCATGAAGGAGGGAGGAAAGTCGACCCCTTGGAGGAGAGAGTGCAACGATCTTCACACTTCGTAGCTTGCTTGATGATGAATCCTCCTCTTCCCACCTTCTTTGTTAATGAGAGAGAAAGTACCTTGGAGATGGAGTATGGATATAAGACCGGCAGCCTCAGGGCAGTGGGTGAAAGATGGAATGGCTCTAGAATAATAGAGGCAACCATTGGACGTCTAAGACTAGATGATTTGTGAGGAATCCTTTGGGTTCTATTTATAGGATTTTGAGTGAACCTTAAATAGTTTGGGATATGTGGGTCCAAACAGTCTTGGAAACCGTTTGTATTTTCACACAGTTTGGAGACCGTTTGGATTCTCTCGGTCTCGAGACCATTTGAACCTTCTCGGTTTGAAACCATTTGCTTTCATTCGATCTTGGGGTCATGAAGCTTCATACAGTTTTGGGACCGGTTGATCTCCATTTGGTCTTAGGATTGTTTGGATTCATACAGTCTCGGGACCATTTGGTTTGATACGGTCTCGGGACCGTTTGACCTTTATTCGGTCTTGGGACCGTGTGGCTTCATACAATCTCGGGACTTCTTGGCTTCACATGGTCTTGGGACCGTTTGACCTTTATTTGGTCTTGGGACCGTTTGGCTTCACACGATCTTGGGACCATTTGACCTTTATTTGGTCTTGGGACCGTATGGCTTCATTCGGTCTTGGGACCATGTGGCTTCATACGGTCTCAGGACCGTTTGGCTTCACACGGTCTTGGGACCGTTTGATATTTATTCGATCCTGGGACCGTTTGGCTTCCATTCGATCTTTGGACCGTTTGGTCTCCATTCGGTCTTGGGACCATTTGGATTCCATTAGGTCTTGGGACCATTTGGTCTCCATTCCGTCTTGGGACCATTTGGGGGTTTTATAATTTTTTTGTGCTTTTCTGCATGAAGTCAAAGGGAGAAGTTAATCTAACGGTATATTTACAAAAAGGTGGAAAGTTAAATATTCTATCTAATTTAAATAAGAAGGAGTATGGAAAACTAGTAAGATAATATCACAAAATGGGAGGTTATCACCCCCTAACTTAGAGTCTAGCTTGTCCTCAAGCTAGAAAGAGATAAGGCATGTATTGGCAAGGTGATTTTATTTAGTGAAGATTTTCATGCTCTTGCTTCAATTCTAAACTAGAGATGTCTTAGAGTTTTCTCGGGCTTCTGCTCGCACTAAATCTTTCAGGTATTGGGAGTTGCGTAGATCTCAGATTTCTTCCGTATCGCGTAGCTCACATTGGGATGACCTTTTCCTCGATCACATTCTGTGCATGTTTTCAACTCGAATCAGTTTTGTACTTCTTTGAAAAACCTACTGGACACTAAGATAGGCGTGCGGGTTGGCTAAAGGCTGATGTGTAACTCCCCTTTTTAGTGGGGGAGGGTTTATTTAAACTTTTAGGATCTCACTAGCAGGCACGACACATCTACCTTTGTGAGGGCAACTAAATGTATTGGTCAGGCGAGTCCTTTATCAGCTTTTTCATATATTCATAGACCTTAGGATCTCATTACCATGTGTGACACATCTGCCTTTTTGAGGGCAACTAAATGTACCAGCCGGGTGAGACCTTTATTGGTCCTTCATATAGGTCCTTAGGCATGGCACAACTCTCATGATTTTATTCAACACTCTGGCTTTTATTCTTATACTCACAGGCTTAGGAGTTGGATATTTAGGGGTTTTGTTTGGGATGCCAGGCCTCTTTTTTTTTTAAAGAAGAAAATTGTTCTTGGAGTCTCCTAACATGCACTTATTTCATTTTCGTACTTGGCAGTCCATTTGCGAGGTTCCTTGATTTGGATTTCACCTGGTTCCCTCCCATCCTTGAGAGAGTTTTGGCTGGGTTTGGCTATGATGTTAACTTGTGGAGAGTCTGGAGCAGAGTTCAAGCAAAAAAATGGAAATTGAGTGTGGAAGTAGTTTATTGATTCGCCATTACATGCTTAAATGCTTTTTCTATTATTGCCTTTGAGGACTACTTTGATTCTAAATTTAGATGGGGGTGACCTTTTCCAAGGAGTGATGTTATACTTATGTACAAGAATTATTCTATCAAAGAGATTACTGAAAAAGTCTAAATTTGAAAAGAAAGGTAAAAAAATCAATGCATAGAAAAAATAGGAGTGAATAAAAAGAGCAGAGGGAGAAGGGTTGAGAAGTGATACCTTGCCCTTTTCCAGTGTGCCTCCCCCCTAACTTATCACTCACTCTGTCCTCAGAGTGTCAAAGTGATAGGATGAGAAGAACATAGACAAGGGCATTAGGCTTCTATTAGTCCTTTATTAGCTCCATGCGTTCGGAGAAGATTAGCTGTGAACTTTCCACGTAGAGCGTGGTAATCCACTGTCATGTCCTCTACTAGTCTTCCAAGAACAGTGAGGGTGTACATCCAGTAGAGGACGTGGAAGCCGCAGTCGTTTGATTCTCGAAGCTGTTGGGGGCATCTTTGGATGAAGGTCGGGCGATGAAAGTGTTCTTTGTCATACGCCCCTGTGTGCTTTCTTAAAAGATTGTGTAGTTTGTCAGCACATTCCTTTGCCACCTCCTCTGATGGTGTGTTAGTTGTCACAACATACTGGTTCTGGTTAGGATCAAATTGGTTGTCAGAACTATTATAGATGATTGTTGTTCCTTCATGAATGTTTTTCGCTAGTAACATCCAATGCTCTGAGTGAAGGAAAGGAAGCAGAATGAACTTCGGAGTTGTATGTTGGAGGCAAGAGATAAGCTCCTATGTGGTTCCGAAGTTCTTTAGCTTTAGTAGGCCATCCTTCATGTAAGCTGACGCCATGTAAATTGTAGGATGGTTCCGTCCAAGGAGATATTCATAAGAAGTCACCAGGCTCACGGATAAAAATCCTTGTAATTGTACAGTTTCACGGAGGGTATCTGCCATGACTAGAATATCTCCGGCTAGAAAAATGAGCTCATATTTCTCGGCATATAGCCTAGATGTGATGAGTCGGAATTCATTTTCAGAAAGACTCTTGCAAGCTGGAAGGTCGAAGTTAGGAAACGTCAGTTCTATGGAAGGTAGGGGCACCATTTGTGTGGAAGGTCTGTTGATGGTGGCCCCTGATATCAAGTCGATGTCCCCTGTGTCTTCCGCCAAATCAAAAGTGTAAGGGTCCCTTTGTCTTTTTTCAGGGACTGTGGCGGGTTGTTGTTCTTTCTCCAGCTCCATTAATGTTTGTCGAAAAGGTCACCTTTGTGGATGTTGGATGGCCGAACAAAGGTAGTGAGGGACATCGTCTGGCACCATAGTCAGGTCGTTGAAGAACCTTCTATCTCATATGAGCTCCATGGCGTAACGCCCTCATAGAGAGTGAAAATCTTCTATGGCCAGCTTGGTGAAGGGTGTTTGTTAATTAAGTGCTTATACATGGCGTATAGTGCAGAAGGCTCAATCCCCAGATCTGTCAGTGGTTTGGACTGGTAGAGTGATGATTTGGAACCAAGGTTGGTTCCAACCATTCTTGAGAGAAGGGCAGGCATCCCAAATTAGTTTGAGAAGCCGGAAGGGGATGCATCTTTCTTCTCTGGTTTCTTCTCCAGCAAAGTTGATTATTCCGACCTTTAGTTCGTTGGCACAAAAGTTGTACACCTTGGAATCGCGGGCCACGGTGTCAACGATCATGAGTAGCTAGTAGCCAGAAACTTGAAAGGGGATCGTGAGATATCGCACCTTTCGAGCGATTCCGACGCGTAGTCACTCTATAGACTTATTGTGTAAGTCCTTGTATAATAGGCTCATAGCCAGAGCTGGTGAAGTGTTGAAAACTGGTTGCGGTCACTTTGAGCTTCTGTATATTTCGATAGAGTTGACAAGAAGGACACGGAATATTTCCATCTACACTATTGATTGTGGTTAAAGGATGGTGCATAAATCTTCGTGTGTCAATTTACGCTTAGTTTTTATATTCATTTAGATGATGTCCCCCCCCTCTTTGGCATCATCTACTATAGTGTTCAGGATGAAGATATCTTGGACATCTAGGGTAGAGATGGCCACCATGTCTAGGTCATGCATCATCTTAGGTAGAGGTGGAGGTGGGGGAAGCTCTTGCGGAGGTGGAAGAGAAGTCTGCACTAAGTCGTCCATATATTGTTAAAGATCTTCATCTTTTTCTGATTCAGAAGTAGAGTCGAGTCCAATATCCATGCCTAGACTCACCATGTCTTTCTCTTCGTGGTCTAGAGGAAAAGGTGAAGATTGCTCTGGGGTGGAGTGATGTGGAATATTTGATGTTGGTTGACTTGTGCTAGTTCTCAATATACATTGTTGGAACTCAGTAAAAGTGGCGTCTTTGATTGTTTCCCCCAGAGATCCAATGGCTGAGTAGTCAATGAATTGGTCCCCATATGACATGTTAACGTTGTCATTGTGATCATGGGTTTTGGGATCATTTCCACATTCGTGGTGGTCTTTGTCATCTCCTTTATTTGAAGGTTCTGCTCCTCGGCTAGTTCCCTCCCTGGCATGTCTTGGGTCATCAGGTTTTTCATCTGGAGAGGAAGTATCCTCGTTGGAGTCAGCGGAGGAGTCATAATCTTCCTCATCTTCATCTTCTTCCTCTTCGTCATTGTCTGCTACTTTATCTTTTGTTTTCATCATTGTAGTCTTCTTAAACTGCCGATGAAGGGCTTGTAGTTTGTTGAAAGCCACTTGCACATGCTCATGTGTTTCAAGCAGTGTTGTGGGTTTCTGTAAGACCTGAATATCTAGCCTCGGCGGAGAGGAGTCATGAAGTAAGATCTGTCACCTGAGCTCGTAATTGGTTGATTTCATTATTTGAAGACTCCTCTTGGCGGCTATGGAGCTATGTAAGGGTGTTATTGATGTCGTCCAAGTGTGTGATGAAAGCAATTTGTTGCTACTTAAGCTCGCACAGGGTCTCAGGAAGAGGATGAGTCTGCATAGAGATCCTATCAACTTGCTGAGCCAACGCTGCTTGCTGGATTTTAACCTCAAACACCAATTGTGGCAGTTGTTGTAGGCGGTCATCGATGTGTTCGACTTGCGTGGCCGCTGCTTCCTGTCGTTGGTGGATATTTGAGAGGATGCTTGGTAAGTGTTACGACCCACCTCTCAGTAACCCCCAATTAAGGGAGACCAAGAGGTTGAAGTCGCACCCATTAATTCCGGATCAAAGGTTCGACATATAACCATAAACAATTATTAAATTCTAACAGACTATACTGAAAAATGGTAATAAAATTTTTCTTTGCATACCTTGAAAAGTTGGGAACTATCTTCTAACCTCAACTGAACTATTCTATCTAATTCCCTTTTGTTCTTTAATTCTTGAATTCACAATATGTCGCTTTACTGTTTGTACTTTTGAAATTTGTACCTAAAATGCCGACAAACAAAACGACGATCAGCCAAAGCTGGTATGTGGGGGGAACAGATAATGTTCAACTAGGTTAACAAGATAATCACTCAAATAATCATTTAACAAACAAGATTACGTTTTAAACCATATAACTCAATCCATACATATTCTCGAACTCTGGGTTGTCCCTGCAGTGGACATGGATATCACCTCTCTTTTAGGTAATAGAGTTGCATGGCACTATCTAAATACAGCCCAATATCTAACTCATTATGACTTGATGGTCCTACCTCCATGGTAGCCATGTACTAAGTCAACCATAGACCTGATGGACCTACCCAATAGGTAGCCATGTACTAGGTCATCCATAGACATGATGGACCTACCCAATAGGTAGCCATGTACTAGGCCTTTCTCTAACCTGATGGACCTACCCATAGGCAACCATGTACTAGGTTAGCTATTATTCCACAGAGAGAACCAGGATCTCAGTTTATAGGTATATACATTAAGTGATAGTCATAGTCACTTTATAATTGCAATATGAACATCCAAGTAGTTTAGTTGCATTCAATGTGATTAAACGTCTGAGAAACCATCGGGAAACATAAGTAGTTAATCATAAGTAACCACATACCAACTTCGGCTGATCGTCGTTTTGTTTGTCGGCATTTTAGGTACAAATTTCAAAAGTACAAATAGTAAAGCAACATATTATGAATTCAAGAATTAAAGAACAAGGAGGAATTAGATAGAATAGTTCAGTTGAGGTTAGAAGATAGTTCCCAACTTTTCAAGGTATGCAAAGAAAAATTTTATTACCATTTTTCAGTATAGTCTGTTAGAATTTAATAATTGTTTATGGTTATATGTCGAACCTTTGATCCGAAATTAATGGGTGCGGCTTCAACCTCTTGGTCTCCCTTAATTGGGGGTTACTGAGAGGTGGGTCGTAACATTTGGTATCAGAGCGGGATTTTACCGGAAATTCCTCGGCCGTTAGATCGGTGCGCCGCTGTGCCCTGTCTTGATCTGACGCTCTACGTCAGATTCCCTCCACTAGTGGTGCGCCTCCCTTATCGGCCGTCATTGATGCATGGCTCACGGTGGACCTTGATCCTACGGTCCTGGTTGAAGCGCTCCACTTGATTGATTTAAACCAGCGCGCCGCTTTAGTAGCGTTGGATCTTGGGCGGGCGCACGATGGTCCTGGATCTGATGATCCCCACTCATCGTCCTTCCTTGTCTTCTAAACCGAACCAACGGCGGTGCCGCGAAGACCTTCTCACTGGAGTGTGAGCAATAGGGTGAGGGAGCGAGCAATTGGGCTTAGAAAATAGTTGCTTGAGATCGTGAAGGTGCTCCCGACTCGAAGGACCCCTATTTATAGGGCTCGAGGGCCTCTCTAGGGTTTCCCAACCCTGCCGCCATCCCAGTCCTCAGCCTGATTGGGAATTTCTAGAATACACCATGAAAACCGGCAAAACCTAAGTCTAGATTGTTCGCCAAGGTCTCCCGGACTCAAAGGGACATCAATCTCGAGTGCACATGCACTGAATCGGTCGGGAAAGCAAGGGAAAAATCCCCTGTCGGCGCTACTGTCCGAGTCCCTTTAGGACTCTGGACGATGACCGCGATCCGTTGGATTGGAATCCAACGGTCAGCATTGTCCGCGCTTAAACCAAAAAGGAAAATAAATTCCTAAATATTCAAGAAAAATGCTATTTTGATGATAACTTGAAAATTCAATAACTCTCAATCCTTAACTCCGTTTTATCTCAAAATTTGAGGAAAACTCGTTTATACTTTTATCTTTCCTTGTGCAAGAATTGGAGTCATTATCCAAAGGAAACGAGCCCTTTACTTCAGTTTCAAGTTATCTCTTATTTAATTGTATTTTACACATATTCCTTATTTCTTTTGCCATTATCTAATTATCCTGAGTTCCTTGAATCCCAAGGAACCCTTTTAATTCATAATCTTATTTTGGGAAAATATCTTTTAGGCTTAAAATTATTTCTTTTTATTTTCCTCATATATTCCATTATTAAATAAAATTCCTTTTTCATTTCTTTTTGTTTTTCTTTTAATCCTTCAGTTGGGCTCAATGGCCACAAAGGTCCAATAAGAACACATGCAAGCTATCATACACAAAATCCATTCAATCCATTCAAACAATTCATCACATCAACCATGGATTTCATTTATATTTGAAAAGAACATTTATAATTTCATTACATATTTTGGAAAAATCGAGGTTATAACATCCTCCCCTCCTTATAGGAATTTTGCCCTCAAAATTCATCAATCAAGCAAACAAATCAGGATATGCTTTTTCCATGTCCGTCTTCAGCTACCATGTGGCCTCATCCTCTCCGTGGTGTTTCCAAAGAACCTTTACCATCTCTATATTCTTATTTCTGAACTCTTTTACCTTAGTATCTATAATACGCAAAGGTAACTCAGGATAAGACAGCTTTTCTTGAAGCTCAATAGGTTCAATGCACAACACATGGCTCGGGTCTTGCACATATCGCTTCAGATTGGACACGTGAAACACATCATGTATCATACTATATTGAGGGGGTAATGTCACACGATAAGCCACCTCACCAATCCATTCTAAAACCTCAAACGGACCCACATATCGGGGACTCAACTTTCCTCTATTTTTAGCTATAGCTCGGAGTGGTCGGATTTTTAGAAAAACATGCTCTCCCACAGTGAAATGCACATCAGTCCTCTTTGCATCAGCATATGACCTCTGTCGATCATGGGCTCTCTTTAGCCTTTTCCTGATCAAAGAGACTTTATCAGCATATACTTGGAGTTCATCTGACCTAAACAAGGTCCTCTCACCAACATCAAACCAGTGAAGTGGTGACTGAAACGGTCTCCCATATAGAGCTTCATATGGAGGCATCCCGATACTGGCTTGGTAACTATTGTTGTATGCAAACTCTGCTAGAGGTAAGTATTGCTCCCATGATCCACCCCAATCGAGCACACAAGCTCTCAAAAGATCCTCTAAAGTCTGGATTGTCCTTTCTGACTGTCCATCTGTCTGGGGGTGATAAGCGGTACTGAACTTTAACCTCGTACCAAGTTCTTCTTAAACATACTTCCACAGTTTGGAAGTAAACTTTAGATCTCTATCAGATATGATGGAACTGGGTACGCCATGCAAACACGCTATCTCTCGAATGTACAACTCAGCTAAATCTGTCACTTTGGCAGTGGTTTTCAGTGCAAGGAAATGTGCTGACTTGGTAAGGCGATCCACCACAACCCATATTGCATCATGGCCTCTCTTGGTCTGGGGTAAACCCACCACAAAATCCATGGTGATCTGATCCCATTTCCATTCTGGAATCTCTATAGACTGTAAAAGTCCACCAGGTCGTTGATGTTCAGCCTTCACCATTTGGCACGTAAGACAACTGGCCACATAAGCTGCAATGTCTCTCTTCATTCCTAGCCACCAGAAAAACCTCTGCATGTCCTTAAACATCTTAGTAGTCCCTGGGTGTACAGTATACTTAGAACCATGAGCTTCTTTTAGGATACGTTCCTTCAGTGGTGAGTCTTCAGGAATCCATATACGATTCTCGAATCTGATCCCTCCATCTACTCCCAAAGAAAGGCGGGTCTGAGGCTTCTTCATCAAGCCTCTCATCTTGTCAAGTTCATTACTGACCAACTGTGCTGCCACAATTTCACCCAACAAATCAGACTGTATCTGAATGTTGGCCAATCGAACTCGATCACCTAATGGTTGAGGAGACCATTTCACCAGCTCTTCCAAGCTCTTCCACTGACTAGATAGAACAGTTGCACACCTGAGCTATTTCCGACTCAACGCATCTGCCATAACATTTACCTTCCCTGGATGATAGGCAATGGTAAAGTCATAATCCTTCATGTATTCCATCCATCTTCGTTGTTGTAGGTTTAAGTCTTTCTGTGTCAGAAGGTACTTCAAGCTCTTATGGTCAGTGAAGATCTCAAAAGTAGCACCATACAAGTAATGCCGTCAAATCTTCAAGGCATGAATGATAGCAGCCAACTCTAGGTCATGTGTCGGGTAATTTACCTCATTAGGCTTGAGTTGTCGAGAAGCATATGCAACCACATGTCGATTCTGCTCCAATACACAGCCCAAACCCATTTTGGATGCATCGGTGAAGATCATGAAACCCTCTTTGCCTAATGGTAGAGTCAAAATGGGTGCAGTAGTCAACTTTTCTTTCAATTCTTGAAAATGAGCCTCACACACATCAGACCACACAAACTTCACATCCTTCCGAGTCAATATGGTCAAGGGCAGGGAAGTCTTTGAGAAATCTGAAATGAAACGCCGATAGTATCCTGCTAACCCCAAGAAGCTTCGGATCTCAGAGGGGTTCTTCGGTGTAGGCCAATCTAGAACTGCCGACACCTTGGGTGGATCCACGGCGATCGTTCCTCCTGAGATGATATGTCCAAGGAACATGACTCGGTCTATCCAAAACTCACATTTTGAGAATTTCCCATAGAACTTCTGCTTTCTCAGGATATCAAGGACTTTACTTAGGTGGTCTCGGTGTTGCTCTAAGTCATTGGAGTATACTAAGATGTCATCTATGAACACTATGACAAACAAGTCAAGGAAGGGTTGGAACACACTATTCATAAGGTTCATGAACACACTAGGTGCATTTGACAACCCAAAAGGCATAACCACAAACTCATAATGGTCATATCATGTTCGAAAAGCTGTTTTTGGAATATCCTCACTCTTGACTCTCAACTGGTGGTAACCCGATCTTAAGTCAATTTTGGAAAAGACTCGAGCAGACTTCAACTGGTCAAACAGATCATCTATTCGGGGTAAAGGGTATTTTTTCTTAATGGTAGCTTGGTTAATCATCCGGTAGTCTATGCAGATACGGAGCGAGCCATCCTTTTTCTTTACAAACAGGACTGGAGCTCCCCATGGTGAGTGCTAGGCCGGATAAAACCCTTGTCTAGCAATTCCTACAATTGTTTCTTCAACTCGAGCAACTCTGCAGGTGCCATTCTATAAGGTGCACGTGAAATAGGACTTGTTCCTGGAGCTAGCTCTATGGAAAAATCCACCTCTCTCTCGGGAGGAATCCCGGGTAGATCATCCGGAAAAACATTTGCATAGCTCTTGACTACCTCTATTTCCTCTAAGGGTTGCACCTTGGTTTCGGGCTCGGTAACAACTGCTAGGAAAGCTTGACAACCTTTACTCATCATTCTTTCTGCCTTCAGGGATGACACATACAAACTGGTGGTGGCATCTTTCCTACCTCTAATGACAAAGGGTGGGTAACCAAGTTCCCTAATGATCACTTTCTTTTCCCTACAGTCGATTTGGGCCCTATAAGTATAAAGCCAATCCATTCCAATGATCACATAAAAATCATTCATGTCAAGAAGGATAAAGTCTATAGGAAACTCATGATCTCGATATTTCATAGGTATCACCGGAGTTTTCAAGAGAGAGGTAAATATTCGACCACTTGGGGTTGTAACATCTAAGACATATCCTAAATCCTTGATATCCAAACAAAGCATAGTTGCAAGATTCCTCGAAATGAAAGTATTAGTAGAACCAGAATCAAATAATGCTTTTACATTATGTCCCATGACTTCAAGCATGCCTACATTATTGTTCCCCCCACATACCAGCTTCGGCTGATCATCGTTTTGTTTGTCGGTGTTTTAGGTACAAATTTCAAAAGTACAAACAGTAAAGCAACATACTGTGAATTCAAGAATTAAAGAACAAGGAGGAATTAGATAGAATAGTTCAGTTGAGGTTAGAAGATAGTTCCCAACTTTTCAAGGTATGCAAAGAAAAATTTTATTACCATTTTTCAGTATAGTCTGTTAGAATTTAATAATTGTTTATGGTTATATGTCGAACCTTTGATCCGGAATTAATGGGTGCGGCTTCAACCTCTTGGTCTCCCTTAATTGGGGGTTACTGAGAGGTGGGTCATAACAGTAAGGCACGGTTTTTCTCATCGATCTTGGCGACCTATTTAGTAAGACCATGCACACAAGAGAAAATAGATTGCATTATGTTAGAAGGGTTTGTGAGGAGATTTTGGATGGCGTCAAATTGACATCTGAATTCCTCACCAACATTTGTAAAAGGGACCCCAATTATGGATGGGTCTGGCGGCTGGGTTCGGGGTGGAAGGGCAGTAGTACCTTGTGAAAAAGATGTTGTGGATGGTTCCTCGAACTATGTGGTGACTGTAGATGGAGTCAGCAGTGGTGTCAGGGTGGCAGATGGGAAGGGTGGTGACATTCCGGGAGAGAAAGGTGGAACCGAGAATGTTGAGGGAAAAGAAGTGGAGGTAGAGGAGAAGGAGGTGAAGTCGAGCGTTGAAGTGGGGAGTGGGATGCCAGAAGAGAAAAAGGGTGGAGCGGAAGATGCGGGTGGTGGTGTGGTTGTAGATAAAGGAAATGTGGTGGTCATCATTGTGGAGAAAGATGGGAGAGTTGTGGATTGTGGAATAGTGGAGGATGGCGGCGTGGTGGGGGTGGTGGTAGAGGTAAGTTCAACATTTAGACTCATGATGAAGGAGTCTAGTGATGAGGTGATGATATTTTCTTTGGGGGGGGGTTCTACCTATGGATTTGGTTTTGATTTCGGCATTCCTGACAGCTGTTGTATCTGCAAACACCCTTTGGATGGTCATTTCACTGGTATTTTTGTTATTCTGGCTGTCGGGGCGGTGATGTTGTGCTCTGTCTATCGCTCTTTGAATTTCTTTTATTGTATTTTGACCGAAGCTAGGAGGTATGAAATCTCCTCTTCGGTGAAGAGAAGCTTTCCTTGTCATAGTCTGCAAGCTCCGGAAGCGGCAGCAGAGTCCTTGAGGATTTTACTATAGGGCAAAAGATATAGTGCAACTTTTCATCCTTTTATTTGATGATGTATGAATTTTTTAAGGTATGCTCATTGTTAAGGATGTTGCCCTTGATCTTTGTGCACATGGGGAGTAGTCTATCCATCTTGAGATATTTTAGGATGGATGTTATATGACCTCCCATACATATTTCTTTCCCGAGGGTGTAAGATGTGTGCTTGTGTATCAATTGTCGTCTGATGTTGACTGGATGCCCTTTTAGAATGGACCAGAGTATGAAAAGATTGGAAATGCTAACATTTCTGCCCTCTATCTTGGGGAAAAGTGCACATGTAAGTATTTTTTTGCAATGTGCGCACCAGTCCAGATTGAATATTTGAGGCCTTGCAAGTTTTTTCCTGGTAGGTCAGGATCCCTATCAGTGATTTCCAGAAGATATGCTTGTTGAACTCAGAGATTTCTATGCCTACAACTTTGGCCTTCTTTAGCTGCTCTTGGTTGTCTATAAATATTTCATTCAACATGTTTTCCGTTATGACAACCTTGTTGCCAAAGAGTTTGGTGACTAACCTGTGGTCATTTCTGTTCCTTGATCTATCTGTAATGTCCACAACTTCTTTGTTGAAATATGTGAAGAATTCAGTTGTGGGCTCAACATAAGAAATCTCAAGGACAAAGAAGAGTCTTGAAAGGTTGGCGTTATCGAGTAGAGTGAGGATTCTGTCATATATCCCCATATTTAGTAGTATGTTGGAGCAAACATACTTTGTTGGCTTCAGGGTCTTGTCAATAGATGGAAGGGTGTGGATGAAAAGATCTGCTGGTGGTGGTGTTGTGGTGGTGATGGTGGTGAAAGCAGGGGCAGTGGTGGTGGCGGGAGCGGCAGTGATTGACAGAACGTATCCTACCAGGGTTTGTTCCCTTCCAGTGGCGGGATGTACATGCTTCCTTGCTCGTTTCTTTGTTGGTTGTTCTTTTGGAGTTTCCTGGGTCTTTCATTTCTCCTTTGTCTTTGTGGATGGGGATTCCACCTCAGGAGTTGGCTCGTACTCTGAACCATCGTCACTGGAGGAAATCTCCTCCACTTCTTCAATAGGGTCTTCAACTAGGCACATGTTGATTTGATCAATTTCATTCACGACTTTAATCAGACCAAGTTTTGGTGGGACCTTTCTGATCTTTTCATAAGTGTCCATAACGTGCTGGAGCTTTATGCGATCCTCCAGTAATTGCTCCCTTGTCTAGAAGGGAGCGTTGAAAGTTCTTGTGGCTTGTTTTGTAGGTGAGGCCATTCTGTAATCAGAAAGTTATTATGTTGGAAAGAATTGCAAATTTGAAAGAAGAAATCATTTAAGGGTGAACTCATACTGGTTTGGCACCAAACGATTTCAAGACTGTTTGGCTCCAAACAGTTTCAAGACCGTATGGCTCCAAACGGTTTCAAGACTGTATGACTCAAATGGTTTCAAGATTGTATGGCTCCATACGGTTTCAAGACCGTAAGGCTCAAACGGTTTCAAGACCGTATGGCTCCATACGGTTTCAAGACCGTATGGCTCCAAACGGTTTCAAGACTGTATGGCTCCATACGGTTTCAAGACCATATGGCTCAAACGGTTTCAAAACCGTATGGCTCCATACGATTTCAAGACCGTATGGCTCCATACGATTTCAAGACCGTATGGTTCCATACGGTTTCAAGATTGTATGGGTAAAAACCATGACGAAGATGAAATGGTCAGTGACGACTACACAACAAAATGATGGCGGAAGAAGTGAAAATGGCATCTTCAATGAAGGTGTTAATGGCGGTAATAACGGTGGCGGCAATAGTGAAGTTTTTTCATGGTAGAAATGGAGGAAACTAAATCGGTGGTAGTGGGAGTGGCGGTTGCGGTAGCAGTGTTCTACCTTGCTACTTAGGCGATGACGATGTAGGTGAAGGATGTGTCGCGGTGGTGGTATCGTCAGAGGAGCAGATGAAGCAGGTTGAAATGAATTAGAGATGAGAGGAAGAGACCAGCGGTCGCGAGAGCAGAGAGTCATAGTGAATAGAGCAGGGTTTCACGCATGAGAAATGTCTCGGGAAGCAAAGGAAAGAAAAAAGGGAGGGTTGAGCAATATTTATAGAAAAAGGAGTAGCAACACTATAAATTCCCAAGGGCAAACAGTCTTGAGACCGTTTGGGGTCCAAACAGTTTTAGGACTGGTTGGGGTCCAAACGGTTTTGAGACCGTTTGGGTTCCAAAAGATTTCAAGATCAAAAGGACCAAACGGTTTTGAGACCGTTTGAATCCAAACGGTTTCGAAACCGTTAGGTTAAGATTTAATTAGGTTTTTGGATTTTATATTTTTATGCTTGTTTTGGTTATTTATGTGAATTTTTTATATTTTCAGATAAGTCTAAATCAAAAGAAGAGATTAGAAAATTAGCAAAACTTAGGAAAAATAAAATAGTGGTACTCAGATCTTGGGTTGCCTCCCAAGTAGCGCCTGGGTTTTACGTCACTGGCCCGACGAAAATCTAATTTGGTTATGTCGATACTGAGGGATCATGGATCTCAATAGTTTGTCTTGGTGTTTTGTCTATTGGTGTGTAGCATCTCTTCAATATGTGGCCATTAACTGTCCGTTCTCCCCCATTATTATCAAGGAGGATGACTGCTCCGGTGGGGTAGATGTGTTTAATTGTGAAAGGTCCAGACCATTTCATGCAGAGCTTTCCAGGAAACATCTTAAGTCTGGAATTGAAGAGGAGGACCTTATCTCTGACAGTAATGTCTTTTCTTTTTAGGTGACCATCGTGCCACATCTTTGTCTGTTCTTTATATATTCTGGCATTTTGGTAAGCTATCATTCTAATATCTTCAAGTTCTTGTAGTTGAAGTTGTCTATATTCACCAACACTTTTGAGATCAAAGTTCAGTTGTTTGATGGCCCACCAAGCTTTATGTTCTAGTTCAACCGGTAGATGACATGACTTTCCATACACCAGGTAGAATGGGGTTGTTCCTATCGGTGTTTTGTAAGCCGTGTGGTATGCCCAAAGGGCATCAGGGAGCTTGGTAGACCAATCAGTACGATGTCTATTGACTACTTTTTCTAAGATAGCTTTCAGTTGTCTATTTGAAACTTCAACTTGGCCACTTGTTTGTGGATGGTAAGGTGTGGCGACCTTATGGTTGACCCCATATTTTATCAGGAGGGCTTTGAAGCTTCTTTCCATAAAATGGGTTCCTCCATCAGATATGATAGTTCATGGGACTCCGAATCTGGGGAAGATGATATCTTTGAACATCTTGATGACTGGCTTGGAATCACAGGATACGGTGGGTATAGCTTCTACCCATTTCGAAACATAATCCACAATGACCAATATGTAAGAGAATCCATAAGATGAGGGGAAGGGACCCATGTAGTCTATTCCCCAGACATCAAAAAGTTCAATTTCTTGCCACAGAGTGAGAGGCATTTCATTCCGTTTAGTTATAACGCCAGAAAGCTGACATTTATTGCAGGATCTTACAAAATCATAGGAATCTCTTGGTATTGTTGGCCAAAAGAAACCCGATTGTAGAACTTTTAGAGCGGTCTTATTCGAGTTCATGTGCCCCCCATTGGGGCCAGAATGACAGTGCTCTAAGACAGGGGTAATTTCCTCTTCTGGTAGGCATCGACGGAAAAGTCCATCTGCACATAGATGAAAGAGATAGGATTCGACCCAGAAGTATTGCTTAACATCATGGAGGAATTTCTTTTTATCGTGGTGAGAGGCGGAAGGGTGGATGATTCATGTATCCAGATAGTTCACTATGTCAGCATACCAGGGAAATCTGGGGGTAATTTTTATAAGCTGGTCGTCAGGGAGGGAGTCTCAGATAGGTACATTGTCGTCCTCTTGACACTCGATGCGGCTTAGGTGGTCAGCGATGACATTTTCCACTCTACTCTTGTCTTTTATTTCAAGATCAAATTCTTGCAGCATCAATACCCAACGAATGAGTCTGGGTTTTGCATCCTGTTTCTGAATAAGATATTTGATGTCGAAGTTGTCTGTATATACTATGACCTTTGATCCAATTAGATAAGAACGATTTTTTTCAAAAGCGTAGATGATGGCTAAGAATTCCTTTTCAGTAGTAGTATAATTCTTTTGCGCCTCATCTAACGTCTTGGATGTGTAGTATATTACATATGGCTTTCTGTCTATTCTCTACCCCAGCATAGCCCCTATGGCATAGTCATTGGCGTCACACATTATTTCAAAAGGTTGTGAGCAGTCAGGTGCTCTCAGAATGGGTGTAAAGATTAGAGCATTCTTCAGGGTTGTAAAGCTATGCAGGCATTCATGGTCAAAGTTGAAATCAACATCCTTGATCAATAAGTACGTCATAGGTTTTGCTATTTTCCAGAAGTCTTTGATAAATCAACGGTAAAACCTAGCATGTCCCAAGTAAGCTCGCACTCCCCTTATGTCTTTGGGCAGTGATATCTTTGAGATGACATCAATTTTTGCCTTGTCTACTTTGATTCCTCTTTCTCTCACTCGATGTCCGAGTACAACACCTTCAGTCACCATAAAGTGACATTTTTCCCAGTTTAGGATAAGGTTTCTTTCCTCGCATCTCTGTAAGACTTTAGTTAGGTTGAGTAGACAGTTATCAAAAGAGTCTCCATATACTGAAAAATCGTCCATCAACACCTCCATAACGGTTTCGGTTAATCCCGCGAAGATACCAGTCATGCACCTTTGGAAGGTTGCGGGTGCGTTGCATAGCCCGAAGGGCATTCTTCAGAAAGCGTATGTTCCAAAAGGGCAAGTAAATGTTATTTTTTCTTGGTCTTCGGGGTGAATTGAGATTTGGTAAAAAACCGGAATATCCGTTGAGGTAGCAAATTTTTTTTTGGTGGGCTAGCCGCTCAAGGACTTCGTCAAGGAAAGGTAAGGGAAAATGGTTTTCCTTGTTGATTTGTTCAGTTTTCTATAATCAATGCACATTCTCCAACTAGTAACGGTCCTTGTAGGTACTAGTTCATTCTTATTATTTAAGACATCAGTGGTTCCCCCCTTTTTAGGAACCACTTGGACATGACTAACCCACTGAGAGTCAGAAATTGGATAGAAAATACCCGCGTTCAAGAGTTTGAGAATCTCGAGGTGAACTACCTCTTTCATATTTGGGTTTAGTTTTCTCTGGTGCTCCCTTGAGGGTTTGAACTCTTCTATCATAGGTAGTTTATGCATGCATAGAGTTGGGTTTATGCCTGTTAGGTCAGTCATCTTGTACCCAATTGCTTTCTTGTGCTTCCTTAGTTCAGTGAGAAGCCTTTCTTCCTGATCGTCAACCACAGAGGAGCTAATGATAACTGGACATAATTTTTCTTCATCTAGGAAGACAAGTTTGAGCCCAGTTTGTAGAGTTTTCATTTCTGGGGCTTTGGGTACTTTTGTTGTCTCTAATATGGTGACATATTTTAGTTCTTCAAAAGTAGCATCTGGGGAATTTTTAGTCTGCTCCAAGTATTGCAGGCATTGCTGAACTAACTCGTTGGTTGAAAATTCAACTTCCGAATTTATTAGAACGTCCTCTAGGGCACTGCTGGTTCTGGATTTGTTTGCTTGAGTTGAGACATTTTATCAATTGCTTCAAGCAGAAAAACCTCTTCATGGATACTAGGGCTCTTCAGGCTGTGGAAAACCCTGAATTGAACGGTTTCTTTACCCAACCTCAAGGTAATTGTGCCCGCCTTGACATCAATTAATGCTCTAGCTATGGCGATGAAGAGTCTACTGAATATTATCGGATACCTTAGGTCTTCTTTTATATCCATAATGATGAAATCACAAGGGACATAAGAGTCCCTCCCCACCCTTACTGAAATATCTTCAAGGATTCCTAGGAGTGGAGTAATGGTGGAATGAGCGAGCTGGATGATCATTGTTGTAGGCAACAAGTCAGTGAACCCCAATCTTTTGCACATGGAAAATGCCATATTTGATATGTTGGCTCCCAATTCGGCCAATCCCTTTTTACAAGAAGTGTTCCCAATAGAGCATTGTATGCAAAAGGAGCCGTGGTCCTTCTATTTTTTGGCATTTTATTCAAAATGATATCGGAAGTTGTTTGGGCTAGCTTGATAGTTTCATGCTCCTCTGTCATATATTTCTTTGACAGTAAGGTCTTCAGATATTTGGACCAGGCTGGGATTTCAGATAAGGCATCGAGAAAGGGAATATCGAGATAAAGTTTCTTCATTGCCTCTTTGAATTTCTAGAATCTAGAGTCTAGTCTGGTTTCCTTTAACCTACCAGGATAGGGTATATCCTTGGCTTATATTGTGGAACCTCTAGTTCTTTGGGATCTTGTTCCTTTTCTTTCCTTTCTTCAGCTTCTTGACCTGATTCTTTTTTTGGGATGATTTCAGTTACATCCCTATCTTCTTGATTTACCGAGATGGCTTCAGTAAGAGCACGACCAGACCTTGTTGTAACAACATTTAATTGTTCTGGTCTATGTTGATCGTGGCTTGGATTTGCTTCTAGCTGGCCAGCGAAAGTGCCCACTGGAGGTTTTAGCTGAGCTGCTATCTGTGCTAACTGGGTTTCCAAAACTTTTTGCTGGGCTTGTAGGTTAGCTAGCATGGTTTGTTGTGATTACAACATCTGCCTTATCAAGGATAGTTCATCAGTCTATTGTGGTGGGGCATTCTTCTGTTGAAATTGAGTGAGTTGTTTTTGCCCTTGAGGTTGTTTTTGTTGAGGTGCTGGCAACTGAGGTTGTTGCAGATGTTGCAACTGAGTTTGTTGTAATTGCGGGTGCAGAGGAGGGTGAGTATATTGGTAGTATGCAGAGGGATTCCTTGGGTAGTTGGATCTCTGGAAATTGTTTCTAAAATTCCCTTGATTTTGGTGGTAGTTGCTTTGAAATCCAGGTGGTAGTCTATTGGAAGATCCACCTTGTGTTTGATGTTGCGGGTTACCAGTAGCCACAAGATTTCCATATTCAAACCCAGGATGGTTTCTCGGATGATTTGGATTGTAGTAAGCTTGTCCTAGTATGGAATGGAAGGAATTTACTTATTCTCGCATCTGATCCTGAGGGTGTTCAATGATCAGCTCATACTATAGTTGAGGTGGTTGCAAATCCATCATTACATTGTATAGAAGACCACATGACAATGTGGGATGATCAGATGCATGACAGGCATTGCAAGTTCCTATAACTGCTTTTGCTTGTTGGGGGTTCTTCTTTCTTTCATACTCCCCAAATGATGCTTTGAGGTCTTGTTGTTTGTTGGCTATGGTTTTCAAAGCTTCGGTTGTGGCTTTCATTTCCATAGATTCTTCAGCTTTACAAACCTTTAGAACTCCTCCTGTGGTTGCCCTCCCCCAATTGGATTGATTTTCGGCTCCAAGAGTGGCGATCCTCTAGGCGTCTTCATAGTTTTGTCTCATAAAGTTTCCTCCAGATGAGGAATCTAAAAACTTTTTAATTTCATCACTTACTCCCCTATAAAAAGTTTCTATGAGTTGATTTTGCGAGATTCCATGGTGAGGGCATTTCCTCAAGAGTTGCTTGAACCTTTCCCATGAGTCAGCCAGTGACTCTCCTAGTAGTTAAAGGAATTGGTTGATTTGTCCTCTGATTTGGTAGGTTAGTGAAGGGGGAAAGAATTTCTCCAAGAACTTCTCTTCCAAGGGAGCCCAGGTGGTGATTGGCTCCCCGTCCAAAGAATTATACCAGCTTAGTGCTCTTCCAGACAAGGGGAAGTTGAAGAGTCTAAGCATGACTGCATCCATGGTTGTTCCAACTTGTGGTACCAACCTGCAAAGAGCTTTGAACCTCTTCAAATGGTCCATGTAATCATCTCCAACACTTCCAGAGAATGAGATGCCATGCATTATTTGGATCCATTATGTCCTAATCTCAAAATTAGGAGTGTTGATGAGTGGTGGTTGGACTGGATGGTTGTCTTTGTAGTTCTTGGGAATAGCGTAATCCCGTAATTTCTTGCTTCTTACCAACTATTGAGCAAAAACCTTAGCTGCTTCATTCTCGGCGCAGATGCGGGCTTGCTCTTTAGCCCGTACTTCAGCCTGAACTTGGGCGCGCATGTCGGCGATGAGTTGCGCTCTCTGGGCTGCTATGGCAGGATTGACCCTTTCCATCACTAATGCATCTTGGCGTTGATCTTTGGCCATTTGTCTGGCTCTTTGATGATTAAGTCTAATGCGGCGGTGGAAGCTTCTCTCTACCTCAAAGTCATACTCTGGACCAGGGGAGAATCCAAGATTATGCAATGGTTGCATACACGTCTTCTACCTGAGTAGAAGAAGAAACACACTTTTTAGATGATGCAGGAGATATGATGAAATCAACAGAATATGGGGTCATGTTTAAAGAAAAAGTGTAAAACCCTAACCAACTAGGGAGATGATAAATGAATTGAAAATGTGTTGTTGTCCCCGGAAAAGATGCCATTTTTTTATGGAGCTTCCACTTGCGTGGAGTTGCATGCACCACTAAAAATCCTAAAGATAGTAAGTCTTTAGGTTTAGCCTTGCTTATACTAGATTAAAAACTCCACCCACGTATGCTAGGATACGTCGAAGTCTTCTCATAGTATAGTTAAGGGTCGAATCCACAAGACAACGGTCTTGTTAAGATCAACAAGATAGAAAACGTTATAATTTCATTTAACTCCTTAACAGTTGGTATTTAGATCAGAGATTTGGTTTGGTTGTTTAAACTAAGTGCAAGTAAAGTAAAGGCAAGAAAGTAAGTTTAAGATTGTAAACAATGTTAAGAAACAACTAGGATGTGATCGGCTTTCACCACCACTACACATGGATCAAAACATGCAACATAGTAACATAGCTTGCAATAAGAGTCTAACCAGTTAGTATCTTTGTAGATTTAGTTTCCTTTCAAAGAACTAACTAAGAGAAGTGTGGGAATGTTGCAAAGCCATCCATCCCCAAATGAATGGTCACTTACTTTGCATCATTCCCTTCGCAAAGTGTGTTCCTCGACTTATCAAGGTTGTACTTTTATATGTCAACTGATTCCATTTCATAGTATGAAAGTACAACGATGGAAATGAGTTTAATCCATCCTTGAAAAACACTCCTAGATACTGAAATAGATGCATGGTGACTTCATACATCAAGAACCAACATTCAATCAAGATTCGAATCTAATAGCACAAACATAGACAATTCATACTAATAGATAATAAGTAACACACGTTGGTGATCAAGCAACAAGCATTCATTAAACGATTGATGTTGAACTAAAAAGAAAGTATATCTCTATTGCAAACTCATGAATTACATTACATATAATGAAAACATAGGTAGTGGGGCTACTCCCCGCACCCTAGTGTATGAGACTACTCGCTCATGGCAAGAACAAAGAAGGGGGCGAGAAGAGAGAGAAAGAGCATCATCTCCACAAAGGAGGGAGGAAATTTGACCCCTTGGAGGAGAGAGAGCAACGATCTTTACACTTCATAGCTTTCTTTATGATGAATCCTCCTCTTCCCACCTTCTTTGTTGATGAGAGAGAAAATAGCTTGGAGATGGAGTATGGATCTCAAACAGGCATCCTCGGGACAGTGGGTGAAGGATGGAATGGCTCTGGAACAATAGAGGCAGCCTTTGGACATCTAAGACTTGATGATTTGTGAGGACCCATTTGGGTTCTATTTATAGGATTTTAAGAGAACCTTAAACGGTTTGGGATATGTGGGTGCAAACGGTCTTGGAAACCATTTGGATTTTCACAATGTTTGGAGACCATTTAGACTCTCTCGGTCTGGATACCGTTTGAGTCCTCTCGGTCTGAAATTGTTTTCTTTCATTCGATCTTGGGGTCCTATAGATTCATACGGTCTTGGGACCAGTTGATCTCCATTCGGTCTTGGGACCGTTTGGTTTCATACGGTCTTGGGACCATTTGGCTTCACACAGTCTCGGGACCATTTGACCTTTATTCAGTCTTGGGAATGTGTGGCTTCATTCGGTCTTGGGACTGTGTGGCTTCATGTAGTCTCGGAACCATTTGGCTTCACATGGTCTTGGGACCATTTGATCTTTATTCGATCCTGGGACCGTTCGAATTCCATTTGATCTTGGGACCGTTTGGTCTCCATTCGGCCTTGGGACCATTTGGATTCCATTCGGTCTTGGGACCATTTGGTCTCCATTCGGTCTTCAGACCGTTTGGGGATTTTGCAATTTTTTTGTACTTTTCTGCAAGAAGTGAAAGGGAGAAGTTAATCTAGTGTTATATTTACAAAAAGGTGGAAAGTTAAAGATTCTATCTAATTTAACTAAGAAGGAGTATGGAAAACTGAGGAAAACTAGTAAGATAACATCGCAAAATGGGAGGTTATCAAGGATGCACACTGATTGGAACGCAACCAAATTTGGTGGTCTAAACAACATGAATTTTCCCCTCCATCTCAGATTTAGAGTTTACTCGGGACGAGCAAAATTCTATGTTCGGGGTGGAGGGTGTGTGGTACGTACTTTACATTCCACCTTCGCCCATCTATTTCAGACTTAATATTTCAATGTTGTCATCGTTGCATTTTTGACCAAAATTTTCAAAAATTTTAAAGTTTTTCAAAGAAATTGAACAAATACTGGATGAAGTTTTGACACTTTTCATTTCTCTCTTTATGCAGTTCTAATCATTATACCCTCCTTATTCGAAATAGACCCTTAGAAGGACCATTTTTTTGAGACTAGCCTTTTGATTGAAATCATCTTGTGAAGCTTATGAATCCTAATATCATCATTCTTCTGCAAAAATGGCAAGCGTATGTCGAACTGATAGGGATCAAACACATCTTGCTTCCTAACTGATTAGTGGAACAATAACATGGAATCCCCACTGGATCCTCATCAAGTCATTAATTGAGAAGAGTACGATAAAGAGAACGACTTGGTGTACTGAATTGTAAATCAAGTTCCATTTTGATCTGAACTCTCTTCTACACTTCTTCTATCATCTTCGTACCCCTCCATCCATCAAAAATAAATAAAAATAGCCAAAATTGTTCCAAACCCTAACTTTAGGGTGGCACACCACTTCCCTCTACATTCACTTCTTCCATACCCCTCGCAAAGTAATAGGGGCGTACCACCAAGATAAGATGCCAAAGCGTACACAAATAAATGCTATCTTGAGTCGAATAGAAGAGAGATTTCATTCTTCCTTCCATACCACCCTTCACTACCTTTTCTACCTAAAGGCACATGGAATGCCTCTACGACCCTGAAAAACACCAGTGTCATATCGGATGCACACTTGTTGTTCTATGGGTATCTATGGACTCGTCCAAAACTCTTTGACATACTTGTTGTTGGAAAAAGTGAGGAGGAAGTGATGTTGGGAAACAAACTCAGGAATGAACATATGGTAAGATGTGTTTAGTGGTCTAAGGAGGTTGAGATTCTTAGTCAAACTGAGAAGAAAGAAAACAATCGTGATGTGAAGAAGAGGCAACCACACAAGTTGAAAGTATTCAATTGGCGACTGTTTCAGATGTTGTGTTACTCGAGGACGCGCAACGTTTAAGTTTGGGGTGTTTTGATGAATGCATTTTCATCATGATTTTCAGTCACCTTTTTGGGATCATTTTGATTCAATTCATCCAATTTCATTTACTAAATATCAAAATGTGCAAAATTTCTTAATTGGTTCAATTATCAAGGTTTTAACAAAGTTTATGTTGATTTTATGCAGGTCATGATGAGGTTCAACCATCAGATGTCACCCACCTCCATTCAACCCTTATCCACAACAATCACCACAATTTGATTTTTATCTCAATCAACCATCATCCATATCAAACCCTAATGAGGGGGCCCACCTTTCTCTGCCCTAAGATCTACCCTCACTCATGATTCTCTCATCCTTGGTCTTGACCAATCGGTACCGAGCAAACGGTATTGACCATACGGTCTCATCCATACATTTTTCCCATTCGATTTCGACCTATCGGTCTTAGCCATTCATCCATTCAGTCTCAGACCACGAGCATATCCACACCATCAGATCACAGATCGATGACCCCTATCCATCTGACCACATGGTCTTAACCATCCATTGCCTTAGCAGTTTCATTCTCTTCCCCTTCCATATGGTCTCAAGACCGTATGGGAAACCTCCACGTCATGACCATTTGGACTTAACTCCTCCAAGACCGGTTGGGCAACCTGTTCAAGACCGTATGGAGGTCTTACTTCACACTTTCCTCCATCTCTTACCTCCTTCTCCGTCCAACCTACTAACCCTAACCAGCACCACCGTCACCTTCCGTGACATCCACCAACACCTTCACCTTCTTCTTCCTCCTTCCACCCAACCTGCAAACCCTAGCGCCTGTCTATGTGCAGACTAGCCACCGTGATGCCTCGTCTGCATCCCTACCACAGCCAACACCTCCTACCCTCCCTACCTACTACCCTAAGCCTGTCGTAGGCATCGATTCTCCTTCATCTGTGGCAGTGATCATCGCCCAGCGCCCAGTGATCATGTGCCATGACTTGGAAGCCACCATCGTACAAATGGCCTGCAAGACCGATCAAAAGCACACGATCTGCAAGACCGTGTGGCAACACCCCTAAACACTGAGATCGTTTAGTCCGCAGACTGCTAGGATAGCAAACTGATTGGAGGACATATTTCAAGAATGTTTGGAGTCGGCGCAACTCAAAACTATTGGGATGACACAGAGAGCAGAGACCGCTAGGGCAACGAACGTTGAAGCAGAGATCGTTTGGATGAGTGCCGATCTCCAAGTTCGGTTGCGTAAGGCATTGATCGACAAAACCATTTACTGAAGACCATTTGCTCCTCTAAATCAACCAAACTGTTTGGGTAAAAGCAACCAAACCGATTGGAGATAGAGATTGATTGAGAAGTAAAGATAGTATGGTCATATATCCAAAACTGTTTGGACTTCACAACTCAAAGACCGATTGGTCAGTACTAAAGCAAGACCGGTTGGAGGCATTTTACTCCAAACCATTTAAACCATGTAAAGGGTTCACAGCAAAAACATGAGGCACCAGTCCAGTGCCTATAAATAGGACAAGCAGGGTCCTCATTTGGGGCATCGGATCTGGGATGCCGCCAGGCTACCCGAACACAGGATTCGATCCAGATCCATCATCCACGCCAGTGTCACTTCACCTACCGCTCCTTTTGCGATCAAGGAGACAGAGAAGAGAAGGAAAGAGGAGTGAGAAAGATAGTCCGGTCTATCTTGGTGTCCCTTGTTCCTCATCCAGATCAGCTCTGACATGACGCAGAAGACTGCATCATCTTCACCGAGCTGCGTCCACCTTCTGCATCATGCTCATGGTGGAATCCTCTCTCTCTCTCTTATTCTTCTTGTTTCTCGCATCATGAGTGAGTAGTTCTATTTTGCTGGGGTGTGGGGACTAGCCCTGCTGCCCATGCAAACATGTTCTTTTGTTAAACATTCCATGGCAATGTATATAACTTTTCATTTCACTATTAGTCGTTGATGTTTGTAGATTGGTTACCTACTTGCTTTCATCCTATTTTTTCCCTATGTTGTGAGAACTTCTATACGTAGGGTAGAATGTTGATTATTGAGGTTGACTCCCAAACTAGAAATAGAATGGGATTCCTTGATGTCGTAAGTGTATGATCCGTGAGGGGACGAGCCATCTAGCCTACGGTGACGCTTCTGTGGCCTAAACATCCCTCACGAAGGGCCACAACCTTAGTTGGATTTTGTATCTTCTTTGTTAATCGTCGATGTTTGCTTGTAGATTAATCACCTGCTTGCTTTTCGATTAGTACGGTTGATTCCTTAATAAGAACTCTGATAGGATTCCTTGAGGTCTTAAGTGTATGATCCGTGAGGGGATGAGCCATCTAGCCTATGGTGACGCTTTTGTGTGCCTAACGCCTGTATAGGGGGGCCACAACTTTAGTTGTCTTTTGTATCTTAGGAGCCGTAAGTATATGAACTGGATGGTGACGAGACATTTGTTGACAAAGGTGATACTTATGCAAACCTAATGCCTGTATGGGGGGTTTTGCAGCAGCTCTATTTGGATAGTTATATCTTTCCTGGATGTTTGATGTTTGGATGTGTTTTCATGTGTAGTGGTGGTGAAACCCAAGACCATCCTAGCAATTTCATATCATTAATCTAGATCCAATTTTGATTATGTTCTTTACTTTCTTGCAATTAGTTTAATTAACCCCAAATCAACCCTTGGTTTACTAGTACAGGAATGGTCTGTAGCGTCGGTTTTGTTAAGCCTGCAGCGTCACTTTCTAACTGACGCCTAAGTGGCCGTCGCTATAGAATTTGCTCTATAGCGTCGGTTTATTTGACCAAATAAAACCAACCTTACAGAGTAAACACTGACGCAAAAGGTTGTAAAAAATCTGACCCAGGCGAGAAAAAAGGAGTCTGTAAGGTCCGTTATTCCAAAAAAACCGACCCTGTAAACGATCTCGGTCGAGAAAATTTTTGACCGAAATATTTTTGGTCGACAATTTTTCGAACGAGGGGGTTTTACAGGGTCGGTTTTTTTGGAATAACCGACCCTAAAAATTGAATAAACACTTCAGTGTGATGCTTGGTCGAGAAACTTATCGACCGAAATACTTTCAGTCGACAATTTTCTCGACCGAGGGAGTTTTACAGGGTCGGTTTTTTTGCAATAACCGACCCTAAAGATTGAATAACCACTTCAGCATGTGATCCTCGGTTGAGAAAATTTTCGACCGAAAACATTTCGGTCGAAATTTTTTTTCGACCAAGGATCACACTGTAGTATTTATTCAATCTTTAGGGTCGGTTATTCCAAAAAAAATTGACCCTATAAAACTCCCTCGGTCGACAAAATTGTCGACCGAAAACATTTCGGTCGACAATTTTCTCGATCGAGGATCACACTGAAGTGGTTATTCAATCTTTAGGGTCGGTTATTTAAAAAATCAACGCTAAAAGTTATGATTTTTTTTAAATTTCTGCAGAAAATGAAATAGAACAGAAGAACAAGAAGATTCATATATTCTGGGAGAGGGGAGCATTGATGCTCAACCGTCACCATTCAAAACCACACATTCATGACAAAAATGATTCATAATCACATAAACATTTACAAAATGATAGATTGCAAGTCTGAGATGATATTAATCAGATACAAAAGTAAATATGAAAGAGTACTCAAACCACATACATAAATGGAGCTAACATATTTAATCCAATGCTATATTGGCTTAATTTAGAAAAGAATCTGACCACTCTTCTCGGAATTCATTCAAGTCCACAAGTGTGTAAGGCTGAGTTGTGAAGATATGTAACAGAAAATGCACATGCTAATATTTTATAAAAATGACTACAATCACTTATAAATTTATGATGTTATTCTTTATTACCTGACTTATAGTCTGAATGTCATGTGATTCTTGTTTGACAATAGCTTGCATATATTTCATTACATAGTAGCCACAAGCCCAGTCATTATTTTGCATAGGACACTAAAAATAATGAATTATACTTAATGTTAGTAAACTACTATAAATAGTAGTTGAGATAAGACTATAAGAGTTGACATATTAGAATTGAAAAATTAATACATATAAGACTAAGCAGTTGTCAAAGTAGCTACCTTGACATTTTTCAAAGCCAATGTCTTTAATTTTTTGGGTATTTGTCCTCTAGCATCACGAAAAGCCTTTATACCCCTATCAATTAAATAATAGTTGGTAAAATAGAAATTCTAAATAGAAATATCATGTTGAAGTATTGACTAAATTTATACTTACTCCATAGTTGGCAATTTCAGTTTGTGACTCCTTGTTGTTTTACCCATTGGGTCAAGATAATAAAGAGTCATCAATTTAGGGGCAATCACCACTAATTCCCAATGTCTAGCTCTGAGTAAGAATAAAACAAACATTAAAATAAATAATTTTATTCATTATTAAAATTATATTGAATAATAATACTTACTGCACGTTAAAAGGAATTAGGATAATTTCCTTCCCTTCACTAGCAAAATATTTGAATGCAGTAGAGAAGTACTCATTCACATCCTCAAAATTTTTCTCCACTTGACTAGTGATTGATGGAACTAAGAATCCAACATTCCTTATATCAAGGTTTGTGATCTCAGTATATAAATGGTTGTAAAACATTTGTAATTATTTCCATATATAGAACTAAGCTAAAAATGTGTATCAGAATTTGATATATATATATATATATATATATATATATATATATATATATATATATATATATATATATATATATATATATATATATTGATAGATCATTACCTTATCCATACTTCTATTATCGAAGTATTTAGCCAATCATACCGGAACAACTCTAAAATATCATCAAGAAAAATAAAATTCTCAAAGTCCCTCCCAGTCGCATCTTCTGTTAAATTGACCAACATATGTGATCCTGAGCTTTGGTTGGCTAAGTATCGACACAAACATTTACATTTGCTTCCCAATTCATCGAATGTAGCTTTAGGAATGAATGATGGCTTGGGCATAGGAGGAAGACTAGTAGAATTTTTACTTTTTGGTTTACAAACCTGTTAATTAAATTACATACTTATATTACACAAGTTCATATATGCAGTCAAATATGAAAAATATGGTAGAAATAAGGTATACCTTGTCATTGATAACCAAGTGTCTAGGCCAACCCACCATAGCACCCTCAGCTTCTTCAACTGTACTATATTCAGGATTTGGTATGGGTAGTGGTTTGTCCCCCATTTTGTCATACACAAGATGGATGGACACACGGCAAATGTCATCAGTAATTTGTTGGCAATGCAATGTACCACCAAGGTTGTACACCTTTCTCATTGCCACAGCATTATATTCCGGAACCTCCACTGCAAGTTTATAGTTCATACCAACCTAGATTGAAATAATATAAGTTATATAAGAAGTAGTAGAACAGATACCTGTTACAACTATATATATTATCATATAATATCATACTAATAACAAAACATATAGAACAAAAACTTATTGTAGATTGTTGTGGTGGGTCATTGGGAGTGCTCCCATGACCTTCTACAACTGGAGCATGGGCTTGTACATCATCACTTTAGAGATGCACAGTATGAACAGGTTGAGAAGGTTGAGTAGGCTGAAATGAAGACATTATTTCTTTTACTTTCTGTGCTACTAATGCTTCAACCTCCTCTTGTGTAAGACCTCCTGCATGACCTCTTTTAGATTGCGAAGGGCCAAAATAAGACTTGAATCCTATGCTAGCTCCTAATCCCCTAACACGGAAAGGATGCTCCTTCGTACCAAGTACAACTGATAGTTCATCCATGTGGCCAGTTGGGATGAACTTTCCTTCCTTCCTTTGCTCGTGGAGATCAATCTATTCATAGTTAATAAAAATATTAAATCACAATATCAATTAGATATAAATAAATCTAAGTTTGTGGGAGTCACTCTTTACTTAGTTGGGATAAACCTACCATCTTTTGTGCCACCTCCTTAGTTGTAGGGTTGACAATTTCACCTGCTCAATTCTTTCTAGCATCAATCCATGTCAAGTGTCGGGGTGGACGCTTAACTTTACTTGTACTAGATTCTTCTCCAGAGGAGGATTGCTTCTCTTGTAGTTGGCGGCGGAAGGCATAACCACCGGGCCCCAAGCGATGGTCATGCACATTTTTGGCCCGTCCTTCCTTTTGAGCATGGTGGATAGCATGATCATTTAAAATGAGGTATTGCAATTTAGACTTGGCAAACATGTATAAAAAGATTCACCTCCTTAATTGTATAAAATTAAAGATTCATACAATACATCACAATCTTTATTACCTAAAACGCTCCCAATCTCCTAGCTGCAACAAATCTTTCCCACTCCTCAGGATCTATAAAAATATGTACATCTGTTGCTTTCTTCTTTTGTTTAGGATTATCTATAAATACCCTTGTGAGATATGTCTTAAAACCCCTCCATCTTACACCACAACATTGTAGCACTCTTTTCTTGTGATCTATTTCATTTAGATAAAAACACCCTATACATACAAAAGAAGCAATTAATAATGTTGTTTTGAAAAGGAATTTAATTCCAAGAAAACTAAATTAGAATCAATAGATAAAAAACATATTAAAATAATATAACTTCCACTCACAGATATATCTTTCCATATGAGGTCTTTTTTGGCATTAGGAACATCATGCCAATTTTCTATATCTATTGGCACCTTACTGCATGCAGTCACCCCTTCGTAATGCTTGAGAGCACTAGCATGTTCCCCAACAGGTGCTCTTGTGATATCAAATTGGATTGGCAATTTGTCCCCTTTAGCCCTGAGCTCCTGCAGCCTACGCATCAGTGTGGGACCTCTACTTTTCTTAGCATCACCACCACCATCTTCATGGTGCTCATGCTCATGCTCATAGTGTTCTTCTCCACTCGCCACTTTAGAACCTGCAAGTATACATGATAAAGCACAAGTGATAAGGTATACATGATATATGATGTATATTAAAAAGATTATTTTCTTGAATGATAATGAAATAAATAATTCAAAGAATACATGCCTTTAGTATTGGTTGAGTTGTTAGTCAAGTAAAATTCCTTCAGCATGGTCATGACATTTATAATATTCATCGTTGTTATCTTCAACATTTACACTTGGCAAACCAACTGAGAATGGACTAGAATCATCATACTTTTCGTAGTATTCTACTTCATTTATAGGAACTACAGTAAATTGTCTTTTTCCATGAAGAATGACAGACCAATTTTTATTTGCAGGGTCATCAATATAGAATACTTGTTTTTCTTTGTTTGCCATGATGAATGGCTCATCTTTCTCACCAATTTTTTCAAAATTCACCAATTTGAAACCCAACTCATCCACTAAAACTCCTGTGTTGTTGTCAACCCAATTACACCTAAAGATAGGAACTCTGAAATTTGTATAGTCCAATTCCCATATGTCCTCAATGACGCCATAATATGACATCTCAGCTTCGCGTGGTCTTTTATCTTTGGCACTAGCAAAATACAACGAACAAGCTTGAATAGTAACCCCACTATTTTGGACCACACTACTTTCGTCTTGACGTTTTGTGTAGTATGAAAATCCATTTATGTCATAACCTTCATATGACATGACATCGATTTTTGGCTTAAAGGCGAGCCATTTTATGTTCTCAGCAACATTATTCAGTGATTCAGATAATTGATTAAATACTTTCTCTTCAAACCACCTAATAAATGTTCGATTATTCTCTCTTGCAAGCCACATTGAACAGGATTGCAGATGATATCTCTTGATAACATCATTGTGTTCTTTGATGTAGCTACTAACTTCATCGATGTTGTGTAAAATATACAAATGCGCTTGTTCCCACAACTCACGACGAATTCCTTTCACTCGTCCTCCCAGAGTTTCTTTGCCACAATAAGATCCAGTGTGATGGGAATTTTTTAGATCTCTATTGCAATTCAAAAAATCATTACAAAATTCCATCACCTCCCTAGCCACATAACCCTCAACAATACTCCCTTCAGGATGATAACGATTCCGAACATCACCTTTAAAAACACTCATGTAGTGTTCAATTGGATACATCCAATGTAAGAAAATTGGACCCAACATCTTCACCTCCCTTGTAATATGTACTACAAGATGAACCATGATATCAAAAAATGACGGAGGAAAGTACATTTCAAGCTGACACATGGTAACAATTACATCTTTCTGTAATTTATCGAGAGTATCAGGATGTATCACTTTGTTGCATATTTCATTGAAGAAGAAACAGAGTCTTGTGATTGCAAACCTTACATGCTTCGGCAATATAGATCGAATAACCACAGGTAAAATTTGTTGCATTAAGGTGTGAAAATCATGAGATTTGAGACCTATCAACTTCAGATCCTTCATTGATACCAATTTACAAATATTAGAAGAGTATCTTTATGGAACCTTAATATTATACAAGCACTCACAAAAAGCCTTTTTCTCCTTCTTTGACAAAGTGTAACAAGATGGTGGTAAATATGTGCGGCGACCCCTGATCTCCACTGATAATTCTTTTCTTATACCCATTAATTCTAAATCTTTTCTAGATTTGATGTCGTCTTTAGTCTTTCCTGGTATGTTCAATAGCGTACCAATGATGCTATCATAAATATTTTTTTCAACATGCATGACGTCAATGCAATGTCTAATTGACAAAGATCTCCAATAAGGAAGATCCCAGAATATTGACCTCTTCTTGTATAGAGATTTGTCACATGCGAGTGGACGAGTACTTGAACTCTTTCCAAATTCATTAACAATATGTTTCACCCTATCATATACAACATTTCCTAGTATAGGTTTAGGAGCATGATGCGATGATTTTGAGTCGCATTTATAGACCTTTTTCATATGTGTTTTGTTCTCTAATTACTCATTTTTATGGATAATATTGCATAATTCACTCATTTAGGTCTTTGCCATCATTCTATGTCAAATCCCCTTTGTTTTACCATTTTGAGCATTATTTATCATATTATCATAATTTGTGTGGATTTACTTGGTCTTATTGTGAAATTTCAGGAAAAACAAGTAATTGCTTATGTCGATACCATCGACGGAAGTCGATACCATCGACCAAGCCACAGATTGCCAGCCGAGAGGAGCAGCACAGAGTCGATACCATCGACACTCAAGTCGATGGTATCGAGATCCCTTCAGATTGCTGGCGAGGAATCCGTCGATACCATCGACCCAAGTCGATGCCATCGACACATTGAGGCTACAGCGTCGCTAAACGACAACAACCGACGCTAAAGAGAGTCGATACCATCGACCCAAGTCGATGGTATCGAGATGACCACAGGCGCTCAGACGAAAAGAAAAGAAAGTTGCTGCTAATACGCTGGGTCGATACCATCGACCCGCGTCGATGGTATCGACGCCGGCAGATATGCGTTGGATTCGTTTTGATCTCGATCGGACGGCTGGAGTTATTTGACGACCTAATTAGGGACTTATACCTAATGACGGCCGCCCACACGAGAGGATCATGGGAGTTTGCATTGGAAGAGTGCCGAGGAAGGAGAGAAAAGAGAAAGGAGGCCAGAAGCTCATCCCGGGTGATTCAGACGCTGCCGAAGACGAATTCCACCACCGACAGGCGGGGAAGCTCGTATTCTACGCCAAGGATCTACCGGTTCTTCTCCGTTCAGGGGTTTTCCCACTTATTTCATGTTTTTCTTATGAATTCCCCTATTTCTACCATGTATTCGTGTGAGATGAACATGAGAGGCTAAAACCCTCCATCTTTAGGACCGGGAGTAGCCCGGGAATGCATTGTATGACAATTTTATATTGATAATTCATATTTTCTCTCTCAAATCCGTGGTATAGATTCATTTTCTCCATATATATTGTTATGCTTGATCACCATAATAATAACTTAATGCCCTTAATCACTTCGACAGAAGGATTAACGGTTGAAAAGAGACGAAACCTACATTAATCAATAAAACCCTTGACAAAGGAGTTGTAAAATTTATGGTGGGAACTGAGAGACCGTTTTTAATGCGCTTAGTTTAGGGGAATGATTACTACGACGGTGGAATCAACCTAAACCTAAGTAGTGAGTTACACCACGACAGTGGGTAATTCTGTTTTCAGGCCACTACCCGGATAGAGAGAGAAGAGTGAGGAATTATATAAAACCTAATACAATGTTGACCCGCGGCGAAACCGCAATCTTAAAGATATCCTTTTGAATTGATTAAATTAACCTTTAATCAATTGTTTTCATTATTTCATTTTATTTTCTTTTAATTTCGAAAACAAACCTTACTTTGTTATTCGGCCTAGCTGATTGCGATTAGTTAGTAGAAGTCTCCAATAATTCACGTGTCCCTGAGTTCGACTCGGGCCTCACAAAGGCCTATATTACTCGACGTGTATACTTGCGTTTAAGCGCGTAGTAAAATACACGTCAAGTTTTTGGCGTCGTTGCCGGGGACACGGCGAATTGTTGGCACTTCGAGTGCTAAGAGCGGCCACTCTAGGCCACAATTTTTTTATTTTATTTTGAAACAACTTTAAATATTCCTGAATTTCTCTATAATTGTATTTACTCGTTCAAGCATAGTACTGAAATCGAATTTTCTCATTTCAGGTACTGTGTATGGTGCATACACGTAGTACGGACTACGATCATCGCACACCTGAGGTTCCACCTCCGGGACCAGAGGACGAGGATTACTACGGGCAAGATCACCAAAGCGAAATAAATTCTGAATCTGAAGCAGAAGAAATGGCCGAACCACAGACGATATGGGAGAAGATCAAAGCGTCTTCTTCATCAGCTTCAAAGGGGCCTATCAAGAAACAGGAGGTCAACATACCAACATATAAGATCGATCCAGCGTTGATCAACTTGGTAAAATCTAATGCATTTCATGGGCTGAAGAATGAGGACCCAGTTGCACACATCAGCCAATTCGTGGAGAACTGTGACATGGTGAAGATCGACCGATTCCCACAAGATGCTTTGTACCTCAAGTTATTCCCAAGTTCCTTGGCAGGAGCAGCAAGAGAGTGGCTCCATAATCTCGATGACGAATTTGTTCAGTCTTGGGATCATATGGTGGAAGTTTTCTTCGAGAGGTTTTTCCCTCCTGAGAAGACCAACGACATGGTTAGGAAGATTCACAATTTCACCCAACAGGCGGGTGAGACATATTCTGAGACCTGGGAGCGATTCCAGGTTATGTTGAGGAGGTGCCCACATCATGGGCTGGACAGGGAAACGCAAGTGAAAATCTTTTATTTTGCTCTCTCCGAGCACGATAGAAGTAATCTTGATTCAGCCGGATCCGGATTCTTTCTGAATAATACAGATACCAGATGTTGGGAGATATTAAAGAACATGGCTAGGAAACAGTCATGGGGTGACAGAGGTGCAGTGGAATAGGTCAAGGCTGCTGGGGAATCCAGAATAGTGAGGGAGCTGAATGATAAGTTAGATCTTCTAGCCAAGAAGCTGCTAACTAAGGAGGATGAATCTGACGATGAGGAGGCCCAAGTGAAATTCATGCAACAACAGGGATATAGAAACAATGACTATGCATGGAGGAAAGATAAAAAGTTTTCATGGAAGGATCCGAATAATTTTCTACAGGATCCAGATGCCAAGCCACAGCAGAAAGCCGAGGATAAGAACACTAAATTGCTGAGTCAAATGGTCCAGCAAAACCAAGAGATGATGGCCATGTTTGGAAAACAATTGCAATCTCAAGGTGATATCCTAAACAAGTTTGGGCAGACACTGCAAAGCCATGGAGCACAAATGCGGGCATTAGAAACTACCATGGCACAGATCTCCAGTGAAGTGGCGGCCATCAAGAACGCCAATCAACAGAGACCAACCGAGAATGCAAATGTGGCCCAAGTAAATAATCAGGTCAAGTATATTTTTGTGATAGACAATGAGGAGGAATCTCAGGTGTCAGAAGCAAAAGAGCAAGGAAAAATAACTTTTAATACGGAGGCGACGTCGGCAATACCGTACCCTCGCACTTACTATAGACTACCAGGCGGAAGCACTTTTTCTTTTTGGAAAAGCCGCCAAGAGCACATGGTGGTCACGTCTCCTCCTAGACAAGAAGAACAATTGAAGGCCGTTTGTACACGTGTGGAAACATCTAATGCGAGAGAGGAACCACAACAAGCAATTACTGTAGATGATGTCTCGCCAAAGCCCACGTCAGAGGGAGTAATTGAAGCAAGCTTAGGGGAGATGACCCCGAAAAGCTCTTATGTGCCACCCCACAAGCGTGGCGATGCGGCAGTGGTTCCAACTATGAAAAATCTGAAGCCAAAGAAGGAGCACCGACATTATAGAAAATTCTTGGAGATGTTCAGAAAACTACATATCAACATTCCGTTGGTGGAAATGATTGAGAAGGTTCCCGCCTATGGGAGTTTTATCAAAGAAATAATCAACAAAAAGCGGCGGATTAAAGACACCGATGTATGCCGGATGAATGAAATGGTGAGTTCAATCATCCTTGGGAGTTTACCGGAGAAGAAGAAAGATTCGGGGAGTTTTTATATTCCATGTTCAATAGGTGATCAACACTTCCCACGAGCTCAGTGTGACTCAGGGGCTAGCATAAATCTCATGCCTTTGGCGACATTTCAAAAGCTGGGGTTAAAAGAGATAAAGAGGCCAGCCGCAACAATTGAATTGGCGGATGGGTCTACCGTGAGACCCTATGGAGTATGTGAAGATGTTCTAGTCCAAGTGGACAGACTCATATTTCCGGTGGACTTTGTCGTCATGGATATGCCACCACTCCAAGGCTGTGAAATTCTCCTAGGAAGATCGTTTCAAGCAACGGCGGATGTCGTGACTGCCTTAGGGAGAGGTACTCTGTCTTTGTGCATTATAGGAGATCGTGTTGAATTCAAATTACCGAATGATCCTCTAAGTGCAGTTCCCAAGGTGAAAAGATGATGATCGTCACACTGTCTAGCCTAAGACGTTAAATAAGGGCACTTGTTGGGAGGCAACCCAACCATTGGTACATTAGGATAGGTTAATTTTAGTCATAGATTTCTTTTATTTCGTTTAATTTTAGTGTAAATAAGATACCTTGATCCATTTGTTCAATGTGCAGGCACAGGAAGGGTCGATACCATCGACACACTGGTCGATGGTATCGACATGGGTTCAGGTTGACAACTGCAAAAATCGCACTGATTTGATACTATCGACGCCACCGTCGATGGTATCGACATACCTACAGGCAGGTCGCAATAAAAATGTCGATAGTATCGACATTCCAGTCGATACCATCGAGATCTCTGGAGAAGTTCAGAAGATTTTTGCTCAGTCAACTCGATACCATCGACGGCCTCGTCGATGGTATCGACATGATCACATGATTAATTGAAGAAGTGGCGGTGTCGCAATAAAAGCAAGTCGATACCATCGACCCTCGTCTATGGTATCCACATCCATGTCACTGATCCGCGCCAAGGAATCGACGACGATTGCGAGTCCACGTCAGCGATCCGGGTGCTGCGTCGATACTATCGACTTCCGTCGATGGTATCGACAGGTCAGCAATCCAGATTTCCCGATCCAGCAAACGTCAGCCGTCGATACTCGCGAGGGAGGCGGATAGCATCGAGACGTGTCGATACCATCGACCCGCGTCGATGGTATCGACGGGTCGACAGTAGCACCGGCCAAGTCTATTTAAGGAGACTTGCAACGTCATTTGACGTCACACCTTCAGAGCAAATGTCCTCCTTTGCGCCGAGCACTCCCCCGAGCCATCCAAGACTGAAGAGAAGCAACATCGAGCAGGGATCTTCACCGAGCGGAGAATCACTTCTCCATCTTCCCCGAGCTCTCTTCTTCTAATCCCATCTTTCTTGCAACAATGGTGCACGCCGCCGAATCATCGTCCTCGAGCGCGAATCCCATGGGGATTGTGGAGTTTGTTCCACCCCCTACTGCTTCCGTATCACGTCCGCGCCTGATTCACCCTTCCGCGGAGGTGAAAAAGGTCTATGAGGAGATCATGAAGCGGAAGATCGAGCCGACCCGGTATGTGGACCGGGGAATGATCCGTGATCTGGGATTCGAGGCCAACTTGGCCTATGTGCTGAAGGGTCAAGCACGCCACACCAGCATAAGGCCAGGCGAGCTGGAGCGCCATGCGGATGGGCAGCCGTTCTTCGGCGAATGGCCCATCTACAAGGAATTGGTGGCGGAGTTTATGGCGTCCCTCGATGTCTGCGTCGTGCCCAACGACGTGGTGGCGTCGGACCGTGAGTGGATCAAAGGGAGGGTGTCCTTCCGGCTGTTCAACATCAACTACAACATCACTCTTCAGCAGTTCAACAACATCTTTAACTGGAACCACTCCCAACATGATCACCGGCGCCCAGATTCCCGCACCGACTACGACAAGATCTTCGCCGAGCTAGTCACAGTGCCGGCGGGAAAGACAGTGAGCTACCACAATGCTGCGGTAGCGGACTTCGAGCATCCCTTCGTCCGGGTCCTACACCGGATGTTGAGCCTTACGTTCTTTGCTCGGAGCGATTTGGCATTGAGCAAGTTTCAGGAGAGCGATCTTTTCTTCCTCTACATGCTCCTGAAGTGACAAGAATGCAACTGGGGTGCGTTCTTTCTGTAGCGCGTTCTGGCGGTGAAGAGGAGTACAAGGAAGGCTCTGATCCATTTTGGTGGGCTCATCACCAAATTGGCGTTGTACTTGGGGCTGAATTTCCAGTCTATGACTCCGATTTCCATGAGGAGTAAGGTGAACGTGCAGCATCTGCACCGTTCAAACCTTATCCTTCTCCGGGATGGGTTGGCATACGCACACTGCCACGTCAACCACACTTACCAGGAATGCGCACTGCCAGATGCCGTCTTCAACATCGGGGGCGCACAGCATTTCCGGTGGCCAATCATAGCCATCGAGTCCTTTGAAGAAGAAGGCGGCAACGACGAGCAAGGAGGCGAGACTGAGGAGGACGAGGAGGCTTTCACACCTCTTCGTACATGAGTAGCACCACGGAAGCATCCTAGGATGCATCCGGGTGCGTCTTCATCATCACAGCCCCAGCCGCCATCACCACAGCCCTCGCAGCCAGGCGAGGATGTCTACTCAATGCAGGGAATGTACACAATGCTGCAGGATATACATCAGACACAGCAGCAGCATCTAGAAATGTATACAGGTATTCAGGATACTACGAACCGGTTACTTGACAACCAAAGGGAGATGTTCGAGAATGAACGTCTCCTCCTCGACAACCAACAGCAGATACACAATCGGTTGCAAAGGACGGAGATGCAACAGGAGCCCTTTTACGACCATTACTGGAGTCAGAGCTACTTTGGAGGCTATCCACAGCCTCCACCAAGGACCCATTACGATCCGAGCTTCCAGGGGGAGTATCCTTCTTGGGATCCTACGGCCCCGCAGTACCCGCCTCCGCCTCCACAAGATTGATCAGGGTATCTCTGTTCCACTCTTAAGATTGTTTTTGACTATGAGGCCATAGTCGAATTCAAGCTTAGGGGGGTAGCTGGAACAGCTCTATCTTTTCTTTTGTTTGTTTTTAGTTTTTGCTTTGCTATGTGTTCTTGCAGTTTTAGTTTTTGTTTAGGATCCACATCTATCTAGTGTAACTGTGGATGTCGTAAAAGTTGTCATCTCGCTGTGTTTTCATGGGAAATTTAAGGGTTTTTTAAAATTTTTGTGTCTTTTGGATAGCTTGACTTGGTTGTACTTGGGGAACTTATCCGATGAAAATGATTGATTATGTCAAATTTAGAACAATATGTCACACCTATACTCCCATTGACTCATGAAAAGTGGATAGTAACGGTTGTTTGAGCCTAACCTAACCAAATGGTAATGAGACCTTAATTGGATATAAGAGAGAGAACCCTTTGAATCACTACACATGTCAGTAAGGAGGGACACATAATACTCTTCTAAGGTTCAGTCATCTAATCTTGTGATCATTCCACTTCATTTTTCCATAATCCACCTAAGAATTGGAAGTAAAGTACAATTTTAATTCTATCTTGTGTGCATAGCATTTAGATAGGAATTGCATTGATATTTTCCATACTTTTGCATAAAAAGAGAAAAATATAGGGATTCATGCACATCACCTTTAGGTGCATGCCGTGTAGTTGCATTCATGACTTTCATGTTTATCATGCATAAAGTACATCATGTATCTCAATTTTTCCTCAAAAGTGATCTAAAATGTTCCATACCTTCGACATTTTACAAAGATTTCCAATCATGAAGAAAACAGCCCAATACATGTATCTCTAAGCAATTATGGATATGTGGGCTACAAGAAAAAAAAAAGAGAAAAAAAATTTCTAAAAATCTGAAAAAAATTGAAGAAAGAAAAAAAAAGAAGAAAGAGAATTTAGAAGGAAATGGAACAAGAGGGAGAAAGGAACATGATATCACTCGCATTACAGGAAAACTGAGTACATGATGTGGCTTCAGTAGATTTCCATCTCATTTTGAGGTGGAAGGTTAGGGCATGCATCATTTCACCCAAATTAGGCATTAGGGCATTTTTATTGTGCATTGCATCATGTAGGACATTTTGATTTATGCATATTGAAACTGTGCAATACTTCCAAGTTCTTCCATGAACCACCCATTCCATCCACCCGTTGCTCAAATTGGTAGGCCACCGTGAATTTCTCCTCACTAATGATTATCAGGAGAACTGCTTCCATGTAGATGGTAGTTAGGGCGAGCAATGTAGTGTAGGCGATCACAAGATGCACCAATGTTGAATCGGCAAATTTTATTATGTTAACTGCCTTATGTGATAGTGTTCATCGGTTTGAAGGATAATTTCTATTATTGATGATTATTGTCGCCTTTAGGGTAATTACTGTTCTATGGTTAGAGAAGGCCGGTTTGAGAACGTTCAGTGGGAGTCACATGGGATGTTGGGTTGGGGTATTGATTTTTAGTTGACATCTTCAATTCTATTCTAAGGATTAGTTGCTCGAGGGCGAGCAAAGTTCAAGCTTAGGGGAGTTTGATGCGATGATTTTGAGTCGCATTTATAGACCTTTTTCATATGTGTTTTGTGCTCTAATTACTCATTTTTATGGATAATATTGCATAATTCACTCATTTAGGTCTTTGCCATCATTCTATGTCAAATCCCCTTTGTTTTACCATTTTGAGCATTATTTATCATATTATCATAATTTGTGTGGATTTACTTGGTCTTATTGTGAAATTTCAGGAAAAACAAGTAATTGCTTCCGTCGATACCATCGACGGAAGTCGATACCATCGAACAAGCCACAGATTGCCAGCCGAGAGGAGAAGCACAGAGTCGATACCATCGACACTCAAGTCGATGGTATCGAGATCCCTTCAGATTGCTGGCGAGGAATCCGTCGATACCATCGACCCAAGTCGATGCCATCGACACATTGAGGCTACATCGTCGCTAAATGACAACAACCGACGCTAAAGAGAGTCGATACCATCAACCCAAGTCGATGGTATCGAGATGACCACAGGCGCTCAGACGAAAAGAAAAGAAAGTTGCCGCTAATACGCTGGGTCGATACCATCGACCCGTGTCGATGGTATCGACGCCGCAGATATGCGTTGGTTTCGTTTTGATCTCGATCGGACGGCTGGAGTTATTTGACGACCTAATTAGGGACTTATACCTAATGACGGCCGCCCACACGAGAGGATCATGGGATTTTGCATTGGAAGAGTGCCGAGGAAGGAGAGAAAGGAGAACGGAGGCCAGAAGCTCATCCCGGGTGATTCAGACGCTGCCGAAGACGAATTCCACCACCGACAGGCGGGGAAGCTCGTATTCTACGCCAAGGATCTACCGGTTCTTCTCCGTTCAGGGGTTTTCCCACTTGTTTCACGTTTTTCTTATGAATTCCCCTATTTCTACCATGTATTCGTGTGAGATGAACATGAGAGGCTAAAACCCTCCATCTTTAGGACCGGGAGTAGCCCGGGAATGCATTGTATGGCAATTTTATATTGATAATTCATATTTTCTCTCTCAAATCCATGGTATAGATTCGTTTTCTCCATATATATTGTTATGCTTGATCACCATAATAATAACTTAATGCCCTTAATCACTTCGACAGAAGGATTAACGGTTGAAAAGAGACGAAACCTACATTAATCAATAAAACCCTTGACAAAGGAGTTGTAAAATTAATGGTGGGAACTGAGAGACCGTTTTTAATGCGCTTAGCTTAGGGGAATGATTACTATGACAGTGGAATCAACCTAAACCTAAGTAGTGAGTTACACCACGAAAGTGGGTAATTCTGTTTTCAGGCCACTACCCGGATAGAGAGAGAAGAGTGAGGAATTATATAAAACCTAATACAATGTTGACCCGCGGCAAAACCGCAATCTTAAAGATATCCTTTTGAATTGATTAAATTAACCTTTAATCAATTGTTTTCATTATTTCATTTTATTTTCTTTTAACTTCGACAATAAACCTTACTTTGTTATTCGGCCTAGCTGATTGCGATTAGTTAGTAGAAGTCTCTAATAATTCACGTGTCCCTGAGTTCGACTCGGGCCTCACAAAGGCCTATATTACTCGACACGTATACTTGCGTTTAAGCGCGTAGTAAAATACATGTCAGAGCACTTCATTCCTCAGTTGACCCATTCAAGGTTTTGCGTTGCCTTCGATAAGGATGCACTGGTGGGAGAAATCTCCGATGACCAAGATATGCGATTTTACCACCATGTTTCAGTCTGATTGAATCAGTATTTTCCTCACAAACAGGACATGCTTTGTATCCTTTTATGCTATATCCAGACAAATTTCCATAAGTTGGAAAGTCATTAATCGTGCAAAATAACATAGCACGCAAACTAAAGATCTCTTTACGTGAAGCATCATATGTCATAATACCTTCTTCCCATAGTTTTATTAGGTCATCAATTAGAGGTTGAAGGTAAACATCAATATCATTTCCAGGTTGCTTAGGCCCTGATATCAATATTGACAACATCACATACTTATTTTTCATACACAACCAAGGAGGAAGATTGTATATAACAATCATAACAGGCCACATGCTATGTTGGCTGCTTAATGTACCATAGGGATTCATTCCATCTGTACAGAGTCCAAGTCTTAAGTTTCTTGGTTCTATACCAAATTGAGGGTATAATAAATCAATTTTCTTCCATTGTGGTGAATCAGATGCATGTCATAGGACGCCATCATCATTGGCCTTTAACTCCCCATGCCAAGACAAATTTTGTGCATCTTCTGTATTAGCAAATAAGCGTTGAAATCGTGGTATTATTGGTAGATACCACATCACCTTGGCAGGAGAGCCATTTTTAGCTGTAGCTGAATTTTTAGTCTTATACCTTGACACACCACATTTTGGACAATTTATCAAATTACTATAGTCCTTATGAAATAACACACAATCATTTGAACATGCATGAATCTTCTTAGCCTCCATTCCCATTGGGACATTATTTTCTTTGCTTGATATGTTGAAATTGGAAGCTCGTTGCCTTCAGGAAGAATTTCCTTTAACAAAGACAATAGTGAAGTGAAACTCTTATCGCTCCACCGGTTTTGAGCTTTGAGAGTATATAATCGCATCACATCACTCACCCTCGTGAACTTAGTACAACCCTTATATAATGGTTTTTCAACATCATGGACAATGTTTGCAAATAAAGGAGGTGGATCAATGACATTGTCCCGACAACTACGTAGAATATCTTCAACCATATCATCCTGAATCTGGTCATCTTGAATCAGATCATCATTAACATTATGATCATTATCTATATCTTCTATGCCACAACAATTAGTATCGACATTTTCTGATCCATAATTCAATTTCTCTCCATTCCAATACCATTCATTATAACCTTGTATGATCCCATTGCATATGACATGATTCTTAATTTCCTCACCAGTATCAACTTTCAAATTGTTACAACAATTTCTACATGGACAATATAGCCTATATGTAGGTAGTTTCCTATGTTCCTCAGCAAATCTGATAAATTCATCAAGACCTTTGGCAAACTCTGGACTGCAACGGTTCTTTATAGACATCCAACTTCGATCCATTTTCTATATCACATTAAAATTAATTATAAAACTAACCGTTTAATATTGATACTATAATAATCTGTAAGTTTTTATTGATAGGAATTTAATTACTTATATACTAAAGTGTACCACCTATCTCATTTTGAATATTTAATTTCACTAGTAACTGTATAATGTATGTTTAGTTTTGAAGAAAATTTCAGCAGCATTTCCCCTAAGTTCTCCAAGTACACCGATGTAAATGGCAAATAACCACTCACATATGTACCCAGAGAACAAATGAAGAAATCCTACTAAAATTTTCTACAAAACTAAACATACATTATTCAGGTACATCCTAAGTGAGATTAAATATCCAAAAACAGTCCCAAACAGGGGACTATCCAAAGTTTACTCCTAATGAGTAAATTTTGAATGGGTTTCTAAGTTAATATATAAATGCATTATTTTCATATTTATATATTAAGTTAAACATCATGCATCAACCCTAAAGTATCAATCTAGGAGTACACATGTCTAATCTAGTATTAATTTCTAGAATTTATATAATGATTACATATGAAAAAAGACATGTTTTTATTATTGGGTTATCAAATCATATAAAATGGAAAATACTTGTACAAATTAGCAAAGTAAGGCCGTTTCCAACAGTCCAAAGAATGAAATCATTATAATATTCAGAACTATTTGTGAACATTACAACAAATATGATTAAAACATTTATATCTCCCACATAAATAAGGAGCAGGTCCACTCTCGGTCGATAATTAGTCGACTGAGAGCCCACCTGCGTGCAGCGTCCTGGTCCACTCTCGGTCGACGAATTCGTCAACCGAGAGTGGACCTGGACACTGCACGCAGGTGGGCTCTCGGTCGACTAATTGTCGACTGAGATTGGACCTCGACGCTGCAATGGCGGCGGGCGGGAATGAAGAAAGGCGGGAACAAAGGAACGAAGGAAGCGGCGAGCTTACTTGGAAATGGCGGCGATCTTTGTGGAGGATGAGACGACCTTCACGCAGAGGCGGCGACCTTTGTGGAAAAGTGGAGAGGCGGCAACGACGAGCACTTTTTGCAAAGAGGAGGCAAAGCTTTGGCGGTGCGGAGAGGTGGCAACGTCTTCACGTACGGAAACCACGATCCTCTTGGCAGTGCAGAAAGGTGGCACATCTTCATGGCAACGGCTTCACGGAGAGGAGGCAAGGCATTCGCGGCGGAATGACACAAGAAAAAGCAAGGGCTTCACGACGCCGTGGGAGAGAAAAAATAGAACAGAAAAGGTTTTCGCGGGATGAAGAAAGACTTGGTTTTAGTTTTTTCACGGAAAGAAAGACCTGTAGCGTTGGTTAACACCAAAAAACCGACGCTAAAGATAAACGGTGCTCGTGTCGGGTTAATTAAAAACACTCAAACACATTCTCGGTCGACGAATTTGTCGACCGAATGGTTATCGGTCGACATTATTGTCGACCGAAGAGACCTCTAGGGTCAGTTTTAAGGAATATCCGACGCTACATGTGTTTATACGAAGGAAATTTGGCTCCCTTCGGTCGACGATTTGTCGACTGAGTGGTTATCGGTCGAAAAATTTGTTGATGGAGAAGTTGCAAGATTTCCTTCGTATAAGCACCTCTAGGGTCGCTTTTTTCCTTATAACCGACCCTAGAGGTGCTTATACATGTGTGAAAAACTAAACTGGATCCTAAGTTTATCTCGGTCGACAATATTGTCGACCGAGGAGGACTTTAGGGTCGGTTATAAAGAAAACACTGACCCTAGAGGTGCTTCTACGAAGGAAATCTGGCTCCTTTCGGTCGACGAATTTGTCGACCGATAACAATCAGTCGACAAAATCGTCGATCGAGAAGGAGCCAGAGTTGAAATCTGGCTCCTTCTCAGTCGACGAATTTATCGACCAAATGGTTATCAATCGACAAATTCGTCGACTGAGGATGCGTGAACTAAACTGGATCGAAAATTCATGTCGGTCGACAATATGGTCGACTGAGGACCGCTTTAGGGTCGGTTATAAAGAAAAAACCGACCCTAGAGGTGCTTATACACGTGAAATCTGGCTCTTTCTCGGTCGATGAATTTGTCGACCGAGAGATTATCGGTCGAAAAATTCGTCGACCGAGGGAGCTCTAAGGTGCTTACACAACCCTAATAATGATGTTATGTGAAACCTTAATATATGGTGATGTCGTATGAAACCCTAATATGGGATAATGTTATGTGAAACCCTAATATGGGATGATGTTATGTGAAACCCTAATATAGGGTGATGTTGTGTAAAAACCCTAATATGGGATAATGTTATGTGAAACTTCAATATGGGATGATGATATATGTGAAACCCTAATTGATAAATATGGGAAACTCTAACCTGAATGAGGGAATAGTGATGTTATTTTTGTATTGCATGATGTTGATATGAAATTGATATGGTTGATATGAAATTGAGATGCTTGTGTAACAAGTATCCTGAATACCTTGGTCAGATGACCTGAAGGTAATAGTTACTTGATAAGTGATAACCATGTTTGGTGATGAACTAAGGGTTTGAATACCCAGATCCAGCAAATGTGATGATGGTGGTATTGAGGGATGTGAATTCCCAACAATGAGACAAAGGATTGAGATCCCAATGCTTTACAAACATTTTGAAAAGTACTAAACTCGATCCAAAATTTATGTCGGTCGACAATATTGTCGACCGAGGAGCCCTTTAGGGTTGGTTATAAAGAAAAATCGACCCTAGAGGTGCTTATACACGTGAAATCGGGCTCCTTCTCGGTCGACGATTTTGTCAACTGAGAGCATATCGATCGACAAATGCGTCGACCGAGAAGAGCTCTAGGGTCGGTTAAAAGTATAAAACCGACGCTAAAGATGCTTATACATGTGTGAACCAAAATTCATGTCAGTCGACAATATTGTCGACCGAAATGACCTTTAGGGTCGGTTATAAGGAAAACACTGACCCTAGAGGTGCTTATAGACGTGAAATCTGGCTCCTTCTCGGTCGACGAATTTGTCGACCGAGAGGTTATCGGTCGATAACTTCATCGACCGAGAAGAGCTCTAGGGTCGGTTAAAAGTATAAAATTGACGCTAAAGATGTTTATACATCCGTGAACCAAAATTAATGTCGGTCGTCAATATTGTCGACCGACATTCCCTTTAGGGTCGGTTATAAGGAAAAAACCGACCCTAGAGGTGGTTATACATGTGAAATATGGCTCCTTCTCAGTCAACGATATTGTCGACCAAGAGGTTATCGGTCGACAAATTTGTCGACCGAGAAGAGCTCTAGGGTCGGTTTTAAGGAAAAACCCGACCCTAGAGGTGCTTATACACGTGAAATCTGGCTCTTATTCGGTCAACCAATTAGTCGACCGAGGATCCCTTTAGGGTCGGTTATAAGCAAAAAACCGACCCCAAAGGTGCTTATACACGTTAAATTTAGCTCTTATTCGATCGACGAATTTGTCGACCGAGGTGCCTTTTAGGGTCGGTTAAAAGTAAAAAACTGACGTTAGAGGTGTCGAACTAAATTGGAGCCAAAATTGATATTGGTCGACAATATTGTCGACCGAGGAGCCCTTTAGGGTCGGTTATAAGGGAAAACCCGACCGTAGAGGTGCGTATACGTGTGTGAAGGCAAACAGGATTCAAGATGTCTAATTACCCACATTTTTTGTAGACATATAAGGTCGGTTATTTGGAAAAACCAACCCTATAGATTGAGGCATGAAGCCAAAATCAAGCAAATTTTTTCTGCGGGAAACTGTAATTGACTTTCTAATCCAATTGTCTATAAAGTCACTTATTTTATGAAAACCTACCCTATAGAGATGCACTACAAGGTCGATTATTTTAAGAAAAGCGACCCAAGAGGTCTTAAGTGGTGCCCGTGTTTTTGATAGACAAATAAGGTCGGTTATTTGGAAAATCGACCCTATAGAGATATATTACAAGGTCGGTTATTGTAAGAAAAGTGACCCAAAAGGTCTTAAGTGGTGCCCACATTTTTTATAGACATATAAGGTCGGTTATTTGGAAAACTGACCCTATAGAGTTACACTACAAGGTCGGTTTTTTAAGAAAACTGACCCAAGAGGTCTTAAGTGGTGCCCGCATTTTTTTAGACATATAAGGTCGGTTATTTTGAAAAACCGACCCTACAGGTAGTGACGTTATAACCCATTTATGTACTAGTGGTTCTAAATATTAGTCTTATTTGAGCTAAATTTGACTACTGACAATTCTTAAAAATGTTGTCTCTTGGGATTCGATCCTTAACTATATTGTGATAAGACCTGTCTGCTTGCGAGTGGTATTATTGCACAAGGTTTTGGTAAAAGCTTGGGGATTTCAACCCCGAGTGAGTTTGTTAGTGCGATAATATTTCACATCAACTTAACTAATCTCATACTTAACTCATGTGGTAGATCTACTTTGATGCTTTGACCTTCTTCAAGTCCATGTGGTTTCCCTAAAAAATTTGAGTAGAGGGGTGAGCCTACTCGCTAAGTGAATGAGTACTTCATAAAAATAGTTTAAAGCACTTATATAATAACATATATACTTTTGAGCAACTAATATCAATTATAACAGTAGTAAGCTTTAATGAGACTAATCATTCACAATATATGAACATGCTTGATAGATAATAAAGAGGACTAATATTTTAGAAACATACAAAGAATAATTGAATAACTGCACACACTTGTTTAACCTCTCATTCATCTTATTATACCCTAAACCTACATGAGGTGTACCACAACATGTGAAAGAATCACAACAAGCTATGATCTCACTTTACAAGGCTTAGAAGCATGCCCGGGTTCCTAAGCCTATCTCTTGAGTAAGACCCCGTCTACAGTGGATCTCGACACGTCTGCCTCTTGGTGGCTAATAAAAGTGGCTGAATATCTCAGAGTCCGCCTCTCAACATGGGTACTCAGGCGGTGAGTCAAAGCCCTCAGGCTAATTGTGCATCAGTGGACCTACTGACCACTGATCACTCAACATGTAACACAGGTACCACTGACATCCCCAGTTGGTGTTGGGTACCACACATCTGTAAGGAGTCTTTTGTACTGGTTAATACCTCTGCACCCAACTAGTGCGCTCCAAATTACCTTGATCTGGACTACCTCTAGTCGAGAAATCATTTCCTCGTCACAGCACAAGCCTCATCTTGTGAGGATTCTATAGTGTTCAGGGCATCTACATGACTAATTCACTCTTTAAATTCACAATTCAATCATCATATCAATGAATCGTTGTTAAGCTTTGTAAACTGTTCATTTCATAAACCATCTGATAACATATACCACAACTGAACTGTTTAGAATCACCACATCTCAAGATGAGAAACATTGAAATCACAATGCTTGTTTCACTGAACACTCTATCATAAGGGTTTCATTTACCTCATTCACTTATCACATATATCGCATAAGTATTGAATACATCATAACATCATTCAATAAGAATTGCTCTCAGCAGTTCACATATAAGAGAATATATATGAAACCCTGTAATAAACTGAACTAGGGTTTCCATGACAAATGAAATGCAAGATCTTATCTGACATATATGTAATTCGCAAACAAATAAAACAATCATTCATAACCAAGGAGATTCAACTAGGCAACTTATTTATTCAATTATACAACAATTTCAGTCTAGCCGAAAATCTTAGATTTTAGCATATCCATGTAACCTCTACAATTACTTTTAAAATCTCTCATTTAGATGTATTGCAATAATTTCTAATGTAATTTCATAATCTAAAATTCATCATAACAGAGAAATAATCAATTTCATATCATCTTGCAAAAGCTAGATCAAAAAGGCAACTAAGGGTTTGTACTCACATACTAAGAAATTGAGGATATTGGATGATTTAACTCATTTTTGTGCAATATACTATTTAAAGGAAGTACCCACTCACCCTAAGGTGTGAAAACACCATAAAAATGTAGCCCATCTCTTAAAATCTCGAATCCATATCCAAATACTAGCAAAATCTGCGGTTTCTTCTTCCTTTTAGCCCTATATGGGATTTGTTGTAGGTAGAAGAAGAAGAACAAAGGCTAAACCAAACCTCAAATTCATTGGATCAGGGATTCCAAACAAGGGGTAATGGAAATAAGAAAAAATTAAAGGTTAAACCTACTTACCAAGTCAAATCTACAACAACCCTTTTTTATTTCTGCTGTTCTTAACGTTCTTCCCCAACAATCACCCACAATTCACCTTCTGGATAGCCCTCTCATAGAGAAACTTTCCTAGGAAGATAGGGAATTGAATCGCGGTTCCAACACACTTCATTTTGTTGAAAATAGATAAGTATTTCTTGAGATATGATCATTTTATGATTTTCTATCAAGGGCGGCATCAGCTGAGGTCGCGGTGTTGATGCAGCGTCGGTCGTAGTGCTAGCATCACAGGTCGCAGTGTCGACGCAGAGTCATGGTTGGGGTGTGATCTTCAGTCACAGTCCTAGCATCATGGGTTACAGTGTCGATGCAGCATCACAGTCACGGTGTTGAAACAACATCGCGGTCGCGGTGCTCTGTATATGTTTACTAAAAAGGGCATAACTTTCTCATTTTAACTCCGATTTAGTTCATTCTTTTTTTTTGGGTTCATAATTGAATTATCTACAATAAAAAGGTATTTTTTTGATAATATTCTTAAATGAAAAATCATTTATTACTTATTTCCTCCAATATCATTAACTCTCTTCTTGCACACATGTATGGGTTAATGTTATCTTAACCCCAACTCAAATTTTTATAATATGCTTAAGTTATGATTATGAATTTCCCAAACAAGTATTTAAGTTTACCAAAGTTAATATAAAGCACAACATAGAATATTACTAACAAAAGTATGCCAAGCATTAAGATTATCTTAAAACTCAAGGATTACCATCAAAGCTAGGAACGAGTTGTAACAATTCTCCCCCTCTAATAAAAGTTTCATCTCGAAATTTCTAAAAGAGGAAAATATACTTGCTAAAAATCTCTGATTCTATTTCCCAAGTAACTTCTTCTTACATGATTCCTCTGAAAAATGTTTACTAGGGGTATCTATCTCCTTTTATGCTTTCAAATACTACGGTCTAGAATTTTATTTTCAACATTGAGTCATTTGTTCCTCTTCAAATCACAAACTTTAAAAGATATAAAATGTGTGAAACATAATTTCTCATTTCATAATCACATGGTACTATTCACTTGCCATTTATGAGACCACACAAGTTATCATACTATCACAAGATATAAATCCTTTTCACAATATCACAGGGTATCAACCCTTATCAACACAAGAGGATTACACCTCATCCAGCGCTCAACCATGCCCAAAGGTCATTAAGACCATCATTCTATTCCTTGCAAGATCATTGTTATTTTTTTGCATGCCTTATAACAAGGCTCAACAACATCACTTACATATAATATACGGGATCAATGCAATATTGCATTAATGAGCTAGGAGATATTCATAAACAATCATAGTAGGGTTATATTAACATTAAGAACATTCCTTTTTTACATCAACGTACAAGGAATCTAGATATGATTCACCCTCATCATATTCATAATGCACAAGTTTAGTATAATAAAGTATCAACCTTGTGGTTATGATAACCACCAATTAACACATTAAGGTTATGATCATATTAAGGAGGTTATTTCACCATCATGCCATCATATAAGAATGTTAAACATGAATACTCATCTTTATCTATTTGTATTAGAGTTCGGTTCAACAAGATAAAGTATACTAATGTTACTAATCAATACTTATACCCAAACCATTACTCATGGCATCCCCATTGGATCATGGATGCATAATGTGAAGCATCACCATCACATTCCATACTATTCTCAAGTATGAATCCACACATAAGTCAAGGTGTAACCATCAAGTTATAGCATACTAGGGTTTCAACAACAATAATAGAGTACTCCATGATTGCATTAGTCATTCAAGGACTATTCATACCCAATTACGATCACTTAATTATAATAAAGCTAGGTATAACAAGCTATACCTCATTAGGGTTACATATCAATACCATATGGTTATCATCCCTTCTATTCATACGAGTGAATAGGTAAGACTACCATATTCATGGTAACACTACATTTGTTCCATCATCATTCAACCCATATCACCATACCATAATTGTATAATACTGAGATGGATTACTGGTATGAATGACTACAACTATCAAACACATTTAATTAACATATTTCTTGTACAAGTACACTGAAATCATATGTAGAACAAATTTACATCCCTCATTATACCTTCAACAAATTACACTTCTAAAAACAAATTCTCATATTACTTAAAGCCATTGTTTTCTCTTATCTCCTCATTCATTACTACTTACTTCTTGTTACTTATCCTTCTCATTTTGATCATATAGAATAAACATCCTTAAAATTGAAACATACGAGGTAAGAATAGAACATTCAACATTCTTGATATCACTACAAGAATTTATTTCATATAACACTTCACTCATGTTGTATTTCTCCTTTTGTTGAAAACACGCTTGTTACATTTCAAATCTATTTCTTATCCTTTGCTCTGAATCATTTTCATATTGTTTATCTACCTTTCAGATTAGCAACCTTTAAACCATGGATTACTATCAGTGCTAGTTTACTTCTCATAGTGCAAATATCATGATCTTGTTTTATAGAGATGCTAGTATTCAAGGTCAAATCACTAGTGACATCCCTTGAACTACTACAACTCTAAACATTCTAGGGTTTGGTCCTTATCAATAGCTTGACATTATTGTGGTGTGACTTTGCTCCCTTAATTTGAAATTGAAACTTTGGATCTCACAAGTTTTACTAAAAGTCTTCCTTACCCTATCAATTGAATTTCCTTTCTCTTACTTGGCCATTCAGATAATTTACATTCTCAATTTACACTACTAGGGTTGCATCATCATATTGTGTGTCATTATTACATTCACTAGATTTCTCTACCATGGTGGTTATGCATCATATATGATTCATTTTCTTATCACTTCATTCCCACATTACTTTCATTAAGGAAGATATGAAAGAGAAAATGATTCTGAGACTTAGAATTATTATCTTCAAGCATTTCCTTAATCCATTTCTCATATGTAGGTTTAATTGGTTATCAGCAAGGATACTTGACTAATTAGAACTTGCTTGAATCTCCTAACCTCTTTCTTTTATAATATATATTACTCCATCATGTTTCAAACCCTTCCTTACTTTCCATAATCCTCTTACCATATACTACTCTTCCACTTGTCATCTTTAACTTCTACTTTTCTCTTATGACCATGTTGTTTATTCATGTGTATGATCATGTATACCATGTTGCACACATTTCTTTTTATCCTTTTACTAAAGTGAAGTTGAAATTCTAAATCAATAATCTCTATACTAGTTTCACCTCATGTTTAATAAATTACATATCCTTCATTTTAAATCAAACGGCTCATGCATGAGTCAAACTTTGTTTCTCTTTCAATCAAGTTTTTCCTTCCTGAATATAGTCTAACTTTGTATGACTAATTCATTTGTTAAACTACACTTTTGTCCTTCTTTTAGAAACTAGTTCGTTGTTCTATAGATACTTGGAATTCAAAGGTAGTAAGGATGAATGTATTGAACTTCATAATAAAGGTATACATTCCATTCTCTCAATTATATCATAACCCTCATTACTTAATCAAGATCATCATTTCTAAAATTTCTATTTATTTCAACTAAGTTTGTTATCCTAGTCTTATGATTTACATGTTCATCTAATTCTCTTCACTTTCATTCTTCTGAACTTCACTTGTATGTACTTATCATATACTTAACTCTTTTCTTCTATTTTGCCTTTGCTTTGGAGTACATAAAAGCATAGTACTCAATTATATGATCCATTCCTCATGATTGATTCTTACTATCTTGGACCTTACATACTCTTCTCACATATTTTCCATATTTCATATTGAGAGTTCATACAATACTAATCATTAAAATTAATCTAAACCTTATGTCGTGTTCCTTTATTCCCAATTAAGGGTTTCTCATATGAGGCCCCAAAGTTGGATCTCAGACATTAGTTCCAACTGATTCTTAGCTATTTTAATATTTCCCATATGTTTCAACATCTTAGTGTATGTACATTCTCACTATTATGTGGGTCTAATTTATCCAGAGTCTACTCTTATTATATTGTTAATAGCAGTCATTAGATCCCAGTAACGCATCCTGCCAGCTAGACCAGGAGAAACCTGCAATCTTGAAGCCAAGAGTTACTCAAGATTAACTGACTCCTATTAATCTCAAACATGTGGAAAGAATATCCACTTAGGGAAAACTCATTTAAACATAACTTTTGGTCTACTTGATACAATAGAATCAACTTCATGATACACAAAAATTTAAAAGAACCATACATATTCTACAAACTGATAATATGAATTCATACATATAATAGCATTTGTATTGATCTCCAATCAATGAAGCAATATAAATCAAGATTTGTATCACATTTTTTGTTTAATCTCTTACTCCTTCATTACTTTTTGGTCTCCTAACCCTAAGATTTCTAGGGTTTCTCTCTAGCCCATCCTTGCACTGCATACCTGGCTAGGGCATCCAGAGAAGAATAAACATAGTAGCTTGATACTGGTCAATCTAAGTATTCAGATAATGGGCCAAGGTATCTAAATGCTCAGACCTCCAAGAGCTAAAGCCACATCACCTCCTATCTGCCACACTTATAACTCTAACTTTCTATCCTAATGATTCCTGACAACTTAGCCTAAGCTCTGATACTAAAAGATGTCACGCCCGCATCCCACGATTACCACTAATCATGAGATTAGGGCATACCTTTGAGGATTACACTTAATTTAGAGTTCACTCCCGACTTTTTTTCCTTTTTATTTCCTTTATTTCGAACTCTTTGTTTTCTCGCATCCAATCACATAAAAAAACTTTCCAAGAGAATTAAACTTTGATCACTCTAATATGATCTCAACATCAATGATACACATCCATGCATTCATTTTGTTTTTCACACATCCATGTGCATATGACATGACAATCAGATACATTCTCTCTTATCAAGGAAACAAAGATTAAAAAAAACATCATTCACAACTCTCTCACATCTATACAAGGACCCTGAGTGACAGGGACCGACTGAACTTAACTAATATCATACTTCACTCATGTGGTAGATCTACTATGATGTTTTGACCTTCTTCAAGTCCACGTGGTTTTCCTAAAAATTGTGAGTAGAGGGGTGAGCCTACTCGCTCAGTGAATGAGTACTTCAAAGATATAGTTTAAAGCACTTATATAATTACAGAGATACTTTTGAGCAACTGATATCAATTATAACAGGAGTAAGCTTTAAAGAGACTAATCATTCACAATAATAAATATGGTAGAATACTCTAGATATCTACAAGAGTGAATCAAGATATGAACATGCTTGATTGATCATAAAGAGGACTAATAATTCAAAAACATATAAAGAATAATTGAATAACTACACACACTTGTTTAACCTCTCATTCATCTTATTATGCCCTGAACCCACATGAGGTGTACCACAACATGTGAAAGAATCGCAACAAGCTATGATCTCATTGTAAAAGGCTTAGAAGCATGCCTAGGTTCCTAAGCTTATCTCTTGAGTAAGACCCTATTAGTAGCAGGACTCGACACGTATGCCTCTCAGTGGCTAATAAGAGCAACCTGATATCTCAGACTCCGCCTCTCAACCTGGGTACTCAGGCGATGAGTGAAATCCCTCACACTTATTTTGCATGAATGGACCTACTGACTAGTGATCACTCAACATGTAAAATAGGTAGCACCGACATCCCCGGTTGGTATTGGGTACCACACAACTATAAGTAGTCTGCCCTACTGGTCAAACCCCCCACACTCTACTGGTGCGCTCTAGATTACCTCGATCTGGACTACCTTCGGTCAGGAAATTATTTCCTCCTCACAGTGTAGACCTCATCTGATGAGGATTCTACAGTGTTCAGGGCATCTACATGTATAATTCACACTTTAAATTCACAATTCAATCATCACATCAACAAATCTTTGTTCAACTTTCTAAACTATTCATTTCATAAACCATTTGATAACATATACCACAACTAAACTATTAAGCATCACCACATCTCAAGCTGAGAAACATTGAAATCACAATACTTGTTTCACTGAACACCCTATCATTAGGGTTTTGATTTACCTCATTCACTGATCACATATGTCGCATAAGCATTGAATACATCATAACATCATTCAAAAAGAACTACTCTCAACAGTTCACATATAAGCGAATATATATATATATATGAAACCCTATAATAAACTGAACTAGGCTTTCCAAGCCAAATGAAATACAAGATCTTATCTGACATATATGTAATTTGCATACAAACAAAACAATCATTCATAACCAAGGAGATTCAACTAGGCAACTTCTTTATTCAATTATACAACAATTTCAGTCATAGCCGAAAATCTTATATTTTAGTATATTCATGTAACCTCTACAATTACTTTAAATTTTCTCATTTAGATGGATTGCAATCATTTTTTTCATAATCTGAAATTCATCACAATAGAGAAATAATCCATTTCATATCATCTTGTTAAAGCTAGATCAAAAAGGCAACTTAGGTTTTGTACTCACATACTAAGTGAATGAAGATATTTTATGATTTAACTCATTTTCATGCAATCTAATGTTTAAAGGAAGTACCCACTCACCCTAAGTTGTGAAAACTCCTTAAAAACGTACCTCATCTCTGAAGATCTCGAATATATATCCAAATCCTAGCAAAATCCACAGTTTCTTCTTCCTTTTAACCCTAAACAGGATCTGTTGTAGGTATGAGAAGAAGAACAGAGGTTTAACCAAACCTCAAATTTGATTTATTAGGGATTTCAAGCAAGGGGAAATGGAAAGAAGGAAAAACCAAGGGTTAAACCTACTTACCAAGTCAAATTTATAACAACCCTTTTTTATTTATGTTGTTTTTAACGTTCTTCCCCAAACATCACCTCCGAAATCACCTTCTACATCTCCTTCTTGTAAAAAAAACTACTTGGGAGGATAGATAATTAAATTTTGGTTCCAACACACTTTGTTTCGTTGCAAACGAATAAGTATTGCTCGAGATACGGTTGTTTTACGATTTGCTGTCCTAGGCGGCATCGACCGCGGTCGCGGTGTCGACGCACTGTCAGTCGCGGTCCTAGCATTGTGGGTCACTATGTGGATGGAGTGTCACGGTTGCTGTGTTGACACAGTGTCAGTCGTGGTCCTAGAATTTTGGGACATGGTGTCGACGCAGCGTCGTGTTCGCGGTGTCGACCGCAGTCGCAGTGCTTTGTATATGTTTACTAAAAAGGGCATAACTCTCTCATTTTAACTCCCATTCAGTTCATTCTTTTTTTTGGATTCATAATTGAATTTTATACAATACTACAATATTATTTTGATAATATTCTTAAATGAAAAATCTTTTATTACTTATTTCCATCAATGTCATTAACTCTTTTCTTGCAGACATGTATGGGTTAATATTATCTTAACCCCAACTCGGATCTTTATAGTATGCTTAAGTTATGATTATGAGTTCCCAAAACAAGTATTTAAGGTTACCAAAGTTAATATAAAGCACAAAATATAATATTACTAACCAAAGTACACCAAGAATTAAGATTATCTTAAGACTCTAGGTTTACCAGCAAAGCTAGGAACGGGTTGTAACACCTAGGCTCATGGGCTTGGAGTTTGTCAATGGGCTCTTTGGTTGGGATGTCACCAAGGCTCCTCACTTCTTCAAAGGAAGTGACCTTTGACTCCCATATCTTTGGTACTGTCCTCAATATCTTGGAGTTGATTACACCTCTATCCAAAGTGTTGCACAATGCAGCCAACCCATTGATGATGACATTGAGTCTTGAGTACATCTCCGCAATCCCTTCTTTCTTGCCCATCTTGAAGTTCTCTAGAAGGTTGTTCAACATGTAGATCTTCTCCTCCTTGACTTTCTTTGTGACTTCATATGTGATGCACAATTTGCCCCTAATCTCATAGGAGGTTTCCCAAAATGAGATCTGGTTGAACTCTGTTGGGGTGAGGGTTGCGTAGAGGATGCTTATGGCTTTGGCATTGAGTTGGGCTTCCTTGAGTGCAACTTCACTCTATGTTGAAACATATCCAATTGGCTCCTTGTAAGGTGTGACCATCACCTTCCACATGTCAAAATTCATGCCTTGAATGTAGAATTGCATACGCCTCTTCTAAAAGAGGAAGTTGGTGCCATCAAAGACCGGAGGACGCATGGAGAAGCCTCCCTTTAGGTTGATAGAACTAAGTAGGTTGTTACCCATATTCTCATCTCTTGGGAGATTGTTGGAGAATATCCTTGGCTCTGATACCACTTGTTGGATCTAGGGCTTTAGGGGGGTGAATAAACCTACAAAATTTCTCATAATATAGAGTAGACCTTCAAATTATATCAAATTGCAACCAATATCTTAAGTGAAATTTTAGGTCCTAACTAACAAGCATAGAAAGGTTTAAGAGATTGATAGAAAGCACTTGACAAGGTGATGTAGAGTGGTTCCACTCTCTAAACTAGGAGAGAGTTAGTCCACTACCTAGATAGGTCAACCTCAAGGACTTTGTAAGTGCTTTTCTCTATATTATCACCAACAAGAGTTACAGCACAAGACCACCAAAGGACTTACCCATCCAAGCACAAAGAGAAATCCACCTTCCAAGGAATTACCCACTTTGCTAGAGTCTTCAGTCTTCTTACAAGGTCTTACCCACTCAAGCACAAGTATTTCGCCTTCAAGGACATTTCAACTCTTTTTGGATCTTCAACCTTTTCCTTCGCCTTCACCTGGAGAAGATCACTACCTCTTCATAAACCTTGAAGAGGCACATCTACAACTCCTCCTTCACTCATGGAATCTTGTTTCACTTTTTCTTCATGGAGGAAAGGGATAGGGAAGTAGGAGAGAGCTTTACATGAACAAGGGAGTAGCTCTCTTACAATATGCCTAACTCACTCACAATCACGAAATGAAGTGTAGACTGGAGAGAGATATGGGCTTAAGGAGTTGCAACACACTCAACTATAGAAAGGACTTTGAATAGAATGAATGAACAAACTTGGAATGTACTCCAAGGGGTTCTATTTATAGCTGGGGATGTTTCCTTGAGTTGGGGATCACATAGGGTCAAAATATAGCCATTTTCACAATGCAACATATCTATTTTCATCCAAAACAACTCACCAATGGTTATAATTCCTTTTTCTACATTTTCTATATAGTACATTCGGTCCAGTTTCAATAAAGGTAACTCGACCGATCAACTAAAAGACAAAGCCAATTTTGAAACTATCAGTCAAGTTTGTTTTGGTAAACTCGATTGATGAGCTGAAATTCAATTTGCTCAGTGAGTCAGTCAGTCAAGTTTTATGAATGTACAACTCAACTGATGGGTCATCTTCAAAAAATCCATCATAGGATTGGTCGAGTTTCCAACTCGACCGATGAACGGCCTGTGACAAATTTTCAAAGTTGACTCTTGGGTGATTAAACCTTGGTATTTTATGTCCTTCATATTTTTCTCATCTTAGTTACAACTCATATCATCAGTACAAGTGATTACAAAATTCTTGTAAGGTCATTTAGAGAGATTTACCAAAACTCACACTTGGAACTCGTGGCTTTGGAGCTTGATGTTCTTCTTAAGGCTGGTTATATAACGTTCCCCTCTACTATTATTGCACCATATTATTTCTTGCATGTTGCTGATTTCATTTTATTCAATGTGATTCTAAGATGCTAGATGGTGTTATCATGACCTAGGGCTTAATACTATGAAGTGTTCTTGCATAGATTACTCTTTCTCTTAAACTCTAATTCACGGATCCAAATTCTAAGTGATGAAGGAGTTGTTCTACATGCGACATGATCTTTGGTTTTATCACCAACTTATGTTTTGACCTTCATATGATGTTGGAAGTTTTGTTCTTTAGTTTACATGAGTTGGACACATGTTTTTCCTTCTATTATCATGGTTTTCCATGTTTGCCTTGTGGTGTTCACTTTATGGTTTTTACGACCATCTTTGCATGGAGTTTTCCCCATTGATGATGCTTAAGTTTTCTTGATGTTTATCATCTATTTTGATCATGGTTTAGTTATGTGTTGGAGTTGGATATGTGTTGTTTGGAGTGGGCTGACCTTGTGGTCTCTACATTCCCTTTAGTGCTTGAGTTTGATACATACTTGTTGATGTGTTGTCGACGCAACAACCCTAACCCTAGACGGTGGTAACATGGTTGTGCCTCAGTTGGGTTGCTACATATGCTTTTCTTGGGGTAGCAACACATGATTTGGTTGGTTAGTCACTACATGTGCTTGGTTTGGTCACAACAAAGTGGTGACCTATTGATTGGTCGATAAATGTGTGGGTGATGGTCGCTACACCTTTTTTTTGTCTCTACACCTTGAGCCTTGAGTGGTCACTACACATGTATTATGAAGGTTGGTCGCTACACTTTGTTTTCTTGTATAATCAAAACATAATGCTTCTTGGGATGATTGGGTAATCATGTTAGTAATGATTCTTAACCCTAATGTGCTCCAAGAATGTGGTAGATGAATTACCTAGGGTTTAATGACAAGTATTGAAATGGAAACCCTAATCGACTATATGAGAAACCCTAACCCTAATTTCAAGTGTATGATGTACTTGTTGAGCTTCCTTGAATGAATAATATGTGTTGATGTTTTATTTCTCCTACTTGTGTAAAGCTAACCTTGCAGGTAGAATGAATAGCGAGCTAGTGATTGCTATGGTTTATGTGATATGACACAAGGTGATGATGATGAGCCTTTGTAAGGCATGATGAAATAATGATGATGTGCAGGAACTATGTGTAAGGTCTCATGACCTAGGAGAGGCTCAATGCCTAGTGTGTGGTGGTATCCTCCAGTGATGAGATGAGGGATTTCTATCCCCTAGTGATGTGATAATGTTAATGGCCTTGAATGGCAGTGATATCAAGTGATGATGTGGCAAGTTTATACTTCAAACTTTTATATCTTCTAGATTTGTATGACACCCTTATCTTTATAGAATTTGTTTAAGGTTTGTACATTGTAATTTGATTGATGCTAAAAGAAACCAATTGGCTTAACTAATCAAGTAAATCCCTAATCATGTAGTTCCCTATGCCATAGATCCATTCCAGAGTCAGAAATTTGTCAGATGGTGAAATGGTTACTTCCAAGGGAAAACCCAGAGTGCACATTGTGGAGTATGTGAGGTGCAACTGACTGTATGTCCTTGACATCTTGCTCCCAAGTGTTTTGAGAATGATTGTGGTCAGGTCTTGGTGATGATGTGATGTGATATGATATGATAGAGGACAATTGTGGTTGTATCTCAGTGATTGGGTTATATACCTTGGTTTCTAATTTCGTGAACTATACCAAGGAGTGCTATGTGTTTACAGGACTATAGCTTTGACTATAAGTTGTCGTCTACATGACTATAGCTTCGACCATATGTTTCTATTTTTGCAGTTTGACTTATATGTCACTATGATGCAAACTCAAATTGACTGAGTAGTACAGCAGATGATCATGGAGTCCAACTCTTCCATTGATCTTATATGGCACTAATTTGGACTTAGAAGTGGTTAGTTGGATTTGAGTGGTATGACTCAAATCCTCAGTGCAAATAAAAGACGTAATACAGCCTGTGTAGTATATTTTATTAGGGTCAAACACGATTCATATTGGATGACCCCTTTTCCTTATTTTTATATTTCTTAGTTGATAAAAGATATACATGTTCTTCATATTCCTTCTAAAAGTATAAGATATTGTATTGGCTAGTTGTAGATGCCTAAATTGCATAAACAATGTTAATTGCTTTACTCATATCATTTAGCTGAATATGCCCAGTTAATAATAATGTATATTGCTTCTTTAATCAATCTGTGTTCATAATAGTTGTTGTCTAAGAGTTATATCTCTCGTTGCGATGTTGGTCTCACTCTGTAGGTTTCCAAATCTTTTAGGTAGTCATGCATGACAAGGTAGAGCTCGTACGGTTGAGGCTGAGAAGTAAGAGGAGTAGTATATGTTAAAGGTTGGATATGCTACTAGTGTATTGTAGTAGAGTCCTATGTGTTTTCCATGTACTCTCATGTCCTTGGGGGTATTTTGTAGATGTTGTACATCAATACGATGTTCTTGGAAATATGCCATGGTTGTACAAATATGGCTTATATATGTGAACATGTTGTTATGTGTAACAGGTTGTGGCGAGATGGCCACTGAACAGTGATATGTAATATATTTTTGCATTCTATATGTTATAGGTGGCAGAGCTTGTGGACTCGATAATAAGTTTTAACTTCTGTGATTATATGAAATCAGTTTTAAAATACTCATTATGACGGTAATCTGGATGTTTAATATTAGTTCCACACTTTGTCTTGATTAATCCTGATCATGCGGCATTGGGTTGTCACAGATATGACCTTGGATAGTAGCATATTGGATGGTTGGGGGAGGATCCATAAATTTAGGGTCCAATGGATTTATAGGAAAACTGACCCTTGTTTGATTCCACTCCATAAGGACAAAATCCACACTGTCCTTATTTAATCACTGGATCTTAGGAATCGATTGGTTGAGTGAAGATGTGGTTTTTGGTGGGCATCCTGTGGACCCCCAATTTTCCCATCTTGATTAGTTAATTTTATTTCATCACTTTTATTTTTGTTCTTAGTTCTAATCAAACATTCTCAATTTGAACTTTTATTTCTTATTTTTGTAATCGGATTTGAAACTCCACCATTCTCTTTTTGCCATCTATATAGATCCATACCTCTCTATACTTAGTTGATTTGTTGCTTGCATCAAGTTGACAACCTATTTCGAAGGTTAAACTCTAGGACTTGTCCTAGTGATTGTTGTGTGTACAACAACATGCATCAATTTGGCGCCAATGCCAAGGACGACATATGTTATTTTTGAATCTGATTTCTTGTATACCTTGTATAATCTTGTTTATCTCCCCTTAACTTGTCTGAATTTTATAATTATTCTATAATTTTGTTCCATAAATTCTGCTCATATTTTTGTAATGTATTTTGACTACCAAGACCCATTATGATAGTTCATCTCCTCTTTCAACCAAGTTTTCATTTGGGCAATACTACTTTATAGCTCATTTTTGTAATATTTAGTCTTGTTCCATAATTTACTAAGCTTACATTTGTAATTTTTAGTTCTTTGTAATTTCTGACAAAACCCTTATCTTGTTTTAAGTCTTTCCATGATATTTTGTTCTAGATTCTTTTTGTAATTTGTCTCGTTACTAAAATTCCAAATGGATTGGTCAACACGGTACAAGTCAGATATTCTATTGTGTGGTAGTTACAACCATACATCACTGAACTATCCTAATGTGTCTCCTAATTATGGTAGAACCTTATATAATCTCGAGTCTTCACAGCCTGATGGGTATGCTGTGAATTCTATCCCACAATTTTCCAAAAGTCATCATGAGGAACCATGTTATTCCTATTCTGATGAGGGGTGTTATGACAAACAAAACTTTGGGGAATGTAAATCTAATTGTGAAAGCCAATACACTCCTCAACAAGAAGAGCATCTCAACATCCTAGAAGGGATAGTAGCAGAACTACAGGCAACACTAGAAACTAGAAAATCCCTATAGCTACTTTGCTAGACGCCTAGTCAAAAAATCTAGATTACCAAAATATGTCCCCTCATGTTATGGTGACACCTTGTAATGTCGAGTCTTCCCACCAAAGTGGATGTAATTTAAATTTCAATACATCATCTCCTAAATAATTTTATGAGGAGAAATGCCACATTCAATATGAGGGGTGCCCTAATCAAGATCATTATGGGAGTTTGGGGGGCATCACCACAAAAATTTTAGGTTTATGAACCTTATTGGGATAACCAATATACACCTCACTAGGAGGAACAAATCATAACCCTTGAGAAAATAGTAGCGTAGCAACATGATATTTTAGAAAATCAACAAGACCTATTAGCTACTTTACTAGAGGCCCAATCACAGAGACCCCCCGAGAGATATGAGCATCCTAAGATGGCTCTTCCCGATGATGATGATGATTATCCCATATTTATGTCATGTACATCAAATCCCACTGAGATAGCCCTGACCAATGAGTTGCAAACTTCATACGATGGGTATATTGGTATTCCTATGTCTTTGCTAGAGGCATTACTACTAGAGTATTAAAAGTCACTGTGTGAGAGTCAGCCTTATGTTGAATATCCAACAACTCCTCCCAACATTGACAATAATCCAAATGTTATTAATGACCAATCCCCTATGGTGGAATATATTCAGAATAATGAGACACCTTTTCATAATGATGAAACATTTCCCCTCACTCTATCATAGATAATTCGTATATCACATATGGGTGATCTAGAAGAGGCGATAACACTATTAGAAGAAGTGGGCATGCACCCTTTCATTGTTTGCAATGATATGGGTGATCTAGAAGAGGCGATAACACTCTTAGAAGAAGTGGACATGCACCCTTTCATTGTTTGCAATGATGATATCCCCACTTTTAATCTCTCTTGAACCCTTGGGAACATCTTGCATAGAGGAACTAGAGCTACAAGATATATCAACAATGAAGCCTACTTATCCCAATGTTGATTGCATGTTTTAAGGAGAGAAAAAATACTTCTGATGTTGATTTAAATCCTTTTGTCCCTTTTTATATCAAAATCAATTCTCCCATATGTAGATCAATGAGATAGACAGAACTTAGAGCCAGATCATCTGCCCAATTTTACATCTGGCACAACATACATTACCTATCGAGAAGATGCCAATCTCCCCCAATCCACATCTATCTCCAACACTTCCTTCACTGTCTAAGGAATATTTGTGGATCCTATTGGAGGTACTGCAAGGCAAACCAAAATATGAATGTTCTATTGATCTTCCACAAACAAAAAATCATTGGGTACACTATGAAACCCCAGTGATCAAGGTCCCAACCCTCATACATATTCCATTCAGCTGGACATTCTTTGAGGTACCAGGTTACACTAGTGATCCTTCACCTTCTCTTCCCTCTATCTTGGATTTAAGTTTTGATCAGGTCGAGCAAAATTTTATGTCTATGGTGGAGGTGGGTGGTACATACTCATTCTACCCATTCTATCTTAAAAATTTTGCAATTTCCAATATGTTATTTAGTTTAGTTTTATTTTTTTTTTCAAAATTTTTCTTTAGCTCCAGCCTTTATCTAATTGTCCATGAAGATATACATATTTATCAATATTCCCCCTTGAACAATGCAACTTCTTTTGTAATACAATTATACACCTTCCATTTCTAGAAATTATCCTACCACCTAAGATTTAAATTAACGTCATTCCTTGGAAAAGATGGCAACCTGTAGAGGACTGATAGGATTAAAAAACAATGTTCCCTTATCAAAAACTACATATCAACTTGAAAATTTTCTAGATTTTTCATAGCTCAAAAATAATTGACCAAATGTATAATGCTCCCAATATGCTAAAATTCAATACAACAAGTTGCATAATGAACATTCTTTTAATCACTTCTTCCATTGCCTCCTTATCTCTCCATCCGTAAAAGAAAATAAAAATCCAAAATTTCTAAAATCCTAAGTTTGGGGTGGCGCTCTTTCCTCTCTTCCATTTCTTCCATACCCCTCATAAATTTAAGAGGGGCACATCAAGAAAAGATGCCAAAAGAGCACACCAAAATATGCAGTCAATGTAACTGCAAACAAAGAAATAAAAAGGCCTCAGTCGAATAGAGGAGATGCCTTCTTCCTTACATCCTTCACTCCAAGTTTATGCCCAAAGGAATCTACATGACCCCATCAAAAACCTTGAGCCATGCTTTTGTGTAATAATTCATATGAATATGAGGGATTACCAAAATGCAAAGGGAATATGAAATCTTTTTTATTTTTCTTTTGCAAAAAGGGACTAAGTTTTGAAATAATCATGAAATAGGGGATATGAAAATTGTTTTATGTGAATAAAGGAAGTTAAGGTATATTGTCCATATAAAGTTGAAAAACTCAAGTGGTGTTATGCTGGTGAGGATGATTGGCCGGCCTAAATCGTGCGTCTGAAAAGGGAGCGGATTTGAAGTGGTCAGACTTTTAAATTTATAACCTGAAACCTTCTAGGCCCCCGCAACTTTATTACGGGGTCGAAGTAGATATACGAGGTCGAACACAGGGACAAGGGTGGTAGTGTTGACGAATGTGGAATCGACACATTACACTCTGGTATGGGTAAGGAGATGATAAAGTTCCCCAAGGGAACAATAGGATAAGATCGATGAAATAAAAGAAAACTATCTCCAACTACAGATACAAGGAAAATTAATGTTTTTAAAGGTTTATCAGTTTTTAGGGTTTTCGCACAATAGAAATAGAGAGGATAATACTATTACTTTAGAAAGGAACGAAGGAGAAAGCTTCGGTAAAACAAGAGGCAGCAGAAACATCCAGTACCCCTTCTCTCGAAGTGGGTACCTCTAACTTAACATCAACACCTCTCTCGAGGTTGTTGGTTTTAAATTATAGTGGAGAGGTTACTAAGGCAACTCCGATCCTGGGCACTCCCGTACTCCCATATCGGACCAAACACTAGAGCCACAACACCTCTCTCGAGGCTCCTACAACGGGAAAACACAATTCGATAGCTAGTCGAAACGTGATCCAAGCGTACAAGCTAGAGTTCGGATGCTAAACAAAACAATCATCCAACAAAAGGTACCAAGCATAAAGAAGTAGATAATTAAAACTCTTCTAATTCCATTAGCATAAAAGGGTATGGTTACATTGCATAAGTAAAGAAATTAATGACTGAAATAAGTAAAGATAAATTTCACCTTCTTGATTTAGAAGGGTGACAGGCGGCAGCAAATCCTCCAGCCCGATACGCCCGTGTCGGGCGGCACAACCTCTTGGGCGACACGCTCATGACGGGCGGATGTATCGTGCGGGGCGCTCATGCCTGATACGATCGTGTCGGGCGGCACCCTCTCGGGCGACACACTGTGATTGGTGATGCGTATCGGGTGTGGTATCGTGACGGCCCAGAGTTTTACTTTGAGTATCGGGTACTCATATCGGGTGTCCTTGTCGGCCGATATCGGTCTGCAGTGGTGCCCGGGGCCGATCCTAAGTGAACCATTCCCTCCCTCTCGGGTCGGGGAAGTGCTCACCTAGTATCGCCTGGTACACCTCTGAGACACGACACGCTAGCTCCAGATGCTTTCCCAAGTTGGCTTTTGAGTGATTCCGACCTTTTCGACCTATCCCATCACAGTCATGTTATTTATAGGCAGCGGTTGGAGGAAATTGTGGTTCTCCGGACGCCACGGGTCCTTCATCAGCTCTATCATCTCGGATTTGGGGATGCCCGATATGCGTATCGCTCGGCACAAAGATGTCGGGTTGGGAGTGTGTCGGTCATCGTGACGAGTGGCGCCTGCCGGTGGGAGGGCTATATCATGCGACACGCTTCAGCAGTCCTAACGAGTCTGGATCCCTGTCGGGTAGATGGCGCATCGCTCGTCCGCTCTTTCTTGTGTGGCACCCTCGTATCACACGGTAGTGTATCGTGATGCCCTGTCGGACAGCGAGCGTATCGGCCGACTGGTTGGTAAGGAGGCCGATGCAGGTGGAACACGTTCGTGGGCCGGGACGGGCCTTTTGCTGATAAATGAGTTAAAAATCAAGGAAAACTCTACAAAAGATGATAATATTGAGTTAAAAGCATAGTGTGGCCTATTTATGCAAAAACATGATAAAAAGGAGAGGGAAAATAGTTTAAAAGGGCATATTTGATAATCAAATAAAGGCCCAAAAACATCACAAAATTTGGTGTTATCAACTCCCCCAAACTTAGCATTTTGATTGTCCTCAATCAATCTTTAAACTTTGTTTTGTGATGCTTCTTCTTGACCGGTATAGTTTTCAGGAAAAGGGTTTGAGCGAGCATTGAGATGTCTTTACAGAGAATACGGCCTGACCACGAACAACAGACTTTACTTCCCCTGCCTTATTTAAGCAAAAAATTTCTCCACAGCTTCGGCGAGACTAGGGTGCATGATTTCGAAGTTAGCTTTCACACCAAACAGTTTTTAGGAACCGAAAGTTGTGTGTTTGGGTACGCTTAAGGCTTTTTGGGTTTTTCTTGTTTCCCATCAGTCCATCCAGGTACGGGTCCTTTAGTGGGAGAGTGGTCCTTGCAGTCCAAGCCAGTTGGCTTTAGAGAAGTGATTTCACATCCTACGTACCACTGCCCCAGATCTACCATGCCTAAAGATGGGTACTTTTAGAAAACAAGTGTGTATATATATATTTTTCTTTTTATATGGCACAAATCTCATGCTTTTATTCACTCTCATAAGGCTATTCTCTCTTTTGGGGATTTTTTTGGGTAAGGGAAAACAAGAGGAATTTTTGCTGTTTGGGCAGTTTTTTCCTTCTACATGCACGTCTCTTAGCTGTTGCGAGATTATTTTTCGGAATTTTTGGCATGGAAAGTCGTAGTCTTTTGTTGTTTGAGGATGCATTATCAAAAAGACATACCAAACTCTACATCTCCTCGGGCACATAGAAAACAAACTGGCAAGAAGTCATATCAGGTTTTTACTATTTAGCGTCTTTGTACATATATGTGGAGACAAAATAAGCAAAAAAAAATTTAGCAAAATTTTTAGCAAAATTTTATGAGACATGCATATGTATATGTACACATGTTATATGAGAATAAAATTTTTTATACCTCCCTCATTGGTACATGGTACCCCCCCCCCAAACTTACTCCACACTCTATCCCAGAGTTGTGAAGTAGATAAGGTAGGGTAATGTTAACCCAGTGAGGGTTAGCTGGTGAGCGCGCCTGTGCCAGATAGAAGCTCCCACACATATTCTCCTCATTTGTTGTGGTAGTCGATGTGGTGGAGTTGGTCAGACGTCTCTTTATTTGATATCCATTCCAGGACGAAGATGCCGCAGTCAGTTTGCCAGCAGCACAGAGTGCTGGGTGGATGGCTACCAAAGAAATTTTGTACCAAAAGGCAAATGTGGGTTCAGAATAGCAAGATTCAATGAGATTAGTCATGCGCTTTTACTGAGGAAGAAGTTCCAAAACTGTTAGGCATTTCCTTAAACCAGGTAAACTTTTTAAGATACTTCCATTGTGAACATGAACAAAAGTTGATCATCAATCTCAGTTTCTTTAAACTTTCATCATCTATTAGATTAGTCAGAGAGGTCCACTTATCTCTTCCAATACTTTTTCTTGATTTGGTAGCTCCCAAGAGAGGTAGGTAGTATATTCCTCATTTCCAGCAATACAACAGAGTAGAATTTACATACTATTCTGAACTCGTCATCAAGGATATATGAATGCTTCTCTTGAGTACAATGATTTTTTTTCAGATTGCTTTTCTTCATCCTTTGCACTATCGTATGAACAAATATCAATGGACCTCAAGGATAAGTTATATTCATCCCATAATTTATTCATTTCCTTATCATAGTCTGTCTTCTGCGGTGGTTTAGGACCATCTCCAAAAGAGAAAATCAGTGGAAGTCTTTCTCCAGTGGCTTCTGGATTGAATGTGGGTAATTTGGGTTCATCAGTCATGAAGCAACCTTCTTCATGGGGGGCATCTTCCTTGGATATAGTATCCACAAGTGTTTTCAAGAGCTCTCTGTCTACCATAGGTCGGTCATCATCGTCATAATCTGCACGAGTCTTGTGTTTCCTTCTTGAGAGCCTTGCACTTGTTCCGTATTCATCCTCTGAGAGAAAAAATGGAGCCGTTACTTCTTCCGTCCTTGCTCTCTTCTCAGCGGTTGATGGCCCAACTGCCTCGGGGTTTGGGCATTTCTGCCCGACTGTTGTTACTTCAGCTACGGCCTCGATGTCGATCCTCCAGCCGTGTTCGTCAACTAGAATGATGGTTCACTTTGTACGGGCCATCTCTGTTATCATTAAACGAATTCATTGATCATTTAAATGTTCCTATATTAAGTAGGAAAAACTTAAAATCGATACCGGCTTTTAAGAGAAAAACTGACTTGCACGATAAAAATTGGCCTGATACAAAAGCTACCTGACATCACTATATCGGGCTTCAAAACTGAACAAAACGAAGCTTGCCCGTTACACCAGTGTTGGGCGATATGAAGGTTTCAAGCTCATGCCCGATACGAGGTCCGGGTGTCTTCCGTCGAAAGAAAATCTAGGCGATACAAAACTTGGATGGTACGGAGAAAAGTTGTGCGTCATAACCTTACCCGATACGCTGTGTCGGGCAATACGTTCACGTGAACCAAAGTGCCTGATAGGGTCTTACCGATAGAAAAACATGTCGCCCGAGGCGACACGGTAATTGCCCGATATGGGGTATTGGGCAAGAGCGTTAAAGATGTGTCGCGTGATACATGTGTCGGGCGATACAAGGAAATCAAACAAAGTCGTCATCCCGATACGATGTGCGTGATAAGGGGGTCGTGTCGGGCAAGCAAGGACGATAGGGTTGTCAGGCTATACCTTCTCTTTCTTAAGCTATCTCACACGATACGAGAGCAGAAGAGGGTTGCTCGACACGGGAGCAAACAAAGGAAAATACTGCGTGATACGGGAGTAGGCTAAAAGTAAAAGTAGTAGCCCGACACGGTGAAACCTCTGTACTATTTATAGCAAACCAAGTCGGGGGTAAAACGGGTAAATCTGGGATGTGTGTCGGCCGTTGAGACATGTCATTCCCGAGACGAGCAGTCCCATCTGCCTAATCAAGGGTAATTACTCATGCTGCCCGACACGGGTGCTCACCGCTCAGGTGTGTTGGTCGACACGGCTCATGCGATGCTTGACATAATATCGCCCGATATGAGCACGTTCTGCATGCCGGCTGAGTCTTTTCCCGATACAATCAGGAAAAAGGGGATACTTGCTTGATACAAGGTCTTCAGAACAAAATTCTAGATGAAAAACTTAAAAACAAAGCAAAGGAAAAAGTGATTGATGGGTAAAACATCATTGGCCTATGGTTAAGTTCCCGCCCTCAGATAGTATTACTCATCAATGCTCATAAAACAGAGCGGTGGCCCATAAAATAGGAGAGTCAGTGCACATGATGCATGTACTGACGCGGGCCTTATTAGAGTCCAAATGTTCATAGTGTTTTTCTTGCAAGAAAGTAAATAACATCCTATTCTAGGAAAATTAAAGGCTTGGGCTGCCTCTCGAGGAGCGCTATAGTTTGCGTCTCCAGCTTGACAGCTCCAAGTCCTTTACTTTTCGCCTTCAGCTACTTGCATATCTTGCAAATTGATCTTTGACCTTCTTGTGAAAGCTTCGTCTTCATAGAACCTTTTTACCCTGTGCCCGTTCACTTGAAAAACCTTGGATGGATCATCTTTGTCATATAGCTCCATCATTCCGAACGGGTATATCTTTGATACGGTGAAAGGTCCGGACCATCTCGTTTATAACTTACCTAGAAAAAGATGAATGGAAGATTTAAATAATAAAACGTTGTCACCTTCACTTACATCCTTCCTCCTCAGGTGGGCATCATGCAACACTTTCATCCTCTATTTATAGATCTTTGCGTTCTCATAGGCATGAATCCTCAATTCTTCAAGTTCTTGCAACTGCATATATCTCTTCTCTCCTGCCTTCTCTAGATCCATATTCAAGAACTTATTTGCGCAAAGGGCCTTGTGTTCCAGCTCAAGGGGTAGATGGCAGGATTTCCCATAGATCAACTTGTAAGGAGTAGTTCCAACGGGTGTTTTATAGGCAGTTCTGTAGGCCCAAAGTGCGTCATCTAACTTCATTGACCAATCTTTCCTCATGCGGTTAACAGTCTTCTCTAGAAACTGCTTGATTTGTCTATTCGAAACCTCTACCTGCCCGGAAGTTTGTGGGTGGTAGGGCGTAGTGACCTTGTGTTTAACTCCATACTTTCACAGGAGCGCCTCAAACTGTCTTTCTCCGAAATGTGATCCACCGTCGCTGTTACAACCCCAATTTTTGGGTTCATTTGGTGAGAAATGTAATTTCTCATATTAAAGATGTTTGAACAAATAATCCTATATTTGGTTGAGAATAATTGGTTTTCGTTTAAAATAGCCTTGTTGTTTGATTTATGGGCATTAGTGACTATTGGGCCCAATAACAAGGAAATAACAAAGAAAATTCAATTAGTGAATGAACAATTGAATAATTGATAAAAGAAATATGTGGAAACCTCTAGAAGGCAAATCCAAAGAGGATTTCATGTCTCTTGGGTTCCTTAGGCTCAAGGTAGTACAAAGTTGCATAAATAAAGCAATAGGAAAAGAAAAGATTAATTAAGTATTTCTTTATGAAGAAAGAGATTGGAAAATAATGATAGAATGTGGAAAATGAATGGAAAGAGGCATAAATGAGATTTCATGGGGAAATTTAGTATTCATGAGGTTGTTAATATTAAAAGGAATGCCAATGAGGAAAATAAATAGAAATAAAAAGAAATCCTCAAAAATAAATACTTTAATAAGAAATACATAAGATAATGTGGAATGATGCATATTGATGCATTTAAGGATAATGAGTATCTTTAAAGAGCAATTTCGAAATATTTGAGTTTCTTGGGATCCAAGGAGTCCCAATCAAGAAAGAGGAAAGAGAAAATACCTATAAAAGAAAATAAGAATATAATGTGAATACATTATTAAGGAATTTCATGGAATTATTAAAAGAGAGATATTTTCTATTTAAAAGAAAAACTAAATTTTGTGCCTATACATAAAAGGCAAGGAAGATAAAGGAGGAATTTCGAATTCCTAATATTTAAAGAAAAGAGAATATTTAAAGGATAGGGAAAATAGGAGAGAGAATCTTGTTTCCTCATAAAGGAATTGGATTCCCAATAGAATATAACCTTGTTTTCTTCATGACCAAGCAAGTTAGGGTGTGGATGTCCTCCCTATATAAGGGGTCGAATCCTTGCCCAAGTTCAGAGGGACCACAAGCTGCTATATCTCTCCCATCTTCTTCTTCACGTTTCTTTACGTCTAAAACCCTATTCAAGGGTATAGAACTATCCTGAGGACACCAAGGGGCGGTTCTAAGGACTTGATGGAAGCCAAGTACTCCCACGACAACACCACATGATCTGGGCCAGTGTTCTGTGCTCTGGGACGTGCGCCACAACCATTAGATGGCTGCAAGATGTCTCCAGGTCGCAGACCTTGTGCGCTTTGTCTAGCCAGCTAGGCCGCGAGATGGGCGGTGCAGTGGGTGCGGGGGAGGCTGGAGAAGCTAGGGGAACCTTCGGCGGAGGTCGACGCGCCCTGAGCGGGAGTGGGCAGCCCCGATTAGGGCTGCAGTCGGCGGCCGACTTGTGTGGCTCAAGGTTGAAGACAACCTTCGGTCATTGGACCGTTCTACCCTCCACATGATTAAAGGACCGGCCACTAAAGTAAGGGCAAAATTGTAAAATTGAAATGTTTCCAAATCTGCAGCGACGTTGCATGAGGCGGGCTGACGTGGTGCTCCCGGATTGGCCAAGTAAGTGTTTTATTACAAAATTCATAAATAAAGATTGGTAACTCCGATTAAGACATGTAATATATGAATTTTGATCAGAAGAACACAAGGAATCCATTAAAAATAGTTTTATAGCCTGAATCTGATCATAGTTCGAAATGTAGTGCAAATTATCAACTTTAATGAATTAAAGATTAAGAAACCCTATTTTGATATGATTAATGTGTTTAAAAGGGTTTAATAGATCATTAGAGTTGATGTTAACCTATTAATCATAAAAAGGTACATTTAGATCTAAAAGAATGATCTTTGTACATAATTGTCTGAATTTAGAGTTTATGTGCTTAAATATGTTGGATTTGGAAAAAATACATAAAGTTATCATCTTTAATGATTCGATTAAAGAAAGACCCTTAGATTTGATGATAGATGGATTTAGTGTTGTTCAATGGATAATTCAAGCCGATAATAACCTGTTGTTGATAAATGCGAAGATGGAATCTAAAAATATGATCTTTTTATATAATTGGCTTAAGTTAGGGTTTTGTGCATGATTATGCATTAATGAGCTTGAAAACCCTAATTTAAGTGAATATTACTTTTAAATGTTTTAATTGTTCAAATCCATGAGTAAATAAGGATATGATGATCCTAAGTCAAATTGGGTATAAAAGATTATTAAAATGAATAGTTTGAGCAATTAGGGTTTACATTAGTAGAAAAGAGTAATTTTAGGGTTTGTTGATCTAAAAGGGATAAAGTTTGAGAAATTGGTCTAAGAAACCCTAATGAGTACTAATGGAACCTTAATGCGGATTAGAAACCCTAGAAAGAGAATCCAAGTCAATAAAGTAGATTCTTGATAAGGTGTGTAATAACTAGAGTACATTTCTTTTCAGGAATTATGTGATGATTGAATTACTTGCTTGGATCTGTTGAATGGGTTGATTGTATATACATGAAGTATATGTTGAATAATCTACATGACTCATCAAATCAGGTATGTGGTTACGATTATGAATAACCACTTTAGTTTCCCGATGGATTCTCGGATGTTTAATCGCATTGAATGCAACTAAACTGTTGAATGTTTATTTATTTCTTGCAACTATAATGTGACTACGATTATCACATAAAATATGTGCCTACTAGCTCAGATCCCGGTCCCCCCTGTGTTGTAATGGCTGACCTAGTACATGGTTACCTAGAGGGTAGGTCCATCAGGTCATGAAAGACATTGGCTGCCTAGAGGGTAGGTCCATCAAGTCACCTTTATAGAGGTACCATATAAGTCCTTACAGGGACAACACAGAGTGGTGGATAGGTATGGATTGAGTAGTTTGGCTTAAAATGTAATTTTGATTATTAAATGATTAATTGAGTGATTACATTGTTACCATAGTTGCATGTTTATTTGGTTCCCCCACATACCAGCTACGGCTGACCGACGTTTTGTTTGTCGGCGTTTTAGGTACAATGAAAAGAACAAACAGTAAAGTGGAACATGTGATACTAAATGAGAATTAAAGTGCAAAGGAGGATTAGATAGATTAGTATCGGTGTGGATAGAAGTTTAGAGATCCAAGTTTTCAAAAGGTATGCAAAATTTTATTTTCTTACAGCTTTCAGTATAACATGTTAAAATTTGATAATTATTCTTGGTTAATTGTCGAACCTTTGATCCGGAAGTCATGGGTGCGGCTTCGACCTCTCGGTCTCCCTTAATTGGGGGTTATCGGGAGGTGGGGTCGTAACATTTGGTATCAGAGCTTAGGTTCCTCAGTTAACCATTAATAATTATTAAATTTTACAAACTCCATAGAACCCAAGGGAGTTATTAGAGGATTATCTAAAAGACGGAGGTGTCTAGAAAAGGATCACAACCGGGGGCTGGCAATATTTTCCTCCGCACCACTAGTCAGAATATGAGGACTCACGGATCTGTGTGACTGCCTGGCCATAGTCTTAGGGTATGAATTGAAATAAGATACCTTTAGGACTTCTCATCTTATTCATCCCTTCTCATCACAAAATTCTGATAAGGACATAAAGGATTAGGGTTTTCTTTCTTCTCCTCACCCTCTTGAGGTATGGGTAAAGTTGATAAGGATTAAGGAATCCTCCACCAAATTAATGCAAAGCATGTAAATAAGATGTCATGGACATAATCTTAATAGATTAAGAACAAACTAAAGAATAGATACATGCTTAGGCCGTAGGACATAAGTGGTCATGTCCTCAGAAGAGACCTAAGGTTAGACCTTCTTATCAAGAGGATAGTTAAAGAGAGTTAGTTTTGGAGATAGAAATCTCCATTGCAAGTAGAGACCTGGTACATCCTCAGAGGATGATGTTAACCCTAACCCTAAGTGAAGGTTAGAGAGAGAGATGGCATGATGAGTTAGACCAGGTGTTTGGATGGATATGCCTTGCATGCCATATGAGCCATTGGATGACTTAGTACCCCTGGAAACCCAACCTTGGGAAGGGTCAAGCAGGTTAGAGTGAAGGATAGCTCCTCCATGGATAAATCTAGAGGAAAACCTATAGAACCCTATGGGCTTGTGCAAGTAGGGTATGGCTTGCACCCAGGGCACGTCAGTAGTAGGATGAAACCCTGGTTAAGGAATCATGATGGACGGCTTATGAAATAAGCATAAATGACTACAGATGGTCTTGAGCAAACATAAGTTCGAGCCTAGGTTTCACCTATGTAGAGGATGCTTTTGAGTTTGATCCATCATGAAGAGGGGACCTCTAATGGTGAGGTTGGTTGTAGGGTTAGCTCTAGAGCAGGAAACTAAGCAAGAAGGTTGGAATCCTAGACTCCAGGATACAAGGAGAAGTCAGGAGTTGAGGTTGATGCAACCTAAACGGATGATAGGGGTTGCCTCGTAAGTTGATGATATATTGGTTGCCTTTAGAGGGACCAAACCCTAGAGATGAAGATGAAGCATATGGTGCCTACGTGCCTAAAGTATAGGTGTTTACCTTCTGAGATAGGAAAAGAGTTCCTTAGACTTAGAAAGGTTTTGTAGAAGGTTATAAGGCCTTGTACCTTGATGGTTGTCCTTAAGGAGGACCCAACCCTAAGTGTTGCTCGAGCTTGAAGGGTGACAGGAAGTGCACGTTATGCCTTTTGCAAGCTTGATTCATGGTTAAGTGATAGAACATACAGTTGAACACCTAAAAGTGAACCTAGGGTTCCTAGGCCTAAGAGGGGAAGTGGTTTACCTAATGCTCATGATGAGAATTAAGTTGCTATAGTTTTGAGCATGGTACTCTTCATGTATGGAAGAAAAGGGAAACTCCTTAAGTTGAAGGAATGATGAACCCCTCACGGCTAGGTTGGTGTTAAAGGAAGGTATGATCTTGATCTAATGATGAGGAATGAGAACCCAGATGACCTAGCATGGTTCGGTAAGTTATCTTCTTGTGCCTTAATTGCTTGCTAGGGTTAAGTAGGCTCGTGTGGATGTAAACCCTAGACCTAAGAGATTTTGTGACCTTAGAGATAGTTTTCCCTCCCATCCTGGGAAAGGGACCCTCTTTGGAAGGGTGTATATCAGTTTTGTTGGTTCAAGGTAACCTAAAGAGGTCTCATAGGATCTTGAGAAGCTAAGTGAAAGGTACATAGTATGAGATTGAATCTACAGACCCATAGATATCCATCTCTATTGCATCTGAATGTGTTACCCTAGAGGTAACCAGTATGGGGCTTGACAAAGGTAGGCAGATTGCCATGATGCCTATGAATGGATGAGAGTCATCCCATGAATGCAGAAAGAGAGATGATGAAGACTTGGGTAAGGTTATAAGTGAACATGTACTTTAATGGAGAATCCTAAGTCTATCCTAGGGTCAGGTAGGGATAAGACCGATGAAAGTAGGAGTTGCCTAATTCCCCAGTTGCACATGACCATAGGGTCGGGAGGTAATAGCTAACATTGTCTGAGGGCCATGGGTTAGGAGATTGATCACCTTCATGAACTCATGGGACCCAAAGGGCAGGTGAGTAGGGCACTCTCTTGATGCATGAGGGAAGAGGGATGACCCCAAAAGAGTTGGTACCCTATAGACCTAGAGGAGATGACCGAGGATATAAACCTCAGTAGGTTCAAGACTAGTTTGATATCATGATGTCTGTGATGAAGAGAGATATGTGGCACGTTGCAACTTAGATTTAAAGGTGTATTGGCAAGGTGGGATGCACCATCTCTACTCTTGGAACAGGAAGAACTCTGTATTTGTACTGCAGCCAAATGCTTATTTCCTCTTGTTATGGGGGTGAGAGATAGTACATTATGCATGTCATACACCAAGGATAAGAGATGATGTAGGTTGGAACGTTGCCACGAGAAATGGGGATAGAAAAGATAACCTACCCTGGTAAAGTGAATGATACATGGATGGTTTGTAAACACTGAGAGGAATGAGGTAGTTCCCTTATGAGGATGTTTTAATCATGAGCTATGTGGAACTTACAAGTTATACCAGGTTGAGTTTGATCACCATGATGATGGAATCAGAGAGTATTCTTATGAAGATAAACATATAGTTTGAGGTGACATGATAAATGAAATACATGAAAGTGTATGTTTTCAACGTTACCTAATACCTAAGGATGTGAAATGGTAATGGATGCTCTGGGTGAGATACATCTGACTTGTTTGACTAGAAGCTAGAAGAGGTTGTTTGGCTAACCCTAAGTTTGAAAAGGAGAGGTGTTTGGATAACACTCAAATGTAACAAGATGCGTTGAAAAGTTATGGTTGTTTGGTTAGCCAGTCTAGTCCTGGATGCAATGAAAGGATGGTGGTAAAACCTCAGATGTACTTCTTTGGAAGAGAAGGTGATGAAACCCCGACTAGAGTGGTTTAGGGTTTCAGAGGAATCGATCTTGAAGAATCATGACATACAAGAAATCATGATTAGAGATCAGCATACACCGTGGTAATGGCAATAGCACTTTGGATGCTTAAGATGAAGTTGCATGTGGTTTATGGCCATGCAAGCCAGGAGGTAAAGGACGAACCCCAATAACCCAGTGTATCGATATAGAGGACAAAAGAGTCACTGAGAGGGAATGAGAGCTCAACACTATGGATGTTGTGATAGGTCTTCCCTAGGCCAAGGAAGGGCGAGATGCAATATGGGTTATGGTAAGTCGCCTTACCTAAATGACATGAGAAAGAAAGAGTTCTGTTAAGGGACAGATCTAGTTGAACTTCCCATGAGAGAGAGATGGTTCAACTACACCATGAAGCGAGTTCAAAGGTTCTCGAGTTTGACCTAAAGGTTCACTTCCATAAAGTGGACGTAGGTACATGAAGAACTCAATGTTAGTATAGTTATCACCCCTAACTATGGTTAGTATGATCCAGACTAGAGGGTCTGATGAGGGCATGTGTGCTCGTTCAGGGTGATATCTAGAGACAGTTCTTGTCCTATGAAAGATGTGACAATGACCACCATAGCCAGTATCGGGTTTTATATGAAGCTTTGTAAGGGAGGTTGTGTTGGTCACCACTTCAGTAAGGTGATGATGGTGAAAGGACCACATGATGGTTAGAAAAGTACCACATGATGGTTAGAAAAAGGGGCCCCAGTGCGTGTAGATGAAGTCACTTTGATCGTGCAAGGGCTGAAAGGAGCCTAGAGATGATGAGAGTCATGAGCAGATGCAAAGTGGACTGACATACAAGTTACTGTGGGAGAAAATGTGACATGAAAATCTGACCCCTCTAAGTTATAACTAAGAGAGCTGAGTCCCGATACATGGGTCCATTAGAGATGGATGGGTGGAGAAGGTTAGGTTTGACTCTATCCCTCAGGATAGAGTAATGGGAGATGTTTTCCATGTGTCCAATTTAGAGAACTATGTGAGGTACCACAACCATGTGCTGAGCAATGAACCTAGTGAGCCCCAAGGGAGGATGAAATGGTCTGAGTCACCTGTGTAGTTTATAGACGCCAGGATGAAAGAAACTCAGAGCAAAGAATATGTGATGATAAAGGTTCTTTGGAAACGCCATGAGTACGGCAAAGCCACATAGGAGCTAATGATGGACATGGAAAGTTTTACCCTGAATTGTTTATTTGTTTGCTTGTTTGAATTTTGAGGACAAAATTCCTATAAGAGGGGAAGGATGTTACAACCCCAATTTCTGGGTTCATTTGGTGAGAAATGTAATTTCTCATATTAAAGATGTTTTAACAAATAATCCTATATTTGGTTGAGAATAATTGGTTTTCGTTTAAAATAGCCTTTTTGTTTGATTTATGGGCTTTAGTGACTATTGGGCCCAATAACAAGGAAATAACAAAGAAAATTCAATTAGTGAATGAACAATTGTATAATTGATAAAAGAAATATGTGGAAACCTCTAGAAGGCAAATCCAAAGAGGATTTCGTGCCTCTTGGGTTCCTTGGGCTCAAAGTAGTACAAAGTTGCATAAATAAAGCAATAGGAAAAGAAAAGATTAATTAAGTATTTCTTTATGAAGAAAGAGATTGGAAAATAATGATATAATGTGGAAAATGAATAGAAAGAGGCATAAATGAGATTTCTTGGGGAAATTTCGTATTCATGAGGTTGTTAATATTAAAAGGAATGCCAATGAGGAAAATAAAGAGAAATAAAAAGAAATCCTCAAAAATAAATACTTTAATAAGAAATACATAAGATAATGTGGAATGATGCATATCGATGCATTTAAGGATAATGAGTATCTTTAAAGAGCAATTTCGAAATATTTGAGTTTCTTGGGATCCAAGGAGTCCCAATCAAGAAAGAGGAAAGAGAAAATACCTATAAAAGAAAATAATAATATAATGTGAATACATTATTAAGGAATTTCATGGCATTATTAAAAGAGAGATATTTTCTATTTAAAAGAAAAACTAAATTTTGTGCCTATACATAAAAGGCAAGGAAAGATAAAGGAGGAATTTCGAATTCCTAATATTTAAAGAAAAGAGAATATCTAAAGTATAGGGAAAATAGGAGAGATAATCTTGTTTCCTCATAAAGGAATTGGATTCCCAATAGAATATAACCTTGTTTTCTTCATGACCAAGCAAGTTAGGGTGTGGATTTCCTCCCTATATAAGGGGTCGAATCCTTGCCCAAGTTTAGAGGGACCACAAGCGGCTATATCTCTCCCATCTTCTTCTTCACGTTTCTTTACGTCTAAAACCCTAGTCAAGGGTATAGACCTATCATGAGGACACCAAGGGGCGGTTCCAAGGACTTGATGGAAGCCAAGTACTCCCACGACAACACCACATGATCTGGGCCAGCGTTCCGTGCTCTGGGACGTGCGCCACAACCATTAGATGGCTGCAAGATGTCTCCAGGTCGCAGACCTTGTGCGCTTTGTCTAGCCAGCTAGGCCACGAGATGGGCAATGCAGCGGGTGTGGGGGAGGCTGGAGAAGCTAGGGGAACCTTCAGTGGAGGTCGATGCGCCCTGAGCGGGAGTGGGCAGCCCCGATTAGGGCTGCAGCCGGCGGCCGACTCGTGTGGCTCGAGGTTGAAGACAACCTTCGGTCATTGGACCGTTATACCCTCCAGATGATTAAAGGACCGACCACTTAAGTAAGGGAAGAATTGTAAAATCGAAATGTTTCCAAATCTGCAGCGTCGTTGCATGAGGCGGGCTGATGTGGCGCTCTCGGATTGGCCAAGTAAGTGTTTTATTGCAAAATTCATAAATAAAGATTGGTAACTCCAATTAAGACATGTAATATATGAATTTTGATCAGAAGAACACAAGGAATCCATTAAAAATAGCTTTATACCCTGAATCTGATCATAGTTCGAAATGTAGTGCAAATTATCATCTTTAATGAATTAAAGATTAAGAAACCCTATTTTGATATGATTAATGTGTTTAAAAGGGTTTAATAGATCATTAGAGTTGATGTTAACCTATTAATCATAAAAAGGTACATTTAGATCTAAAAGAATGATCTTTGTACATAATTGTCTTAATTTAGAGTTTATGTGCTTAAATATGCTGGAATTGGAAAAAATACATAAAGTTATCATCTTTAATGATTCGATTAAAGAAATACCCTTAGATTTGATGATAGATGGATTTAATGTTGTTCAATGGATAATTCAAGCCGATAATAACCTGTTGTTGATAAATGCGAAGATGGAATCTAAAAAGATGATTTTTTATATAATTGGCTTAAGTTAGGGTTTTGTGCATGATTATGCATTAATGAGCTTGAAAACCCTATATTAAGTGAATATGACTTTTAAATGTTTTAATTGTTCAAATCCATGAGTAAATAAGGATATGATGATCCCAAGTCAAATTGGGTATAAAAGACTATTAAAATGAATAGTTTGAGCAATTAGGGTTTACATGAGTAGAAAAGAGTAATTTTAGGGTTTGTTGATCTAAAAGGGATAAAGTTTGAGAAATTGGTCTAAGAAACCCTAATGACTACTAATGGAACCTTAATCTAGATTAGAAACCCTAGAAAGAGAATCGAAGTCAATAAAGTAGATTCTTGATAAGGTGTGTAATAAATAGAGTACATTTCTTTTTAGGAATTATGTGATGATTGAATTACTTGCTTGGATCTGTTGAATGGGTTGATTGTATATACATGAAGTATATGTTGAATAATCTGCATGACTCATCAAATCAGGTATGTGGTTACGATTATGAATAACCGCTTTAGTTTCCCGATGGATTCTCGGATGTTTAATTGCATTGAATGCAACTAAACCGTTGAATGTTTATTTATTTCTTGCAACTATAACGTGACTATGATTATCACATAAGATATGTGCCTACTAGCTCAGATCCCGGTCCCCCCTGTGTCGTAATGGCTGACCTAGTACATGGCTACCTAGAGGGTAGGTCCATCAGGTCATGAAAGACTTTGGCTTCCTAGAGGGTAGGTCAATCAAGTCACCTTTATAGAGGTACCATATAAGTCCTTACAGGGACAACACAGAGTGGTGGATAGGTATGGATTGAGTAGTTTGGCTTAAAATGTAATCTTGATTGTTAAATAATTAATTGAGTGATTACATTGTTACCATAGTTGCATGTTTATTTGTTTCCCCCACATACCAGCTACGGCTGACCGACGTTTTGTTTGTCGGCGTTTTAGGTACAATGAAAAGAACAAACAGTAAAGTGGCACATGTGATACTAAATGAGAATTAAAGTGCAAAGGAGGATTAGATAGATTAGTATCGATGTGGATAGAAGTTTAGAGATCCAAGTTTTCAAAAGGTATGCAAAAATTTATTTTCTTACAGCTTTCAGTATAATATGTTAAAATTTGATAATTATTCTTGGTTAATTGTCGAACCTTTGTTCCGGAAGTCATGGGTGCGGCTTCGACCTCTCGGTCTCCCTTAATTGGGGGTTATCGGGAGGTGGGGTCGTAACAATCGCTTATTACAGTACGAGGTACACCGAAACGAGGGAAAATCGTCTTTTTGAACAACTTGATCACCGATTTAGAGTCACACGTTTGAGTTGCAACAACTTCTACCCATTTGGATACATAATCCACTACCACTAGAATGTACTGATATCCCTTTGATGGGGGAAACGGTCCCATGTAGTCAATCCCCCATTCATCAAAGATTTCCACTTCAACCCAATTTTTCATTGGCATCTCGTTTCTTCGTCCAATAGTTCCCGTCAATTGGCACTCCTTATAGACCTTTACATACTTTGCAGCATCTTTGAACAAAGAGGGCCAGTAAAACCCTGATTGTAGTACTTTGGCAGCGGTCCTTTCGCTGCCCATATGTCCTCCATAAGGGGAGGTGTGACGCTCTTTCAGAATGTTCGGGACCTCTTTTTCGGGAATACATCTTCGGTACAAGTTGTATGCACATCTTCTAAAAAGGAGAGGATCGTCCCAGTAGTAGTTCTTTACATCTGCGAAGAGCTTCTTCTTTTCGTTATAGGTTATGTCAGGGGGCAATTCTCCACAGGCAAGATAATTACAGATATCTACAAACCAAGGTAAACTCACTTCCTTGGTTTCAATCATCATCAAGGCTTCGTCAGCATAATTATCATTAATGGGTGGTTCCTTCTGCCCTTCCACAACGATCCTTGATAAGTGATCGGCGACCACATTCTCTGCACCCTTGTTATCAACTATCTCACGGTCAAACTCTTGTAGTATCAAGGCCCACCTCAACAACCTAGGCTTTGTATCTTTCTTTTGCATGAGGTATCTTATAGCCCCATGATCTATGTAGACTTTAACCTTTGCTCCAATGAAGTACGGTCTGAACTTATCAAAAGTGAAGACTATTGCGAGCATATCTTTTTCTATAGTTGTATAATTTACCTGAGCTTCATCTAGGGTGTGACTAGCGTAGCAGATTACATGGTGCTTTTTGTCCTTTTTCTGCCCCAGGACCGCTCCTACTGCATAGTTGTTGGCGTCACACATAAGCTCAAAAGGTAACTCCCAATCTGGAGCTTGGAGAATAGGTGGTGAGACAAGAGCATCCTTTAAAGCCTGAAAAGCGATTAGACAATCATCAGAGAAATCGAATTCAACATCTTTTACCAGAAGGTTGGACAACGGTTTCAAAATCTTTGACAAGTCTCTTATAAATCTTCGGTAGTAGCCGGCGTGCCCGAGGAAACTCCTCACTCCCGTCACATACTTTGGTGGGGGAAGCTTGGATATGGCTTCAACCTTGCTAACATCTACCTCGATGCCACGCCTCGAAACTTTATGCCCTAGAACGATGCCTTCTCGTACCATAAAATGGCACTTCTCCCAGTTCAAAACCAAACTCTTTTCCTCGTAGTGTTGCAAAAAAAGAGAAAGGTTTTTCAGGTAGGTATCGAAGTCCTTTCCATAAATAGAAAAATTGTCCATGAAAACCTCCACGATATCCTCCAAAAAATCTGAGAACATCGATATCATGCAGCGTTGGAACGTTGCGGGAGCATTGCACAGGCCGAAAGGCATCCTCCTAAAGGCGTAGGTGCCATAGAGACAGGTAAAAGTTGTTTTCTCTTGGTCATCTGGCAGGATGGGGACTTGATAAAACCCTGAAAAACCATCCAAGAAATAGAAATAGTCATGATGCGCTAGTCTTTCAAGAACTTGATCAATGAAAGGAAGCGGATAATGATCTTTTTTCGTGGCTTGGTTTAGCTTACGGTAGTCAATACACATTCTCCATCCTGTGACGGTCCTAACTGCCACTTCATCGCCTTTATCTCCTTTAACTACTATCATACCACCTTTCTTGGGTACTATGTGGATCGGGCTCACCCAGTTACTGTCACTGATCGGGTAAATGATCCCATCATCCCTTAACTTGATTACTTCTTTCTTCACCACTTCTTTCAACATCTGGTTTAATTTTCTCTGGGGTTGAGCCATAGGCTTAGCAGACTCTTCTAGATTGATGTGATGCATACATAATGTAGGGCTAAGGCCTTTGATATCCTCTACCGAGTATCCTATAGCCTGCATGTGAAGTCTCAACTCCTCAAGAAGTTTGCACAATTGGTCCTCTGTAAGATGGGAATTGACGATGATAGGATTCCTTTCCTCTCGATCTAGGAATTCATATTTCAACCCTTCAGGTAACTGCTTCAACTCAGGTTTGGCCTTCGGTGACTTTTCTTCTGGCGCCTCCTCAAGAGAGGCAAACTTAATTATTTCTACTACCTCATCCTCGTTGTTCAGGTCTTCATCAAACTGGTTAAGATAGTTAAGAAACTCCACAACTTCTGGATTTTCAGAGTTAGAATCTTGATTTCTTATTGCTCTTACAAGAGGGTCTACCATGAGGATGTCTTCTTGTACCTCTTCGCAGAACTAGTTTTAGCTTTCCGCAAAGCAAGCAGACTCTAATAGGGATGGTCCTTTCATCGCATCCTTCACTTTAAAGTCTAAGTGGCATTTCTGACCCTTAGAGTGATTATTCCCTCAGTGACATCAATCAACGCCAGGAAAGGACGTCTAAAGATGATATGACAGCCAGGGTCCTCCATGATATCAATGACGACAATATCACAAGGAATGAAGAAACTTCCTACCCGGATCGGTACATCTTCAACAACACCGACAGGCCTTTTAAAGGTATGATCTTCTAATTCAATCCTCATATTGGTCTTGACCATATCAGTCAAACCTAATCTCTATGCGAAGCTTAGGGGCATAAGGCTGATGCTAGCCCCTAAATCGGCAAGACCTTTTCGTTCGACATTATCTCCAATGGCGAAAGGAATGGTGAAAGCCCCTGGATCTTTCTTTTTGTTGGACAAATCTGATTTAACAACTGCAGAGGACATACTTGCTAGATGCACAGTTTCGATTCTTTCTCCTCTTCTCTTCTTGGTAATCAAATCTTTTTAAAACTTAGCATAAGTTGGCATCTCTTCTAAAGCGTCCAAAAAAGGTACTTCGAGATGAAGTTTCTTTATTGATTCCATGAACTTCTCATAGCGCTTCTTAAGGTGTGCCTTTATCAGCTTGTAAGGAAAAGGCAACTTGGGAGAGTAAAGGCTTCTCTTACCAAATAACTCCTCAAAGGATCTTGGTTTAGGTTCTCTGTCATGAGCTTGTTGATTGACTTCTTCTACGGGATTATCAGTCGCAGTCCTCGATTCCGGTTCCTGTGGTCTGGATTCTTCATGACGTTCTACTGTCCTTCCTGATCTCAACACGACCATTTTGGTAGATTCGGTGTTGGAGGGTATCTTACCTGAGGGATTCTTTATCAATTCGGCCATCTGGGCCAACTGCTGATCGATTTGGCATTGGTGCGTCTGCATGTCCACCATCTGGACTTGCATTGTGTTCAGAACTTTTGAATTTGAAAGCACACTTTGCACCAGCTAGTTATTGATGGTATCTTGTCTTTTTACAAAATCAAATAATTGGCCAACCAAGTCTGGTTGGTTTGAAACCTTGTCTTGACCTTGCTCCTTGGCTTGACTTTGACCTTGACTAGTGTTTGCCGCTTGGCAACCTTGGTACTTTCCTTGTCCTTGGAAATTTGCCTTGTTTGACTGGAAAGAAGTGGTCCTGGTGAACTGACTTTGTCCTCCTCTTTTCTCAAAAACTTGGGGTTGCTTGGTGGGGTTATGCATCTGATGCGAGTTTTCAGTCGCATCTTTGTTGCCATAACTAAAACCAGGATGATCTAGCCTCTTGAAATTAACAAAAGAGACGTTCTCAGCCTCCTCAGCCTCGGATTCACTTTCGCTCGACTCGTCAGATCGGGTGTAGATACAATTATCTATCTCGTGTCCACCTTCTCCACAGGTGACACATTTCATGACCTTTTCGACTTGTTTCTTCCCCTTTCCACTTGATTCACTACTACAGAAACATCATTCAGTGTCGCTTTTCTGGGCATCGGTTCTTTAGGAAAACCGACGCCTAAAATATTAGACATCGGTTATTTAGGCAAACTGACATCTATATTCAAAGACCAGCCAGACATGGGTACCTCTTTGAATACAACATCGGTTGTTAATAACAAACTGACGCCTAAAGTCGCCCACAAAATCCAATTTTCACGCAAAAAAAGTGTCACTTTAAGCGTCGGTTATGTAGATAGAAACTGACGCCTATGTGTGATAAAAATTTGCACGAAAAGTGTCACTTTCAGTGTCGGTTATCATTTGATAACCGACGCTGAAAGTGGTTCCCGCCAAACAATTTTGTGTAAATATTGTCCAATTGGACGTCGGTTGTTTGAAACAACCGACGCCTAAACATCTTTAGCGTCGGTTGTTTGAAACAACCGATGCTATTTGGGAACTTAATATCCCGCGATCGCCCGACTCTTCCCCTTTCTTCTGTTTCATCGCGAGCCGATTTCCCTTTTCTTCTCTACTGTCGCCCGGCCACGCCGCCAATTTCTCCTCCACGAAAGCTCCTTCTTCCTCCACGACAGTGCCGCCGCGCCGCCGCCATGCCCCCTTCTCCGCCGCCACTGCTGCTGCCTTCTTCCCCTTCTCCGTGCCCCCTTCTCCGCCGCCACTGCTGCTCCAGCGCCTGAGATTAGGTGCTCCAGCGCTGCCACGCCTGAGATTAGGTGCTTCTCCACCGCCGTCGCGTCACCGCAACCATCTTCTCCAGCCTCGCTGCTAGCTGCTCCTCCACCGACGTCGCTGCTAGCTACTCCTCCAGCCAGAGCCACCGGAGCCTCTGCCTTCTTCCCTTTGACAAGGTTGTTCCTTCTCTACTTTTTTTCATCGATTATATTCTTGTGATAAAAATACATTATATGTATTTGATTAGAGTTGGAATTATGTATAAATTCTAATATGTTTTTGTCCCAAATCTAATTATATTATAATGATTGTATGAACATGCATATATGTAACTATGTATTTTATTGAAATTTAAAATTATTTGTAAAGAATGACAACATACATGTATTTGTTGGCCTAGAAACCTGTCTAATATTTACTCATTAGGAGTAAATCTTAGATAGTCCCCAGTTTGGGACTGGTCTTGAACACCTAATCTCACTTAGGATGTAAGTGTATAATGTGTATTGGGTTTTCGAGAAAATTTCGGTAGCATTACCCCGTTTGTTCTCTAAGTACATATGTACTTAGAGAACAGTGGGGAAATGCTGCCGAAATTTTCTTGAAAACCCAATACACATTATACACTTACTAGTGAGATTAGGTGTTCAAGGATGGGATAGGTGGTACACATTTATTATATATAAGAATGACATAAAATGTGTTTGTTGGCCTAGAAACCCGTCCAAGATTGACTCATTAGGAGTAAATTTTTGATAGTCCTCAGTTTGGGACTGTTCTTGAACACCTAATATCACTTATGATGTAAGTGTATAATGTGTATTGGGTTTTTGAGAAAATTTCGGTAGCATTTCCCCGTTTGTTCTCTAAGTACATATGTACTTAGAGAACAGCGGGGAAATGCTGCCGAAATTTTCTTGAAAACCCAATACACATTATACACTTACTAGTGAGATTAGGTGTTCAAGGATGGGATAGGTGGTACACATTTATTATATATAAGAATGACATCAAATGTGTTTGTTGGCCTAGAAACCCGTCCAAGATTGACTCATTAGGAGTAAATCTAGGATAGTCCCCGGTTTGGGACTGCTCTTGAACACCTAATCTCACTTAGGATGTAAGTGTATAATGTGTATTGGGTTTTTGAGAAAATTTCGGTAGCATTTTCCCGTTTGTTCTCTAAGTACATATGTACTTAGAGAATAGCGGGGAAATGCTGCCGAAATTTTCTTGAAAACCCAATACACATTATACACTTACTAGTGAGATTAGGTGTTCAAGGATGGGATAGGTGGTACACATTTATTATATATAAGAATGACATCAAATGTGTTTGTTGGCCTAGAAACCCGTCCAAGATTGACTCATTAGGAGTAAATCTTGGATAGTCCCCGGTTTGGGACTGTTCTTGAACACCTAATCTCACTTAGGACAGGTGGTACACATTTATTATATATAAGAATGACATCACATTATACACTTAGGATGTAAGTGTATACCCTAATCTTTTCCTAATATATACTTGTTTCCTAATATATACTTGTTTTCTCTTTGATCATAGAATGGATAGATCATGGATGTCCATTCGTATTCGTTGCACCCCAGAGTTTATATCTGGTCTTGATCAGTTTATTAGATTTGCCGAGGAACATAGGAAAAAACCTACATATAGGTTGTACTGTCCATGTAGGCATTGCGGTAACAACTTGAAAGTCAACACTGGTGAGGAAATCAAAAGTCATGTGATGTGCAACGGGATTGTACAAGGCTATACAGAATGGCACTGGCATGGAGAGATTTCAAAATCGAAACCAGTAGATGTCGATAGCAGTGCTTGGTTGGAAGAAGAAATTGCCTCTGATGACATAAATGTGAACGAACCAGTTCCAGCAGACATCGTTGATGCGATGTTGAATAGTTGTAGGGTAGAGCACACCGATCCACCTCCTATCTTTAGAAACATTGTGCATGATGTTGAGATACCGTTATACACAGGTTGTGCTAAGTTTACGAAGCTTAGCGCTGTGTTGAGATTGTATAAGTTGAAAGTTAACAATAGATGGAGCGACAAAAGCTTCACTTCATTGTTGACATTGTTGAAAGAAATGCTTCCTGAAGGAAATGAGCTGCCAATCTCAACATACCAGGTAAAGAAAATGTTGTGCCCAATGGGAATGGAGGCCAAGAGGATACACGCATGCCCGAATGATTGTGTATTATTTCAAAAGGACTATCTAGATTTGAAAGATTGTCCAAAATGTGGTGCGTCACGGTATAAATTGACGACTTCGGGGGAGTCCAAAACTAGTTCTCCTGCCAAGGTGTTGTGGTATCTACCTATAATATCATGGTTTCAACGCTTGTTTGCAAATCCGAAAGATGTGAAGAATTTGAGGTGGCATGCAGATGTTAAGAAAAATAATGATGGGATCATACGACATGCGTCTGATTCCCCACAATGGAAGAAGATTGATCTATTGTACCCCAAATTTGGTGAAGAAGATAGGAATCTAAGACTTGGGCTTTGTACATATGGGATGAATCCATACGGGACATTGAGCAGCCAACATAGCACTTGGCCAGTCATGCTTGTTATATACAATCTTCCTCCCTGGATGTGTATGAAAAATAAGTATGTTATGCTGTCGTTGTTGATATCGGGCCCTAAACAACCCAGAAATGATATCGATGTTTATCTTGAACCTTTGATTGATGACTTAAAGAAACTTTGGGCTGAAGGTGTGATGACCTATGATGCTTCAGCAAGAGAGACATTTCGTTTGCACGCTATGTTGTTTTGCACTATTAATGACTTTCCAGCATATGGGAATTTGTCTGGATATAGTGTCAAAGGAGCTAAAGCATGTCCTATATGTGAAGAAAACACTGATTCAATAAGACTAAAATATGGCGGCAAGACTGTATATCTTGGTCATCGAAGGTTTCTTTCAAAATTCCATCTGTATCGTAGGAAGCGCAAAGCATTCAATGGATGGAATGATGAACGGAGTGCACCTAAACCTATACCAGGGGATGTTGTTTATGAAAGAGTAAAAGACATTGTCAATGAATTTGGTAAGAAATCACAATGTAGTATGGCCACACGGAGTGACAATTCTTCATTCAAGAAGAAGTCAATATTTTGGGATCTTCCTTATTGGAGTTCTTTGACAGTCAGGCATTGTATCGATGTAATGCACATTGAGAAAAATGTTTGTGATAGCATCATTGGTACTCTGTTAAATATACCAGGTAAGACTAAAGATGGGATAAAATCCAGACTGGACCTACGTGAAATGGGAATAAGGTCAGAATTAACAGAATTACGTGAATGGGTAATAAAAGAACATACTTACCTCCCGCTTGTTACACGTTGTCTAGAAAGGAGAAGAAAACTTTTTGTGAATGCTTGGTAAATGTTAAGGTGCCACATGGTTACTCATCCAACATCCGTAGATTGGTATTAATGAAAGATCTGAAGTTGATAGGTCTTAAATCTCATGATTGTCACACTCTAATGCAACAAATATTGCCCGTGGCAATTCGATCTATATTGTCGAAGCATATAAGGTTTGCAATTACCAGACTTTGTTTCTTTTTCAACAGTCTATGCAGCAAAGTTATTGACCCTGATACTATCGATAATTTGCAAAGAGAAGTGGTTGTTACACTATGTCATCTTGACATGTATTTCCCTCCTTCGTTCTTTGATATCATGGTACATATTATTGTCCACTTGACTAGGGAAGTGAAAATGTTGGGACCAGTTTCCTTGCATTGGATGTATCCCTTTGAACGATACATGAGCGTTTTTAAAGGTGATGTTCGAAACTGTTATCGTCCTGAAGGGAGTATTATTGAAGGTTATGTGGCGAGAGAGGTTATGGATTTTTGCAATGACTTTCTCAGTGGTAATGACACTCCTGATAATGACAAGAATATTGAGGAGGGCAAAGGAATTTTAAGATCACGGGTGAAAGTAATCAGCCGTGAGCAGTTGGAACAAGCTCACTTGTATATTTTACACAATATGGATGAAGTGAGTGCTTATATCGAGGAACATACCAATTTCATAAAGAGACAACATCCTCGAGCAAGTTCAATGTGGCTTGCTAGAGAGCATAATAAGACTTTTACTAAGTGGTTTGAAGATAAAGTCTTACATCAACTATCTCAAACACCAAATGATATTACAGAAACTATCAAATGCCTCGCCTTTAAACCAAAACCAAATGTTATGTCTTATGAAGGGTTTGGCATTAATGGATTCACATATTACACAAAGCGCCAAGATGATAAGAGTGTCGTCCAAAATAGTGGGGTCACTCTTCAAGCGTCGATTATGTACTTTGCAAGTGCAAAGGATAAGAGTCCACGTGAAGCTAAAATGTCATATTACGGTGTCATTGAAGACATTTGGGAGTTTGACTACATAGATTTCAAAATTCCTCTCTTTAAATATAATTGGGTTGATAACACCAAAGGAGTTATAGTGGATGAATTGGGTTTCACTTTGGTGAACTTTGAAAAGATTGGTGAGAAGGGTGAACCATTCATATTGGCATCACAGGCGAAACAAATATTCTATATCGATGATCCTGCAAATGATAAATGGTCGGTTGTTCTTCATGGTAAAAGACAGTTCATTGAAGATCCTATAGATGAAGAAGAGTACTATGATAAGTATGATGACTCCAGTCCATTCTCAGTTGGGTTGCCAACTCCACAAAATATTGAAGCTAATGATGACTTATATGTGCACGGAGATCACAATGAAGGATTGTTAATTGATAAAAGATCACAATTTTAAAGACATGTATGTTTATACAAATGCTAAATGTTTGACTTTTTCTAGTTAATACAAATGCTAAATGTTTGCCTTTTTCTAGTTAATACAAATGCTAAATGTTTGCCTTTTTAATGACATTTTCAGATGGCTGACCATGATGAGCATGATGTCCATGATGAGCATGAAGTCCATGATGAGCATGATGTCCATGACGAGCATGGCGAGGATACCAATGTAAGTTCTAAAAACATATCCTGTATTTATATAAAATTCATTATCTTCTAGTTATGTCATATATCCTATATTTCTATATTGGGCTAATTCAGTGTGTTTATATTTGTCAAATTTTAGGTTGATGATGCACATGTACCCACTGAAGCACTGGAGCAACTTGATGCGCAGCACCAAACACTTAACAAGAAAAGGGGCATCACTCTGTTGAAGAAGTTAATATCGCTAAGTGGCATTGGATCCAAATTGGTTGTGGAGTTTGATAATGAAGGAAATGCAATTGGAGTGAACCACAATAATTTTGTAAACTATCTTGGGTGTACCACTCAGAGCCATTGTGGTGTTAAGTATGATAATTGGCATAAAGTTCCTCAGGGGAAAAAAGACTTGATATGGAAGGATTTATGCGTGAGTTATTATTATTTGCAATTCTATTTTGTAGATTACAAATTCTATTATTTGCAATTCTATTTTGGATACTAGTTAATAACATTTCTATTTTACATAATCTGTTTGCATTGGATGAGAAGTTGCATCGTAAAAGTGTGATGCAATGCGTTGGAAAGATGCTTAGGAATTATAGGACAAATCTGAACAGAGAATACATAAAAGAGGGAGATAAGAAGAAGAAGTCAGCCCTTGAACAATGGAACTTCTTGGACAAAGAAGATTGGGACAATTTTGTTGCTTCAAGAAAATCTGAAGAATTCAAGGTATTAGGCGTCACTCCCAATTTAATTAATATACATTTTATTCAACTATTCAAGATTAACATTTAGTTCTACTAACCAAATCATTAATGTGCATACTAACTAGGCCCTCAGTGATGCACAAAAAGCAAGGTGTGCATTGAATGTGCATGACCACACTATGGGTCCAAAAGGCTATGCAAGCGTTCACCAAAGACTACAGGCGGAGTCTGCAGCTACTCAGGAGTCTGCTCCTACTCAGGAGTCTGCCACACCCATGCCTCGCCATGATATCTGGATAGCTGGGAGGAAAAACACGAAGGGTGAAATAAAGAAGCCCGTAACTACTGAGGCGGCTGCGAAAATGGTAAAATACAACTCTTAGAGCAATCGTTTGAATATTGATTATTTGTGGTGTTAACTTACCAATTTCTGTTGATGGTGATTAGCGGGAGCTGCACGAGTTGAGGAAACAAGGCACGTTCATCCCTCAGGGCACAAGGGATGAATTGACAGTTGCTCTGGGTAACCCAGAGCATCCTGAATGTGTTAGGGGTGCAGGCGCTGGTGTGGGCATCAAAGCATTCTTTGGGCCATCCCTGCGCAAACCCAGAGCGGGACTTTCTCAAGAAGAGGTAACCTATTCTTTTTTTAGAATGTTACTGCAAAAGGAAATTCAATAATAAGAAGCTAATGTTTCTTTTATCCATGTATAGGAGAATAAGAGAGTCGAGGATATAGTTGCTAAGAAGGTCAACGATGTAGTTGCTGAGAAGGTCAAGGAAGAATTGATGCGGTGGTAGGCATCTCAGGCTTCCAATCAGCCTATGGCGACCCACTCTTCTCCTGATGCACAGACTGTGAGTAATCATGGAGACCCATCGCCTAACACGTCTGCTGTAAGTATTGTTTATGACATTGTAGCTAGTCTTTTCAAGATGATATGTATATATGTATAACATTCTTTACGTAAATTTGTAGGCATTGAAGCCATGCCGCTTAAGAATGCAAGACTATGTTGTTGCAGAGGCGCAGGCTTACCAGTCCCTTCCTGGGGCAACGTTTCATGGGACTCCAATGCCGCAGGGCTACATTCGTGTGAGCCCGATATGTGTATTACCAGATTGGAGGGAAGTTGTGTTGCCATATGCCCACCCAGATATTGATACACTTGGTGAGGCAGAAGGTGGGGTCATATTGTGGCCCAAAGCAGATGTCGTCTACACTACAGAAATTGTAAGTTAAATTTACATTGATTTAGACTGTTAATGTGTATATATAAGGTCAACTGATCTGAAATTATATATACAGGTTAAAAAGAAGACACCAGGAGCACCTAGGCCTCCACTTCCACTTCTCACATTACCAAGTTGGGTTCCAACTGACCTAACATACCCGTTAGGTCCTGCTTGTAGGGGAATGGCATGTTGGCTATGGGCACATAATATACATTGCCCTATAATTGTTTCTTTAGATGAAGATTATGCAGGTCAATCATACGATAGCTCCTTATTTATACAAGATATTATTGAGCTGTTTATGTATGCTTGGCTGAATACATCAATGATAGAGACATGGATAAGGTGAGATCTTATTTATACATCCATATACCTTGTGTAAGATCCGGTGATCTGGTTTCTTATATATTAATGCATACGTAATACATGTTTTGCAGCTACTTAGTCGAAGATCAATGCAAACAATTTGCATTTGATCATGTGGGATTTTTGATTCCATCATTGATTAGTATGGTAGCTAAAGACCATGATAGTGTTCAACAATACTGGATAGATTTTTTTACAATTTTTGGTCAGAAAAAGAAGACGATAATAATAGTTCCATTCAATGTCAAGTAAGTTTACTTTATTTATAATTTGGACTTAAGAAAATTCCATTTTTATTGTGCATTTTGAGTTATTAATTATTAACTTTTTACCTCTAGCAGTAGACATTGGGAGTTACTAGTTATTGTCCCCGGGACGTTCACTGTTTATTATCTAGATCCTGTGAGAAGTACATTAAACACTAAAATTGGACACGTAATGAGAATGCCATTATTCTGGTGAGAAATATTTCATTTTTGTATCTGTTAACATCTGTTATTACATTACTATTTACTTATGCAATTTACTGTGTTATATTAACATGTAGGGGTTTAGATGCATTCAAAAAGGCTGGAGGAATGGTCCCAAGGAAAAAGAACCAGCCAATAAATTGGCAGAACGTACAAGTAAGTTCCCGACTCCAATGTATATATTATTGATGTGAATTGTGCTTAGTTGTATTATTTTGTATGTTTCAATTTATAGTGCACTACACAAGACAATGGTTGGGCATGCGCATACTATGTGATGTGATATATGCATATGATTATCAAACATGCTGCATTGGACATCGATACCATACATGAGGTATTATGTATAGTCTCATTAGTTAGTATGAAATATATCAATCTTATTTTTATATTATTACTTATATATATACATCATTCTCTTTGCAGGTGTTTAAAACTGACCACACTATAGGTAAACGCTTAAAAATGTACATGCTCCATATACGATGGAAGCATTAAATGAAGTAAGAGAAGAATGGGCAAAAGCCATACAAGTAGTGGCGATTGTAAGATATCATTGGGATGTTGATAGCGATCCTGAATGATATTTTGTAAATGAATATTTCTGAATGTTAATACATGTATTTGAATGTTTCTATATGTGTGAATGTGAGAATTGAATTGATGTCTGAATGTATCTACTTGTGTGAAATTTTTTTTGTTAATTTTGCAGGTTTGTGGCCTGTTTGTAGGCTGATATCAATGGATGTCGTAAACCTACAGTTCAGAAAACTAAACTATAGGTTCTCATCCTGCTGACCAACCACAGCAGGCCTGCAAACTGATATGAAAAAAATAGATATAGGCGTCGGTTATTTACAGAAAACTGTCAGAAAAGACCTACAACGTCGGTTTTTTGAACAAAACTGACGCCTAATGTGACCACGGCCGTACTGGAAATGGTGTCGGCTATTAGTGTTTCACCGACGCCTATAATACATATAGCGTCGGTTGTTTAGTTGATCACCGACGCCAAAAGGGTTCGCTCCATAGAAAACGGCGTCATCTAGGACACTTTCTGCATCGGTCTTTTAGTAGATAACCGACACAGAATGTGTCCTAGATGATGTCGTCTTCTGTGGCGCGAACCCTTTTGGCATCGGTTTTCTATAAACAACTGATGTATATACGTTAAATAGGTGTCGGTTAAAAACCAATGCCGAAGTGTTCGACCTTTAGCGGCGCCCACATAGGCGTCGCTCGGAAACCGACGCCAAAGGGGGTTAAACAACCGACGCTAAAAGGCAATTATGTAGTAGTGATTCTTTAAGCTATTTGACATCAGTGGCTATCCTCTGGATCTAAGAGGTGATAGTTTCCAGAGCCTTGGATTCCATTGAAAGTCCTTCACTAGCCTTCTTAGCATGTCCCCTGTCTGATCTATCGTAGTCGGTGCCGGCTTGCAACTCCGACATGTTCTTGATGATCTTTTAGGATATGCTAGGCTTCTTCCCCAGAAAGTCATTGCCTGTTGTTGCATTCAGCGAAACCCTTTCCTCAGGGGTTAGACCATTGTAGAAGGTAGTTATCAAGAAACCCTTCTTATAGTTGTGATGAGGGCAATCCCTCTAATATTCTTGATATCATTCCCAGGCATCGTGTAGATTCTTGTTCGGCTTTTGCATGAAAGACGTGATCCTCTGTCTATTCGGGATGGTTTTCTCTGTAGGATAAAACTTGTTTACAAAGGCATCTTCCAGCGCATTCCATCCGTTAAGAGCTTGGTGTGGTAGCCCCAAGTACCAGGATAGAGCCTTATCTTCCAAAGAAAAGATGAAACCCTTGCAATAAATCACCTCCTGTGGGACTCCCCACATTTTGATGGTGTCACAAATGTTTTTAAAAGCATCTAGATGGTGATAGGGATTATCATTCTTCGAGCTCCCTATGAAGCTCTTGTTTTGGATCATAGAGATGACTGATGGTTTTAGCTCGAAGTTGGTTGCGTTGAACCTCGGGATGACAACAGGACATCTGGAATTATTAGCCTTTGTGGCACCTAACTCACTGAGGGTCTTTTCTTCTTCATTGGAATCTTCACTGTCACTGTCTCCCTGGTTCTGTTCCTGATTATTTTGATTTCTTCTGCGCCGTCGGTGATGACGACGTCTCTCCCGGCGATGGTCATCCTCGAATTACTCTATTTCAGGATCTTCATGTTGATGATCGCCGTCATAACGGTCATTGTCTTCAGGCGGAGGAGAGTGAGGTCGAACTCTCACATTTCGCTCACCCTCTGAAAGAGGTGGTTCAATGTGAGGTGCAATGTCTGGTGATGTCGGTGCTCATATGAGAAGAATGCTTCTTTCCTGAGTACCTGAATAGCATGTAAAATCAAGTTAGAAAACTTGTATTAATAATACGAACTACTCATTTCAGGTTAAAATAAAAATAAGAAAAAGAGAGTGCCGTCAAGCTCATTTCTAAGCTTGAGGCACTGGAGTGTAGTTAGTAGATTCGGGTTCGTCATCAGTACCATTTTGCCTTGTCCCCGACAATGGCACCAAAAAGTTGACTGGACAAAATCGCGCGTCCGAAAAGGGAGTGGATTTGAAGTAGTTGGACTTTTAAATTTATAACCCGAAACCTTCTAGGCCCCCGTAACTTTATTACGGGGTTGAAGTAGATATACGGGGTCGAACACAGGGATAAGGGTGGTAGTGTTGACGAACGCGGAATCGACACATTACACTCCGGTATGGGTAAGGAGATGATAAAGCTCCCCAAGGGAACAACAGGCTAAGATCGATGAAATAAAAGAAAACTATCTCCAACTGGAGCTACGAGGAAAATTAAGGTTTTTAAAGGTTTATCAGTTTTAAAGATTTTTGCTCAACAGAAATAGGGAGGATAATACTATTTCTTTAGAAAGGAACAAAGGAGAAAGCTTCGGTAAAACAAGCGACAGTAGAAACATCCAATACCCCTTCTCTCAAAGCGGGTACCTCTAACTTAACATCAACACCTCTCTCGAGGTTGTTGGTCTTAAATTAGAGTGGAGAGGTTACTAAGGCAACTCCGATCGTGGGCACTCTCGTAATCCCATATCGGACCAAACACTAGAGCCACAACACCTCTCTCGAGGCTACTGCAATGGGAAAACACGATTCGGTAGCTAGTCAAAATGTGATCCAAGCGTACAAGCTAGAGTTCGGATGGTAAACAAAACAATCATCCAACAAAAGGTACCAAGCATAAAGCAGCAGATAATTAAAACTCTTCTAATTCTATTAGCATAAAAGGGTCTGGTTACATTGCATAAGTAAAGAAAGTAAATGACTAAAATAAGTAAAGATAAATGTCACCTTCTTGATTTAGAAGGGCAACAAGTGACAGCAGATCCTCCAGTCTGATTCCAGGCAGGAGCCTTGCCTGATACACCCGTGTCGGGCGGCACACCCTCTCGGGTGACACGCTCATGACGGGCGGACGTATCGTGCGGGGCGCTCATGCCCGATACGATCGTGTCGGGTGACACCCTCTCGGGTGACACGTCGTGAATGATGATGTGTATCGGGCTTGGTATCGTGATGGGCCAGAGTTTTACTTCGAGTATCGGGTACTCATATCGTTGTCCTTGTCGGACGATATCGGTCTACAGCGGCGCCCGGGGCCGATCCTAAGTGAACCATTCCCTCCCTCTCAGGTCGGGGAAGTGCTCACCTAGTATCACCTCTGAGGCACGACACGCTAGATCCAGACGCTTTCCCAAATTGGCTTTTGAGAGATTCCGACCTTTTCGACCTATCCCATCGGAGTCTTGTAGCTGCTATTTATAGGAAGTGGTTTGGGGAAATTATGGTTTTTCGAACGCCACATGTCCTTCATCAGTTCTATCATCTCAGATTTGGGGATGCCCAATATGTGTATCGCCCGGCACAAAGATGTCGGGCAGGGAGTGTGTCAGTCATCGTGACGAGTGGCGTCTACCGGTAGGTGGCCTTTATCGCGCGACACACTTCAACATTTGTGATGAGTCTGGCTCCCTGTCGGGTAGATGGCGTATCACTCGTCCGCTCTTTCTTGTGCGGCACCCTCATATCGCGCAGTAGTGTATCGTGCTTCCCTGTCGGGCAGCGAGCAAATCAGCCGACTGGTTGGTAAGGAGGCTGATGCAGGTGGAACACATTTGTGGGCCGGGACGGGCCTTTTTGCTGATAAATGAGTTAAAAATTGAGGAAAACTCTACAAAAGATGATAATACTGAGTTAAAAGCGTAGCGTGGCCTGTTTATGCAAAAACATGACAAAAAGGAGAGGAAAAACAGTTTAAAAGGGCAGATTTGATAACGAAATAAGGGCCAAAAACATCACAAAATTTGGTGTTATCAATGATAGGCCGAAAGTATTATGTGATAATGTTTTAAATTCAATATTGCTTGAGGAAAATAAAATATTTAAGTTTGGGGTATTTTGACAAGCATAAATTTGTCACCTTTATTTCTACATTTTTATCTTTATTTGACCATAAATAGTTAGATATTGAATAGTTTTAGCATACATTATCTTAGTTAGGTTTTCTTGCCTAAATTGGAATTTTGACTTGATTTATATGGGTTTTTTTAGAAAAACATTCACATTACTTCCAAGAGCCAAAAGATTTGAGAACCAGAGGCTTCAAATTCCATTCTTACCCTCTCAAAGGACCGTCTCATGAGCCCAAACAGTCGGCTCGACAACAAAAAAGGAATGCCTACTATGAACTCCAACTAACCAGTTCATCTATAAACTAATCAGTTCACTCATGCAAATTGCTCCATTTAGATTTCCAATCGGTCATTCCACCAAGAAACTCATCTTTTCACTTGCTCCCTAAAATGACCAATCAAGCAACCCAAACGGGTGTTTCATAGCCCGACCCGATCAGTTTAGAAGACTATAAGTATGTTTCAAGTCTAAAACATCTAGCTCATATTGCTTGTCAATGAAACAAAGGTCAAATGGTGCCACCATCCCTTTGTTAGGGTTTTTGACCACTTCCCTTGACCCGTGATCTAGCAAATGCAAATCAGGTAGTTCAATGTGTGAACCGTCAGTTCACAGTCAACGATCAGCCTTCCTCAGCAACAACCAACAACTCCTTTCCCCTCATCTTTTTAGGGTTTCTGCCCCTCCTTCCCCTATAAAAGGAGGGGGGATACCACAAGAAAGGGAAATACAATTTTTAGTTGTAGACCACATCTTGTATCATGTTTTTTTGGTCCTTCAAATTTTTTTGACCCTTATCTTGTATCATGGTGAATCTCATTTTATTTTGTATTTCTTGTAGTTTCATTATGACCATGTCAATTCTTTTCAGGCATGAGGAGTAGAACCATAGCCCATTTTTATTCAAGATAACTGGTTCCTTTGCTTCATCAAAAGAATATTTTCTCTCTATTTATTCTTGGTTATTGGATGATCCACTATACTCTTATGGGGTGATATGATCGTGGATCCCAATAATAATGAAACTATAATCCCTTGATTTTGATTGTCTTCTTTTCTTCCTTATAATCTTATATTTGTTATAAACCATGGTGACACGGCCACCTAATTTATGGGCTTGAACATCAGTTTGAAATCACATATTTCTTGATATGACCTTGGATAGTAACGTGAAGGATGGCTGGGCGAGGATCTGTTAACACTAGGACCAATGGGTTTATAGGAATTCTGACCCTTGTGTGATTGCACTCCATAAGGACACAGTCCACATAGTCCTGATTTTATCATTAGAGATTAGGAATCGATTGGTTGAGCGGAGATGTGGTTTTTGGTGGAAATCCTCCGGACCCCCAATTTTCCCATCTTGATTAGTTAATTTTTCAAGAATTTTATTTTAGTTCTTAGTTTCCATCAAACCTTCTCAACGTGGACTTTTATCTTTTGTTCTCGTATTCAGATTTGAAACTCAACCATTCTCTTTTTTCCATCTCTAGGGAATCATACCTCTCTATACTTAGTTGATTAGGTGCTTGAATCAAGTTGACAACCTATCTATAAGGTTAAAGTCTAGGACTTGTCTTAGTGATTGTTGTGTGTACAACGACACACATCATATTCCTATTTAGAGTTGGAGATGGCTCTATCTATAGGCAACTTAGACTACTAATGTGTACTAGACTCCTATCAGGATTGTCTATTCCTAACTGAAGCCTTATGGCATGGAGCCTATAAATAGGACACTAGGAGCATGAGATTTTCTTGTATTAACAAGTACCAATGTAATGAGAAGTACTAATGTATGGAATTGTATAGAAGAGTTATCTCACTTCTTTGGGTGTAATCTTCAATAGTTTTTTATGTTCTCTATGTTTTATGAGTACCTCTCCTTTATAATATTCTTTTTATGGTGAAATTCTCTCTCCTTCCGTAGAGTAGGTCATCTAAACTGAACTATGTAAGTCTCATATTCATTCTTTGTTCACATTGTTATTCTTCTTCCTTTTGTGTAAGTGTTACTCATTCTTTTCTCTATTCCAACTCCTATAATCGATATCAAAGCTTAGTGATCAATAACAATGAGGAACACGTACTACATCGAGGAGGTTGACCGCACAATCAACTTCAGATTATTGCAATTCAAGAGGTGAGGCTTATTGGTGCAAGAGGGCGTCACTAAAGCACTGTTAGAAGTAGAGAATATGGCAACTTTCTTGACTGTTGAGTAGAAGCAAGAGATGGATGAGAAAGCCCTAATTTCAATCCATTTGTCACTTTCATAGATGGTTCTTGGTGAAGTCACTTAAAAGAAGACCGCTACAGATTTGTGGAAGAAACTTGAATCTCTCTACATGACAAATAGTCTTCAAACAAAATTGCATCATAAGCAACGTCTATATCAATTGTGCATGGTTGAAGGTACATCTATTCATGATCATATTGATCTTTGCATCATTATGAGTTTGAAATATATTGACATCAAAGTGGAAACTGAAGATAAATCCTTATGATTTCTTCTCCCTTTTTATAAAAAAATGTGTGAGACCATTCTCTATGGAAAAGACTTTGTCAAGGTAGAAGAATTAATGTATTCTCTCATCTCTGAATCCTTCATAGACAAGGAATTGGTTATTTCTTCTAATGGCAACTAAGTAGAGGCTCTTCGTCTAAGGGGTCTATCAAAAGAAAAACACAATAATTAAGAATACATTCAGTCTATGTCCATGCCTAATACAAAAAATCATCCAAATACTATGAAAATACGGGTCATACAATTGAAGAATGCTTCAAGTTGTAGAATAAGAAGAGGCATGAAAACAAAGATCTTCAAGAACAACCTGGTGGCGCTAATGTCGCACAAGAAGGGGATCTTGTTCTCATGGCATCTTGTACTACAAGATATCATAATTTTTGGATTTTTTACTCTGATTTTTCCTTTCACATGTGTCCTTGAAGGGATCGGTTCTCCACATATAATGTAGTTGAAGGTGGAGTTGTTATTATGGCTGATAATTTTACCTGAAATACTATTGGAATTGGATCTATTTACATCAAGATGTTTGATGGTGTTATTAGAACCATTTCCAGTGTCCATCATGTTCAAGGTCTTGCTAAAACTCTCACCTCTCTAGGAACACTTGATGAAAAAGGCTTTTTGCATGTGGTAAAAGAAGGAATCATGTATGTATACAAAGATCTAATGGTCGTTATCAAAGGTCAAAGACAAATTGGAAATTTTTACTCACATATTGGTAAAGTTGTCATTGGGAAATTTATTGTTTCTTCTTCTTCATCCACATTTAATCGTAATACCACCAAGCTCTGGAATATGAGACTTGGACAGATGAATGACAAAGGTCATCAATATTCTCTAAGAAAAAGGATTATGTTACTACTTTTGATACATGACCTTACCCTAGTGTCAACAAATAGGTGGATCTAGAGGTTGATGATGTTTATTCGTCAATACATGGTCATTTGACTCCTCCTTTTGTAATTAGTCAAGCTACCTCAGATAATGTTGAAGATGAGGTGCCTGATACACAACCCTATAGTGTTGCTCATGATAGAGAAAGAAGACATATTAGGCTACTATCAAGACATTCTGATTTTGTTCACTACTACAGATTAAGACTTTAATGTCGGTTAATTAAGGACTTTAGTGTTGGTTTCCAAGCGACACCCAAGTGGGCGCCACTAAAGGTGGAGAACCGATGCCAAAAAGCATCCCTCCACCGAAAACGTGCCAACAAAGGGACTATAGGCGTCAGTTTCTTAAGAACACTGACACTATAGAATGGTTACAGACGTCAGTTATTAAAAGAATCGACGTCGCAACACTTCCCGCCCCCAAAAATCCAGCAAAGGGCCTATAGGCGTCAGGTTTGTAAGATAACCGACGCCATCTCCCCTGCCACCACGGTCGTGCTTCCCAGCACGACCATGGTTCCTGGCCATATCTGCTGAACCGACATTGGTTTTGTGCTAATAACCGACGTCATATCCTCTGCCTGCCACCACGGCCGTGCTGAAGCACGGCCATGGTTCCTGGCCACATAGACATCAATTTTTTGTCAAAAACTGCCGCTGTATGTATTTAGTCTCGGTTTTGTTCAAATAACCGACACCTATGTTTTGATTTTTTTTTTCATATCAGTTTGCATGCCTGCTGTATGGCTGGTCAACAGGATGAGAACCTGCAATTCTGTTCTGAACTGTAGGTTTATGACATATATTGATATTAGCCAACAACAAGCCACAAACCTACAAAATTAACAAGATGGACAATAATATATATATATATATATATATCTGATTCACACACATGTATTAGCACATTTAATTCATATTATTTTTTCATCACACACATGTAGAAACCAGTAGCAACCTACAGTTCCATTCATTTCATCTCTTTTCACATTCAGACACATGTAGAAACATTTATGTATTGATCATCTTCACACACATATGACAATTCATAAAAATTCATTCACATTCATACAAAAATAATTATGAGAACAAAGTTATTCTTTATTCATCATTGTCATCATTGTCAATAAAATTATATCTAAAAATTCCCACTCTTTGTAGGGCTTTTGTCCATTCTTCTCTTATATCATCTAATTCATCTCTCGTATAGGAAGCATGTACATTGAAACACTTTCCACCTGTGCTAAAGTCTACAGTTTTAAAGACCTGCAAAGAGAATGACATATATATAATTAATAATATATAATAAGATTGATATATTTCATATTATCTAATGAGACTATGTATAATATCTGTTGTATCTTATTGATTTCCATTATGCCATGTTTGATGATTAGGTCCATAAATAGCATCACATAGTAGGCACATGCCCAATCGTTGTCTTGTGTAGCACACTATAAATTGAAACATACAAAATATTCAAAAATACAAATAAGCACAGTTCACATAAATAATATATACATTGGAGTCAGGAAATTACTTTCACATTTTTCCAAATTAGTGATAGATCCTTTTTCTTGGGACCCTTCCTCCAACTTTTTTGTACTCTTGTGAAGCCCTACATATGTTAATGTAACCCATTAAATTATATAATTAAATAGTAATGTATTAACATATGTTAATAGATATAAAAACATAAAATAATTCTCACGAGAATAATGTCCTTTTAATTGCATGTCCATATAATGTATCCAACTCATTCCCCATAGGATCTAGATAATAGACAGTGAACGTCTTGGGGACAATAACTAGTAACTCCCAATGCCTACCACTACAGGTAAGAAAGTTAAAAATTAATAACTCAAAATCTACAATAAAAATGTAATTTTCTTAAGTCCAAATTATAAGCAAAGTAAACTTACTCAACATTGAATGGAGCTATTATCACCGTCTTCTTATTTTTACCAAAATATTCAAAAGCATCACAACAGTATGAAGTAACTGAAGAAGGGTATGTATCTACAAGACTAATCAAAGATGGAGCCAAAAATCTCACATGGGAAAATCCAAAATTTGTATATATCTTGTGTAAGTGGCTGCAAAACACGTATTATGTATGTATTAATATATAAGAACCAGATCACCGTATATAAAACAAGGTATATGGATGTATAAATAAGATCTCACCATATCCACAGCTCTATCATAGATGTGTTCAGCCATTCATAACTAAACAACTCCAAAATATCTTGTATAAATATCTTGTTTTCGTATGATTGATCTGTATTAATACATATGCATTAATATGTACGTATGTAGAACTTGTATTACGTATGCATTAATACGTATGCTAAACTTATATAAATAGATTGTTATCGTATGATTTACTACAGCATCCTCCGGAATAGTAACAATAATAGGGCACTTTGTATCATGTTCGCTGATCCATACTGCCACACCCTTATAATTAGGACCTATCGAGGCGTGTAGGTCCCTTGGAAGCCAACTTGGTAGTTGAGGAGGTGGAGGACGAGATGTAGCGGGTCTTGTCTTTTTGACATGTATATATAATTTTAGATCAATTGACTCATATATACACACTAACAAATTAAAGTAATGGAAATTTATCATACAATATCAGTATAGAGGACATCCGTTTCAGGCCACAGTATCACTCTGCCTATTGCCTCACCAAGTGTTTCAGCATCTGGGTGTGCATGAGGAAGTGCAAGATCCGTCCAGCTGGGGAATACATGTATCGGGCTCACACGTACCACACTATCGGGTACTGGATACCCATGAAACATGCACCCTTTAAGGGGTGGGTAAGTCGACGCCTCTATAATGATATATTTTTGACTATTTAGTCAGCATGGCTTCAACCCCTACAAATTTACATAAAGAATGTTATATTCATATATACATAAACATATCATCTTGAACTGTCATAAAAATACTTACAGAGGATGTCCTAGGTGGTGGATCTACATGATTACTCCCAACCACTTCTATAGTAGGAGAAGAGCGGCCCGTCACTGGTAATGTCTGAGTGGCAGGATGAGATGTGCCTGCCACTTCGCCATTGCTTCTTGGGTTCTCTTCTCAATTAACAAATCTACCTATACATGGATAAAAGAAATGCTAGCTTCTGATTATTGAATTCTCTTTTGCAATAACATTCTAAAATAAGAATAGGTTACCTCAGCTTGTGAAAGTCCCGCTTTTGGGACAGATTTGTGTTGGGATGGTCCAAAGAACGCTTTGATGCCCACACCAGCGCCTGCACCCCGAACACATCCAGGATGCTATGGGTTACCCAGAGCAACTGTCAGTTCATCCCTTGTACCCTGAGGGATGAACTTGCCTTCCTTCCTCTGCTTGTGTAGCTCCCGCTAATGACCATCAACAAAAATTAGTAAGTAAAAATAACAATAATCAATATCGATCGATTGCTCTAAGAGTTGATTTTTACCATTTTTGCAGCCGCCTCAGTAGTTGTGGGCTTCAGTTTGTCTCACTTCTTGTTTTTCCTCTCAGCTATCCACATAGCATGGAGAGGCAGAGGTGCGAGAGCAGTAGTATAGAACTCTGATGTCTCCTAAGTAGCAGTAGGCTGAGAAGACTCAGCCTGTAGTCTTTGGCGAAAACTTGCATATCCTCTTGGACCCATTGTGTGGTCGTGCACATTCAGTGCACACCTTGCTCTTTGTGCCTCACTGAGGGCCTAGTTATTTAGCACATTGATTTGGTTAGTAACACTAAAGGTTAAACTTGAATAGGTGAATACATAAAAATGTATATTAATTATATTGGGAGTGGTGCTTAATACCTTGAATTCATCTATTTTTCTTTGGGTAACAAATGCCTCCCAGTTTTTGGGGTCCAGGTAGTTCCATTGCTTTGTGGCTTCCTTCTGCCTAATTTTATTTTTTAAAGAGAATACAAAAAAATTTATTAGTGTAGAGTTAGTGAAATATATAGTGATCAACGTCTAGAATTGGAAATCAATCAAGAGCCTCTTATCAGCATCACATATGCAATCTCAGGTGAGATTGGTCCTATAGTTCCTTAGGACCCTCCCACAATGTTGCATCACACATTTATGATGCAACTTTTCATCCAGATTAAATATGCTCTGCACATTAAATAAAATTGATATTAACTAGTATCCTAAAAATTAGTAATCTACACAAATAGAATTACAAATAATAATAACTCATGCATATTTACTTCCATATGTGGTCTTTCATTCCCTTAGGAACTTTATGCTAGGATTCTAGGATAGGACTGCAATGGCTGTGAGTAAGAACAACAAGATATGAAACAAATGAGCTGCAGTTCACTCCATATGGATTTCCTGCAAGATCGAAATCCACAACCAATTTGGGTCCTTTGCCCCTTTGCTGTATTAACTTGTTCATCATTGTGATGCCCCTCACTTTCTCAATTTTCTTTTGATGCTCATCAAGTGATGTAATTTCTTCAGGGGGTACATCAACAACCTAAAATTTGATTAAAAAAACACACTTACATGATATAATTATAAATGAACATATAGATAGAAACCTCAGGGATATATTCTTAAAACTTACATTGTCAGGAGGCGCAAGCACGTCCTCACCCTCACGGTGATCATCAACACGGTCATCATGGGAATGTTCAGCCATCTAAAAGTTTACATTCAAATTATAAATTTCACATTGTAAAGTAACACTAATTGTTAAGTTCACATTGTAAATTACACATTCACATTGTAAAGTAATTCACATTGTAAAGTTCACATTCACATTGTGAAGTAATTCACATTGTAAAGTTCACATTCACATTCTAAAGTTCACATTCACATTGTAAAGTTCACATTCACATTGTAAAGTAATTCACATTGTAAAGTTCACATTCAGAAAAATAAAACATATAAAAAATATAAACATTCATGCCTCTAATATTGTGATCTTTTATCAATTAACAATCCTTCTTTGTGATCCCCACGAACATACAAGTCATTGTGATCCCCAGCTTCAATGTTTGGTGGTGTTGGCAACCCAACTGAGAATGGACTGAAGTCATCATACTTATCATAGCACACTTCTTCATCTATAGGATCTTCAATGAACTATATTTTAACATGAAGAACAAACGACCATTTATCATTTACAGGATCATCGATATAAAATACTTGTTTCTCCTATGATGCCAATACGAATGGTTCACCCTTCTCGCCAATATTTTCAAAGTTTACTAACGTGAAACCTAATTCATCCACTATAACTCCTTTGTTGTTGTCAACCCAATTACATTTAAAGAGCAGAATTCTGAAATCTACATAGTCAAACTCCCATATGTCTTCAATGACACCGTAATATGACATTTTAGCTTCATGTGGACTCTTATCCTTTGCACTTGCAAAAAACAATGAAGACGCTTGAAGGGTGACCCCACTATTTTGGACAACACTCTTATCATCTTGACACTTTATGTAATATGAGAATCTATTTATGTCAAACCCTTCATAAGACATAACATTCAATTTTGGTTTAAAGGTGAGGCATTTGATGGTTTCAGTAAGATTATCTAGTGTTTGAGATAGTTGATGTAAGACTTTATCTTCAAGCCACTTAATAAATGTCTTGTTATGCTCTCTAGCAAGCCACATTGAATTGGATCGAGGATATTGTCTCTTGATGAAATTGGTATGTTCCTCGATATAAATAGTCACTTCGTCGATATTGTGTAAAATATACAAGTGACCTTGCTCCAACTGCTCACGGCTGATTACTTTCACCCGTGATCCCAAAATTCCTTTGCCAAAATACTCCTCAATATTCTTGTCATTCACAGGAGCATCATTAGCACTCAGAAAGTCATTGCAAAAATCTATAACCTCTCTCGCCACATAACCCTCAATAATACTCCCTTCAGGCTGATAACGGTTTCGAACATCACCTTTAAAAATGCTCATGTATCGTTCAAAGGGATACATCCAATGCAAGAAAATTGGTCCCAACATTTTCACTTCCCTACTCAAGTGGACAACAAGATGTACCATGATACTAAAGAACGAAGGAGGAAAATACATCTCAAGCTGACATAGGGTAACAACCACTTCTCTTTGCAATTTATTAAGAGTATCAAGGTCAATAACATTGCTGCAAAGACTGTTGAAAAAGAAACAAAGTCTGTTGATTGCAAATCGTACATGCTTCGGGCAATATAGATCAAATTGTCACAGGAAATATTTGTTGTATTAGAGTGTGACAATCATGAGATTTAATACCTATCAACTTCAGATATTTCATTGATACCAATGTACAGATGTTGGATGAGTAACCCTGTGGCACCTTAACATTTACCAAGCATTCACAAAAATCTTTCTTCTCCTTTCTAGACAATGTGTAACAAGCGAGAGGTAAGTATGTTCTCCGATCGCTACTAACTACTTCTATTAATTTTGTCCTTATTCCCATTTCATGTAGGTCCATTTTGGATTTTATCCCATCTTTGGTCTTACCTGGTATATTCAACAGAGTACCGACGACGCTATCACATACATTTTTCTCAACGTGCATGACATCGATACAATGCCTGACTGTCAAAGAACTCCAATAAGGAAGATCCCAAAATATTGACTTCTTCTTAAATAAAGACTTTTCACTCTGTGTGGCCATTGTACATTGTGATCTCTTACCAAATTCATTGGTGTTGTCTTTTACTCTTTCATAAACATCCTCCCCTGATATAGGTTTAGGTGCACTCTGTTCCTTTATGTCCATTGAATGCTTTGTGCAACCTATGATACATATGAAATTTTTGAAGAAACCTTTGATGACCAAGATATACAGTCTTGCTGCAGTGTTTTAGTCATATTGAATCAGTATTCTCTTCACATATATGACACGCTTTAGATCCTTTGACACTATATCCAAACAAATTCCCATACACTGGAAAGTCATTCACAGTGCAAAATAACATAGTGTGCAAACAAAATGTCTCTCTTCGTGAAGCATCATAGGTCATCACATGTAACACCCCTCCCTAGGGTTTCATACGTAACCAGTAGAAGCACAGCCTAATCCCCAACATTATCCATAATGTGGGGTACTTGGTATATCAGGGAGGGATTGTCACATGCATGATCTCATATAAGGAAATAAAGAACACTTGGCATTCATAGAAACATAGATTCATACATGAGTTCTTGGAAAGAAAGTTGCATCATGCTTCTAAAGGTAAACTAAACATAAACTAGATAATCATGAAAAAGATAGGATATCCATAGATGGACGTCCCACCAGGCAACAACTTCTAAGGTCTTGTATACTTGGAATCTTCTCAAGATGTCTCCTTATCTTTAGCTCCAACGTTTGCGGACATCTCATCCCCAGCCATGCAAAGGAAAAACAAACATGGTAAGTAAGCGGCATTGGCATGTTATAAAACATAAAAATAACATATAAAGGTGATTTGACATAAACATGAACATGCATTAACATTAATCATTTCTTGGCATCTTTTACATAAAGAACTTTACTAGAAGTATATGCTCCTCTCTTAATGTCCCTTAAGGAGCCCATAATGCTCAGAAAGCCCATAATTGCTCGGAAAGCCAATAATGCTCGGAAAGCCCATAACAAGGTGCATATAAATCTAAATCAATTTCCATTAACCATGATCTTTCTTAGACTTAATTATCTTCTAAATGACTTAGGCTTGATCTTAATGGGATTTCTCCCTCTTAAACATAGTTGGGATTTCTCCCCATGAAACATAATGGGATTTCTCCCTCTGAAGCATGGATGGGAATCTCTTCCCTCTTAATTTTGGTTTCATGTATCTTAATCATAATTCATAACATAAATGTGGTTTCTATACTTAGACTTAGATTATAGAAAACAAGCATTCAATAATCATATACTTGAAGGAAAACATGCATTTATCATGACTTCAAAATTAAGTGCTTAACAATATTCATAAACATTCAATAAACCAAATGTTATCTATGCCAAGGGCATGGCCCGCTTACCTGTAGAAAGTCAAATTCCCTTTTCGGTACTGCTCCTTCAGAAGTTGGATCTACTTCTCTCCTGAAAAACCCCAAAAGTTTTATTAGACCTTTCACCCTTTTAGGTCAACATATTTAGAGTCATTATTGTGTTTTGACGGTTTTTATTGTCATAATCACTCTTCACGTGTTTCAATCCTTCATATATTAGATCATTATACTTGTTTGGTGTAGTATTTGTAAGATTAAGGGTGTTATAAATCATTATATGATCATAATTCATATGCTACTTGCCTAGTTGTATTTTTATTACATAATCATCTGTATATGTATTCATATAACATTATGACTCATTCACATTTACCACAACAACTACTTACTCAGGGTTCGGGTGTTTGTAGTTTATGATTTAATCATCTAGTTTAATTCATTAATTCCTTAGTCTTGATGTATTTGGCTAATTAACATTGGTCTTCTCAAGTAGATATATGTATATGTGTATATATCTCAATCGATATTATGATGTTTTAGTATTGTTCTTGGTAGATAACCACTTAAGTTTCGGGGAAGACGTTGGTCGGAGATGTGAACATGAATAAGGGTCGGGCCTTTTAATTCTGGTTCCGCTGCATACTTAAGGTGTATACGCTATATTGCCTCAGCACTACCGTTGGGAAGCACTTTGGAGCAAGGTAAATTAATGATTCCAATTCATAGGTTAAAGCAGTAACTTAGTGGGCAATATAATATTAGTGTTCATTAGTAGTCCCAATTAATACATTAGCGAATATACTTGGTTGGGGAGTAAAATACAGGAAAAATGGTGCACTCCAGGTCGAGCAAAGCTCCATCTCACAATGATACGACTATTAAATATTTATATACATTTTTTGGCACGATCTGACCGAAGACAACAGTGTTGTCCGAGTACAGCATTATCTATAGGCTTTATAAATAGTTAAGTGGCTTAGGCCAAAGTCTAGTATCTCACGTGTAGATCATTCATCGTTATTCACATCTTAGCAGATACGATCATCAGAGAGTCCGTGTATAAACAAAGACTTAAGGAAGAATCAATGTAGAAGGACGTGCTTTCCAAACCAGTATTGAGCAAGAGATCACTGTCTATAGAATTCTCAAGGATGCTCGCAACAAAAATGACGGCTGAGACAAAAGAACCATTAGCGTGTTGGGTCACTCAGCAGCTTCGTACGAATGAGTGTCGAAGACGGGAAAACATGAAGGAAGATATGAGGGTGCGGAATAGAGGAACCTCAAGTCTTGAACCCAGCCGAAAAATACACACGAGCGGATATCGTGGAATAGAAGAACAGGTCACGTGCTCTATGCGGCGAGGAAAAGCGAGAGCCGAGCAGCTGCTCTGCCATGACCGCACAATAAGGGAAGCATGGAAAAACTGAACCAAAATTAGAATAAGAGAAAGTAGGGGACCCGTGCCCTTCAATCAGACATCTGAGGTATCCAGTTCGTCTCAGAGCTGAAGAACAGAGCGGTGAGTTTGACTGCGGGAAGCAAGCCGGCGGCGTCGACATCCTTCGTGCGGAACCGGACGAGTACAGAGGAGTTGGAGGAGAAGTAAGTACCTTCGGTGGTGGCTTTGAAGCTAAAGGAGAGGCTTCAGCAGAAGTAAAACTGCCTCCCTGTCGCCTGCCGCTAGGCTGCGCGGGCCTGAAGTCCTCCGACGGTAGGTCGCCCACCAGCAGTTGTCGATGGGTCGACAGGGTACACCAACTCCGCAAGTCGCAGCCCAAGGGGAGGTCGGGGACGCGTCCCTGGGCACCGTAGATGGTGCAGGAGCAAGGAATCGGACTGAGGCAGTGCGAGGGCCGGGAACGATGGTAGGAGGCTGGAGGTTAAAGATGAAGTAGGATGCGGGTGACCATAGCTAATGTGGCAAAATTGATGGTGGAGAATGGTTCAGGAGAGTTCCCTGAAGCTTTGAAGATGCTTGGGAAATCAGACGGAAGGCTAGGAGACGAGTTGCTACTCGGCAGCGAGAAGGAAGTGGCGGTCGAGAAGGGCGTTAAATAGGCGTTTTTTTAAGGATTCGAACAATGGCTCACTGGGTGTGGATCGATCTCCAGAAGGCAGTGGGACGGTTGGTTTTCAAAATGGATGATTGACTCACGAGATCTTCGCAAGCAAAAAAAAAATCGGACAGAGCTGTTTCCTATTCAGGCCAAGGTAGGAGAAGTTGTCTGACGGCTGAGATCAAAGACGAGCTTTCAAAGCAGCTCAAACGGTTGTTGATCAGTGTATATAAAGCTATAAAATTCTCAAATAAGAATTTCAAGATATGAAAATGTGCACTCAACGTTATTTCTTTTCAATTAACAAGATGGAGGCTATTAAGCAAGCAATTAAATATGTAAATCAATAATTACCATATGAGAGAGAAAATTTGACATAAAAGTATTTAGTCTCATTTCCTTAAACAAAAGAGCATAGATATATATATATATATATATATGAAAATATTTTCTTTCAATAAAACAAGGATAAGAGAGCAATTGGACATAATAAAGTCAATTGCAAAACTAACATGGACAATTTACATTAAGGTCCTCAACAATTATCTTATTAGAAAAAGAGCATGCAAGGAATAAAATAGTTTGAAAATTTGCATAAAAAGAGTGGGATGTTACATCACACCTTCACCCCAGAGCTTCTTCAAGTCATCAATCATAGGTTCAAGATAAACGTCGATATCATTTCTAGGTTGTTTGGGGCCTGATATCAAAGACGACAACATAACATACTTATTTTTCATACACAACCAGGGAGGAAGATTGTATATAACAAGCATAACTGGCCAAGTGCTATGTTGGTTGCTCAATGTCCCATACAGATTCATCCCATTTGTACAAAGCCCAAGTCTTAGCATCATGTCTTCTTCACCGAATTCAGGGTACAATAAATCAATCTTCTTCCACAGTGGGGAATCAGACGCATGTCATAGGATCCCATCATTACTTTTCTTAACATATGCATGTCACCTCAAATTCTTCGCATCTATAGGATTGGAAAACAAGCGTTGAAACTGTGGTATTATAGGTAGATACCACATCACCTTGGCAGGAGAACCAGTTTTCGACTCCCCCAAAATCGTCAATTTATACCTTGACACACCACATTTCGGACAATCTTACAAATCCACATAGTCCTTTTGAAATAATACACAATCATTTGGACATGCATGCATCTTCTTGGCCTCCATTCTCATTGGGCACAACAATTTCTTTAACCGGTATGTTGAGATTGGCAGCTCGTTTCCTTCAGGAAGAACTTCTTTGTACAAAGACAACAATGATGTGAAGCTTTTGTCGCTCCATCGATTGTCAGCTTTCAGTTTATTCAATCCCAACACAGTGCTAAGCTTCGTAAACTTACAACCTGTGTATAACTGTATCTCATCATCATGCACAATGTTTCTAAACATGGGAGGTGGATCGGTGTCCTCTACCCCACAACTATCCAGCATCGCATCAACGATGTCTACTGGAACTGGTTCGTTCACATCTACGTCATCGAAGGCAATTTCTTCTTCCACACAAGAACTGGTATCGACATCTACTGATTTTAGGTTTGAAATCTCTCCATGCAAGTGTCATTCTGTATAGCCTTGTACAACCCTGTTGCACATGACATGACTTTTGATTTCGTCACCAGTGCTGACTTTCAAGTTGTTACCGCAATGCCTACATGGATAGTAGAACCTATCTCCAGGTTGTTTCCTATGTTCCTCGGAAAATCTAATAAACTCGTCAATACCAGAAATAAACTCAGGGGTGTAGTGATTTGGAATGGAAATCCATGATCTATCCATTCTATGATCAAAGAGAAAACAAGTATATATTAGAACAAGGTTAGGGTCTAAGGTTAAAAGATTAGGGTTTATGGTTAAAACTTTAGGATTTAAGGTCTTATATATAATTAATCGTTAAAACATCCTAAGTGAGATTAGGTGTTCAAGAACAGTCCCAAACCGAGGACTATCCAAGATTTACTCCTAATGAGTAAATCTTAGACGGGTTTCTAGGCCAACAAATACATGTGTTGTCATTCTTATATATAATAAATGTGTACCACCTATCCCATTCTTGAACACCTAATCTCAATAGTAAGTGTATAATGTGTATTGGATTTTCAAGAAATTTTCGGCAGCATTTTGTTGGTATGTATGCCCTGAGAGCCAATCATGTAATGATTGGTGGGATACATTAAGATTGATTTGATAAACATCAAAGGCAAGCTTCCAATTCTTTCTGGTTCAGTCATATGAGATAGTGATAGAACAGATTGAATGTCTAAAGAATGACAGAACTCAATGACGTATGCTTTCAGGTTGAGGACCTGAACGATGAGATCATACAGATGCTAAGAGTTTGTACATTCTTGTTATGTCCCTAGTCGGATGTCATTGTGGAAGGTAGATAGACAGCAATGACACACAAGACTAGATTGTGGTGTTGGTTGATGACAGAATCTCATTAGTCATGATATAGAGATATCAAACCAAACACATAGGTACTTGTTAGAGAACAAGTGTACCGGACAGACCCACCGTGAGTTTGACACATGGAACCATGAGATGGTAGTCACAGTCAGTACTCACAGTGATGGTGGTGAGTGTGATTCTTAGACCGGAAATTACTGCACTCAACACATGTCGTTGGGCACACTTTGACATCATCAAACGCAGTCCTGAAACATGGGTTGTTATAAAGGTGATGATTGGGTGGCTTTGACACATGGGGCTTTTGAGGGGTGAGTGATAGATATGGGATTTGTCCCTCCTGAGGGAGTTTGATATCCATGGCCACTTGATGAGTAGGATTGAGAAAGGCGTGCACGCATGTGTGAATCAGTATATGATACTGATGTCATACATATCTCATCCAGTCTACTCTGAGATCAAGGAAGTGAATGAACTTTGACAGGATGACTGTTCCATGACTCGAGTTCATTCGGGATATCAGTGACAAAGGATTATACATTCGCTGTAACACCATTCATGGATTGTAGGATGAAAGTTGTTCTCCAACTTTCTACTTTCACTTGGGTAGCACTGATGTGTGACTAGACACCGCTCTTTTCTTGTGAAGTCATAAGTGTTATGGACTTTCACTGCCAACGTGAAATGGACCTGCAGGGTCACACACATAGGATTTAACCTGGAAGAGGAGTTTTGTCCACAAAGCAATGTTTAGATTGATTACTAAAGGAGTTTAGTAGTTCAATTAAACACTCAATCAGTCGATGGCTCAATATCGTATGGTTCAAGGTGTTGGACGCATTAATTGGAGTATCGGATTGATTGAAATCGCAATTGACTGATTTTGCCCAACCTGTGCTCCCAACCGATCGGCTCATGTAATGAACCGGTCGGCTAAGGTTGCTGAACCGGTCGGCTGGAGTGTCCAGGCCGATCGGCTCATACCCAGGTTGAAATGACCGGTTCAAGAGTTGAACCGATCGGCTCAACTGGTGCAACCGACCAGTTGGGAAAGTCATGTCGGCAAGAATTTTCCTTTCATTTCAAATTGCCCAATTCGATTGGGAATAACATTGGTATTCGATACCAATTGGAAAAGAAACAAGGAAAGTCTTTTTGAGCCGGAATAGGACCATGAACCGATCGGTTCAGGGCACCAACCGATCGGTTGGAGTTCCCCAAACGGTCGGCTCAGGTCCAACCGATCGGCTCAATGGCCGAACTGATCGGTTCAGCAGTGAACCGATCAGTTCAGGTTGTGAGATGGTTGCTTTTTGTGGAAAATACCGAACCCTTCTACTCCTGCTTTAGTCCCGCATTGCCCGGGATGGAGAACTCTGTCCCATGACTCTCCTATATATAGGGGGTATTGGGGGCTTCTCACAGTACATCTCAGTGCAACCAGTTGCTCTGCAAGTTGTCGTTCTCTCTGGTTTTGGTAACCGTGAGAGAGCCCGAGCAAGTGCTTCCCGCAAAGGGAGGTGCAGCAAGAGAAGGACAATTGCAGTTGCAACAGGAGCCAGGAGAGCGTGTTGGCGACTAGTACGTCAACAGGAGGGTGCGACTCCTTCCACTTCCTTGTGGGACAAGGAGTGTGGAGTTCCAGGTGGTCCGTGTGGACTACTACAGAGGCGGGAGGACACTGCCGCTTAGGAGGACAACTGTCATCCGACAGTCCGGTTCGAGTAGGAGTTGTCAGTCTCGGTGCGACCAGGAGCTGCACAGATACTGTCAAAGTCCGGAGTTGAAGACCGTGCATTGCATGAGGTATTGTCGCCGAGCAAGCCTCGGGACGAGGTATGATTCCACAAACCATCCTTTCCTATTATATAGACGTTGACGCGTTTCCTCGGTATGGGTTGGGGAGAAAAAATTTTGTTTTCGTTGCCTTCTCTGTCTCCCCTAAAACCCAATAGTGGTATCAGAGCCACGTCAACTGCTCTATATTTTAGGAATATCGATATGATCGATTTTGGTTTGTCGCCTTTATTTGTTGCATACGATGCGAATAATATTGGCTTTATGCATGTCTAATCCTAAATCCACAAATCCCTCATTACATATATGATATGTATTATTAATGCACTCGATACGCGTCGCCCTTAAATGAGTTTTGTGGTGGATGTGTGTAGCGTGATTATGGCCTATAAACCCCTATCTGTGTGTGGTTGTTTGTGGTTGCTTGCATCTCGGTCTGCGCACCAATCTTCCCTCTCTTATTCCTGATGTAACTCGAAATAATTCGAGATTCTTTCCTACCTTTGCTCCCCCCGAATGTAACTCGGGGTTTCCCTTTTTTAGCAATGTAATAATAGGATAGATTTTTATTTCATGTTATGTCAAAGACCGGCGACGTCAAGACGACTGTTCAGACGGTCAGTTCAAGGAGTGAACCGATCGGTTGATGTCCGGTTCGAGGAGCGAGACGAGCGGGTGGCCGACATGACGAGATACACGACGACCAGGCGAACCGATCGGTTGGAGGAGCCAACTGATCGGCTGGTGGCACCCAAACGACCGGCTGGAGAGTACAGATCATTCATGTGATGAGTTGATCAACTCAGATGGCAAGGCACAGAGTTCATCTTGTACAGGTTGCATGTGATGTTGACCTAGATGACCGTGATTCCTCTTGGCTCGAGGAATCACATTAGGATGGCCATAATCATCACTTTTTATCGTTTGTGCATGTTTTCTGTGGAATATAGCATGTATATGATACGTACTATGTATTGTGGTGATTGGATATGTATATGTATATAAAAACCAAATCCCTCATTAAAATATTAAGTCTTATATGCCTTCCATTAGCGGCACACATGAAAAGCTCGATCGACCAAGCGTAGGTTACGCCAAAGCGTGGTGCGCCGTCTATCTTGTGGAAGTGTGAAGGGTAGACATGTAGGTTTTGCCAAAGCAGGGTGCATGTTTACCATGTCGGCTTTTGGGTTAGACTTAACTGGTGATTCTTAGAGCGTCTAAGCCCAGAGGCAAGGAATGTTCATGGCAAGGTGTTGTGCATGTTCATTCAACAAGAGTTGCATATGATGCAATTGGCAAGAGTTGCCTACCTGAGAGATCTAAGTTGTGGGCGATCAGCCAAAGCTGACTCATGACTTAAAGGATTTCAGGATCTTGCCCACTAGAAGGTTGTACGCTGCAATCTTCCGAATTAATGGTGAGGGCTATCAATTTGAAGTAAAATAGTGGGAGTGATAATTAATTAAAGGCCTAATTATATCGTCAACTTGTCAAATCAATCAAATAAGTCAAAAATGAGTTTTTGGACTAAAATTGCATATATTTCTTTTTTGTTAATATAAATGGTTAATCAACAAATCACTTTATTTGCAATCGGTCTTTGAGACCAACAAATTAAATGGGAATAATTCCACGACTGGTTAGGATGATGATGAGAAGTGTTCTCAATCAAAGAGTGAAAGCTCTAAGTCCTAGTTATACCAGAACCAGATGAACTCGATCCCACCGCATCAATGGCTGAAAGTATGCTTATGGAAGCATACTGAGGATGACATTGATGAGGAGTGCTTGATGTTGTGTTCTCTGAACTATGCGTTGTAGAGACAACATTAGACATATGATGTCTCCAAGATACTGTCCTAGTATGTCATGACAGAAGGAGATCCAGTAAGGTATTCACACACTCAATATGATTGGGTATGTGGAAAACCTGATTAAGAAGGATTCCCTCTGAGCCAAGAGTTGGCTATTGGTATGATACTGCAAATGTTGTGAGAATCATACAATTCATGATAAGCTACAACATGAACAACTTTGACAAGCGTTGACAGAGTTGTTAGACATGTTGAGGATAGTAGAGGCAAAGATGAAGAAAGACAAACCATAGTATTTGATGTGATCAAGGAAAAGGTAATTCTTAAGGGCAAGGACAAGGTCAAAGCTAAGAAGTGTTCTGATGCTAGCCAGACAATCCAAGTCGTCTTCAGCCTCAAGGCACATGGGGAAAGGGTGTATGAGGGATTGCCCTCTATATCTGGAAGAACAAAAGAAGATGAAGGAGGGGATGGAGATCTCCACCTAAGGTATCATGAAATGAACCGCTTCTTTATCCAAGGTATATGATACCAAGATATGGATATGTCATATATGATATGCAATATCCGCAAAGAAGTGATGGCCTTTGTGAAAGGACCAAGAAAGAAGTACCCATCATTGGAGCAAGTGTTGCTGCCATAGATAGGAGTATCTTTCAGTTTATTTCAGCCTAAAGGGCACGAAATAGAGTTGAGAACTGCTATTTCATATATTGCTAATAGATAGAAACACTTTATTATTGCATATTGTATGACAATGATGGCAATTAATAAAGTTGATGTTTCAATCTCAAAGATATGATCTTTGTGGCAATGTCTTATTTATCTTGTGATATTTTATATGCATAAGATAAGACGATACCTAAAAGTTATAGATAACTCAAACAATCTAATTAGCATTAATCATGAGAAATTCAATTCTAGTTTCCATATGATGGATAAAACTAGACTCTTTTGGTTAGAGAACCAGTAAGGGATATGAATATCTTAGACATGATTAATCAATCTTCACTAATGTAGTGGGAGAATGATTATCCTATTAGGTATAATACTTGTGATGTATTTACATACCTATTGGAATAAATGCTAATACTTCAAATGGTGTTTAGAGAAATACCAATATGAATATCTTGAAGTGTTCAAGATTATCATAAATGAAGTACAAATTTGGTAAAGTATTAATTCTTGATGAGATCAATGAATGAAATACTTGGACCAAATGTTTGAGATCCTTATGAGTGATAGTGTATCATAGTGAACTCATGATTAAGGCATGGTGATGTCTGAATCATGAAGGAATCATACTCTAAGGAGTTAGAGAATGATTATCAAATAACTAAATTCTTCTTAATAAATGAATAGCCCACACTAATAAAAGAAATTAAGAATCACAAGGGTTGTGAGTTCTTATATCTTTAACAGATACACCTCAATTATCTATGTGATGAGTTGTTCATGTGATGAGTCAACTGTCAAGATGAATATGAGGAACCGAATCTTGAGTTATGGTTTAAAACCATTGCATCCTAAATGACTTCCATGTGAACCATAAGGTATGACCTTGATGGTAGCACTCATTGGATCATATCCATAAGTGCAGATGAGTCTTAAGTGTTAAGACACATGGATAACATTTTGAGAAGGATGATGCTTGTTGATTGCAACTTAATGACTAAGACATTTGGCATATGGATACTAAAACCGCATTCCTATGAGGAATAAAACCAGGATGTGTACGTGACACAGCCTATAAGGTTTATGAATCCACTAATACAAATAAAGTCTATAAGTTACAATGGACTAATCAATGTGATTGATTGAGTACAAGCAACTCAAAATTGGATCTTTACTTTGATGATATAGTCAAAGAGTTTGACTGATATGTCAAAGATAAAGAAGGGATCTGTGATTTAGTGGGAGCGTATTCACATTCTACATATTAATGTGAAATGGAATTGTTCTAAAATGGAAATCCAAAATGGAAATTATCTTTAAGGAAGATAGAGATGTTTCCTATATGATAGGAATAGAGATCTATGTAGATAGTTCTCGGAAATCTCTTGACCTGGAAAGAGAGAGCATACATTGGCAATATGTACTGAAGTGTTCAGTATGCACAGATTCAGTGGGAGAAAACTTGTCCATGTTACATGGAGTTAGTATCCCAAGGCCAAGTGTCCAATTCTTATGAAGAATGGGAACACTAAGAATAGATATGGATCTATCATGTATGTAATCATCCCATTATCTTGCATGTATGACATGGCAAGAATAAAATGCATTCATCATCTTGTATATGGGACATGGCAATATGATGTTCTCATCCTGATAACTCGTATGTGGGACATGACGAGTGGATGTTTGTCTGCTTCTAGTAAGGGTAAGTGCTTGTGAAGTACTAGTTCTATGGAAACAAGGAAGAGTTCGATGTAAAGAGTTACATTGATGCGAACTTCCGAAAGGATAGAAAATTAATCGCAATATATATACATAAGATGTATAAAAGTGAAATTTTGTTGATAATTGGAAATGTTCCAATAAAGCTATTTAAAAAGGGAAATGTCAATTATCTATGTGTTAGAGAACAGTAGTAGATACTATATGGATCTGGAAGTTCATAAGATGAACTTATATTCCGCTCATTGATGACAAGTCTGGAATCCTTGAGCATGCAATGTGGCTAAAGGTTAGCAAAGGAATACTAGATCGCATATTACGGCAACTCCATCTCATACGTGTGACGTACAGCAAAGAGATGTGAGACATGCAATTTGTACAGACTTTGGCAAGGTGTTGTCATTACTCACTATGTTGGCACTAGAGCACAGTAACATGTGGGACATGTCTGAAGATCACTATGAATATGATTCAAGGGTGATTGGCTCGCAGTGCAAGTGGGAGTCTATTGGTATGTATGCCCTGAGAGCCAATCATGTAATGATTGGTGGGATACATTAAGATTGATTTGATAAACATCAAAGGCAAGCTTCCAATTCTTTCTGGTTCAGTCATATGAGATAGTGATAGAACAGATTGAATGTCTATGTGGCAACACATCCCATTATCACACAGATAACGAGGTGTTACGTGAAAACGTGCGGAAAACACCATAACCACAGATTATCAAAAACACGGGTTAATTAAAACCGATTGCGAAAAACTGATAAACTGTGAAACTATTACTTTCCAGTCCTCATCCTGCACAGAAACATGTCATGTAAGATGTACATACACAAGAGCTGACACGTGTCCACAGCTCAGGAATAGTTGTTCATCCATTACATGAGTTCACCACCTGTTCATATATATACATAAAGGCCCACATCCGGCCAACAGCAGGATATATATACAGATATCATCGAACGATCTTCGTGAAACATCGTCAAAACACTGCCAAGGACCTGAGAGTACAGGGATGACTCTAGACTCTACTACAAAACATCCAAAATAGCAGCATGTCCAACGCTTGCCTTCTACTGTTCCTCAAGCTGCTCGTCCGCAACACCACAACCACGACCACGTCTACCTCGACCACCTAAAAAAAGGGTGAAAACCAGCGGGGTGAGACAATTGAACAATTGTCCCAGCGGGAAACATAGCTCCCCACCGCAACCATCGAACCTCAGCAAGATAAACCATAACAGCAATTATAACGTGAGCAGATATATCAGAAGCAATTATATATATATAGCAAGATTTACTCTTACCGACAAGCATACCGGCTGTACCAAAGCATTTAACCAGATGTCTTTCAAAAGAACATGACTATCAAGATGAGATATATCAACATGTAACAGGATTATTAGAACAGGGTATAATGCCATATAACCTGATTATCAAGGTAAGACAGATTTCCACATAACCTGCAAGGTATAACAAACAAGGCCTCAACCAATGTTTCGTGTTTGATTTGATCAGTAAATACTAAACGACTGTATTACGTTTTATTATGCCATGAGGATTTGAACCGTACCATTCAAATCCAACCTTCGGTTACGAAACCCAAACCGATGCCATACAAGGTCAATGGAAGAGTCGGACTCCATGACCTCCCACCTCATGGTCAGTACATGAGTAAAACACGAGCAGGACCGCAATCACATGCTGAAGTGGTCTAAGCCACAGGGTTAGCTCCATAGGCTACCCATCTCTCTAGCCCACCTTGGTACAGGTCTCGGCGCTAGTAAAACTGAGCCACAGGCCTGATCACCGTGCTCTGAGCCATGAACGCATTCATGCTCCATACATCACATGTTCACCATGCTCTTATACACATGTCTAAGTCTGCAACCGAAGTTACACTCTTACCTCCTCATTTTCAGGCTAGGATCAACCTACACATATTCAACAATATGCGCTTCCAGGTTAACCCATAGGAAAACCCGTTTCACCATCACCAAGTCCTGACGATGATGGATCTATGGCCAGGGCAAACTACATGATATGTTTCACTGTGATTAGTTAGTATCTTTTAGATGGATTGCAGGATTCAACCAAGTTGTATAACATGCAAGGTATAACAGAAAGTAAAGAACATTATATTATGATCTATTCATATCAACATGATCCACCTTAAGGATCCAACATCACATGTTACCACTTGGCCTCTTGCCAACCATCCAGATCCATCTCAAGAATCATCACATACCGCAGGGTCTCAATCCCCTCATCATGTACTGTCACTGCCTCTTAAGGCTCACATCATCATCATGGAACCATCACATCACATACACAAACTTATGGGGCAATTATCAAAGTAATGTTACTCATTATGTATGTCACATAGCCCTTTCATGGCTAAGTCATTACCTGCATGGTTAGGATACACAACAATCATAGATTCAACATAAGGAATATGCTCACTATCATGAAATATCATTCAAGATAATCTACTTATCAATGTGACACTTATTTGGTAACCAAGTATGTTAAGTACATCATTAACAAACCATACTGATGCTTACCCTCAATCTCAGGATCATACAAGCAATCAAGGTATATAGGAAACAGATTGAGTATACAGAATCAACACTATTATTAACAAGGTCATTACTATGCCATCAACTATTGTCATCTGTATCATGAAGCAACCTTTAACATAACTATCACTTAGCATCATTATTACCAACATTATGGTCATTAAACAAACTACTAAAGTAGTTATCATCATTCTCATTATCATTAACAATTAAGCATAACAGATCACATCATGCATCTATTACATGAGGGCTATCATTAGATACATTACTATCATTAGCATCCTTATTATTTGCAAGGCAACATATTACATATTGATGGTATCACAAACACCACCCTCGTTTTATTAGTTAATGGATAAACATCCACTTCTATCACATAAGGGACTGTCACCAAAGAAACTCATACCCTCACTATAGCCTCACAACCCTCATCTATAGCCTATCACCCAACATGGGTATCGGCCACCACACTAACCCTATCGGCCATCATGGCCCAAGGCATGTCGCCCAACATGGTATCGGCCACCATGGTATCGGCCATTAGGGCACAAAGCCTATCGTCTAACATGCCATCAACCATATCAGCCAATCATGGGCACAAGGCATGACGCCCACCAAGCTTATCGGCCAACACACTAAGCTCACTCTATCGCCCATCATGGGCAAGGGTATCGTCCAACATGCTACTAACCCTATCGGCCTACATGGATATCGGCCAACACAAGGGAGAGGTATCGTCCACCAAGGTACCAACCCTATCGGCCATAAGGCACATCATCCTATCGTCCAACAAAGAACCCTACTATGTCGTGCAACATGAGAGCAAGGGTGTTGCCCAACACCAAGAGCATTAACCAAAACACAAGGGACATCACTATGTCTCCCATCATATCGGCCAACCAGACCTTAGCTCACTCCATCGCCCATCAAGGTGCCATGTCGGCCACCAAAGAGAGCACCATGTCGCCCAACATGGTCACCATGTCGGCCAACACTCAGGCTAGGTCAACCTATCGACCTCCAACTCAAGGAACTCCAACCCTAAAGCATCATATCGTTCAACTTAAGGGCAAGTGTGTCACCCAACACACCCACAAGGAAGGGATATCACCCAACCCTAGGTCACCTTCAACCTCCAACTCAAGGAAGCCCCAAACCCTAGAAAGCAAGGTACACTAAGGGACCCTACAACCCTAAGGGGGATATCGGCCACTAAGGTACACTTAGCAAAGTACAAAAGTAAGGAGCTAAGCTAAACTACTACATGCATAAGATCAAGCAAGAAGTAAAGGAGTTAGGGTTAGAAGCTATGCAACCCGCCTTAAGCTCCAAGCTCCAAAGCACTCCAAGGTTCCAAGCTATCGTCCACCAGGCTGCTCCAGGGAGGGTGTATCGGCCACCACTTCAGCTCCAAGGAAGTGTATCGGCCAACCCAAGCAAGATGGAGAGGGATATCGTGCACCAAGAGTGGAGGGGAGACCAAAGGACCAAAGGAGACTAAGGCAAGGAGAAGAGCTACCTATATAGGAAGAAGGGGAGGAGAAACCAAGGTGCAACCATGCTATGTGTCGCCCACCCAAGGGACACTTGTCCTAGGGTTCAAGCCAACACACTAGCAAGCCAAGAGACACTTGTCCAAGATGTGCACCATGTGTCACCAGCCAAGGTCAAGCCACATGGGTGACACAAGCAAGCTATACTGGGCGACACACCAGGCCATTGGGAGACACACCACCTGCCCTGGGCGACACAAGGCTCAAGCAAGCCCAAACAAGGAACCCCAAGGCCCAAACAAGCTCAACTTAGGCCCAAAGGACTCAAACAACAAGCCCAAGCCTTCCTCTCAACCCTAGAGGAAGCAAAGAGCGGAAAACATCTCAAAAGATGGCAAACTTGCACACAAAACCCTAAACTTGGGTTATTTGCAAGTAACCCCTCGAACTCTCAACAAAGCTCAACAAAACCCTAATCACCACTAAAGGTGATTAGCAAGCACCAAAGCACCAAGATCAAGCAAAACAAACAGGGTAAACCCTAAATGCAGGTCAGGGTCCTTACAGTCTAAATAATGAAAGAACTCAATGACGTATGCTTTCAGGTTGAGGACCTGAATGATGAGATCAAACAGATGCTAAGAGATTGTACATTCTTGTTATGTCCCTAGTCGGATGTCATTGTGGAAGGTAGATAGACAACAATGACACACAAGACTAGATTGTAGTGTTGGTTGATGACAGAATCTCATTAGTCATGATATAGAGATATCAAACCAAACACATAGGTACTTGTTAGAGAACAAGTGTACCGGACAGACCCACCGTGAGTTTGACACATGGAACCATGAGATGGTAGTCACAGTCAGTACTCACAGTGATGGTGGTGAGTGTGATTCTTAGACCTGAAATCACTGCACTCAACACATGTCGTTGGGCACACTTTGACATCATCAAACGCAGTCCTGAAACATGGGTTGTTATAAAGGTGATGATTGGGTGGCTTTGACACATGGGGCTTTTGAGGGGTGAGTGATAGATATGGGATTTGTCCCTCCTGAGGGAGTTTGATATCTATGTCCACTTGATGAGTAGGATTGAGAAAGGAGTGCACGCATGTGTGAATCAGTATATGATATTGATGTCATACATATCTCACCCAGTCTACTCTGAGATCAAGGAAGTGAATGAACATTGACAGGATGACTGTTCCATGCCTCGAGTTCATTTAGGATATCAGTGACAAAGGAATTATACATTCGCTGTAACACCATTCACGGATTGTAGGATGAAAGTTGTTCTCCAACTTTCTACTTTCACTTGGGTAGCACTGATGTGTGACTAGACACCGCTCTTTGCTTGTGAAGTCATAAGTGTTATGGACTTTCACTGCCACCGTGAAATGGACCTGCAGGGTCACACACATAGGATTTAACCTGGAAGAGGAGTTTTGTCCACAAAGCAATGTTTAGATTGATTACTAAAGGAGTTTAGTAGTTCAATTAAACACTCAATCAGTCGATGGCTCAATATCGTATGGTTCAAGGTGTTGGACGCATTGATTGGAGTATCAGATTGATTGAAAGCACAATTGACTGATTTTGCCCAACCTGTGCTCCCAACCGATCGGCTCATGTGATGAACCGGTCGGATGAGGTTGCTGAACCGGTCGGCTGGAGTGTCCAGGCCGATCGGCTCATACCCAGGTTGAAATGACTGGTTCAAGAGTTGAACCGATCAGCTCAACTAGTGCAACCGACCAGTTGGGAAAGTCATGTCGGCAAGAATTTTCCTTTCGTTTCAAATTGCCCAATTCGATTGGGAATAACATTGGTATTCGATACCAATTGGGAAAGAAACAAGGAAAGTCTTTTTGAGCCAGAATAGGACCATGAACCGATCGGTTTAGGGCACCAACCGATCGGTTGGAGTGCCCCAAACGGTCGGCTCAGGTCCAACTGATCGGCTTAATGGCCGAACCGATCGGTTCAGCAGTGAACCGATCAGTTCAGGTTGTGAGATGGTTGCTTTTTGTGGAAAATCCCGAACCCTTCTACTCCTGCTTTAGTCCCGCATTGCCCGGGATGGAGAACCCTGTCTCATGACTCTCCTATATATATAGGGGGTATTGGGGGCTTCTCACAGTACAGCTCAGTGCAACCAGTTTCTCTGCAAGTTTTCGTTCTCTCTGGTTTTGGTAACCGTGAGAGAGCCCGAGCAAGTGCTTCCCGCAAAGGGAGGTGCAGCAAGGGAAGGACAACTTTAGTTGCAACAGGAGGCAGGAGAGCGTGTTGGCGACTAGTACGTCAACAGGAGGGTGCGACTCCTTCCACTTCCTTGTGGGACAAGGAGTGTGGAGTTCCAGGTGGTCTGTGTTGACTACTACAGAGGCGGGAGGACACTGCCGCTTAGGAGGACAACTGTCATCTGACAGTCCGGTTCGAGTAGGAGTTTTCAGTCCCAGTGCGACCAGGAGCTGCACAGACACCGTCGAAGTCCAGAGTTGAAGACCACGCATTGCGCGAGGTATTGTCGCCGAGCAAGCCTCGGGACAAGGTATGATTCCACAAACCATCCTTTCCTATTATATAGACGTTGACGCGTTTCCTCGGTATGGGTTGGGGAGAAAAATTTTTGTTTCCGCTGCCTTCTCTGTCTCCCCTAAAACCCAACACATTTCCCCGTTGTTCTCCGAGTACATATGTACTTAGAGAACAAACGGAGAAATGCTACCGAAATTTTCTTGAAAACCCAATACACATTATACACTTACATCCTAAGTGAGATTAGGTGTTCAAGAACAGTCTCAAACCGGGGACTATCCAAGATTTACTCCTAATGAGTAAATCTTGGACGGGTTTCTAGGCCAACAAATACATGTGATGTCATTCTATAACATTGATTTCATCATTTTTGAGTGTTCATGCATGTTCATCATCAAGATAAAGATTACACATAAATTAGTATGATCTAGGGATGGAGAGATTCATAATTAATTGATTTCAAAATTTCAAACTAGCTCATGCATTATCATTAATCTACATCATACAACAGGGATTCATGTAGATGTTAGGGTGACACATCACTACAAAATCATAGATTTATCTTAGGGTTTTAATATCTTAGATAGATTGATCACAAGATTTCAGCAATATAGTTAATTCAAGATGGTGAAATGTGTATTAGGGTTTTAATATCTTAATTCAACATGCATCAAAATTTATAGAATTAGGTCAAACATTTGTATTAAATTGCAAATGTATCTTCTTCTTCCTGCTCCCTCCTTTCCAAATGGATAAAAGCAAGGCATGATCGACCTGTGGGATGGACACGGTCGTGGTCGGCCAACACAGCCACTCGTGTCCAACCCACAGGTCGACCGTGCCTTGCTTTTATCCATTTGGAAAGGAGGGAACAAGAAGAAGAAGAGGTGGAGGAACAAGAAGGGGTGGAGGAAGAAGAAGAGACAGCAGCCTACCTGTCAGCCGTGTGGAGGAAGAAAATCGCAGCTAGGCGTCCCATTCGTCAGCGGAGGCGGTGTGAGGAGCTAGTGGTTGGGAGGAAGAAGACAATAGGGGGTGGAGGCGGTGGTGTGAGGAGCAGCAGGCGGCGACTTGATCAGGCGGCGGCGACAAGCAGGGTAGTAGCTTCGGGCGGGGGCTAATTTACGGCAATGAAACATAGAGCTCAGAATGAGGCGGAAGAAGTGATCTATTTCCCAATCGATCGGGGGTTATTAAGTTAACAAAGGCGTCGGTTATTTAAAAAATTGACACCTATTATCCATCATCGTCGGTTTCCAAAAAAAACCGACGTCCATTGGACAATCTTAACCCTAAAAAATTTGGCGGGGACGACGCACGAAACCTTATGAGCGTCGGTTTTTTCATAAAAACCGACGACTTTTGGAGGTAATTTTTTTCATCGTTAGGCATCGGTTAATAGGTCAAAAACCCGACGTCGTATGTGAAACTTTGGGGGTAATTTTTTTTGCTCGAAAAATTAGGTTTGGCGTGCTATTTTAGGCGTCGGTTCATTATAGGGAGCCGACACTAAATAAAAAGTGATACCCGTGTCTGGCTGGTCTTCAAATGTAGATGTCAGTCTCTGTAATTAGCTGACATTGTAGGGTTTAGGCGTTGGTTTTTGGTAATAACCGACGCCTCTAAATGTGACGTTATAAGCTATTTCTATAGTAGTGGTTGTTTCTTATGTGTTAGCAATAGCCGAGGAGATCAGTGATGTTGGTGAGCCATCTACTTACATTTAAGTTGTGGTGTCTCCAGATTCTATTATGTTGGTTGTTGCTATGAATGCAGAGATGGAACCTCTGCATAAGAATCAGATTTGTGAATTTATGAAGACTTTTGTTGAAAATAAGATAATCAACAAAGATATCCTACTGATATGATGACAAAGCTACTACCAATTTCCAAGTTCAAGACCTTCCTGGACTTGTTTCGCCTTCACAGCTAACAGTGATGTCCTTAGGGACCGGAGCAGAAGAATTTTGATGATTTTCCTACAAGATGCTAACTTTGAGCCAAGATGGAGATTTTTTATGCCTCGGATACTCCTAGTCCTAATCCTAATCATTTATGGTGAGACCGTCCTAATTTGAATATTGTCTTGGTTTGAGTCTAACCCATGTTCCTACTTAGATTTGGATTAGTGTTCCTATTAGGAGTCAGAGATGGCTCTATGTACATGCAACTTGGACTCCTATTGTGTACTAAACTCCTATTAGGATTGTCTATTCCTAATTGAAATCTTATGGCATGGAGTCTATAAATAGGACCCATGGGATTTTCTTATATTGACAAGTATCAATGTATTAAAAAGTACCAATGTACCGAATTGTGAAAGAAGCTCTCTCTCTTCTTTGGGTGTTACCTTCTAAAAGTTTTTTAGTTCTCTCTCGTTCGAGAGTATCTCTGATTTGTAATCTTCTTGTTATAGTGAAATTCTCTCTCCTTCTATGGAGTAGGTTGTCTAGATCAAACTACCTAAATCTTGTGTTCATTGTTTGTGCAAATTGTTATTCTTCTTCTTATTGCGTACCTGTTTCTCGACCTTTTTGCCGCGCCGACTCAACAAGAATAAATAAATATAATATTAACAAAAATTAATCACAAATAATATCTGAAAAATATCATAACTCATTTTTTCAACAAGCTTAGAACATGTCCACCTAAACTAGATGATCATAACTTTGCACCCAAGAAAAGCAAAAGAAGATATAGCCACAAGAAAACATAGTTACTAAGGTGATGAACAAATTTGATATCTTGTTAGATAATGAAACACACTATAGGTTATTGTTAGAACTGTCATGGGTTATATGAACACCCTTTAAGCTGACAGCAGAAGAGACATGGTTGATTGCACAATATCGTTGCGATTTTGTTTGCTTGTGCAACTTAGTGCAAAGCGAGTAACCACTCACAAGAGGTGTGAATTCCTGTTTATTCAAGGTGCGCATTCATACTGGCTGTGAATTCTTTATTTGTCCTTTATGTTGTGTTGTCCGCCCATTGAAATCCAGGAGCACCAATAAGTAGGTATAATTGTGAACGCGGCTTGCGTTAAAATAGCATATGCCAACCTGGACTGTTCATGACCTTCTATTCCAATAACTGAAGCCAGGATGCTACCTAAGTAAGCACTACAAATACTTGATAACGCAGATGTGGACATGACAAGTGCCATAACAGACGCCTCACAGCTTGGAGGGCAGAGCTGGTTGATGAGGATCGTCAAGGGAAGTATTTTGAAGTAGACCAATGCTTCTAACATGCCCGACAAAATTATGACATACACATGATCAGAAACCCCCATTTGTCGATAGAATCCTGTAACAAATAGAGCATCGGAGAGCTGAAACAAAACAATCGCCCATTGCAACGTGGAAAGAAGCTTTCTACAGTTCATATTTTTGAACCATGTTTCATAGGCGATGCCAAAAACAAATATCCATCCTTGCCTAAATACTTTAGATAAGCTATACAAGGAGTCGTCAATCTGTAATATGTCCGTGTGATAGGACATCATAATTGACGCCAGACTGGGAATGACGGCATCGGAAAGAGCATACCAACAAATTGAGTGCAGGATGTCTTTTCTTTGAAGAGCCAATGATAGTAATTCAAACTGAATGCGGATGTTTTCAGTACAAGATGGTCTAGCCTTTTTTCGCAGTGGACCTAGAGACATATCAGATAAGTTGGTAGATTGAATAAACTGTTGTCTTGGAACTAACTTTCGAACGATCACTGATCTCGATACTGATGCTTTCATTCTCGTGTACTCAGATAGGCCAAGTGATTGCTCCGGTATAGTAGTAGTAATCAGGAGTTGTACAATTAGTAGCAATGCGAAAAGTAAAAAGTTCGTTCTAAAAGAAAAATATTCTATTGTCATATAAGAGAGGAGATACCCGAAAAGACCACCAGTTGAATCAAACATCCAAATAAAGGAAGGTAGGGATTGGATTCCTCTTCCGACTTCAGCAACTATAGCATCGTTAACAACCTCCACCATAGCTGCCCCAAGAACTGCTATGAGTAGGAGAACGGACAAGGTGACGAGATTGATACCTGGTAGAAGAGTCAATATTGATGTCCATGCGATTGCCTGCAATACAACTGGAACGATAGCGACATCGCTTATTGTGTTGCCTCCAACATCTACTACAACCATATTATATATGAAGACGACAGAACCAGGATTAGCTGCTAAAAGTTGACTATTATCTAATTATTTACAGCCTCGTTTTTTTTTTTTTTGGATTTGCATGGGCCGAAGCCCACCCCTCTCCAAACAGGTGCCAGAGCCCGGATGACCCAAGAGGTTGGTAAATACAGCTGATCCGAGCGGATTCGAACCAGCGACCCTTCATGAGGGGCGCACTGGCTTGACCGCCCGGGCTACGCTGGCCGGATTTTACAGCCTCGTTTCGGCAGCAAGTAACGACTATGTGCTTTTTTTTTTAATGCAATAAGTAATTTGTCTTATAAAATAGCTTGATTTTCTTATTGACAAATAGTAATGACCTTTGTCACTAGAATTGTCTTCTTTGAGTAAAATATTAAATTATAAATTAATAATGGGGCATCTTTTTTATGGAAAAAATTACCTAATATACCCGGAAATATAAAGAACAATTGCCTATATGGTTACTATCCGTATATGCAATAAAAATAAACAATATCTTGAGATATTAAATATTATCTAGAAATTTTAAGAAAATTTGAATTTGTTTGACTTGAAGTTCAAGATAATGTTTAGTATTATCTTCTCTTCCTATTTATTTAGTTTGACATTATTTCTCAATTATCTTTTTAAATAGATTAAACTTTATTCTTTGTATTGTTTTACGAGGTTTGACTTTATCTTTTAGGATACTCTTGTCGTCTACGATCATGAGTACTCTAAAAGTGATGAAGCCGTATGATACACTGTCTCAACGTGTGACAATATTTGGTGTGCGAACGTGTAACAACATTGTGGGCCGAAAAAGAGAAATTGAAAAGATTGCCAAAAATGTGAGAGAACAAGAGTGAGTTATATAATACTATTGTAGCAAAATGATTGTGAGAGAATGATAATCTTTGTAATCTTTTTAAAATTTACTTAATAGAATCTATAGTCTTCTTTGCCAATTTGTTCTTTCATTTGTTGTTTTCTTGGTGGATAATAACTTTGTTGACAGTGGGTTGTCGAAAAGATAACCAGACTGGGGAGAGAACGAGAGTGGGATAAGGGATTCTATCGTGGATAACGGATTATGAGAGAACAATAATTTTTATAATCTTTTGAACTTTGCTTAATAGAATTTGTGATCTTGTTTGCCAATTTGATCCTCTCAATGGAATCATGTGTGGCAGTTATTAACTTTGTTCACAAGGGGTTGTTATTGTTTTTATTTTGCATTATTGAGTTGTATCTAACTTAATCATATATCTTATTTCAAGTGGTATCGAATCAAGGTTCATGCTAGACGATTAGAAAGCATTGATGGAGCATAAAATTATAACGACAACATTGAAAACTAACATTTGGGGTCATGCAGTAGAAAATATGATCACAACTTTATGATGGATTACGTACTTCTCATGCATGTATACTATATTTCGGTTCTCTTTTCAATATACATCCCGTGAATTTGATATATCCTTGATATGAAGAGAAATATAACATCCAAGAGCACATTGAAATATATGGATTGTTAAATATCAACATGAAGCAGAGTCGTGCAGGTCAACTACAAGGAGCCTATGTTCGGGAAGAGTACATGGTATAATGGAGCATATCAACTGGTTGGAGATGTCTAATGAGAAGAGGAGTGGATGATGGGATATCTATTGACATAGGAGTAAATGAAGAATTTACATGGATGTCGAATATCATGAATACATATAATGTTATATGAATTCAACTCCCATATGTAGTCAGGTGCAGGGTTGTATATTCAACTACAAATTTTAACAGGTCAACAGTCTAAATTGTCAACTATTGGAAGGAAGTAGACACTATGGGATCAAACACACAATAATATAAAATAGGTGTGGCTCATAGAAGATACAACCCAATGGCATTGAGGCTAAAAGTACAAAAGATTTAGTTCTTCCAACGATAGGTGGAGCTAGTATAGTTTATCAAATTGTATATGTTGAGTAACACTCACATGTCTGTTTCGAAAGCCATGCTCAAACACGTACTCCTTGTAGGCGTGCATGGTAGAGCATTTACATAGACAAAAGCAACTTGTGAGGAGAAATCAAAAAGAAGAATGCGAGCAAATTTTATTAAATAAGAAATTACAGTTCATTAGATAAAATTCAAGGTGGGATTGTTGGAATACTGTCTCTTATCTTAGTTTTAAGATTTTATATGTGGTCTAACAATGTTGGGAAAGCCTAAAATTTGATGGACCTTCAATAGATAAATTATGTGTTGTCATCTCTTTATGTCTATTTAGTTTGGCATTTTCTCTTTATAATCCTTGGTTGAGTTATTAGTTTATTATGTATATGGGTTGAACGATATTTGGCCCATTAGAGTTTGAGTATTCTTCCATGTAAGTTTACCCTCCACTATATACATCAATATGGTTCTATCTAATAAATTATCACATTAGCTTCCATTTAATTTTTTACATGGTATCAGAGTATTGATCCTAATAAAGAGAGCAAAACAGAGAGCCTCCACCTGTGAGAATTTGTTATCTCTTTTTGGCTTGGTCTCCCTCTAGGTATCAACCCTACTGACATGGTTGTCTTCTCTCTTCTTCTTCTTCTTTTATAAAACAAAATATACCTAGTACATTCCTCATTCACCGCATGCATGCCCTCCCCAAATATTTCCCCCGACTCTCCACATTTTCCATTCTAACACCATGCAAGTTTACATCAATTATTGTCACAAAGCCCATGTTGAGAGATCACCATGCGGACGTTGTGTCGCACGACCATCAGTCCCTAAGCTTCCTATGGCTTACCTTCTATTGGGGTTTCTTTGGAGGCTGCTCACACAGTGGCTCAGTACCATGTGGGATGAGATTGTTGATTGTGTCACCCTTCTCCTTACCCTCCTCTCTTACATTCAGATGATCTGAAAAGTCAACTGTGTGGAACTCTGCATCATCAAGCCATGCTCCCAGGATAAGGATTGTCACCCTCTATAAGAACACATCTGTCATAGTGCTCAAGTAGGAGATACATGCTTGAAGATGCATGATTAATTGGAGCACCCATAATTGACTAACAAAATGCATTTCACATGTGCTATGTGATTGGATGGTGCCAACCAAATAACGAACATCCTTTCCACCCCCTCTGCATACACATCACGTGCATCCCTTTTATTTTTATTATTCAACTCAAAAAATAAATTTCTCTTTAACTTGCAATCACATATCCCCCTATTTTTATATCCTCTTCTTAATCAAATATACAATTGTTTCCTACCGCTCGTGTGCCTTGTGTTGGTATATATGCCCGGAGAGGTGATCATATGATGATTGTAATGACATAACTTGTAAATGATTTGATTAATAATAAATGCAATATTCTAACTTATTCTATTTTATTTAGTTATGAGATAATGATCTAAGATGATAAATGTTAATGAATGATATTACTCAATGATGTATGTCTTCAGGTTGAGGACCTGAACAATGAGATCATACGGATGTCAAGAGTATATGTATTCTTATTATGTCCCTAGTCAGATGATATTGTGGAAGGATGATAGATAACAATAACACATAAGAATGAAGTGTGTGTTGGTTGATGACAAAATATCATTAAGTCATGATATGTGATATCAAATCAAACACATAGATACTTGTTAGAGAACACTGTATTTGATGGACCCGCCTTAAGAGTGATACATGGAAACCATTTTTGGTAGTTCGAATCATCTCTTATAGTGTTGGTGGTGATTGTGGTTCCTAGACCTAAAATCACTACACTCGTCACATGTCGTACGATGTACTTTGTCATCATCCAGTGTGACCTCGAATAAAGGTTTCCATAAAGGTGGTTCTCAGGCAGACTGTGGTGCATGGGGATGATTGTGAGTGATGTAGATGTGATTTGTCCCCCCAATAGGAGTCTGATACATGGCTACTTGATAAGCAAGACTAGAAAATGCATGGCCATACTCATGTGAGTCAATATGTGATATTGAGCTTACATATATTTTAGACAATCTACTCTAGTTAAAGGAACATGGATTGAACGTTGAAGAGGATGACAACTCCATGCCTTAAGTTCAATTTGGATATCAGTTGACAATTGAACTAGACAAACATTACAACACCAATAACAAATTGTAGGTTGAAGTTGTTCTCCATCTTTCCCAATTACTTGGGTAGCAATGATTTGTTTCTAGATAGCACTCATTGCTTGTGATGTCATAAATTAGTTATGGTCATTCACTGGAAATGTAATGAGGAACCAATAAGGTCACACACATAGGATACACTTGGAATAGAAGTTTATTCATGAATATAGTTTAAATTTGATACTAAAGAGTTAGGTATTCAATTTAAATAATAATGGTTATAAGTTGATTAACTCAATTGTGAATAGACCATTTCAAGTGTTGAACTGATCATTTCAAAGTGTCAAATCCATTGAATTAAGATTGGTGATCTGGTCCATGAGGCGGTCAATTTAGCAAGTGAATCGATTGGCTCAAATCTATGAGCCGATCGGTTCAGGTTGCGAAGTGACTGGTTAGTTGATCAATTTGATTGGATCAAGGATTAGTGTTGATGTCATGTTGTGCATTAATTGTATATTAACTGCCAATATAATTGTGTTTGGGAAACATATTAAAATGACCGGTTCAAGGGTTGAACCAATCCCCTCACATGCCTACCGATCATTTTACCTTTGAACCGACCATTTCATCATTTGCAGGTTGTGAAAATTCATAAAATTTTGTCCCTTCGACTCCTGCACAGATTGGGAACCCTGACCTTGACCCTACTATAAATATAGGGTATACTACTAGAAAAATGCATTTTACAACAAATTATTTTTCCATTACACAATAGGTGTGACTCAATGTATTAGATTGTGTGGTCTTATGGGGGGTTCTTTATACAACAGGTGCTTGATATATTGTAATATATGTTTTTGTACAAAGTTAATGCATGTTGTAGTTCACTGAACACACCCATTTTAATAGGAGTGTTTCATACAACATGTTGAGAAAAAAGGAAAATACACCAAGTCATTGGTTTCGAACTTTAAACGAGGTTAACGTAAATCACAAATCAAACCGCTAAACCATTTTCTTTTTCTTGACCACATGCATTCTTTGTTGTACAAATACAGTGAGTCACGTATACACCTATTGTGTTAATGTTGTCTATTACAATAGGTAACTATTACAATAGGTGAAAGCCTATTGTGTGATTAGGGTATATTACAATAGGCTTGAGTATGTTGTGTAATTATGGTCTATTACAATGAGTTACAAAAAGGGAGAACTCTTGATATGAGTCAACTCGACTCGGATGAAAGTCTGAGTACCTAATCTCCAACATGTATGAAATGTTGAAAAAATATGAACGATGAATTGAATAATGATGAGCACGTAGCTAGAAAGATTCTAAGTATATGAGTTGAGTCACCTAGTGTGTGGTTTCCTTGATAATGTTGAACACTAGATTTCCTATGAAAAGATCTAACTTTAGAGAAAGAGGCAATTGAATATATGGAGCACTACTACAGAAACATCATTCAGTGTCGCTTTTCTGGGCGTCGGTTATTTACATACACAGACGCCTATAACATTCCACGTCGGCTATTAAGTAAATCTGATGTCTATATTCGAAGACCAGCCAGACATGGGTACCGCTTTCTATTCAGCATCGGCTAGGTAAAACACACTGACACCTAAAATCACCCGTGAAATCCAATTTTTGAGCAAAAAGAAAAAGTGTCACATACATCGTCGGTTATTTAGATAGAAACTGACGCCTATGTATGCTGAGAATTTGTGCCAAAAGTGTCACATTCAGTGTCGGTTATCCGTCGATAACCGACGTTGATAGTGGTTCCCGCCAAACAATTTCGGGCAAATATTGTCTAATTGGACGTCGGTTTTTACGATCCACCGACGCTGAAGAGGTTTAGGTGTCGGTTTTGTAAATAACCGACGCCGTATATGAACTTAATATCCCACGATCACCCGACTCTTCCCCTTTATTATATTTCATTGCGAGAATCTCCCCCGCTGTTGCTGCCGCCCGAACCTCCGCTGTTGTTGCTTGTGCGCCGCCGCCGCTCTGCCGCCGCTTCCTGCTCCTTCTGCGCCGCCGCCGCTCCCTGCTTGCCGGTGTCGCCGCCACCTTCCTGCCCTACGGCTACCTACCTGCCTTGCACCGGTGGTCCTGGAGCTCGCCGGTGTCGCCGCCGCCCACCTACTCGAACTGCTCGACCTCATCTCGCCTCGACCTCGCCCTGCTCGCTTGCCCAGGTACCTACCGACTTACCCAGGAGGCACCCAGGCGCGCCTAGGCGGCCAGGCGTTCACCTAAGGTCCCAAACCTAGGCGCCCAGCCTAGTTAGGCCTCTAGGATGCCTAGGCGATGCCTGTACTGATTTGTATTGCATACCTTCTACAATTATTGAGTCCAATCATTCTAATGGCCATCTATTTTCAGCTTCTAATCAAATTAATTAGTTTAGATTCATTCAAACATCTTTATATGGTAATTGCATATGTGATTAAACAATAGAGAAATCAACAGACCTTGCTACAGCCAAAAAAATCATTTTACAATTTTTCCTTTGACTCTGTTCCATTTAATTGAGCTAAATTAACTTAGTCTTATTGTTTGTTCTTAATTAGATGTCTAGTCACCGAGTCACAAATTGATATAACAGTCATAATTTTAGTCTTTTCTTATATATACCAACCTTGGATATGTCCCTGGACACATAGATGGATAGTAATGGAATTTCAACATCTAAGGAATTGATTACCTATAACTATTACTAGAAGCTTTATTAATTTACTAGTAGCTAGAAATTTTGAACGCCTACTTTCAATTGTAAGAGAAGGAACTAGTTAGAGCCTTTGTTCATTAACCTTTTTTCTATAAAATTCTTTTATCAAATCAACATTGCTGGGTTTCCTGGTTTTTATCTTTAGGAGGATCTGTATAGATGAACATTGCAAATGTTAAACCGTATTGGATATCTATAGCAAATAATAACTTTATTTTGTTTTAAAGATGGTTAAAATTTAACTTATTTTTTTCAATGTCTGATATGATGGTATTGGATGCCTATATAGATGTGATTCAATCAGGATATCAATTTGTGTTTATTTATGTACTGATTTGTATTTATTTATGTATAGTTTTAGGAATTAATTGATCATCTACTGCTGCCCGCCGTCTCCCTGCCCGTCGCCTGCTCACCTGCCTGCTTTCCTGCCTACTCGCCTACCCTCCGTCTCGCCCTCTCTCCCTGCTGATGCCTGACTAGGCTCAAACAGAGGTAAACCCTATTTTATTACACTGCTTGATCTTTAATCACATAGACTTAATCAACATTGCTACTTGTACACTCTAGAATCAAGATCTAATACTCTTATGCTATTTTAACACCATGAGACATTTTTTGCTCATTCTAGTGGATTATTATGACCTATGATGACCTAACATGAAACCATGCTCTTAATGATATGATTTACATATCTATTATTGTGTTTGTTGGCCTAGAAACCCGTCAAAGGTTTACTCATTAGGAGTAAATCTTGGATAGTCCTCGGTTTGGGACTGTTCTTGAACACCTAATCTCACTTAGGATGTAAGTGTATAATGTGTATTGGGTTTTCGAGAAAATTTCGGTAGCATTTCCCTGTTTGTTCTCTAAGTACATATGTACTTAGAGAACCGTGGGGAAATGCTGCCGAAATTTTCTTGAAAACCCAATACACATTATACACTTACTAGTGAGATTAGGTGTTCAAAGATGGGATAGGTGGTACACATTTATTATATATAAGAATGATATCACATGTGTTTGTTGGCCTAGAAACCCGTCCAAGATTTACTCATTAGGAGTAAATCTTGGATAGTCCCCGGTATGGGACTGTTCTTGAACACCTAATCTCACTAAATTATATATTGTTTGTATGGAGTCCGGCTTCATTGTAGATAATAGGAGTAAATCTTGGATAGGATGTAAGTGTATACCCTAATCGTGTCCTAATATATACTTGTTTTCTCTTTAATCATAGAATGGATAGATCATGGATGTCCATTCGCAATCGCTGCACCCCAGAGTTTATATCTGGTCTTGATCAGTTTATTAGATTTGCTGAGAAACATAGGAAAAAACATACAGATAGGTCCTACTGTCCATGTAGGCATTGCGGTAACAACTTGAAAGTCAGCACTGGTGAGGAAATCAAAAGTCATGTCATGTGCAACGGGATTGTATAAGGCTATACAGAATGGCACTGGCATGGAGAAATACACATTATACACTTACTAGTGAGATTAGGTGTTCAAAGATGGGATAGGTGGTATACATTTATTATATATAAGAATGACATCACATGTGTTTGTTGGCCTAGAAACCCGTCTAAGATTTACTCATTAGGAGTAAATCTTGGATAGTCCCCGGTATGGGATTGTTCTTGAACACCTAATCTCACTAAATTATATATTGTTTGTATGGAGTCCGGCTTCATTGTAGATAATAGGAGTAAATCTTGGATAGGATGTAAGTGTATACCCTAATCTTGTCCTAATATATACTTGTTTTCTCTTTGATCATAGAATGGATAGATCATGGATGTCCATTAGCAATCGCTGCACCCCAGAGTTTATATCTGGTCTTGATCAATTTATTAGATTTGCCGAGGAACATAGGAAAAAATATACAGATAGGTTCTACTGTCCATGTAGGCATTGCGGTAACAACTTGAAAGTCAGCACTGGTGAGGAAATCAAAAGTCATGTCATGTGCAACGGGATTGTACAAGGCTATACAGAATGGCACTGGCATGGAGAGATTTCAAACTTGAAACCAGTAGATGTCGATAGCAGTGCTTGGGTGGAAGAAGAAATTTCCTCCGATGACGTAGATGTGAACGAACCAGTTCCACTAGACATCGTTGATGCGATGCTGGATAGTTGTAGGGTAGAGCACACCGATCCACCTCCTATCTTTAGAAACATTGTGCATGATGTTGAGATACCGTTATATACAGGCTGTGCTAAGTTTATGAAGCTTAACGATGTGTTGAGATTGTATAAGTTGAAAGCTAACAATAGATGGAGCGACAAAAGCTTCACTTCATTGTTGACTTTGTTGAAAGAAATGCTTCCTGAAGGAAAAGAGTTGCCAATCTCAACATACCGGGTAAAGAAAATGTTGTGCCCAATGGGAATGTAGGCCAAGAAGATACACACATGCCCGAATGATTGTGTATTATTTCAAAAGGAATATGTAGATTTGAAAGATTGTCCAAAATGTGGTGCGTCACGGTATAAATTGACGACTTCGGGGGAGTCCAAAACTGGTTGTCCTACCAAGGTGTTGTGGTATCTACCTATAATATCACGGTTTCAACGCTTGTTTGCAAATCTGAAAGATGCAAAGAATTTGAGGTGGCATGCAGATGTTAAGAAAAATAATGATGGGATCCTACGACATGCGTCTGATTCCCCACAGTGGAAGAAGATTGATCTATGGTACCCCAAATTTGGTGAAGAAGATAGGAATCTAAGACTTGGGCTTTGTACAGATGGGATGAATCTGTACGGGACATTGAGCAGCCAACATAGCACTTGGCCAGTCATGCTTGTTATATATAATCTTCCTCCCCGGCTGTGTATGAAAAATAAGTACGTTATGTTGTCGTTGTTGATATCGGGCCCTAAACAACCCGAAAATGATATCAATGTTTATCTTGAACCTCTGATTGATGACTTAAAGAAACTTTGGGCTGAAGGTGTGATGACCTATGATGCTTTAGGAAGAGAGACATTTCGTTTGCACGCTATGTTGTTTTGCACTATTAATGACTTTCCAGCATATGGGAATTTGTCTGGATATAGTGTCAAAGGAGCTAAAGCGTGTCCTATAAGTGAAGAAAACACTGATACAATAAGACTAAAACATGGCGGCAAGACTGTATATCTTGGTCATGGAAGGTTTCTTTCAAAATTCCATCCGTATCGTAGGAAGCGCAAAGCATTCAATGGATGGAATGATGAACGGAGTGCACCTAAACCTATACCAGGGGATGTTGTTTATGAAAGAGTAAAAGACATTGACAATGAATTTGGTAAGAAATCACAATGTAGTATGGCCACACGGAGTGACAATTCTTCATTCAAGAAGAAGTCAATATTTTGGGATCTTCCTTATTGGAGTTCTTTGACAGTCAGTCATTGTATCGATGTAATGCACGTTGAGAAAAATTTTTGTGATAGCATCATTGGTACTTTGTTAAATATACCAGGTAAGACTAAAGATGGGATAAAATCCAGACTGGACCTACGTGAAATGGGAATAAGGTCAGAATTAACAGAATTACGTGAAATGGGTAATAAAAGAACATACCTACCTCCCGCTTGTTACATGTTGTCTAGAAAGGAGAAGAAAGCTTTTTGTGAATGCTTGGTAAATGTTAAGGTGCCACATGGTTACTCATCCAACATCCGTAGATTGGTATCAATGAAAGATCTGAAGTTGATAGGTCTTAAATCTCATGATTGTCACACTCTAATGCAACAAATATTGCCCGTGGCAATTCGATCTATATTGCCGAAGCATGTAAGGTTTGTAATCACCAGACTTTGTTTCTTTTTCAACAGTCTATGCAGCAAAGTTATTGACCCTGATACTCTCGATAATTTGCAAAGAGAAGTGGTTGTTACCCTATGTCAGCTTGAGATGTATTTCCTTCCTTCATTCTTTGATATCATGGTACATCTTGTTGTCCACTTGACTAGGTAAGTGAAAATGTTGGGACCAGTTTGCTTGCATTGGATGTATCCCTTTGAACGATACATGAGCGTTTTTAAAGTTGATGTTCGAAACCGTTATCAGCCTGAAGGGAGTATTATTGAAGGTTATGTGGCGAGAGAGGTTATGGATTTTTGCAATGACTTTTTGAGTAGTAATAACACTCCTATTAATGACAAGAATATTTAGGAGGGCAAAGGAATTTTGGGATCACAGGTGAAAGTAATCAGCCGTGAGTAGTTGGAACAAGCTCATTTGTATATTTTACACAACATGGACGAAGTGAGTGTTTATATCGAGGAACATACCAATTTCATCAAGAGACAACATCCTCAAGAAAGTTCAATGTGGCTTGCTAGAGAGCATAATAAGACTTTTACTAAGTGGTTTGAAGATAAAGTCTTACATCAACTATCTCAAACACCAAATGATATTACAGAAACTATCAAATGCCTCGCCTTTAAACCAAAACCAAATGTTATGTCTTATGAAGGGCTTGACATTAATGGGTTCACATATTACACAAAGCGCCAAGATGATAAGAGTGTCATCCAAAACAGTGGGGTCACTCTTCAAGCGTCGACTATGTATTTTGCAATTGTAAAGGATAAGAGTCAACATGAAGCTAAAATGTCATATTACGGTGTCATTGAAGACATATGGGAGTTTGACTACATAGATTTCAGAATTCCGCTCTTTAAATGTAATTGGGTTGATAACACCAAAGGAGTTATAGTGGATGAATTAGGTTTCACTTTGGTGAACTTTGAAAAGATTGGCGAGAAGGGTGAACCATTCATATTGGCATCACAGGCAAAATAAATATTCTATATCGATGATCTTGCAAATGATAAATGGTCGGTTGTTCTTCATGGTAAAAGATAGTTCATTGAAGATCCTATAGATGAAGAAGAGTACTACGATAAGTATGATGACTCCAGTCCATTCTCTATTGGGTTGCCAACTCCACAAAATATTGAAGCTAATGATGATTTATATGTGCGCGGAGATCACAATGAAGGATTGTTAATTGATAAAAGATCACAATTTTAGAGGAATGTATGTTTATATTTTTTATTGAAGCTAAATGTTTGCTTTTTTAATATCAATATCATTTTCAGATTTGATTTTTCATTAACGTCTAGTTAATACAAATGCTAAATGTTTGCCTTTTTCTAGTTAATACAAATGCTAAATGTTTGCCTTTTTCTAGTTAATACAAATGCTAAATGTTTGCCTTTTTCTAGTTAATACAAATGCTAAATGTTTGCCTTTTTCTAGTCGATTTTCTGAAGATTGCATCGGTCGAGTTGTACACTCACAGAACTCGACCGATGCAATCTTCAGAAAATCGACCAAGGATGATCGGTCGAGTTTCAATCCAGGAAAACTCGACCGACTAAGTTCCTGTAATCCATTTTCTAATTTGCATTTAAAGTGATTAGCACTTGGTGAAATTTGTCCCAAACATTTTTCTCTTCTAAGTTACAAGTCAATTCATCATTACAAGTGATTACATAGATGTTCTAAGGTTGTTTACATAGAAAACCCAAAACGCACACTTGTAGCCATTTTGACTTGAACTTGACCCATTCTAGGGCTTTGGATTTTAGATCATTTTTAGATTTGATGTTTCATTATCTTCCAGTTAATACAAATGCTAAATGTTTGCCTTTTTAATGACATTTTCAGATGGCTGACCATGATGAGCATGATGCCCATGATGAGCATGAAGTCCATGATGAGCATGTTGTCCATGATGAGCATGGCGAGGATACCAATGTAAGTTCTAAAAACATATCCTGTATTTCTATAAAATTCATTATCTTCTAGTTATGTCATATATCCCATATTTCTATATTGCGCTAATTCAGTGTGTTTATTTTTGTCAAATTTTAGGTTGATGATGCACATGTACCCACTGAAGAACTGGAGCAACTTGATGCGCAGCACCAAACACTTAACAAGAAAAGGGGCATCACTCTGTTGAAGAAGTTAATAGCGCTAAGTGGCAGTGGATCCAAATTGGTTGTGGAGTTTGATAATGGAGGAAATGCAATTGGAGTGAACCGCAATAATTTTGTAAACTATCTTGGGTGTGTTACTCGAAGCCATTGTGGTGTGAAGTATGATAATTGGCATAAAGTTCCTCAGGGGAAGAAAGACTTGATATGGAAGGATTTATGCGTGAGTTATTATTATTTGCAATTCTATTTTGTAGATTACAAATTATATTATTTGCAATTCTATTTTTGGATACTAGTTAATAAGAATTCTATTTTACAGAATTTGTTTGCATTGGATGAGAAGATGCATCGTAAAAGCATGATGCAACACGCTGGAAAGATGCTTAGGAACTATAGGACAAATCTCAACAGAGAATACATAAAATATGGTGATAAGAAGAAGAAGTCAGCCCTTGAACAGTGGAACTTCTTGGACAAAGAAGATTGGGACAATTTTGTAGCTTCAAGAAAATCTAAAGAATTCAAGGTATTAGGCGTCACTCCCAATTTAATTAATATACATTGTATTCACCTATTCAAGATTAACATTTAGTGCTACTAACCAAATCATTAATGTGCATACTAACTAGGCCCTCAGTGAGGCGCAAAAAGCAAGGCGTGCACTGAATGTGCATGACCACACTATGGGTCCAAAGGGCTATGCAAGCATTCGCCAAAGACTACAGGCGGAGTCTGCGGCTACTCAGGAGTCTGCTGCTACTCAGGAGTCTGCCACACCCATGCCTCGCCATGATATCTGGATAGCTGGGAGGCAAAACAAGAAGGGTGAAATAAAGAAGCCCGTAACTGCTGAGGCGGTTGCGAAAATGGTAAAATATAACTCTTAGAGCAATCATTTGAATATTGATTATTGTGGTGTTAACTTACCAATTTCTGTTGATGGTGATTAGCGGGAGCTGCACGAGCATATGAAACAAGGCGCGTTCATCCCTCAGGGCACAAGGGATGATTTGACAGTTGCTCTAGGTAACCCAGAGCATCCTGGACGTGTTAGGGGTGCAGGCGTTGGTGTGGGCATCAAAGCATTCTTTGGGCCATCCCAGCGCAAACCCAGAGTGGGACTTTCATAAGAAGAGGTAACTTATTCTTTTTTAAGAATTTTACTACAAAAGGGAATTCAATAATAAGAAGTTAATGTTTCTTTTATCCATGTATAGGAGAATAAGAAAGTCGAGGATATAGTTGCCATGAAGTTCAATGATATAGTTGCTGAGAAGGTCAAGGAAGAATTGCTGCGGTGGCAGGCACCTCAAGCTTCCAATCGGCCTATGGAGACCCACTCTTCTCCTGATGTATAGACTACAAGTAATCCTATAGACCCACCGCCTAACACGTCTGCTGTAAGTATTGTTTATGACATTGTAGCTAGTCTTTTCAAGATGATATGTTTTCAAGATGATATGTATATATGTATAATATTCTTTACGTAAATTTCTAGGCATTGAAGCCATGCCGCTTAAGAATGCAAGACTATGTTGTTGCATAGGCGCATGCTTACCCGTCCCTTCCTGGGGCAATGTTTCACGGGACTCCAATGCCACAAGGCTACGTTCGTGTGAGCCCGATATGTGTGTTACCCGATTGGAGGGAAGCTACATTGCCATATCCCCACCCGGATATTGATACACTTGCTGAGGCAGAAGGCGGGGTGATATTGTGGCCCAAAGCAGATGTCGTCTACACTACTAAAATTGTAACATAAATTTACATTACTTTAGATTGTTAATGTGTATATATGAGGTCAACTGATCTAAAATTATATATACATGTTAAAAAGAAGACACCCAGAGCACCTAGGCCTCCACCTCCACTTCCTGCATTACCAAGTTGGGTTCCAACTGACCTAAAATACCCGTTAGGTCCTGCTTGTAGGGGAATGGCATGTTGGCTACGGGCACATAATATACATTGCCCTATAATTGTTTCTTTAGAAGCAGATTATGCAAGTCAATCATACGATAGCTCTTTATTTATACAAGATATTATTGAGCTGTTTATGTATGATTGGTTGAATACATCAATGATAGAGACATGGATAAGGTGAGATCTTGTTTATACATACATATACCTTGTGTAAGATCTGGTGATCTGGTTTCTTATATATTAATGCATACGTAATACATGTTTTGCAGCTACTTAGTCGAAGATCAATGCAAACAATTTTCATTTGATCATGTGGGATTTTTTATTCCATCATTGATTAGTATGGTAGCTAAAGACCCTGATAGTGTTCAACAATACTGTATAGATGCTTTTACAATTTTCGGTCAGCAAAAGAAGACGATAATAATAGCTCCATTCAATGTCAAGTAAGTTTACTTTATTTATAATTTGGACTTAAGAAAATTCCATTTTTATTGTGCCTTTTGAGTTATTAATTTTTAACATTTTTACCTATAGCACTAGACATTGGGAGTTACTAGTTATTTTCCCCGGGACGTTCACTATTTATTATCTAGATCATGCGGGAAGTACATTGAACACTAAAATTGGACACGTAATGAGAATGCCATTATTCTGGTGATAAATATTTCATTTTTATATCTGTTAACATCTGTTATTACATTACTATTTAATTATGCAATTTACTGTGTTACATTAACATGTAGGGGTTTAGATGCATTCAAAAATGCTGGAGGAAATGTCCCAAGGAGAAAGAACCAGCCAATAATTTGGGAGAACGTAAAAGTAAGTTCCCGACTCCAATGTATATATTATTTATGTGAACAGTGCTTAGTTGTATTTTTTAATATTTTGTATGTTTCAATTTATAGTGCGCTACACAAGACAACGGCTGGGCATGCGCATACTATGTGATGCGATTTATGCAAATGATTATCCGACATGCCGCATTGGATATTAATACCATACATGAGGTATTATATATATTCTCATTAGTTAGTATGAAATATATCAATATTATTTTTATATTATTACTTATATATACATCATTCTCTTTGTAGGTGTTTAAAACTGACCACACTATAGGTAAATGCTTAAAAAATGTACATGCTCCATATACGATGGAAGCATTAAATGAAGTAAGAGAAGAATGGGCAAACGCCATACAAGCAGTGGAGATTGTAAGATATAATTGGGATGCTGATAGCGATGCTGAATGATATTTTGTAAATGAATATTTCTGAATGTTTCTATATGTATTTGAATATTTCTACATGTGTGAATGTGAGAATTGAATTGATGTCTGAATGTATCTACTTGTGTGAAAAAATATTTGTTGATTTTGTTGGTTTGTGGCATGTTTGTAGGTTGATATCAATGGATGCCGTAAACCTGCAATTCATAAAACTGAACTGCAGGTTCTCATCCTGCTGACCAGCCACAGCAGGCCTGCAAATTGATAAGAAAAAAAAATATAGGTGTCGGTTATTTATAGAACACTGTCATCAAAGGCCTACAACGTCGGTTATTGGATAAAAATCGACGCCTAATATGACAAACAACCGGCGTCGGTTGTTCAGTTCTTAACCGACGCAAAAAGTGTCCTAGGTGGTGCCCTTTTTATGGCGCAAACCCTATAGATGTCGGCCAACTATATATAACCGACGCCTATAGATCATATAGGCGTCGGTTAGAAAACCGACGCTGAAGAGTTCGACCTTTAGCGGCGCCCACATAGGCGTCGCTTGAAAACCGTCGCCAAAGGGGGTTAAACAACCGACGCCAAAGGCGTGTTCTGTAGTAGTGGAGCTTGCTATATAGGTGATGGAAATAAGAGGCAATTGAATATATGATGCTTGCTATATAGGTGAGGGAGATGTCCCAAGACCCTACCATGACGTACATGATGTGTGATCTCCTTGATGATTCTCATACTCAGGTTAGTGGTTTGATGTTAAGGAATCTAGTGGTTTCTCTTGTTTGGTATGTAAGCTAAAAGATTGTTATGGGTAGATGGTCACGGTTAGCAGGTCTTGTTGGGCATAGAGAGGTCTTAACTTGAGTGGCTCGATCTTGTAGAGCTCTTCCTTGATACAAGTTAGATAATGACGAAACCCCAATGTTAATGATAATGTTTTTCCTAGAATGATGCTTGATACATGAAATATTACAATTACATTAAAATTTGATATATGTATGATAAGTCACTCCCATAAGCTAGCCTAATATGAAATCCTACCATACATGAAAGATGTAATTTTCAAACCATGAGTTTGATATTCCCATGACTTCAGATACTAGCTTGAATAATCATGAATACATGCTTAATTATAGACCCAAGATGAAGAGAAATAAACCTAATTGATTGGAGTTGGTAGAGTTTTGAAAAGTGAAAAAAATAAAACATGCATGAAATCTTGTATAATGATGAAATATACATGTTTCATGGTGATCTCATTTGGAAGTCATGATTGTGAACATGATCATTTGAGAATCGATAACATAGATTTTGATAATACACCTTGGTCTCATTTTGAATATATGAACAAAAACCCTAATGTAGGGATACTAAGAGATGGGGAAAACATAATTCCATGCTGATGTCACAATATGATGGAACAATAAGTAAATGTATGTATAATCGATATGAGTACACCATTGATGATGATAACTTAATTGTGCATCCCAATGTGGGGAATGCCTTGACAACCATAGTAAAATACCTAGACCAGATGGATATTGACTCTATTCTTAACAATCACCATAGAAAAATTGGGAGCATAAAATTTCTTGCAAGGAGGTAAGGATGTGAAAACCTTGATTTTCTCTCTCTTTGATTTAACCCCTTCTCTTATTGTTTTTTATCGGGATTCACACATTTGAGTTAAATACCATATTATGAATGTGATGATGCTCTAATTTGGTGACATCAATGATCAATAGCACAATGTGTGGTATTAATCAACACTTTTGAACTAGGCAAGTATGGTTTGGTACATCACCTTCTTAAATCCAATTTTGAACCTCATCACTATGATATTTTGGCTTCCTAGTATATATCATGTTGTAGAGCTCTCAATTATCTTTCTGATAGTATAAAATCACCTTAATCAGATCATCATATCCCAAGTTATGAATCATTGAAGATTAATCAAATTTTATGTGATTTTAATAGAATTTAACTCATTAAGGTCTTATTGGGCACGATCATAGTTGTGTGGCCCATCAATCACAACCTTATTTGTGGAAAACCCTAAGTTCCTTCCTCCCCCAACCATTAGATCATAAGACCTGGCTAATCCAACGGTCCTTGAGCCTTCCTCCTCATCCATATGCTGGTTGGCATCACAGCCGCTACAATCACCTACCACCACCCTGACGTATCCTACGAACACCTCCATATCACCCCTTTTGCCATATTTGAGCATGATTTTCTCCGTTTCTCTATTCTCTCTTGTTTCATGTCTATTTTACACTCCCTCGCACCCTAGGGTTCCATCCCCTTTCCTTCTTCTTCCTAGATAGGTGGCGCCACGACAACCACCACCTTGGGTAGTGTGTGCCACAACCCCCTCACCACCAGATAAGCGATGTGATGGGACTGTGGGGCCAAAGTATGCTGCAACAATGCACTTGCATCCCTCCATGAGGTCCGGAGTGTGGGCGCCCCACGTTGTAGAGTGTGACACTTCTTTTGGGCAGTTACCTTCTCATGGCCTAAGGGTGTGTAGGAGATGACACACTATTGTTTGATAAAAAAGGGCCCATGATGGCCTAGTCACAGAAGGACCTGATCGCACAAGAGCAATGTGCAACCAAGGAGTGGGGGAGCGGTCCCCCGTGTTACAACCCGTTCCTAGCTTTGCTGGTAATTCTAGAGTTTTAAGATATTCTTAATGCCTGGCATACTTTTATTAGTAATATTCTATGTTGTGCTTTGTCTTAACTTTGGTAACCTTAAATACTTGTTTGGGAAACACATAATTATGACTTAAGCATACTACAAAGATCCGAGTTGGATTGAATATAGCATTAACCAATACATGTGTGCAAGAAGAGAGTTAATGACATTACAGAAAATATTAAATAAATGATTTTTTATTTAATAATATTATCAAAATGATATTGTAGGATTGTAGAGAATTTAATTATGAATATAAAAAAAATAATGAACCAAATCGGAGTTAAAATGGGAGAGTTATGTCCTTTTTAGTAAACATGTACTGACTACTATGACCCGCGACGCTGCATCGACACCGCGACCGCGACGCTGCGTCGACACCGCGACCGCGACCGTCACCGCCCAGAACAACCAATCGTGAAACGATCATATCTCAAGCAATACATATTCGTTTTCAATGAAATGAAGTGTTTTGGAACCGCCATTCGATCCTCTATCATCCCAGACACCTTGCTCAATGAGTGGGTGACCTGGAGGGTGATTTCTGGGGTGATTTTTGGGGAAGAACGTGAAGAATGACAGAAATCCAAAAGGATTGCTATAGATTCAACTTGGTAAGTAGTTTTAACCGTCAATTCTTCCTTTTCATTTCTCCTTGCTCTGAATCTCTGATCCAACAAATTTGAGGTTTGGGTTAACCTCTGATCTTCATCTTCTACCTACAACAGACCTTCTTTAGGGCTGAAAGGAAGAAGAAATCACTAATTTGCTAGGGTCTTGCTATGGATTCCAGATTTTCAGAGATGGGCTATGTTTTTAAAGTGTTTTCACACCTTAGGGTGAGTGAGTACTTCCTTTAAATAGTAGATTGCATCAAAATCAGTTAAATCATTAATAATTTTCAATTGATTAGTATGCAAGTACAACCCTAAATGGTCTATTTGATCTAGCTTTTACAAGTTGATATGGAATGGATTATTTATCTGTTGTGATGAATTTCAGATTATGAAATCACATTCGAAATGATTGAAATCCATCTAAATTAGAATTCTTAAAGTAATTGTAAAGGTTACATGAATATATAGAAATCTAAGATTACTAAAATTGTTGTATAATTGAATAAAGAAGTTTGCCTAGTTGAATCTCCTTGGTTATGACTGATTGTTTTATTTGAATGCATATTACATATATGTCAGATAAGATCTTGGATTTTACTCGATGATATCAATGTTTGCGTGATATATCTGTAAGGAGGGTGAAATCCTAAATGAATGGAAAGTTGGAGGTTTGCAAATAGACATCTTGATTCAATGTTATTCTTGATGTATGATGTTTTAGTAAATGGCGTGCAAACCCTAGTTTAGTTCGTTACATGGTTTCATATATATATATATTCGATTATATGTGAACTACTGAGAGAAATTCCTATTAAATGATGTTAAGATGTATTCAATCCATATGTGAGTTATGTGATAAGTGAATGAGGTAAATGAAACCCTAAATATAGGGTGTTCAGTGAAACAAGTATTGTGATATCAATGTTTCTTAGTTTGAGATGTGGTGATGCTTAATAGTTAAGTTGTGGTAAATGTTATCAGATGGTTGATGAAATAAACAGTTTACAAAGCTAAACAAAGATATGTTGATGTGATGATTGAATTGTGAATCAGACATGTAGATTCCCTTAACACAATAGAATCCTCGAAGGATCAGACCTGCGCTGTGAGGAGGAAACAATTTCCCAACTGGAGGTAGTCCAGATCAAGGTAAGTCAAAGTGCACCAGTAGGGTGCGGGGTCTTGACAAGTAGGGCAGACTCCTTACAATTGTGTGGTACACAACACCAACTGGGGATGCCGGTGGTACCTGTGCTACATGTTGAGTGATCAGTGGTCAGTAGGTCCACTGATGTATAATAATTCCGAGGGATTTGACTCACCGCCTGAGTACCTAGGTTGAGACGTAGAGTCTGAGATATCCGGCTGCTCCCATTAGCCGTCGAGAGGCAGATGTGTCGAGGCCCGCTACATATGGGGTCTTACTCAAGATATAGGCTTAGGAACCTGGACATACTTCTAAGCCTTGTACAGTGAGATCGTAGCTTGTTGTGATTCTTTCACATGTTGTGGTACACCTCATGTGGGTTCAGGGAATAATAAGATGAATGAGAGGTTAACTGAGTGTGTGCAGTTATTGAATTATCCTTTGTTTGTTTCTAAGTTATTAGTTCTCTTTGAGATTAATCAAGCATTTTCATATATTAATTCACTATTTTAGATATACATAGTATCTTGACATATTTATGTTGCAAATGATTAATCTCTTTAAAGCTTATTGCCATTATAATTGATATCAATTTCTCAAAAGTATATTTGTAATTTTATCAATGATTTAGATTGTTTCTTTTAAATACTCATTCACTCGGTGAGTAGGCACACCCCTCTAGTCACAATTTTTAGGGAAAACACGTGGACTTGAAGGTCAAAGCATCAGATTAGATCTACTACATGAGTTAAGTATGAGATTAGTTAAGTTCAGCCGGTCCCTGTCACTCTAGGTCCTTGCATAGATGTGAGAGAGTTGTAAATTATGTTTTTTATCTTTGTTACCTTAATAAGAGAGAATGAATCTGATTGTCATGGTGTATGTGCATGGAAGTGTGAGAAACAGAATGAATGTATGGAAGTGTATCTTTAATGTTGAGATCATGTTAGAGTAATAAAAGTTTAATTCTCTTTTAAAGTTTGTTTATGTGATTGGATGCGAGAAAACAAAGAGTTTGAAATGAAATAAAGAAAAAAAAAGGGAGTGAACTTTGTATTAAGTATAATCCTCAAACTTATGCCATAATCTTATGATTATTGGTAATCGTGGGATGCAGGCGTGACAGCTTTGGTATCAGATCTTAGGATGAGTTGTCAGGGACCATTAGGATAGAAAGTCAAAGTTATAAGTGTGGAAGATAGGAGGTGATGTGTCTATAGCTCTGGGAGGTCTGAGTATTTAGATACCCTGACCCGATATCTGAATACTTAGGTTGACCAGTATCAAGATACTATGTCTATTCTTCTCTGGATGCCCTAGCCAGGTATGTAGAGGAAGGATGGGCTTGAGAGAAACCCTAAAAATCTTAGGGTTAGAAGACCAGATAGAAATGAATGAGTTGAGCATAATAATAGAATGTGATTTAACTCTTGTTTTATATTGTTGCTTTGATTGGATATCAATGTAAATGATCCTATATATTTGAATTCCAATATTTAGTTCTTAGAAATATTTGTGGTCCTTTAAGAATATTGTACACTATGAAGTTAATTCACTAATTGATTACATTCTTTGTATCAACTAGACTAAAGGTTATCTTTACATGAGTTTTCCCTAAGTGGATATTCTTTCCACATGTTTGAGAGTAATAGGAGTTGGTTAATCTTGAGTAGCTCTTGGCTTCAAGACTACAGGTTCATCCTAGTCCGGATGGAAGGGTGTGTAACTGGGATCTAATGACTCCTATTGAAAATATAATAAGAGTAGACTCTGGATAAACTACACTCACATCATCGTCAGAATGTACATACACTAAGATGTTGGAACATATGGGAAAGATTGGAATAACTAAGAATCAGTTGTAATTGATATCTGAGATCCAACTTTGGTGCCTCATTTGAGAAACCCCTGATTGGGAATGAAGGAAAATGACATGAGGTTCAGATTAAGTTTAATGATTAGTATTATATGAACTCTAAATATGAAATATGGAAAATATATGAGAAAAGTATGTAAGGGCCAAGATAGTAAGAATCAACCATGAGGAATGGATCATATAATCGAGTACAATACTTTTATGTACTCCAAAGCAAAGGGACAATAGAAGAAAAGAGTTAAGTATATGATAAGTACATAGAAGTGAAGAGTATTCAAAAAAGTTAAAGTAAAGAGAATATGATGAACATGTAAATCATAAGACTAGGATAACAAACTTAGTTGAAACAAAGAGAAATGTTGGAAATGATGATCTTGAATAAGGAATGAGGGTTATGATATAATTGAAAGCATAGAATGTATACCTTTATTATGAAGTTAATACATTCATCCTTACTACCTTTGGAATCTAAGTCTCTATAGAACAACAAACTAGTTTCTACAAGAAGAAAAAAAGTGTAGCTAAACAAATGAATAAGTCATACAAAGGTAGACTATATCTAGGAAGGAAAAACTTGATTGAAAGAGAAACTAAGTTTGAACCATGCATGATCTATTTGATTTAAAATGAAGGATATGTAATGCATTAAACATGAGGTGAAACTAGTAGAGAGATTGTTGATTTAGAATTTCATCTTCACATTAATAGAAGGATAAAAAGAACTATGTGCAACACAGTATACATGATCATACACATGAATAAGCAACATGATTATAAGAGAAAATTAGAAGTTAAAGATGACAGGTGGAATATTAGTATATGGTAAGAGGATTATGGAAAGTAAGGAAGGGTTTAAAACATGATGGAGTAATATAGATTATAAAAGAAAGAGGTTAGGATATTCAAGCAAGTGGTAGTTAGTCATGTATCTCTGTTGATAACCAACTAAACCTACATACAAGAAATGTATTAAGGGAATGCTTGAAGATAAGAATTCTAAGTCTCAGAATCATCTTCTCTTTCATATATTACTTAATGAGAGCAATGTGGGAATGAAGTGATAAGAAAATGAATCATATATGATGCATAACCACCATGGTAGAGACATCTAGTGAATGTAATAATGACACACAATATGATGATGAAACCCTAGCAGGGTAAATTGAGAATCTAATCTATCTGAATGCCCAAGTAAGAGAAAGGAAATTCAATTGGTAAGATAAGTAAGACTTTCATAAAACTTGTGAGATCCAAATTTTGAATTTCCAATTAAGGGAGCAAAGTCACATCACAATAACGTCATGCTACTGATAAGGACCAAACCATAGAATGTTTAGAGTTGTAGTAGTTCAAGGGATGTCACTAGTGATTTGACCTTGAATACTAGCATCTCTATAAAACAAGATCATGAGATTTGCACTATGAGAAGTAAACTAGCATTGATAGTAATCCAGGGTTTAAAGGTAGCTACTCTGAAAGGTAGATAAACAATATGGAAATGATTCAGAGAAAAGGATAAGAAATAAATTTGGAATGTAACAAGTGTGTTTTGAACAAAAGGAGAAGTGAAAGATGAGCAAATTGTAATTTAAAACAAATTTTTGTAGTGATGTGAAGAATGATGAATAATCTATCCTTACCCTGTATGTTTCAATTTTAGGGATGTTTATTCTATACGATCAAAATGAGAAGGATAACTAACAAGAAGTAAGTAGTAAGGAATGAGGAGATAAGAGAAAACAACGGCTTTCAGTAATACGTGAATTTGTTTTTAGAAGTGTAATTTATTGAAGGTATAATGATGGATACAAATTGATTCTACGTATGATTTTAGTGTACATGTGCAAGAAATATGTTAATCAAAGGTGACTGATAGTTTTAGTCATTCATACCAGTAATCCATCTTAGTATTGTACAATTGTGGTATGGTGATATGGGTTGAATGATGATGGAACAAATGGAGCGTTACCCTGAATAAGGTAGTCTTACCTATTCACTCATATGAATAGAAGAGATGATAGCCATATTGTATTGATATGTAACCATAATGAGGTGTAGCTCGTTATACCTAGCTTTAATATAAGTAAGTGATGGTAATTGGGTATGAATAGCCCTTGACGACTAATACAAATATGGAGTACTCTATTACTATTTTTGAGACCCTAGTATACTATAACTCAATGGTTACACCTTGATTTATGTATGGGTTCATACTTGAGAATAGTATGGAATGTGATGGTGATGCTTCACCTTATGCATCCATGATCCAATGGGGATGGTGTGAGTAATGGCTTGGGTATAAGTGTTGATTAGTAACATTAATTTAATTTATCTTGTTGAACCTAACTCTAATACAAAAGATAAAGATGAGTATTCATGTTTAACATTCTTATATGATGGAATGATGGCGGAATAACCTCCTTAATATGACCATAACCTTAATATGTTAATTGGTGGTTATCATAGCCACATGGTTGATACTTTCTTATGATAAACATGTGCATTATGAATATGATGAGGGTTAATCATATCTAGATTCCTTGCATGTTTATGTAATAAAGGAATGTTCTTAATGTTAATATAACCCTGCTATGATTGTTTATGAATATCTCCTAGCTCATTAATGCAATATTGTGTTGATCTAGTGTATTATATGTAGGTGATGTTTTTGAGCCTTGTTATAAGGCATGGAAAGATAATGATGATCTTGAAGGGAATAGTATGATGGTCTTAATGACCTTTGGGAATGGTTGAGCTCTGAATGAGGTATAATCTTCTTATGCTGATAAGAGTTGATACCCTGTTATATTGTGAAAAGGATTTATATCTTATCATAGTATGATGACTAGTGTGGTCTTATGAATGGAAAGTGAATAGTACCATATGATTATGAGATGATAAATTATGTTTCACATGTTTTATATCTTTTAAAAGTTGTGATTTGAAGAGGAACAAATGACTCATTGTTGAAAAATAAAATTCTAGAGCGTAGTATTTGAAAGATTAAAAGGAGAGAGATACCCCTAGTAAAGGTTCTTCGGTCGAATCATGTATATAAGAAGTTACTTGGAAAGTAGAATCGGAAATGTTTAACAAGTATCTTTTCCTCTTTTAGAAATTTTGAGATGAAATTTTTATTAGAGGGGGAGAATTGTTACAACCTGTTCCTAGCTTTGCTAGTAATCCTAGAGTTTTAAGATAATCTAAATGCTTGGAATACTTTTGTTAGTAATATTCTATGTTGTTCTTTGTCTTAACTTTGGTAAATTTAAATACTTATTTGGGCAACTCATAATCATGTCTTAAGCATACTATAAAGATCCGAGTTGGAGTTAATATAGCATTAACCCATACATGTGTGCTAGAAGAGAGTTAATGACATTGGAGAAAATAATAAATAAATGATTTTTCATTTGAGAATATTATCAAAATGATATTTTAAGATTGTATGTAATTTAATTATGAATCTAATAAAAAAAGAATGAACCAAATAAGAGTTAAAATGAGAGAGTTATTCCCTTTTTAGTGAACATGTATTGACTACCGCGGCCCGTGACGCTGCGTCGACACCACGATCACGATCGAAGCTGTGTCGACACAGCAACCCATGATGCTAGTACCGTGACCCACGATGCTGCATTGACACTGCAACCCGCGACGCTAGTACCGTGACCCGCGACGCTGCGTCGACATCGCGACCGCGACCGACGCCACCCAGAACAGCCAATCGTAAAACGATAATATCTCAAGCAATTCTTATCCGTTTTCAACAAAACGGAGTGTGTTGGAACCGCCATTCGATCTTCTATCACCCCAGATACCTTGCTCAATGATAGGGAGACCTAAAGGGTGATTTTTGGGAATGAATGTGAAGAACGGAAGAAATCTAAAAGGGTTGTTATAGATTCGACTTGGTAAGTAGTTTTAACTATCGATTCTTCCTTATATTCATTTCTCCTTACTCGGAATCTCAGATCCAACAAATTTAAGTTTTGGGTTAACCTATGATCTTCATCTTATACCTATAGCAGACCTTCTTTAGGGCTGAAAGGAAAAGAAATCGCTAATTTGCTATGGTCTTACTATGGATTCCAGATTTTCATAGATGGGCTATGTTTTTAAGGTGTTTTCACACCTTAGGGTGAGTGGGTACTTCCTTTAAACAGTAGATTGCATGAAAATTAGTTAAATCATTAATAATTTTCAATTGATTAGTATGCAAGTACAATTATAAATGGTCTATTTGATCTAGATTTTGCAAGTTGATATGAAATGGATTATTTATCTATTGTGATGAATTTTAGATTATGAAATCACATTAGAAATGATTACAATCCATCTAAATGAGAATTCTTAAAGTAATTGTAAAGGTTACATGCATATGCTAAAATCTAAGATTATTGAAATTGTTGTATAATTGAATAAAGAAGTTTTCCTAGTTTAATCTCCTTGGTTAGAAATGATTGTTTTATTTGCATGTGTATTACATATATGTCAGATAAGATCTTGGATTTCATTCAATGATATCAATGTTTGCTTGATATATCTATAAGGAGGGTGAAATCCTAAATGAATGGAAAGTTGGAGGTTTGCAAATAGACATCTTGATTCAATGTTATTCTCTATGTATTATGGCGTGCAAACCCTAGTTTAGTTCATTATAGGGTTTCATATATATATTCGATTATATGTGAATGGCTGAGAGCAATTCTTATTAAATGATGTTAAGATGTATTCAATCCTTATGTGAGTTATGTGATAAGTGAATGAGGTAAATGAAACCCTAAAGATAGGGTGTTCAGTGAAACAAGTATTGTGATATCAATGTTTCTCAGTTTGAGATGCGGTGATGCTTAACAGTTCAGTTGTAGTAAATGTTATCAGATGGTTTATGAAATAAACGGTTTACAAAGTTGAACAAAGATATGTTGATGTGATGATTGAATTATGAATTTAAAGAGTTAATTAGACATGTAGATGCCCTGAACACTATAGAATCCTCACAGGATGAGGCATGCACTGTGAGGAGGAAATTGTTTCCTGACTAGAGGTAGTCCAGATCGAGGTAAGTCGGAGCGCACCAGTAGAGTGTGGGGGTCTTGACCAGTAGGGCATAATCCTTAAAATTGTGTGGTACCCAACACCAACTGGAGATTTTGGTGGTACATGTGTTACATGTTGAGTGATCAGTGGTAAGTAGGTCCACTGATGCACAATAAGCCTGAGGGCTTTGTCTCACCGCTTGAGTACCCAGGTTCATAGGTGGAGTCTGAGATATCTGGCCACTCTCATTAGCCACTGAGAGTCAGAAATGCCAAGGCCCACTGCAGACGGGGTCTTACTCAAGAGATAGGCTTAGGAACCCAAACATGCTTCTAAGCCTTGTACAATGAGATTGTAGCTTGCTGCGATTGTTTCGCATGTTGTGGTACACCTCATGTGGGTTTAGGGCATAATAAGATGAATGAGAGGTTAATCGAGTGTGTGCAGTTATTGGATTATCCTTTGTTTGTTTCTGAATTATTAGTTCTCTTTGAGATTAATGAAGCATGTTCATATATTAATTCACTATTGTAGATATCCAGAGTATCTTGACATATTTACGTTTGTGAATGATTAATCTCTTTAAAGCTTATTGTTGTTATAATTGATATCAGTTTCTCAAAAGTATATTTGTAATTTTATCAACGCTTTAGATTGTTTCTTTGAAGTGCTCATTCACTGAGTGAGTAGGCTCACCCCTCTACTCACAACTTTTAGGGAAACCATGTGGACTTGAAGGTCAAAGCATCCGAGTAGATCTACCACATGAGTTAAGTATGAGATTAGTTAAGTTTAGTTGGTCCCTATCACTCTAGGTTCTTGTATAGATGTGAGAGAGTTGTAAATGATGTTTTGTATCTTTGTTTCCTTAATAAGAGAGAATGAATCTGATTGTCATGGTGTATGTACAAGGAAGTGTGAGAAACATAATGAATGTATGGATGTGTATCTTTAATGTTGAGATCATGTTAGAGTACTAAAAGTTTAATTATCTTATAAAGTTTGTTTATGTGATTGGATGTGAGAAAACAAAAAGTTTCAAATGAAATAAAGAAAAAAAATAAGGGAGTGAACTTTGTATTAAGTATAATCCTCAAACTTATGCCCTAATCTCATGATTAGTGGAAATCGTAGAATGAAGGCCTGACACCCAGTCTCCTGGACTTGGTGCAATGGGGTGAGGAGTGGGAGGGGGTGGCCCCTAGACACCCATGGCTCCTCCTTTGCGCTAGGTTTCAGCGAGCCATTGGCTAGGAGGCAAAACCGTGAAAATAATCCCACTTCCCCCTTCCCTCAAATCTTGCAAAATCATAATAATTATGTCCTAAGTTTAAAAATGGCAAATCTATATACCATTTTAATTGGGAGAAAAATATCTACATGTTGGAAATCATTTTGAATCTTAAAATTCCTTCTCCTTTTCCTATTTTGCTAAAAACACAAATTTTGATTATATTGACCACAATGCAATATTTTTATTATGTTCACCGCACTTAATGCAATATTTTTATGCATCTTGAAATTAGGGTGCACTTTTACACCCCTAATCATCAAATCAATACCTTTTATCTGTCCTTGAACTGAATAAGTGCCCATAACACCATTGTTCCTCTTGTATCACCTTTATGTACATTTATGACTTGTTTTAGAGATACGTATATGATGTACCTTACCTAAACTTTATGGTCTTGCTTCTCAATGATTGAATAATTCCTGATTAACCTAAAAGTAGTAATTTATGTCTGTCATTGAATTGAATATTAGTCTCTAGTACCCCTTTTACTAAATTTGATTCATATGTAACCTAATGCATGTTTTGCCCTTATTATGAGAATGCATGTACTATCGTAGATCAAATGATGACTTTGACTCCATTTGGGCATCAAACCTTTTTAGATCATTGATATCAGTAAAATTATGACATGTTGTGACCTAAATGGATAAGGGTAACCCCTTTTGAGTATATGTATATGGCTCCAATTTACTAGTTTTGATTTATTATGACCATATATGAATTGATTGTTAATGTGTGCCCTTATTATGATATGGATACTATATTCTTGTCCATCCCTATGAAACCAGGTACTAATATATCCCTTATGATAATTTGGGTGTGGATGTCCTACCTAGGTCACATGTTGAATATTGATGGCATATGTAACTCATGTTGATGATTGAATGTATGTTTATACTAGTTTGGATAAAGATTTCTTAGGCTCTAGTGGACATCCACCCATATGTGAATGAGCTTTTTATGAACTATATTGCTGATCTAATCTTGTAACTTGTCTAAGCCTCATGACTTGAGGAGTCATTGCCTTGTTTGCCCTATTATGAGTCTTTTGGCCCCAAAAATGTGCTTGAGTGACCTAAATCTTGAAATGTTCATAGAAAATGATGAAACTGCTAAATGACATGAAACATGAACCCCACCTTCTTGATGACCTCTAAATTAGTGAAAGATCATCCAACATGAAATTAACCAACTTGAAACCTAACTTGGACAAAACCCTAAAATGAAGCTAGTTAGGGTTAATGATGAGAATCTAGTGCAAGTATATAATGTTGTTCTTAATAAGGTGTGGATTATGGCTAGATGATCAAGGATATGTTAGGTTATGAATCTCTAAAATCAGGTACATGCTTTAAATAGTTATATGACTATGGATTTCTTGCTTGAAATGTGATACATATGTATGCTTGTTTACTTACTCACATATTTCATTTAGTATTATAGTATGTAGTCTAGGTTTGTCTCATATTGTTATTTTAAAACTTGTAAACATAATTTGGAAACTCCATTATACAATGTTGAACATGGTTTTTCTCAATGACTTTAGTCCTTGAGGTATCTCATGACGAAATGGGGTTAGCTCTTGTTGTTGGCCTTAAGGTCCCTCACGTATAAAAGAGTTAGATAATCTTGAGCACCCTTTCGCGCCTTTCTGATGGGAAGTTGGCCAAAGGCCTTATGATACATGATATTGGTGGTATAAATGGAGTAAAAGGACATAAAACATAGGCTCTCATTTTTCTCAACACATAACTTGTTTATTCTTGCTTGTTTACTTATACAAATCCATCCAAATTAGGGAAAGCTTATATATATGTATCTTTCAGCCATGTACTCAACACCTAATGTGCTTGACCCGTCTTGTTTCATGGATTTTATAGGTTCAGAGATGGCTAGAAGTTGATGGGCTTGGTGAGATATGTCAGGTGTACTTGTAATAAGATCCCCAATGTACATGAATAGACTTATAAAATGGTACTCTTTAATATGTAATTGAAATCTTGTAACAAATAATGTTGGTTAATATATACTTGTTGAATATTGAGATCATGATTGGTTTTTTTACCTTGTTATAGTCATTTAGAGTTAGGATTTGGGTAACAAATGCCTAGAACGGACAACTCCTTCTTGTCTACTCATCTAGAATGACAAGAGTTCCCAGGTGTGTGTGGACTACTATAGAGGTGAGAAGGTCATTGCCTACTGCTTAGAGGAGAAAGTCAATTGTCATCTATGGTGATCAACCAGGAGGCCGATGTAGAGTGTAACTTGAAGAATGGCACACACTACAATGAGAGGACTGTGATGGACTTGCTCCATGATCAGGTATAACCTCATAACCATATTTCCCATTACATATTTTAGTTAACCTGACCTACTATTTAAAGGGTAATACGGAAGTTAAAACTTTGTTTCTGCTGCCTTCACTATCACTATATTTCCTTAAATTGGTATCAAAGCCACGTCAATTTAATATGTTTTGGGATTTAATCGATATGATTGGATTTTGGTTTTTGACATATAATCATTACATATGAGACGAATAATTAAACTAATTAATGTAAACATCAAATTAAATACCACATACAATCCCATCTAATATATATATATATATATATATATATATATGCAATTTACAACATCTCCCTAAAAATTGGTTCTGATGGTGGATATGAAGCATGGCTATGGCCAATAACCCTAGATCTATGTGCATGGTTGTGTGGTTGTTTTTCCTATTTATATCTTAGTTTGCATATCGAGCCTCTATATTCTCTTGATTATGTAAAAGTATTATTATCTCCTTCCTATGCTCCCCTCAAATGTAACTCGGGGTTCTCTATTACCATGTAATATGTTTAATAGCATTAGGATAGTTTTAATTCTTATTATGATGAAGAAGACATTCATCACCAGATGAACCACCTATTTTAGAAGACGAGCTGATCGGCTGGAGGACCGAGGAGGACATAGGATAGGTGGATTTGAATAGATCGTCTAGTGGCCCAACTGATGGATTGAAGGTGTTTGAAAAATTTTGGACCAAAGACCAGATGATCATTCAGACAGATAGACTAACCAGGAAGTGAGCTGATTGGTTCAAGGGTTGAACTGGTCAACCCCGATTGGTTTGAACAAAGATATTCATCAACAATAGGTTGCTATATGTGATTTAGACATCATGTATCCTTGTATCTTCAAAGAATTACAATTGTATGGTTATAAACATTGCTTATGTTTTAATTGCAAGTTTTTCATTTGTGGGATATATCATGTATATGATAGGTACTATTAGTATGTGGTGATTGGATATGTATATGTACTTATAAATACAAATATGTCAATAACATATTAAGTCTAAGATATTTTCCATTAGAAACTCACATAAAAAGCCCTTCTTATGCTCCCCTCAAATGTAACTCGAGGTTCTCTATTACCATGTAATATGTTTAATAGCATTAGGATAGTTTTAATTCTTATTACGATGAAGAAGACATTCATCACCAGATGAACCACCTATTTCAGAAGACGAGCTGGTCGGCTGGAGGACCGAGGAGGACATAGGATAGGTGGAGCTGAATAGATCGTCTAGTGGCCCAACTGATGGACTGAAGGTGTCCAGAAAATTTTGGACCAAAGACCAGATGATCATTCAGACAGATAGACTAACCAAGAAGTGAGATGATCAGTTCAAGGGATGAACTGGTCAACCCATATTGGTTTGAACATAGATATTCATCAACAATAGGTTGCAATATGTGATTTAGACATCATGTGTCCTTGTATCTTCAAAGAATTACAATAGTATGGCTATAAACATCGCTTATGTTTTAATTGCATGTTTTTCATTTGTGGGATATATCATGTATATGATAGGTACTATTAGTATGTGGTGATTGGATATGTATATGTATTTATAAATACAAATACGTCAATAACATATTAAGTCTAAGATGTTTTCCATTAGAAACTCACATGAAAAGCTTGACCAAAAAATCGACCCAATTTCAATATGTAAAGGTCGAATCATCCAAAAAGCATAATCAAAGTTTAAGCTAGATGATAAATACACAATATGCATCCCATAATGGAATCTTCACAAATCTTGGTATAATTAGAGTAAGAGTACCTCTTTATCATGATTCACATCATGTCTGATTCAAAGAATTAAACAAATATCATGTATGGACACACTTAGTTCATAATAGAGGAAAACACATCATTACATAGGCATAAAAAAATATTAAGACACCCATACAAACAATAAAAAAAAAATCAATCATAGAGTTATTATACATGATGGTCCATGCTCTAGACTTCTATGACTATAAATCTATGTTTGATCAAGGCAAGGAATAGAGAGAACAGGAAAAAAAATTGTTGTGTTCCAAGAAAAAAGGATGAGTTAAGAGGGTAGAAGGGTGTGATTAGCGATGAGCGGAATTCAGTTGATAACCGATTAACCGAATGGTTAATTCCGAATGGTTAATTTTTTTAGATAATTTGGCTAATTTGGTTAATTTATTTTGGTTAATTGGTTAAATAGTTAATTTGTTGGTTAAAAATATTTTGTGTTTGATTAACCGAATAGTCATAATTTATTCAAAAAGAAATATGTTGCTCATATATATACCTTTATAATTTTACTTTTATTTTAGAAAACTGTCATGTTTATAAACTAATCAAACTTTTATGAACTATATATCAATATGTTTATATGTAATAATACTATAATATAATAATTGTTCAAAATTTTATAATTATTTTCATACAATATTAGTATAAGAATGTTGTTTGGTTAGCCAAATTAACCAATGAAATTAACCATTAACCGAACTAAGCGACACTTATTGGTTAGGTTAACAGTTAAAATATTAAACAACAAATTAACCATTTAACCAAACCAAATTAACCACCCTAGGTGTGATCCACACATGCCCCGTTTCTCCTTTTATGCTAGTGGAGTGGAGAACGGACGATGATGTATACTTTCTATATCGATTTTTGCCCTTTGTATATCCCGCTTTTCTTCTCTTATGCCAAGCACATCATCCGTAAGTTGGTCCCCTTTCCTCCCTATATTCCTTTCCCCTCCCCTCATTCCCCTCCTTTTCCGTCCCATGCTTCCCCACATGCAAGCAGACTAAAAGACAAATAATGGCATGTACTCTGCCAGAATTTAAGAACAGGACATTGAGGTTGCACGCTGATTCAGTATGTTGTAAATATGAGTGCGGCTTTCCAGATCTGAAATTTTGATTGTAATCGTCAAAAAGGTATGATCTGTCACCTGATAACATGATTGTCTCGTTCAGAATCTGGATCTCTTAACGGCAAAAGTAGGAGAGAGGAAGGGTGGACAAACATGGAGTAAGATAAAATGAGAGAATAAGAAGAAATTTATCGTAATGCAAGCATCGCCTGGAGGAGGGGCTGCAAGTAAGTTAAGGCATTAGCCGTTACCCACCACTCATATCTTATAAGTTAGTGTAACGATAAGCATAATTTTTATCCATTAACAATATATATTTTTCTAGCTTTTCCCGCAGCTACAAAGGATAAGGTAAAGAGAGAAGTTTTACCCTGTGTGCTTCACCTCTTTACCACTAATATAAAGTTGAACGAGTAATTTAAATTCTAACACATGTACTAATTTATAATAAGATCTCAACAAACTTGATCATTACTCAGCTTAATTTATGATGTTATAATGATTTTGAAAAGTTTCTCAAATTAATTGGTAGCATATTAAAGTTTTATAATCATATTGAGAAAATGAATCCTCAATAGAAAATTTAGATTTTTTTTTTGTAAAAATAAATATCTTGCTTACATTAATCATTTAAGAGACTATTAGAAACAATTCATTATTTGTATTAAATTAGATTTGTGAGTGTATGGTGTTTGAAATAAGGAATATGTAAAAAGTCCTTATGTTGTTTTACTCGTTTCATCATTACCCATCTATTATGTGGATAAACAAGTGTACATAAACAATGAAGTGAATATTTTAAGACGCATTAAAAAAAAAGGTAAACATATTAAGAAAAATGGTAATTGCTATATCAGTTCCCCACAACATTGAAACGAGTAAGAGTATAAAAAGGTTTTTTTACCTTTACCCAATTTATCTATAGCCCTACGGTGAGGAACTTATGAACGGCACTATCATCAGCAGTGTGTAACAACGCTGGACATGCGGGTAGTTATTACGAGGGAAACCAATAGCCAACCCATTTAATTCGGCAACAAACGCCAAACTCCTCTCAACAAAACCCAATTTTTTTAAATTAATATTTTTTTGAGAGATTTTCAATTGAAATGGACAAGTTCAAGTTATCAAAGCATGGTTCGTTGTCCACCTCGTTGAAATGTGATGGTAGTTATGTGGGCCTGTCGAGTAGGGTGCATTACTGTCATGTTGGGTTTTGGGTCAGGGTTAACTAGGTGATGTTAATGAGATTAAAAACCTAAAAGCATGCAGATGACTATGGTAAAGAGTTGCACATACCATATATCTAAGAATTACATAAGATGCAATTGGAAAAAGTTTCCTACCGTAATGATTGGTTATGTACATTGGAGTTGGTCGGGTAATAATTCAACTATTTTGGATCTTGGCTCACTAGAAGGTTGTATGCTGCAATCTTCCGAATTAATATGTGAGGCTATCAATTTGAAAAAATTACTAGGATCTATAATTAATTAACGGACTAATTAAAATGTCATCACTTTTTTAATCAAATCAAATCAAAAGTATTTTGACAAATTGCAATTTTCTCTTGTAGAAACAAATGGCAAACAAATTGTCATTGCAACTTGTCCTTAAGAAGCACAAACTTAATGGGACAAATTTCTAGGACTAATTTTTGAATTTGTGAAGGGTTCTCAATGATGAGTATAAGCTCTATGTCCTAGATACACCAGATCCAGAATTAGCTTCTCCAGATGCGCCTAGAGCTGAGGTGGATGCTTATTGGAAGCATGCTAATAATGCCTCAGAAATCAAGAACCTTATGCTATGTTGCATGAACTATGAGTAGCATGAGTAGTGTGAAGACATGAGAATTTTTGTGATGGTAACACATCTTAAGAAGTGAACCACTATCATATAAAGCAAGAAAGGTACAGTGTCTCAAAGGCACTCTTTGACTGTAAGATGACAGAGGGAGCTCCTATTGAGACCCATGTGCTCAACATGGTTGGACATGTAGAACATATAGAAGAAATGGCATTCTCTTTGAGTCAAGAGTTGGCCACATATATGATTTTACAATCATTTCCTGAATCATATAGACATTTTATCAAGTGTACCATTTGAATAACATGACCAGACAATTGTCAGAATTACTTGGAATGCTAATAAATGTCAAAACAAGTATGAAGAAGGATAAATCTGTTATGGTGATCAGCATAATGGAGTCCATGAATGAAACAAAGTCCATGAAGATGTTCTAAGGCTAAGCACAAATCCAGCTCTTCAAAACTCAAGATAAGTAGAAAGAAAAGTATAAGAGGAATATGTCCTTTGTACTTGAAGGGATTCAGGAAGATGAAATTGGGGGTAGAGATCTCCACTTCAACTATATACATTTAAATTTGTCTAATTCTACATAATGGTAACTAGATATCATGTGGGATCTGAAAAGAAGTAAGACTTTAAGAAAGGGTGAGGTCAAACTGTGAGTCACAAATGGAGCAAGAGTTGTTTCCACTGTAGTTGGAACCTATGATTTATCTCTACCCACAAGGCTTGTAATAGAGTTAATGAACTGCTATTATGCACCTGATATAAATAGAAACATCATTTATGTATATTCCATGGACAATGATGGGTATTAATTTCATATTAAGAATGGTCGATGTTTTATTTTTTAGATGAGATCTTGTGTGGCAGTGCACCAATGTCTTATGGTCTTTATTTGTGGGATGTAAAGACAAATGTTTATGACATAAATACCAAAAGACTAAAACTCGATAGCCAAATCAAAACACATCTTTGGCATTGTCGTCTAGACATATAAGTGAGAATTACATATCTTGACTCTATAAAGATGGTTATCTAGACTCTTTTGATTTCGAATTAGTAGAGACATGTGAGTCTTGTTTATTGAGCAAGATGACTAAGACTCCCTTCACTTGAAACGATGAGAGGTCTAGTGATCTATTGGGATTTATATGTGCTGATGTACATGACGCTTTTAGAAAAAATGCTAGAGGTGGTTATCAGTACTTCATTACCTTTATAAATGACTTGAGTAGGTAGGTTATGGTTACCTAATGAAACATAAGTAAGAAACCCTTGAAAAGTTCAAGGATTTCAAGAATGAAGTACAAAGCCAACTTGGAAAAAGTATTAAGGCACTTCATTCTGATCGAGGTGGAGAATACTTAAGCCAATAGTTTGAGGACCTTCTGGGAGAATGTGGTATTATATCACAATGGAAACCTCCAAGAACACCTCAACATAATGTTGTGTCAGAAAGAAGGAATCACATATTATTGGATCTGGTGCAATCAATGATGAGTTTAGCTGAGCTTCCGACTACCTTCTGGGGTTATGATCTAGAAACCATCATGTTTACACTAAACTGTGTACCATCTAAATCGCTTCAAAAGACACCATATGAGATATGGTATGGGAAGCGTCCCAATGTGACTTTGTGAAGATTTGGGGTTGTGAAGCTTATGTGAGAAAGTACTTCCCCAAAAATCTTGGACCCAAAATAGATCAATGTTACTTTGTTGGATATCCTAGGGAAAACCAAGCATATTGCTTTTATACCCTATCTGACAACAAAGTGTTTGTTGCCCATGATCCTGTATTCCTTGAAAAGGAATTTATTTACAATGGAATCAGTGGGTGGGAAATACATCTAGAAGAGGTTTGAGTCCAATAAGAAAACTTTGAACTAGTAAATGTATAGGAGGAACAAGAAGACTCACAAATTGTTTTGGAATCTCAAATTTCTCTTGTGACACGAGGACCTAGTAGATCTAGTAGTACACCCCTTGAGACTAAGAGATTTAGTTATCTTGTTACTCAATAAGGTTGTCATTTGGTCATAGATGATGAGGCAACAACCTATCTAGAAGCTATTAAGGGATTAAAATATGAGAAATGGCTTGAGGCCATGAGATCTTAGATGGAATCCATGTGCATCAATAAGGTATAGACCTTGGTGGATCCACATGAAGGGGTAAAACCCATAGGGTGAAAGTGGGTCTTCAAGAAGAAGACAAACATGGATGGTAATGTACAAACTTACAAAGGTCGATTGGTAACAAAGGGTCTCAGACAATTTCATGGTGTTGACTATGATGAAACCTTTTCTCTAGTTTCCATGGTCAAGTCCATCATGACCATGCTCGCCATTGTAGATTATTATGACTATCAGATTTGCAGATGATTATTAAAACCACATTCCTTAACTGGAATCTTCTTGACGATGTGTACATGACATAATGTGAGGGTTTTATAAATCAAAATGATGAAATAAAGCCTATAAGATAAAAGGTCAATCTATTGATTGATGAAGCATCTTAGATCTGGAATCTTTGTTTTGACGAGATAGTCAAAGATTTTGGTTTTAGTCAAAATGAAGATGAACCTTGCGTTTACAACAAGGTTTGTTGGAGCATGATTGTATTCCTCATATTGTATGTGGATGACATATTGTTGATGGGAAATGGCATCCCTACTTTATAGATGGTAAATTACTGGATGGGAAATACATTCTCTATGAAGGACTTGGGCAAACCTTCCTATATCTTAGGAATCAAGATCTATAGAGATAGATTTAGAAGGCTTCTTGGACTAAGTCAGATCACATACATTGACAAAGTGTTGAAGAGGTTCAACATGGAGGACTCAAAGAGAGGAAATCTGCCCATGTCTCATGGTGTTACAATCTATAGAGCCCAATGTCCCAATTCTTGTGAAGAAAGGGAATACATCAGTAGGATTCCATATGCATTGGCAATTGGATCCATCATGTATGCAATGTAATGTACATGTCCTGATGTCTCATATTCCTTGATCATGATGAGCAGATCTCAGTCAGATCTAGGTGATGCTCACTGGATAGCTGTGAAGAACATTCTTAAGTACTTGACATGAACTAAGGATCCTTTCCTTGTCTTCGATATAGATGAAGAGTTGATGATAAAGGTTTAAATCGATGAAAGTCATCAAACAGACAAATATGAATAAAGATTGCAGTCTAGATTTTTGTTTTGCCTCAATAATGGAGTTGTGGGCTGAAAGAGTTCCAAGAAATAGACAATTCTGGATTCTACAATAGAGGCTGAGTATATTGTTGTGTCCAAGGCACCAAAGGAGGTTGTTTGGATCAAGAAGTTCATTTTAGACTTGGGGTGGTTCCAAGCATCACCGATGCCATTGAGCTATATTGTAACAACAATGGAGCTATTGCAAAAACTAAGGAACCCAGATCACAACATCATTCCAAGCATATACGAAGGTGGTTCCATATCATATGAGAGAATGTATAGTGAGGAGATTTGAATATATATAGAGTACCAATTGAGAGCAATGTGGATGACCCCTTGACAATAGCACTTTCACATTAGAAGCATGGTTATGTTAGATCACTTGGGATTTAGTTCATGGGGGATTGGATCTAAGTGTAAGTGGGAGTCTATTGGTATATATGCCTAGAGAGCCAATCATATCATGATTGTGATGACATAACTTCTAAATGATTTGATTAATAATAAAGACAATCTTTCAATGTATTCTATTTTATTCAATTATGACATAATGATGTAACATAATAAATGTCTAAAGAATGATATTACTCAATGACGTATGTCTTTTGAGTGAGGACCTGAATAATGAGATCATACTTATGTCTAGAGTATATGTATTCTTGTTATGTCCCTAGTTGGATGCTCTTGTGGAAGGTTGATAGACAACAATAACACATAACACTAAAGTGTGTGTTGGTTGATGACATAATATCATTAAGTCATGATATGTGATATCAAACCAAACACATATATACTTGTTAGAGAATAGTGAATCAGATAGACTCACCATAAGAGTGATACATGGAAACCATAATTTGTAGTCATAATCATCTCTTGTAATGTTGGTGGTGATTGTAGCTCTTAGACCTAAAATAACTACACTCATTACATGTCGTTTGGTGTACTTAGACATCATCCACCATGACCTTGAATAAGGGTTACCATAAAGGTGGTGCTCGGGGGCACTATGACACATGAGGATGATTGTGAGTGATATATATGAGATTTCTCCCTCATACAGGAGTATGATATCTTAAACACTTAATAAGTGAGACAGAGAAATGCATGGACATGTTCATGTGAATCAATATGTGATATTATGCTTACATATATCTCAAAAAGTCTGCTTTAGTTCATGGAACATAGATTAAATGTTGAAGAGGATGATGAATCCATGCCTCGAAGTTGAATTTGGATATTAGTGACAAAGGAACTATACAAACACTATAACACTAATCACAAATTGTAGGTTGAATTTGTTCTCCAACTTTTTGAAATACTTGGGTAGGAATGATGTGTTGCTAGATACTGCTCATTGCTTTTAATGTCATAAACTAGTGATGGACATTTACTTCCAATGTAATTTAGAACCTATAGGGTCACACATGTAGGATACACTTGGAATATGAGTTTATTCATGAATATAGTTTTCATTTGATACTAAAGATTTAGGTACTCAATTTAAAAAAAATAGTTAATAGTTGATTGACTGGACTCCAAACCGGTCGGTTTAAGTGTTCAACACACCAATTCAAACTGTAAAGTCAATTGAACCAAGATCGGCGATCTAGTCCATGAGGGGACCGGTTTAGCAAGTTAACCAATCGACACAAGTTTGTGAGTCGGCCAGTTTAGGTTGTCAACCGATTGGTTGGTTGATCAATTCAATTAGATCAAGGATTAGCAATGACCTCATATTGTGCATTAATTGGGTATTAATTGTTGATACAAGGATTGGGAAAGATGTTGAGATGACTGGTTCAATGGTCAAACTGAATGCTCACATACCAACCAATTGGTTCACTTCTAAGTTGATCCTGTTGTTGTTTACTAGTTATGAAAATTCATAAAATTTCATTATGTTCGACTCCCACTCAGACTGGGAACCCTGACCATTACTCTCCTATAAATAGAGGGGTTCTCAAAGACACATAAATTACTCTAAAATTGGTGTCTTCTCTATTTGTAGTAACCGAGAGAACCTGAGCAAGTACTACCCGTCAAAGAAAAGGATAGCAAGGGAGAGACAATTGTTGGAGAGCAAGTTGGTGCTAGTATACTAACTAGAAGGGACAACTCCTTCTTGTCTATTCTTCTAGAACAACATGAGTTCTCGGTGTTCCATGTGGACTATTAAAGGGGTGAGGAGATTGTTACCTACTGCTCAGAGGACAAAGTCAAATGATGATCATGGTAATCAATAAGGAGGCCAATGTAGACATTGTCTAAGTACAACTTAATAAAGGTTAATGGTACATCGAGAGTGGGCTTAGGAATTTTGTTTAGGGAAAATGATGGTGAAAACATGACAATACTTTTAATCTTTTGAAGTATGCTTTAATAGAATTTGCAATGTTTTACATCATTTTATTCTCTTATTGGTTGTTTACTTAACACTTATTTGCTCTATCAATGGAGGGCTACTATTACTACTTTTGTTGTTCATTCTTGGGATATATTTGCATGATGAAATTGCATAGACTTGAATATTCCTTGAAATCACTTCACAGTTATTCATAATGTAACATCAAATCCATAATTTAATTTGTTTCCTAGACGCAACATATCCTATCATAATCACGATAAAGTTCAACTTTTATTTCTATATCTTTATTTTTACGTAGTGACATAAGTTTATAAGTTTACTAGAAAATGCATTGATATTCATGTGCACATATGATTAATAAAAGTGCAAAACTAGTATTGGTTTGTTATGATCTAGGGCACAATATTTTGTTAGGCTTACATGAAGAAACACTTGCATCAAGTGCAACTTTGATATTAATTAATGTGATACAATATGTATACAAAGCTTCCTTTAAACTAATATTTACTGTAATACCATGACATGGTAATCAACGATGTTAAAATGTGTTTTGTAATTATGTTATTTAACATTAATCTTATGAAATGTGGCCAGCTAATTGTATCCATAATTTATAGATGACAATAATGTACTTCTAGAAATACTTACCATGTTTTCTTTTTTATTAGTTTTTAAAAATATTCAAATCTTATAGTGGTAAAATATTGAAGTGTGGTGATATGTGTTATGATATGTGTACATACGGCAAGTTGGGACCAACCTTTATATAGACATTTTTGGACAAGATTAGATGATGTTTGGAAACCACAAACATATGTGTGTTCGACATATGATAGTATTTGATCTTAGATATCGTTCTAGAATATAAAATTTAAAGTTAAAATTGTCTACTTAACTTAGAGTTTATTGACCAAATATATGTTTTATTCAACTAAATATGTCTTGTATAACTAAAAACATTAAATTTTTTTAGTTGAGTATGTCTAGTCATTTGGTTGTATAGGCAACATACTCAAATAAATTATAAGTCATGTATGTTCATTAGGCTTGTGTGGACCTATATCCAATCATATTAAACTCAAATCACAGAATATTTGAGAAAATATATGTATATGTAGTCGGGTATGATAATCATTCAAACAAAAACAATTACACTACCAAAATGTAGAGAAAAACAATTTATGCTGGTTTACTAAATATATAGTGCCATTTTTATGGTTTTCATCAACACATATTTGAAATTGTAATTCTTGTAAGTAAACATTTGTATTCAAGCAAACCCATTATTTTCTATTTCCTTTACATTCTCTATTTGTGGTTGCTTCTTATTGATACATAGATATAATCCCCAAGGTTGATGCATGGTCAAAGGTTGATCTACACATAGGTTCATGTCTAGTTCAACTGAACATTTTAGTGTAGATAATAAAGGCTCAGACTCATCAAAATACCTAGAGCGTGACTCTATTTTACATAAGGTAAGTTGTAATAGACAACTTTCTATAAATTAATTATCTCCTTTTATTTATTTTATTGTACATTTAACTAGCTATATGTTTTTGTTGCATTTGTGCACTATATACACCATCATGTAAATTTCTTTTGTTGCACATAGAGTAAATGCATGTTAAACAGAAAGTATATAAAACAATCTTAAAGAAAATACTATGTTCCTCTATTAACATGTTGAGTTCTTCAAGCAATCTTAAGATTTAAATGTCCAATATGACTGAGAAGGTTTTCATATCTCACTTCAAATATTGGGAATGATAAATCAAATGTGTCTTACCATGTTGATGTTAAGAAGATATAAATTTTCATTTGCACATAACAAAAGATTCAATCCATTCATATTAAAAGATGATTCCGAGTGGCAAGAAAGAAATGAAATGTTATATTAGTGTATACTATTAACATTGTCTAATGCTTTGTTTGACAGATACAATTCCTCCTACTCTAACTTGGCTAAAAAACTTTGGGGTAGTTTGCACTAAAAATAGTATTGAAGACTTTGTTCTTGAAATATACTCTTTCCAAACTTAAAAAGTTATATATTGCTTAAGGGAAGACAATAAACCAAACAAGTGAACTTGATTCTAACCCCCATTCATGAAATTTAGGAGGTTGATATGAACCTACTTGATAAAGATATTGTTATACACGTAATTGGAAAATCTCCTAAATTTTGGAGGACTTATTGGGAAAAATAATACTAAGAATGTAGAATGTTTTAAAAATAATTTAGGGAAAATTATAATACTAGATGGAGGATATAGAGTAGGTAGGTTTACTTGGCTAGTAGAATAGAAACATAATATCAATTGTACATTAGGTAATCAGGAAAGTCAAAATTGTAAGTAAAAACATGTTGGATACAAAATATAAGCAAGATCTAGAAGAAAAGCAAAACAAACTTTGTTGGATTTGTGTTTGGTCATTATGCCAAGGAGTACCTATTTACAAGGTCTAGAAAAACTATTTTGCTGGCAATGTATTGGTCCACATAATGAACAACACTTCTAACAATGATGAAAATGTGTATGAAATTCTTGACATAATCTTGTTCTTACTTTATAGGGTTATTGGCACTAGGACAAGTGTAGATGTATTGATGGTAAGTCCTCATAGGTGTCTTACCAGAATGTCTTTTTTTGATCAATGAATTTTGAAAATAACTATAATATTGTTGTGAAATGAGAAGGTCTCATGTGTTTAATTGTTTCTTTAGGTACGTTCTAACTCTGCATAGAGTCATACATGTCCCATAATATTAATCGACATCCTTTTTGGTTCTTAATGATTAAAAATAATTTAAGAGTTTATTTAAAATGTAAGTTTGTTGATGTGACTCATTTTTTCAATGCTTCATTCTATGGAAAGAGAGGCTTGTGTGATGTAGATGATTGCATTGCGATTGACATAGAATAATGTTTTTCTTTCTTCATCAAATATGAAAGTCTATTATTTTCGATCTTGGGTCATTCTTTGTTTGACATAGATAATTGGCACATGTTGTCTATAATTGAACTTTATTATAGCATCATTATTGCATGAATAAATTATGAATATTGAACTTTATTGTACCATCACGAATGTATTAAATAAATGATGAATATTGAACTTTATTGTAACTTCATTATTCATACAAAAGATAAGTACCTTACTTCTATGTAGGCTTAACAACCCAAGAGAACATTCCATTTATTTGATAGGAATTTGATATATAAAATTTAGTTAGTTATGAAATTTGTTAGTTCAGTTGAACCGCTAGAGTTAATAAAGGATACTTTAAAACCTTTTTAAAGTGTATAAGATACTATTCTATTTATTTACTCAAGAAAAAGGATGAAGTATTAGAAACTTTTAAAGTTTGTTAGGATGAGAAAAATACAATCTGGAAAGGGTTAAAAACACTTAGTTGAGACAATAAAGGAGAGTATACCTTCAATACTTTTTCAAGGATACTACAATTATGGTGATATTATGGATGTGGTAACTATTTTGTTATCAAAACATGTGACAGAATAGACTAATAGAAGAGTAGATATGCTCAACATTGAATTGCAAAGTTATTAGTTACCCACCTTTATGTTGGGGAGATTTAAATCTATCTTGTCATCTTGTGCATATAGTTTCCCATAAGATAAAAGGAAGTAGTCATTTGAACATTTTCTATGTTGAAAGACAACTATCAAATATATGAATGTGTGGGGGTATCATGAAAAAGGTCCTAGTGCCATAACGTAAGAAACAGTTGTGACCAAAAATATTTTATGCCATTTTTTTGGGTTATGTAGTGAGAATTTAATCATACATAGGTTTGGTCACTAAAATGTAATATAATTCTATATTTTCAACAAAATAATTGGACCATTTATGCCACATTCTTTGAAAACATATTTTCTAGTGAAATTGGAAGTGATTCGTTTGAAGATATGGACCCTACATGATCCACACTATATCACGTTGAAAGGATGTTGAATGTTGGAGTTTGTAGTAAGTGTAGCAATTTCATATCATTTTATTTTGACTCAATACTAGACCAAGTACAAGTACATGTGGAAATGATTTATAACTTATAGTGTTGAGCACGACCCTATTTCCTACCAACAAAATATTACTTTTAATAAATCCTTCATTTTGAAGAAACATTTAAGCCCACCACACAAAGCTATTTAATAGTTATTAGGATGATGATTGTCCCCATAAACTATTGTTCCCTTAATTGTGTGTATTGTCCTCACTCATGCGTAGTCTGGGATCAACTTTCCAAAAGGTCATTCATCCTGCTTGTACTCTAAGTCAAGCATGCTTAACCACATACTACATATTGATGAGATACATGAGATGGCGGTTAACCTTGGTGATATCAATAGCCAATTCATTTCTTTAAAGATCATTTAATTTGATTCCTCAAGTTATGGAATGTTACAATCTCCATTAGACTCTAGCAATCCTCATCCATTATCCTTTGTATGGTCTTATAATTTCTTCCCCGTTTTAATGCAAACTTATAATAGCACATACACTCAAGTCATATTTACAGATACCAGCACAAGTGTGGCTCCATCTTACCTCAGTTGATAAACCTTTCTGACTTGCATGGACCACCTGTCTAAAGAAAAAGGGGTTAAGTGGAACAGAATCGAATTGATCGGTTGGTAGAGTCATGGAAACACTTGTTTATTCCATATTTTTGACCTTAGCTCCATGGAACAATATGCTACTGCTGAAACATGTAAGAATTTCAATCTTTTTCATTTACTTTTACTGGATTAACAAATTTTTGTGATTCAATAAATGTAAAAAAGGTCTAAATTTTCACTTGTCAATGTAGGCCCCACCTATAAGAGGGGAATTGGCTATACTACCATTTGTAATGCCCAGTTCCACAACCAAAGGCTCAACTACAGTTTGACATGCTAATTGTCTGCATAGACCACTACTGACCTTGGTTGCAAGATTCATCCTCACTTATGCACAATCCAAGATCAATTTCTCTACAGTTTACCCAACAACAATTCTTCACCAAGCTTGCTTAAAACATATCACGTATTGATTGGATACCTAAAAAGAAGGTGTACATTCGTGATATGAGTAGTCTACTCATTCCTTTTAAGATCATTTTATACAAGCCATCGTATACTAGAATGTTAATGAAATCAAATTAATTCTTATATTATTAACTTGTAAATTATTCAATTTACCTCCAAGATGCTTTTTAATTGGATGAACATGGATCTCAAAAAGACCATATATGTGGAGAGAAATAACATTAAGTGAAAGTGATATTGTTTTTTGAGGATTGCACATGGATTAAGGGAACAAATGGCATTCATTCATGTTTTCTACTTTGTCATATGACTATAATTATAATTGTGTATAGAATTTACACTCATATATAAACTCAATATCCATAAATTGTATGTGAATAATGAAATTTTGAGTGGTGATTTTCAGTAGAAAATATGTGGTGATTAGCTTAAATAATTTGTGGTTTGAGGGAATAATTTAAAGGTAAGCAAACTTTTTAAATGAATATGTGGTATAAAAAAGGACCTTAAAAATCTCTTTCAAAATTTAATCGAGTTATGTAATCCTTCATGTTTGTTGTAGATAAATTTCATATATGTGTCTAGCGTAATTTTCTTCAATGAAGCATTTATCACTATATGCTTATGTTTATATGCTATCATGATATTTTTTTCCATCGGGAGAGTTATCAATGACACTAAATAACTTTAATGTGGTAAGTTGAGATCATTGACACAGGAGTCACAAATGTGATTTTAGGTCTTTATATCAACATATCAGTTGATGGCATATCACTCTCTCAATATCACAATGATAAGACAGTTCTTGAGAGCATTGATTTGCATCATGCAAACTTGTCAAAATTTCATTTGAGCCTTCAAAAAATATTTTCTTGAATTGGACTTGTATTACTATGTATCACTTTGAGGTATTGTTATGTTATAATAGGATTCATTTATTAAATGAAATTTACATGAAAAAATTTTGTGTGATATGTAAAAATTATGTCAATACATAAGTTCTATAGAAATAACAAGTTGGGATTATGTAAATAGAGTGCATACATATGTAATAGGAAATTCATCCCCAGGAACGCACTATGGAAAATTTATTTAGTTTGTAAGGATGCATGGATGCAAGACGTATGGGGAAGATCTTGGGGTTAATGGGTTGTCTCAAAATTTATTTCTTTTGGATGACGGTTTACTCGCATGGGACTCCAAGAAATAATATATCTTTCTATGTCCACTCGAGTTATGTGTTTCAAGTATGTTAGGCTTAATAGTTTATTAATGAAATGGGCCTAATTGTCTTATCAAATTAGGGTTGAGTCTGATACCTTGTATTAGTCCCCTCACCTATACATAGGAGTAGATTTTGTCTAATAAATTATCTAACTAGCCTTGATCTTATTTTACACTATCACATCAAAGCATAGATCCAAAAACCCTAGTTGTCAACAAAGAGAAAGAAAAAAGGGAAATCCAAGACAATGGGTGGTCTCCCTTCTTCGTGGTCTACTTTTGGCATTCCTTGTAGTTCTTCCCTCTTCTACTACTACTTGTAGTTCTTTAAATAATATTTCTTCTGATTCTTCATCCACATTAGCCTGCACAATAATCTTAACATGCATTTCCTTTACAACTTCATGATCTTCCTAATTCCTACTTCTATAAGGAAAATAGTTTAGGCTAACATCTTATGGTGTTTTCTATTGTAAGGAGGGTATAAATCTATCATGGTTTATCCATTAGTGATGACATGTTTTGGATCCTCCCTAGTATTTGCACTACTAAGATTGAGCAACTTGTGTTCTCTGCCACCCCCTCCACCTTGTTGTCTCAATAGATCTCCAATAAGAGACCCCAAAGGGAAAGGGACATGGAGGCACACCAATTTGTCTATACATTATTCTAGTGACTTTTCAAGCAACAATTTTCAATGACAAAGCCTATTTGTGTTCACCAAATCAATGTGGAACACACCACTAGGGAGCCCAGAAGGTTGTGATCCTCATCATTATTCATACCACATGTTCTTCTTGCACCCATGAGATATGCCAATGGCCCACCAGATTATAACCAAACATTAATGAATGATTCCCTTCTACTATTATTTTTGTTTCTAGCTAAAACACCTCCAACTTTGATGAAGAGCTTTTGTCATTCCAGAAATCGCAACACATACAATGAGGATTTCATCATATACAACACTTCACAACTTTTAATTATGACCATCAATGACTCTGACATACCTTAAGTCCCTTATTTTTGTGACACCCCCCTACAGACTACACACTATACATAAGGGATGGAAAAATTCAACTTTTCAGGCTGTGCAAAAAATGTATTTATTGTTCTACATGGATCTGTCTACTTGAGTCATGTAGCAAAGTGACTCACATTATTAGTTTTATAAGTAGAAGTAGGCCAACACCGTTGAAAATTTTTCAACACAACCAACAATGGTCACCTTCTATTTTCCTATTTGTCTACAAAAAAAATAGCACATGCTAGTATACAAAGCACCAAAAAAAGACACGGGCACCATATTATTTTTATTTCTCTTGATTTGGTTCCAACAACCCACATGACTGAGTGCTTTTATTTTAATTAGGGGTTTCCATGTTAAATATCACAATACTACGTTCTTGTCATCAATATTATCCTACCTTACTTAAATTCAAGTAATGCTTCTTTTTCTCATAGCTTTCTATTGTTTCTAAATTCAATAGTGTTTATTTATCTCTTATTTTTCGTACAATGTCTATGTTGATCGTGCACGACAATGCGGTGGGTTGGTGTTGATGAGCCTATGCCTCATAGCTCGAACAACCACTGCTACCAGGGTGAATGATTTCCTCACCAAATCAGGTCCGCTCTGGGTGGACTTGATGCACATGAAGTATGGGAGGTTGGAGGATGATATACCTCTCACAAGCTTGAAGTGTAGGAGGAAGTTGAAGGCCTACTGGGCAGAGATTAAAGATAAATACTCTATGACTGATGGCATATTGCAACTGCTCAACCTGAAACCTATCACGATGTTGTGTCTATATGTCCTCATATTTCTTGGGACCCCTTGCTATGGTACAAAGTGCATGTGCCTAAGTTGAGTTTTTGTTCATATTGAGCTATTATGAACAAGCTTCCCACTCATGACAAGTTGATTAAATGGGGTTACGACTACTCGGGTGTGTGCTTGTTGTGTGGCACGGCCCCCGAAGACCACAATCATATTTTCTTTGAGAGAAATTTCACTAAGTATGTTTGGGTCGGGACGTTTCTTAAATGTGGTTGGGGGTCTCACCTCCTAACCAATTGAGCAACATCATCTCATGGATCCCTAAGAAGACAACATGTCATCAGAAGAACTATGGCTTCTTTGGGATCATTTTTCTTCTTTTATTTCCTACATTTAGAATAAGAGGAATAGCTGGCTCCATGGGCACAATGCCCATGATATCCTCTTTGTTTTTGACTCCCTTGTAAATACTCTTACTTGGCTGGTCAGAGCCAATCTGAAGATCCTAAAATGGATACATGCGACTATGATCCGTATGTGGGATCTTTAGATGTCTTGTACAGTATTGGGGTTTTTTTTGTCTTCCCCTATATGACCCTTTTTGAGAAGTAATATTTTACCTTATCAAAAAAAATATTCATTATTAGTGGGCATCATATTACATCGTGTCTGCCTATAAAAGTTGTATGGATCCAGCAACAAGTCATTGAGTATCATATCATTATTAGTTACAATCCAACTAATTTACTAAGAATATCCTTATTATAGTTCATCAACACATAACCACTACTTCCTTCCTCATGGTTGGTTTAAGGAGGCGGATATAGAGAGATAATTGAAAGATTTATTAAAGTTATCAGCTCTAATATTTTACTCCATGTTTGTTTACACCTGGTATGTATAGTGAATATATCCTACAGTAGTGTATCACAAAAATGTTGCCAACATGCTATAGAGAAATATTCCTATAGCAATGCTCTTATTTAATTATCTTGTATCATGATGTTGGTGGCACTTCTTATGCAGAATGAATTTGCCAAAAAAATAAAAATTTATTGACTTCTACAAATATCTTCCACCATTATCTTTTTTGGATGCTCACTGAAGTTTGTGATTCTTATTCATGATTTCTCTTGTAGGCTCTGGCATCATCAGTTTCAAGGGAAAGGCTCAACTGCAACTATTGCTACCTAGAAGTGTTATATTCTTCATAGGGATTCCTAGAGCATTTCAATTATTGTATTGCAATATTTAGGGGGAGATCTTTTCTTGTAGGCAGAAATCCCATTCTTGTATGGCCTATTTCTATTTTTACCTTTATAATTTTGAAAATATGGATATGTGTTTCACCCCTACTCCAACTTGAGGAGGAGGTTTAGTGTTAATAACTTATTTGTAATATGGGCCTAATTGTCTTGGACTATTAGGGTTAAGTCTACTTCTTTATTACTAGTACCCTATCCTGTATAAAGGAGTAGGGTTTTATCTAAATCGTCTCATTTAGTCTCTAAATTACTTTCACAAGATGAAAGTAGTATGGAAGCAAAATGGTGAGTGCGACATATTTCCAACTTACATATGGTATAATAGCCACTTCCTACAATCTCAATTTATTGTGCTGTCATGACAAAACTATTGAAATCAAGAGTTCGAGTGCAAATAAAAAATAAAAAGACTTATTCAAGTATTAAAGTATGTAAGGGAGCTTTTTCGCAGTGTTTTTGTGGTTGTCGATTAGGTTTGTGAAAAAGACAATACATTTGATTATTTTACTAAGGAACAATATATCCATTATGTTATGGAACTATCTTTATCATAAATTTATAAATAAGAGAATGATACCCATGAATTTTATGTAGGTTTTGAAACCTAATATAACTAAGTCAAGACCAGACATATTTTGTTCAATGTGTGTTAAATTCAGCTATTAGGTGAACATATGACACTTCACCAAAACTTGAGTCTAGGGATGTGTCTCTATCCACTAAAAACACATATGTATCATGAATCTTTAAGGTAGACAGGGGTTTTCTTTCATTGATTTCATCTTAGAATACGATATTATAAGTACATAATTGAATATGCCCATTTTTTATTGTTGTTGTATGATCGCAATATGAAATATGGTTTGTTCCCTAAAATCCATAACAATACTATATGATGAGGTATGGCCATTATTCAATCAACACTCTTAGTGACTTCATAGTTGATATCATTACCAAAAGAACCCTATGCACTCAAGGTTCTAGTATTTTCACCTACTTCTATTAAAAGTAATATAGTACAACAGAGGTAGTACTCAAATTAGTAATGTACCATTGTTGATAGATACTTATTTTTGACCATTCCAGTGAATATAATTATTGCTTTATCAGTAAAATACATGCAGTATCTGATATTTTATGTGTATTATTTGGTTATAAATGTCCCATACTTGGGCGTGGATGGGACATATATTAGATTAGATACAAGTCGCATACACCTGCGTATATCAAATTATATATTATGTCATGTGTGTATAGAACAATATTTCTACTTAGATACAAATATAATACTAAAAAATCTATTTCAAGAACTTTCAAATATACAAGAGATTACAAAGAGTACACTAGTTACATAACTACAACATTGTAGTGATTAGGGTGACAATCATTTAAATGCCCAGTCCCTGGGCAATGGAAGATATACATGAGAAAAAAAATTCTCCTCCTCTAGTTGATAGACCCTTTCTGGGTGACTAGTGTTTGCTTATGATAGATCTTCTCAATACAACATAGTTGTGGATGAAGTTTGATATAGATAGAGGTTCATGTCTACATCACTCAAATGTTTAATCATGTGAAAAAGGCATATGTACCTTGACATAACTATAGAGTGTTCTATAATTTTTATGATTGGCACAAATAAGTTAGTAATCTTGTATTTCTTTGGGATTTTTTATTCGATCTATGCCTTATAGAAACTATCACAATGACTAGCATTATTGTGTATGTATTAATGTATTTTATAGGAGCATTACCTTCAAAACTATTAACAACAAAGAGTATAATGATTTGCTTTATTTCTCAGAGTAGGATGGGATAGACAAATGTTTTCTTGACTCCTCACACAACCAAAAAGATGCCACCTTTGTGTGAAACATGTAAGTGTACATGCATTTTAATTATTGTAATTGTATGTGTTAATAATATAGACTTAAGAGATCTAGAATCATAACATATATCATAAAGGATGAAACAAAGTCTTTTTTATTGATTTGGTATAGCTTGATTTCATGTGAGTTGTATTAAAAAAACTAGATGGGCTCAAAGTAGAACAACAGAGAGAATATTAGAAATATGCAAAAAGTTTTCTGTATTGACATTATTTATAAGTGGGATTAAAGAGATGGGACTTCCAAGAGGATTATTATATGTGTATCAGTAGGAAGACTCTCTACACTAAAATGCCCAAAATAGGTGCTTAAGATTCGAATTATGGTTCCATGGTTATTCTCTATATAATTCTCAAATAATAGCTTTTTTCATATGTACTTTCACTATGTACAGTTAAATAGTTACAAATATTTTTTAGGGAAGTTACATTATCTTTCATCTTGTCAAATCCTAAGCATGATTTTTGTTCTACAAGACATCATAGGGTTCTTGAAAATACACATAGTTGGATCACATGTAATATATGTTGTCAATTTCCAACAACTTTTTTGCGCACCACTTAATGTTGATATATTTTAATGCTATTTGAAAATATGGAGTTTATACTAGTGTATGCATTCATCTTTAAATTTTTCTTGTAGATATATGGCATTGATGATACCATAATGACCATCTATTTAAATTTTTTGCAAATATTATGTAATTGAGTTTATTACTGTGTGATCTTGCACGCTACACTAAGTTCTTTTCAAGTCAATATATTCAATTCCATTGTGGTAAATGGTTATATATGTCCTTACCATTGAAGAAAATTATATAAGTTATGTTTGCATGAACCACTAATTCTTTTTGGATATTCTGCATCATAAAGAGAGTATCCACTGGTTAATATCATTCTATATTATTGAGTTATTATCATAAATCTAATTGTTGGGAACATATTTTCTTTTCCCATATTTGGTAAGTAACTAAAATATGGCCATGACAAATTACAATTTTTTTGAAAGGATTATCCTTTGTGGCTAGTAAATTTAGTCCTTTATACTATGTTAATATCATTTTTATTTTTATCAAATAAATTGATGGTCCTAGGTATGAACGGTATATCTTTGGGCAATATGTGCTTTTGAAAAATTACTACGACTATTTATACCAACGAATCACATGAACATTTGGATAGATTTTATCCATCTAGAAAATGTTCTAGCAGATATCAAGGGCATGTATGATGCATGTTGAGTGTGGTGAAGAGATTTTGTCTCACATTATCCAACTCCTAGTGGGGCAAATCCTTGTATTCAGAAAGACAAGTAGACTTATGTTCACAAGTCTTAGAGGGAGTGTTGCCACCCCATTTTTTCTCACTCAGTTGATATAAATGGAATTGTTGGTTCTCTGGATAATGATAGAGTTTATTCTATTATCTCATTTTTCCACATTTTCACACATTTTGTGATATTTTTCTACATTAGACCACCTATTTAATCCATTCATCTAAACTCAATTTGAGGGCTTTTGCACAAAAAGTGTTCTTCTCTGAAATAAAGTGCAATATATCCTCCAAGTCTACTTTTTGTAAGCCTTTTTCATAAATTACACAATTGGATTAGCTTGAATGAAATATTCCTTTTTTCTTCAACATACATACAAATGCCTTTATCCTCATAAAAGTTCATATCTTTTTATTCACAATAATGATTAATAGTCTTGAATTAATATCTCCTCCTCATTTACTATTTATTAGATTTTATTCAAATATGCTCTTTCTAATGGTATTATCTAATTTTTCTCTATAATATTCCTAAAAAATCCAAAAAATATAATAGAGAAAGTAAGACTTCATCTAGCCTGTGATACCTGGCAGATCACAGCCATCCACCAGGTGACACATGGTGGATTGGTGCAGTCTGTAGGCATGCCTAAGTGACACATCACTACAAACCTCTGTCGTTCTAGAATTTTCCATCATGAATCACAGAGCCCAAATTATACCATATAAATAGACCCCATATCCACCATATTCTGTGCCCCTTTTTTGATCATTTCTAAAAATAGAGAACTGACAACCTCTCTCTTTACTTAGTGTTTCTCTCATGCTCAGAGGATCCTTCCTCTATCAAATCAATTTTCTGTGTGTCGTTGTGCTGAATAATGATAATATTGCATATCTAGTCTCCTCATATATAACTATTCATAACTACTATTATTAAATCACAACTACTTCAATCTATTCAATATTGTTTATCTGTCTATCCATCTTAATTGCTATATTGTCTTATGATCTATTTGTATTGCTTGATTTGCTACATTCTTAGAACTAAATCTTTTTTTAACTAATCTTTTCCCTATTTTCTCTCCTCTTTTTTTCTATGCATTGGTCCTAACTACAAGGAATATATCTCTACTGTGGGAGATCATGAGGTGATTAGGATACCACATTGAAATACTAGGATCTAAAGGAAAATTAAAATAAATTCACGATCATTTCCAACCTAAAAAACATATTTTAATACTTTTCTAGTGTTTTGTTTCTTTTTAACCCAACCTGAAACCACACTAACAGAAGAATATTAAGAAAAGGGTTCAATACCATTCTATCAGGAGAAATGCAGGTGCTAAACCTTCCCCACACATAAAAAGAGCATTAGATCCATCTTTTATCCATACGATCCATCATTTACTATTATCCGCCTTTTGGTGAAGCCAAAAATTAAATTTGTACTTTTTATGCTTATTTAAGTATTTATCTTTTTTCACTCATTTTATAAGTGACATGTGGTGGCGAAGCTGATGCTTATCATGTTATATTACTTTCTTTAGTGATCGCCAAATTAGCTTACTAATGAGAACTTTATATTTTTTAGGTGGGTACAATAGGGGGAATGGAGAAAACACACATGCATGTGCATCCCTTTCATGTTGGACTCGTACTTTAGGTCGTGAGACTTGAAATTTTTATTTAAATTTTAGAATTTTTTTGCACGACATAAGAATGTATAAGTGTATGCCTAACTATGACTTATATCTAAGTTAGTTTATGTTAGAGTTATGTGGTTAAATATATAAGTTATACAATTCTATTATTGATTTTGTAATCCATCAAATTATGGAAGGTCGTGTTGTACATTAGTGAACAAGGAATTTGTATCCAATATGATACGTACATGTATGGATACATTGTGAAGTATATTGGTTTAGATTGCATCTATCTAATTGAGTATTATTCTATGTAGTTGAATCTGACCATCAATAGTACCTATAGTTTAGTGAATTTCATTCTATAATCTAGCTAGTGTATGTGAGTCTTATATATCTTGGACAATTAAATACACATCCATACTGATTACGAAAACATACTCTCTATTCCCTTTTCATTGTGTGATAGAGGCTAATAAGGAAATTCCTTTCTCTTTTGTTGTTGTGTTTATACTTCCTCATTCCTTTCTTTTCTAATTTATCTACTCTAGGAACTTGAGGTGTGTTTAAAGTTTATCCATGTTTATCGTGTGTATCTCATGCATGACATAGGCACCTACACATAGCTATTGTGGGAGCTACTTTGTGTTATACAAGTCTTTGTAGAGATCTCATTTTGATTAACTTATAATCTTGTTTTCTTTATTCTTTCCAACTATATATATATATATATATATATATTCTTTATTCTTTCCAACTATATATATTTATATATATAGAGAGAGTCAGGCTAGAATACACTTGAGTGTATAGATTTCATGAATACACTCAAGTATGTTTCCATATCAAGAATATTTTTTGGAAAATGTAAACCATCGATCTTCACCTTCATACTATAACTAGGATACATACCAAGTTTGAGCCGATTTGGATGAGTGTAAGTCACTCATCCAAGGGCAACAAAATTGATGCTCGAAACTAATTTGAAATGCATAATTTTTGTGGTCTTTGTAACATGACCTATAAATGTCCAAATGTGTTCAAATTTTGTGTATGAGCTATTCACAAGATGTTTAAGAAGATCAATAGATTATATTTTTGAAAAAAAATATTACATCATGAAAAACTACTTGAGTGTATTCTGCTCCGAATACACGGGAGTGTATTCTAGCCTGACTCTCTTTCTCTCTCTCTCTCTTTATATATATATATATATATATATATATATATATATATATATACATATACATATATATATATATACATATATATATATATATATACATATACATATATATATATACATATATATATACATATATATACAATAATATATGTTTCTTGATATAATATGTTATAATATACCTATATAGAAACTATTATTACTGAATTTATCCTTCAAAGATATCTATGCAACATGTTATTCACTATAGTCTTAAACAAAATATTGATTTTTACTTTTACCATGTCAGGTCATTCATTCTAACCTAAGATCGACATGGATGGTATGCCTACTATTTTTCAGTCCTCTTTATTGATGCTTGTGGTGTAGGGGGGAAACTGAGGGGGAAAGGTCTGGCCCAATATTCAATTTAGTTGGGGTTCCATCCCAAAATCGATTGGCAATGGATGGAGTAGCGCAATGTTTTATATTTGGGTGCACATCTCCACAAGAAAGTGGTGTGGGATTAAATGCATTCACACATGACTTAACAATCTTCCCCTCATGTGTGAGTCCATAAACTCCCCCTCAAAAGGCCATTAACTATACCACACTACATAGGCCCACAGTCTGATAGTATATTTCACAAAGGTACAAAGCTCCAAGCCTGAACCATGCTTTGATGCCACTTAAAGAGGTTGTTGTAGGCAAAAATAATGTGAAAGAACATGCACGTGAGGACTAGGTACACAAAAGTATCCAACATGTGTAGTACATCACAACAACGTAATAGGTAAGATTCATATGCAAGTATAGATAAAAAATAAACATGAATAAGCAATCACAAGAACACCACGATTTATGTGGAAAACCCTCACAATATCTGAGGAAAAAACCATGGGGTCAAATCCCAATTCAGGCTTGGACTTTGCACCTTTGTAAAATACAATATTGAGCTATGTGATTGGGCCTATACTATGTGGAGCAGTTAATTGCCTCTCGAGGGGGAGTTTATGATATCAAACATGAGGGGGAGATTGTTAAACCATGTGTGATTGAAATTAATCCCACGTTGCCTATTTCTAGAGATTTGTGCCCAAATATAAAGACATAAGACTAGTCCTCTCATTGCCAATTGGTTTTGAGATTGAACCCCAACTGGAATAAATATTGGGTCAGACCCTCGCTCCTGAGTTTCTACCCTACAGTGGCATAGGTAAGGACTATATGATTGAACATATTTTGGATCTATTTTAAATAACATTATGTCGTTATGTAGATGCTCTAACATTCATCATAAGATTCACATTCACATCCAAGCATTCCTTTAACGTGGTGGATTCTAATTTTCCTTTATAGAATACATATCATGGAATGTTTTATTGTTTAGTAGTGTGTGTGGAATTATTTTTATCTAACATGTGCCTCTATTTTGAATCGTAGAGTGTGATATCACAATTGAAATTCTCAAAGTGGTCTAGTGTTGAATAATGAGGCATTATACACCAAAGACTTTCACCTCAAATATGTGTCTTCAATTGAGCTACTCATCGAGAAAAAAGAACCACCTAATGAACTTATCTTTATAATATCCAAATAAGCATTTAATGATATTAGAGATTCTAGTATTATACTTTCTCTCTCTCAAGTTTCTTCAAAGATTTATAAATTCCTTAAATGGGATGGTAGTAATAATGATAACGAGTTTACTGATAATTTCATCTCATATATATATATATATATATATATATATATATATATGTGTGTGTGTGTGTGTGTGTGTGTGTGTGTATACAAAGACCACATCGTCATCATCGTATCATCATCCTTTACATTTAAAATTTTCACTGTAGTATTCTTGTCATCATCCTTCTTGTCTTAGGTTTCAGACCCATGTTTTCTTTTCTAAACCTTGCAATTCTTCTTAAAATTACCTGGCTTCCCACACTAGAAGCACCCTCTACTCTTTGACTTGTATCTACCATGAGACTTTATCTTGGGACTCACTACAATTCTTGGATCTTCAACAGTCTCTCACTCTATCAGTGCCCCTACTTTCTATGAAGTGCACCTTGATCCACTATTTCCTGAAACTCATCATCGAGTCTCTTCATTCAGTAGACTACTGTTCACCTGGTCAAGTATGAACTTCCTTCTTGTGAAGAAATAATGATTGTCACTACAAGAGTCTCCCAATTATCAAGTAATGACCCCAAAAGAAGTAGAGACTATAGTTTATCATAAAGAACCATCTTCATGGACCCCAACTGATTTATAAGGCTTTAGAATTCATTCATGTTCTCAGAAATACTTGTTTCGTCTCGGTACTTCAGGTTCACCAACTTCCTAACAAAGAAAGCTTTATTTGTGGCAGCCTTTCACTCATACAATTTCCTGAGCTTTTCCCACAAGTCCTTAGCAACGGTCTACTCTGAGATGTGATGGAACAAGGAAATATTGAACTACTTTCATGCCATTCCAACTGTCTTCCTATTTAATTTCTTCCAAATTGCATCAGAAACATTCCATAACTTGTATCCCTGTTACAACCTTGAAATTCATAGATTTCAAGCCTAAATGAAATTAGGGAACATATAACAAAGAAGAGTATGTAGGGATCTTGCTTTATGATTCCAAACCATAGAATTATATTAAATATTCAATTTAAGGAAATAATGTGCTTTTGAGCATATGACTTCATATGAGGCTAATATAAGAAGCAATGATTATCAAATCCTTAATTTGGTAATTGGGTATGTGATTAAGCTCATGGAGTCTTTGGAAAGCCAATGAGATGATTCATGGGCCTTAGGGACACTTTCAGCCCAATTGGTTAATTAGGGTTTACATATCGGTCCTTGGGACATGAATTGGGATATTGTGGATATTCGTGATCATGATAGGTATCCAAAGTATTTTTTTTGTCAAAAGACAATCAAGTTATAGGGTAACCTATGAAAATCTAAGATAAACTGACTTATCAAGTAACCTAGGTAATTAATTAAGTAATTATCTAATGATTACTTGGAAGATAGGTTTTAAGTGAATATCCTATTAATTAGACCCAAATCTCTTGAGTTTGAAAGGGTAATAAGACAAAGGAAGTTTACCCAATATCTAGGATGATGTGGAGTTAAATAACGACAAGAACAATTATTTATTTGAAGGGGGATTTTACCAAATGAGTACTCATTTCCATTAGAGTATAATCTAGGGAAAACATGTATGATGGGGGGATCATCCCCATCGATCAGAATCTTCACGGTACCAGGGATAGGAGTCCCTACTCCTCATGGCATGCTCTCTCACCCTTCCCCACATCCTAAACAGCTAGATCAGGATAGAGAAGGGGTCTCTATATCAAGAGTTTTGTTCTAGATGGGAGTAAGGCATCATTACTGCCTTGACTGTCCTATATATGTATATCTCGCGGACCAAATTAGGTAGAACTCTCTTGGGATCCTTTGGGCGATAGCACGATGCTGAAGGGGTGCGACGTCATGGTCGAAACAAGGTAGAGAGATAGTGCAACATCAGAGATGAACCAGGGATTGGGTTCCTACTTCACGGTGAGCCAGGTCAGGGAGGAAGCTCCTCGTCGAGTATCTGAGCAAGGAAAGAAGAGTCAAGATCTACGAGCTGGAAGGTGGAACTAACAGGTAGAAGCTAGATCGGCCACATATCAAGGTGATGTCGGACAGCATTAGCAGGTCTTGAGATGAGTTATGGCTCTGACAACTAACCATGAAGGCCCCGAGATAGATATGAAAGTCGCTAGGTGTTCCAGAGTGCTCTGTCATCGCTATTGTGATGCCCAGGTACACCTTTATGTCCTTCCACTTTGTTTTCCTAGTCACACACCTACAGAAGAACCTTAGATATCTCTCCCTACTTGTGTGGACTCTGACAAATCTAAGAGTTTCTTTGAGTCCAGGAGGGATAGGCAGAGCAACCTGGACCCCCCTATGGTTGTTCGATGGCCTAAGGATGGGAATTGAGACCTGATTGAATCCCTCAGGCTTCATGTGCGCCCTTCCGCAAAGAAGGGGATGATGTCGAGCCTCTAGACAATTTTTCCCCTAGGTGCATGGTAGTCCAAGCCAGCACGCATGGGATAGAAGCGTCTTTCCATTTTATTAATAGGATGGTGCAAGTAATTGGATAAAGGGAAGCAGATGTTGAAGTGTCGGTACGTGATTGGTCTGGTCCTGTTTATCTTGCAAAACATGTAGTTAATTATTGGTAACTCTGATGGGGGCATATAATATATGAAATTTCTCAGAAATATGAGAGGAATCCAAATAAAATATTATCAGAACCTAGTTATGCTTCCTATTTTAAAAGTATATGCAATACATGTTGTGATGTGTTGTAATATGATTAATGTAAAGGAAAACCTAGATTTTCTTAATATGATGTTTAATTAAGTTGTTTTGTTTATGATGAGTTAATACCTGATCTTGTTAGGTATAATGAAGAAATCCTTGGTAAAGATGAATAATTGATGATTCTAGATTAATAATCTTATTTATGTTGATTTAGGGTTTTGAAACCAATGTGAGTATCTTGCTATGATCTTAATGCTAATAATATGATCTAGGTATCATGAATAGTCAAATATGCTTAAGATGATGATGAGGGTTTCACCTAATCGGCATAACAAGATTTGTAATCTTAGAAACCATGTTATGATGGAATTCAGGTTCGTAGTCCTAATCCCTAGTCTAAACATGAGACAGCCCTAAACCTTAGTTTAGGATCACATTTAGATCTAATTAATGTAATGAGAATACATGGTGACACATATGTAGTATGTATATTTTAGATTGAATGCTTTGTTGCTTGGATGTTTGGATACACTCTTAAAGTACATGTGATATATTCTACATGATTTCTGCAATGGCATAAGGTACATGGTTATGCTTATGAATACATGTATCAAATTTTGAGTTTGTTGAGGTTTCTCAATGAGAATGAATGAAAGTTAAATTTCTTGCTTGTTTATTTAATTCTTTCCATTTATAAAGTTCCTATGAGTATCATGTGAAGTAAATAATAATATTCTTAACCCTGGGTTAGACTGATCTTAAGGGTAATGCACATGATCCCTGAAGGGATAGTGATTACACCTAAGGTAGTAGACCATATATGGGTTAGAATATGAAAACAAGTTTGTGTTCTTATATGAAAAATAAAGATGTTTGCTTATATGTGTACTTGTGATTATTGTTTGAACCCACATACCAGTATAGAAATATACTAATCGCGTATTTGTTTGTCAGCATTTTAGGTATCAAGTATACTTGATTTGTGGACATGAGGTTATAGATTAAAGATGTTGAAGATACTAAAGTTATTCATGAAGGTTTAGTTATAATGGTATATCATCATACATGTACATATTAACTCTTTCTAAAATTTATGTAACTCCTTAGAGGAGCTTTTTATACAAACATGTAACTATTTATTCATTAATGGAAATTGTTTACTATTCTTTATTATTTCTTGAATTTGATCTTGGAATTTCTGAGTAATGATTCGTGACTTTAAGGTCTTTTAGACACTCAAAAGTGCGGGTTGTTACATTTGGTATCAGAGCACAGATTCATCAACTAATACTTAATAGTTTATAATTTCAAATCATCCTTACAAATTTAACAGAAAAATTAGTAAAGAATAATGTATCTTTTAAGTTTTTCGTCTCACATTTTGTCTACTTCTCATCTCTTTGCTTAATAAACCTTGAAAAAAAATTTATTAGTTAGACAAGTAAATGTGAAAAGAAATAACCTTGTGTGTAGGTTCCTTTCGAGAGGGTAACCACTAGAAAGATACAAGCTAGAAAGATACAAGTATGGGTAAGCCCTTTTGTAGAGGAAGGACTTGATTTGAGATAACCCTTTAGGGTATTAAAACTCTAGTGGGTCAAGGGATATGAAAACTCTAAGAGGTAGTGTATATTCCCTAACCCTAACCCTAAAACCTTAATCTTAAATAATGAACATGGTGTGGTGGTATGGGACACCACCCATGTCAAACTTGAAATCAAGAATAAGAAAGATAAAGGGATGGGTTTAGGTGACCCTGTCTCCCATGTATGTGTGAATGAGGAGCATGCCACTTATGTAAGAGGTCTTGAGAAATATATGAACCCAATAGTTTATATATATATATATATATATATATGATGAAGATCTGGATATAACTTGCTCAAACTCCTTATGTTGTGTCTAGATGTTTGGTGATGGTGGCCAAGCCTCTGGAGGGGAAGTCTGATGCAACACCAAGGCCCTGGATGGGAAGGTGACCTATGTTCATTGAATGGATAGAAACCATGAGGGGGTATTCTAGAAATTTAGCAAACATGGGTTGATATGTTATAATGATAAAAGTTACGCCTAATGGAAAAAAAGATATCTGTGAAACCTTTAGGGTTAGTGTGCCAACCTGGGGTGGGTCGACCCAAGAGTGGGAAGATGACCTAGGAGGGAGGAAAAACCTTAGATCTTAGGATCAGGTTGTGGATAGAGAGCCTAACCCCCTTCTATGAGCTAAGAAGGCACCCTAGGCTAGGACTTTCCCTTAAAAGATAAGTGAATAAACATATTTAAGTATTGAGATAACCTTAATCCTCACCTAGAGGGGTGAAGAGTTAAAGATATAAAGATGGAAACACTTACATTCTTTGAACCCAAGGATGCCATCCCTGAGTAGATGACTAAGCCCAGGAGGGAAGGTGGCCCAAGTCCACAATGTAGTTATTTAGGATCAAGCCCCTGGAGGGGAAGATCACAGAAGGTCAAGCCCAGGAGGGAAGACTGACGTGTCACCAAGCCATGGAGGGAAGGTGGCACAAGCCCAATGATGCAACTACACTGCATAATGTCTACTCAAAAGTGAGAGGTGAAGGCAATCTGGGTTAAAGAATTATATATGAGAATAATGTGCATAAAAGATGAAACATCTCAAAAGAAACCCTTAGGGAGGGTAGAGTCCTAATGTAATCATAGGGTCAAGTAGGGTGTATTAAAGGTACATAGGATCGATGGGTTGGGAGTTGATATGCCCTGAATGCACATGACCATGTGGTCGAGAGGTAATAGCTAGGTTTATCCAAGGTACATGACTCAGGAGATTAACTACCTCCATGAGGATCATGTAGCCTAATGGGTGAATGTGAAAGGCACTCTCTTGATGCATAAGGATGAGATCACTCCAAACATACCATACCCCTAAAGACCTCAAGGATTTGAGTAGGACTCATAATAATATATGAGGTGCAAATATATAAAAGATGAAATGAAGTCATGAAAACTTAAGAGAATTTGTGACCTAACTTAAGAGTAAGAAAAGGGAAACTTGACTTCATGTAATATAATAATGCTATGAAATTAAGAACAAGTACATTTAGAGTCATATTCAGTATGATTCAAATTAAAATGTGAAATGGAAAGGTAATGTGTGGATGTACCATCTCCGCTCTTGGAACGAAATGTATTTGTGTTTGGGTTGTAGTCAAATGCTTATTTCATTTCATTGTGAGGGAGGGAGATTGGGTAGACACACATTATGCTTAAAATTGAGAATAAATGTCTTAAGTTGAATGTGTAATGACATGAACTAGGGTTAGAGGTGTCACCTCACCCTCATGTGTGAAAATAATGAATAATAGGTTGGAAACCTAGGTGAAGAGAGAAATCATAAAGTGAAATTGAGATCACAAAATAAGAATAAAATCATCAAATGATGATAAGATGTATACTTGAATTTCAATTCAAATGCCAATATTAGTAATAAAATATGAAATTTTATATACTAAAGAAAAGTTGTTAAGCCATCTAAGTGGGGTGCTAACCGTAAGTTTGGAAAATAAGTTGTGTCATCATTCACCTAGGCTTAGTAAGCCTGAATTTTGAGGACAAAATTCCTTTTAAGGAGAGGGGAATGTTACATCCTTGAAATTTGTGGATTTCAAGCCTAAATGAAATTAGGGAACATATAACAAGGAAGAGTTTTTAGGGATCTCGGTTGATAATTCCAAACCCTAGAATTAGATTAAATGTTCACTTTAAGGAAATAATGTGCTTTTGAGGATATGCATACATATGAGGCTAATATAAGAAGCAATGGTTATCAAAGCCTTAATTTGGTAATTGGGTATGTGATTAAGCTCATAGAGTCTTTGGAAATCCCAAGAGATGATTCATGGGCCTCAGGGACACTTTCAGCCCAATTGGTTAATTAGGGTTTACATATGGGTCCATGGGACATGAATTGGGATATTGTGGATATTCGTGATCATGATAGGTGTCCAAAGTATTTTTTTTGGTTAAAAGACAATCAAGTTATAGGGTAACCTATGAAAATCTAAGACAAAGTGAGTTATCAAGTAACCTAGGTAATTAATTAAGTAATTATCTAATCATTGCTTGGAAGGCAGGTTTTAAGTGATTATCGTATTAATTAGACCCAAATCTCTTGAGTTTGAAAGGGTAATAAGAAACGGAAGTTTACCCCAAAATCTAGGATAATGTGGAGTTATATAATGACGAGAACAAGTATTTATCCAAAGGGGGATTTTATCAAATGAGTACTCCTTTCCATTATAGTATAATCTAGGGAGAACGTGTATGATGGGGAGGATCATCCCCATTGATCAGACTCTTCACAATACCAGGGATAGGAGTCTGTACTCCTTACAGCATGCTCTCGCACCCTTCCCCGCATCCTAAACAACTAGATCAGGATAGGTAAGGGGCCGCTATATCAAGAGTTTTGTTTTAGATGGGAGTAAGGCATCATCACCGCCTAGATTGTCCTATATATGTATATCTCATGGACCAAATTGGGTAGAAATTTCTCCGAATCTTTTAGGTGATAACATGACGCTAAAGGGGGTGTGGTGTCATGGCTGGAGCAGTCTAGAGAGAGAGTGCAATGTCAGAGATGAACCATGGACTAGGATCCTTCTTCATAGCAAGCCAGGTCGGGGAGGAAGCTCCTTATCGACTATTCGAGCAAGGCAAGAAGAGTCGAGATCTGCGAGCTTGAAGGCAGAAGCCAGATCGGCCACAGATCAATGTGATGTCAGACAACGTTAGCAGGTCTTCAGATGAGTTCTGTCTCTGATAACTAACCATGAAGGTCCTAAGATAGAGAAGAAAATCACCAGGTGTTCCAGAGTACTCTGCTATCACTACTACAATGCCTAGGTACACCTTTATGTCCTTCCACCATGTTTCCCTAGTCACACACCTGCAGATAAACCCTAGATATATCTCCCTACTTGTGTGGCCTCCGATAGATCTAAGAGGGTCCTTGAGTCTGGGAGGGATAGGAAGAGCCACCTAGGCACCCTCATTGTTGTTCGGCGGCCTGAGGATTGGAATCGCGGTCCGATTGAATACCCAGGCTTCGTGCGTGCCCTTCCACGAGGAAGGGGACGATGTCGAGCCATTGGAAAATTTTGACCCTAGGCATGTGGAATTCCAAGCCACTGCTTGTGGGGCATAGGTGTCTTTCCATTTTAATAATAGGTCAGCGCAAGTAATTGGCTAAAGGGAAGCGGATGTTGACGTGTCAGTACGCGATTGGTCTGGTCCTGTTTATCTTGCAAAATATGTAGTTAATTATTGGTAACTCAGATGGGGGCATATAATATATTAAAATTTGTCAAAACAATGATAGGAATCCAAATAAAATATTATTAGAACCTAGTTATGCTTCATATTTAAAAAGTATATGTAATACATGTTGTGATGTGTTGTACTATAATTAATGTAAAGGAAAACCTAAATTTTCTTAATATGATGTTTAATTAAGTAGTTTAATTTATGATGAATTAATACCTGATCTTTTTTTTATAATGAATAAATCCTTGGTAAAGATGAATAATTTATGATTCTAGATTACTAATCATATTTATGCTGATTTAGGGTTTTAAAACCAATGTGAGTATCTTTGTAACATCCCTGACCTGGATTATGGCCTAACATGGAAGTTTTGCTTAAGTAAGTTATTTAAAAACTTTTTTTAACCTTTTGAAAAGTAATTAAGACTCTCCAAGAGTTTAATTTTCCAGTTTGAGCTTATTTGCAAACTGTTTGTACATTATATGATAGTTTGGGTGTAAAGTGCAATTTACCAAAGATGAGGGGTTATATTGCAAAATGTCACATGTTGAATGTACCACATGTGTTTTAGCATCATAAGAGAGAGAATGATGCTAAGGGGAAGCTTGTTGAAAGCCTAAGTTTCAAATTGAACTTCTTTGAATAAGGCTAGTGCCTTGTGCACCAATTTTGGTACAAATTGTAATTTACCCAAAATGTAGAGTTGATATGCTAATTACCACTTCTAGAGTGTCCCTACTCCCTCCTAGTATCATAAAAAGGAGAGAAAAAGAAGGAGACACCATGTTTGAATCATCTTTGAGAGATAGTACTCTTGGTGATGAAAAGACCAACAAAGGGTTGAATTGGAAGCCCTTATATGAGTTGTATCGAGTTGTAGACTTGTTATGAGAGTGCCTATCGGACAAGGAGACATAGAGGGAGTCTCATATCAGTTTTTGAACTCTTGTCCTTTTCCATTATGTGATAATAACCTCAAGTAGGTGATGTGTAACGGCTTGCAACTTTCCTTAGAAAAAGTGTATCGGTTTGGGAATAAAGTGATGTTGAGTTGAAATACCTTGCTCAACAAGATGACTAAGGGTCAAAATTTTATCCCTGGACTATCCTCAAGTGTTTATAATGTTAATATAAATATTCATGGAGGGTCACATGTTAACCACGCATGGACACGTGGCACCTAGGAGTGTAAAATGATGACACCTCATATATACTCTTTTTCATGAACCACAACTATATATACCATTCCTTTCACCTACTAGTGAAATGTTTTGAATATTACCACCCTCTTTCTCTTAGATATCATGCATGGTGAAAGGGTATCATGCACAGAGCCTTGGTATCGTCCATAACAAGGTGATATCGGCCATAGTGAAGTGATATCGGCCATAGTGAAGTGATATCAACCATTGCAAGGTGATATTAGCCATAGTGAAGTGATATCGGCCACAAGTGAAGTGATATTGGCCACAAGTGAAGGGATATCATCTATGAGTTGTGAGGTAACGTGCATTGTGCTAAGGAAAAAGGAGGATCTCAAGTCTTAGCCTTAATGTGAAGCCATGATCATCTTCAACCTTGGATTAAAGCATGGATCTAAGGTTGTGATCTTCCTTTTTTTTCTTCACCAAATACTTATCCATGATAATTCCTTGCATATAGAGGAGTTGTGAAGCTCATCTTCAACCTTGGGAACGTGAAGATTTGGAGCTTGGAGCTTTGAAGTTGATCTTGAGGTGGGTTATATAACTTGCACCCAATTATGTTATTATTCACCTTCAATTCTGTTATACTTGTTGATCTACTTTTAATTTCAAATCCTCTTGAATAATTGATGATCCTATGAGTTCTAAAAGTTGCTTAGGTCTGTCATCCCTGAACTCGAATAGTAAGAAGAAGAGTCTTGTGCTTGATGATGATGACATCATCATGGTCCAACCCGATATCGGGTTGAAGGACCTCTAACCCGATATCGTGAGGTGAACATACCACTAGCACAATACAATGATGAAGCATATACCATATGCACGATAAGATGATGAAGTGTACACCTTTTGCACGATATGGTGTCAAGCATACACCTTGTACATGATATGGGGTCAATAACACACCCTATGCATGACATGGATTCAATTCTTTACCCTAACCTGATATGGTGTTTAAACCCAACATGGTAATGTGAAACCCGATATACATTCGGACTCCAAACCCCTATTAGTTTGAACATCTAGTTTTGTTTAGACTAACCTGTTATCTAGCCTATCACTTATCACATGATGAAGGGTAGGATGATACCATGAAGTTTTGAAGAGATATGAGCATAAGAGTCTAACCCGATATGCAAACCCTTATGAAAAGCAACCCGATATGGAAGCACAATATGGTGATGAGGATACACCTCAAGCACGATATGGAAGCACGGTATGGTGTCAAGTACACCCCTCTATGCCCAATATGGTGGAACCACCTCAATCCAATATACTTGATTGAGTAACACATGAAGTGTGTTATGTCAAATGATACAATAAGATGTATAGAGTTGAATGCATTTTGATAAGAAGGCTAATGTGCCTTGAAGAAAGGGTTGAGCCAATATAATAGAGTATGATGCAATCAACATCCTATTGAGGATGAGAGAGAAATTTATACTTGTGTGATAAGCATGTAATGAACATACATTGATACTCCTAATATGAGTGGAGTATGAATCAGGGTTTGATTCTTGATAATATAAACTTGAAACCCTAATCTGATAAATAGGGGAAACCCTAACCCTAATGAAGGGTGATGATATGATTTGAAACCCTAATCGATTAATAAGGGGAAACCCTAACCTTAATAATGTAAAGGTCATATTCTCTTGTATTGCATGGTGATGATATGTAGTTGATATTGATGTTATCATGTAATACTAACCATGCAGGTATCATGAGATGATGAGCATAGCCAGGTATGGGAAATGACGTTCATTTGATATAGATCTAAATGGGCCTTGTGAACTATGTGAAATACTTGTTCCAGAAGTATAATGTATACCTTGGTCTGATGACCTAGAGGTAATGGTTACCTGAGAAGTAGAAACAGTGTTCAGTGATGAACTAAGGGTTTGAATACCCAGATCTAGCAATCATGATGATGATAATTCTAAAGGATGAGAATTCCCAGTAATGTGATAAATGATTCCGATTCTGAGTGTTATATGTGTTCCAAAGATCATGAAAGTACTTGATAAATGTGTTACACCTTTCTTTGTAGCATATGTTATAATTCTTCCTTGTAACTTGGTTGATACTAAAAGATACTATAATACACCTAATTAATCAAGTGGAATCTTATCGTGTATTTGCCCAGGCCATAGATCCATTCAATGTCAGGATTTTCTGAATGGTGAAATGAGTTTAACTCGGTATACATATTGTTGAATATGTAATATTATTTATACAGGGGTTTCTCAGTGAACTCCCCAAATAAATAGGGAAATCCCAGTGACCATCCTGATGAGAAATAAATCAAGAAAGCTTAGTGACCATCCCGATGAAAATAAACTGGGAAAGCTTTGTGATCATCCCGAAGAGAGTGCATGTTGCGGCTGTATCTCTATAGCAAAGATATCAATATACCCTGGTAAGATAATTTCAGTTGACATAATATGTCCTGCTAGTAGTCTCGTACTGATCGAGACAGGTGAGGTCTTGGAATCTGGCTCTTCTATTGACCTTGTTTGCTACCGATTTCGACTAAGAGGTGGTCGGTTCGAGCATGAGTGGTATACCTCATCTACTTTGGGCATAAGTGTGATTGTGAACATGTAATCATTCGTGTAGTGTATTTTCCTAAGGAATGAATATGGAAAACATTGGTTGATGCTCCATTACTTTTATACATCTTAGTTGATAGATGTTATACATGTTCTTCATGTTCCTTAATAAAAAAAATAGATAATCTATAGCTATGTTATAGTTAGTAGAACTATTTTATCAATGTTATTGCTTTGCACTGTAATTGAATAATGATTAAACATGCTTATTTACATAAAAGATCATATTCTCAGTTTTATACTATTTACATATGATAATAATATTGTTGGTAGAGAGTTATATCTCTCACTGGGACAATTGTCTCACCTTGTGGGTTCCACAATTTTCAAGTGGATGTACACATGGAGGTAGAGACCGTACTATAGAGGAAGAGCAACATCATCTGGGATAGCAGTAATAACTCAGGTTGAGTGTACTATCTATTGTGTCTAGTAGATAGAAGTCCTATGTTTTGTCTCTGTACTCTCAGGTCCATGGGAGATAGGACGTAGTGGTTTTATGAACAATATGAGATTTTTTCTTGATTTCCTCAAGGTTTGATGTTGCTTGTATATATATTTGGGCCAAGCAACTGGTATATGTTATCCTCGAGATGTGATGGTACAATGTATGTACAATGTAAACCATGATGTATATAAAGTTTTGGTTCTTTCTTTAAGAGTTTCCTAGCATTGGATCTCTTTGCAAAATGGTTTTATATTTTTAGTGATTTTGTTAATCCACTGCTAATGTTTATTCCGCAATTATTATTGGTGATGGCTTAATTTGATGTTGAGTTATCTCAAAGTTTTGGTATCAGAGCCTAAGGTTCGCTGAGTCTATAGAGACATAGGATTAAGGTTGTTGAGTTTGTTCTAGTGTCCTCCAGTTTATCTTATAGTGACTTCTGCTCATATAGGAGAAGAAGTAAAGCTGAAAGATGGTTGGATCACATGAAGAACATGCTACTGAGAGTAGTGTTGCTGCACTAGGTGGAGGTGCAAGGGAATAGGCTAGAGAAGAATTAGTGCCTGAGAATCCCTAGCTTGACCAAGCCATGTTAGAAAACCTAGCTTTTCATGCTCTTTTTGGGCAGTTCATGACTACATTGACGCATATGGTAGAGAGGATGCCATCACCAACACCTAGGGTACCGGTTCCCAATGAGGGACATGGATCTGGCGAGAACTCTAAGCGGTTATGGTGGGTAAGAGATACCAAATATGCCAGTACAGCTGATCCAGTAGATGTGGATTCATGGATCACTAAGTTGGAGAAAGCCTTTAGAATCCTTAGCATTCCAGAAACTGATAAAGTTAGGCATGATGTGTACCTATTGAAAGGAAGCACTGGCTATTGGTGGGCCATTGAAGAAGAGAAAATACATGTTGTTGAGGTCAGATGGCAGGAATTTTGACATGAGTTTGTCAGTAGATACTTCCCTAAGACTTATCTGGATGAGAAAATCTTATAGTTTGAGCGAATTAGACAAGGACCGATGAAGATTAGTGAGTATGAAGCCAAGTTTATGGAGCTTCTATAGTTTTTTCCACACATGGCTACTACGAATGAGGAGAGGATTCGACATTTTGAGAAGGGTTTGAACGTTGAGTTAACCACATATATATCTTCTCTCGAGAATAGAGAGAGGTTTGCCACCTTTATGGATTCAGTTAGGCGGATAGAGAGCTCTGTGATTGAGAAACATGAGGCGAAAAGTAGGAAAGTACATGCCCAGTTCCAGGGACAGAGGTCTGAAAATTTTAAGAAACCAAGGTTTACTGCACCAATAGCACCACAAAGGTTCAGTGCTCAGACGCAATGGACATCAAGCAAGGGTAGAGGTCATAGTTTTCTTCCAAGTGGAGCCCATAGCACGACATCGATGTTACTGACAGGACCATCGAGACCATAGCAGGACAGAGTCTGTTACAAGTGTAGGAAGATAGGGCATATGATGATGGATTGTCCAGTTAGGGACATGGAAGTAACCCAACCACCGAGGTAGAGTCAACAAGGCTCTCAGAGGCAACCATTCAGTAGTGGCACATGAGAATGTGGATAGACATCCCAAGCAGGTTCATCTGCACCAAACAACAGAGCATGGAGTCGGCAATAGGCAATGATGAGATTCTATGCTATGAATCATTCGGATGCAGTAGTCAACCCACGAGTCGTGACAGATCAGATGGAATTGTTTCATTCTGATATTCTTCATCCTGCTTCGTATATGTTTTGATTGATCTGGGTGCTATGCATTCCTTTATCACTCGAGAAGTAATTCATGACTACAATATGATTGTCAGTCGTAGAGCAAATACTCTATTATTAGAAACTCTGTTAGTCAGATCTACAGTGTTGTGGGAGGTATGTTCTCACTGTGTTCTTTCTTTTTCAGAACACAACATTCAGGTGGATCTTATACCACTTGAGATGCATGAGTTTGATGTAATTCTTGGGATGGATACCTTAGCAAAATATCAGGTTATCTTGGATTGTGGTTCCAAGCAAGCTATGTTCATAGACAGTGATGAGACATGGGTCTTTTAGGAGGACAGAAAGATTCTTCCAACCTATCTAGTATCAGTAATGGTAGTGGAGAGATTGATTTGAAAAGGATGTGAAGCATTCTTGGAACATGTGGTAGACAACAATGTAGAGAATCCTAGTCTTTCCGAAGCTCCTATTGTCAGGGAATTCAAGGATGTGTTTCCTAAAGAATTTCCAAACATTCCTCCACCTTAAGAGATTGATTTCGAGATTAATCTAATTTCGGGTATTGAACCAATAGCACAAACACCTTATAGGATGGTGCCAGTTGAGATGGCAAAACTCAAGAAACAGTTACAAGAGTTGCTTGAGAAAGGTTTCATTCGACCGAGTACTTCACCATGGGGTGCTCCAGTTCTTTTTGTTAAAAATAAGGATGGGTTTATGAGGTTATGCATAGACTATAGACAACTTAACAAGGTGACTATAAAGAACAAATATCCTTTGCCAAGGATAGATGATCTGTTTGACCAGTTATGTGGTGCAAAAATGTTCTCTAAGATAGGTCTAAGGTCAGGATATCATCAGTTACATATCAAGGAGGATGACATACCTAAGTCATCCTTGAGGATGAGGTATGGTCATTATGAGTTTGTAGTTATGTCGTTTGGACTAACTAATGCAGTAGCTGCATTCATGGAGCTGATAATCTTCTGACCATTCCTTGATCAGTTTGTAGTGGCCTTCATAGACGACATCCTGATATACAGTAGAGATGGTCAACAACATGAACAACACCTTTGTCAAGCCTTAACTTTGTTGAGATAGCACAAGTTATATGCTAAGTTTAGCAAATGTGAGTTCTGGTTGTCAGAATTGTCTTTTCTTGGACACATTATATCTGCTTCAGGTATTTGTGTTAATCCAAAGAAAGTGGAGTCTATTGTAGAATGGGAACAACCCAAGATACCAACTGAGATTTGCAGTTTTCTAGGTCTGGTGGGTTACTACATAAGGCTTATTAAAGACTTCAGTTTTGTAGCATTATCCCTAACTAGGATAACTAGAAAGGAGGTTCGTTTTGTTTGGAATGACAAGTGTTAGTGTTCTTTCTAGTTGTTGAAAGAAAGGTTGACCAGTGCACCAATGTCAGATTTACCAGAGCAGGGAAAGGGATACATTGTTTTTTGTGATGCCTCTAAGAATGGTCAAGGATGTGTGTTGATGCAGAGTGATCATGTAGTTTCTTTTGGTTCCTGACATCTTAAGAAACATGAGGAGAATTATCTGATGCATGATCTAGAATTAGTTGCAGTGGTCCACGCATTGAAGATTTGGAGGCATTATCTTTATGGAGAAACATGTCAGATCTTCACAAACCATAAAAACTTAAAGTACATCTTCTCACAACACGAATTGAATATGAGACAACACCACTAGATGGAATTAATCAAGGACTACGATTTTATAATTGATTATCATCTAGGAAAAGATAATGTAGTGGCAGATGCATTCAGTAGAAAATCTTCATCTCCACCCATAGATGAAGCACAGTTAAATTCTTTAGTGTGTTGTAAACAGGACATGTTTGACTCGCTGAGACAAATGAATGTATAGCTAGAAGTATCTTTGTTAGCAAGATTGTTGGCTGAGATGCATGTGAAACCTACTCTGAGACAATAGATTAAAGAGGCACAATAGGTTGATATTGTGATTCAACAAATTAGGTCAGAGTATGGTAGTGAGAAACAGGACAGTTTCCATGAGTCAGAGGATGAGGTAGTTTGTTACCATGGTAAGATGGTAGTACCTGATGCCAATGGCTTATGAAAGATAATCATGGAGGAAGCTCATTCATCCATTTATGTAATGCATCTAGGGAGTACTAAAATGTATCATAATTTAAAACATATGTATTGGTGGCTTGGTTTGATGAAGGATGTAGCTGAATTTGTTATGCGGTGTTCGATGTGTCAGTAAGTTAAAGCAAAACACCATAATCCTACAGGAACATTGCAACCCTTACCTATACCGTAGTGGAAATGGGATCACGTGGCAATGGACTTTGTGGTTGGTCTACCCAGAACAACCAAAAGTCATGATTCCATTTAAGTGATAGTTGATAGATTGACTAAGACAGCACATTTTGTTCATGTTAAAACAACCTATACTACTAAAAAACTTGCACAAATCTACATAGATGAGATAGTGCGGTTACACAGAGTTCTAGCTACAATTGTGTCTGATAGAGGTCCCCAGTTTACAAGTCATTTTTGGGAACGACTACATAAAGTCTTGGGTACGCAGTTAAAGTTTAGCAGACAGATGGACAATCTGAAAGGACTATACAGACATTGAAAAACTTTCTTATGTTCTTTAGTTTGTAGGAAGTTGGAACTAATTAACACTTGAGCTTAATAGAGTTTGCCTACAACAATAGTTATCAGACTAGTATTGATATGGTACCATATGAAGCATTATATGGTAGATGTTGTAGATCTCCATTATGCTAGTATGAGATAGGATAATACCAACTTCTGGGTCCTGAATTAGTGCAACAAACAACTGAAAAGATTAAAGTAATACAACAACAATTGAAGGTTGCACTGGATAGACAGAAGTCATATGCCGATAAATGTCATAGACCTTTAGAATTCCAAGTTGGAGACATAGTGTATCTCGAATTCTCTCCTTGGAAACGTGTTCTGAAATTTGGGAAGAAGGGTAAGTTAGCTCCTAGATTTATGGGACCTTACCTAGTGATAGCACGGATTGGAAAGGTAGCTTACAGGTTGGAGTTGCCACTTGAGCTACATAGACTACATCTAGTGTTTCATATATCAATGCTGAGAAAGTGTCATCTTGATACAGAGTTGGTGTTGCAACCTGTAGAGATAGAATTGAATGAAGATATAACCAATGTGGAAGGTCTAATGATGATTCTTGACAGAAGAATCAAGAAGTTGAAAAAGAAAGACATAGTTCTTGTGAAAGTTCTTTGGCATCACCATGGCATTGAAGAAGCCACATGGGAGTTGGAGGAAGAGATAAGGGAGGAAGTACCCTTCTCTTTTCTCTTGAGATTTTGGGGAAGAAATCCCTTTTAGGGGTTGATAATTACAACATACCTGACCTAGAATATGACCTAACCTGGAAGTTTTTCTTAAGTTATTTACAAACTTGTTTTAATCTTTTGAAAAGTAATTAAGACTCTCCTAGAGTTTAATTTTCAAGTTTGAGCTTATTTGCAAACTATTTGTGCATTATATGATAGTTTGGGTGTATAGTGAAATTTACCCAAGATGAGGGGTTATATTGAAAAATGTCACATGTTGAATGTACCTCATGTGTTTTAGCATCATAAGAGAGAGAATGCTGCTAAGGGGCGGCTTGTGGAAATCCTAAATTTCAAATTGAAACTTGTTTGAATAATGCTAGTGCCTTGTGAACCAATTTTGGTACAAATTGTAATTTACCCAAAATGTAGGGTTGATATGAAAATTACCACTTCTAGAGTGTCCCTACTCCCTCCTAGTCTCATCAAAAAGAGAGAGAAAGAAGGAGACACCATGTTTGAATCAACTTTGAGTGATGGTACTCTTGGTGATGAAAAGACCAAGAAAGGGTTGAATGTGAAGCCCTTATATGAGTTGTATCGAGTTGTAGACTTGTTATGAGAGTGCCTATTGGCCAAGGAGCCATAGAGGGAGTCTCATATTAGTTTGTGAACTCTTTTCCTTTGCCATGATGGGCAAAGCACCTCAAGGAGGTGATGTGTAATGACTTGCAACTTTCCTTAGAAAAAGTGTATCAGTTTGGGAATAAAGTGATGTTGAATTGAAATACCTTGCTCAACAAGATAACTAAGGGAAAAAATCTTATCCATAGATTATGCTCAAGTGTTTTTCATGTAAAGATAAATATGCATGCAGGGACATGTGTCAACCATGCATGGACACGTGGCACCTAGGAGTGTAAAATGATGACACCTCATATATACTCTTTTTCATGAACCACAACTGTATATACCATTCCTTTCACCTACTAGTGAAATGTTTTGAATCTTACCACCCTATTTCTCTTAGATATTGTGCATGGTGAAAGGGTATCGTGCATAGATCCTTGGTATTGGCCATAGCAAGGTGATATCGGCCATAGTGAAGTGATATCGGCCATAGTGAAGTGATATCGGCCATAGCAAGGTGATATCGGCCATACTGAAGTGATATCGGCCACAAGTCAAGTGATATCGGCCACAAGTGAAGTGATATCAGCCACAAGTGAAGGTATATCATGCATTCATGGTGAGGTATCGTGCATGGTGCTAAGGAACAAGGAGGAGCTCAAGTCTTAACCTTAAGGAGAAGCCATGATCATCTTCAACCTTGAATTAAAGCATGGATCTAGGGTTGTGATCTTCCTTTCTTTTCTTATTCAACAAATACTTATCCATGGTAATTCCTTGCATATAGAGGAGTTGTGAATCTCATCTTCAACCTTGGGAATGTGAAGCTTTGGAGCTTGGAGCTTTGAAGTTGATCTTGAGGTTGGTTGTATTACTTGAACCCAATTATGTTATAATTCATCTTCAATTCTGTTATACTTGTTGATATACTTTCAATTTCAAATCCTTTTGAATAATTGATGATCCTATGAGTTCTAAAAGTTGTTTAGGACTGTCTTCCATAAACTAGAATAGTAATAACAAGAGTCTTGAGCATGATGATGATGACATCATCATGGTCCAACCTGATATCGGGTTGAAGCACCTCTAACCCGATATGGTGAGGTGAACATACCACTAGCATGATACAATGATGAAGCATATACCTTATGCATGATAAGATGATGAAGTGCACACCTTGTGCATGATATGGTTTTAAGCATACAACTTGTGCATGATATGGGGTCAACTACACACCCTATGCATGACATGGAGTCAATAATATACTCTAACCCGATATGGTATTGAAACCCAACATGATAATGTGAAACCCGATATACATTGGGACTCCAAACCCCTATTGGTTTGAACACCTGGTTTGGTTTAGACTAACATGTTATTTAGCCTTTCACTTATCACATGATGAAGGGTAGGATGATACCATGAAGGTTTGAAGAGATATGAGCATAAGGGTCTAACCCAATATGCAAACCCTAATGAAAAGCAACCCTATATGGAAGCATGATATGGTGATGAGGATACACCTCATGCACAATATAGAAGTACGATATAGTGTCAAGTACACCCCTCTATGCCTGATATGGTGGAAGTACCTCAATACAATATACTTGATTGAGTAACACATGAAGTGTGTTATGTCAAATGATACATTAAGATGTATAGAGTTGAATGCATTTTGATAAGTAGGCCAATGTGCCTTGAAGAAAGGGTTGAGCCAATCTAATAGAGTATGATGCAATCAACATCCTAGTGAGGATGAGAGACAAACTTATACTTGTGTGATAATCATGTAATGAACATACATTGATACTCCTAATATGAGTGGAGTATGAATTAGGATTTGATCCTTGATAATATAAACTTGAAACCCTAATTAGATAAATAGGGGAAACCCTAACCCTAATGAAGGGTGATGATATGATTTGAAACCCTAATCGGTTAATAAGGGGAAACCCTAACCTTAACAATATTGTGAAGGTTGTATGCTCTTGTATTGCATGGTGATGATATGTATTTGATATTGATGTTATCATGTAATACTAACCATGCAGGTATCATGAGATGATGAGCATAGCCAGGTATGGGCTATGACGTTCATATGATACAGATCTAAATGGGCCTTGTGAGCTATGTGAAATACTTGTTCCACAAGTATAATGTATACCTTGGTCTGATGACCTAGAGGTAATGGTTACCTGAGAAGTGGTAATAGTGTTCAGTGATGAACTAAGGGTTTGAATACCTAGATCTAGCAATCATGATGATGATAATGCTAAAGGATGAGAATTCCTAGTAATGTGATAAAGGATTGAAATCCTGAGTGTTATATGTGTTCCAAAGATCATTAAAGTACTTGATAAATGTGTTACACCTTTCTTTGTAGAATCTATTATAATTCTTCCTTGTAACTTGTTTGATGCTAAAAGATATTGTAATACACCTAATTAATCAAATGAAATCTTATCATGTAGTTGCCCAAGCCATAGATCCATTCGATGTTAGGATGTTCTGAATGGTGAAACGAGTTTAAATCGGTATACATATTGTTAAATATGTAATTTTCTTTATACAGGGGTTGCTCGGTGTACTTCTTAAATAAATCGGGAAAGTTGAGTGACCATCCTGATGAGAAATAAATGGGGAAAGCTCATTGACCATCCCGATGAAAATAAACTGAGAAAGCTTTGTGATCATCCCGAAGAGAGTGCATGCTGCGGATGTAGCTCTATAGTGAAGATACCAGTATACCCTAGTAAGCTAGTTGCAGTTGACACATGATGTCCTACCAGTAATCTGGTACTGATTGAGGTGGGTGAGGTCTTGGAAGGCAGCTCTTCCATTGACCTTGTATGGTACCGATTTCGACTAAGCGGTGGTCGATTGGAGCATGAGCGGTATACCTCATCTCCTCTAGCCATAAGTGTGATTTTGAACATGTAATCAACCATGTAGCGTATTTGCCTAAGAAATGAATACGGAAAACATTGGTTGATGCTTCATTACTTCTATACATCTTAGTTGATAGATGTTATACAAGTTCTTCATATTCCTTAATAAGAAAATAGATGATCTATAGCCCTGTAATGGTTAGTAGAACTATTTTATCAATGTTATTGCTTTGCACTACAATTGAATAATGATTAAACATGCTTATTTACATAAGAGATCCTATGCTCAGTGTTATAATATTTACCTATGATAATAATATTATTGGAAGAGAGTTATATCTCTCACTGGAACAATTGTCTCACCCCATGGATTCCACAATTTTTAGGTGGACGTTCACAAGGAGGTAGAGACCGTACTACAGAGGAAGAACAACATCAGCTGGGACAACAGTAACAACTCAGGTTGAGTGTATTGTCGGCCGTGTCTTGTAGATAGAAGTCCTATGTGTCGTCTTTATACTCTCAGGTCCTTGGGAGATAGTACGTAGTGGTTTTATGAACGATCTGAGATTTTATCTTGAATTCCTCGAGGTTTTATGTTGCTTGTGTATATATTTGGGCCAAGAAACTGGTATATGTTATCCTCGAGATGTGATTGTACAATGTGTGTACAATGTGAACCATGATGTATATAAAGTTTTGGTTCTTTCTGTAAGAGTTTCCTGGCATTGGATCTCTTTGCAAAATGGCTGTAAATTTTTAGTGATTTTGTTAACCCGCTGCTAATGTCTGCAATTATTACTGGTGATGGATTGATTTGATGTCGGGTCATCTCAATCTTGTTATGATCTTAATGCTAATAATATGATCTAGCTATCATGAATAGTCTAATATGCTTAAGATGATGATGAGGGTTTCACCTAATAGGCATAACAAGATTTGTAATCTTAGAAACCATGTTATGATGGAATTTGGGTTTGTAGTCCTCATCCCTAGTTCTAACATGAGACAGTCCTAAACCTTAGTTTAGGATCACATTTAGATTTGATTATTATAATGAGAATACATGGTGACACATATGTAGTATGTATATTTCAGGTTGAATGCTTTATTATTTGGATGTTTGGATACACTCTTAAAGTACATGTGATATATTCTGCATGATTTCTGCAATGGCATAAGGTACGTGGTTACGCTTACGAATACATGTATCGAATTTTGAGTTTGCCGATGTTTCTCGATGAGATTAAACAAAAGTCAAACTGCTTGCTTATTTATTTACTTCTTGCAAATTATAAAGTTCTATGACTATCGTGTAAAGTAAATAATAATATTCTAAACATTGGGTTAGAATGATCTTAAGGGTAATGCACACGAGCCCCAGAGGGACAATGATTACACCTGAGGTAGTAGACCAGATATCGATTAGAATATGAAAACAAGTTTATGTTCTTATATGCAAGATAAAAATGTTTGCTTATATGTGTACTTGTGATTATTGTTTGATCCCACATACCAGTATAGAAATATACTGATCGCACATTTATTTGTCAGTGTTTTAGGTATCAGGTATACTTGATTCATGGACATAAAGTTACAAATTAAAGATGTTGAAGATACTAAAGTTAGTCATGAAGGTTTAGATATAATGGTGTATCATCATACATGTACATGTTAACTCTTTCTAAAATTTATGTAACTCCTTAGAGGAGCTTGTTATACAAATATGTAACTATTTGTTCATTAATGAAAATTGTATACTATTATGTATTATTTTTTGAATCTGATCCTAGAATTTATGAGTAATGATTTGCGACTTTAAGATCTTTTAGACACTCAAAAGTGTGGGTCGTTACAATCCCTCTATTGGATCGTATAAATCCTTACAATAAATAATATCTTTCATCTTGGGTTTCCAGATCTTTCAATTTGTGCTCGTCAACTTTATCATCGTTGCATCATCATCCTTCCCCATGTGGATATGATTCTACCCAACATGGGATCTAATACCACTTGATAGATTTATTTGATGGAGAAAATATGTGCACATTTTCTATGCAACCACGATACAATAAAAAATAAATATATACAGAAGTGTGACCGATGACCGTATAAACCCCTAGATAAGAATTGCAAGTAAATAAAGGAAAGAAAAATACCTGATTTTTTACCGAAAAACCCTCACGATGTGTGAGAGAAAAATCACTGGTTCAACCACGGACAAAACCACTATAAGAAACAAAGATACAATTTTCCTCTTAGGTTTTGACTTAAACCCGAGATTATATATCTAGAAGAAGAAATAAGAAGATATCATATTGTAAGGAGAGATCTCTATAATTCGACCACTGAAGAACTTTCCAGAAAGATGTCATCTTCCACAAAGTACAAAATCTAAAGAAGACACCCGGATAGTTTGGCAATCATGTCCCGCTTTCTATCTTTTCTTTTTTCTTCCTTCTTTTTTCTTTTCTTTTCCACCCGTATATGCAACTGATACTAACAAAACACTTTCTTTTTCTTTCTTGGCGGCTGCTCCTTGACTAATTGCCTTTGGTTGCTATTAGCGGCTGCATGCTGCGACTATTGCACTTGGTGGCTCTTGGCTTGACTACTGCTTTGTGACTAGCGGCCCAATTGGGGCCAGAAGCTCTAGATAAGTTGAGATTTTTTGGTAATAAGCGTCGTAGTTGCTAGGAACTGTCATGACGAGTGGGTAGGTGGATGGGGACAGAAGTCGAGCACAACTAATGGATCTGGGGCAGAAATGGTTGGGATAACCATGGCACTTGAACGAGCGGTCATTTTCAAATGGATAAAAGTAGTGGTTGAGACAAACGGCCAAACGGCCACGATGATTGTCACTGAGAATGAAGCCAGCATTCCAAGATTCGCATACCGGACGGTGAGGATCAGGTGGAATACATGGAACAACATGAAGGTGGAATACATATGCAGTGAGAAGAATAGGCTGGCGGATAGCCTTGCTAAGTTTCATTTACAAAATAGTGTTGATTTTTGTGATTATTTCAATCGACCAATAGACATTATAGATATCTTTAGTCATGAAAATGTAACGATAGTAGTACTAGTATATTTCATTCAGCAAATAATATTAATGACTGTAATATATTTTTTAATTGGCTTGTATGAGGAAGGCAACATGAAGTAAATTGAAAGAAGTAGATTGAAAAAATGAATAAAGAGAGAAACGACAACATATTTCGTAGAAACATGTCGAAAGAGTTTCACATTAATTTTAACTTGTAATATTTTACACGTAACGTTGTACTTTAATACCCAAACCTCGTATGTTTCTATTAACCTGATCCAAATCGTAGCTTTTGTACATTGACTAGACTGGAGTTATGATCGGACTTACCTAGCTGCAATCAGATGACAAAAATGACTACAGTGAAGGAGATCAATGAAGTATCCTAATCAGGCAACTGTTGTTATTGATTGTCAACTTATGTTGTCATTCTGAACAAAACAGACCATCACAAGTGTTTGTTTTCTTTCTGGTTAGGGCCCAATATCGTTTAGATAGGCATGTGAGGATCATCAAATAGAACGGTCGTATGCTATGATGTTTGAAACTTTCTTAACTCGTGTATCCCCATAAATATAAAGCTCCACATAAGTTGAAATTTTTTGGTACACCTAATATAATTCTGATCCGACTAACCTGCAATGATAATATAAGGCAGCCGATGGGCACCACGGATGTACACCGCATCGGAGAAGACACCATAGATGGGTTTGGCGACCATGGGGACGTCGACGGTGGAAAGGACAAGCTGCTGGACCGCCGGTGACACCTTGAGTCCGTCCTTGAGGAAGAACCTGACACTCACCCATGGGAAGACGCGGAAACCCTGTACCCAGAAACCCAGCCCAAGCAAGCATTTGATTAGAGACGTGGCGTCGCTGCCGGACGCCATGCCCATATTGCAGAGAAATCGTGGTACTTAATTAGCTGCTGGCGTCTTATTTGTTTCAGCTGTCCGCCGCGACGCAGCTTCGCGTTAACCTTGTGTTTGGTACATACCGTGGGCGAGGTGGTTCGTCATTCATCAAGTGGAACACAACCTATATTAGGCCCAGTGGAAATAATGTTTAAAAATAACCTCTGACGTTAACAGGCCCATATAAATAATTAGTTTGCAAACTATCAGTTGGTCATACCAGACGCGGCCATCCAGTTTTTTATCCCCTTATTATGACGGTGGTTGCTTAGGATGAAGAGAATCAGATAATGAGACATCTAGAGTCAACGCTAACGGGCAATGTAGAATTGTAAACAAATTTATGAAACTGATGCATCCATCTCAAACATATGCGTCAACTTTGCCGTTCTGAAGGAGACACTCTGCGGTTATTAGAAAGGTTTACGTCACGTAGCACACCTTTCACATTAAAAATCAAATCAAGATACTCGTAGCCCAAAAATCACTTGACTACCTGTAACGGATACGGAATAAAAAATTAGAAAGCTCCAGGTTGTCTTCATGCACATTTTCTTGCATAGAGTTGCCGACTATACTTCCATATCCATATATATTGTCTCGTCCAACTTAAAGAAGCCTTATTTTGGGTACTAGTTTCGAATGTCCGGGTCATTTGCGGGTGCAAACAAAATAACCTAAATCTAGGTTTAGTCGTTTTGGAATATAATCTCCACGATCCTATTCAGGGAGACAAATTCAAGTCTACGTCTATTAGAGGATAGACTGATAACATTGTTAGATTATAATGAAAAAGAATTTTGACTCACGCATCTTATGTTCTAATTTTAATGGATTTGGGTGGTTCTGCGTTGATAAAAATCCATGTCTAGGTCGGATTCATGTTCTAAATTTAACAATCAGAGTTGGCTTTTGATTTAAGTACTATTCAAAGTATATGATCGTCAGCCAGTATCAAAAATTTTCACAGCCCTATTCCCGTCGCTAAAGGATTCCACGGAAAGTTTGCTAATTGGCAACCTAAACTTAAGAGGTTTGTGATTAACCATTGCTTCAAAACTAGACAAGTAGATGTTCGGATTTGGGTCTATTCTGAGTTTATATAACTTTGTTAAAATTCTTGAGTTGTATGTAATGGGCATAGCTCGAACATGGCATAATCTATGTATAAAAAGATAGTGAAAATCTACTCTCATATGAAGAAGTCAATGAAATAGAATGTAAGAATAACCTTTTTTAGGGCAAAACGATATTTGTCTCTTAACCTAATTGGATAAGAAATAATATCTAACAATATTAGGAAAGTACAATTAATGTTTGACTTGGAGTCTAAAATATTATTTCCTTATCCTTTTGTATCGTCGTTCCTAATCCCTATAGAATTGTCGTATCCTCTTGTATTGTCTAACCAGTAGTCCCTATCTATAAATAGGGATAGACACCGATGGATATTGTGTGTCAAAGAACACCGATGTGTGGGGTTCCAACATGTGATAACTTCGGGTGTGCCAACGTATGACAACATCGTGTGTCAAAACGGAAAGCCACAAAGGATAGCCAAAGAGGGAGAGAACGAGAGTGGGTTATGAGATTCTATTGTGGGCACGGGATTGTGAGGGAGCAACAATCCTTATAATTTTTTTGAGGTTGCTTAATAGAATTTTGCGGTCTTCTTCGCCATTCATTTTCTCTGCTTGGTTATTTATTTGGTGGTTATTGGCTTTGTCGATGTGGGTGGTCGTGACTTTTATTGTGCATGCTTGGGTTGTATCTCATGTGACGTTTTTCCTGGACTTGAAGCTTCCGAATGTCTCTTCAAGTGGTATCAGGGCAGGATTCATGCGAGATGACCTGAAAGCATTGGATGCATAAAAAAATATGACGACGTCGACAATTACCTTTGGAGGTCATCCAGTAGAAAATCTTGATGGCAACATCATGGAATCAGGTGGGCGTGCATCAACTAGTTGTGAAATATCAACGCGAGGTGGAGTAGTGCAATTCACTTGCAAGGGGCAAGCGACAACAGAGGCTACCTGGTTTTATGGACTGGTTGGAGTATTTCTAACTAAAAGAGGAGCGGATGATGAGAGGTCTACGACTCGGAAGGTGTAGATGAAGCAGTAGCATGGGTGGCGGGTGTCATAAACTCAAAGATTGTTTCATGTATTCAACTCTCACGGGAAGTCTGGTGCGAGATTGCAAACTCGGCTGTAAATTTTAATAGATGCAGAGGCGAAACTGTCAACTGTTGGAAAGAGGAAGTCGTGGTTGGACCGACCACGCAGTGTCTTCAAGTGGGTGTGACTAAAAGAAGACACAACCCTATACATGGGGGCCAAAGGTTCGGAGGATGTGGTTCTTCCAACCCCCAGGTGGAGGCAGTACAGTTTCTCAAACTGTATAATACGAGGAGCTCTCACATGAAGGGTCTGGACAGTAATATCTGGACACACATTCCATACAGGCGTGCATGGTGATGCGCTTCTAGAAACAGGAGCAGCTTCCGAGGGAGGAAGCATAGAAGAAGAATGGGAGTAGATTTCTTGGAGGAGCAACTTCAGCGGATATGATTCAAGGTGGAGATTGTTAGGATTTTGTCTCTTATCCTAATTGGATAAGAAATAATATCTAACAATACTAGGAAAGTGCAATTAATGTTAGACTTGGAGTCCAAGACATTATTTTCTTATCCTTTTGTATTGTCGTTCCTAATCCCTATAGAATTGTCGTATCCACTCGTATTGTTTAACTGAGAGTCCCTATCTATAAATAGGGATAGACACTAATGGATATTTGTGCCAAAGAACACCGATGTGTGGGGTTCCACGTGTGGTAACTTCGGGTTTGCCAACGTAGGACAACATCGTGTGTCAAAACAGGAGGCCACAAAGGATAGTCAAAGAGGGAGAGAACGAGAGTGGGTTACGAGATTCTATTGTGGGCACGGGATTGTGAGGGAGCGACAAATCTTGTAATTTTTTTGAGATTGTTTAATAGAAATTTGTGGTCTTCTTCGCCAATCATGTTCTCTGCTTGATTATTTATTTGGTAGTTATTGGCTTTGTCGACGTGGGCGGTCATGACTTTTATTATGCATGTTTGTGATGTATCTCGTGTGGGGTTTTTCTTGGGCTAGAAGCTTCTACAAATCTTTTCAATTAGTTTCTTTATTACTGCATAAATATGGACCATACATGATGTATCACACATTTGTACGCAAAAGGATATCACCTCATGTGGTATTGATGGCTCGCAATACTAACCAACACACACTATACTTAGTGGTATCACATATCACTGGAATTTTGACTCAACAGCACACAATTATACAGTAGTTGCATCACATATGTATCCAGGTTAGACTAGCCAATACTTCAATTAATTTTGGTCACTTTGTTCTCCAAAACCAATGTGGAATCTCAAATTTATGATGTCCGACAAACCTTAACCTAGATTATATTCAGCCTATCTTATCTGAAATCTGCTTGCATTCGTGAAAACTATAATTCATAAGATTGTTGTGTCAAAATTATAATTCTACGTAGCCATTTTTTAGTGTTTTAATTCACTCGGACTCGATTCAGATCCATATTTCCGTAAACTCAAAAACGGCCCAGATTTAACACTAAAGTGGACCGACCAGAATGAAGCTAGAAGCAAAAAGTACACAAGAAATATAATAATAAAGAAAAAAATGAGATTGATATATTAGATATAGTATGACCTGAGTGGCCTGAGCTGCATTTATTGTTGTATTACGCTAAGTGGTTCAATTGTAATTTGTATGTTGCATATGGGATATTTGAGGGCATCTAATTCGGCTTGACCCAATACTGCATAGAGGGACCGTACACGAACTTTGGAAAGTTAACGAGAAACCAATTCTCAGTTCCTCATTTTCAAATCCCGACTATCTCATTCTCTGCTCCTCTGTTTTCCGCGCTTCTCTTTCTCGTTCTCCCTTTGTCTTGCTCGATCATTCTCGTCTCTCTTTCTAGGGTTTCTATCCTTTATCTCCTTTCAAATTTGATGCAGAGCTTTCTAATATGAAGAGATGGCTACCACATCGTCTACCATTGGTGAAGGAGAATCAGACGCCAATGATCCAAAGATGATCGCTGCCAAGCAGTATCCATATCTGACTGGAGTAATTGTGTCCACTTCGTCTCTCTGAAGCTGACGAACTCAAATTACCTATACTGGGAGGTACAAGTGAGAGTGTTATAGAAAGCAACTCACTAGAGTCCTTCGTTGATGGAACCAAGAAGATGCCTGACAAAGTCTTAATCGACAATGAACATAATATCTCCTCAAACCCTCGTTATGTCACTTAGATGAATACAGACAGTCTTGTTAAGGGTTGGATAATGGGGTCTATCACTGAAGAAGTCTCTAACAAGTTCTAGGACTCTCCTCCTAACTCTCAAATCTGGTCTGCTCTTGCTAAACATTCCTGCGAATCAACTCAGCCAAGAAATTTTCAGTTAATGACTAAATTTCTACGGATGCATAAAGGAAATAAGTCTGTTAGTGACTATCTTCATGAGTTGAAGCAAGTTTGTGATCACTTACATGCTATAGGGAAGTCACTCTCTGATGATGATAAAATTTACTTTCTCCTCAGTGGATTAGGCACTAAATTTGAAAACTTCACTATGCCTATGATGCAGCCCAAGATTCCTTCCTATAATGAAGTAGTCCCTCTTTTGAAGGATCATGATATGAGAAGATCAACTTGTTTATATGTATGCCCAGAGATCCAATCATACGATGATTGTAATGACATAACTTGTAAATAATTTAATTAATAATAAAGGCGTGCTTCCAATTTACTTTGTTTTACTCAGTTATGAGATAACGAAGTAACATAATAAATGTCTAGAGAATGATATTACTCAATGATGTATGTCTTCAAGTGTGTGACTTAAACAAGGAGATCAAAGGGATGTTAAGAGTATATTGATGAATGCATATTAATCTTAGTTTTACTCGTCATTTTTGGCCCAGTTTTGCACTGAAATCTCTTATATGCTCCATGAATGTGCTCATATATAGTTTTCCTCAGTTTCAGATGATTACTTAGAGTTTTGATCAAATCCATTTGTCTCCATTGCAGGATTAAGCATGGCACTATGTGCACAAGTGTAGGAGGCGGTGGTCCCTTCGATAATTTGGACCCTTTTTTCGATGGATAGTTCCTTCATCAAAAAGCATCCCCATTAGTCAGAGGATTCATCAACGCAGACCCATCAACCCACAGAAATAGCCCCCCCCCCCCCCCCCCCCCGGGGGTGGGTTTGATCCATGAGGGTCGTGACTGTGGCCAAGAAGAGAAGGCGCACGACCGTGGCATACCACCTCGAACGTGGTCAAAAAGATAAATCCGCGACTCGACCTAGGGGACAAAGCCGCGACTGATACACCCAATGCGACTGAAGCAAGACACCTCGACTGTGATCGCGACCAGTGTCCCCATCGCAACGAGGCCCAAAACACCTCGATCGCGGGTAACCCCTCGACCGTGGACACCAGCTCGACGTCGACCGCGATCAGGTCAGTGCCTCGACTGCGACCTCAACCCCGATCGTGTCCAGCACCTCGACCGTGAAGTTAAGTCGGTGCTCACCTCGATTGCGGCACTAAGTTGGTGATCTGAACCTATAAATAGACGACCTCCCCATCCATTTTAGGCTTCTCTTCCTCTCCACGATGCCGATAGGCTGTCGCTCTGTGCCCAACCTAGGAAGACGATCTCCGCCACCAAAGATTACCTCCGTGGTTTCCTTGCTACTTCGCCATCTCCGCTCCATCAAGATCTATCTCCTACCCACAAAAGTGGTGGGATTTCAGATCTATAACACCTTCATCTATCAACATCTACCGCTCCATTTCCTGTGAGTAAGAGCACGGGAAGAGAAGGAAGGTGGAGAGAGAAGACCGTCCTTGTCTGTCTTGGTGTTCTTCTCCTCTTTGTCCATATCTGCCCTGCCATCGTGTAGAAGACTGTTTCTCCACCGAGCTGCGACCATCTTCTTCACCATGACCATGGCATATTCTTCTCTCTCTCTTGTTCTTTTTGTTTCTATCATGAGGAACGAGTAGTCCATTTTTCTGGGGTTCAAGGTCTAGCCCCTCTATCCATGCTTACATGTCCATTTTATAATATTCCATGGCTTGTATATAACTTTCCATTTTGTTGTTAATCATTTAATGCATGCTTTGTGGATCGATCACCTGCCTTACATGATATATTATATTCCTTTGTTGCAAGAACTGTAATACTAATTAGGATTTGAATATCTATTAACATGGTTGATGCCCGGACCAGAATTTCTAAGGGGATATCTCTGGAGTAGTAAGTGTGTGACCCATGGGTAACGAGACATCGAGCCCATGGAGATGCTTACACAAACTCTATTTCCTAACACATGGTTTGCTACTCCATTTGGATAGTTGTATCTTGCATGGATGTGTTTTGGATGTGTTTATGTAGTGTTGGTGAAACCCGATTCACCCCAGTTATTTCCATCATTATCTAAACTCAATTTTAATTCTGCTCTTTTACTTTCCTTGCAATTAGTTTAACTAAACCAAAATCAACTCTTGTTCTAAATTTTAGTCTTAGTTGAACCAAATTCGACTAGAAAGATTCTTAAAAAAGGTTGTCCATTGGGATTCGATCCTTAACTATATTGCGATAAGATCCGTTCACTTGCGAGTGGTACTATTGCACAAGTTTTTGGTTAAAAACTTAGGGATTTTAGCTCTATGTGAGTTTGTTAGTGTAGTAAAAACCACGTCAAATTCTGGTGCCGTTTCTGGGGACAATAGAATCATCTAGTTAAATCTAGTTCTATTGAGACTACTCTAGGATTTTACTTTCACCTTGGATAGTATTGATCATCTACTTGAATTTGGTTCTACTCTGTCCATCTAACTCCTGAAAAATCTTTCCATCCTAGGTACCCCCAAAGACTAGTGCATGCACCGCTCTGACAGTTCCGACCTTGCTTCTAGCTTTGACCCTAAGATAAAACAAACCTTTCATTGTCAGAGTAGAGAGAACCAAGCTAGGATGGCACAAGAGGAGGAAATTGCCTGAAGGGTAACTCAAGCCCTTAATGCACAAAGGGAAAGGCTTATGCAAGAAGCCCGAGCAGCGATTCAAGAGGAAATCCAAGAAGCTCAACCAGCAGCACAACAAGCAGAGTTACAAAAAGACCTTATAGAGTTCTCAATCCCTAAGGTTGCTGACGTTCAACACTGAGTGCAACCTCCTCCCATCGTTGCTCCAAACTTTGAGATGAAGTCACATTGGATTACACTGCTTCAAAACAACCCTTTCTATGGCAAGCAAGGTGCGAATAATCAAGAACATCTTATGAGATTCATAGATTTATGTGCTATGACAGAATGGAGTTACAAATGATTCCATTAGACTCCATCTCTTCAAATATTCCCTTGTAGATAGAACCATGAGTTGGTATAATTCCTTATAATGCGACCCAATCATCACCTGGGAGTAACTTCAAAATACTTTCATGGAAATATTCTACCCTCCTTCCCTCACCTATGATATTAGGGGCCGAATAACACAATTTGTTCAGGTCCCTGGAGAAACCCTTGCATAAGCATGGGTAAGATACAATGAGTTACTACATAAGTGTCTGCACCATGGCATACCAAAGAATTAGCTCATCAAATATTTTATTGGGGTGTGGATGATGATATCAAGAAGTTTTTAGACTCATCATCTAGAGGAAACTTCATGCACCATGATAACGCATGGAAGGTTGTCTCCCTTGGAGATAAATATCAAGCCAATTGGGGCAGATCTGTAGGCAAAGGAGTGTTGAAGGTAGCTATGGCAGAAAGTAGTCCTGAGTACAAGTCTATCGCCAAGTCTCTAAAGATACTAGTTGCCAAGCAAGACAACCTTGTATCATCTTTCAACACCTATGAAAGGAGGCACTCGCCCCCTCAACAACAAGAATAAGTCAAGCCAGTTTCTCTATTTTGTGAAGCATGTACAGGCACTTATCATTCTACTCTAGCCTATAATATTCTCTACGATGTTGTTCTGGGCAATGCTTATACCCAATGAGGTAATGGTCAGATGGAAAATTTGAATGCCATCCATGCTATCCCTAGTCAAGGGTATTATATTCCAAATCAAAATAGGAACCATCTTGGTTTTCAGGACAAAAATCCTTAAGGAGCAGAAAACTTGTGACAACTCAGTTCAGATTATCAACAATGAGGCCCGCCAGGATTCCAATATAATCAACAACAAAATTTCAAGAATCAAGGGAATTTTAGGGTTAACTTTCAGAATAGAAATTACAACCATTATCAAAACACCCCTCAGTTCTAGAATCTCAACAAAGTTTCGTATCAACAACTACAACAATGAAAACAAGCCATCCCATCTCTTCTAACAACAAACTATCAACCATTGAGAAGATTGTACAATCACAACCAACTATGATATCAAATTAGCAAGACCATCAGAAGGATATTGAATCCCAACTAGCCCAACTTTCAGCTAGCCTCAAGCCTCCTGCTGGAGCTTTTGGCCAACCAGAGAACAATCCTAAACATCCGGAGCAATTGAAAGCTATTTCCACTCGGTCTGGAAAAGAATATTTTGATCCTCCTGTCAAGACACGTATGGTAGTTGACAAGCCTTAAACGTGGGTCCAAGAAAGGAATTATGTCTAGGTTATCAGACTGTAGAAATTTATAATACCCGAATGTTTAAGACACCTGCAACTAGCATAGGGTTAAAGTAGTTCGGGGTCGAACACAGGGATAGGAAGAATGACACTTCAGAACTTGAATTTCACTCGTCTAAGCACATTAGAAAGGCGGTGCAAGAAAAGGGGGTGTTGTAACATGAACTAAACATAAGGAAACAAACAAAGACTCTATCTCCAAAAGGAGTTACAAGAAAGAATTAAGTTTTGGGGTTTAGAGATTTTATAAGTGTTTTAAATAGCAGAATTTGAGGAGATAAAACTGTCATTGAGGTAAAACATGAAGGAAGGAAACATAGGCATAACAAGAAGCAACGAAAAAAATCCTGCAACCTCCTCTCTCAAAGAGGGTACCTCTAACTATGCACCCTTTTCCTCTCTCAAGGGTAGTGGTCGTAGATTAGAGTGGTAAGGTAAACCAAAGCAGCCCTGATCAGACCAAACTCTAGAGTTGCGACAGCCCCCTCTCAATGGTGTCGAAATGGGAAACACGATTCGATAGGTAGTCAAAAGTGTTATCCAAAAGAAGAAACTAGAGTTCATATGCTATAAAGAAATCATCCAACAAAAAGGAACCATACACAAAACAAAAAGAGATAAACTCCATTGATTCCAATAAGCTTAAGGAGAGTAAAATGATTTAGTTACAATGCATAGATATATCAAAGTAAAATGTAGTAAAAAGAGAAAGATAAGCATCATTCTCCTTGATTTAGGAGGTCGATATACAACAATGGACCCCTAAGGGAATGCTAACCCGGTACCAGGTAGGAGCTCTGCCTGATACACCCATATCAGGCAGCCAACCCTCTCGGGCAACAGGCGTGACGACCAAGGCGTATTGAGAGAACTCCCTACCCAATACGGCCGTGTCGGGCTGCCAGCCCTCTCGGGCGACATGCCGTAACGGTCGGTCCGTATCGGGTTTGGTATTGTGTCAGGTTAGGAATCACTTTAGTTCTCAAGTTTCTTGTATTGGGTATAGAGGGGTGAGCAGTCTTGGGTCGAGGCCCATCTAGGGACCCGACAGAGGAGGCCTTCCTAGTCGTATCGTGCTATTGCATCTAACGAGAAGGGTTCTAAGTGAATCCTCCCACCCCTCTCGAGTTGGGGGTGTACTCACCTAGTATCACCCGGAACGTCTTGGAACACGACACACTAGCTCCTAATGTCTTTCCGGAGTTATCTCTCATAGGATTCTGACCTATCCCATCAGAGTCATGTAGCTTCTATGTATAGGCAACAATTGGTAGAGGTTGTGGTTCTTGTGGGGCCACGTATCTTTTATCAGCTCTATTCATGTGGCTTCAGGGGAGGACCGATGCGTCTGTCGCTGGACACGGCTTGCGGTGCATGTTGGGTAACAAGCAAATCGCATGACCGTGTCGGGTAATGACCCTGGCAGGAAGCTGCTCTGATGAGTGGCTTCATCGCGTGATAGACTCTATCAGGGTGAGTCGTGGCGGGCAAAGCTCCCTGTCGGGTAGATGGCATATTGCTCCTCAGGGCCCCTCGCGTGATGCGCCTGTGTCAGGTTGCTTCCGTGACGGGCAGCGACCATGACGGGTAAGTGGGCGTGTCGCGCGGCCGAAAAGGGCCGGTTCCGGTGGTCGTTGTAAGTGGGACAGGACGGGCCTTTTTGCTGACTTTCGGTGGAAAAATGAGGGAAAACTCTGCAAAAGATAGGAAAAGAGTTAGGAGCACAATGTGGGTTATTCTTATGCAAAAATAGGATAAAACAGAGAGGAAAATAGTTTAGAAGGCAGGTTATGATCCATAAATATCCATAAAATGGGTGTTATCAACTCCCCCAAACTTAGCATTTTGATTGTCCTCAATCAATCTGTACTTATTTTAAAACTTTGTTTTGCGATACTTCTCCGTAACTTGTCATAGTCTTCGAACAAGGGGTTTGAGTGAGTTTTTGAGACATCCTTGAGGAGAAATACGTCTGTCTATGAACAACGATCTTTATTTTTTCTACCTTATTTAAGCAAAAAAAATTCTCTTCAGCTTCGGCGAGACTTTGGTGCATGATTTCGAAGTTAGCTTTCACACCAAACAGCTTTGGGGGTAAGAAGTTAGGTTTTTGGGTAGGCTTAAGGCTTTTTGGGTTTTTCTTGTTTCCCATCAGTCCATCTAGGTACGGGTTCGTTAACGGGCAAGTGGTCCCTGCAGTCCAAGCCAGTTGGCTTTAGAGCAGTGATTTCACATCCTACGTACCACTGCCCCGAATCTACCATGCCTAAAGATGGGTACTTTTGAAAGGACAAGTGTGTGTGTGTGTGTTTTGGCACAACTCTCATGCTTTTATTCACTCTCATAAGGCTTTTTCTCTCTTTTTGGGATTTTGATGGGTAGGGAAACAAAAGAGAGTTTGCTGTTTGGGCAGCTTTTTCCTTTACATACGCATGTCTTAGCTGTTGCGAGATTATTTTTCAAAATTTGTGTAGAAAAGTTATAGTCTTTGTCGTTTGAGACTGCATTTTTAGAAAGAACATAACAAAAACTTGCACTGTCTTAGACACAGAGAAAACAAGCTGGGAGAAGTTGTATCAGGTTTTTACTATAAAGTGTCTTTGTACAATTGTAGAGAGGCAAGGAGTTGTATATGCACTATTTTGTATCAGACATGTATATATATGTACACAGGAAAAGAAGAAAGGAAAAATGGAAGAATTTTTAGTACCACCCTCATTGATATATAGTTCCCCCCCAAACTTACCCCACACTCTGTCCCATAGTTGTGAGATAGATAAGGTAGGGTAGTGATAAATTAGTGAGGGTTTAGTTGGTGAGTGCGCCTCTGTCAGATAGAAGCTCCAACACATATTCTCCATGTTTGTTGTGGTAGTCGATGCGGTAGAGCATGTCAGGTGTTTTTTGTAGCATCACTGAGCTAGAGATCCATTCCAGCACGTAGATGCTGCAGTCATTTGATTGTGGAGTTTGTTGTGGACTACTGTGGTAGAATTGAAGCTCGTGCCATTTGTTCCCCGTGTTCTCCAGGAATGACTGGATCAACGTTGCCACATCAATGTGGTATTTCCTTGCTAAGCGCTCGAGGGGTGTCAACGTAGTTGATGTACACTGCACCAGGTGATCTTTGTTGCTGTTAGAGCTGTTGTAGAAGATTGCTTCTCACGGGCAAGTGTACACCATCAGGAGCATCCAATGGTTGTAATGTAACATTGGAAGGAATATGATACACAACATGTTGCGTTGTATCTCAGCCAGAAATAGTTGTTTCGCTCCTGATTTATCATCTAGGCAGATATCGTTGAACACCATTGGGTGGGTGATGTAGGAGTGTTCAAACTTCTTCTGTAGAATGTGGATGTAGGCTGACGCCACCGACAACGCTAGACATCCTCCTGCCTTTACCAAGTCCCAAAGGTCATCAATGGGGACTATGACGTTTCCTGTCTCGTAGATGACGTATGTGGGGGTAGAATTAGCTAGACTGAGGAGAACTTCATTGACATACTCCTGCGATAGGGTTGCGCATGCAGAGCGGTCGAAGTTGCTGATTAATTCGTCAGATACAGTAGGCGAAGCGGAGCCTTCTTTGGTGAGTATTTCTCACAGAACGTACATCCGCTTGCCTACCCTGTAGACGTCCATCTTGGCTTCTTCTCCTTGGGGGATGTTGGGTTGGGATGATTCAGTTTCATGGTCACACTCCAACAGCTTCTCTAGTACGCCTGCGTCTAGGAAATAGCATCTATTCTTGATCAGAAGTAGAGCATATGTGCTTCTGAGCTGATAGAAATTCTGGCCTTGGAGGTGCCTTATATATCCAAAGATGTGGAGCAACTTCATGGCGTGTAGGACTATGAAAATGTTGTTTCCGCTTCTCACCTCTTCTTGAATGGGGAAGTCTCTGAGGGAGAAGAAGTTTCAAATGCCATTGTGGCATTGGACTCCGTGCTTGATGGTGCGGAGAAGACGCATCAGGAGAATCCTGAGATGCTTGTCTTCTGGGCATACAAATATGTGTCCTGAGCGTGGGACCTCTTCGGTGCAGTAGTTGAGGATCTGGACGTCATGGCTACAGAGGTATACCACACAGAGGAACCAATTTATTCTATTCTTGTAGGGGGGTCAACACTAGGTTTGGGTTGTGTTCTTCGATGTATTGTAGCATGTTGGCCACCTAGATGGAGTCGTATGCCCCTTTCATTAATCTTCTTTCCAAGGCTGGGGTGGTGTTGTAAATTGGTTGCTGGCCTATCTTGGTGCCTAAAGTCTCTATCATAGCACCTTCCTGGACCCGGAAGAGGATCTTCCCTACTACAGTTGGGGAGTGGAACATGCTTTTCAGCACTCCCTGTCGTATAGAGAAGTAACTATCACTCCAGACGACGTCCTCGCCATCTACCTGCAACCTCAGGACTGCGTTCAGAAGCTGCTGGTCTCTGATTATCTGGTAGTCGATGGCCTGTCGGTTGAAACCAGTCATCTCAACGGAAGGGATCTCCAACGGTGTAGAAAATGCATCTGCCGTCAAACTCCTTTCTCTAGGGGGGGTGCTTGTCGTTGGCGGAATATATGTCACCCCTTTCTCCCTCAGATTCATCAGAAGAGCCCTCCGCTAAGCTGATGGGTATTTCTGCGTCTTCATCTTGTTCTAGCGAGGGTGAGGGAGCAGTTGTATCAACACCGAGGGTGTTTTCTTGTCCTTCTAGAGCTCTGTTGGTGGTTTTCTTCATCGCTTCTTCCTCAGGTGTTGTGGAGGGCCCGCTGGAGGAGGAAGAAGACGACGCTCCAGAAGAATACGTCGGAGATAAAGGCTTGGAGTCAGAGCCCGATCACAAAGGGGATTTCCTTGGATGATTTAGGCGAGGGTGGTCTTCCCTCCGATTTAGCCTCTCTTTGACGATGTCGAGGCGTTGGAGCGCCGCTTGCAGCATCATGCTCAGTGCCTATAGTTGGCCGGGTAGGCCAACCAGGGTTAGCATTTGACACTCCTGCTTGCTCAACCTCCTCTGGAAAACACTAAACTTGCAGGTTAGGGAAGCAAAAGTAGCTGAGTGGTTGCTCGTTACCTCCTACAAGTTGTCAAACTCTTGATCAAGGACCTGCCCCAGTGATGGAGGGGTTGTAGTTGATTGGCCTCTCGTCCTCACAACTTTCCTCACACGGGAAGTTCGACCCGAAGAGTGCGCGTCTTCAAGTGGGGACGAATCCATCTGAATCGTCTGCGAGGGCATTGCTTGAGGGTGGGGCGTCGACGCCTTCACGGCTACCTCTTATTCGCCAGCTTGTGGTGGTGTAGAAAGGCGCGGGGAAGGGGGTTGTTGGTCCACCATACGATTATCAACGACCTCCTCTGCAACAACTATCGACGACATTGGTGGCAGTGTAGGTGTGGGCTGCATAGCGTTGAGCTCTACCTCTAGGAGCTAAGCGAATGCATCATTGTTGGCGTCTGGCTGTACCTCTACCTCTTCCATTGAAGGCGCAGTTGAAGCTTCAACAGATGCGGTGCCTCTTCCGTGACAACATCCTTGGGGGTTGTCATCATAACATCCGCCCCAGTGGTGTCAACGTCTTCAACAATCGTCGTTCTTTCCTTAGTGGTCGTGGCGCTTGTTGTTGTGGTGGCCATAGCCCTCTCAGGAGCAGCAACAACAGCTTTAGGGGTGGCTTCTGCTAGTTTGATGTTGGCAACTGCAACTTCAGGAGTGGCTGTCGCGGGCTGCATGGTGGCGGTTGATGGCTCAGCGGGGGTGAAGATAGTCGCCGCTTTGTCTTGTCGAGCATCTAGGGGATTGGCCTTCCTATCACGACCGCCCTCTCTTGTATTCTTGTGGTGGTGGTGTAAGCGGCTTCAACCAGCACAACTTCGATTTTTTTGTGGTGAAGACCAGCTTCTCTGCATCATAGTTGGAGCAGCGTGGGAGCGACAGAGGGTGTTCGTCCTTGTGAACTTATAAAAGTAGCAGTGGCCCTCCTTTTTTATGATGCTAGCCCTCGTTAGGAATTTGAGGTTGATCTTGTCGTCACCTCTCGTCCTCGACATGCTACACTGTTTCTTGGGGTATCCTAACCTTACCACAATCAGGTTCACTAGCCCTCCCATGTTGTAGTCCTTGGTGGCATCCTTCACTAGATGAAGTCGGTTGAGAAAGAATTGCCCCAGGTTGATCATGCATCCCTCCATCATGTGCCACATGAGGTGGAGCTCTTTAGTTTACAAGTTGCTCGATTCATATTTGCTGAAGAGCAGACACGCCATGATCTTATGCATTATCCTCCAGAAGTAGGGGTGCACTGCCACCACTTTGCTCCCCGACTTGAACGTTGACTCACCGGTGAGCCTCCCCCAAAGTGCGACCGGGTTGAACCCATCGCCTTCGGTGATTCTGACACCGTTGTTGAGTAGGTCTTTCTCAGCTTCACTGGAGGAGAAGATCTTATTGAACAACTTTTCAGATATCACGTGTTCAACGTTGTATAGCTGCCCTTGCAGTCTATCCGCCCCGCCAAATCTTTCAACTTTTTCTACTGTGTTCTTCACCTGGCAGAGGGACGACATGAACTCTTTCATGAGTTCTGTGTAAGAGGCAATGTTGCTGAAGCATATCTTCCTGAGCCCGACAACCTCTAAGAAATTTTCCAGCCTATCAAAAATGCCTATCTGGTAGAAGGATGACTGGTGGTAGAAATGAGTTGGCCTATAGACTTTGGCTACCAACTCTGCATGCCTCCGACTATGCTCCTCGACTTTGGGCATGAACCGGCTTGGTGAGTGATCCAGAGGCACCGGTTCGACTGCCACAACTGAGGTTGTTGCTGGTGCTCCTACTACTCCGGGCCACTTCTCACCCTCAGATGGCCCTGCTGTGTTGGGGTTTGGGCACTTCTTCCCGATTGTGGTTGCTTCAGTTGCGGCCTCAGGATTGATCCTCCGGTCGTGTTCGTCGACTTGGATGACTATATACTTGGTGCGGGCCATGTCTGCAATGTTTACACAATAATAGTAAGTAATGAGTTTACTAAATGGGTCACCTAGATCGATAAAGGGTGGTAGACAAACAGCGTGATGTCGCCCGATACTAGATAGGTGACACTCAAAAAACCAATACCGGTTTAGAGTGTATATCAAAAGTGTTGTCGCACGATACGATTTACCCAGTACAAACAAGTCGGTATCGAGTGCATAGGTAAACATGCTTATTGCCCGACACAAGTTTTGGCCGACAGGGTAGGACAATATCGGGTTGCCTCATCAGAACAAACCTTGCCCGATAGAGACTCACGAGAAAGGTGTCGCCTGATACGATAGAGTATCGGGAGATACGAGTCAAATCTCCTTTGTAAAACAAAACTAGGCGATATGGGTCTTGCCTGATACTAGGTATCATTCGGGAGACCAGTGCATCGCACGATACGGTTGGAAAAACATTGAAAACCCCGATAAGCGAAACTCAGCATGCAGTAGAGGGCATTCCCCGACACGGGCATCATGCAAAGTGTGTCACACGACAAACGTCTTGCATGATATGCTTTGGGTGAAACACAAAACTAAAGCCTCATGCCCGACACGGGAATTGTTAAAAGAAAAGCTGCGCGATATGATATGCCTGACACGGGCTGCGCGACACGATAGGGCGTATCGGGTTATACATGTATCGTTGGGAGCTTTCACGGGCGACACAGGAAGTCGGGAATGCTGGCCGGCACAGGAGCAAAGTGAGAACAGAATGCATGATACATGAGTAGGTTAAAAAGTAAATGCAAGTGCCCGACACGGTTAAAATAAAGTTACTATATATAGCCAACGTGAGCGGGGGTAAATCAGGTAAAACTGGACACATGTCACGTGATAGAGCGCATTGATTTCTGTAACACTGTAAAATCAGTCAAATCTACCGCATTGGGAGGCGATTTTCCTTCCTAAGCACGCTTCGGGCTGCGTGAAATGCATGTCGCACGAGCCAGACATGTCGAGTGATACACTTTCTTGTTACACCCTTCTGCCTGACACGGGGAAGCACGCTTCGAGCCACTCTACCCTCCAGCCCGATACGGGAAGCCGATATAGGAGAAACAAAAGGCGGATGGCCAATACGGCCAGAAAAAAGGGTATTGGGCAGAGTAGAAACTAAAGAGGCGATCAACTATGCATGCCCGATACACATAACAAAAAGGGAAAATCTAAAAATAAAGCAAGGAAAAGGGTAGAAAAACCAAAACTAAAGAAAAGTAGAAGCATTGATGGGCAAAACATCATTGGCTTAAAAGGGAAGACTTCCAACCTCTGATAGTGTTACCCATCAAGGCTATAAAACTATGTCGGTGGCCCATAAAACAAGATAGTCTGTGCATGTGGTGCATGCACTGACTCGGGCCTTATTACAATAATAATGTTCGTAATGTTTTTTTGCATGAAAGGAGATAACGTCCTATGCTAGGAAAAGTAAAAATTCGGTCTGCCTCCTAAAGAGCGTTGTAGTTTCCGTCGTCAGCTCGATAGGCTTCAAATACTTCTACTCTGATCCTTCAGTTGTTGCCTCAATGTCCTACAGGGTTATCTCTGACCTTCTCACGAATGCTTCATATTCATAAAACCTCTTGACTCTATGCCAGTTCACTGGAAAGACCTTTACCAGATCGTCTTTTTCATACAACTCCATCATCCCTAATGGATATATCTTTGCCAGGATGAAGGGTCCAGACCATCTGCTCGACATCTTCCCTGGAAAAAGATAGATAGATGATTTAGATAACATAACTTTATCACCTTCGTTGACGTCCTTTTCTTCAGATGGGTGTCATTCTTGATCTTGGTTCTTTGCTTGTAAATCCTAGAATTTTCATATGCATGGAGTCTCAATTCTTTAAGCTCCTGGAGCTGAAGAAATATTTTCTTTTCAGCCAGCGTCTGGTCCATATTGAGCTGCTTGATTGCCCAGAACGCTTTATGCTCCAATTCAAAAGGAAGATGGCAGTCTTTTCCATAGATCAAGCGATAAGGTGTGGTACCGAACGGTGTTTTAAAAGCGATTCAATATGCCTACAAAGCATCATCTAGCTTAGATGACCAGTCCTTGTGGGACTAGCCAACTATCGTTTCTAAAATTTGCTGTATCTGCCGATTGGAGACCTCCACCTGTCTCGATGTCTGTGGATGATATGGAGTTGCAACCTTGTAGTGGATGTCGTACTTACGCAGGAGCGATTCAGACTATCTTTCTACAAAGTGAGAGCCGCCGTCACTAATGAAGGTCCTTGTAACTCCAAACCTTGGAAAGATAATCTTGGTAAAGAGCTTGATTACTGCCCTTGCATCACATGTTGTAGTGGGTATAGTTTCTACCCACTTTGAGACATAGTCGACTGTGATGAGAATGTACTTAAAACCATAGGATGAGGGGAATGGTCCCATATAGTCAATATCCCACACATCAAAAATCTCAACTTCAATCCAATCTGATAGTGGCATCTCATTGCGACGGGAAATGTTCCCAGTTTGCTGGCATTCGTTGCAAGACTTTACAAATGCATGATCATCCTTGAACAAGGTCGGCCAATAGACACCAGATTGTAGCACCTTGGTAGCTGTCCTCTCACCTCCCAGATGTCCTCCATATGGAGAGGAGTGACATTCAAACAAAATTTTCGAAACTTCCTCTTATGGTATGCATCTTCTATATAACCCATTGACACAATGCCTGAACAACAAGGGATCATCCCAATAATAGTTCTTTAAATTAGAGAAGAACTTGTTTTTCTAATTATAAGACATATCTAGGGGAAGCTTCTTACAGGGCAGGTAGTTGCAAAAATTTGCATACCATGACCCCTCAGGGTCTGCTGACTGGGCTGAGTAGATGGATTCGTTAGGGAAGCTTTCATTGATGGGCAGTGCGTGATCATTTTGCACCTGAATCCTGGAAAGATGGTCTGCAACCACATTCTCTGAGCCCTTCTTGTCTTTGATCTCATGATCAAAGTCTTGTAACAATAGTGCCCAACGTAGTAGCCTGGGCTTTGCATCCTTCTTGTGCATTAGATATTTAATGGCCCCGTGGTCGGTGTGAACAACCACCTTTGAACCCACAGGGTAAGACCTGAACTTGTCGAAGGCGTACACGATGGCTATCATTTCTTTTTATGTAGTTGTGTAATTCTACTTAGCCTCGTCTAGGGCCTTGCTCGCATAGAAGATAACTTGATGCTTCTTTTCCTTCTTTTGGCCGAGTATGACCCCTATAGCAAAATCACTGGCGTCGCACATAAGTTCGAACAGAAGACTCCAATCAGGGGACTGGAGAATCGATGCAGATATTAAAGCACCCTTTAGAGTTGAGAATGCCATCATACACTCCTCCCTTAAGTTGAACTTCACATCTTTTATTAGAAGGTTAGAGAGAGGCTTGGCTATCTTTGAAAAATCCTTTATAAACTGCTGGTAGTAACCGACATGACCTAGAAAACTACAAACACCTGTAACTGAAGTAGGCAGTGGGAGCTTAGCTATCACCTCAACCTTGGATGGATTGACTTCAATACCTTTACTTGACACCTTGTGTCTGAGAACAATCCCCTCTTGTACCATAAAATGGCATTTTTCTCAGTTGATGGTGAGGCTATGTTGTTCACATCTTCTCATTATGAGGGATAAATTAATCAAACAATCATCAAACGAGCAGCCATACACGCTAAAATCATCCATGAACAATTCAAATCTTGTCTTCGAGAAAATATGCAAAAATGGCGTTCATACACCTCAAGAAGGTAGTGGGTGCATTACAGAGCCCAAAGGGAATTCTTCTAAAGGAAAAAGTTCCGTAGATGCAAGTGAAAATCGTCTTCTCCTGGTCATTAGGGTGGATGGGGATCTAGTAGAAACCCAAGTACCCATCCAACAAGCAGAAGTAGGAATGATGGGCTAGGCATTTCAACATTTGATCAATGAAAGGAAGAGGGAAATGGTCTTTACGGGTGGCGGTGTTAAGTTTCTGATAATCTATACACATCCGCCATCCAGTGACCATCCTGGTGGCCACCTTGACCCCGTCATCTCTCTTAATCAAGGTCATCCCTCCCTTCTTGGGAACTACTTGGATTGGACTTACCCAAGTGATACACTGATAGCGTAGATAATTCCAGCATCTCAGAGCTTAACTACTTCTTTTCTAATGACTTCACGAAGCTTTTCATTCAATTTTTTTTATGGCTGGGCATATTTCCTGGCGTCCTCTTCCAGATGGATCTGGTGCATGCACACTGAAGGGCTTATCTATCTTAGGTCCCTGATTGAGTAGCTCAGGGCTTTCCTCCGCAACCTTAACTCTTTGAGCAGCTAGTCCTTTTGGGAATCTGTTAACTCTAAGTTGATGATTACCAGGTGCATCTTCTCTTGATCCAAAAAACAATACTCAAGGCCTTTCGGCAAGACTTTTAGATCTGGTAGGACTTCCTTTTTCTGTCCTTCAGTAGAGGCTTCTCGGAGAGCGACATATCTAACTATCTCAATAGGATCTTCATCCTCAATCACTTCTTCAATATCCAGATAGGCCAACAATTCCTTGAACTCAGGATCATTGATCTCTCATAACTCGCCAGTTAAGGCGCACATCAAAGGATCTACCATGGCCTTCTCTTCCTGTACTTTGTCGCATAATTGCTGATAGCTCTCAACAAAGTAGGAGGATTCAAAGAACGAGGGGGCCCTCATACAATCACTGATGTTGAAGTCAATGTGATCTCCTCCAACATGAATCGTAATAATTCCCACCTCGACATCAATAACAGCTTGGCCAGTGGCAAGGAAGGGTTGGCCGAAAATGATAGGGCAGCTTGGATCTTCTATGGTGTCGATCAAAACAATATCACAAGGGATAAAGAACCATCCCACTCAGATGGACACATCTTCAAAGACACCAACTGGCCAGGTGAAGGTATGGTCATCTAGTTGTATCCTCATGTTGGTGCTTACCATATCAGTGAGCCCCACTTTCTTGGCAAGGGATAGAGACATCAGACTAATGCTGGCCCGTAGGTCTGCAAGACCTTTCCGAGTTACATTATCTCCAACTTGAAAGGGGATTAAGAAGGCCCCTGTATCCTTCTTCTTCAAAGGCGTATTAGTTTTGACGAAAGAACTAGATATCTTGGCAAGCTTCATAGTCTCCACGTCTTCTCCTTTCCTTTTTCTTGTTATCAGGTCCTTTAGGAACTTGGCATAAGTGAGTATTTCTTCAATGGCATCTAGGAAGGGGACGTCTACATGCAACTTCTTTATAGCGGCCAGAAACTTTTCATACCTCTTCTTCAGCTGGGATTTTACCAACTTATGTGGGAATGGTACATGGGGTGCCTACTTGTCTGGACGCTCTTCAGAAGAGATGTCATTAACCTTGTCTTTGACTACTTTCTTTGACTTCTGTAGAACTTCTTCCTCAACAACCTCTGTGCTAACTCCTTCGGTGCATACTGTTATTGACAATAATGTCTTCTCAACGGCTGGTGATACAATCATTCCTGAACTTAGAATGACCATTTTTTCCATCTCATGTCCTCGTGGGTTGGCTTCAATATTGGAGGGGAAACGCCCCACCTGATGGTTGATGGATTGGGCAAGGCTTGCCAGCTGCTGATCAATCTATTTGTTATGCTGGTGGAGCTCCCCTATCTGGGTAGAAAAATCACCCATCTATTGCTACATTAGTTTGAGCAGAGCCATGCTATCCACTGAGCTCTTGTGCATCTTTTCATTGATGTCGTTCTGTCTCTTGGTGAAGGACATAAATTATGTCGTCAAAGATGGTCGTGGCTGCTAGTTTTGTTGGAAGGCCCTCTACTGCTGGAACCTTATCTGTTGTTGTTGATTCAATGGTCCTCCCAAAGGTTTCCCACTTACCAGCTGGTGAGAGTTCTCATAAGCACTAGTGTTCCTATAAGAGAAACCATGATGGTCGGGCCGTCGGTATTGAACATAACTCACATTCTATGTAAAGTCCCCTTCGAGATCTTCTTAGGGTGCGGTGTGTGGGCAGAAATCTGACATATGGCCGGGCTCTCCGCAGGTGACACAACTCTTCACGACCTCTTGTCGAACCTTCCCTTTATAACCTTTCTCCTTGAGGGACAAGACATCTGTCATCATCTTGTTAAGCTTGGTTGCGAGGGCCTCCAAAGCCATAGATTCACTTTGAGTAGTGTGACTTAGTGACTCTCAGTCATATTCTCCATCTTGTTGGTTTGTAGCCATATTTTCAATAATCTCCCTGGCTCTTTGGGCACTAAGTCCCAAGAAATCACTGCCAGCAGTAGCATTCAAGGATTTCCTCTCAGCGGGGCACACCCCATTGTAAAACGTGGTGATGAGCTTTGAATCTGAAAAACCATGATGCAGGAATTCACGCTGGTAGCTCTGGAATCTTTCCCAAGTCTCATGAAGATTCTCCCAGGGCTTCTGGGAATACCTTGTGATCTTGTTTTGAAATTTGATGCTCCTCTCGATGGGGAAGAACTTGGCGATAAAAGCATTGGCAAGATGCTCCCATCCTGTAAGCAGGTGTACCATTCTAGTGCCTTGTCCCTCAGTGAGAACGGGAAGCACTGGATGTAGATATGCGTCAACGAGACTCTATTGATCTTAAAGGTATTGCACATCCTCTTGAAAGTCATTAGATGATAATACAAGTTCTCCTCAGAGGTGTTTCCACCGAACCTGTTATACTACAAGAGCTGGAGGAAGGAGGGATTCATTTCAAAGTTGGTGACGTTTAAAGGCTGTGTTACAACCGAGTTTCTCTCTTCATTAGCTCGAACTTGAACGAATGAGCGAAGAGAGCGAGCTTCAGGGGCTTGGTCAGCCATGACTTGTCAAGAGCTTGGATGACCTAGAAAGAAAGAAAGGAGTACCTAGTAAGAAACAAAGGTGTAAGAGCGTTGTATAAATTATGAACAGTACATATTAAGTGTAGTAAATAATTGCAGTATTATATGCATATGTATAAAGTTTTGGCAAAGTGCAAGAGAAACTAAAGTTCTTAGAACGGTTTTCTTTGCCTATCCCCAGCAACGGCGCCAAAAAGTTGACAACCCTTATTTTGGGTCCAAGAAAGGAATCATGTCTAGGTTATCAGACTTTAGAAATTTATAATACCCAAATGTTTAAGACACCTGCAACTAGCACAGTGTAACAACTGGGCCCACTGCCCATGGCTCTAGTAGAGTTTTAGGAATAACGACTGTCCCCACAGACCACCACTAGCCTTAACTGCACGCTTTATCCTCACTCACACGCCTGCCAGGATCAACTTCCCGACAGGTCACCCATCCCAGTACTACTCCAAAGCTGAGCACACTTAACTATGGAGTTCTTAGTGTTGGGCTCCCGGAAAAGGAGGTACACCTTGGTGATATGAGTAGTCCAATCATTCCTTTTAAGATCAACTTATCTCAGGCCTCAAATCCTGGGATGTTACAATCTCCCCCATTTAGACTCTTGACGTCCTCGTCAAGGCTCAACTATATGGCCTCATAATCATTCCCCATTTCAGTGCAGGCCCTGAATGACCCATGTGCACCCAGTTCCCAATCACGGCTATCAGCTCAAGGGTGGCTCCATCTTGTCTCAATGGATAGCCCTTTCCAACATGCCTGGACCGCACGACTCAAGACTGGCATGCCACATGCCCATGTGGGCCCCACTTACTGGAGGGGTTATGGCTCTGATACCATTTGTAACAACTGGGCCCACTGCCCATGGCTCTAGTAGAGTTTCAGGAATAATGAATGTCCCCACAGACCACCACTAGCCTTTAGTGCACACTTTATCCTCACTCACACGCATGCCAAGATCAACTTCCTGACAGGTCACCCATCTCAGTACTACTCCAAAGCTGAGCAAGCTTAACTATGGAGTTCTTAGTGATGGGCTCCCAGAAAAGGAGGTACATCTTGGTGAAATGGGTACTCCAATCATTCTTTTAAGATGAACTTATCCGAGACCTCAAATTCTGGGATGTTACACGCAGGGTTGAAGTAGTTCGGGGTCGAACACAAGGATAGGAAGAACGATGCTTCAGAACTTAAGTTTCACTTGTCTAAGCACATCAAAAAGGGGGTGCAAGAAAAGGGGGTGTTGTAACATGAACTAAACATAAGGAAACAAATAAAGACCCTATCTGCAAAAGGAGTTACAAGAAAGAATTAAGTTTTAGGGTTTAGAGATTTTTATAAGTGTTTCAAATAATCAAATCTGAGGAGATAAAACTGTCGTTGAGGTAAAGCACAAAGCAAGAAAACTTAGGCATAACAAGCAGCAACGGAAAACATCCTACAACCTCCTCTCTCAAAGAGGGTACCTCTAACTATGCACCATTTCCCTCTCTCAAGGGCAGTGGCCCTAGATTAGAGTGGTAAGGTAAACTGAAGCAGCCCTAATCCTAGGTACTCTCGTACACCCAGATCAGACCAAACTCTAGAGTTGCGACAGCCCCCTCTCTAGGGTGTCGAAATGGGAAACACGATTAGATATCTAGTCAGAAGCATGATCCAAAAGAAGAAACTAGAGTTCAGATGCTATAAAGAAATCATCCAACAAAAAGGAACCATACACAGAACAACAAGAGATAAACTCCATAGATTCCAATAAGCTTAAGGAGAGTAAAACAGTTTAGTTACAATGCATAGGGAAATGAAATTAAAATTCAGTAAAAAGGGAAAGATAACAATCAGTCTCCTTGATTTAGGAAGTCGATATACAGCAGCAGAACCCTAAGGGACTGCTAACTCGATACCAGGCAGGAGCTCTTCCTAATACACCCGTGTCGGGTAGCCAACCCTCTCGGGAAATAGGCGTGATGGCCAGGGCGTACCGAGAGATCTCCCTACCCGATACAGTCATGTCAGGCTGTCAACCCTCTTGGGCGACATGCCGTATCGGGTTTGGTATCATGTCGGGTTAGGAATCACTTAAGTTCTTAGGTTCCTTGTATTAGGTATAGAGGGGCAAGCCGTCACGGGTTGAGGCTCATCTAGGGACCTGGCAGGGGAGGCCTTCCTGGTCATATCGTGCTGCTGCAGCTACTAGGACGGGTTCTAAGTGAACTCCTCTCGCCCCTCTATGGTTGGGGGTGTGTTCACCTAGTATCGGCCGACACACCTTGGAACGTGAAACACTAGCTCCTGATGTCTTTCTGGAGTTATCTCTCATAGGATTCTGACCCGTCCCATCGGAGTCCTTTAGCTGCTATTTATAGGCAGCAGCTGGTAGAGGTTGCAGTTCTTGTGGGGCCATGTGTCCTTTATCGGCTTTGTTCACGTGGCTTCAAGGGAGGACCGACACGTCTGTCACCCAACACGGCTTGCGGCACGTGTCGGGTAATGAGAAAATTACTCAACTGTGTCAGGTAATGACCTTGGTGGGCAGCTGCTCCGATGAGTGGCTTCATCATGCGCTAGACTCTATCAGGGTGAGTCGTGGTGGGCAAAGCTCCCTTAGAGTAGATGGCATATCGCTCATTAGGGCCCCACGCATGACACACCCGTGTCAGGTTGCTGCCGTGACGGGAAGTGACCATGATAGGTAAGTGGGCGTGTCGTGCGACCAGAAAAGGTTCGGTGCAAGTGATCATTGTAAGTGGGCTGGGATGGGCCTTTTTGCTGACTTTGGGTGAAAAAATGAGGGAAAACTCTGTGAAAGATGGGAAAACAGTTAGGAGCACAATGTTGGTTATTCTTATGCAAAAACAAGATAAAGTGGAGAGGAAAACAGTTTAGAAGGCAAGTTTGACAATGAAATATGAGCCATAAATATCCATAAAATGGGTGTTATCAGTAGTTAGAGAAGAGGATGGCTTAGAGATTGTCCAAGATACTAAAGTACCTGAATCTCAACCAAAAGAACCGTTGGCGAATGATAAGGTAGACAAAGCATGTTCTGAAAAACCTATCGTTGCAAAAGCAGAAGACACGCCTGGGCTAGTTATACCAGTATACAAGCCTCGTCCTCCTTTTCAAGCTTGACTAAAGCATACAAAACTCGACACTTATTTCATGAAGTTAAAAGAAGCAATGAAGAGGCTTCATTTTGATATGCCCTTTGTAGATGTGCTGGCTGAGATACCAGCCTAGATGAAGTACTTTAAATCTCTCATCACAAGGAAGTATATAACTGATGAATATGAGATAGTCAAATTAGCAACAACTACTTCTGATATTATTCAGAGCAAAATGCCCAAGAAGAAAAAAGACCCAAGATCATTTGGGATTTCGTGCCATATTGGCGACTCCACATGTAAGAAGGGACTAGTTGACCTCGATTCTAGAATCTCTATCATGCCACTTAGCCTTTTTAGGAGGCCAGGTTTCGCAAAACTTCTCCCAACTGGCATGACAATACAACTTGCAAACAATTGTATGACTCTCCCTTTGGGAATCATTGAGGATGTCCCAGTCAAGGTAGGAAAAGACTCTTATGTCCCATGCAACTTTGTAACCATGGACATAAAAGAGGACTCTAGATACCCTCTTATCATTGGCCATCCATTCCTCTCCACTGTGAGAGCCTTCATTGATGTAGAAGAAGGACCTTGCTCCTCAGACTGGGAAAAGAAATACTCGAGTTTAGAGTTTTTGAAAGTATGCGAAGACCAAGCATGCAAGAAGAAGTCTATTTGATTGATTGCATAGAGAAAATGTCACTCCTCATGCAAGATAATAATGAATTAGATGATCCTTTAGAAGTGGCTCTAACCAACCCATATACTGATAATTCCATTGGCAAACAATTAAAGAATTGTGTTCTTCACCTCAATTCTATAGAAGAAGATCTTGAAGCTAAATTTGAGGACCTCAAGGTTGTAAACGTACTGAAGACCTATGTGAGAAAATAGAGGATCCCAAAATGAAGCCCCTACCTGAGGGACTGAAGTACGTGTTTCTGGATGATCTGAAGGTCTGCCCAGTTATTATAAATTCTAACCTAACACTCGAACAAGAAGATAAACTCCTGACAGAATTAAGGGAAAGAAGAATGGCCCTCGACTACAAAATGAGTGACCTAACCGAGGTTATTCAAGCACTTTTTATGCATAGGATCCCCATGGTGGAAGACCACAAGCCAACTGTCGAACATCAACGGAAGATGAATCCTAATATGAAAGAAGTAGTCCGCCTTGAAGTCATCAAATTGCTTACTACTGGAATCATCTATCCTATAATCGACTCGCCATGGGTGATTCCTGTACATGTTGTCCCAAAGAAAGGTGGAACTACTATGATACGGAACAAAAATAACGAAATCCTCCCCACTCGAACAACCACTGGTTGGAGGATGTGTATCGATTATAGGAAATTGAACAAGGCCACACGTAAAGATCGTTTTCCGATGTCTTTCCTAGACCAAGTCCTAGAGTGATTGGCTCACCAAGAATATTTTTGCTATCTTGATGGTTACTATGGATTCTATAAAATTCCCATACATCCAGACGACTAAGAGAAGACAACATTCACTTGACCCTTTGGAACATATGCCTGTAGAAGAATGCCTTTCAGACTTTGTAATACACTTACGACTTCCCAATGTTGCATGGTAGACATATTCACTGGACTCACTAAAACAATTATGGGAGTTTTCATGGATGATTTCTCTATTTATAAAGATTCATACAACTCATGCCTGAAGCACCTCTCCCTGATCCTCAAATGATGTGAAGAAGCAAATCTAGTGCTAAATTGGGAGAAGTGTCATTTTATGGTAAAAGAAGGCATTGTCTTGGCCATAGGGTCAGCAATCTTGGGATCAAAGTAGATAAGTCAAAAATCAAAGTGATTTCTAAACTCAGTCTCCCAAATAATGTAAGAGAGGTCTGTGCATTTCTTGGTCATGTAGGCTTTTATAGAAGGTTTATAAAGGATTTCTCCAAGATAACCAAGCCTATGACGAACTTATTACTGAAGGATGTTGATTTCCACTTTGACAAAGAATGTATCAAGAGTTTCAACAATCTTAAGCATGCCCTAACATCAACCACTATCATCAGAGCTCCAGATTGGGAGAACCCATTTGAAATAATGTGTGATGGCAATGATTACACAGTCGGTGCCGTTTTGGGCCAATATAAAGAAAAGAAACATCATGTCATCTACTATGCATCTCAGACCCTTGATGAAGCTCAAAGACACTATGCAACTACTGAGAGGGAATTTTTAGCAGTTGTGTATGCCTTTGACAAGTTTAGATCCTAGCTCATTGGTTCGAAAGTCATTGTCTACACATATCATGCCGCAATTCATTACCTCCTAGCAAAAAAAGATGCAAAACCCAGGCTAATCAGATGGATTCTCCTCTTGTAATAATTTGATCTTGAGATAAGAGATAAGAAAGGCACAAAGAATGTTGTAGCAGACCACCTGAGTCATATCCACACCTCGAACACTAAAAATATCCCAATTAATGACTCTCTTCCAGATGACCAACTCTTGAAAGCTTCAGAAGTTATTTCTTGGTACGCGGACTACATGAACTACTTTGCAGCTGGTGTCATTCACCCTGAATGCATCGGAATTGCACTAAAAATATTCATGCATGTTGTGAAGCAATATCACTGGGATGAGCCATACCTCTTCAAGCTTTGTGTTGATGGTCTCTATAGACATTGTACCGCTAAGGAAGAAGCTCAGCTTGTTCTAGAGAAATGTCACTCATTTGAGTTCTAAGAAGACTACTTTGAAATTTCTACAATGTGGTTTCTTTTAGATAGCCATATCTAAGGATGCCTACAACTTTGTCTTGTCTTGTGAAAAATGCCAGAGGGCAGGTAACATTATAAAAAGAGATGAGATACCCCGTAAGCTCTGGAAGGAAGTCAAGATTTTTGATGTTTGGGGAGTGGACTACATGGGACCATTCCCATCATCACATGGATTTTTCTACATTCTAGTTGCGGTGGATTATGTCTCTAAATGGGTAGAGGCCATACCGACCGTCACCAGTGATTTGAAACTAGTCATCAAAATGTTTAGAGATATTATTTTTCCCCATTTTGGAGTTCCATGCACTGTGATATCCGACGGAGGTTCTCATTTTCTAGAAATAAGTTTTGAGTCACTATTGAGAAAACATGGTGTGACATACAAGGTAGCTTCCCCCTACCATCCACAAATGATTGGACAAGTAGAGGTGTCAAACCATCAACTCGAAGCTATCCTAAAAAAGACAGTGGGCCGCAACCTAATGGATTGGTTAGTAAAAAATTATTGATGCCTTGTGGGCCTATAGAACAGCTTTCAAGACTCCTCTTGGAACAACACCCTTTAGATTAATCTATGGAAAATCATGTCACCTACCCGTAGAACTTGAACACAAAGCTCGGTAGGCAATAAAATAACTAAATTTTGACATGAAGAAAACTTGCCAAGCTCGGATTCTACAACTTCAGGAGTTGGAAGAACTATGAATGACAACTTACAAAAATGCAAGAATATACAAAAATGCACAAAATTATGACATGATGGTCATCTTAAGAGGAAAGACATACAAGTGGGAGACCAAGTTCTATTGTTTAACTCAAGACTAAGATTGTTCCCAGGAAAACTCTGTTCTCACTGGTCTAGAGCATACACTGTCAAGAGCATCTACCCACATGCTGCTTTTATTTTATGGAGAGAAAAGTCAGGAGAATTGGTGGCAAATGGCCACCGATTGAAGAGATATTTCACAACAGCTGACATGAGCATTGAAGAATCTCTATATCTTTCCAAACTAGCATATCTACCATAAAATTGAAAGAAGCATGTCGAGCCAACGACATAAAACAAAGGCTCTTGTTGGGAGGCAACCCGATCCTTACCTTAGCTTTTACTTTTAGTTTTGAATTAGAAAATTTTTCACTCAGTAGACATCGCATCGCAAGATGCAATATTAAGTTCTGATAGTTTTCATTTTTGAGATTTCAGATGGAGGACATGTTTGCTAAAAGGCATGCAAATACATCTGGTGGTCCAACCAACACAGTTTTTCCCCTCCATCTCGGATTTAGAGTTTGCTCAGGATGAGAAAATTTCTAAGTTCGGGGTGGAGGGTGGGTGGTATGTACTTTAATTTCCACCCACACCAATCTGTTTCAGACTTAAGATTCCATCGTTGCAATTTTGAAGTAATTTTGATCAAAACTCTCACAATTTTAAGTTTTCAAAGTAGTTTTGTATAGAAACTTGATGAAGTTTTGATGCTTTTATTTTGAATCAAAGCCTTTACCTAGACAGCTAGTTCTTTTTCCATGCAATTTTGAATCATTATACTCTCCTTATTCGAAGCAAAGCCCCTAGAGGGACAATTTTTGAAACTAGCCAATGGTTAGAAGTCACCATATGAAACTTATGAATCCTAATATCATGATCCTTCAGTAAAATGGCAAGTATCTATCGAACTGAGAGGGATCAAACACATCGTGCTTCCTAATTTACTAGTAGAACAATAGCATGGAATCTCCATCGGATCCCCATTAAGTCATTATTTGAGCATAGTATGATAAGGAGAACAACTCATTGCACTAAACTGTAAATCAAGTTGCATATGATCTAAACTCTCTTCTACGCTTCTTCTACCATCTTCATACCCCTCCATCCATCAAAAAGAAACAAAACGCCATAAAAGTAGTGCCAAACCCTAAGTTCGGGGTGGCACACCATCACTCTCTTTATTCGCTTCTTCCATACCCCTCTCTATTTAATAGGGGTGTATCACCAAAATGAAAAAGAAAAGCTTCCAATGTGCACAAAAAAATGCAATCTCAAGTCGAATAGAGGAGAGATTCGCATAAAAAAAAGAGAAGTTGCAATCAATGAAATTGCAACCATATAATAAAATTTTTGACTCGAATAGAGGAGAGATTTACTACTCCCTTGATCTCTTCCACACCCTTCTTCACTCCCTTTTCCACCTTCAAGAACAATAAATGCCTCTTTTTTCCACACTCTTAAAAAACACCAGTGTCAGATTAGATGCACACTTATTGTATAGTGGGTATCTCTAGACTCTTACAAAGCTCTTAGAAATGCTTGATGTTGGAAAAAGTTGGGAAGAAGTGCTTTTGGGAAATGAACCCAAGAACAAAGATATTGTAAGATGTGTTCAGTCATCTCAGGAAGTTGAGATGCCTAACCATACAAAGCAGAAAAGAAACAAACATGACGTGAAGATGAGGCAATCAAAAGAGTTGAAAGTATTCAATTGAAGATTGTTTCAAATTTTGTGTTAATCGAGGACAAGCAACATTTTGATGAATGTATATTTATCTTTGTTTTACTCATCATTTTTGACCCAGTTTTGCACTAAAAGCTCTTATATGCCCCCTGAATGTTCTAATATATAGTTTTCCTCAGTTTTAAATGATTACTTAGAGTTTTGATCAAGAATCCATTCGTCTCCATTGTAGGATTAAGCATGACACTATGTGCACAAATGTAGGAGGCGGTGGTCCCGCTAGTCGGTTAATTGCCTTTGTTAGGTGGACCCACCTACCCATCTTATTGCTTAAAATCTACCTTTGCCTTCTTAACTTGTTAATGCTAGTTTAGTTAATTGTCTTTGTTAGTTCTTAGATAATTGATTGGTTCTTAACAGTTAGTTCTTGATCAAGTAGTTAGGGCTCCTTTGAGGTTTCTTATGTTAATTTAGCTAGTTAGTGATAACTTAGGCTCTTGCTTTTCTTATTGCTTATCTAGCCTCTTAGTTGATAATTTGACCTACTAGTGTAGTGTAACTCCTAGTTTTGGCTTAGTTGCTTGTCTTGCCTAGTTTGTCAATCTGAACTTGCTTAGGGTAATCTAGGATTTCTGTTAATCTAGTTTCCTTCTTGTTGTTAATTACTTACAATCATGGAATAATCAACCAAATCTAACCTTAAACCCTCAAACCTTACTCTCCACTTTAGGAATATAGATAACATTAACCTAGCTCTAGTGCCCCCTCTTTCCCTGAGGATCAACCCTAATCTTGCCACTTGCCTGTACTACAACATGACCCCGTACACTTGCAGGTACATGTGATTAGTGAGCCTATGCATTGGACTAGGTTGATAAATAAATTTTGAGAGAAGCCAACCATAAAATGCTTAAGATGATGGCGGATACGATGAATAAGATGAAGAACCAAATTGGTGGTTCTTCTAGCCAATCCACTATGGTATTTGATGCTGAGGAAGAAGAAGTGCACTCTTTGCATGCCTTTGGCAACCGAAACAACCAAGGCCCGATGTCCAACTCCTACACTCCCGAGTGGAGGAATAATCCAAACTTCTCATTGTAACAACAAAATGAGGAGGGGCAAGGGCATCTAAGGAAACACCAAGGGCACAAGTACAACTTCAAGTTTGATGAAGAAGTTATAGGAAGGCTAAGGAGCCTTGATGAAGTGAAGAAAGAGGTGTCCTCTCAAGGACAAAACATTAGCCTCCTTGAACAAAGACTTGATCAAATTTTCCTTTCACTTGCCCTCCATGAAGAGGGGAAGCTCCCATCTCAACCCATGGCCAACCCAAACAATGATGGCGGTTATGTAAGCACCACTCAAGGTTCTTATGTCCCACAACAAGGCTAAGTACCCCCACTTCACTGGTACCAAGGACCAGTACATCCATATGATCCTCCACCTCAACAACCCCCTTATAACTACCAATCCCTCCACCTCACTCATACCAACGAAGTCGTCTACAATATCACCCCCATCCACCACAACAACCACAACCCCAACCACAATTTATCCTCCAAAACCCAAATCCACCACACTCACGACCACCACCACCTCAACATCTGCATCCACCCCCACAAGCTTCATCTTCGACTACCTATGAGTATGTGAAGGTAGTAATAGTTTTGAAGAGCTGTACGACTTGAGATCAGCCACATTGTACTTTTGTTGATAGCACAACCAGTGATGACAGGGTTGATACTATGATCATGGATGTTGATACCGAGATTCAGGATGATGATACTGTGAATGGCACCTGGGTTGACACTGTGATATCGATAGATGATACCTTGATTCCTGTAATACCACTTAATGATACTATTGACTTGATCCGATTGGGAGCACAACTCCCTCCATTCCCCGATACACTTGAAGAGCCATCCACCTAAAGAAGGAAGAAGAAGCATATTGAGGACATCATGGAGACCTTTAAGCAGGTTAATATCAACATTCCTTTGCTTGATGTGATCAAGAAAATTTTGTCTTACCTATGTTCTTGAAAGACGTGTGACATTTAAGAGGAAGACCACTGGAAGGACACCAAGGAAAGTCAAGCTCACTGAGAAACTGAGCTCAATTCTGTAGCACATCATGCCAAGGAAGAGGAAAGTATTGGTGCTCCCATCATCTCATGCTACATTGGAGGACATTGCATAGGCTAAGATCTTCTTGACTTGGGTTCTAGTGTAAATATGATGCCTTATGATGTGTTTACTGAACTACAAAAGGGACAACTGGGTCCTGCTCACTGTACTTTGCAATTGGCTGATATATCTATGAAACTGCCTAGAGTGTGTGTTGATGATGTGTTGGTCAGACTTGATGATGATACCTATGCATTCTTTCCTATTGATTTTATTGTTTTGGACATGGAAAAAGACTCGAGGAAAGTGCCAATCATCTTGGGGAGACCATTTTTGGCTATAGATGATGCAGTGATCCATGTGAGGACCGACACCATGTATGTGACTTTCATGCACATGAAGATCCAGTTTACCATTTTCAAGTCTTCTGTTGAGGCTGAGGTGATATGTGCTATAGAAGAGGATTGTTATATGATTGAGTGTCTTGATGAAATTGTAGAAGAGTGTCTACCTGCATGGATTCAAACTACCATACAAGGTAGAGGTCTAGAGTCCATTATGGAATTTCCTGGTGATGATGATGATGATGAGGATGAGGAAGAAGAGATGACCTTAGTGGCTACAAGTGAGAACCTCCCGTCCATTTATGAACCATTCAAGAATTATCTTGAAGAGCCTCCCGTTCTTGAGCTCAAGTCTCTTCTAGAAGGGCTGAAATATGATTTCTTAGGCTCCAATGACACTCTCTCAGTGATCATTTCTTCTATTCTTTCTCTGAAGCAAGAAGATGCATTCATGGTAGTTTTGAAGAAGAATATTCAGGCCATCAGATGGTCCATTGCTGATTTGAGGGATATTGACCCCTCTATTTGTGTCCATAGAATCTATCTTGAGGATGATGTTGGACCAACCCGTCAAATGCAAACATGGATGAATCTAAAATTGAAAAAAGTTGTAGAGAAAGGGGTCATGAAGCTACATGATGATGGAATTATATATCCCATTTTTGACAGCCCATGGGTGAGTCCCATCCAAGTTGTGTTGGCTAAATGGACATCTATAAATCCCTTTGTTTTGATAATGACAAACATTTCATTCTTGTTGATCTAACGTGCTACTTGAGTGTTGCAGGAATAAGGTGAATGACAAAGCACTAGGGAATCTATATGCTTGAATGATTGTAAATGTCATGAAATGTGATCAATTGTAAACTTGTACAAATATATAATGTACAAGTACTTAGACTTCATGTAAATCAAGCATTAGATCTTCCCTAGCTAAACACCACATTTAGATAGGTCATCCCTTTCAATAGTGTCACATATGCACACTCATACACACACTTAATGTCTTTATTTGAAACATTGAAACAGGGTCTATCTCGGTCGACAAAATCCTCGACCGAGACACTCTCGGTCGACAAACTTCTCGACCGAGAAAGACCCAAGTAGCCGTTAGACACAGCTGACAAGGTAGTTGGCAGTTGGAGATAAACGTTGCAAAACACTTGATCCAGAGAGCCTGTCGGTCGACAAAACTTCGACCGAGTAGGTGTCTCGGTCGACCATTTCTTGACCGAGATGGACTCTGACAACAACTGCATAATTAATTAACTAAGCCATTGTTAAAGCAACTAACTTATACCTAACGGCAAGTTAAGCACTTAGAAACCCCTAGAAAGTGTCTAGAACATCCTTAAGCACTTGTAGGACATTCCTATAAATAGGACATGCCTTAGGACACCTAAACTCACTTGTTTTTACACTTGAGCAATCTTTGAGCATACACTTACATTGAGCAACATGTTTGTGAGCAACTGAGCATATTGACAATTGGCTATTTCTTCTCTCAGCTCAAATTTCGTGTCCTATAGGCTAGCATTTTCTATCCACAACAATCACAATTCCATACACATTGGTTAGGAGATCTACACACTTGATCTAGGAAAATCAAGCCTTGTGCTTCAAAGGATAAGTTGTAATTTCCATTTTACTTTCTTGTTCACTATTATTGTTTGTACTCTCCTTGTGACTCCTAGGTTGGAGGCTGCGGATTCGAGAGGTTGGAGATCTTCTTGGTGAAGAAGGGGACCTTGAGCTACTTCAAGAAGGCTGGTGCAACAGGAGGTTACTTCTAAAGAGGAAGGCTACTTCAAGGGGGAGCTTGGAGTTACTTCAAGAAGGATACCTCGGGTTGGTGCATCTACTTCAAGTGAAGGCTGTTCAAGGGGTGTAAGAAAGTATTGTATTTTGTGTAATTCCTTGTGAAGGTAATAAAATTGATACTTTCAAAATCCCAGTTGGGTAAGGAACCGGGTAGTGGACTGACAACCTTAGTACTTGCTAAGGTTGGAACCACTCTAAACCCTTTGTCTCCTTCTTGATTTCTCATTTGTGGTTGTTTGAGTTAAATTATTGTTAAATTAGTTTAAAACCCTATTCACCCCCCTCTAGTGGTTTTTCAATTGGTATCAGAGCAGGCTTCAAGGAGCTCTAATTGAGTCTTGAAGAATAAAGGGTGATAGTGTCTACAACCGCAAGCAAAGGCAAAGCATGGACACATCTTCAACAAGTTGTAATTGGTTCTTAGGAACAAGCCATACAACACCTAGCTGTCCATGGAAGTCAAAGAAGGAAGAAGTGCATAAAGAATGTCTAATTGCTACTATAAGGGAAGAAGAAGAAGAAGAGGTAAGCCTTTTTGATTTATCTAAAGAAGAGCTAATTTCTAGCCTTGAAGAGACACATAATAAGTATATTGAGTGCAAGAAGAAATTAAAGAAATCTAATAAGGCAAATGATGAGTTACATGCTAAACTTCTTGCTCTTACATCTGAAAATGAGGATCTTAAAAAGGTTATTGAAGATCATGATATTAAACTGAAATCCATTGAAGCAAATTGCAATCTTCTTTCCCTAGAAAAGATTAATTTTCAAACTCAAGTGAACGATCTTCAAAAACAACCCATCTTGTGCTCACATCTAGATTATGATACTATCGTGAAAGAAAGAAATTCATTATCATCTAATCTAGAACAAGCAAAGCTAGATATCAAGAAAAGAATGGAGGAAATTGCTAAGCTACAACAAGAAGTTTGTAGTCTAAGTAACAATGGCATTCTTGATAAAATCCTAAATGATCCTTACCGTCAAATTGGAAGGAGAGGACTAGGTTACAAGCCTAAAGGAAAATCTTATCAACAACCTAGTAAGGGAAGAACACAAGCGCCAAAGAGTCAATCTATGTATGTACCTAAAGGTACAAATATATATGCACCCAAGAACAACCTAGAACAAAATCATAGAAATAGATATGAAGTTGATTCTATATGTTGTCATTACTGCTTGCGTCTTGGACACTATTCCTTTTCATGTCCTTACAAGAAAAAGGATGTCGAGTTAGTTTGGGTCCCAAAACCCCAAACTAAATGAGCAAAAATAAGTTGAGATATGACCAAGGACCCAAATTGCATATTTATATGTCTATCTCAACTTAACAAGTTAATTCAAGTATTTAAACATCTAACTTGAATATATAATTCTTTTAAATCTACAAAAACAATTCTGATTTACTTACTGAAAACAGCTCTGAAATAGTACAGAACCTTTCTCGGTCGAGAATCTGTCGACTGAGAAAGACAGTCGGTCGAGGACATGGTCGACCGATCCAGTCTCTGATAAATCTGCTGAATGTGTTTTCAAATTGATCAAATTACTATAAATTTATTGTTAATAACTGATCTTACAAGTTGAAGACCATCATGTGTTATGACATCTAGTATAAATGATCACTGTATTTTATGAAATTATTATTATATGTTGTTCAATCATTACATCGTGGACATGCTTTCACTATTCAGCTCATAAAGATGATAGAAAATGATTATTGGATCCTTGATGACACATAGACAAGAAAAATGATTCATTTGTGATATGAGAAAGAACTTTATGGCTTTGAACACATAAGATAAAAATTTCTCAATTGAGAACTTGAGATATTGCTTTCAAGGATATATATTTTCTTGGAGAATCTTACATGAAAACAAGGGTACAAGAAGAAATAGAATTTGATATTTATGTACCTACAACAAAGCTTATATAAATATTCTAGGAGAGTTACGAACGGAAATATTCATATTGAGTATCACTCAAAATGCCTCAAATCAATATCTAATCGAGTTACATGCAGACATCATACTTCACATATGAATGATCAAATTGGAAATCTACAAAATTGCCTCTTGGTTAAAATCAAGCTTGACCAAGGGGCGCTATGGTCGTAGTCAAAGTCGACCTAAAATAAGTTTGGCACAATACTTATTTGAATATCATTCTCTATATAAAAATTGTGATCAAAAGACCAATTAAAATTATGACCACAAAATTGTTCAAAGATTGGTAATAATAATCACAATATTACTCCCTTAGAAAACATATATATGCTCTACAAATTCAGTCTATCATTTGCATTAAGAATCATCTTATAAATTCATCCAAAGTAAGTTTGTCGGTCGACAAATTCCTCGACCGAAAACATCTCGGTCAACCTATCTCTTTCGACCGACAAACTTCAAATAAAAACTACATCGGAAAAAATCAGACACACTTTCGGTCGACAATTATTCGACCGAGCCAATGTCGGTCAACAATTGCTCGACCGAGGATTGACCGTTGGGATATGACCGTTGGAAACTGACCGTTACCAGTCGACCGTTGGGCAGCCGAGTGGCGCGTCTGGGATATGACCGTTGCGGTCGATCGGTTGACAAATTGTCGACCGACCTGGTCACTGGATTGCTATAAAAAGGACCAAAAATGGGTCATTGCTTCACACTCTCATATTCTTACTTCCATAGCTTCTCTCTAGTACATTTTTGTGCAATTCTTTAGCTTCTTCATCCCCAAGACTTTCTTGCTTCTTCTCCACCTTAAAGCAAAGAAATGGCTTCATCATCTACACGTGGAAAGAAGAAAGTTGCTGGCAGGAAAGGAAGGGCGGCTTCCCCACCATTGACGATCATCAACGACATTCCCTTTGTCGACACAGATGCTGGTGATCGCTATCTCAGGCTCTCCTCCAAAACTCCTCTTCCACGACGGCCGGTTGACGTCATGGACTTCCTCAGCATCATCGACCTGGAGGATCTTTTTGAGGTGCAAAATTTGAAAGAATTTCTTAACCCTTCCTTCCCTTCCTACTCTTCCAAAGTGGTAAATGAGTTCTATGCAAACCTAATCTACCATTCCGAAAATGAAAATAACTTCTTCTACTCTATGGTCAATGGGCATAGCTTTTGATTTACTGAGGAGGATATTCTTGACATGCTCAACATCGACTTAGATGAATATCAAAACACTCTTGACCTTACCACTGGAAATCCACTCAATAAATTTTCCCAAGGTGGCAATATTGTCAGTCTCAGTGACATTAAACGAGCCATTTTTCAATCTAATACAACTTGTCACGAAGATAGGGGTACCTACTATGCCATTAATCTCAAACCTGTAGCTAGGATTGTCAACCTTATTGTTTCCACAAACATACATCCCAGAGAAAACAAGTCTGAAGTTCCTATCTTTTGCATGTGTCTAATTTATGCCATTATCAAACATATTCCCATAAATTTTATCCGCATCATCCTTAAGAACATGCTTGAGTTTTCTGGCAATCCCCCATATGCTGATTTCGTATGCCAAATCACTCAACACTTTCTTAAGACACAAATTGAGGACATGGGATACGCATGGGAAAGAAGACCATAAAAATAAGAAAAAACACAGTAGAGAAGATGGGAATTGATTTTGGTCACAAGAGGGCTAGGACGGAAGGTGAGACATCTAGTCAAGACATACCACCACCACCTCCTCCTACTAACCCATACTATGATCCCATCCAAAACACCCTAACCTATGTTGCTGGGTCACAATATCATCTAAGCAGACAATTAGATTATAGCCACCATGTCATGACCTACCTAAATCAAAGGATGCAAACCCTCTCTCCAAATCAACCAGATGAATATCCTTATTCTTTGAATCCTGGCATGCTCAACCCATATAATCCCTCTTACAACTACTATCAAACTCCACCTCCACCATCTACAGATCTCACACATACTCAGTTTTCCTCAATACAATTACAAGACATTGCTGCTCATTTCCGCTTTGATCGTGTTCCTACCTTCTTGGAAGCATATGCCTTAACTAAGACAGGTGCTTTGGAGTGGCAAACTTTAGTCAAGTATTATGGAGCTGAGCCATTTCTTGGAAAAGACCCTGATATTGATGTGATACTTAAGTCTTTCCAGTGAGATTTGGAGTGTCTGTTGTATTAGTTGTAATGAAATGGTTATCTTTGCATGATTGTAATAATTCCATGATTCTAATGAATTGGTTATCTTTACTTATTATAATGGATATTCCTCTATGGTATCATTTGAACATGGCTTATAAGACTATTCTAGTAGAGCATACAAAGTAAGGGAAGTAATAAATATGTCATAAGTCAAAAATTATGAAATCTTTGCAAATTTAAAATTGTGGCTAAATTGACCATCTATTGAAGAAGGATATCTATTTAAGGGGGAGCAATACTTTTCATATAATATTTGGTTTTAAATGGATATCTTTTGGAAATGACAAAGGGGGAGAAATAAATATAAATGCAAAACTCAATCAATGAGTTTCATAAACAAACTCTTGGCTTTACATTGAAAGTTGCTATATTCCCTAAAGAATTGGATTTCATCTTCCATAATTCATGGGGAATAATAAGCACACATTTTATAAACAAGAGAAGAAATTTACAAAGGTAATCTTCAGGTATGAAACTCACATGTTTTATACTTTCTTATTTTATATTTAGGAAATGTTTGTCATCTTCAAAAAGGGGGAGATTGTTGGCTAAATGGACATCTGTAAATCCCTTTGTTTTGATAATGACAAACATTTCATTCTTGTTGATCTAACGTGCTACTTGAGTGTTGCAGGAATAAGGTGAATGACAAAGACTAGGGAATCTATATGCTTGAATGATTGTAAATGTCATGAAATGTAATCAATTGTAAACTTGTACAAATATATAATGTACAAGTACTTAGACTTCATGTAAATCAAGTGTTAGATCTTCCCTAGCTAAACACCACATTTAGATAGGTCATCCCCTTCAATAGTGTCACATATGCACACTCATACACACACTTAATGTCTTTATTTGAAACATTGAAACAAAGTCTATCTCGGTCGACAAAATCCTCGACTGAGACACTCTCGGTCGACAAACTTCTCGACCGAGATAGACCCAAGTAGCCGTTAGACACAGCTGACAAGGTAGTTGGCAGTTGGAGATAAACGTTGCAAAACACTTGATCCAGAGAGCCTGTCGGTCGACAAAACATCGACCGAGTAGGTGTCTCGGTCGACCATTTCTCGACCGAGATGGACTCTGACAGCAACTGGATAATTAATTAACTAAGCCGTTGTTAAAGCAACTAGCTTATACCTAACGGCTAGTTAAGCACTTAGAAACCCCTAGAAAGTGTCTAGAACGTCCTTAAGCACTTGTAGGACATTCCTATAAATAGGACATGCCTTAGGACACCTAAACTCACTTGTTTTTACACTCGAGCAATCTTTGAGCATACACTTACATTGAGCAACCTGTTTGTGAGCAATTGAGCATATTGACAATTGTCTATTTCTTCTCTCAGCTCAAATTTTGTGTCCTATAGGCTAGCATCTTCTATCCACAGCAATCACAATTCCATACACATTGGTTAGGAGATCTACACGCTTGATCTAGGCAAATCAAGCCTTGTTCTTCAAAGGATAAGTTGTAATTTCCATTTTCCTTTCTTGTTCACTATTATTGTTTGTACTCTCCTTGCTACTCCTAGGTTGGAGGCTGCGGATTGGAGAGGTTGGAGATCTTCTTAGAGAAGAAGGGGACCTTGAGCTACTTCAAGAAGGCTAGTGCAACGGGAGGTTACTTCTAAAGAGGAAGGCTACTTCAAGGGGGAGCTTGGAGTTACTTCAAGAAGGATACCTCGGGTTGGTGCATCTACTTCAAGTGAAGGTTGTTCAAGGGGTGTAAGAAAGTATTGTATTTTGTGTAATTCCTTGTGAAGGTAATAAAATTGATACTTTCAAAATCCCGGTTGGGTAAGCAACCGGGTAGTGGACTGACAACCTTAGTACTTGCTAAGGTTGGAACCACTCTAAACCCTTTGTCTCCTTCTTGATTTCTCATTTGTGGTTGTTTGAGTTCAATTATTTTTAAATTAGTTTAAAACCCTATTCACCCCCCCTCTAGTGGTTTTTCAAGTTGTAACCAAGAAGGGTGGGATCACATTCGCCGAGAATGAAGATGGGGAATTAATGTTTGTGACAGAGCAATCCAAGTGGAGGATGTGCGTGGATTACAAAAAATAGAATGAAAAGACCAAGAAAGATCATTACTTTGACAAAGTGGAAGTTTACATAAGTATGATGAAATTACTATTTTACCCTCATTATAGTCACTCATGATCCTCAATCATTTTTCTTGGCTTCATAATCAATGTTGAGACTCAAATACAAAATATGGTGATCAATGTACATTTTATACACAAATTAACACCTTAAATTTGATTAATTGATCAATTTGTCCAAAGAAGAAAATTGATCCCTTAAACTTCATCTTTTTGTTCTCAAACTTTTTCTAAAGTTTGTCCACGTTTTTGTGAATCTATGGTCCAAAATTCATGTCATATAGGAATTCCTACAATTTACTATGATTTCTTGATGTTTTGTGGTAAAAACCGCTTTAAAATTGCCATCTTATTGGCTTTTCCATGTCACCGATACAAGGCATGGATTTGGGGGCAATATCTACCCTTGGATGCACCCTCCCACAGACCAGGGCATGATCTACTGGCCTGGGAGTTATCTTCAACCTCGTGCTGATTGCGGGGAGGAGTAATTGCGACCCAAAAGGCGCAATCAGCCATAAACAACCTCGATTGGAAATTCTAACCGAGAGGGAATGTGCACCTCATGATTTCAAACTGATTGAATCCTAATTTGATAGCCATTTGTGCCATGTCCAACTGCCAAAATGAGCTCTTTTCTCTCCCCTCTCAATTTGGTGGCCATGGCCATTTTCAAATTTTGATCTAGCCCTAAAACCCATTCCAACAGTACAAAAAGGGCCCCTTATGTTCGCATCACCTCCCCATACTCAAAGCCACACCCTTGCTCACTCCCTTGGACCTGAATGGCCCAATTTCTCCTCACCACCTCATGCTTCCATAGAGGCACCACCGCATAGGCCCCTCTGGGCATCTGTGTTGCTTGCCCTCTCACCTCAATTCGCCTATGCCATCCACCTCACGAGCCCCCTACGGACTTGAACGGCAGCGAAGCTACCTCTACCTACCCCTCCTCCTCCTAAACTCCCTCTACTCTAGTGGGATCCTCCACCGTACTTCCTGGTCTCATGGTAGCCTGCACGAGGGATGGAGGAAAGCATAGACCGCCGGTCCAAGAAGGGGATCAACCCGGTCCAAAAGACCAACTAACTCGAGCTTGAACCACCCAAATTGAAGAGATTGAACCCACAAATCGTGAGTGAACCAGTTCATATGAGCCAACAAGACACCTCACTCACATGACACAATCTGGACCACCTATCCCGTATCGAATAGTCCTTGTTTTTGTCTATTAAAGGTACTTCTCCTCCTCTCTACTAAAAATCCAATAATTGGTTAGATCTTGCAAAAATTGTATCTAATGCATCTGAATTCCAAAAATGATGAACAAATAGTCAATCTTGATCAGAAAATTCTAGTGAACCTTTTAAAAATACTTTTTAAGCCTAATTCTTGATATTTATTACTGATATTCCCAGATCTCGTTCCTTTGCTTATTTAATTTGTCTAATGATTCAACAATGATGATTAATCCTTGAGAAACCCTAACTCTAACTATAATGATAATATTGAAACCAAGCTTGACAAAATATAAGTTTAGATCTGATCTTGTAACTTATCTCTCCTAAAATGTGAATCATGCACATTTAACTAAGGGTTAACCTTTATATTGTGATGATGGATTTAAATCTTGTGGAAACCTTGATCATGTGTATGACTCTGCTTTAATCAAATTGATCTTGAATCTCAATTATGTTAAGTATCATGATGATGATTTAGGATTGTGATGATGACTTGAATATTAATCATTAAGGTTTACATGTGATCGTAGAAAACCTAAGTAGGTCATCCACACTTGAAATATTCTTGACACTTGAATAATGCTAGACATATTGAAATATTATGGAACATAAGTGGATCACCTAACCCTAAGGTTGACTTAGGAAAAGTAACCCAAATATCAAATATTGAAACATGATATCCAAATATCTTGATCCTAACCCTTGATCCAAACATTGTGTTTTAGGATCTAACTCAAAGGGTTGACCTATTACTAGATGATATGTACTTGAAATCCTCGATGAAAGGTATGCTATTATATAACTCCTCCTTGATTGTATTGATGATACTTTTATGCATCTCTTGACTGTATAATTGGCTATTTACTCGGATGAGCTACTGTTCCCCATGATTAGTCTTTTGTTTTTTTGTACTATATTTTGAAAAACATGAAAACATAACTTGCATGCCCATTATGACAGCCCGTATATTGATAATGATGATGATATTGATAATGTTGATATTGAGTACAACAACCCCCTCATTTGGAGGTGGGACTTGTACATTGGCTTCATGTGTTCCAATGGTGAGAAGGAGCCTAGTGCGCTTCCCCATCGTGTTGGGTTAATAGAGTCACACAAAATATATAAGCATGCTTCTCGAATTACAGCATAATGGGAACTCGTAAGAAAAGTTGAATTGCTTGAAAAACTTGTCGAATAAATGTTGGTTTTGCAAATTTCTTATTATTCTTTTAAATATAAGTCCTGCCAAGTATACTCTTTTATTATAAACCATTTTACTTGATTTTGATAACGTAAAGTGCAATTGCATGATTGTGTCTTGATTTTAGGCAATACAAATGGAATACTGAATAAGATCGCTTACACACTCTAAATACTCTGATGACAAAGACAAATCAGATATATCTCCATATTGGGTTAGTTCTTTTTTAAATATCTAGTTTTTGAGTTATTATTTCTTATTGTGTATGCCAGTGTGATAGATCCTTTTGGACCACTCAGGGACGAGTGCTTCAATCCCCTTATCATTGTCTAGGTAGTGAGATTGGGATTGGGGTAAGAATGGTTCCGTGACAGTTGGTATAAGAGCTTACTGTAACAACCCTCCCTAGGGTTTCTTACGTAACCAGCGGAAGCACAGCCTAATCCCCAACATTTTCCATAATGTGTGGTACTTGACATATTAGGGAGGGATTGTCACATGCATGATCTCATATCAAGAAATAAACAACACTTGGCATTCATAGAAACATGATTTCATACATAAAGTTCTTCTTGGAAAGATAACTACATCATGATACTAAAGATATGCTAACATAAACTGGATAATTATATAAATGACAAGATCTCCATAGATGGACGTCCCACCAGGAAACAACTCCTTAGATCTTTGGGTCTTTAGTATCCTTAAGATGATTCCTTCTCTTTAGCTCCAACTCCTGCGGACATCACGTCCCCATCCATGCAAAGGAAAACAACATAGTAAGTAAGCGACATTGGCATATAAAAAAATAACATATAAATTGATTTGACATAAACATGAACATGCATTAACATTAATTGTTTCTTGACATCTTTTACATAAAGAAATTGACTAGAAGAATATGCTCCTCTCTTAATGCCCCATAAGGAGCCCATAATGCTCGAAAAGCCCATAATTGCTCGGAAAGCCCATAATGTTCGGAAAGCCCATAACAATGTGCATATAAATCTAAATCAATTTCTATTATTTGTGATCTTTCTTAAACCTTACTTATCTTCTTAATAACCTAAACTTGATCTTAATTGGGATTTCTCCTTCTTGAACATAATGGGATTTCTCCCTCTTAGGCATGGGTGGGAATCTCTTCCCTCTTAATCTTGGTTTCATGCATATTAATCATAATTCATAGTCTTAATGTGATTTCTAGTCTTAGAGTTAAATTATAACAATCAACATCCAATAAGCATATACATTGAGGAAAAACATGACACTTATCATGACTTGATTAAAAAGATCATAAACATATCATAATCATCCAATAAATCCAATTTACTATGCCAAAGGCATGGCCGGCTTACCTTGAGCTAAATCACCTAAGTCAAACCTAGTTTGACCGATTGGATCCTTTTAAACACCTGAAATTAGATTAAAACATTATATGTACATGAATTCATAACCTTAAAACCCTAATTCGTTCATATAAGAATTGACATGTGAAAACAGAGAAATCAGGCGATATAAATCAGAAAATCGGATTCCTTAATGAAAATCCTTTCCAAAAAGTATTTTTGCATAATTTTTGGATAACCAGGCGATTTACTATTAATTTTTGAAGAATTCACCAATGGAAAATCAGGGAAAAGCCACGTGGATAAAACACACCCAAACCAGTGGGCCGGCTTCTGAGTTGGTCCAATCGAGTTTGGCCAACTCAGCAGCGAGACTTGCCTCAGCAGTCAAAGGAAAAAGGGCGTGAGATTCCTTATCTGCCCTTGCAGTTTAAAGCATCGGTAAAAACAAAACGCGGGCTCAGGGGTCATTTTAGGACCCAGATTGCTCCTCTCCTTCACAACGCGAGCCATGGCCCGAGCTTGGCTCCACGAGCAAGAAGTCGAGGTTCCTCCACGATCCAAGTTGAAGATTTGGGTTCCTCTCAAGGACTCGAGGCTGCTAGTGAGTTCGCCAACCCACAGCGGATGCACTGAGCCGAGCCACTGGCTCAGGCGTGGACTGGAGCTCGACAAGCTCCTCCGCAAGGCTGGAGCTCAGAAATCATAGAGACAATGGTGAAAACCATCTGTCGAGGGTTGAGAAACGTTCGCCGCGGTCAAACAAAGCTCGGGGCATTGTCCCCTAGGTGGGAGGAGCCCTGAGGCGCTGCCGTGACTAGCGCCGGCGGCGACCTCCACGGAGCTCTCTAGGGTACAACAGCTGGGGGATCGGCGAGTTAAAATGATGACATGGAAATGCGGGGCGGGGGTCGAGGATGCTCACTGTGGATCTGATCGAACCAAGGTGACCGGGGCGGCGTGCACCTGGCCAAGGTAGACGGAAACTAAAACCGAGTAAGTCGGAGAGCCTCGAGAATCTAGTGGAGAAATTGAGTAAGGAGGAGGAGTGCCTGCAGCCTAGAGGTGCTCTACAATGCCTTCAATAGGCAAGGAATGGATCGCAGCATGGTCTGCAACCATGAGGTGAATATCTGCGGAGAGCCCTATATTGGGCATTTTCTTTGTAGTGTGTGAGAGAGGGTGAGTGAGGGCTCGCTGTGCTCGGGGAAGTGAGACGAAGTCATTAGAGGAGGAATCAAGTAAAACGGCCTCATAATGAGGGAGAGAGCGGTCGATGAAGGAACTGCTGCAAAATGCTTCTGTTTGTGAGAAGAAATGGAGGAAGAAGAGAACGCGAGTGCCGTTGGATCTAGATCCAATGGCTACTGTGCATGCACGCAAGTTATGAAATGCATGACAGTCATAAAATCGGGACTTTAGGGAGATAAAAGTAAATAAATGACATTGAATTAAGTTCTTGGCTAAACAATATTCAAATCTCTTAAAAATCGATTTGAAGGGTCAAACATGGTCCAAAGGAGTTTAAATTTGAACCATAGGTGTATTAGACAGTCTAGAACATTCCCATTTAATTAGATTTACTGCTTGTACACGTTTTAGGTCTAAAATAGCAAAGACCATTATGTGCATTTAAATGAATATAAATAGTGCATATAAAGTCATTAATTTCTCAAATAAGGATTGCAAACATAAAAACGTGCCCTAATTATTATTTCTTTTAATTAACAAAATGGAGGCCATTAAACAAATAATTAAACAAGTAAATCACTAATTATCATATGAGAGAGAAAATTTGTCATAAAAGCATTTATCCTCATTTGTCTTAAACAAAAGGGCATAGATATACATGAAAAGATTTTATTTAAATAAAACAAGGATAAGAGAGCATAATAAAATGATTTTGAAAAATTGGCATGGGCAAATTGAATTTAAGTCCTCAACAATTATCTAATTAGGAAAAGAGCATGCAAGGAATAAAATAAGTTGGAAAATTGCATAGCAAGAGTGGGATGTTACAATTCTACCCACCTTAAATAAATTTCATCCTCGAAATTTCCTAGAGTTTCTACCCACCTTAAGGGTTTCACATAAACTTGGAAATTTTCCATACAAAAATTTATTATAAAAGAAGCATACATGAACAAGCATTATGTTTCAACATAAATTACTTAACTACCCTTACCTTGATCATTTTCCTCTTCTCCATCTGACATTTGCATGGTGAAGAGCCTTGGTTTAACCTTGGGTGGAGGATTAGGGTTCTTAGCTTGGTTGTGGTTGGGATCCTTCTTTGCAAGCTTACGACAATTAGGCTTGATATGCCCTTTCTCACCACAATAGTAGCAAACTGAAGTCCCAAACCTACAAGGGCCACCATGATTTCTCTTGCATGTGGGGCATGGGGTTCTCCCATTCTCAGAAGAAGGCTCAGGGGCTTTTCTCTTGTGGTTGGAGGGTGGAGGGGGTTTATGGGGCTGATGGTGACGATTGTTTTAGGGTACCTCCTTCTTATGATTCCTCCCAGGGTGATCCTCCAACTCTAAGGCTGCATCTAGGGCTGATTGCATGGTCCTATGTCCTCTACCAGACAAGGCATAAACTAGGTCCGGTTTAAGCCCTCTAGTGAACTTCTTAGCTCTCTTTTGCTCAGTGTACTCAAGACCATACTTTTGGAGCTTAAGAAACTTCATGGCATACTCAGTGACAGTCATGTCACCCACTTGCTTAAGGTTAACAAACTCATCCTCCTTTCTTTCTATCATGGCTTCGGATACATAATGGTTATTGAAGACTTCTACAAACTCACCCAAGTGTAAGGAGGGTCATCATCTTCCCTAGAGGCTAAGAGGTTTTCCCACCAAGTACGGGATGCACCCTTGAGCATATGGGTGGCAAATCTAACCCTACTACGTGGGGGACACTCTAAGTCTCTAAAGCAATGCTCCATATTGCTAAGCCATTCCTCAGCCTTGGTCACCACATCAACTTCATCTTTACCATGGAAAGCATCAGGTCTATTCTTCAAGAAGTCTATGAGGGAGATCTCATGTTCTCTAGGTAGAGGTCTAGGTTGGAGGGCATTGGTCAAGGCTGCTACTAGGGAATCTAGGGTGACTGGTGGAGGGGCGAGGTTCATGTCTTCAGTCTTATCACCACGAGAGGATCCTTGTGAGTGCCTTGACTCACCAACCTTCTCCTTCTTCTTAGGGGCCATCTGAAAGGGTAAACATAACATGATATTAGAACATAATATGAATCTCTAGTGTTGCCTTAGTGGCCATCTATTCCTTGCTCTGATACCATTAATGTAACACCCCTCCCTAGGGTTTCTTACGTAACCAGCGGAAGCACAACCTAATCCCCAACATTTTCCATAATGTGGGGTACTTGGCATATTAGGGAGGGATTGTCACATGCATGATCTTATATCAAGAAATAAAAAACACTTGGCATTCATAGAAACATGGATTCATACATAAAGTTCTTCTTGGAAAGATAACTACATCATGATACTAAAGCTATGCTAACATAAACTGGATAATTATATAAATGACAGGATCTCCATAGATGGACGTCCCACCAGGCAACAACTCCTTAGATCTTTGGGTCTTTAGTATCCTTAAGATGATTCCTTCTCTTTAGCTCCAACTCCTGCGAACATCACGTCCCCAGCCATGCAAAGGAAAACAACACAGTAAGTAAGCGGCATTGGCATAGAAAAAAATAACATATAAATTGATTTGACATAAACATGAACATGCATTAACATTAATTGTTTCTTGATGTCTTTTACATGAAGAAATTGACTAGAAGAATATGCTCCTCTCTTAATGCCCCATAAGGAGCCCATAATGCTCGGAAAGCCCATAATTGCTCGGAAAGCCCATAATGTTCGGAAAGCCCATAACAAGGTGCATATAAATCTAAATCAATTTCTATTATTCGTGATCTTTCTTAAACCTTACTTATCTTCTTAATAACCTAAACTTGATCTTAATTGGGATTTCTCCTTCTTGAACATAATGGGATTTCTCCCTCTTAGGCATGGGTGGGAATCTCTTCCCTCTTAATCTTGGTCATGCATCTTAATCATAATTCATAGTCTTAATGTGATTTCTAGTCTTAGACTTAAATTATAACAATCAACATCCAATAACCATATACATTGAGGAAAAACATGACACTTATCATGACTTGAGTAAAAAGATCATAAACATATCATAATCATCCAATAAATCCAATTTACTATGCCAAAGGCATGGCCCGCTTAACTTGAGTTAAATCACCCAAGTCAAACCTGGTTTGACCGATTGGATCATTTTAAACACCTGAAATTAGATTAAAACATTATATGTACATGAATTCATAACCTTGAAACCCTAATTCGTTCATATAAGAATTGAGATGTGAAAACAGAGAAATCAGGCGATATAAATCAGAAAATCAGATTTTTTAATGAAAATCCTTTCCAAAAAGTATTTTTGCATAATTTTCGGATAACCAGGTGATTTACTATTAATTTTTGAAGAATTCGCCAATGGAAAATCTGGGAAAAGCCACGTAGATAAAACACACCCAAACCAGTGGGCCGACTTCTGAGTTGGTCCAATCGAGTTTGGCCAACTCCACAGCGAGACTTGCCTCAACAGTCAAAGGAAAAAGGGTGTGAGATTCCTTATCTGCCCTTGCAGTTTAAAGCATCGATAAAAACAAAACGCGGGCTCAGGGGTCATTTTAGGACCCAGATTGCTCCTCGCCTTCACAACGCGAGCCACGGCCCGAGCTTGGCTCCAGGAGCAAGAAGCCGAGGTTCCTCCATGATCCAAGTTGAAGATCTGGGTTCCTTTCAAGGACTCGAGGCTGCTAGTGAGTTTGCCAACCCACAACGGATGCACCAAGCCGAGCCACTGGCTCAGGCATGGACTGGAGCTCGAGAAGCTCCTCCACAAGGCAAGAAACAGGGGAGGCGAGGTCAGAGCTCAGAAATCATAGAGGCCATGGTGAAAACCATCTATCAAGGGTCGAGAAACGTTCGCCGCGGTCAAACAAAGCTCAGGGCATTGTCCCCTAGGTGGGAGGAGCCCTGAGGCGCTGCCGTGACTAGTGCCGGCGGTGACCTCCACGGAGCTCTATAGGGTACAACATCTAGGGGATCGGCGAGTTAAAATGATGACATGGAAATGCGGGGCGGGGGTCGAGGATGCTCACTGTGGATCTGATCGAACCAATGTGATCGGGGCGGCGTGTACTAGGCCAAGGTAGACGGAAACTAAAACCGAGTAAGTCGGAGAGCCTCGGGAATCTAGCGGAGAAATTGAGTAAGGAGGAGGAGTGCCTACAGCCTAGAGGTGCTCTACAATGCCTTAAATAGGCAAGGAATGGATCGCAGCACGGTCTGCAACCATGAGGTGAACAGCTGCGGAGAGCCCTATATTGGGCATTTTAGGCTCTCTGTGCTCGGGGAAGTGAGACGAAGTCGTTGGAGGAGGAATCAAGTAAAATGGCCTCGTAATGAGGGAGAGAGAGGTCGACGAAGTAACTGCTGCGAAACGCTTCTGTTTGTGAGAAGAAATAGAGGAAGAAGAGAACGCGAGTGCCGTTGGATCTAGATCCAACGACTACTATGTATGCACGTGAGTTATGAAATGCGTGACAGTCATAAAATCAGGACTTTAGGGAAATAAAAGCAAATAAATGACATTGAATTAAGTTCTTGGCTAAACAATATTCAAATCTCTTAAAAATCAATTTGAAGGGTCAAACATGGTCCAAAAGAGTTTAAATTTGAACCATAGGTGTATTAGACGGTCTAGAACATTCCCATTTAATTAGATTTACTTCTTGTACACGTTTTAGGTCTAAAATAGCAAAGACCATTATGTGCATTTAAATGAATATAAATAGTGCATATAAAATCATTAATTTCTGAAATAAGGATTGCAAACATAAAAACGTGCCCTAATTATTATTTCTTTTAATTAACAAAATGGAGGCCATTAAACAAATAATTAAACAAGTAAATCACTAATTATCATATGAGAGAGAAAATTTGTCATAAAAGCATTTATCCTCATTTTTCTTAAACAAAAGGGCATATATATACATGAAAAGATTTTATTTAAATAAAACAAGGATAACAGAGCATAATAAAATGATTTTGAAAAACTGGCATGGGCAAATTGCATTTAAGTCCTCAACAATTATCTAATTAGGAAAAGAGCATGCAAGGAATAAAATAAGTTGGAAAATTGCATAGCAAGAGTGGGATGTTACACTTACACACTCCCATATACTTTAAGTAAATGATTTCTCAAGTCTCTTACACCCAAGAAACCCTAAAGTCCATAATGGTGAAAATTGAGGTGTCTAGGCTCGGGGTCCTGACATAATTTCTCCTATCCGTCTTCATGGTGCCTGAGATCCCCCACTCTACCTTGCCTCAATTGATCCAGAACTGGACCTAAAGGTTCTCTTGTGAAACCCTAGAGAGTCTTCTAGCATCTCATCTCTTCTTTAAGGACTATCCCAAGCCACCCATGTAGATGAAGATTAGGTAGTCTTCTCATCTCCTCATGTGGTCCTTTCTTGTGACCTTTTACCACATGATGTCTCGTTTATGGGTAGCTTATGCATGGGAAAAATGAATATTGCTAAATTTTGAAAGTTGATACCATGATCTGACCTTAATCTAAAGACTCAATTTTGATCAATGAATTTTGAAATCAATTACTCTTGTATGATCCTTAACATCATGCAAACTCATTTTAGCCAAAACTTGACTACATGTTTTCTATGTTTGAGGTAAATATTAATGATTTTGATTTGGTGAAATAAGAAAAACTTATACCTTATACCTCTTTGTTGATGAGGTCTCTATTTGATTAATGCCCATGTTGCCCTCTTATTGATTAAACATCAAATATAATTAAGCAAGCTCGTATCGTATTTTATACATGTCTTGACCATGCTATCAAGTGACTAAGCCTAAGACTCACAAAATCATGATGTAAGACCTATGATGCAAAAAGTAGTTTTCCTATTGACTACTGATGTCTTTTACAATCTCGATTTGATATGATTATGGGACTAGATTTTGCACTATTATGCTCTAATTCCTCAAATGTCAAATTCAAATCCTCGATTTCCAAATTATATCACCACCTTAATCATGAAAGGAAAGAATTGCAAATCTTGACATTATTTCCCTATTATCTTGATTTTTGATCTTATGACTTCGATAAGTATGATTTAATCATTGATACTCTCCCTATTTGAATAAGGTCAATGGAAAATAACTAATGTTGATAATGTGCTATATTAGGGTGGCAGTTGACTCATGACTCCCCTAACCTAGGTCACATCCCTATTTTGACTACCTCTAAGTTTTCATCCTATTGATTATTTAGAGTTTGGAAAGGTATTCCCTTTCATCCTATTTGGATTGGTTGACCTAAGACTAATAGGTTAAACCCATGGTTGATACTCTATCTTGAATATTGATTTGATAATGACCTTGACATATGGAAATATTAACTATAGCTTGGGGTTGACTTCCTAGATAGACCTAGGTCTAGATCTTTCATAAACCTTAGAAACCATGATAATGAAATGTTGACATGTTGATCAAATATTTCTTGAATATTGTTGCTAGAAATTGAATATAGATGAGTGATCTGCCCTAAGGTCAAAACAGGAATATAAACTCTATCTTTGGAATTGTTATACATATGATCAAATTTTGGATCTATGACTTTTAGTGTATAAAATCTCGACTCTTGATATTGATATCTAATAATGTGACTCACGATTATCAAATATAAATAATGACACAAATCATACGTTCACACTATTTGAATCTACAGATCATACTAATGACTTCAAAATCCAAAATCTTGAAATTTTGAAATGATGACTATGTTGACGCTCTCAATTTATGAATTAGGGTTTAGCTCTCACTAGGACTAGGGTGGGATCTTCCCATTGATTTTGAGCTCGAAATAGTGATATTGAAAGTATGATGTTGTCTCAAAATGTTGAAATATGAAATCACAAATCACGGATGTATAACCCCACCTAGGCCAACGTAGAAGCTAAGACCCTGAGATTTTGGGATTGAAAGTCACCTTGTACACTTCATTCATGGACTCTATTTGTTTGACCGAAAATATGATCTCTCCAAATTTGTGATCAATAGGATGCTTTGCATATTTGAGACTCATACGATGACTTTGGACAATATATGCACTGATCTTGATACTCAATTGCTTGATGATGAAATGGTGTTAGTACCAAGTTGATTATTTTATGGAACATGGAATCCCAATTATGATTATTGGATTAATTGAATTTGAGGACATGATTTTGATTTTATACTTGAGGATACCCCAGTATTTGTGGAAATGACTTAGGTTGAATAATACCAATTTTAGGGGATATTTTTGAATTTTGGGGACAAATTCCCTTTTTAAGGAGGGAAGGATGTGACAAAGTGGAATTCTACATAAGTATGATGAAATTAATATTTTACCTTAGTTATACTCACTCATGATCCTTAATCATTTTTATTGGCTTCATAATCAATGTTGAGACTCAAATACAAAATATGGTGATCAATGTGAATTTTATACACATTATAACACCTTAAGTTTGATTAATTGATCACTTTGTCCAAAGAAGAAAATTGATCCCTAAAACTTCATTTTTTTGTTCTCAAACTTTTTCTAAAGGTTCTCCACGTTTTTGTGAATCTATGGTCCAAATATCATGTCATTTGGGCATTCCTACAATTTACTATGATTTCTTGAAGTTTTGTGGTAAAACCCCCTTTTAAATTGCCATCTTATTGGCTTTTCCATGTCACCAATCCATGGCATGGATTCGGGGGCTATGTTTGCCCTTGGATGCACCCTCCCATGGACCAGGACACGTTCTAATGGCCTGGAAGTTATCTTCAACCTCCCTTTGATTGCAGGGAGGAGTAATTGGGACCCCAAAGGCACAATTAAATATAAACAACCTCGATTCAAAATTCTAATCGAGAGGGAATGTGCACCTTGTAATTTCAAACTGATTGAATCCTAATTTGACAGCCATTCGTGCTTTGTCCAGCTGCCAAAATGAGCTCTTTGCTCTCCCCTCTCACTCCAACATCCATGGCCGTTCTCAAATCTTGATCTAGCCATAAACCCCATCCCAATAGTATACAAATGACCCCTTAGGTTTGCATCACCTCACCATACTCAGAGCCACACCCTTGCTCACTCCCTTGGCCCCAAAGGACCCAATTTCTCCTCACCACCTCCTGCTACCATAGTGGCACTGCCGCATAGGCCCCTCTGGGCATCTGCGCTGCTTGCCCTCTCACCTCAATTCACCTACGCCATCCACCTCGTGAGCCCCCGACGGACTTGAACGGCAGCGAAGCTGCCTCTACCTGCCCCTCCTCCCTCTAAACCCCCTCTAATCTGGCGGTCTCCTCCACCACACTTCGTGGTCTCATGGAAGCCTGCATGAGGGAGGGAGGAAAGCATAGACCGCTGGTCCAAGAAGGGATCAACCCGGTCCAAAAGGCCAAGTAATTCGAGCTCGAACCAACCAAATTGAAGGGATTGAACCCGTAAATCGTGAGTGAACTGGTTCATCTGAGCCAGCAAGCCACCTTGCTCACATGACACAATCTAGACCACCCGTCCTGAATCGAACAGTTCTCATTTTTCTCGATTAAAGGTATTTCTCCTCTTCTCTGCTCAAAAATCCAAAAATTGGTTAGATCTTGCAAAAATTGTATCTAATGCACCCAAACTCCAAAAATGATGAACAAATAGTCAATCTTGATCTGAAAATTTTGGTGAACCTTTTAAAAATATTATTGAATCCTAATTCTTGATATTTAGTATTGATATTCCTAGATCTTGTTCCTTTTATTATTTAATTTGTCTAATGATTCAACAATGATGATTAATCCTTGAGAAAACCTAATTCTGACTATAATGATCATATTGAAACCAAGCTTGACAAAATATGAGTTTAGATATGATCTTATAACTTATCTATACTAAAATGTGAATCATGAACATTTAACTAAGGGTTAACCTTTATATTGTGATGATGGATCTAAATCTTGTGAAAACCTTGATCATGTGTATGAATCTACTTTAATCAAATTGATCTTGAATGTCAATTATGTTAAGTATCATGATGATGATTTAGGAATGTGATAATGACTTGAACATTGATCATTAGGGTTTACACATATGATCCTAGACAACCTAAGTAGGTCATCCACACTTGAAATATTCTTGACACTTGAATAATGCTAGACATATTGAAATATTATGGATCATAAGTGGATCACCTAATCCTAAGGTTGACCAAGGAAAAGTAACCCTAATCTCGAATATTGAAACATGATATCCAAATATCTTGATCTTGAACCTTGATCCAAACATTGTGTTTTAAGATCTAACTCGATGGGTCGACCTATTACTAGATGATCTGTATTCAAAATCCTCAGTGAAAGGTACGCTATTATATAACTCCTCCTTGATTGTATTGATGATACTTTTATGTATCCCTTGACTGTATACTTGGCTATTTACTTGAATGAGCTACTGCTCCCTATGATTAGTCTTTTATTTTTCTATACAATATTTTGAAAAACATGAAAATATAAATTGCATGCCCATTATGACTGCCCGTATATTGATAATGATGATGATATTGATAATGTTGATAATGTTGATATTGAGTACAACAACCCCCTCATTTGGAGGTGGGACTTGTACATTGACTTCCTATGTTCCTCTGGTGAGAAGGAGCCTAGTGACCTTCCCCATCGCGTTGGGGTAATAGAGTCACACAAAATATATAAGCATGCATCTCGAATTACAGCATAATGGGAACTCGTAATAAAAGTCGAATTGCTTGAAAAACTTGTCGAATAAATGTTGGTTTTGCAAATTGCTTGTTATTCTTTTAAATATAAGTCTTGCCAAGTATACTCTTTTATTATAAACCGTTTTACTTGATTTTAATAGCCTACCATGCAATTGCATGATTGTGTCTTGGTTTTCTTGATGTTAGACAATACAAATGGAATACTGAATAAGATCGCTTCCGCACTCTAAATACTCTGATGAAATAGACAAATTGGATATATCTCCATATTGGGTTAGTTGTTTTTTAAATATCCAAATTTTTAGTTATTATTTCTTATTGTATATTCCAGTGTGATAGATCCTTTCAGACCACTCAGGGACAGGCACTTCAATCCCTTTATCAGTGTGTAGGCAGTGAGATTGGGATTGGGGTAAGAACGGTTCCGTGGCAATTACTCTCCCCCATTCCTTGATCAGAGCTTAGAGAGATTAGCTGGACATAGTTTCTATTATTTTCTTGATGGGTATTTCGATTACTTCAAAATAGTTGTTCATTCCACTACTTAAGAAAAGATGATAATCACTTGCCCAAGTGGTAGTTTTGCTTACAGAAGAATGCCATTTGGGTTGTGCACTGCGCTTTCAACATTTCAAAGATGTGTAACATCTATGTTTGCTGATATGCTTGATTGGTCGCTTGAAGTCTTCATTGATGACTTTTCTGTGTTTGATAAGACATTTGATGAGTGTTGGATCCACCTAGAAGTTGTACTTGAAAGGTGAGTCAAGGTCCATTTGGTTCTATCGTGGGAGAAAAGCCACTTCTTGGTGCCTGAAGGCATTGTTTTGGGTCACTGAGTTTCTAAGACCGGAATTGAGGTTGATAAGGCCAAAGTGGGCCTAATTTCCAATCTCACTATTCCTTCCACCGCAATACATGTTTGATCTTTCTTGGGGGAATGTGGATTTCTACTGTAGATTCATTAAATACTTCAATAAGATTTTGAGGCCACTTTGTCATTTCCTTGAACAAGATGTGGAATTCAATTTCGATGACAAGTGTGTTGAAGCTTTCAACCACTTGAAGAACAAGCTCGTCTCTACTCCTATCATGTAGCCACCAAATTTCTCCTTACCATTTGAGATCATGACTGATGCATCGAATATGGCAGTGGGGGCTGCACTGGGCTAAAGGATTGGATGAATTCCACATGACGTTTACTGCACAAGAAAGACTCTTGATGAATCTCAAAGGAACTACACTACCATAGAAAAAAAGTTGCTTGTTGTAATGTTTGTTCTTGACAAGTTTCGATCTTATCTCTTGCAAAACAAGGTGGTGGTTTATATATATCACGCAGCCTTGAAATACCTTATGATGAAGAAAGATTCTAAGCCAAGATTGATCTAATGGATTCTATTACTCCAAGAGATTGATCTAGAGATTGGTGATAAAAAGGGAGTAGAAATTCTGCACTCGATCATCTCTCTTGCATTTAAGAACTGTATGATGATAGGAACAACATCATAGAAACAAAGCCACATGAATTACTCTTCTTACATTCATCCATCCAAAGACCGCGATACAAGCACATATCTAACTTATTACCTAGTGGAAGGATACCAAGTACTTGGACAAGGGAGGAGTGCAACAGACTATTTTCTATTATGAAGAACTATGCTTGGGATGACCTGTATCTTTTCAAATATTGTACCAACCAAGTCATTAGAAGGTGTGTTTTGAAAAATTAATAGCATGAGATCCTAGCCATGTGCCACTCCAGTGTATGTGGAGGTCATTTCAGAGGGAAACGCACAGTCGCCAAGATTCTTCAAAGTGAAATTTATTGGCCAACCTTTTTCAAAGATGCTCATGAGTTTTGTAAATTTTGTTTGAAATGCCAAAAGGTGGGAACTATCGCCAAGAGGGACATGATGCTTCTATCACCCATTATTGTGGTTGAGGTGTTTGATGTTTGGGAAATTGATTTCATGGGTCTGTTTCCTCCCTCCTTTGGATATGTGTACATCTTGTGGCTGTCGACTATGTATCAAAGTGGATCAAAGCAATTTCCACTAGAAAAAATGATCATAAAGTGGCTTGTGATTTTGTGAAGTCAAACATCTTTAGTCGAGTCATTGTGACAAGAGCCATGATTAGTGATGGCGGAAGCCATTTCAACCATCACACATTTAAAGGGATGCTAATAATACATGCAGTAAATCATCGTGTGGCTACTCCTTACCACCCTCAAATGAGTGGTCAAGTTGAGTTAGCTAAATGGGACATAAAGCTCATTCATCAGAAGACGGTGTGGCCGGACCGCAAGGAATGGTCTTTACCTCTAAATGAGGCTTTGTGAGCATATAGGATTGCATATAAAGCCCCGATTGGCACCAAACCATTTAAGCTTGTTTATGGAAAAAGATGCCACTTACCTGTAGAAATGCAATACAAGGCTTTGTGGGTTTTGAAAGATGTGGATATGTATGGAGACACTACCAGATTTAAAAGAAAATTGCAGTTGCATGATCTTGAGGAGGTGAGACATGTGTCCTTTGAATTATCCAAAAGCTAAAAGGAAAGAACAAAGTTTCTTCACGATAACATGATCTAAAAGAAGGATTTTGAACTTGGGCAATGGGTATGGTTTTACAACTCTATGGTGAAGTTGTTTCCCGAAAAACTTTAGTCTAGATGGGAAGGACCATATGTAATCAAGAATGAATATCCATCTGGAGCTGTTGTGATATGTGAGATGGATGGGGAAAGAGAGTTTACGATGAATGGAAAAAGATTGAAAGTAGTTGTTGAAGTAGGTCCGAACAGAGCCAATCAAAGTTTTGATATTGTGATGTTGGTTGAGGAGCACCGACTTGATGAAGAGATGTGCTTGAATGCACATGAGAATGATATTTGCTACAAAGATGCTTTGAGACTTTCGAGAGGATGAAAGAGTTCAAGAATCAATAATCCCTACTGAAGGCGTAAAATTTAGCACTAGTGGGAGGCAACCCACCTAGGCTTGGGACCTTTTGCATCCGACCTTCACTTTTTGATACTTTTGCTTTTTTTTTTTCTAATAGACACACACACACTTGTGCTTGATAGTTTTTGTTTAAGTTTTGATGAGATGCATGTGACATGTTTAAGAGATTGAAAGAGAGGGAAAGGCATGGTTCTTGAAGATAAAATGTGGCAAAGAGTCAAAGTAGTGCAAAAATATCAAAGTTTTCGAAATTGAATTGACTAAGTGTTGAATGAAGACCCACCATGGCCTTGGTGCTTCAAAATGGTCATGGTGGAATTGTTTGAAAAATTTACAGTAACATGGCCAATTTTGTGAAGGAATGGCCACACTTGTGGAGCCCAAAATGACCATGGCACATACAAGACAACATGGCCGTGGCCACCGCCATCGGCATGGCCACATGAAGGCAACACGGTTGTGGAACTCACCACAACCATGGCGATTTAGTTGCAAAAATTCAAAAAAAAAATTATAGTGATGGAAGTGATTATGTACATGAATGATCACAGTCATGGTAACCACCACAAGTGAGGTGAGAAGAGGACACAATGACCTTGGTGAGGGTCAAACTACAACCACCTTCACCAACCACCATGACTGTGGCACCTGCCATGATCGTGTCACGAAACCCCCACCAAGAGGCGGGGCCCGACCCCACCTATTTTTCACTTAACCCCCCCTAAAAACACAACGACCCCCTCCTCATTCTAACACACTTCTATGCGCTCCCAACAGATGTGGTGACCTACAATGATGCCAGCCTCCACAATCTTACTCCTCCAGCCCAAATACTCCAAGCAATCAACTTCCAATCACTTGCTATAGCTCCACCACCTCTCCCTCTTCCATTTCCACCCCAAATCCTCCATCAATCTAGCCACCATCTCCATTTTTGTTCTCCACCCGAGCTACAACCACTCCACCCAAAAACCCATGAAAATCCACCAATTTTCTCCCAAAACCATCAACCAATCCATATCCTCTACCATCACAATAACCATCCTAACCCATTCCACCCATCGCTCAACCTCCATTTCACCTTCTCCTAAAAATCCAAAAATCACAACTCTACCACCACCACCACCTCCATACAATGAAGGGGATAACCAAGGATATAAAGAAGGGGGCTCAAAAGAGACTTAAGGTGATCACTGGAGGTGAAGTGTGCATCAAGAGAGCCTCCTCTAAAGTGTCCATGTCATCCCACACTCCATCACCATCAAACAACATTGCCCAATCGCTCCACCATTCGGCATCCTTGAGTGCCTCCTACACCCAGTCGTTGGATAGCCACCACATCACTGATGAGACATATCAGGAGGAGGAGGAGGAAGAAGAGGCATTTGAGGAGAACCTAAATGCCATGATTGATGAAGTTGATCCAGAGATCAAAACTCGCCAAAAGTGGGACAAAGGGGCAGCAACCCCATCTTCATTGAGATTACCTCCTCGGGAAACACCAGCTCGACACTCTGCCTCTTCATTGGGGGAGAGACCACAGAAACAACCATAGGAAGACAACAATTAATGATTGGAGGGGAGGATCACCCATAGCGATACCCCGAGAAATGGGTAGCACTCAATCTTGACATGAGCTCTGGGTCAAGATCCTGCCAGGATGATGAAGAAGAAGATGGTACTAATGAGGAAGAGCTGGATTCTGAGCTAGAAGATATATTTGCCTACCTGAAGGAAAATAGACTGAAAGGATTCGACAAAGATCCTAAAGGGACTTCATATGGAAGAGGGCAAATGAAAATTCAAATAACAACCATATATCCTGAATGCATGTCAAGGAGAGTCATCTCTACATGGTATGTGTGCAAGAAGGTGATTGAAGAAATGGAAATTAAAGTAGAGGTGGAAAGGAAGCTGAAGATAATTGGTTTGTGGAAGGTGCTTTTCACGGCACAAACCACATACTTGGAGTTGACTCAACAATTTTTCACTACACTCGAGAAGGTCAAGGTAAAAGGGGAGGAAGACATTAAGTTTGGAATGTTCAACAGAATGCACACATTGCTGCTTCTAAATTGAACTGCATCATTGCAAAGGATCCTAAAGAAGACAACAAAATGAATGATTTCTTAATTGAAAGAGAGGTTGATTTGGACTATGGAGACTTCTGGCACAATCTGATAGAGGAGCCGACATACACAAATGGCAAGTCAAAAACTATGTACATCAATAATCCCTTGGTTAGATATTTGCATAAGGTCTTCGCTAATACGATTGTAGGAAGGTATGAAAACTATGGAAACATTTCACTAAAGTACCTCTTTGTTTTACAAGGAATAAATAAGAAGTTACACATTAAACTGGGGTGGCTCTTGATAGATCACATGAGGACAATTCCCTTCAAAAGAAAAACTCCATTTGTCATGGGAGGGGTTGTGACCTCAATGGCCATAGGCCTAATGATCATGATCAAGAACAAGAGGTTGATTTATAATGTGAAATATGTATCATGACAAAGGATTCTTGAGTTGTCCTATCATGTATTCCCACTCCTCTCTTCCATGGGCCCCCCCAACTTACTACATGACAAGATAAATCAATGGGAGCAAAGCAACCCCTGAGAAAAATATAACCCAACTACTGCACATGAAGAAGTGGGAGAATGAAATGCACAACAACAAGAATAAGAGGGAGGAGAGCAAAAAAGATAGATCAGAAGGGTGAGAAGAAGGGATGAGGCAACATACTAGCTATAGGATCCATCAATTAATTCCTATGACATGTCATCCATCCAGGCACAACTTGAAGGTATTGAAGAGACATAGCAGGACATGCGGCTCATCCAATAGTACATGTGGTAGGGCCAACAATAGATGCATCATCAGGTCAACCACTTGTACTCATACCACAATGCTCAGGCACAACAAAACCCTGAATGGGGTGAAAACTTATGGGGTGGTATTTTAGGATATCAAGGGACCTACCTCTCCAGCTTGTCCAGGTTCACCTCCTCATCAACACCAACCAGAGCAGCCAGACCTAACACTTCAGGGAAACATGTCTTTTGATACGCATATCTAGCCTTGATCTTCACCCTACTAGCACTAAGCTTTAGTTTCATGTTGAGGATATCATGATTCAAAAGTTTGGGGTGGTAAGGCGGTGTGCACCACCTTGACTTTGTCTCTCATTTTTTTGTACATGTTCCACCTAATTTTGGATTGTTTGGTTTTACTCTTTTCAGTGTAGATTTCGTATTGTTAGCATTCATGCATACATGTAGTTTAATTTCATACATTTTTATGTAATTTTTCACATTTTTATCCCCTTTTTCTCTTCCATGTCATGCATTGCATTTCCATATAGATTTTGGTAATTTTTGTGTGTTCTAACTAGGATTTACTTATGTTTTAAATTTCCCTAAAGTAGGTTTAGATGTGATTGAATGGAATTGACATCATTTTGGCCAATTTTTCCCAAATTTGAATGTTTTTTTTTGGTGCAAATAGGGTGGGGTGCCTCTTTACTAATAAGAACTAAAATATATGTACAAGGTGTAGCCACAAAGGGTAAAAATAAAAACAAGACATAACAACAGGATGTTGCACGACACAACCACCCACAAAGAAAAAAACTAAACATAGCCAACAACAGAATGTAGGCTACCAGGCTATCTATACATGGTTAAAGCTATCTAAACAGAACAGAAAATAGCTATCCTTTTCACAAGAAGACCAAAAATTCTCCAAGTCCAGCAAACCAGCATCAAAAGTCCTCCTATTCCTTTCCATCCATAACGTGTAGACAACACAAGCAGCATGAGACTTTAAATCTTGCTTCAGCTCAAGTAGGTCCTCTAACGAACCAATCAAGACATTATACTTACGCTGGAATTTAACCCAAATGCTTCTAGCAAAGGGGCAATCAAAGAAAAGATGGCCTGGATTTTCTTCACTGCATTCACACATGCTACATCTAGAAGCCAACTGAAAGCCAATTCTTTTAAGCCGATCGAGAGTAGGTAACTTCCCCAAGAACATCTTCCAAAAAAATATGGACCATCTCCTCGGAAAGGAATTAGACCAGACCCATTTACACCAAGCAACCTTAGGATAATTGTCTCTAGAGATGGACCAACCATCACTCAGAGAGAGACCTTTTCTTCCTCTAAATAGAATCTCATCCTCCTCATCAGAAGAAATAACTTGATTACTAAGGACTAACAGCAAATTTTCAGCACCTCTAAAGTTAGGGATCGCCCATTTCCCATCAGCAATGCAAGTAGAAACCCTGCAGTTATAACCTCTGCCCATTCTCAAAACAAACTGATCATCAACAAGATCAATCAACCTATCCCCATCATTCACCCAAGGGTCCAACCAGAAGAGAAACTTGTCGCCTTTCCCAAGACAGAAATTAATATGCTTCAGAAGAGTAGATCTACATTCCAGCATTTTATTCCAAACCCAAGCAGCACCTGGTTTGGCCACAACAGTCCAGATGGAATCAGATCTAATGTATTTCTCATGCACCCATTTGACCCATAACCCATCCTTTTTGGAAGCAATACTCCAGAGGTTTTTAATGAGACCACCTTTAGACCAGTCTTCAATCGATCTGATGCCAAGATCACCTTCATCTTTAGGTCTGCATATAGATTTCTAGGATACATAATGGATATGTCTCTTGTCCTTTGTATCATTCCAAATAAAGTCCCTTAGAATCTTTTCAATCTCATAAATAACCGATTTGGGGAGGGGAAAGGCTGCCGTCCAGAAAATGTTGTAAGAGGATAGAGTAGAGATAACAAGCTCGATCCTACCAGCTTGGGAAAGAAAATGGGATTTCCAAGAGTCAATCTTAGTCTTAATCTTATCCACAATAGGACTACACAAAACCTTGGTCAACCTTCCAGTGAAGAGAGGGAGACCTAAATACTTAACAGGAAAGGAACATATATTGATATTAAGAATATCAGAAATATTACTCTCCTCGACTTTTCTACTCAGAAACACGTGGCTTTTCTCATTATTCAACTTCAAACCAGAAATCCTCCCAAACATATCAAGAACATCTTTCAAACACTGGGCATCCCTATCTTCAGCTTTAGAGAAGAGTAAAAGATCATCAGAAAAAACTATGTGAGAAATAGTACTACCTACTTCCCCCACAGGTCTGAAATTTCCTTTAAGAACTTCAGCTTTTATGATAGAAGATAGCCCTGCATAGCTATGACAAAGAGGAACGGAGACAAGGGATCACCTTGTCTCACCCCATTGGAAGTGAAAAAACGATCAGTAGGAGTACCATTAACAAGCACTCTGAAAGAGGCAGAAGAAAAAGTTTCAGAAATCCACTCTATCCAGCAAGATGGAAACCCCATCTTATCTAACAGAAAAAGAATATAGTCCCTCCGGACTGTATCATAAGCTTTGGCCAAATCAGCTTTGATACACATAAACTTCTGAGAACTAGTAAAGGAACTCAAGATATCATTGGCCAGTAAAATCACTTCTCCAATTCTCCTGCCATGAACAAAGGCAAATTGATTCTCATCCACAACAGTAGGAAGAATATGCTTCACCCTATTAGCCATAATCTTCGTAATCACCTTATAGATTACATTACAAAGAGATATAGTTCTGAAATCCTTAGGAGAAGTAGCACCCACTTTCTTGGGGATCAAGGTAATCAAAGTGCTGTTACACTCCTTAAGAAGCTTGCCAGAGCTGAAAAAACCTTGAACAACTTTAACAATATCCTCCCCAATCAGGTCCCAAACAGATTCAAAAAAGACTGCGTTAAACCCATCAGGTCCAGGTGCCTTAGAATCCTTCATCTTGTTCATGACATCCTCAATCTCATCTTTAGTGACAATTCTTCTCAGCTCATCAGCCTGTGAGACACTTATCTTAGGGAGTAACCACTCATCCTTCCAAGCAACATAATCTTTAGACGAACTGTTAAAAAGGTCATCATAGAAATTCTTAATCGAGTTGTTTATCAGGACATCATCATAGATACTATTACCCTCTTCATCATGAAGAACAGAAATATTATTTCTAATTCTGTGAGATTTAAGAGATGCATAAAAGAAAGCAGAATTTCTATCTCCCAGCTTAAGCCACTGGACCCTACACTTCTGCTTCAACAAGCTTTCTTCATCACAAAGCGCTTGCAAAGCAATCTCCCTGGCTTTCACAAGCTTACCATGCTTCTCCTCATTACCAGGATCAACATCCACCTCAGCCTGAGCCTCTTTCGCCTTAGCTTCTAGTTCCTTAGCCAAAGAGAAATAATTACCAACAATATCTCTGTTCCAGGATATCAGCGCAGCCTTAACCTCATGCAATTTTTTGTAAACACGATACATAGGAGTTCCTGAGCAAGGTATCTTCCAGACATTACCAACAATATCCTTAAACAAAGGGTTATTCGTTCAGGCATTAATGAAGCGAAAAGGAGCACCACCATGCTTACTCCGATCAAATCTAAGAGCAAGAACTCTGTGGTCACTTACAACAGAAGCAATAACCTCCCCCCAGCAGAAAGGAAAGTCCGTCAAAAAGTTGTCATTACAAAAAATACGATCGATTTTAGAGAGGGTACTCTTCCCCTTCTTGCTATGAGTATCCCAAGTATAGAACTGGCCTTTAGGAGAAACTTCAATCAAACCAGAGCAGCTAATAGTTTCATTGAAATCCTGCATACTTCTACTAGAAGGAGACTGCTTGCCAAGTCTTTCATAGTTAAGCCGAACATCATTAAAATCACCCATCACACACCAATTACTGGGCTTCAAATCAGCAAAGGACAAGATAGAATTCCATAACGTCATTCTATCCCCATCATCGTTAGAGCCATAAACAGCAGAGAGCTCAAAGGATATGTTCCCAAACTTAACAGACACATGAATAGCTTGTTCACAAGAAATCTTCTTATCAACAATGATAGCAGGATTAGACCAGAAAATGATGATTCTGGTATAAGAATAAAACTCAGAATTGTCAATAAACAAAGCATCCCTCCAAACAGAGTTAACGAAACCCCTTATATCATTTCTATTAATGCGAGATTCCAGAATAATATAAATGTCGGCCTTACTCTCCTTTATTTCCTTCTTGATGTGAGGGATCTTATTAGCTCCTCCCCTCACATTCCAGGATCTAATCATAAATGACTTAACCATTTGGAAGAAGATTGATCCGACCATGATCTTCCCTATCTTCAATATTTGAAAGAAGTGAAAACTTGTTCAGAGAAGAAGGGGTGCCTCTAGTTGAAACCAGTTTTGGAATGACTCTAGGAGGAGATTTAGTCTTTCTGCCCCTAGTTTCCCAGCCTAAATCTAGGGAAGTATTAGGCGTATTAGTACCATTCATAATAGCCACAAATTTGAATGTTCTTGCCCAAAAGTATGTCTTATTTGAATCTCTATCTATTGTGATGTGAAATGATTACACTTGGATAATTCAACTTGTTTTTGATGTTTGTGGCTAGAATGAGTCATATGTACGAATTTTGCAGGTGCTCTAATCCTCTTGAAATAATTTGATATTTTGAATAAAAGAGTGATTCTTGCAAGTATTGAACATTTTAATCTTATTGTTATTTATGAAAAGGATGCAATCTACTATATTGTTCATTTTTATGCATGACTTGTTTGATTGGGGAATGTTACATGGACTAACTTTCTTGAGGGAGATTATACTTGAATTTCCACTACTTGTGACCCCTCTTTGATTTAACATTTCTTCCACCATCTTCATACCTCAACACCTCATTAAATGACGCCAAAGAGCACATATAAGCCCTGACCACCCCCAAAAGTTTGGGGTGGTCATACATTTACCTTCCCACTTCACTCTTTCCATCATATGCCCTACCTAGACCAAGCACAAAGTAAAGAAAAAGCAAAAAGAAATAAATGGTGCTCCTATTTAAGAGCATCCAAATAAAGAGAAGATGAGTGTAAAAGCACTCCATTCCCTTTCATAACCATTTAATATATATTTATGCGTAGTAGAGCTAGGGTAAATAAACTCTAGCCCTGATCCCCCTACACTAACCCAATGGGTCATGAGCAGTGGAATGAAGTGATCGAAGTAACTCTAGCAAGTGAAACATTGATCCTAACATTTTGAATGTATATCAATCATGATAAAGTTTACCCAGAGAAAATTGTATTACTTGCTTATGTGAATGATTGTAAGGACTGGGATCCCAGAGGGGATCCACTCCCTAATAGAAGTAAAAAGGCAACATCCCTTGAACCAAACACCACATAATTTTTTTTTCCAAAGGGATGAAAACCAATTCATTCAACATGTTTGTATCACAACACAATGAGTAGTAACGGAAAAGATCATTATCTAACAATTTATAAAGTTTGATAGCATTATACATCACTTCACCACACATGGGCGTCCAAAAAGGATAACTAACCATATAAGCCAAAGATCAAGTCGAGGGTCATCTAACCACCTCTTCAAGTCTCCCAAATTCTCATCTACAAAAGGTTGATGTCGAAGTTCACCTCTCTTTGATCTAACCTGGGATTGGAAGCATACCCCACAAAAGAAGAGAAGAAAGAGAAACGTCAAGAAAAAGTTGATATGTGCATACTAAAGAAAACTTGAGCAATATTATGAAATATAGGACAAAAAATATAATGGATTCCCATAGAAAAGATAAGGACTACTCAAAGAGGGCAGAAAAGGAAGAGAACAACAATAAAAGAGATACTTTCCATAACCAAACAAATAAAATTGTGTCATACTAGCATATGCAAAGACAGTAGGGCATACATCCCACAATCATCAACCTACATGCATGTGAGATAAACATATATATAGAATAATATAAACACAAAGGCGGACAAGTCTCATAAACTTAAAACCTGATAGAGAATGATGCATTGACAAACTCCCAATATATAAAAGTTGTGCCAAGGCTTCACATCCTTGAAACTCGGGTATGGTGCACCACCACCACCATCCAAAAAAAATAGGGGCAAACTCCCAAAAATTAGTGCAATTACACTACTCTAGTGCTACTGAATCACAAAACATGTAAAATGTAGAGGCAATTTAAAAGTATAGTCAGAATTATACAATGTTGCCATCACACAATGGACAACACAAACATATAAACATTCACGTCAATGTGGGCACATATCATTATATAAGACCAACATGCACCAAGGAAGATATCGAGAGAATATCCAAGTCCATAACAAGCAAGATAGTTCACATGAACCATGATATCAAGAGAATAGACATATGTGTAGGCCATAGTCAAAAGAATGAAAACATAGGTGAATTGCTCAACATAGAGGAATAGGGGATACAACATACCTCAACTTCAGAGTCAATTCTATCCAAAGCCCAGTCTATGTCCAAGCATCAGCCTCCAAAGAACCTATGATGCATTTATGTGGAATTAGGGTTAGGTTTCTATTAATTATTCAAAACACTAAAAATCACCTTTTTCAACATTTGTAAATTACATTTCCAAAACCATGCCATATTTTAATTAATGTTATTAGAAGTCCAAACATATTTTATTATATTTTTCTGACTTATATATATCTAGTTATGAATTTTTGTAAGTTATTATATATTTAGGTAAATTCATTAAAATCACATATTTTTTAGATTAGATTCGAGCAACAAAACTAGTACCATTAGATAGTCTTTATTTTTTTGAATCCAACAACTATTTATTTGTGATTTTTGGCCCAACAGATAATTAGTTATGTAATTTAGAAATCTGACCAATTAGATAAATCCACATAAGCAAAAGCATCGAGAGAGGAAAAGAAGGAGAGGGGCCCGCGTGACTTGTCCCAATCACATCCGGTCAAGTCACTAGTAAACTGTCACGTGACTTCGACTGAAGGAAAAAGACAGGAGCTACAAAAAAATGAAAATACCCCTCGCCTGGGGAATAAAATCAAAATAGCAACAAGGTCCTTAAATGAAAAAACACCCAAGGGAAACCTCTCCTTGGAGAAAGGCCATGGTGAGGCCAAGACCCCCCCACTCCCCCAAATAGAAGTTGCATGACAACAATCCAACATCAAGGATTGGAGGAAGAACTTTGATAGTTGAGAACCCAGTCAAGATCCTTAGGTTATTCTGAACTTGAAGACCTCAGTTTAGGTACCCAAGATGAACAGGTGCACTCAGCGCCACCCCCCAAACATAACTGCAGAAAGGGAAAGATCAAACCCACACAACGAACATGAATCAGAATGATTCAAGGCACAAGACGAGTTTTCATAATCATGGCGGAATTCTGGGCAAAGAAAGTAGGGCAGCCGGTGGTCGAAAGATCATAGATGCGTTTGGAGGTCAAGAACAAAGAAGAAAAAGGGGAACATAGATAGATACCTTAGCAGAGAAAATCAATGTTAGGAAAAGGTTCTTAAAGGCCTACAGATGTGAACCACACCCCTACAACAAAACTCCTCCTTCAAAATGAGGTTGACAAGCTCCCTAGAGTAAGTACCTACCGCCGAAGATGGGAAGAGTAGGTACAAAGCAATAAAATCCTAGTGAAGGCTTGGAGATGGTTTTGAGGATGTCAAAGATGTTCTTGGTAAGGTCTTATATAGCTGAAAATCTGCGAAGTGACCGAGAATGTCATTGTCAATAGGAAATAAGGGACCAACCAAGTCTATGTTCACTGGGATGTCAGGGCAAAAAAACCTCCTGATAGTTGGGGTCAAACTGATTGGAAACATGAAACGAAGCCAAAAGAAATGAAAAGGAAGAAAAAGGTGTGGAGGAGAGAGAGATAGCACAACAAGGAGTGTGTGGCTACTGTAGCGTCGTGAGAAAGGAAAATTGGGCGATAGAGAGAAAATCAAGACCGCAGACAGGGTCTGGGTACTGTGTGGGGAAAAGCGGCAAGTCACTGGCCATTGGATCATAGAATATGTAAGAAATGGCATGGATGAGAAAAAAAAGAAACTTCAGTGAATCGGCCATTTTAATCATATTGTTACCAAATTAGGGTTTTTATTTAGTATTTCCTTTCCCAAAATAACTTGAAGGTTCAAACATTACCCAATTCATATGAAATTTTGCACATAAGTCAACTAAGGCATGTGGAACTTGATTATGAAATTAGATTTGCCTTTTGAGAACTTTTAATGTGTTAAATAAAGCAATTACTATTTTCTCTTTCCTACTTTATTAATGATATCAGGATTGTCCAAATTATGATGAAACTTCATCCACAAGTCATATTTAATGTGTTGGATATGGATTTGCCATCAATTTTACATATTGGAGCTGTTTGAATATTTATTTAATATTTTGAAGGTTCTACACACTTTCTCTCTCCTGATTTCACCTTTTAAGCAAACTTTCTCCAAATTTGATGAAAATTCTCCCAAAGGCTATATTTATTATGTAGATTACAAATCAGAGATTATTTTCCTCTTTGGGAGTCATTTATTTTTTATTTGATATTTTGGGGAAAACACACATCTTCATTTCCAATTTGAATAAAATGAATTATTATTATGTGAATAATGTGAAACTTGACTCCCAAGGCAACTGGGACCCAAGAAACACGAATTCAAACTTGGATTTTACTTTTGGGACTTCTTTTTATGAGATATGTTATATGCATTAGTGGCCCATTAGTTCATTATTCAACCAATTATGTTCTTATTACCTCCATTGTACATGATTTATTATGTTACACTTCTTGTAACACATTTTATATTACATTATTGGATTAATTACATGTATTAGCTTATCCTTGTTTGGCTAAGACAAAGGAGTCAAACTTCTAAGGTAGGATTTTAGTTCTGGTATGTTATAGAAAAACACCCGTTAAAGTGATTTCATCCTCAAAATCAAAACATCCATCTGCAAACTTATCCGCCACCCCTTAAAAGGGTTCATCTTATTATATCAAACTAAACTTCAGATACAAAAAGGTTCAACTATACTTCTTTCATCCAACTACATAAGCAACATGCAAAAAGGAAACATAACTTTAAAAGACTAATCTAAGGAACTATGGGTTAACTTTCTCTTATTCATCATCATTAACTTCTTCACCATCCAAAGCAAAAACTATTCCAACTTTTTTTTCCATAGGTCTTCCTCTATTATTGTTACCATTATTGTTGCCCTAATTATGAGAAGGTGCTTGCTGTGGTGGCACTGGAGCTTGAACATTATGATGCTCAGGGAAATCAGGTCGAATGTGTCCATGTTCATTGCAATAATTACATATCACTGGAGTACTATGACGAGGTTTGTCCTGAGAACACTTTCTTGGAGGATGGTAACCATTGCACTTAGCACACTTATCCCTTTTTTGTTCATCACCAGAGGACTTCCTCTTCTTGTCAAACTCCCTAGTTTGAAACTTTGGGTAAGATTCTACAACCAAAGCTTTAACAACCATTGGATGAAAGGTTAAAGGCAGTTGTGGGATAAGAGCATGACCCTCACTGTAGTTGAGTCCTTGCAAATATAGGTCAGCTCTACGTTCCTCACTGAGTCTAGAAGTTTATCTCTCAAGCAACATAAATTTTTGCACATAAGCGGACACAGTCATTGATCCTTGCTTCAAACTATAAAACTCAGCTTCCTTTTTCTTCAAAGAAGTAGTGAAGATGTACTTCCCACGTAAGAGAGCCAAAAACTCCACCCAAGACATGCTTGAGATGTCTCCAGTCCTTGCAATTGCATTCCACCAAACTCTTGCTAGTCCTTCCAAGACATATGAAGCAAACCTAACCCTCTGGTGTAGAGGACATGCCATACCATCAAAAGTCCTCTCAATGGCTAACACCCGATCACTAGCTTTGTCAACCATCTCTATTTCACCTTCACACTTGAAGGAAGGTGGTTGCATCTTCATGAACTCCATGATTCAGAACTCCTTAGGCTTTTCAGGTACAAATGGGTCTTTCATCTTTCTTGGCATGGTAGTAGAAAAAAGTTGTCGAAACATGGCCAACTCTTGATCTGGAGAGATAACTACACCCGTACTGGCAGAAGTTGAGGTCCCATAACCAAACCTAGACTTTTAGGGTATCTTCTAACCGTACTAGTTGTGAACTATCAAGTTATCTCCCGCCATTAGGGTTTTATCTGCACAAGGCAAGGTACTAGGTGTAAGAAATCTAAGATAAAGGTATACATCCTAAGGGAGATGAGTTTGAAATAGTTAGATAACCGACTGAACCTAGTTCTGATACCATACTGTAAGGAATGGGATCCCAAAGGGGTACCACTCCCTACTAGAAATAAAAAGGCAACATCTCGTGAACCACACCACATAAAAGTTTTCACCAAAGGGATGAAGACCAATTCATTCAACATGTATGTATCATAACACAATGAGTAGCAGTGGAAAAGATCATTATCTAACAATTTATAAATCTTGACAACATTATACATCACTTCACCACACATGGGTGTCCAAAAATAAAAACTAAACATATAAGACAAAGATCAAGCTAAGGTTCATCTAACCACCACTTCAAGTATCCCAAAAGCTAAGCTACAAAGGTTGATGTCGAAGTTCACCTCTCTTTGATCTAACCTAGGGTTGCAAGCATACCCCACAAAGGAAGAGAAGAAAGAGAAACATCATCAAAAAGTTGGTATGTGCATACAAAAGAAAACTTGAGCAATATTATGAAATAAATGAGAACAAATATAATGGCTTCCCATAGAAAAGAGAAGGACTACCCAAAGAGGGCATAAAATGAAGAGAACAACAATAAATGAGATACTTGACATAACCAAACAAATAAAATCATGGCATACTAACACATACAAAGATAGTAGGGCATACACCCCCCAATCATCAACCTACATGCATGTGAGATAAACATAACCCTAGAACATTATAAACACAAAGGCGGCCAAGTCTCATAAACTTGTAATCTGATAGAGAATGACACACTGCCAAACTCCCAATATATATATAAAAGTTGAGCCAAGGATTCACATCCTTGAAACTCGAGTATGGAGCACCACCGCCACCAGCCCAAAAAAAAAGGGGCACATGCCCAAAAACCGATGCAATTACACTACTCTAGTGCTGTTGAATCACATAGCATGTAAAATGTAGAGGAAAGTAAAAAGTATAGTTAGAATTATACAATGTTTCCATCACATAATGGACAACATAAACATATAAACATCCACTTCAAAGTGGGCACACATCATTATATAAGACCAACATGCACCAAGGAACAAGATAGATATCAAGAGAATATCCAAGTCCATAACAAGCATGATAGTTCACATGAACCATGATATCAAGAGAATAGACATCTGTGTAGGCCAATGTCAAAGGAATGAAAAGATAGGTGAATTGCTCAACATAAAGGAATAGGGGATACAACATACCTCAACTTCAGATTCAACTCAGTCCAAAGCCAAGTCTATGTCCAAGCCTAGACCTCCAAAGAACCTATGATGCAATTATTTATGTGGAATTAGGGTTAGGTTTCCATTAATTATTTAAAACCCTAAAAATCACCTTTTTTGACATATGTAAATTAGGTTTCCAAAACCATGCCATATTTTAATTAATGTTATTAGGAGTCCAAAACATATTTTATTATATTTTTTGACTTATATATATATCTAGTTATGAATTTTTGTAAGTTATTATATATTTAGATAAATTCATTAAAATCACAAATTTGTTTGATTATATTCGAGCAACAAAACCTATACCAATAGATAGTACTTATTTTTCTGAATCCAACGACTATTAATTTGTAATTTTTGACCCAACAGATAATTAGTTATGTAATTTAGAAATTTGACCAATCAAATAAATCCACATTAGCAAAAACATCGAAAGACAAAAAGAAGGAGAGGGGCTTGCGTGACTTGGCCCAATCATTGCTGGCCAAGTTACTGATCAACTCTCGTGCCACTTCGACTGAAGGAAAAAGACGAAAGCCATAAAAAGACAAAAATACCCCTTGCCTGGGGAACAAAATCAAAATAGCAACAGGGCCCTTAAATGACAAAACACCCAAGGGAAACTCCCCCTTAAAAGAAAGGCCATGGTGAGGCCAAGACCCCCCCCCCCTTGAACACAAGCTTCACGACGATAATCCAACATCAAGGATTGGAGGAAGAACTTCGACAGTTAAGAACCCGGTCGAGATCCTAGGTGTAACATCCCTGACCTGGGTTATGGCCTAACCCTAGAATTTTTGCTTAAGTAAGTCATTTAAAAACTTTTTATAATCTTTTGAAAAGTAATTAAGGCTCTTTGTGAAGTTTATTTACAAGTTTGATCTTATTTGCAAACTATGTGTGCATTATATAATAGTCTGAGTGTAAGTGCAATTTACCCAAGATGAGGGGTTATACTGAAAATGTCACATGTTAAGTTTACCCTATGTGTTTTATCATAACAAGAGAGAGTATGATGCTATGTGGTGGCTTTTGGAAAGCCTAAAATTTAAATGAGAACTTATGTGAATAATGCTAAGTGCTTTGTGCATCAATTGAGATACAAATTGTAAATTATCTAAAATAAAGGGTTGATGTGCAAATTACCTCATTTAGAATGTCCCTACTCCTTTGTAGTAGAATCTAGAGGATAAAGAAAGAAGGAGACACTATGTTTGAATCATTTTTGAGAGATAGCACTCTTAGTAATGAAAAGACCAACGAAGTTGTATAGTTGAAGTTGTATATGAGCTATATCAAGTTGTAGACTTGAATAGGAGTCCCTATCAGACAAGAAGCCATAGAAGGAGTCTCCTATCAGTTTGATGACTCTTGGATTTTCCCATTACGGGATAAGAACTTCATGAAGTCATATGTATCGATGTGTAACTTTTTCTTTGGAAAAGATTGTGTTGAATATAATAATAATGTAAGTTGAAGTGACTTGCTCTAGAAGATAACCAAAAGGAAGACCCTTATCCTTTGCATTATCCTTAAGATTTTATTTTTGCATGTCAAGATAAAGATGGGATGCATGCAAATACATGTTTCAATCCTTGCATGACTATGTGGCACTTAGTAGCTTAAGGTAATGACACCTCTTACACTCCTTTTCATAAACCGCAAGTATAAATACCCTTCTCTTCACCTATTAGTAGAATTTTCAAAATCTTATTATCATCCTTCTCTTTGATATCTTGCATACAACTCTAGCATCATGTATGTGTGAAGGAGTATCAAGTTGTAGAGCTTGGTATCGGCCATAGAAAAAGGATATCAGGTCAAGCAAGGTCATAGAAACCTAGAAAGGTGATATCGACCATTGTGAGTAAAGATATCATGCAAGTACTAGGGAGGTAAAGTCATGGATCTAGGAGAAATTCATATTCAACCTTGGGAACATGAAGAGTTGAAGCTTGGAGCTTAGAAGTTTCTTTAGAGGCGGGCTATATAACTTAAAACCAACTATGTTATTATGCACTTTCAATATGGATTTATCTTGTTGATTACTTTTAATTTCAAATTCTTTGATCAATTGATGTTCCTTTGAGTTACAATAAGTTGTTATGACTGTTTTCCATGATTTAGAATAGCAAGACAAAGGTCTTGAGGTTGATGATGATGACATCATCATGGTACAACTTGATAAGGGGTTGAAGTACCTTAAAATCCGATATGGAACCCAAGATGGTGGTAAACCCGATATAGAAGTGGGTAATACCTCATGAACGGTATGAGGCCTACCTTATGAATGATATGGGAGGTACCTACTTGCACCTTATACAAGATACAAGTTTAAGGTTATACCTTTCAGACGATATGGTATACTCTAAAGGTTATACCTCTCAGACGATATGGTATACTCTACCCGATATGGTTAAAACCCTAGATGAAGAAGTGAAAACCAATATGCCTTTGAAATCCAATATGCCTTTGAAACCCAACATACACCTATTACTTGGTCATGGGATGGAGAGCAACTAGATGCCTAGTTTTATTATTCAATTATATAATACAATGTGACCATAAAGGGTTGCCCGATATACTAACTCGATATGTTAGCCAATATGTTAACACAATATGAAGACCCAATATAGAAACCCGATATGAGGATCCAACATGGTGACCTGATATGGCTTGGTGCATAGACTACTAAAAACAATACCATCATGAAGCATCTACGTTATGCACGATATAGTGCACACCTTGTGCACGATATGGAACTAAATATATCCATCTCTGGTATGAAGTCAAGCATCTAGCTCATACACGACGAGGATAAATTGAACTAAGTGATAGCTAACCCAAGACGGTTACACGATATGGTGTTTGGATGCACACCCTAAACATGATAGGATGATGTGGTTTCATCGCATGACTGATATGGATACACAACATGATGTAATGGGTGTATCTTAAAAACAATATGATAGTATACATACACCATGATGCCCGATATGGTAGGTATACTTCAATCCAATAGATTTAACGAAGTGATATATGTTAAATGCAACATTAAGATGTAATGAGTTTAATCTAAATTGCTAATGGTGAGCTAATGGACCTTAAGAGGAGAAGTAAGCAATCAACATCCTAGTGAGGATAAGAGAGAGACTAAGATTGGAATATTATTCTCTAATAAGTACATGATCATACCCCAATTATGAATGGAGTATGAATTAGGGTTTAATCCTTTAGAATGAGATTTTAAAACCCTATATTGGTTAATAAAGGTAAATCGTAACCCTATGAATGGGTGTTGAGATGATTTAAAACCCTAATTAGATGCTAAAGGGAAACCCTAATCCTAATTGATGGGAAGAATAAGTTTCTTTTGCATAGCATGGTCATGTCATGTATGTGATATTGTTGTTAGCATGATATACTAACCATGCATGTATCATAAGGTGATGAGCATAAGTAAGAGCTATGATATTTATATGATACAGTTTTAATAAACTTTGTGAACTATGTGAATTAAATACCTTGGTCTAATGACCTAGAGGTAATGATTACCTGCTAAGTGGTGACAGTACTAAGTGATGAACTAAGGGTTTTGAATACCCAAGCATAATGATGATAAGAAATTGAGATCCTAAGTGCTCTATGGGTTCCAAAGAATATGGAAGTACTTGAAAAAAATATTATATCTTTCTTTGTATCATCTGATATAATTCTTATTTGTAACTTGATTGATGCTAAAAGATACTATAATGCACTTAATTAAGCAAGTTAAATATTATCATGTAGTTTCCCAGACAATAGATCCATTTAGTGTCAGGATTTGTTGAATGCTGAAATGAGTTTTAACTTGGTATACATATTTCTGAATATGTAATCATTATATCTGGGTGCTCAGTGGACTCCCCAAACTAAACAGGGGCGCACAGTGGACTCCCTAACTACACCAGGTTTCTCAGTGGACTTCCTAATGAAAATAAACCATGATCGCTCAATGGTCTTCCTGATGATAAATAATCTGGGAAAGCTCAGTGGTATTCTCTGGAAGAGAGTACATGCTACGACCAAAATTCTATAGTGAAGATGTCGCTATACCCCTGTATAGCTAATTGCAGTTGACACAAGATGTCCTGCCAGTTATCTCGTACTGATTGAGAGAGGTGTAGTCATGATAGCCGGCTCTTCCATTGACCTTGTATGGTACCAATGCTTAACGTAGGCGTGGTCAGTTGGAGCATGAGCGGTATACCTCATCTCCTCTAGGAATAAGTGTGAATGTGAACATGTAATCATCCATGTAGCGTATTTGCTTAAGGATCAAATACGGAAAACATTGGTTGATGCCTCATTATTTTTATACATCTTAGTAGATAGATGCTATACATGTTCTTCATATTCCTTATAAAGAAAATAGATGACTTATTATCTCTATTATCAATGTTATTGCTTTATATTGGAAATAAACCTGTTAATTGTATAAAGTATCCTTTGCTCAGTTTCATACTATTTCCTGTGATAATAATATTGTTGGCAGAGAGTTATATCTCTCACTGGGACAATAGTCTCACCATGTGGGATCCACAATTTTTTTAGGTGGATGCGGATGAGGGAGTAGAAATCAGACTACAGAGGAAGGGCCACATCAACAAGGACAACAATAGTATCTCAGGTTGAGTACATTGTCTGTCAAGTCTTGTAAATAGAAGTCCTATGTGTCATCTTTGTACTCTCAGGTCCTTGGGAGTTGTTCTTAGTGGTTTTTACAAACGAGTTGAGATTTTGGTTCGTTTACCTCAAGGTTTTATGTTGCTCTTTGATATGTTAATGTAAAGCAACTGGTCACTATTATCCCCGAGATGAGATGGTACAATGTATGTATGATATGAACAAAGGTATATAAAGTTTTGGTTCTTTTTGTAAGAGTTTCATGGAATAGGATCTATTTGCAAAATAGTTTTAATTCTTAGTGATTTTTGTTAATTCCGCTGCTTATGGTTATTTCACGATTATTACTGGTGATGGGTTGATTTGTAATTTGGTCATCACAGAGTTTTGGTATCAAATCCTAAGGTTTGCTGAGTCTACAGAGACATAGGATTAAGTTTTTTGAGTCTATTCTAGTGTCCTCCAGTGTATCTTATAATGACTTCTCTTCATATAGGAGAAGAAGAAACACTTAAAGATGGCTGGAGCCCATGAAGAACATGCTACTAAGAGTAGTGTTGTTGTACTAGGTGGTGGTGCAAGGGATCAGGCTAGAGAAGAACTTGTGTCTGAGAATCCCTAGCTTGACCAAGCTCTAGTCGAAAACCCTACCTTTCATGCTCTTTTTGGGAAGATGATGAATTTGATAACACATATGGCTCATTGGATACCAGCACCAGCCCCTAGGGTATCAGTTCCTAGTGAGGGACATGGATCTGGTAAGACATTTGAGCGATTGTGTCAGGTAGGAGCCACTGAATATGCTGGTACAACTGACCTAGCAGATTCATATTCATGGCTTACTGAGATAGACAAAGCCTTTAGGATCCTTGATATTATGAAGGATGATAAAGTTACGCATGTTGTGTACCTTATGAAAGGAAGCACTGGCCACTGGTGGGCCTTTAAAGAAGAGGAAAGACTTAGTGTTGAGGTTGGATGGTAGGAATTCTGACGATAGTTTGTCAGTAGATACTTTCCTAAGACTTATCTAGATGAGAAGATCTCATAGTTTGAGCAGATTAGACAGGGACCGATGAAGGTTACTGAGTATGAAGCTAAGTTTATGGAGCTTCTTTGGTTTTTTCCACACATGGCTACTACAAATGAGGCGAGAATTCACCATTTCGAGAACGGTCTAAATACTCAATTAACCACACCCGTATCTACTCTAGAGAATAGAGAGAGGTTTTCCACCTTTGTGGAGTTAGTTAGGCTGACAGAGAGGTCCGTGACTGAGAAACGAGAGGCGAACAGTAGGGAAGTACCTACACAGTTCCAAGGTCAGATGGTTTGGCAATTTTAAGAAACCAATGTTTACTACACCAGTAGAACCACATAGGTTTAGTGCTCAGACACAATGGACGTCCAACAGAGGTAGAGGTCGTAGTTTCCAGCCAAGTGGAGCCATAGCTCAACATCAATGTCAGTGACAAGATCACCTAGGTCACAATTGGAAAACAGAGTCTGCTACAGGTGTAGGCAGACATGACATATGATAAATGATAGACCAGTTAGAGATGTGGAAGTAACCCAACCACTGAGGCAGAGTCAACAGGGCTCAAAGAGACAACAATTCAATAGTGGCACTCGAGAACGTGGACAAGTATCCCACGTAGGATCATCTGCACCAACCAACAGAGCATGAGGTCGGCAACAGGAAATAGTGAGATTCTATGCTATGAATCAGCCAGAGGTAGTGGTTAATCCATGAGTCATGACAGGTCGAATGGAATTATTTCATTCTGATATGTCTTCATCCTGTTTCGTATCTATTTTGATTGATCCAGGTGCTACACACTCCTTTATCACTCGAGAAGTGATTCATGATTGCAATATGATTGTCAATCGTAGAATGGATAATCTATGATTATAAACTCCATTAGTTAGATCTACAGTATTACAGGAGGTATGCTCTCCCTGTGTTCTTTCTTTCTCAAAACACAACATTCAGGTGGATCTTATACCACTTGAGATGCATGGGTTTGATGTAATTCTCAGGATAGATACCCTAGAGAAGTATAAAGTTGTCTTGGATTGTGGTTCCAAGCAAGCTATGTTTACACACAGTGATAAGACTTGGGTCTTTTAGGAGAACAAAAATATTCTTCCAACCCATCTAGTGTCAGCAATGGTAGCTACGAAGTTGATGCGACAAAGATGGTTTGCATTCTTGGAACATGTACTAGACACCAAAGTAGAGAGTCCTAGTCTTTATGAAGTTCCTGTTGTTAGGGAATTTGAGGATGTGTTTCCTGAGGAATTTCCAGATATTCCTCCACCCCGAGAGATTGATTTTTAAATTAATCTAATTCCAGGTACGCAACCCATAGCCCAAACCCCTTATAGGATGGAACCAGTTGAGATGGCAAAACTCAAGAAGTAGTTATAAGAGTTACTTGAGAAAGGTTTTATTCGACCGAGTACTTCGCCATGGGGTGCTCCAGTTCTTTTTGTTAAAAAGAAAGATGGATCTATGTGACTATGCATAGACTATAGACAACTTAACAAGGTGACTATTAAGAACAAATATCCTCTACCAAGAATAGATGATCTATTTGACCAGTTGTGTGGTGCAAAAATGTTCTCTAAAATAGATCTAAGATCAGGATACCATCAGTTATGTATCAAGGAGAGTGACATACCTACATCAACCTTTAAGACGAGGTATGTTCATTATGAGTTGGTAGTTATGTCATTTGGACTAACTAATGCACCATCTGCATTCATGGAGGTGATGAATAGAATCTTCCGGACATTCCTTGATCATTTTGTAGTAGTTTTCATAGACGACATCCTGATATACAGTAGAGACGGTCAACAACATGAACAACACCTTCATCAAGCCTTGACTTTGTTGAGACAACACAAGTTATATGCTAAGTTTAGCAAGTGTGCATTCTGGTTGTTAGAAGTGTCTTTTCTTGGACATGTTATATCTTCTTTAGGTATTCATGTTGATCCTAAGAAAGTAGAGTCTATTGTGGATTGGGAACAGACCAAGACACCGATTGAGATTCACAATTTCCTAGGTTTGGCAAGTTACTACAGAATGTTTATCAAATACTTCATTTTTGTAGCGTTACCCCTAACCAAGTTGACCAAGAAGGAAGTTCCTTTTGTCTAGAATGACAAGTGTCAACATTCTTATCGGTTGTTGAAAGAAAGGTTGACTAGTGCACATGTGTTGATTCTACCTATACAGGGAAAGGGATACATTATTTTCTATGATGCTTCTATGAATGGTCTAGGTTGTGTGTTGATGCAGAGTGTTCATGTTGTTTCTTTTGCTTCTCAACAACTTAAGAAACATGAGGAGAATTATCTGATGCGTGATCTAGAATTAGCTGCAATGGTTCACACATTGAAGATCTGAAGACATTATCTCTATGGAGAAATATGTCAGATTTTCATAGATCATAAAAACTTAAAATACATTTTCTCACAGCACGATCTGAATATGAGACGACATCGCTGGATGGAATTAATTAAGGACTATGACTGTACAATTGATTATCATCTAGGAAAAGCCAATGTAGTGGCAGATGCACTCAGTAGGAAATCATTGTCTCCACCCACAGATAAAGCACGACTGAATTCTTTAGTATGTTGTAAGCATGATATGCTTGTCTCTCAAAGACAAATGAATTTGCAGCTAGAAGTATCTTTGCTAGCCGGATTGTTATCTGAGATGCATGTGAAACTTACTATGAATGAACAAATCAAAGAGGCACAACATGATGATATTGTGATTCAGTAGATCAGGTCAGAGTTGGGCAGTGAGAAACGAGATGGTTTCCATGAGTTAGAGGATAGGATAGTCTGTTACCATGGTAGGATGGTAGTACCAGAGGTTAGTAACTTAAGAAAGTTATTTATGGAGGAAGAACACTCATCCATGTATGCAATGCATCCAGGGAGCACTAAAATGTATCATAACTTAAAAGATATGTATTGGTGGCCCGGTTTGAAGAAATATGTAGTTGAGTTTCCTATGCAGTGTCCGGTGTGTCAGCAGGTTAAAGCAGAACACCAGAAGCCTATAGGAACATTGCAACCCCTACCTATACCTTAGTGGAAATCAGATCACATGATGATGGACTTTGTGGTTGATTTACCCAGAACAGCCAAAAGTCATGATTTTATTTGTGTGATAGTTGATAGGTTGACTAAGACAACACATTTTCTTCCTGTCAAAACAACCTATACTACTAAGAAACTTGCAGAGATCTATATAGACAGGATAGTGCGGTTCCACTGAGTTCTAACTACGATTGTATCTGATAGAGGTCCCCAGTTTATGGGTCATTTTTGGGAATGACTACATAAATCTTTGGGTACTTAGTTGAAGTTTAGTGCAACCTTTCACCCTCAGACAGATGGACGTTCTGAAAGGACTATACAGACTTTGGTGGACTTGCTTAAAACATGTGTTCTTCAGTTTGTAGGAAGTTGGGACTTACATTTGAGCTTGTTAGAGTTTTCCTATAACAATAGTTATCAGGCTAGTTTTGATATGACACCATATATAACATTATACGGTAGACGTTGTAGATCTCCATTATGTTGGTTTGAAACAGGTGAATACCAACTTCTGGGTCCTGAGTTAGTGCAACAAACAACTGAAAAGATTAAAGTAATATAACAACACTTGAAAGATGAACAAGATAGACATAAGTCTTATGCTGATAAACATCGTAGACCTTTAGAATTCCAAGTTAGAGACAAAGTTTATCTAAAGGTGACTCATTGGAAAGGTGTTCTTAGATTTGGGAAGAAGGGTAAGTTAGCTCCTAGATTTTTGGGACCTTACCCAGTGACAACACAGATTGAAAAGGTAGCTTATAGGTTGGAATTGCCACCTGAGCTACATAGACTACATCCAGTGATTCATGTATCTATGCTGAGAAAGTGTCATCCCAATACAGAGTTGGTGTTGCAACCTGTAGAGGTTGAATTGAATGAAGATATATCCTATGTGGAAGGTCCAATGATGATTCTTGACAGAAGAGTCAAGAAGTTGAAGAAGAAATACATAATTCTTGTAAACGTTCTTTGGCATCATCATGACATTGAAGAAGCCACATGGGAGCTAGATGAAGAGATGAGGAGGAAGCACCCTTCTCTTTTTTCTTGACATTTTAGAGACAAAATCCTTTTTAGGGGTTGATAATTGTAACATCCCTAACCTGGGTTATGGCCTAACCCTAGAAGCTTTTCTTAAGTAAGTCATTTACAAACTTGTTCTAATCTTTTGAAAAGTAATTAAGGCTCTTTGTGTTCCAGTTTAAGCTTATTTGCAAACTATGTGTGTATTATATAATAGTCTGAGTTTAAGTGGAATTTACACAAGATGAGGGTTATATTACAAATGTCACATGTTAAATATACCCTAAGAGTTTTAACATCATAAGATAGAGTATGATGCTAAGTGGTCTCTTGTGGAAAGCCTAAAATGTAAGTGAGAACTTGTCTGAATAATGTTAAGTGCTTTGTGCATCAATTGAGATACAAATTGTAAATTATCTAAAATAAAGGGTTGATGTGAAAATTACCTCTTTTAGAATGTCCCTACTCCTTTATAATAGAATCTAGAGTAGAAATAAAGATGGAGATACTATGTTTGAATCATTTTAGAGATATATCACTCTTAGTAATGAAAAGACCAAGGAAGTTGTATAGTTGAAGTTGTATATGAGCTATATCAAGTTGTAGACTTGAAATACGAGTCCCTTTTGGCAAACAACCCATAGAGGGAGTCTCCTATCAGTTTGATGACTCTTGGCTTTTCCCATGATGGGATAAGAACATCAAGGAAGGCATATGTATCAGCTTGTAACTTTTTCTTTGGAAAAGATTGTGTTGAATATAATAATAATGTAAGCAGAAGTGACTTTCCCTAGAAGATAACCAAAAGGACGAACCTTATCCTTTCATTATCCTTAAGCTTTTATTTTTGCATGGAAAGATAAAGATGGTATGCATGCAAATACATGTGCCAATCCATGCATGACTATGTGGCACTTAGTCGCTTAAGGTAATGACACCTCTTACACTCTTTTTCATAAACCCCAAGTACAATACCCTTCTCTTCACCTATTAGTAGAATTTTCAAAACCTCTTTATCATCCTTCTATTTGATATCGTGCATACCACTATAGAATCATGTATGTGTGAAGGAGTATCAAGTTGTAGAGCTTGGTATCAGCCATAGAAAAAGGATATCAGGTCAAGCAATGTCATAGCAACCTAGCAAGGTGATATCAGCCATTGTGAGTAAAGATATCGTGCAAGTACTAGGGAGCTCAAGTCATGGATCTTGGAGAAACTCATCTTCAACCTTGGGAACGTGAAGAGTTGAAGCTTGGAGCTTGGAAGTTGCTTTATAGGTGGTCTATATAACTTAAACCCAACTATGTTATTATGCACTTTCAATATGGATTGAACTGGTTGATTACTTTTAATTTCGATTTCCTTTGATCAATTGATGTTCCTTTGAGTTCCAATATGTTGTTAGGACTATTGTCCATGATTTAGAATAGAAAGACAAAGGTATTGAGGTTGATGATCATGACATCATCATGGTACAACCCGATATGGGGTTGAAGTACCTTAAAATCCGATATGGAATCCAAGATGGTGGTTAACCCGATATAGAAGTGGGTAATACCTCAAGAACGATATGAGGCCTACCTTATGAATGATACGGGAGGTACCTACTTGCACCTTATACAAGATACAAGGTTAAGGTTATACCTTTCACATGATATGGTATACTCTACCCGATATGGTTAAAACCCTAGATGAAGAAGTTAATACCGATATGCCTTTGAAATCCGATATGCCTTTGAAACCCGACAAACCCCTATTACTTTGTGATGGGATGGAGAGAAATTAGATTCCTAGTTTGATTATTCAATTATATAATACAATGTGAGCATAAATGGTTGCCCACTATACTAACTTGATATGTTATCCAATATGTTAACACAATATGAAGACCCAATATAGGAACCCGATATGGGGATCCAACATGATGACCCAATATGGCATGGTGCATAGACTACTAAAAATGATACCATCATGAAGCATCTACCTTATGCATGATATGGTGCACACCTTGTGCATGGTATGGAACTAAAGATATCAATATCTGATATGAAGTCATCCATCTAGCTCATACACGATATGAGGATAACTTGAACTAAGTGATAGCTAACCCGAGATGGTTACACGATATGGTGTTAGGGTGCACACCCTAAAAATTATAGGATGATGTGGTATCATTACATCACCGATATAGATACACGACATGATGTAAAGGGTGTATCTTAAAAACAATATGATAGCATACATACACCATGATACCTGATATGGTAGGTATGCTCCAATCCAATAGATATGACTAAGTGATATATGTTAAATGAAACATTAATATGTAATGAGTTTAATCCAAATTGTTAATGGTGATCTAATGGAGGAGAAGTAAGTAATCAACATCCTAGTTAGCATAAGAGAGAGACTAAGATTGGAATATTAATTCTGTATTAAGTACATGATCATACCCCTATTATGAATGCAGTATGAATTAGGGTTTAATCCTTTAGGATGAGATTTTGAAACCATAATTGGTTAATAAAGGTAAATGGTAAAACTATGAATGGGTGATGAGATGATTTGAAACCCTAATCGAATGCTAAAGGGAAACCCTAATCCTAATTGATGGGAAGAATATGTTTATTTTGCATAGCATGGTTGTGTCATGTATGTGATATTGTTGTTAGCATGATATACTAACCATGAATGTATCATAAGGTGATGATCATAGATAAGTAAGAGCAGTGATATTTATATGATACAATTTTAATAAGCTTTGTGAACTATGTGAAGTAAGTACCTTGGTCAATCATCAGTGATGAACTAAGGGTTTTGAATACCCAAGCACAATGATGATATGAAATTGAGATCCTAAGTGTTATATGTGTTCCAAAGAATATGAAAGTACTTGATAAGCATATTATATCTTTCTTTGTAGAATTTGATATAATTCTTATTTGTAACTTGATTATTGCTAAAAGATATTGTCATGCACTTAATTAAGCAAGTTAAATGTTATCATGTAGTTTCCCAAACCATAGATCCATTCAGTGTCAAGATTTGCTAAATGGTGAATCGAGTTTTAACTCGGTACACATATTTTTGAATATGTAATCATTATATCGGGGTGCTCAGTGGACTCCCCAAACTAAATAGGGGCGCCCAGTGGACTCCCTAACTACATTAGGCTGCTGAGTGGACTTCCTAATGAAACTTAACCTGGATCACTTAGTGGTCTTCCTGATGGTAAATAATTTGAGAAAGCTCAGTGATCTTCTCCCGAATAGAGTACATGCTATGGTTGTAACTCTATAATGAAGATGCCACTATACCCCTGCATAGCTAATTGTAGTTGACACAAGATGTTTTTCCAATTATCTCATACTGACCGAGACAGGTGAGGTCATGATAGCCGGCCCTACCACTGACCTTGTATGGTACTGATGCTTAATGTAGTCATTGTCAGTTGGAGCATGAGCGGTATACCTCATCTCCTCTAGGCATAAGTGTGAATGTGAACATGTAACCAGTCGTGTAGCATATTTTCTTAAGGATCGAATATAGAAAACATTGGTTGATGCCTCATTACTTTTATACATCTTAGTAGATAGATGTTATACATGTTCTTCATATTCCTTATAAAGCAAAGAGATGGCTTATAAATCTATTATCAATGTTATTACTTTATATTGAAAATAAACCTATTAATTGTATAAAGTATCCTCTGCTCAGTTTCATCTATTTCCTGTGTTAATAATATTGTTGGCAGAGAGTTATATCTCTCGCTTGGACAATAGTCTCACCAGGTGGGATCCACAACCTTTTTTAGGTGGATGCGGATGAGGGAGTAGAAATCATACTATAGAGGAAGGACCACATAAGTAAGGACATCAGTCGTAGCTCAGGTTGAGTACACTGTCTATCGTTTCATGTAAATAGAAGTCCGATGTGTCTTCTTTGTACTCTCCGGTCCTTGGGAGATAGTTCTTAGTGGTTTTTACGAATGACTTGATATTTTGGTTTGTTTACGTCGAGGTTTTATGTTTCTATTTGATATGTTAAAGTAAAGCAATTGGTTACTATTATCCTCGAAATGAGACGGTACAATATATGTACGTTATGAACCACATGTATATAAAGTTTTGGTTCTGTTTGTAAGAGTTTCCTAGAAGAGGATCTATGTGCAAAATGGTTTTAATTCTTAGTGATTTTTGTTAATTCTGCTACTTATGGTTATTTCATGATTATTACTGGTGATGAATTGATTTGTAATCGGGTCATCACACTAGGGTTATTCCAAACTTGAAGACCTCATGTTAGGTACCTAAGATGAACAAGTGCACTCGCCCCCCCCCCCCCCCCCCCGAAATGGCTACAGAAGGGGCAAGATCAAATCCACACAATGAACATGAATTAGAATGATTCAAGGCGTAAGATAAGTTTTCATAATCATTACAGAACTCTAGGAAACGAAAGTAGGGTGGCCGGTGGTTGGAAGATCAGAGATGTGTTCGGAGGTCAAGAAAAAAGAAGAAAAAGGGAAGCATAGATAGATACCTCAGTAGAGAAAGTTGATGTTAGGAAAAAGGTTGTTCAAGGCCTCTGGATGCAAACCACACCCCCACGATTAAACTCCTCCTTCAAAATGAGGTCAGCAAGATCCCTAGAGTAAGCACCTACCGTCAGAGATGGGAAGAGAAAGTATGGAGCAATAAGATCCTAATGAAGGCTCCGAGATAGTTTTGGGGATGTCGAAGATGGTCTGGGTAAGTTCTTATAGAGCAACAAAGCCACGAAGTGACCAAGAATCCCATTGGAAATGGGAAACAAGGGACTGACCAAGTCCCTTGTCGACTGGGATGTTGGGGCGACAAGACCTCCTGATATTTGGGGTCAAATAGATCAGAACCACGAAAGGAAGACAAAGGAAATGGAAAGGAAGAAAAAGGTGCAGAGGAGAGAGAGATAGCACAATGAGAAGTGTGTAGCTACTCTAGCACCGTGAGAAAGGAAAACCAGGCGATAGAGAGAAAATTGAGACCACAAATGGAGTCCGATTACTGTGTGGGGAAAAGCGGCGGGTCAATGCCCATCAGATCGCAAAAAAAGGATAGGAAGGGTGTGACCGAGAAATAAAAATAAGAAAATTTAGTGAATGGACCGTTTTAATCATATTATAACCAAATTAGGGTTTTTACTTTGTATTTCCTTTCCCAATACAAATTGAAGGTTCAAACATTACCCAATTCATATGAAATTTTGCACATAAGTCAATTAAGGCATGTGGAACTTGATTTTGAAATTAGATTTGCCTTTCGAGAACTTTTAATGTGTTAAATAAAGCAATTACTATTTTCTCTTTCCTCCTTTATTAATGATATTAGGATTGTCAAAATTATGATGAAACTTCACCCACAAGTCACATTTAATGTGTTGGATATGAATTTTCCATCAATTTTACATATTGGAGATGTTTGAGCATTTATTTAATATTTTGAAGGTTCTACACACTTTCTATCTCCTAATTTCACCTTTTAAGCAAACTTTCTCCAGATTGGATGAAAATTCTCCCAAATGCTATATTTATTATATAGATTATGAATCCAATATTATTTTCCTCTTTTTGAGTCATTTATTATTTTATTTGATATTTTGGGGAAAACACACATCTTCTTTTCCAATTTGAATTAAATGAATTATTATTATGTGACTAATGTGAAACTTGACTCCCAAGGCAATTGGAACCAAGAAAAATGATTTTAAACTTAGATTTTAATTTTGGTACTTCTTTTTATGAGATGTGTTATATGGCCATTAGTGGCCCATTAGTTCATTATTCAACTAATTATGTTCTTACTACCTCCATATATTATAATCAATTTATTATGTTACACTTCTTGTGACATATTTTGTATTTAATTATTGGCTTAATTACATGTTTTATCTTATCCTTGTTTGGCTAAGACAAAGGTTGAAACCATGGGTAAGATTCTATAACCAAAGCTTTATCAGCCATCTGCTGAAAGGTCAAAGGCAGTTGTGGAATAAGAGAACGACGCACATTGTAGTTCAGTCCTTGTAGATATAGGACATCTCTATGTTCTTCATTGAGTCCAGAAGTATATCTCTCAAGCAACATAAACTTTTGAACATAAGAGGACACAATCATTGATCCTTGCTTCAAACTATAGAACTCAACTTCCTTTTTCTTCAAAGAAGTAGTGTAGATGTACTTCACATGGAAGGGAGCCAAAAAATCCACCCAAGACATGGTTGAGATGTCTCTAGTCCTTGAAATTCCATTCCACCAAACTCTTGCTGGTCCTTGCAAGACATACAAAGCAAACCTATCCTTCTGGTGTGGAGGACATGACATACCATCAAAAGTCCTCTCAATGGCTAATACCCAATCATCAGCTTTGTCAACCATCTCTACTTCACCTTCACACTTGAAGGAAGGTGGTTGCATCTTCATGAACTCCATGATTGCGAACTCCTTATGCTTTTCAAGTACAGACAAGTCTTTCATCTTTCTTGCCATGGTAGTAGAAAAAAGTTGTCAAAACCTGGCCAACTCTTGATCTGGAGAGTTGACTACTGTAACATCCCTGACCTGGGTTATGTACTAACCCTAGGTGTTTTGCCTAATAAAGTTGATTAGCTGTTTTCTCTTATCTGTTGAAAAGTAATTAAGGTTTTTGAGGAACTTATATTTCATTTTCAATCCTTTTTGAATAATGTTGAAACATTGTTTTGTTAATCTTGGACTAAAGTGCAAATTACCCAAGTAGAGGGGTTAACTTGAAAATTGCACATGTTTAGATGTTCCTCTGATTTTGAGACATCAAAAGAATGAATATGATGTAGTTGTATGGTTTCCACGAGTTTGAGCATCAAGATAAAGCTTGTAGAGCTATCCTTGTGCATTAAAAACCTAGTTTTGGGATAATGTGCGATTTACCCAAAACCTAGGGTTCAACATGCAATATATCACTCCTAGAGGGTCTCTCATGTTTCTTGGCATCAAGTAGAGAAAAGAAAATGAGAGGGGCACCTCATTTGAATGATCATGGAAGAGAAAGAATCTTGATATTGAAATAATCAAGATCTAAGCACAAATGGCTCTTTAATATAATTTAATGCAAAAAGAAATATATTAATTAAGAAGCCTCCAACCCAAAAGTTGTAGGATGTGTTTGTAATAAGATGGATGACCTTTTGCCATGCTTGGGCACCAAAAATATCTTGGTTGAGTGGAAGCTATTCACATTCATATAATATAAAGCAATATCCAATAAAATGATGGATATTAACACATTACTCTTTAAGGTGTTTAGTTCCTTTTCCATTAGACCTTTGATAATGGAAAATTTTTGCAAGGTATTAGAAGGTGGATACGTGGCCAAAGAATGGAGGAAGCTTTGATGGAAATTGGTTGGAATAAAAAGAAGATAACTTTCTTTTTCTAATTGCCATGAAAATCCATATATATATATATATACATATATATGTATATCTTTTCCAACAACACCCAAGGATCATTTCCTTATTTATTTTCCTTATCTCCTTGCTTTGGCCGACCAAGGGAGAGCTCTGGGCTAGAGGAAGAATGAACACAACCTGTAGGTGATTCTTGATCATCATCTAGCTCGAATTCATGGTGGAAACCATAAAACAAGGTTAGATTCATGGTTTTCTTCACTTGGTTTCTTTTTCTAGCCATCTTGTTCATCCAAAGATTAACGAACAAACCTTGGACAACTACTGGAGCTCAATCCACCATTAAAGCCATGGATCTTGGAGCTCTAGATCAGTTCTAGAGGTGGGTTTTATAACTCTAACCCTTAAGCATTAGTATTACACTCTTATTTATAAGAATCCTTAGTTTCTTTTCTTCCTTTGATACTCTTGTGAGTTCTTGCTATAATTTCTATGAAGAACAACACCTGTTCTTGGTTGAATAGAGGTAGAAAAAGGTGACATCATCCTAGACAAATATCTAAAAGTCACTTTAGCAAACAGTTTTCCTTTGTGCTCAAACAGTTTCCCAAATCGTTTGGGAGCAAACAGTTTCAAACCATTTGAATGCAAACAGTTTCAACCAAACCGCATTGAAGCAAACGGTCCAAGACTGTTTGGTGGTGTTGACCAAGCGTTGACCATTTGGAGGTCTGTGGGAATTCATGGGCATGAATAGCCTATGAATAATTATCTATTAATTCCATTTGGTTCACTAATTAAAGGTTCAACAATCATCAAAACCCTAATCGGGTTAATTTGCTGATTTGATAATTGAATAAGTTTGAAACTTGGGTTGAGTGACCCAAACGGTTTCAAGGCCGTTTGGGGATCACCCAAACAGTCTCAAGACCATTTGTTGACCACTCAAGACCGTTTGGAGGTCTAGGGTTAGGTATGGTTGACCAATTGAAGATCCAAAGGTATCAAGTTGATGTATAATCAATTGCTGATTTTGGTAACCAATCCTAGGATCCAAACCCTATATGAATGACATGGTTTTTGATGAAGTAATGGGAAAACGTTCTCAAGACCGTTTGGAAAATATCCAAATGATCCCAAGACCGTTTGGGGGTAACCCAAGATGGTTTGGAGGTCTAGGGTTGACTATGGTTAAGTGTTTGAAGATCTAATGGTATTAATTTGAAGTACAATCAAATGTTGATGTGATGATCAATCCAATGGGTCAAACCCCAATTGATGGACTTGGTTTTTGATGTTGACTTGAGCAACAGTCTCAAGACCGTTTGGAGGTCATCCAAACGATCCCAAGACCGTTTGGGGTCAGGTCATGACCAACTTGGAAGATGGTTCTGTTGGGTTTTAGGGGAGATAGAGAAGGCAGCGGAAACAAAAATTTTCTCCCCAAACCCATACCGAGGAAACACGTCAACGTCTATATAATAGGAAAGGATGGTTTTTGAAATCATACCTTGTCTCGAGGCTTTCTCGGCAACAATACCTCGCGCAATGCGCGGTCTTCAACTCCGGTCTTATACGGTGTCTGTGCAGCTCCTGGTCGCACCGGGACTGACTCCTCCTCCTCCTACCGGTCTGTCGGATGACAATTGTCCTCCTGAGCGGCAGTGTCCTCCCGCCTCTGTAGTAGTCCACACGGACCACCTGGAACTCCACTCTCCTTGTCTCACAAGGAAGTGAAAGGAGTCGCACCCTCCTGTTGACGTACTAGTCGCCAACACACTCTCCTGCTACCAGTTGCAACTGCAGTTGTCCTTCCCTTACTGCACCTCCCTTTTGCGGGAAGCACTTGCTCAGGATCTCTCACGGTTACCAAAACCAGAGAGTACGACAACTTCGCAAAGCAACCGACTTGCATTGAGTTGTGCTCTGAGAAGCCCCCAATACCCCTATATATATAGGCGGGTCATGGGACAGGGTTCTCTGTGCCCGGAAATATGGGACTAAAGCAGGAGTAGAAGGGTTCGAAAATTTTCCACAAAAAGCAACCGGTTCGCAACTTGAAATGATCGGTTCACAACTGAACCGATCGGTTCGGCCATTGAGCCGATCGGTTGGACTTGAGCCGATCGTTTGGGGCACTCCAACCGATCGGTTGGTGCCCTGAACCGATCGATTCATAGTCCTAATTTGGCTCAAAAAGACTTTCCTTGTTTCGTTCCCAATTGGTATCGAATACCAATGTTATTCCCAATCGAATTGGGCAATTTGAAACCAAAGGAAAATTCTTGCCGACATGACTTTTCCCAACTGGTCGGTTGCACCAGTTGAGCCGATCGGTTCAACCCTTGAACCGGTCGTTTCAACCTGGGCATGAGCCAATCGGCCTGGACACTCCAGCCGACCGGTTCAGCAACCTCAGCCGACCGGTTCATCACATGAACCGATCGGTTGGGAGCACTGGTTGGGCAAAAATCAGTCAATTGCGATTTCAATCAATCTGATACTCTAATCAATGCGTCCAACACCTTGAACCATATGATATTGATCTATCAACTGATTGAGTGTTTAATTGAACTACTAAACTCCTTTAGTAATCAATCTAAACGTTGCTTGTGGACAAAACTCCTCTTCTAGGTTAAATCCTATGTGTGTGACCCTGCAGGTCCATTTCACGTTGGCAGTGAAAGTCCATAACACTTATGACTTCACAAGCAAAGAGCGGTGCCTAGTCACACATCATTGCTACCCAAGTGAAAGTAGAAAGTTGGAGAACAACTTTCATCCTACAATCCGTGAATGGTGTTATAGTGAATGTATAATTCCTTTGTCACTAATATCCCGAATGAACTCAAGGCATGTAACAGTCATCCTGTCAATGTTCATTCACTTTCTTGATCTCAGAGCAGATTGAACGAGATATGTATGACATCAATATCACATACTGATTCACACATGCGTGCGCACGCCTATCTCAATCCTACTCATCAAGTGGCCTTGGATATCAAACTCCCTCAGGAGGGACAAATCCCATATCTATCACTCACCCCTCAAAAGCCCCATGTGTCAAAGCCACCCAATCATCACCTTTATAACAACCCATGTTTCAGGACTGCGTTTGATGATGTCAAAGTGTGCCCAACGACATGTGTTGAGTGCAGTGATTTCAGGTCTAAGAATCACACTCACCACCATCACTGTGAGTACTGACTGTGACTACCATCTCATGGTTCCATGTGTCAAACTCACGGTGGGTCTGTCCGGTACACTTGTTCTCTAACAAGTACCTATGTGTTTGGTTTGATATCTCTATATCATGACTAATGAGATTCTGTCATCAACCAACACCACAATCTAGTCTTGTGTGTCATTGTTGTCTATCTACCTTCCACAATGACATCCGACTAGGGACATAACAAGAATGTACAAACTCTTAGCATCCGTATGATCTCATCGTTCAGGTCATGAACCTGAAGGCATACGTCATTGAGTACTGTCATTCTCTAGACATTCAATCTGTTCTATCACTATCTCATATGACTGAACCAGAAAGAATTGGAAGCTTGCCTTTGATGTTAATCAAATCAATCTTAATGTATCCCACCAATCATCCCATGATTGGCTCTCAGGGCATACATACCTACAGACTCCCACTTGCACTGCGAGCCAATCACCCCTGAATCATATTCATAGTGATCTTCAAACATGTCCCACATGTTAACGTGCTCTAGTGCCAACATAGTGAGTAATGGCAACACCTTGCCAAAGTCAGTATAAATCGCATGTCTCTCATCTCTTCACTGTACGTCACACGTATGAGATGGAGTTGCCGTAATATGCGATCTAGTATTCCATTGCTAACCTTTAGCCACATTGCATGATCAAGGATTCCAGACTTGTCATCAATGAGTGGAATATAAGTTCATCTCATGAACTTTTAGATCCATATAGTATCCACTGCTGTTCACTAACACACAGATACTCGGCATTTCCCTTTTAAATGGTTTTATTGGAACATTTCCAATTATCAACAAACTTTCACTTTTATATATCATATATATTTTGCGATTAATTTTCTGTCCATTCGGAAGTTCGCATCAATGTAACTCTTTACATCGAACTCTTCCTTATTCCCATAGGATTAGTACTTCACAAGTACTTATCAAGTTTTCATGGTTTTCCAGTAACCCTTACTGGAAGTAGACAGACATCCACTCGTCATGTCTCACATATGAGTTATCAGGATGAGCACATCATATTGCCATGTCCTACATACAAGATGATGAATGCATTTTATTCTTGCCATGTCATACATGAAAGACAATGGGATGATTACATACATGATAGATCCATACATATTCTTAGTGTTCCCATTCTTCATAAGAATTGGACACTTGGCCTTGGGATACTAATATCCATATAACATGGACAAGTTTTCTCCCACTGAATCTGTGCATACTGAACACTTCAATACAGATTGCCAATGTATGCTTTCTCTTTCCAGGTCAAGAGATTTTTCGAGAACTATCTCTATAGATCTCTATTCCTATCATATAGGAAACATCTCTATCTTCCTTAAATATAATTTCCACTTTTGGATTTCCATTCTAGAACATTTCCATTTCACATCAACATGTGGAATGTGAACACGCTCCCACTAAATCACAGATCCCTTCTTTATCTTTGACATATCAGTCAAACCTTTTGACTATATCATCAAAGTAAAGATCCAATTATGAGTTGCTTGTACTCAATCAATCACATTGATTAGTCCATTGTAACTTATAGACTTCATTTACATTAGTGGATTCATAAACCTTATAGGCTGTGTCACATACACATCCTGGTTTTATTCCTCATAGGAATGCGGTTTTAGTATCCATATGCCAAATGTCTTAGTCATTAAGTTGCAATCAACATGCATCATCCTTCTCAAAATGTTATCCTTGTGTCTTAACACTTAAGACTCATTTGCACTTATGGATATGATCGAATGAGTGCTACCATCAAGGTCATACCTTATGGTTCACGTAGATGTCATTTAGGATGTAATGGTCATAAACCATAACTCAAGATTCGGTTCCTCATATTAATCTTGATAGTTGACTCATCACATGAACAACTCATCACATAGATAATTGAGGTGTATCTGTTAAGGATATAAGAACTCACAACCCTTGTGATTCTTAATTTCCTTTATTAGTGTGGGGTATTCTTTTATTAAGAAGAATTCAATTATTCGATAATCATTCTCTAACTCCTTAGAGTATGATTCCTTCTTGATTTAGACATCACCATGCCTTAATCATGAGTTCACTATGATACACTATCATAATCACTCATAAGGATCTCAAACATTTGGTCCAAGTATTTCATTCATTGATCTCATCAAGAATTAATACTTTACCAAATTTGTACTTCATCTATGACAATCTTGAACACTTCAAGATGTTCATATTGGTATTTCTCTAAACACCATTTGAAGTATTAGCATTTGTTCCAATTGGTATGTAAATACATCACATGTATTATACCTAATAGGATAATCACTCTCCCACTACCTTTAGTGAATATTTATTAATCATGTCCAAGATATTCATGTCTCTTAATGGTTCTCTAACCAAAAGAGTCTAGGTTTATCCATCATATGGAAACTAGAAATGAATTTCTCATGATTGATGCTAATTTGATTGTTTGAGTTATCAATAACTTTAGGTATCATTTTATCTTATGCATACCATGTATCACAAGATAAACAAGGCATTGCCACAAAGATCATATCTTTAAGATTGAAACATCAACTTTATTAATTGCCATCATTGTCATACAATATGCAATAATAAAGTGTTTCTATCTATTGGAAATATATGAAATAGCAGTTCTCAACTCTATTTCGTGCCCTTTAGGCTGAAATAAACTGAAATATACTCCTATCTATGGCCGCAACACTTGCTCCAATGATGGGTACTTCTTTCTTGGTCCTTTCACAAAGGCCATCACTTCTTTGCGGATATTGCATATCATATATGACATATCCATATCTTGGTATCATATACCTCGGATAAAGAAGTGGTTCATTTCATGATACCTTAGGTGGAGATCTCCATCCCCTCCTTCATCTTCTTTTGTTCTTCCAGATATAGAGGGCAGTTCCCTCATACACCCTTTCCCCATGTGCCTTGAGGCTGAAGACGGCTTGGATTGCTGGCTAGCATCAGAACACTTCTTAGCTTTGCCCTTGCCCTTGCCCTTAAGACTTACCTTTTCTTTGATCACATCAAAGATTATGGTTTGTCTTTCTTCATCTTTGCCTCTACTATCCTCAACATGTCCAACAACTCTGTCAACGCTTGTCAAAGTTGTTCATGTTGTAGCTTATCATGAATTGTATGATTCTCGCAACATTTACAGTATCATACCAATAGCCAACTCTTGGCTCAAATGGAATCCTTCTTAGTCAGGTCTTTCCACATACCCAATCACATTGAGTGTGTGAATACCTTACTGGATCTCCTTCTGTCATGCCATACTAGGACAATGTTTTGGAGACATCATATGTCTCATGTTGTCTCTGCAACTCATAGTTCAGAGAACACAACATCAAGCACTCCTCATCAATGTCTTTCTCAGTGTGCTTCCATAATCATACTTTCAGCCATTGATGTGGTGGGATCGAGTTCATCCGGTTCTGGTATAACTAGGACTTGGAGCTTTCGCTCTTTGAGAACACTTCTCACCATCCTAACCAGTCGTGGAATTATTCCCATTTAATTTGTTGGTTTCAAAGACCGGTCGCAAATAAAGTGATTTGTTGATTAACCATTTATTTTAATAAAAGGAAATATATGCAATTTCAGTCCAAAACTCTTTTGACTTATTTGATTGATTTGAAAAGTTGATGATAAAATTAGGCCTTTAATTAATTATCGCTCCCACTATTTTACTTCAAATTGATAGCCCTCACCATCAATTTGGAAGATTGCAGCGTACAACCTTCTAGTGGGCAAGATCCTGAAATCCTCTAAGCCATGGACCAGCTAGGGCTGTCACCCACAACATAGATCTCTCAGGTAGGCAACTTTTGCCAATTGCATCATATGCAAATCTTGATAAGATGTCATATACAACTCCTTGCAATGATCATCTCCATGCCTCAAGGTGCTAGATCCTATCTAGGTCACCTTGTTAAGTCCGACCCAAAGCAAACACGATGAATATGCACCCTGCTAGGGCAGACCCACACATTCATCCTTCACGCTTCCACGAGGTAGACGGTGCACCACGTTAGGGCGTGCCCACACTTGGTCGAACAAGCGTTTCACGTGTGTCACATTTGGAAGGCATCTAAAACTTAATATTTTAATGAGGGATTTGGTTTTTATATACATATACATATCCAATCACCACAATACATAGTATGTATCATATACATGCTATATCCCACAGAAAACATGCACAAAATGATAAAAGTGATGATTATGGCCATCCTAATGTGATTCCTCGAGCCAAGAGGAATCACGGTCATCTAGGTCTACATCACATGCAACCTTTACAAGATGAACTATGTGCCTTTTCCTTCCGAGTTGATCAACTCATCTCATGAATGATCTGCTCTCTCTGGCCGGTTGTTTGGGTGCCACCAGCCGATCGGTTGGCTCCTCCAACCGATCGGTTCTCCTGGTCGTCGTACATCTCGTCATGTCCGCCAACCGCTCGTCTCCCTCCTCGAACCGGTCACCAACCGATCGGTTCACTCCTTGAACCGACCGTCTGGAACGTCAACCGATCGGTTCACGCCTTGAACCGATCGTTTCAGCTATCGTCTTGATGTTCGCCGGTCTTCGACATAATAGGAAATAAAATCTATCCTATTTATTACATTGCTTTAAAAGGGAAAACCCCGAGTTACATTCGGGGGGAGCAAAGGTAGGAAAGAATCTCGAATTATTTCGAGTTACATCAGGAATAAGAGAGGGAAGATCGGTGCGCAGACCGAGATGCAAGCAACCACAAACAACCACACACAGATAGGGGTTTATAGGCCATAATCATGCTACACACATCCACCACAAAACTCATTTAAGGGTGACGTGTATCGAGTGCATTAATAATACATATCATATATGTAATTTGGGATTTGTGGATTTAGGATTGGACATGCATAAAGCCAATATTATTCACATCATATGCAATAAATAAAGGCGACAAACCAAAATCGATCATATCGATATTCCTAAAATATAGAGCAGTTGACGTGGCTCTGATACCACTGTTGGGTTTTAGGGGAGATAGAGAAGGCAGCGGAAACAAAAATTTTCTCCCCAAACCCATACCGAGGAAACACGTCAACGTCTATATAATAGGAAAGGATGGTTTGTGAAATCATACCTTGTCCCAAGGCTTGCTCGGCGACAATACCTCACGCAATGTGCGGTCTTCAACTCCGGTCTTGGACAGTGTCTGTGCAGCTCCTGGTCGCACCGGGACTGACGACTCCTCCTCCTACCGGACTGTCGGATGACAGTTGTCCTCCTGAGCGGCAGTGTCCTCCCGCCTCTGTAGTAGTCCACACAGACCACCTGGAACTCCACTCTCCTTGTCTCACAAGGAAGTGGAAGGAGTCGCACCCTCCTGTTGACGTACTAGTTGCCAACACACTCTCCTGCTACCAGTTGCAACTGTAGTTGTCCTTCCCTTGCTGCACCTCCCTTTTGCGGGAAGCACTTGCTCGGGATCTCTCACGGTTACCAAAACCAGAGAGAATGACAACTTCGCAAAGCAACCAGCTTGCATTGAGTTGTGCTTTGAGAAGCCCCCAATACCCCTATATATATAGGCGGGTCATGGGACAGGGTTCTCTGTGCCTGGAAATATGGGACTAAAGCAGGAGTAGAAGGGTTCGAGAATTTTCCACAAAAAGCAACCGGTTCGCAACTTGAAATGATCGATTCACAACTGAACCGATCGGTTCAGCCATTGAGCCGATCAGTTGGACCTGAGCCGATCGTTTGGGGCACTCCAACCGATCGGTTGGTACCCTGAACCGATCAGTTCATAGTCCTAATTCGGGTCAAAAAGACTTTCCTTGTTTCGTTCCCAATTGGTATCAAATACCAATGTTATTCCCAATCGAATTGGGCAATTTGAAACCAAAGGAAAATTCTTGTCGACATGACTTTTCCCAACTGGTCGGTTGCACCAGTTGAGCCGATCGGTTCAACCCTTGAACCGGTCGTTTCAACCTGGGCATGAGACGATCGGCCTGGACACTCCAGCCGACCGGTTCAGCAACCTCAGCCGACCGGTTCATCACATGAACCGATCGGTTGGGAGCACTGGTTGGGCAAAAATCAGTCAATTGCGATTTCAATCAATCTGATACTCTAATCAATGCGTCCAACACCTTGAACCATATGATATTGAGCTATCAACTGATTGAGTGTTTAATTGAACTACTAAACTCCTTTAGTAATCAATCTAAACGTTGCTTGTGGACAAAACTCCTCTTCCAGGTTAAATCCTATGTGTGTGACCCTGCAGGTCCATTTCACGTTGGCAGTGAAAGTCCATAACACTTATGACTTCACAAGCAAAGAGTGGTGCCTAGTCACACATCAGTGCTACCCAAGTGAAAGTAGAAAGTTGGAGAACAACTTTCATCCTACAATCCGGGAATGGTGTTACAGTGAATGTATAATTCCTTTGTCACTGATATCCCGAATGAACTCAAGGCATGGAACAGTCATCCTGTCAACGTTCATTCACTTTCTTGATCTCGTAGCAGATTAAACGAGATATGTATGACATCAATATCACATACTGATTCACACATGCGTGTGCACGCCTATCTCAATCCTACTCATCAAGTGGCCTTGGATATCAAACTCCCTCAGGAGGGACAAATCCCATATCTATCACTCACCCCTCAAAAGCCCCATGTGTTAAAGCCACCCAATCATCACCTTTATAACAACCCATGTTTCAGGACTGCGTTTGATGATGTCAAAGTGTGCCCAACGACATGTGTTGAGTGCAGTGATTTCAGGTCTAAGAATCACACTCACCACCATCACTGTGAGTACTGACTGTGACTACCATCTCATGGTTCCATGTGTCAAACTCACGGTGGGTCTGTCCGGTACACTTGTTCTCTAACAAGTACCTATGTGTTTGGTTTGATATCTCTATATCATGACTAATGAGATTCTGTCATCAACCAACACCACAATCTAGTCTTTTGTGTCATTGTTGTCTATCTACCTTCCACAATGACATCCGACTAGGGACATAACAAGAATGTACAAACTCTTAGCATTCGTATGATCACATCGTTCAGGTCATGAACCTGAAGGCATACGTCATTGAGTATTGTCATTCTCTAGACATTCAATCTGTTCTATCACTATCTCATATGACTGAACCAGAAAGAATTGGAAGCTTTCCTTTGATGTTAATCAAATCAATCTTAATGTATCCCACCAATCATCCCATGATTGGCTCTCAGGGCATACATACCAACAGGTTCAATGGTTTCAAATCAATTAGACTCAGATTGATTTACGTTGAAGGGTCATCGATTCCAAACCCTAATCCATTTGAATCAAGCCCTAATTGATGATCAATTGAGGGACAATTGAGGGTCAAATTAGTTGAAGGTTGACCTAATTAACTCAATTGAATGATGGTGATAAGTCCAATTCATGATTGAATACATGTACACAATCGTTGATGGGATGAACATTGGAAACCCTAAATCGATTTGACTAGTTGAGACCATACTTGGTCCATGCGGTTTTAAGGGGGTTTGGACCAAATAGTCTAAAGACCGTTTGAGTCCAAATGGTCTCAATACCGTTTGGGACCAAACGATCCCAAACCATTTAGGTTCATGCGGTTTCAAAAGCGAGTGTGTCCATGCGGTTTCAAAGTGGAGTTCATGCAGTTTCAAAACCGATTGTGTCCATGCAGTTTCAAAGTGGAGTTCATGCGGGTTCAAAAGTCAAACTTTGGCAAATGGTCTTCACCTCCTACTTTAGCAAACGGTCTTGGAGGTCCACTTTACGAAACCGTTTCAAGGATAGTATAAGACCGCATGAAGGACCAAACGGTCTTAGACCGTTTGGAGATTAAGTATGCAAGACCGTTTGAGGTGTGATCTATGCAAGACCGTTTGGGGTCTTAGAGGCCAAGGTCGTTTGGTGGATGTTTAACCAAAACTGCATGAGTACTTAAGGTGGTTAAAGGACAAATTGATTAGTTAAATAATAGACGAGGTAGTAAAAAATGATCATGGTACTTGTATCTTAATGGGATAGTGTGATTAAAAATCATGAAGTAATTAAGCTTCACAATGGTAATGACATAACCCATGATGTCAATTCTCTTTCATGTTGAGATGACTTAGCCTAATAAAGGTTAAATCTAATATCATTGTATAGAGGATGTGAGAGAAAAGACTTCCAATATGAATGAATGCCTAATTAGGGTATGATCCATGTTAGTAAGATCATGCAACCCTAATTATGATGTTTAATGAATCTTAATCCTAATTTAGGGTAATAATGGAAGTATCCCTAATACATGATGAAGGTATGATCCTAATTCATAATGATGAAATAGTAAACCCTGATTTAGGTTATGTTGAATATGAACCTTAATCAAGGGTGATGTGATGTGAATAGTAAACCCTAATTCCAAAGAAGGTGAATGAAAGTGTGAAACCCTAATTCTGGGTTATATCTTATAGCATGAAGCTCTAAGATTGGATAATGAAATGATGAGTCACTAATTCTAATTGAGCTAAGGGGTTGATTAATCCTATTTGAATTAAGAAGGGAAACCCTAACCCTAGTAAGGGCATAGTGGTGCATCCCTTAAAATAGTGATGCTATCATTATTGTACATTGTGCTGATATAGAAATAATGTGCTTGTTATCATTTGTATTAATCATGCAGGTTTTCATGAAATAGTGAGCATATCCAGGTAAGAGCTATCATGCCATATTCATTGAAAGAACTTTATAAGCTTTGAAAGCAATGATATGCTATGTTACCTAGTGAGAGGTAACAAAAGAGATTGATAGGTTGTATGAGCCATGTGAAATATCTGCATTGCTACTATAATGTTTATACTGTTAAATGACTTGATGGCAATATGTTACTTGGTAATAAGTCTTTTGATGATTTAAGGGTTTGAACACCCATATTCTTGAATCATAATGATGGATTGATAGAGGATTGAGATACCAATGATTGATACAACTGTGAAATAAACTTGATAAAATAGTACTCTTCATTTATGCCAACTATTATAATGATTCATGTTTAAAAACATGCCTGATGCTAAAAGAATGTTGTAATGTACTTAAATAATCAAGTGAAATGATATCATGTAGAGCCCTGACCATAGATCCATCATCGTCAGAATTTGGATGATGGTGAAACATGTTTTCCTAAGGGAACTCCTGGAGAGCATACTTTTGAGTATGTTGGGGTTATGGACGCGAATATCCTTACGTCCTAATGGAGGAATTGATGTGAGATAAACATTTAATCTCTCAATCCTTCATTATATGTATATGCCGGGTTGATGTATCACTAATCTCCCAATGATGTTGTTAATGCCACATCGATGTGAGATAAACAAGAAATCCCTCGATTGTGAAGAGAGTAAAGCATGACACTATAACTCTAATAGCGAAGTTTCCAGAATCCCCTGGAAAGCTATTCTTAGCAGAGACACGAGATGTCCTGCATGTTGTTCCTCACACTGACTGAGGAGGATGAGGTCATAGAAATCCAGCTCTTCTGATGACCTATGTAGGGTATCGATTGCGATTTCGTAATGGTCAGTTGGAGTATGAGCGGTATACATCATCTCCTCAGGGCATAAGTATGTTTGTAAAATGTAATCAGACGTGTAGCGTCATTGCTTAGGTTGAACTATGAGAAACAATGATTGATGATACATTGTTTATTAAGTCCTAGTTGGACAAATAATATACATGTTCTTGATACTCCTTATTGATTTAATGTCTTTCTATTTAATCAAGTTATAATTGAAATGTCTGCATAAAGAATACTGCTTTATTTAGTAATTCATTGAATTACCTGCTCATGAATAATTATAATCCTACTGTTCAGTGTTGTTCTATTATTTGCAATAACAATGTTTCTGGTGAAGAGTTATAACTCTCGCTGGGACAATTTTCAATTGTCTCACCCCCGTGGGATTCAAATTTTTAGGTAGACGCCGAGGGAGAAGAAACCCTTCAGTAGGTGAGCAGCAACAACAACAACAACAACAACAACAACAACAACAACAAGGACAACAGTGATATTCAGGTGGAGATACTATCTGTTAGGTCTTGTATATAGAGAGTCCTATGTGTCGTCTCTGTACTCTCAGGTCCTAGGAGTCAGTAGATAGTTTGATATAGATATGAGATTTTTGGCTTAATGTCTCGAGATTTTTGTATACTTCTTTATAAAGTGTAATAGGGCAGTCAATGTTATGACTCTCAAGATGAGTTGATACATAGATGTACTAATGAATCAACTTGTAAATAACTTACCCCATTTCTTTATGAAAAGTTTTATAGTGTGTGAATCTCTTTACAAAAAGTTTTAATTTTTAGTGATTTTTAGTAATTCTACTGCTAATGCTTCGCTTCCGCATCGTTAATAATGTTTTGATCACACGGTGTGCCACAATTTAGTGGTATCAGAGCTCTAGGTTCACTGAGTCTACAGAGACATAGGACTAGGGTTGTAGAGTATGTTCTAGTGTCATCCAATATATTTGATAGTGTCTTCTGCTCATATAGGAGGAGAAGAGAAAACTAAAGATGTCTGGATCACACGAGCAACATGTTGCTAAGAGTAGTGTCACTGCACCTAGAGGAGGTGCAAGAAACCAAGAAAGGGAGGAGCATGTGCCTGAACCACCCCAGTTCAGTCCAGCTGACATGGGGAACCCAGCCTTCCAGGCCATGTTTGGGCAGTTCATGACTGCCATGACACACATGACTGATAGGATGCCTATACCTGTACCTAGGGCACCTATCCATCCAGAAGGACAACGAACCAACAAGATGTTTGAACGACTTCACTGAGTTGGAGCCACATAATATGCTGAAACAGCTGACCCAACAGATGCTGACTTGTGACTAACTGAACTAGAGAAGGCCTTTAGAATCCTGAACATCCCAGAGACTGAGAAGGTTAGACATGTTGTGTATCTTCTCAAGGGGAGTGCTGGTCACTGGTGACCATGGAGGAGGGGAAAATGCCCGGTGTGGAGATCGAATGTGAAGTATTTTGACGAGAATTTGTCAACATATATTTTCCTAAGACGTTCTTGGATGAGAAAATCTCTGAGTTTGAGAGGTTAAGGCAGGGACCTATGAACATTAGTGAGTACGAGGCTAAGTTCATGGAGCTGTTGTGTTTTTGTCCGCATATGGCAACCACAAATGAAGAGAGGATTCGACATTTTGAGAAGGGATTAAATGCTAAATTGACCACTCCTATGTCTGCTATAGAAAATAGGGAAAGATGATAGGGAAAGATGTGCTACCTTTGTGGATTCGGTCAGGAGGATAGAGAGGTCTGTGTCAGAGAAGAGACAGACCAAGAACAAGAAGATATATCCCCAGTTCCAAGGATCCTCATCCAAAGATTTCAAGAAAATAAGGTTTTTTGTGCCTACACCACCACCTAGATTCAGTGCCCAGACGCAGTGGACATCAAATGGGGTAGAGGAAGAAGTTTACCACTAGAAGGAGCTCGCAGCTCACCATCTGTGTCAGTTACAAGACCATCCAGACCACAACAAAGTATCAGAAGCTGTTATTTTTGTGGAAAGGTGAGTCATCTGATGAAGGATTGCAGAGCCACAGAGGCAAGTGTGACTCAACCTCAAAGGCAGAGTCAATAAGGTTATCAAAGGAGACAGTTTCCAGGTAACATCAGAGGACGTGGACAAGCGTCCCAAGATGGATCATCATCACCCAGTCATTGAGCACCGAATCAACCATAGGTGACAGTGAGGTTTTACGCGATGAATCCACCTGATGCAGTAATCAATCCTCGGGTTGTGACATGTCAGATGGAGTTGTTTTATTCTTATATGTCTACATCTTGCGTCGTATCTATTGTAATTGATACGGGTGCTACGCATTGATTCTTGACTGCGACATGACTATAAGTCATAGAGTAGATAGTTTTTGTCAGAAACTCCTTTGATGGGATCTGCTGTGTTGCAGGAGGTGTGTTCTCCCTACATTCTCTTCTTTTCTAAACATCGCATTCAAGTGGATCTTATACCACTTGAGATGCACGTATTCGATGTAATCCTTGGGATGGATACCTTGGAAAGGTATAAGGTTGTCTTGGATTGTGAGTCCAAGTAAGATGCGTTCACTGATGATAGTGACACATGGATCTTTCAAGGCAATATAAAGATTCTTTCGACCTGCCTTGTGTCAGCTATGGTAGCTGAGAAGCTCATGAGGCAAGGATGTTATGCATTCTTGGCCCATGTGGGAGATACCACCATGGAGAGTTCTAATCCTGTTGAAGTTCTGGTAGTCAGGAAATTTGAAGATGTATATCCTGAAGAACTTCCAGGTGTACCTCCGCCCCGAGTGATTGATTTTGAGATTAATCTAATCCCAAGCACGCAGGCAATAGCACAAACACCGTATAGGATGGCGCCTACTGAGATGGTAGAATAAAAAAGAAACTGCAAGAGTTGCTTGAGAAGGGTTTCATCTGACCAAGCACTTCACCTTGGGGTGCTTCGGTCCTCTTTGTTAAAAAGAAAGATGGGTCAATGCAGTTGTGCATTGATTACAAACAATTAAATAAAGTAACAATAAAGAATAAGTATCCTTTTCCAAGAATTGATGATCTCTTTGACCAGTTTCATGGTGCAACTGTCTTCTCAAAGATAGATTTGAGGTCGGGATATCATCAACTGCGTATTAAGGAGGGTGACATACCTAAGTATGCTTTTAGGACAAGGCATGGTCAATATGAGTTCACAATTATGTTGTTTGGACTAACTAATGCACCAACTGCATTTATGGAACTCATGAATAAAATCTTTCGACCTTTTCTTGATCAGTGTATAGTTGTCTTCATAGATGACATCCTAATATACAGTAGAGATACTCAGCAACATGAGCATCATCTTTGCCAGGCTCTAACTCTGCTAAGAGAGCATAAGTTATATGCTAAGTTTAGAAAGTGTGAGTTTTGGTTACCAGAAGTTTCTTTTCTTGGACACGTAATATCTACTTCAGGTATTCGAGTTGACCCTAAAAAGGTAGAATCTGTTGGGGAGAAGTCGAAGACTCCGACAGAGATTCGTAGTTTCTTAGGGTTGGTGGGCTATTACAGAAGGTTCATTAAGAACTTTAGTTCCATAGCTTTAACCTTGACTAAGTTGACCAGGAAGGATGTTCTTTTTACCTGGAGTGACAAGTGTCAGCAATCATTTCAGTTGTTGAAGGAAAGGTTGACAAGTGCACCTATGCTTGTGTTACCTAAGCAAGGGAAAGGATATATAGTTTTCTTTGATGCCTCTAAGAATGGACTAGGATGTGTGTTAATGCAGGATAAACAAGTGATTTCTTTTGCTTCTCGACAACTTAAGAAACATGAGGAGAATTATCTTACACATGATCTAGAACTAGTTGTTGTAGTGCATGCCTTGAAAATCTGGAGATATTATCTTTCTTGAGAAACATTCAAGATTTTCGCAGACCATAAAAACCTAAAGTACATTTTTTCTCAGCATGAGCTTAACATGAGGCAACACCGCTGGATGGAGTTAATCAAGGACTACGATTGTACAATTGATTACCATCCAGGGAAGGCCAATGTAGTTGTTGATGCTTTGAGTAGGAAATTAGCAACACCAGCCTTAGACAGAGTACAACTGAATTCCTTGGTGTGCCCTAGGAGAGATATGCTTATCTCTTTAAGATAAGACAATGTACAGTTAAAAGTATTATTGTTATCAGGGTTGTTAGCCAAGATGCATATAAAACCTACCTTGAGACAATAGATTAAGGAGGCATAACAAGTTGATGATGTAGTTCACCAGATTAGGTCAGAATATGGTAGTGAGAAACAAGACGGTTTCCATGATTCAGATGATCGAGTAGCTTGTTATCATGGTAGAATGATAGTACCTGATGTGGATAACTTGAGAAAGATAGTCCTGGAAGAAGCTCATTCTTCAATGTATGCTATGCATCCAGGAAGCACCAAGATGTATCGTAACTTGAAAGATATGTATTGGTGGCCTGGTTTTAAGAAGGATGTTTCCGAATATGTTATGCGGTGTCCTATGTGTTAGCAAGTTAAAGCTGAACACCAGAAGCCTACTGGAACAATGCAACCTTTACCCATACCACAGTGGAAGTGGGATTATGTGTCCATGGACTTTGTGGTTGGTTTACCCAGAACAACCAAAAGTTATGATTCCATCTGGGTAATAGTTGATTGGTTGACAAAGACAACACATTTCTTACCTGTCAAAACAACTTATTCTGCTGAGAAGCTGACACAGTTATATGTAGATGAGATAGTGCGACAGAGGTCCCCAGTTTACGAGTCGTTTTTGGGAGAGACTTCATAAAGCCTTAGGCACACAGTTAAGGTTTAGTACAACCTTTCATCCTCAGACTGATGGATAGTCAGAAAGGACTATACAGACTATGGAAGACTTGCTTAGAGCATGTATCCTTCAGTTTACAGAAAGTTGGGATCTGCACCTAAGTTTGATAGAGTTTGCCTACAACAATAGTTATCAACATAACATTGACATGGCACATTATGAAGCTTTGTATGGGAGACGTTGTAGATCTCCCCTATGTTGGTATGAAACCGGTGAATATCAACTTTTAGGCTCTGATCTTGTACAACAAACCACTGAAAAGATTAAAATAATACAACAGCAGTTAAAGACTGCACATGATAGATAGAAATCATATGCTGATAAGCATCGTAGACCTTTAGAATTCCAGGTTGGAGACCGAGTGTACCTCAAGGTCTCACCTTGGAAGGGAGTTCTAAGATTTGGAAGGAAAGGAAAGTTAGCTCCTAGGTTTATGGGGCCTTATCCAATCATTGAACAGATTGGAAAGGTAGATTATAAGCTAGAGTTACCACCAGAATAACAAAGGTTACACCTAGTGTTCCACATTTCCATGTTAAGGAAATGTCATCCTGACACAGAATAAGTTCTGCAACCTATGGAAGTAGAATTGAACGATGATATATCTTATGTAGAAGGACCTGTGTCGATTCTTGATAGAAGAATCAAGAAGCAGAAAAAGAAAGACATTAGTCTTGTAAAAGTCCTCTGGAATCACCGTGGAGTTGAAGAAGCTACGTGCGAACTAGAGGAGCTCTTTTCTCTTAATATGTTTTTGTAATGATTTCGGGGATGAATCCAATATTATTGGATGAAAATTCACCCAAATGCAATATTTATAATGTAGATTACGAATCCAATATTATTTTCCTCTTTTTGAGTCATTTATTATTTTATTTGATATTTTGGGAAAAACACACATCTTCTTTTCCAATTTGAATTAAATGAATTATTATTATGTGAATAATGTGAAACTTGACTCCCAAGGAAATTGGGACCCAAGAAACATGATTTTACACTTAGGTTTTACTTTTGGTACTTCTTTTTATGAGATATGTTATATGGCCATTAGTGGCCCATTAGTTCATTATTCAACCAATTATGTTCTTATTACCTCCATATATTATAATCAATTTATTATGTTACACTTCTTGTGACATATTTTATATTTCATTATTGGCTTAATTACATGTATTATCTTGTCCTTGTTTGGCTAAGACAAAGGGGTCAAACTTCTAAGGTAGGGTTTTAGTTCTGGTATGTTACATCATACCACCCCTTAAAGAGATTTCGTCCTCGAAATCAAAACATCCGTAAGTAAACTTATCCACCACACATTAAAAGGGTTCATCTTATTATATCAAACTAAACTTCAGACACAAAAGGTTCAACTATACTTCTTTCATCCAACTACATAAGCAACATGCAAAAAGGAAACATAACCTTAAAAGACTAATCTAAGGACTATGGGCTAACTTTCTCTTGTTCATCATCATTAACTTCTTCACCATCCAAAGAAAAACCTCTTCCAACTTTTCTTCCCACATGTCTTACTCTATTATTGTTACCATTATTGTTGCCCTGATTCTCAGAAGGTGCTTGGTGTGGTCGCACTGGAGCTTGACCATTATGACACTTAGGGAAAGTAGGTCAGATGTGTCCATGTTCATTGCAATAATGACATATCACTGGAGTACTATGATGAGGTTTGTCCTGAGAAAACTTTCCTGGAGGATGGTAACCATTTCACTTGGCACACTTGTCCCTTTTCTATTCATCACCAGAAGACTTCCTCTTCTTCTCAAACTCTTAAGGTTGAAACCATGGGTAAGATTCTACAGCCAACACTTTATCAACCATCTGTTAAAAGGTCAAAGGCAGTTGTGGAAGAAGAGCACGACACACAATGTAGTTGAGCCCTTGTAGATATAGGACATCTCTATGTTATTCACTGAGTCCAAAAGTATATCTCTCAAGAAACATAAGAGGACACAATCATTGATCCTTGCTTCAAACTATAGAACTCAACATCCTTTTGCTTCAAAGAAGTAATGCAGATGTACTTCACATTGAAGGGAGCCAAAAACTCCACCCGAGACATGGTTGAGATGTCTCTAGTCCTTGCAATTCCATTCCACCAAACTCTTGCTGGTCCTTGCAAGATATACAAAGCAAACCTATCCTTCTGGTGTGGAGGACATGCCATACCATCAAAAGTCCTCTCAATGGTTAATACCCAATCATCAACTTTGTCAACCATCTCTATTTCACCTTCATACTTGAAGGAATGTGGTTTCATCTTCATGAACTCCATGATTGAGAACTCCTTAGGCTTTTCAGGTACAGACAGGTCTTTCATCTTTCTTGCCATGGTAGTTGAAAAAAGTTGTCAAAACATGGCCAACTCTTGATCTGGAGAGATGACTACTGTAACATCCCTGACCTGGGTTATGTACTAACCCTAGGTGTTTTGCCTTATAAAGTTGATTAGATGTTTGCTCTTATCTGTTGTAAAGTAATTAAGGTTTTTGAGGAACTTATATTTCATTTTCAGTCCTTTTTGAATAATGTTGAAACATTGTTTTGTTAATCTTGGACTAAAGTGCAAATTACCCAAGTAGAGGGGTTAACTTGCAAATTGCACATGTTAAGATGTTCTTCTGATGTTGAGACATCAAAAGAAAGAATATGATGTAGTGGTATGGTTTCCACGAGTTTGAGCATCAAGATAAAGATTGTAGAGCTATCCTTGTGCATTAAAAACCTAGTTTTGGGATAATGTGCAATTTACCCAAAACTTAGGGTTCAACATGCAATATATCACTCCTAGAGGGTCTCTCATGTTTCTTGGCATCAAGTAGAGCAAATAAAATGAGAGGGGCACCTCATTTGAATGATCATGGAAGAGAAAGAATCTTGATATTAAAATAATCAAGATCTAAGCACAAATGGCTCTTGAATATAACTTAATGCAAAATGAAATATATTAATTAAGAAGCCTTCAACCCAAAAGTTGAAGGATGTTTTTGTAATAATATGGACGAACTTGTGCCATTCTTGGGCACTAAAAATATCTTAATATAAAGCAATATCCAATAAAAATATGGATATTAACACATAACTCTTTAAGGTGTTTAGTTCCTTTTCCATTAAGCCTTGGATAATGGAAAATTTTTGCAAGGTATTAGAAGGTGGATACGTGGCCAAAGAATGGAGGAAGCTTTGATGGAAATTGGTTGGAATAAAAATAAGATAACTTTCTTTTTATAATTGCCTTGAAAATCCATAAATATATATATGTATATCTTTTCCAACAACACCCAAGGCTCGTTTCCTTAGTTATTTTCTTATCACCTTGCTTTGGCTGACCAAGGGAGAGCTCTGGACCAGAGAAGGATGAGCACAACCTGTAGGTGAGTCTTGATCATCATCTACCTCGAATTCATGGTGGAAACCATAAAACAAGGTTAGATTCATGGTTTTCTTCACTTGGTTTCCTTTTCTAGCCATCTTGTTCATCCAAAGATTGAAGAAAATACCTTAGACAACTGATGGAGCTCAATCCACCATTAAAGTCATGTAGCTTGGAGCTCTGGATCAGTTCTAGAGGTGGGTTTTATAACTCTAACCCTTAAGCATTAGTATTGCACTCTTATTTATAAGAATCCTTAGTTTCTTTTCTTCCTTTGATACTCTTGTGAGTTCTTGCTATAATTTCTATGAAGAACAACACCTGTTCTTGGTTGAATAGAGGTAGACGAAGGTGAAATCATACTAGAAAAATATCTAAAAGTCACTTTAGCAAATGGTTTTCCTTTGTGCTCAAACGGTTTCCAAAACCGTTTGGGAGCAAACGGTTTCAAACCGTTTGAATGCAAACGGTTTCAACCGAACCACATAGAAGCAAACAGTTCGAGACCGTTTGGTGGTGTTCACCAAGCATTGACCATTTGGAGGTCTGTTGAAAATCATGTATATTAATAACCTATGGGTCAATGCGGTTGTGCATTAATTACAGATAATTAAATAAAGTAACAATAAAGAATAAGTATCCTTTGTCGAGGATTGATGATCTCTTTGACCAGTTGTGTGGTGCAACTGTCTTCTCAAAGATAGATTTGAGGTCGGGATATCATCAGCTACGTATGAAGGAGGGTGACATACCTAAGTCTGCTTTTAGGACAAGGTATGGTCACTAGGAGTTCAAGTTATGTCGTTTGGACTAACTAATGCACCAACTACATTTATGGAACTCATGAATATAATCTTTCGACCTTTTCTTGATCAGTGTATAGTTGTCTTCATAGATGACATCCTAATCTACTGTAGAGACGCTCAGTAGCATGAGAAGTATCTTTGTCAGGCTCTAACTTTGCTAAGAGAGCATAAGTTATATGCTAAGTTTAGCTAGTGTGAGTTTTGGTTACCAGAAGATTCTTTTCTTGGACACGTAATATCTACTTCAGGTATTCGAGTTGACCCTAAAAAGGTCAAATTTGTCCTACAATGGGAGTAGCTGAAGACTCCGATGGAGATTCACAGTTTCTTAGGGTTGGCGGGCTATTACAGAAGGTTCATTCAGAACTTTAGTTCCATAGCTTTACCCTTGACTAAGTTGACTAGGAAGGATGTTCTTTTTACCTGGAGTGACAAGTGTCAGCAATCATTTCAGTTGTTGAAGGAAAGGTTGACAAGTGCACCTGTGTTTGTGTTACTTGAGCAAGGGAAAGGATATATAGTTTTTTGTGATGCCTCTAAGAATGGACTAGGATGTGTGTTAATGCAGGATAAATAAGTGATTTCTTTTGCTTCTTGACAGCTTAAGAAACACGAGGAGAATTATCCGACACACGATCTAGAACTAGCTGTTGTAGTTCATGCCTTGAAAATCTGGAGACATTATCTTTATGGAGAAACATTCTAGATTTTCACAGACCATAAAAACCTAAAGTACATCATTTCCCAGCATGAGCTTAACATGAGGCAACGCCGCTGGATGAAGTTAATCAAGGACTATGATTGTACAATTGATTACCATCCAGGGAAGGCCAATGTAGTTTTTGATGCTTTGAGTAGAAAATTAGCAACACCAGCCTTAGACATAGTACAACTGAATTCCTTGGTGTGCTCTAGGAGAGATATGCTTATCTCTTTAAGACAAGACAATGTACAGTTAAAAGTATCGTTGTTATCAGGGTTGTTAGCCGAGATGCATATAAAACCTACCATGGGATAGCAGATTAAGGAGGCACAACAAGTTGATGATGTAGTTCAGCAGATTAGGTCAGAATATGGTAGTGAGAAATGAGACAGTTTCCATGATTCAGATGATCGAGTAGCTTGTTATCATGGTACAATGGTAGTGCATGATGTGGATAACTTGAGAAACATAGTCCTGGAAGAAGCTCATTCTTCAATGTATGCTATTCATCCAGGAAGCACCAAGATGTATCATAACTTGAAAGATATGTATTGGTGGCCTCGTTTGAAGAAGGACGTTGTTGAATTCATTATGCGGTGTCATGTGTGTCAGCAAGTTAAAGGTGAACACCAGAAGCCTGCAGGAACAATGCAACCTTTACCCATACCACAGTGGAACTCGGATCATGCGACCATGGACTTTATGGTTGGTTTACCCAGAACAGCCAAAAGTTATGATTCCATCTGGGTAATAGTTGATAGGTTGACAAAGACAGCACATTTCTTACCTGTCAAAACAACATATTCTGCTGAGAAGCTGGCACAGTTATATGTAGATGAGATAGTGTGGATGCATGTGGTCCTAGTTACCATTATTTCTGACAGAGGTCCCCAATCTACAAGTCATTTTTAGGAGCGACTTCATAAAGCCTTAGGCACACAATTAAGGTTTAGTACAACCTTTCATCCTCAGACTGATGGACAGTCAGAAAGGACTATATAGACTTTGGAAGACTTGCTTAGAGCATGTGTCCTTCAGTTTACAGGAAGTTGGGATCTACACCTAAGTTTGATAGAGTTTGCCTACAACAATAGTTATTAACATGGCATTGATATGGCACCTTATGAAGCTTTGTATGGGAGACATGGTAGATCTCCCCTATGTTGGTATGAAACCGGTGAATATCAACTTTTAGGTCCTGATCTTATGCAGCAGACCACCAAAAAGATTAAAATAATACAACAACAGTTAAAGACTGCACATGATAGACAAAAATCATGTGTGGATAAGCATTGTAGACCTTTAGAATTCCAGGTTGGAGACCGAGTGTACCTCAAGGTCTCACCTTGGAAGGGAGTTCTAAGATTTGGAAGGAAAGGAAAGTTATCTCCTAGGTTTGGGGCCTTATCCAATCATTGAACAGATTGGAAAGGTAGATTATAAGCTAGAGTTACCACCAGAATTACAAAGGTTACACCCAGTGTTCCACATTTCCATGTTAAGGAAATCTCATCCTGACACAGAATCAGTTCTGCAGCCTATGGAAGTAGAATTGAACGATGATATATCTTATGTAGAAGGACATGTGTCGATTCTTGATAGAAGGATCAAGAAGCTGAAAAAAAAAGACATTAGTCTTGTAAAAGTCCTCTAGAATCACCGTGGAGTTGAAGAAGCTACATGGGAACTAGAGGAAGAGATGAGGAGGAAATACCCTGCTCATTTCTCTTAATATGTTTTTGTAATGATTTCGGGGACCAATCCAATATTATTGGATGAAAATTCTCCCAAATGCTATGTTTATTATGTAGATTACGAATCCAATATTATTTTCCTCTTTTTTAGTCAGTTATTATTTTATTTGATATTTTGGGGAAAACACACATCTTCTTTGCCAATTTGAATTAAATGAATTATTATTATGTGAATAATGTGAAACTTGACTCCCAAGGCAATTGGGACCCAAGAAACATTAATTTAAACTTAGATTTTACTTTTGGTACTTCTTTTTATGAGATATGTTATATGGCCATTAGTGGCCCATTAGTTCATTATTCAACCAATTATGTTTTTATTACCTCCATATATTATAATCAATTTATGATGTTACACTTCTTGTGACATATTTTATATTTCATTATTGGCTTAATTACATGTATTATCTTATCCTTGTTTGGCTAAGACAAAGGGGTCAAACTTCTAAGGTATGGTTTTAGTTCTGGTATGTTACATCACTCCACCCTTAAAGAGATTTCGTCCTCGAAATCAAAACGTCCATAAGTAAACTTATCCACCACCCATTAAAAGGGTTCATCTTATTATATCAAACTAAACTTCATATACAAAAGGTTCAACTATACTTCTTTCATCCAACTACATAAGCAGCATGCAAAAAGGAAACATAACCTTAAAAGACTAATCTAAGGACTATGTGTTAACTTTCTCAAGTTCATCATCATTAACTCTTCACCATCCAAAGATGCTTGGTGTGGTCGCACTGGATCTTGACCATTATGAAACTTAGGGAAATTAGGTCAGATGTGTCCATGTTCATTGCAATAATGACATATCACTGGAGTACTATGATTAGGTTTGTCTTGAGAACACTTTCCTAGAGGATGGTAACCATTTCACTTGGCACACTTGTCCCTTTTCTATTCATCACCAGAGGACTTCCTCTTCTTCTCAAACTCTCGAGGTTGAAACCATGGGTAAGATTTTACAGCCAAAGCTTTATCAACCATCTGCTGAAAGGTCAAAGATAGTTGTCGAATAAGAGCATGACGCACATTGTAGTTGAGTCCTTGTAGATATACAACATATCTATGTTCTTCACTGAGTCCAGAAGTATATCTCTCAAGCAACATAATTTTTTGAACATAAGAGGACACAATCATTGATCTTTGCTTCAAACTATAGAACTCAACTTCCTTTTGCTTCAAAGAAGTAGTGCATATGTACTTCACATGAAAGGGATCCAAAAACTCCACCCAAGACATGGTTGAGATGTCTCTAGTTCTTGCAATTCCATACCACCAAACTCTTTCTGGTCCTTACAAGACATACAAAGAAAACCTATCCTGCTGGTGTGGAGGACATGCCATACCATCAAAAGTCCTCTCAATGGCTAATACCCAATCATCAGCTTTGTCAACCATCTCTATTTCACCTTCACACATGAAGGAAGGTGGTTGCATCTTCATGAACTCCATGATTGAGAACTCCTTAGGCTTTTCAGGTACAGACAGGTCTTTCATCATTCTTGCCCTGGTAGTAGAAAAAAGTTGTCAAAACCTGGCCAACTCTTGATCTGGAGAGATGACTACTGTAACATCCCTGACCTAGGTTATGTACTAACCCTAGGTGTTTTTCCTAATAAAGTTGATTAGATGTTTGCTCTTATCTGTTGAAAATTAATTAAGATTTTTGAGGAACTTATATTTCATTTTCAGTCCTTTTTGAATAATGTTGAAACATTATTTTATTAATCTTGGACTAAAGTGCAAATTACCCAAGTAGAGGGGTTAACTTGCAAATTGCACATGTTAAGATGTTCTTCTGATGTTGAGACATCAAAAGAAATAATACGATGTAGTGGTATGGTTTCCACGAGCTTGAGCATCAAGATAAAGCTTGTAGAGTTATCCTTGTGCATTAAAAACCTAGTTTTGGGATAATGTGCAATTTACCCAAAACCTAGGGTTCAACATGCAATAAATTAATCCTAAAGGATCTATCATGTTTCTTGGCATCAAGTAGAGCAAATAAAATGAGAGGGACGCCTCATTTGAATGATCATGGAAGAGAAAGAATCTTGATATTGAAATAATCAAGATCTAAGCACAAATGGCTCTTTAATATAACTTAATGCAAAAAGAAATATATTAATTAAGAAGCCTTCAACCCAAAAGTTGAAGGATGTGTTTGTAATAATATGGAAGAACTTGTGCCATGCTTGGGAACCAAAAATATGTTGGTTGAGTGGAAGCTATTCACATTTATATAATATAAAGCAATATCCAATAAAAAGATGGATATTAACACATAACTCTTTAAGGTGTTTAGTTCCTTTTCAATTAAACCTTAGATAATGGATAAGTTTTGCAATGTATTAGAAGGTGGATACGTGGCCAAAGAATGGAGGAAGCTTTGATGGAAATTGGTTGGAATAAAAATAAGTTAACTTTCTTTTTCTAATTGCCTTGAAAATCCATAAATATATATATGTATATCTTTTCCAACAACACCCAAGGCTCGCTTCCTTAGTTATTTTCCTTATCACCTTGCTTTGGCCATCCAAGGGAGAGCTCTGGACCAGAGGAAGGATGAAAACAACCTGTAGGTGAGTCTTGATCATCATCTACCTTGAATTCATGGTGGAAACCATAAAACAAGGTTAGATTAATGGTTTTCTTCACTTGGTTTCCTTTTCTAACCATCTTGTTCATCCAAAGATTGAATAATGGACCTTGGACAACTGCTAGAGCTCAATCCACTATTAAATACCCAGAGCTTGGAGCTCTGGATCAGTTCTAGAGGAGGGTTTTATAACTCTAACCCTTAAGCATTAGTATTGCACTCTTATTTATAAGAATCCTTAGTTTCTTTTCTTCCTTTGATACTCTTGTGAGTTCTTGCTATAATTTTCATGAAGAACAACACCTATTCTTGGTTGAATAGAGGTAGACGAAGGTGACATCATCCTAGAAAAATATCTAAAAGTCACTTTAGCAAACATTTTGCCTTTGTGCTCAAACGGTTTCCCAAACCGTTTGGGAGCAAACGGTTTCAAACTGTTTGAATGCAAACAGTTTCAACCAAACCGCATAGAAGCAAACGGTCTAAGACCGTTTGGTGGCATTGACTAAGCATAGACCATTTGGATGTCTGTTGAAAATCATGTAGGTTAATAACCTATGAATAATTATCAATTAATTCCATTTGGTTCACTAATTAAAGGTTCAACAATCATCAAAACCCTTATCGGGTTAATTTGTTGATTTGATAATTGAATAAGTTTGAAACTTGGGTTAAGTGACCCAAATGGTTTCAAGACCATTTAGGGATCGCCCAAATGGTCTCACGACCGTTTGGTGACCACTCAAGACCGTTTGGAGGTATAGGGTTAGGTATGGTTGACCAATTGTAGATCCAAAGGTATCAAGTTGATGTATAATCAATTGCTGATTTTGGTAAGAAATTCTAGGATCCAAACCCTATATGAATGACATGGTTTTTGATGAATTAATGGGAAAATGGTCTCAATACCATTAGGAGAATATCCAAATGATCCCAAGACCATTTGGGGGTAACCCAAGACCGTTTGGAGGTCTAGGGTTGACTATGGTTAAGTGTTTGAAGATCTAATGGTATTAAGTTGAAGTACAATCAAATGTTGATGTGATGATCAATCCAATGGGTCAAACCCCAATTGATGGACTTTGTTTTTGATGCTGACTTGAGAAAATGGTCTCAAGACTGTTTGGAGGTCATCTAAACGATCCCAAGACTGTTTGGGGTCAGGTCATGACCAACTTGGAGGATGGTTCAATGGTTTCAAATCAATTAGACTCACATTGATTTATGTTGAAGGGTCATCGATTCCAAACCCTAATCCAATTGAGTCAAGCCCTAATTGATGATCAATTGAGGGACAATTGAGGGTCGAATCAGTTGAAGGTTGACCTAATTAACTCAATTCAATGATGGTGATAAGTCCAATTGATGATTGAATACATGTACACAATCGTTGAGGGGATCAACATTGGAAACCCTAAATCAATTTGACTAGTTGAGACCATACTTGGTCCATGCAGTTTTGAGGGGGTTTGGACCAAACAGTCTCAAGACGGTTTGAGTCCAAACAGTCTCAAGACCGTTTGGGACCAAACGGTCTCAAGACCGTTTGGGACCAAACGTTCCCAAACCGTTTAGGTTCATGTGGTTTCAAAACCGATTATGTCCATGCGGTTTCAAAGTGGAGTTCATGTGGTTTCAAAACTTATTGTGTCCATGCGGTTTCAAAGTGGAGTTCATGTGGTTTCAAAAGTCAAACCTGGGCAAACGGTCTTCACCTCCTACTTTAGTAAACGGTCTTGGAGGTGCACTTTACCAAACTGTTTCAAGGATAGTCCAAGACCGCATGAAGGTCCAAACGATCTTAGACCGTTTGGAGGTTAAGTATGCAAGACCGTTTGAGGTATGATCTATGCAAGACCGTTTGGGGTCTTAGAGGCCATGGTCGTTTGGTGGATGTTTAACCAAAACCGCATGAGTATTTAAGGTGGTTAAAGGACAAAGTGATTAGTTAAATAATAGATGAGGTAGTCTGTAGTGTCATGGTACTTGTATCTTAATGGGATAGTGTGATTAAAAATCATGAAGTAATTAAGCTTTAATGATCACAATAATAATGACATAACCCATGATGTCAATTCTCTTTCATGTTGAGATGACTTAGCCTAATCAAGGTTAAAGCTAATATCATCCTATAGAGGATGAGAGAGAAAAGACTTCCAATATGAATGAATTCCTATTTAGGGTATGATCCATGTAGTAAGATCATGAAACCCTAATTATTATGGTTAATGAATCTTAATCCTAATTGAGGGTAATAATGGAAGTATCCTGTTATAACATCATTTTCCAAAACATGTAATGAGATTTATGAATCTCCTTTAAAAGATAAATAAGATCCATGTTTGATTTCATGGTTTGATTTGAATTAATTCCGTGCATGCTTTCTTGTTGGGCGTTATTGGCCATTAAGCCCATTTGAAAGAAAAATAAAAAGAAATGAAAAAGGAATTCCATTTAATAAAAGAATACAAGGGGATAATGGAATATATAAGAAAATGATTAAAGGATGATTAAAAGGCTAAAAGACTTTTTCCCAAATATATTTTTCAAGTTATTAATGTTCCTTGGGGCTCAAGGAACCTAGGGCAATAATATAATAACAAAAGAAAAAGAAAAAGTATGGAAAATACAATTAAATAAGGAATAACTTGAAATTGAAGAAAAGGGCTTGCTTCCTTTGGATAATGACTCCAATTTTTGCACAAGGAAGGATAAAGGAATGAACGAGCTTTACTCAAAATTTGAAATAAAATGGAGTTAAGAATTGGGAGTTATCAAATTTCCAAGTTATCATCAAAATAGGATTTTCCTTGTATATTTGGGAACTCTTTTTCCTTTTTGGTGTAAGCGAGGAGGATAGGGGTCGTTGGATCTTAATCCAACCGATCGGGCTCATCCTCCAGAGTCCCAAAGGGATGCAGACTGTAGCGTAGTTATAGGGGAGAACTTTCCCCATCATTTTCTCGCGATCAAGTGCGTGTGCACTCGTAGAAAGGGTCCCATCGAGTTCGGGATAAGGAAACGAATCTTACAGACCCTAGTTTGATGACCTTCCATCGTGTCCTTGCAAAACGCCCAATTGAGCTGTGAACTGAGATGGCAACAGGGTTGGGGGAACCCTAGAAAGACCTCAACACCCTATAAATAGGGTCCCTATTGGTTCCTTGCTCCTTCACGATCTCAATCGGCTACTTTCTAAGCCTAACACCCGCTCCCTCCCTCGTTTGCTCGCGCTCAGGCGAGGTTGCCGTAGCGGCACCGCCGCATTCTGAAGAACAAAGAAAAGAGGATGACGACGCACATTCATCATTCGATCAGAGTGCAGCGTGATCCTGGCTTGGATCTAACGGCGTAGGAGCAGCTGGTTAAATTGAATCGCTCGCGATGCCGAGCGTTTGATCGCGATCCAGCGATTGAGGGAAAGCAGCGGGGCACACCACTTGGTTAGTGGGGGCATTTGACGTGGAACGTCCGATTCAAAGGTGATCCATTGGCGCACCAATCTGACGATCTAGAAAAATCCGGTAAATCTCTCTTTCTGCCAAATAATCAAGAAAAATTGTTTTTCCTTGCTAAAATCATAGAAATAGCTAGGAAACTCGTATAAAAGAACTTTATATATGAAAGTTGGGTAGAAAAATGTAAGGAATCTGATAAAAATGATTGTATAACCTGATTCCAGTTCATTTTACAAAAGTACTTTAATTTGCTAGTAAAATGCATTTCAAGTTAATTGGAAATCCTAATTGCATATAAAGGATGTTTCTTTGTAAATTAGTGGGTTGAGTTTAGGGTTATAAACTTGTTAATTAATAATATGAATATTTCATCCGTTTTGAATACAAATATGGCTAAACTAGGGTTTATGTCTAAGAATGAGAGATAATGTACATGAAAACCCTAATTTAGGGTAAAAGAAGAAGGAAACCTTGTTATTTTAGTAAATTGCTAAATAATGATCCTAAAACTGTTAGGAATATTAAAAGGAGATAATTTAAAGGTTTTAAGTGGATTTGATGAATTAGGGTTCATAATAATTGAAAATGAAAGCAAAACCCTAATTTTCAAGAAAACCCTAAAATTGGATAGAAACCCTAAGGGACATGATGAAATTGGTTAATGTTTTTTTGGAAATAAGTAAATATATTGCCAAAAGAAGAGGTATAGTTAGGCTATACAGTACAAGAGCTACAAAAGTATACACGAGCTGACTCTACAAAAAGCCCCAGTGTAAACGGGCTAAAGGGCTAACCCCTTTGTCAAGGCCTTTCTTGACCTGTAACACCGCCCCAATATCTCTAGCTACAAAATGGAAAATGTCAAGGTCTGTTGATCTGTTGTGCAGCACCCAGTTCTTGACTTTCCAAACATTAAAGAAGATGCAAGTGAAGCAAAGACCACTAAAAGCTAGCTCCCTTTCATTCCTACACTTCATCTTTATCTGCTCCATGGTATCCCTTAGAGATTCAGACATGAACGTGCCGCATCCATTTTTGAGCCACATCAAAGACCACACATATTTTACTTTGTTGCAATCATGAAAAAGGTGGTCATGGTTTTCATCTTCTAAGAAGAAACAACATCTCCCATTGGTGTTGATGCCCCATCTAGCCATTCTGTCTTTTGTGAGGAGTTTGCCAAGGATGTCTTTGAAGCAAGGCACGCTCCATTTAGGGATATGCCCTTTGCCCCACAAAAGTTTATGCCAAGAAACCTGCTCACCTATATCTCTATGGATCTATGGTTTCTGTTGTCCATTGAACATGTAGAGACCACTGCTATCCATAGAGTACATATGGCCATTCTGTCGCCAGGAGGAGTATAAAGCATCCCATATCCTGGAAGAGCCAGTGCAAGGCTGAGGGGGGCACCCATAACGCCTTCTCATCCATCTTACCCAGATACCCTCTCCCTCCACGAGGAATCTGTCCAACCTACACTAGTTGTTTTCCCAGATGATGTCTTCCACCTTGCTCAGGTTCAAGCCACCCTGCTTATACCTTTTAGCAATCGTATCCCAAGCTACATTATGCAAATTGGTTAAATATTAATAAAAGTAAACTTGTACTTTTATTTCAGGGTTTTCTGTGCACCTTATTTGATTGCTTGGACATTCTCTCTCTTCATATTTAATTCAGTAACCAAGTCTGCAATAAGAGGTATGTGGTTACTCTTATGACTATACCGATTAGTTTTTCGAGTATTTTATCGACGTTTTCCTTAATGATTGAAATAACTATTGGATGTTTCAATTCATGCAACTATAAAGTGACTATGACTATCACTATGGGTATACATGTATAACTAGCTAGATCCGAGTCCACCCTTATGGCTATGCAAAGACTAAGGATAACCTAGAGAAAGGTCTAGGGTATCATAAGTTAGAAATTGGGCTACCCACGTGTAGTGCCATGAGACTCTTAGCATACCATGAGTTAAGGAGTGGGCTACCTACGGGTAGTGCCATGTGACTCTGCCCTAGAAATTGATTCACTTGATAGGTGAAGTCATGAGGGGTATAAAGGGAATATGGGACACATGGATCGCGTTGTTATACTTAAAATGTAACATTGTCTATTAAATGATAATTGAATGCCATACATTGTTATAGATAATTGCCTGATTAGTGATTTCCCCCACATACCAACTTTTGCTGACCGACGTTTTGTTTGTTGGCATTTTAGGTACATACAAAAAGGAAAAACAGTAAACTGTCATTTGTGAAATACACGAATTAAATCCAAAGAAGGATTAGTTAGCTAGTCCCAGTTCTGGATAGAGTTTTAGAATTCCAAAGTTTTCAAAGGTATGCAAAAATTTTATTTATTACAGCCTTTCAGTTTAGTCTAGTATAATTTATTAATTGTTATCAATTAATTGTTGAACCTTGATCCAGAAATTATGTGTGCGGCTCTGACTTCTCGGTCTCCCTTAATTGGGGGTTATCGGGAGTTGGGGTCGTAACATTTGGTATCAGAGCCAAGGTTCTCCACTTAATTGTTAATAATTATTAAATTTTACAAACTCCATAGAACCCAAGGGAGTTATTAGAAGATTTTCCGAAAGACTGTGGTGTCTAGAAAAGGATCACTTCTGGGGGCTGGCAAAATTTTCCTCCGCACCGCTAGTCAGAATATGAGGACTCCCGGAATGTGTGACTGCCTGGCTGATGTCCTAGGATTTGAATCAAAATAATATACCTTTAGGATTTTCTCATCTTATTCATCCCTTCTCATCACAAATTCTATTAAGGACTTTAAGAGTTAGGGTTTTCTCTCTCTTCCCCACCCTCATATGGTATGGGAAAATAAGTTAAGGATGAAGGAATTCTCCATCAATTTAATAAAAGATATGTAATGAGACGTCACTGATATAAGTATAATTAGTTTAATGGTAGACTAAAGGTCTGTTTGTTATGCTTATGTAGATGGCTCGTACAAAGACAATTGCTATCCCTGAGGGTACTGGAAACCCAACCAGGAGTGTTTGGCCTCCCCACAAAGGAAAGGGGTCTTCAGAGAAAAGGAAGAAGAATCATGATGGTGAATCCTCTATGAAGAGAAAGCGGACCAAAGAGACCACTCATGAGGTCCCAAACCTTGATCTGATACCCTTCGACAACCTTGATCAAGAGTAGGACCAAGGGTATGAAGAGCAACATGTGTACGAGGAAGTAGACCAGATGGAGGAGGACCATGCTGGAGGTCCATAACCGACTATGATGATCCACACCTCTGAGGCCTTGTGGATAGAGCAGCAGAAGAAGCTGACTGAGGCCATTAATGCCTTGGCCCTCCGAGACCTAGCCAGAGCTGAGAACAGTGAGCCACATCCAGTTCGGCCTTGACTAGGAGCCACCATCATGGACTTCGTCAAGTTGAATATCGAGAAGTTCTGGGGAGAGGACAAGACAGAGGTAGTCGACAAAGCAGAAGCTTGGCTGCTTGCAGTCGAGAATGGGTTATGTATGCTTGAAGTTCAGTCGAGCAAGAAGGTCCTCTTTGCTGCTCATCTCCTGGAAGGAGCAACCAAGATATGGTGGGAGACCCACATCACTGGCCGGGATTTGACAGAGGAACCCATGGCCTGGGCTGACTTCAAGACCATCTTCACCGCCAAATTCCTCCCCGTCGCAGCAAAGAAAGAGAGTTCACTAGCATGACTCAAGGAAGCTCTTCAGTGGCAGACTTTGGTCGTAGGTTCTGCCTCCTGGAACGTTTTGGACATATGATGGATGAAGAGAGGAGGGTGGACCACTTCGTGGAACGTCTTCACCCTGCCATCAAGCCCGATGTGATGGCAAGTAAACCCAAAACTTTTGTCGAAGCCTACAACACTGCTTTAGACATGGAGATGACTGTGATTCCTGCCCAGTTTCCACCCAAGGGTTACTTGGGTTTCACTGAAGGAGCCCAAGGCCTGAGAAACAACCAAAAGAAGGGCCCGGGACGTCATCAAGCTAAAGGAAAACATGGAGGAAAAGGGAAACCCCGTCAAGAGAACAACCGACCTCCTTGACACAACTGTGGAAAGGGGCACGCCGACGAATGCCGCTACAAGAAGAAGACATGCTTTCGATGCCACCAAGAAGGACATCTGCAATCCGCCTATCCTATGCAAGATCCCAGGGGACCAGGATAGGTGGCAGCTCCACCAGTAGCAGCTCCACCAGTAGCAGCCCCACCCATAGCTGTAGCCCCACCTGCTAGAGAAAGAAGACAAGCTCGGGTGTTTGCCATTGATAATGAGGAAGCTCAAGCAAATGCCAATCGGTTGATCGAGGGTAATAACCCTTAGAGTTTTCTTTTCTATCTTAAAGTTAAGCATGTAATGGTCTAATGCATGGTGAACAATAATGTAGGCATGCTTGAAGTCATGGGACATAATGTAAAAGCTTTGTTTGACTCTGGATCTACTAATACTTTCATTTCGAGAAATCTTGCAACTATGCTTTGTTTAGATATCAAGGATCTAGGAAATGTCTTAGATGTTGCAACCCCGAGTGGTCGGATCTTTACTTCCCTTTTGAAAACTCCGGTGATACCTGTGAAATATCGAGATCATCAGTTTCCTACAAATTTTGTCCTCCTTGACATGAATGATTTTGATGTAATCATTGGCATGGATTGGCTTTATCCCTATAGGGCCAACATTGACTGTAGGGAGAAGAAAGTGATCATTAAGAGACCAGGTCACCCACCTTTTATCATTAGGGGTAGGAAGGATGCCACCACCAGCCTATATGTGTCAACCTTGAAGGAAGAACAGATGATGAATAAAGGGTGTCAAGCTTTCCTAGCAGTAGTCACCGAGACGGAACCCAAAGTGCAACACTTAGAAGAAATAGAGGTAGTTAGGGGATATGCAGATGTTTTCCCAGATGAACTACTTGGAATTCCTCTCAAAAGAGAGGTAGATTTCTCCATTGAGCTAGCCCCTGGTACAAACCCTATTTCTCGAGCACCCTATAGGATGGCCCCTGCTGAGTTGCTTGAGCTAAAGAAGCAATTGCATGAATTGTTGGATAAGGGTTTTATCCTCCCTAGCACATCACCATGGGGAGCGCCGGTTCTTTTTGTAAAGAAAAAGGATGGTTCGCTTCGAATGTGCATAGACTACCGGATGATCAACCAAGCTACCATTAAGAACAAATACCCTTTACCCTGGATAGATGACTTGTTTGACCAGTTGAAGTCGGCTTGAGTCTTTTCAAAGATTGACTTAAGGTCAAGTTATCACCAGTTGAGGGTTAAGAGTGAGGACATCCCAAAAACCACTTTTAGAACCCGATATGGCCACTATGAGTTCGTGGTTATGCCTTTTGGGTTGTTCAATGCACCCAGTGTGTTCATGAACCTTATGAACAGTGTGTTCCAACCCTTCCTTGACTCTTTTGTCATAGTATTCATAGATGACATACTGGTTTATTCAGATGACTTAGAACAACACTGAGACCACCTAAGTAAAGTCCTTGATATCTTGAGAAAGAAGAAGTTTTATGGGAAATTCTCTAAATGTGAGTTTTGGATAGACCGAGTCGTTTTCCTTGGACACATCATCTCAGGAGGAACGATCGCCATAGATCCAGCTAAAGTGTCAGCGGTTCGAGACTGGCCAGCACCGAAGAACCCCTCCGAGATACGAAGCTTCTTGGGGTTAGTAGGATATTATCGGCGCTTCATCGCGGATTTCTCAAAGACCGCCTTACCTCTGACTATGTCGACTCAGAAAGATGTGAAGTTTGTGTGGTCTGATGTTTGTGAGGCTCGTTCCCAGTAGCTAAAAGAGAAGTTGACCACTGCACTAGTTTTGACTCTACCATCAGGCAATGAGGGTTTTATGATTTTCACTGATGCATCCAAAATGGGACTAGGTTGTGTGTTGGAACAGAATCGACATGTGGTTGCATATGCCTCCCGACAACTCAAGCCTAATGAGGTGAATTACCCAACCCACGACCTGGAGTTAGCTGCTATTATCCAAGCCTTGAAGATTTGGCGACATTACTTGTATGGTGCCACCTTTGAAATCTTCACCGACCATAAGATCCTGAAGTATCTTCTGATGGAGAAAGACTTGAACCTACGACAACGGCGATGGATGGAGTACATGAAGGATTATGACTTCACCATAGCCTATCATCCAGGGAAGGTGAATGTCATAGCCGATGCTTTGAGTCGGAAACAGCTGAGGTGTGCAGCAGTGTTGTCCGGACAGTGGAAGAGCTTAGAAGATCTGGTGGAGTGGTCACCTCAACCGTTAGATGATCGAGTTCGACTGTCCAATATTCAGATACAGTCTGAGTTATTAAGCGAGATTGTTGTAGCACAGTTGGCCAGTGGAGGACTTGACAAGATGAAAGGCTTGATGCAGAAGCCTCATACCCGTCTTTAGTTGGGAATAGACGGAGGAATCTGATTTGAGAATCGCATATGGGTTCCCGAAGATTCACCGTTGAAGGAACGTATCCTACAAGAGGCTCATGGTTCTAAGTACACAGTACACCCAGGAACTACTAAAATGTTTAAGGACATGCATATGTTTTTCTGGTGGCTAGGAATGAAGAGAGACATTGCAGCTTATGTAGCCAGTTGTCTTACGTGCCAAATGGTGAAGGCTGAACACCAATGACCCAGTGGGCTTTTACAGTCTATAGTGATTCCAGAATGGAAATGGGAGCAGATCACCATGGATTTTGTGGTGGGTCTACCCCAGACCAAGAAGGGTCATGATGCGATATGGGTTGTGGTAGATCGCCTTACCGAGTCAGCACACTTCCTTGCCCTAAAAACCACTGCCAAAGTGTCAGACCTAGCTGAGATGTACATTAGAGAGATAGTGCATTTACAAGGCGTACCTGGTTCCATCATCTCAGATAGAGACCCAAAGTTTACTTCCAATTTGTGGAAGCAGGTTTGAGAGGAACTAGGAACAAGGTTGAAGTTCAGTACCACTTATCACCCCCAGACAGATGGACAGTCGGAAAGGACGATTCAGACCTTAGAGGATCTGCTGCGAACTTGTGTGCTCGATTGGGGTGGATCATGGGAGCAATACTTACCTTTAGCTGAGTTTGCTTACAATAATAGTTACCAAGCTAGTATCGGGATGCCTCCATATGAAGCTCTATATGGGAGACCGTGTCATTCACCATTTCACTAGGATGATGTTGGTGAAAGGACCTTATTGAGGTCAGATGAACTCCAAGTATATGCTGATAAAGTCACTTTGATCAGGCAAAGGCTAAAGAGAGCCCAGGACCGACAGAAGTCGTATGTATGCTGATGCGAAGCGGACTAATGTGCATTTTGCTATGGGAGAACATGTTTTTCTGAAAATCTGACCGCTCCGAGCTATAGCTAAGAATAGAGGAAAGTTGAGTCCCCGATACGTGGGTCCGTTTGAAGTGTTAGAACGGATTGGTGTGGCCACATATCATTTGGCGTTACCTCCTCAATATAGTATGATGCATGATGTGTTTCATGTGTCCAATCTAAAGTGATATGTGCAAGAGCCAAGTCATGTGCTGAGCATTGAACCTATTGAGCTTCAAGGAAAGCTATCTTATCCTGAGTTGCCTTTGCGGATTCTAGATACCAAGGTAAAAGAGCTCAGAAATAAGAATATTGAGATGTTAAAGGTTCTTTGGAAGCACCATGGAGAGGATGAGGCCACATGGGAGCTGAAGACGGACATGGAAAAAGCATATCCTGATTTGTTTTCTTGATTGTTGAATTTTGAGGACAAAATTCCTATAAGGAGGGGAGGATGTTATAACCTCATTTTCCAAAACATGTAATGAGATTTATGAATCTCCTTTAAAAGATAAATAAGATCCATGTTTGATTTCATGGTTTGATTTGAATGAATTTCGTGCATGCTTTCTTGTTGGGCCTTATTGGCCATTAAGCCCATTTGAAAGAAAAATAAAAAGAAATGAAAAAGGAATTCCATTTAATAAAAGAATACAAGGGGATAATGGAATATATAAGAAAATTATTAAAGGATGATTAAAAGGATAAAAGACTTTTTCCCAAATAGGATTTTCAAGTTATTAATGTTCCTTGGGGCTCATGGAACCCAGGGCAATAATATAATTACAAAAGAAAAAGAAAAAGTATGGAAAATACAATTAAATAAGGAATAACTTGAAACTGAAGAAAAGGGATTCTTTCCTTTGGATAATGACTCCAATGTTTTTACAAGGAAGGATAAAGGCATGAACGAGCTTTCCTAAAAATTTGAAATAAAATGGAGTTAAGAATTGGGAGTTATCGAATTTTCAAGTTATCATCAAAATAGGATTTTCCTTGTATATTTGGGAACTCTTTTTCCTTTTTGGTGTAAGCAAGGAGGATAGGGGCCGTTGGATCTTAATCCAACCGATCGGGCTCATTGTCCAGAGTCCCAAAGGGATGCAGACTATAGAGCAGTTACAGTGGGGAACTTTCCCCATCGTTTTCTCGCGATCAAGAGTGTGCACACTCATAGAAAGGGTCCCATCGAGTTCAGGATAAGGAAACGAATCTTCCAGACCCTAGTTTGATGACCTTCCATCGTGTCCTTGCAAAACGCCCAATTGGGCTATGAACTGAGATGGAAGCAAGGTTGGGGGAACCCTAGAAAGACCTCCACACCCTATAAATAGGGTCCCTATTGGTTCCTTGCTCCTTCACGATCTCAATCGGCTACTTTCTAAGCCTAACACCCGCTCCCTCCCTCGTTTTCTCGTGCTCAGGCAAGGTCACCGCTGTGGCACCACCACGTTCTGAAGAACAAAGAAAAGAGGACGACGATGCACAACCGTCATTCAATCAGAGTGCAATGTGATCCTGGCTTGGATCTAACGGCGTAGGAGCGGCTGGTTAAATTCAATCGCTCACGACGCTGAGTGTTTGATCGCGATCCAGCGATTGAACGCAAGCAGCAGGGCGCACCACTTGGTTAGTGGGGGCATTTGACGTGGAGCGTCCGATTCAAAGGTGATCCATTGGCGCACCAATCCGACGATCTAGAAAAATCCAATAAATTTCTCTTTCTGCCAAATAATCAAGAAAAATTGCTTTTCCTTGCTAAAATCATACAAATAGCTAGGAAACTCGTATAAAAGAACTTTATATATGAAAGTTGGGTAGAAAAATGTAAGGAATCTGATAAAAATGATTGGATAACCTGATTCTAGTTCGTTTTGCAAAATTACTTTAATTTTCTAGTAAAATGCATTTCAAGTTAATTGGAAACCCTAATTGCATATAAAGGATGTTTATTTGTAAATTAGTGGGTTGAGTTGAGGATTATAAACCTGTTAATTAATAATATGAAGATTTCATCCGTTTTGAATACAAATATGGCTAAACTAGGGTTTATGTCTAAGAATGAGAGATAATGTACATGAAAACCCTAATTTAGGGTAAAAGAAGAAGGAAACCTTGTTATTTTAGTAAATTGCTAAATAATGATCCTAAAACTGTTAGGAATATTAAAAGGAGATAATTTAAAGGTTTTAAGTGGATTTGATGAATTAGGGTTCATAATAATTGAAAATGAAAGCAAAACCCTAATTTTCAAGAAAACCCTAAAATTGGATAAAAACCCTAAGGGACATGATGAAATTGGTTAAATATTAATAAAAGTAAACTTATACTTTTATTTTAGGGTTGTCTGTGCACCTTGTTTGATTGCTTGGACATTCTCTCTCTTCATATTTAATTTAGTAACCAAGTCTGCAATAAGAGGTATGTGGTTATGCTTATGATTATACCGATTAGTTTTCCGAGGATTTTATCGACGTTTTCCTCAATGATTGAAATAACTGTTGGATGTTTCAACTCATGCAACTATAAAGTGACTATGACTATCACTATGAGTATACATGTATAACTAGCTAGATTCTAGTCCACCCTTATGGCTATGCAAAGGCTAAGGATAACCAAGAGAAAGGTCTAGGGTATCATGAGTTAGAAACTGGGCTACCCACGTGTAGTTCCATGAGACTCTTAGCATACCATGAGTTAAGGAGTGGGCTACCTACGGGTAGTGCCATGTGACTCCGCCCTAGAAATTGATTCACTTGATAGGTGAAGTCATGAGGGGTATAAAGGGAATATGGGACACATGGATCACTTTGTTATACTTAAAATGTAACATTGTCTGTTAAATGATAATTGAATGCCATACATTGTTATAGATAATTGCATTATTAGTGATTTCCACCATATACCAGCTTTGGCTGACCGATGTTTTGTTTGTCAGCATTTTAGGTACATACAAAAAGGACAAACAGTAAACTATCATTTGTGAAATACACGAATTAAATCCAAAGGATGATTAGTTAGCTAGTCCCAGTTCTGGATAGAGTTTTAGAATTCCAAAGTTTTCAAAGGTATGCAAAAATTTTATTTATTATAGCCTTTCAGTTTAGTCTTGTAGAATTGATTAATTGTTATCAACTAATTGTTGAACCTTGATCCGGAAATTATGTGTGCGGCTCCGACTTCTCGGTCTCCCTTAATTGGGGGTTATCGGGAGGTGGGGTCGTAACATATCCCTAATACATGATGAAGATATGATCCTAATTCATAATGATGAAATAGTAAACCCTAATTCAGGTTATGTTGAATATGAACCTTAATCAAGGGTGATGTGATGTGAATAGTAAACCCTAATTCCAAAGAAGGTGAATGAAAGTGTGAGACCCTAATTCTGGGTTATATCTTATAGCATGAAGCTCTAAGATTGGATAATGAAATGATGAGTCACTAATTCTAATTGAGCTAAGGGGTTGATTAATCCTATTTGAATTAAGAAGGGAAACACTAACCCTAGTAAGGGCATAGTGGTGCAACCCTTGAAATAGTGATGCTATCATTATTGTACAGTATGCCGATATAGAAACAATGTGCATGTTATCATTTGTATTAATCATGCAGGTTTTTATGAAATAGTGAGCATAGCCAGGTAATAGCTATGATGCCATATTCATTGAAAGCACTATATAAGATTTGAAAGCAATGATATGCTATGTTACCTAGTGAGAGGTAACAAAAGAGATTGATAGGCTGTATGAGCCATGTGAAATATCTGCATTGCTACTATCATGTTTATACTGTCAAATGACATGATGGCAATATGTTACTTGGTAACAAGTGTTTTGATGATTTAAATGATGATGGATTGATAGGGGATTGAGATCCCAATGATTGATATAGTTGTGAAATAAACTTGATAAAATAGTACTCTTCCTTTATAGCAACTGTTATAATGATTCATGTTTGAAAACATGCCTGATGCTAAAAGAATGTTGTAATGTACTTAAATAATCCAGTGAAATGATATCATGTAGAGCCCTGAGCATAGATCCATCATCGTCAGAAGTTGGATGATGGTGAAACAAGTTTTCCTAAGGGAACTCCTGGAGAGCATACTTTTGAGTATGTGGGGGTTATGGACGTGAATATCCTTACCTCCTAATGGAGTAATTGATGTGAGATAAACATTTAATCTCTCAATCCTTCATTATATGTATATGTCGGTTTGACGTATCACTAATCTCCCGATGATGTTGTTAATGTTGCATCAATGTGAGATAAACAAGAAATCCCTCGATTGCGAAGAGAGTACAGCATGCCACTATAACTCTAATAGAGAAGTTGCTAGAATACACTGGAAAGCTATTTTTAGCAGAGACACGATATGTCCTGCATGTTGTTCCTCACACTGGCTGAGGAGGATGAGGTCATAGAAATCCGGCTCTTCTAATGACCTATGTATGGTACTGATTGCGATTTTGTAATGGTCAGTTGGAGTATGAGCGGTATACCTCATCTCCTCAGGGCATAAGTGTTGTAAAATGTAATCAGCCGTGTAGCATAATTGCTTAGGTTGAACTACGAGAAACAATGATTGACGATACATTGTTTATTAAGTCCTAGTTGGACAAATAATATACATGTTCTTCATACTCCTTATTGATTTAATGTCTTTCTATTCAATCAAGTTATAATTGAAATGTTTGCATAAAGAATACTGCTTTATTTAGTTATTCATTGAATTACCTGCTGATGAATAATTATAATCCTACTGTTCAGTGTTATTCTATTATTTGCAATAACAATTTTTCTGGTGAAGAGTTATAACTCACGATGGGATAATTTTCAATTGTCTCACCCCCATGGGATTCAACTTTTTAGGTAGACGTCGAGGGAGAAGAAACCCTTCAGTAGGTGAGCAGCAATAGCAGCAACAACAACAAGGACAACAATGATCTTTAGGTGGAGATACTGTCTGTTAGGTCTTGTATATAGAGAGTCCTATGTGTCGTCTCTGTACTCTTAGGTCCTAGGAGTCAGTAAATAGTTTGATATAGATATGAGATTTTTGACTTAATGTCTTGAGATTTTTGTATACTACTTTATACAGTGTAATAGGGCAGTCAACGTTATGACTCTCGAGATGAGTTGATACAGAGATGTACTAATGAATCTTCTTGTAAATAACTTACCCCATTTATTTATGAAAAGTTTTACAGTGTGTGAATCTCTTTACAAAAAGTTTTATTTTTTAGTGATTTTCAGTAATTCCGCTGCTAATGTTTCGCTTCCGCATCGTTAATAACATTTTGATCGCACGGTGTGCTACAACTACACCCGTATTAGCAGAAGATGAGGTCCCCTGACCAAACCTAGGGTTTTGGGGTGTCTCGTAACCATACTGGTTGTCAATCGTTGAGTTATCTCCGACCATTAGGGTTTTGTCTGCACAAGGCAAGGTACTAGCTGTAAGCAACCGAAGATAAAAGTAAACACCCCAAGGGAGATGAGTTTTAAATAGTTAGATAATCGACTGAACCTGGCTCTGATACCATGGTGTAAGGAGTGGGATCCCAGAGGGGTACCACTCCCTACTAGAAATAAAAATGCAACATCCCTTGAACCAAACACCACAAAATTTTTTTCACCAAAGGGATGAGGACCAATTCATTCAACATGTATGTATCATAACACAATGAGTAGTAGTGGAAAATATCATTATCTAACAATTTACAAAGCTTGATAACATTATACATAACTTCACCACACATAGGTGTACAAAAAGGAAAACTAAACATATAAGCCAAAGATCAAGCCGAGGGTCATATAACCACCTCTTCAAGTCTCCCAAAAGCTCAGCTACAAAGGTTGATGTCGAAGTTCACCTCTCTTTGATCTTACCTGGGGTTGGAAGCATACCCCATAAAAGAAGAGAAGAAAGAGAAACATCAACAAAAAGTTGGTATGTGCATGCTAAAGAAAACTTGAGCAATATTATGAAATAAAGGACAACAAATATAATGGATTCCCATAGAAAAGATAAGGACTACCAAAACAGGGCATAAAAGGAAGAGAACAACAATAAAAGAGATACTTTCCCTAACTAAACAAATAAAATTGTGCCATACTAGCACATACAAAGATAGTAGGGCATACACCCTAGAATCATCAACCTACATGCATGTCAGATAAACATATCCTTAGAACAATATAAACACAATGGCTGCCATGTCTCATAAACTTGAAACCTGATAGAGAATGACACACTGCTAAATTCCCAATATATAAAAGTTGAGCCATGGCTTATCATCCTTGAAACTCGGGTATGGGGAACCAACACAACCATCCTAAAAAAAATAGGGGCACATGCCCAAAAACCAATGCAATTAGTCTATTCTAGTGCTACTGAATCACATAGCTTGTAAAATGTTGAGGCAAGTAAAAAGTATAGTCAAAATTATACAATGTTGCCAACACACAATGGACAACACAAACATTTAAACAACCACTTCAAAGAGGACACATATCATTATATAAGACCAACATGCACCAAGGCACAAGATAGATAACAAGAGAATATCCAAGTCCATAACAAGCAAGATAGTTCACATGAACAATGATATCAAGAGAATAGACATATGTGTAAGCCAAATTCAAAATAATTAAAATATTGGTGAATTGCTCAACATAGAGGAATAGGGGATACAACATACCTCAACTTTAGAGTCAAATCTGTCCAAAGGCAAGTCTATGTCCAAGCCTAGGCCTCCAAAGAACCTATGATGCATTTATGTGGAATTAGGGTTAGGTTTCTATTAATGATTCAAAACCCTAAAAACCTCCTTTTTCATCATATGTAAATTAGGTTTCCAAAACCATGCCATGTTTTAATTAATGTTATTAGGAGTCCAAAATGTATTTTATTATATTTTTCAGACTTATATATATCTAGTTATGAATTTTGTAAGTTATTATATATTTAGGTAAATTCATTAAAATCATATATTTTTGAGATTCGATTCGAGCAACAAAACTAGTACCATTAGATAGTCTTTATTTTTTTGAATCTAGTGACTTATTATTTGTAAATTTTGGCACAACAGATAATTAGTTATGCAATTTCAAAATCTGACCAATCAGATAAATCCACGTAAGCAAAAGCATCGAGATAGGAAAAGAACGAGTGGGGCCCACGTGACCTGGCCCAATAAAACTGGCCAAGTCATCGATCAACTCTCACATCATTTCGACTGAAGGAAAAAGACGCGAGCCACAAAAAGATGAAAATACCCCTCGCTTGGGGAACAAAATCAAAATTGCAACAAGGCCTTTAAATGACAAAACACCCATGGGAAACTTGCCCTCACAGAAAGTCCATGGTGAAGCCAAGACCCCCCTCCACCAAACACATGCTTCATGATGGCAATCCAACATCAAGGATTGGAGGAAGAACTTTGGAAGTTGAGAACCCAGTTGAGATCCCTAGGTTATTCAACACTTGAAGACCATAGGTTAGGTACCCAAGACGAATAAGTGCACTTAGCCCCCCCCAACACGTCTGTAGAAGGGGCAAGATCAAACCCACACAACGAACATGAATCAAAATAATTCAAAGGCACACGATGTGTTTTCATAATCATTGTGGAACTCCAAGTGAAGCAAGTAGGGCGGCTGGTGGTCGAAAGATCAGAGATGCATTCGAAGGTCAAGAAAAAAGAAGAAAAAGGGGAACATAGATAGATACCTCATCAAAGAAAATTGATGTTAGGAAAAGGTTCTTCAAGGCCTCTGGATGCGAACCACACCCCCATGACAAAACTTCTCCTTCAAAATGCGGTCGACAAGCTCCCATGAGTAAGCACCTGCCACCAGAGATGGGAAGAGCAAGTATGGAGCAATAAAATCCTAATGTAGGCTCGGAGATGGTTTCGGGGATGTTGAAAATGGTTTGCGTAAGGTCCTATAGAGATGGAAAGTTGCAAAGTGACCAAGAATCACATTGGCAATGGGAAACAAGGGACCGACCAAGTCCCTTATCGACTGGGATGTCGGGGTGACAAAACCTCCTGATATTTGGGGTCAAATAGATAAAAAACATTAAAGGAAGCCAAAGGAAATGAAAAGGAAGTGAAAGGTGCAGAGGAGAGAGAGATAGAACATCGAGGAGTGTGATGCTACTATAGCGCCATTAGAAAGGAAAACTGGGAGATAGAGAGAAAATTGAGACCGTGGACGGAGTCCGGGTATTGTGTGGTGAAAAGCGGCAAGTCAGTGGTCGTTGGATTATAGAAAGGGAAAGGAAGGATGTGATCGAGAAAAAAATAAACTTTAGTAAATCGATCATTTTAATCATATTATTACAAAATTAGGGTTTTTACTTTATATTTCCTTTCCCAAAACAAATTGAAGGCTCACACAGTACCCAATTCGTATGTAATTTTGTACACAAGTCAATTAAGGCATGTGGAACTCGATTAGGAAATTAGATTTTCCTTCTGATAACTTTTAATGTGTTAAACAAAGAAATTACTATTTTCTCTTTCCTCCTTTATTAATGAGATTAGGATTGTTGAAATTATGATGAAACTTCATCTACAAGTCACATTTAATGTGTTGGATACAAATTTTCCATCACTTTTACATATTGGAGTTTTTTGAGCATTTATTTAATATTTTGAAGGTTCTACACACTTTCTCTCTCCAAATTTCACCTTTTAAGAGAACTTTCTCGAAATTGGATGAAAATTCTCCCAAAGGCTATATTTATTATCTAGATCACGAATCCAAGATTATTTTCCTCTTTTGGAGTTATTTATTATTTTATTTGATATTTTGGGGAAAACACACATCTTATTTTCCAATTTGAATTAAATGAATTATTATTATGTGAATAATGTGAAACTTGACTCCCAAGGCATTTGGGAACCAAGAATCACAATTTTATACTTAGATTTTACTTTGGGACTTCTTGTTATGAGATATGTTGTATGGCCCATTAGTGGACCATTAGTTCATTATTAAACCAATTATGTTCTTGTTACCTCCATATATTATACTCAATTTATTATGTTACACTTCTTGTGACGCATTTTATATTTCATTATTGCCTTAATTACATGTATTAGCTTATCCTTGCTCAACTAAGGAAAAGGGGTCAAACTTCTAGGTACGGTTTTAGTTCTGGTATGTTACAACACACCACCCCTAAAAAGGGATTTTGTCCTCAAAATCAAAACATCCATAAGCAAACTTATCCACCACCCCTAAAAAGGGTTCATATTACTATATCAAACTAAACTTCATAAACTAAAAGGTTCAACTATACTTCTTTCATCCAACTGTATAAGCAACATGTAGAAAGGAAACATAAATTTAAAAGACTAATCTAAGGAACTATGGGTTAAGTTGCTCTTGTTCATCATCATTAACTTCTTCACCATCCAAAGAAAAATCTCTTCCAACTTTTCTTTCCACATGACTTCCTCTATTATTGTTACCATTTTTGTTGCCCTGATTCTGAGAAGGTGCTTGCGGTGGTTGCACTGGAGCTTGACCATTACGACACTTAGGGAAATTAGGTCAGATCTGTCCATGTTCATTGCAATAATGACATATCACTGGAGTACTATGACAAGGTTTGTCCTAAGAACACTTTCCTGGAGGATAGTAACCATTGCACTTGGCACACTTGTCCCTTTTCTATTCATCACCAGAGGACTTCGTCCTCTTGTCAAGATCCCTAGGTTGAAACCCTAGGTAAGATTCTACAACAAAATCTTTATCAACCATCTTCTAAAGGTCAAAGGTAGTTGTGGGATAAGAGCAGGACCCACATTGTAGTTGAGTCCTTGCATATATAGGTCAACTCGACGTTCTTCACTGAGTCCATAAGTATATCTCTCAAGCAATAGAAATTTTTGCACATAAGTGGACACAATCATTGATCCTTGCTTCAGACTACAGAAATCATCTTCCTTTTTCTTCAAAGAAGCAGTGCATATGTACTTCCCACAGAAGAGAGCCAAAAACTCCACCCAAGACATGCTTGAGATGTCTCTAGTCCTTACAATTCCATTCCACCAAACTCTTGTTGGTCCTTATAAGACATATTTAGCAAACCTAACCTTCTGGTGCGGAGGACACACCATACCATAAAAAGTCCTCTCAATGGCTAATACCCAATCATCAACTTTGTTGACTGTCTCTATTTCACCTTCACACTTGAAGGAAGGTGGTTGCATCTTCATGAACTCCATGATTGAGAAATCCTTAGGCTTTTCAGGTACAGATAGGTTTTTCATCTTTCTTGCCATGTTAGTAGCAAAAAGTTGTAGAAACATGACAAACTCTTGCTATGGAGAGATGACTACACTTGTACAAGAAGATGTTGAGGTCCCCTGACCAAACCTAGGATTTTGGGGTGTCTTGTAACCGTACTAGTTGTCAACTGTTGAGTTATGTCCCGCCATTAGGGTTTTTTTATACAAGGCAAGGTACTAGGTGTAAGAAACCTAAGATAAAGGTAAACATCCTAAGGGAGACGAGTTTGAAATAGTTAGATAACCGACTGAACCTGGCTCTAATACCATGTTGTAAGGAGTGGGATCCCATAGGGGTACCACTCCTTACTAGATGTAAAAAGGCAACATCCCTTAAACCAAACACCACATAATGTTTTTTGCCAAAGGGATGAAGAACAATTCATTCAACATGTTTGTATCATAACACAATTAGTAGCAGTGGAAAAGTTCATTATCTAATAATTTACAAAGTTTGATAACATTATACATCACTTCACCACACATGGGTGTCTAAAAAGAAAAACTAAACATATAAGCCAAAGATCAAGCCGAGGGTCATCTAACCACCTTTTCAAGTCTCCCAAAAGCTCAACTAAAAAGGTTGATGTCGAAGATCACCTATCTTTGATCTAGCCTGCGGTTGGAAGCATATCCCACAAAAGAAGAGAAGAAAGAAAAACATCAGCAAAAAGTTGATATGTGCATACTAAAGAAAACATGAGCAATATTATGAAATAAAGGACAACAAATATAATGAATTCCCACAGAAAAGACGAGGACTACCCAAAGAGGGCATAAAAGGAAGAGAACAACAATAAAAGAGATACTTGCATAACCAAACAAATAAAATCGTGCCATACTAGCACATACAAAGATAGTAGGGCATACACCCCACAATCATCAACTTGCATGCATGTGAGATAAACATAGCCCTAGAACAATATAAACACAAAGGCGACAAAATCTCGTAAACTTGAATCCTAATAGAGAATGACACACTGTCAAATTCCCAATATATAAAAGTTGAGACAAGGCTTCACATCCTTGAAACTCAGATATGGGGCACCACCGACACCATCCCAAAAAAAATAGGGGCACATGCCCAATAACCAATGCAATTACACTACTCTAGTGCTACTAAATCACTTATCATGTAAAATGTAGAGGTAAGTAAAAAGTATAGTTAGAATTACACAATGTTGCCATCACACAATGGACAACACAAACATATAAACATCCACTTCAAAGTGGGAACACATCATTATATAAGACCAACATGCACCAAGGAACAAGATAGATATCAAGAGAATATCCAAGTCCATAACAAGCAAGATAGTTCACATGAACCATGATATCAAGAGAATAGACATATGTGTAGGCGAAAGTCAAAAGAATGAAAAGATTGAAGAATTATTCAACATAGAGAAATAGGGGATACATCATACCTCAACTTCAAAGTCAACTCTGTCTAAAGCCAAGTCTATGTCCAAGACTAGGCCTCCAAAGAACCTATGATGCATTTATGTGGAATTATGGTTAAGTTTCCATTAATTATTCAAAACCCTAAAAATCACCTTTTTCAACATATGTAAATTAAGTTTCCAAAACCAAGCCATATTTTAATTAACATTATTACGAGCCCAAAACATATTTTATTATTTTTTTTGACTTATATATATCTAGTTATGATTTTTGAAAATTGTTATATATTTAGGTAAATTCATTAAAATCACATATTTTCGAGATTAGATCTGAGCAACAAAACTATAGTCCTTATTTTTCTGAATCCAACGACTATTTATTTGTAATTTGTGGCCCAACAGATAATTAGTTACGTAATTTAGAAATCTGAATCAGATAAATCCATGTAAGAAAAAGCATCGAGGGAGGAAAAGAAGGAGATGGGCCTCGCTAGCTGGGGGGAGGGGTGCTTGCTGCCTCTTGGCACCGATCTTCTCCCCCTTGCCCTCTCACCAGAGCTGGTGGTTCTCTCAAGGTGGTACGCTTTAAATCCATTATTTTCTGCTTCTCTGCGTGGCGGCTGGTCTGCTCGATTCCCCTGTGATGATTTGTAGGACTGGTACATTGGTGGATGTGCGGTGGCGGAGGCTACTTCCATCGACGTGGTCTTGTCAGTGCTTCATCTTTGGATGGATCTAGCTTGTCATTTCCTTTTGGGTTCCTTCGGCTCTGGTTTTCCTTCTTCCTTTCTTTTCATCTTGTTATTTTTGTTTTGTGTCGTTCGTAGGTCTAGGTTGTTGGGGTCTTCCTTTTTATGTATCTTGTCTATTTGTGTTCTTCCATCTGAGGTTTGGTGGGTGTGTCTTCGGTTTCTCTGTTGGCTTACTGGGGTAGGGGATAATCAGGGGTCTTGGGTTTGGAGGCGTTGCTTCCCTTCCTCTCTTGATTGTGATCGAGTTAGGATTCTTGGTGAGTGGTGGTGGGGTTCTAATGTGTTTTCTATCCCCCATCCTTATTCTTCCTCCGGCCTTTTCTGCTCCTTTACTTGTCCTTGAAAGGGATCCATAGTGGCTTTTTCTTCTAGTGCCATAGTGCGGCCTATTTTCTGTTATCTTTCTCTCTGTTTGTAGTTTTCTTTAGTGAGTTATAGGTTCTATGTTGTCATTTTGTTTGTGTCATCCTTTCATGTTAGGTCTTTTTTTGTTTCTTTGTTATATGGTAGCAAGTGCGGAGGAGATCCCTTCTTTGGTCACTGGTTTGGAGCATATACTTTATATCAGATGTAATCTCAGGTTGAAGGAATCTATTATATAAAGCTATTTTGGTCAGCAATATAGAGGAGAGTTCAATACATCATTGTACTTATCACGTTCCGATATGAGTTTCTGGTTATTGTATCAGCTCTTTACTTTTTTATGTTCGGTAAGTGTATCTCCCTTTACATGTAGATGTCATATGGCTTTAACGTAATGAATGTGGTGTCTTTAAAAAAAAAGAATAAGGAGAGGGGCCCGTGTGACTTGGCCCAATCACAGCCGGCTAATTCACCTGTCAACTCTCGCATCACTTCGAATGAAGGAAAATGACAGGAGCTATGAAAAGATGAAAATACCCCTCACCTGGGGACAAAATCAAAATGGCAACATGGCCCTTAAACCACAAAACACCCAAGGGAAACTTCCCCTCATAGAAACTCCATGGTGAAGCCAAGACCCCCCCCCCCCCGAACACATGCTTCATGACGATGATCCAACATCAAGGATTGGAGGAAGAACTTCAGTAGTTGAGAACCCAGTCAAGATCCCTAGGTTACTCCAAACTTTAAGACCTCAGGTTAGGCATCCAAGATGAATAGGTGCACTCATCCCCCTCGGACATGGCTACAGAAGGGCCAAGATCAAACCCATGCAACGAACATGAATCAAAATTATTCAAGGCACAAGATGAGTTTTCATAATCATTGTCGAACTCCAGGCGAAGAAAGTAGGGCGGCTGGTGGTCGGAAGATCAGAGATGCGTTCGGAGGTCATGAAAAATGAAGAAAAATGGGAACATATATAGATATATCAACAAAGAAAATCGATGTTAGGAAAAGGTTCTTCAAGGCCTCTAGATGCGAACCACACCCCCACGATGAAAATCCTCCTTCAAAATGAGTTCGGCAAGATCCCTGGAGTAAGCACGTACCATCGGAGATGGGAAGAGCAAGTACCGAGAAATAAGATCCTAATGAAGGCTGAAAGATGGTTTTGGGGATGTCAAAGATGATATGGGTAAGGTCTTATAGAGCTGCAAAGCCGCAAAGTGACCAAGAATCCCATTGACAATGGGAAACAAGGGACCGACCAAGTCCCTTGTCGACTGGGATGTGGGGGTGACAAAACCTCTTGATATTTGGGGTCAAATAGATCAGAAACATGAAAGGAAGCTAAAGGTGTGGAGGAGAGAGAGATAACACAACAAGGATTGTGTGGCTACTATAGCTCCGTGAGAAAGGAAAATTAGGCGACAGAGAGAAAATTGAGACCGTGAATGGAGTCTAGGTATTGTGTGGGGAAAAAGCAGTGAGTCAATGGTCGTCAGATCGTAGAAAAGGAATAGAAGGGAGAGACCGAAAAAAAAAGAAACTTTAGTGAATCAGCCATTGAATCATATTATTACCAAATTAGGGTTTTAACTTTGTATTTCCTTTACCAAAACAAATTGAAGGTTCAAATATTACCCAATTCATATGAAATTATGCACATAAGTCAATGTGTGGAACTCGATTATGAAATTAGATTTTCCTTTCGAGAAGTTTTAATGTGTTAAATAAAGCAATTACTATTTTCTCTTTCCTCCTTTATTAATGACATTAGGATTGTAGAAATTATGACGAAACTTCATTCACAAGTCATATTTAATGTGTTGGATATGAATTTGCCATCAATTTTACATATTGGAGTTGTTTGAGCATTTATTTAATATTTTGAAGGTTCTACACACTCTCTCTTTCTCCTGATTTCACCTTTTAAGCAAACTTTCTCTAAATTGGATGAAAATTCTCCTGAAGGCTATATTTATTATGTAGATTACGAATCCAAGATTATTTTCCTTTTTTGGAGTCATTTATTATTTTATTTGAAATATTGGGGAAAACACACATATTCTTTTCCAATTTGAATTAAATGAATTATTATTATGTGAATAATGTGAAAGTTGACTCCCAAGGAAATTGGGACCCAAGGAACACAATTTTAAACTTAGATTTTACTTTTGGGACTTCTTTTTATGACATATGGAATATGACCCATTAGTGGCCCATTAGTTCATTATTCAACCAATTATGTTCTTATTACCTCCATATATTATACTCGATTTATTATGTTACACTTCTTGTGACACATTTTATGTTTCATTAATGGCTTAACTACATGTATTAGCTTATCTTTGTTTGGCTAATACAAAGGGGTCAAAATTCTAAGGTAGGGTTTTACTTTTGGTATGCTACAATGATTACCCATATTCTAAGTTCTTGTGCCCTGTACTTGATTAACACTTGAAAAAAGTTGAGAATGAGTAGAGAGTAGTGGATTGCATGCCTTATTCCTCACGTGAACTCATTTTGGCCAATAAACATCACAATGAATGCATTATCTTTGATCCGTGAGTGAATTGAAAGAGAGATTAAGTTGAAGCATACTTGAGGACAAGTATGTTGTATGTTTGGGTTGGTGATGCATCCCTATTTTAGGGATTCATCTTGTGCCCTTTTGCATTATAATCACTTATAAATAGTTTAGATTACAAGCTATTTCCTCCAATATGATTACTTATGGTAAATGCACTTATGCCTCCATTTGTGTGTATTTTAGGACACTTATGCATGAATTGATGCATGGTAGAGAGATGAAGAACATCTTTGGGTCATTGCACCCTAAGATTGGATCTTCCTCTTCCCCAAACTCTCTTTGGATTCAAAAGAATCAATTCAAAACAAGAGGAGGTTAAATGAAGATGTTGAAGTGGATATAAGCATCAAGAAGCCACAAAATGGTCGCGGAAAGTCACCACTGTCGTGGGGAATTAAGCACCAAAAGTTACAGGGAAGTCGCCAAAATTGTACATGAATGACCACAGTCGTGGACAACAAAATAGTTGTGGTCACTGAAGACCCCACGACTGTGGTTCTCTGAACAACCGTGGCCACCTCCTCCAACACAACAATTTATTAATTAAGACCCCAATGGCAATTTATTCATGAAGACCCCAAAAATCAATAGTAACTTGGCTCAATTTAAAGGTGAATGACCATAGTCGTGTCCATTAGCACAATCGTGGCCCTTGAAGGCCACCTCATCTGCGGTGAACACGACGACCATGGAAAGTTGAAGACAAGACGACCTCAGAGCAACCTCGCCCATGGCTACCTCCTCCAACACGGTCATGGTCCTCAACACGGCCGTGGTACCCTCTACCCAACACGGCCATGGCACCCCGCCATGACCGTGGTGAACATACACATATACACTTCAACTCCACCTTCCACATCAACCATTCCAGTGCCCATGACTACCCATGCAACCCCCACCACAGCCGTGGTGACCACCTAAACCTACCCATTTTATCCACTGTTTTCCCTTTTTCTCCCACTTACCTTAGTGCCTCCCCACCACCTATATATACATATGTTGTGGCTACAACACAAACTTTATCCTCCCTAAGCCTCTTCCTAGCTACTCTAGAGCTCCTTCATCCATTCCCTTGCATTTACTCCCCTCACCTACCTTCCACTCCATTTCCACCATACAAACCTAGTTTTTTAGGTTCCCTAGCATAATCCCCCATATCTCCATGCTTTTCACCCACCTTGGAGGAGGAGCCACACCCTACAATAGCTAGGAGGTGATGAAGAAGAAGCTACTCCCAGCTCCATGGATTTCTATCCCATTCTTCTCCTTTCTTTTCTCTTTTGTATGAACATGTCTAGCTAAGCCCCTAGTGGTGGGCTGTTTGGGGTTAAAATGTGACTTTAATATCATATTGGGGGAAAATAACTTGTATTTAAAATAATCTCATTAAATGATGATTGCCTATTGCTTCTATCTCATTTCCCATTATCTTGCATGTGGTTTGTGATTTTAAACATAGATTACTTATTTTGTGATGATTGATGACACTTAGCTTTAGGGGAAAATGGAATGTATGTGACAATATTTGGAATGTCTCTTAGGTCCAATTAGTGGATCCCTAGCTAGCCTCCTTTTCCTACCTATGTGTCCCTTCTCCTACAAGTAGGTGTGAGATCTAAGTAGCTAGTGTAAGTGTGATTAGTGCAATTGCCTAGAGTTTCCTAAAGTCTAGATGGAAAATAACATGAGTTGAAATACCCTCATCTCTACTCCCAATCCTACCCTTGCCTCTCAATTTCCCTAATACCACTTACCCTAGAAATCTAGACTTGCCAAGTCCTATTAGAATTACACCTAGCCATAGTTCTCCAACTAGTAGCATAAGGTATATTCTAATAGCACTTGCCTTGTTGTTTGGTTTGATAATGTAGATTGAAATATGAGAATTCCATGATATGTAACCTTCCTCCAACTAATATCAAGTTTATTCCCGAATGGCCCACCTACCAAAATTATTCCTTAAAATCTACTTTTTCCTTCTTAACATGTTAATTCTAGTTTAGGTAATGACCTTTGTTAGTTCTTAGCTAATTGCTTAGTTCTTGATAGTTAGTTCTTGCTCAAGTAGTTAGGGAACCTTTGAGCTTGCTTGTGTTAATTTAGCTAGCTAGTCATAACTTAGGCTCTTGTTTGTCTTATTGCTTAGCTTGCCTCTTAGTTGATAATTTGACCTGCAAGTGTAGTATCACTCCTTTCTCTGGCTTAGTTGCTTGTTTTACCTAGTTTTCTAGTCTTAACTTACTTAGGGTAATCTAGGATTTTATTAATCTAGTTTCCTTCTTGTAATCATAGCACAATAAACTAAAGCCAACTTTAAACCCTCAAACCTTACTATCCACTTTAGGAACATAGCTTACATTAACCTAGCTCTAGTGCCCTCACTTTCCCAGAGTATTGACCCTAATCTTGCCACTTTCTTATACTACAACAGAACCTCATGCGCTTGTGGGTATGTGTGATTAGTTGAGACTGTGCATTGGACTAGGTTAATATATGAATTTTGAGAGATCTGTGTGTTTTCCCCTTAGGGTTGCATCTAGTCACCTTAGTTGGCTAGTGTGTGGCCTTGAGAAGATCGCGAAAATAGGGATGATAGAGTGATGTAGAAGGATTTGTCCCTCCTACTAGAGTATGATATTCTAGCCACTTGATTAGTGAGACTAAGAAATGCATGGCCATGAACATGTGAGTCAGTATGTGATGTTGAGCTTACATATATCTCAGACAATCTTCTATAGTGATGTGATGTATAATTATTGTTTTCACATGCTATTTAATGTGGATTTTTGTGCACTTATTACTCATTTTCACATTAATATGTGCAATATATACTATCATTAGCCTGTGATACTTAATTGCATCAAATAAACATAATTTTAATGTTTCTGAATGATTTAATATTTTTTGAGAGCTTATGTTCAGTGTTTGTGTATTTCAAATAATTTACACGAATCTTCATAGCTCGGTACTACCAAATTGGATTCAATGGTATCAGCACTTGCTCAGTCAGGAATAGAGAAAAATCAAGAAGATGTGGTAGTATTGACCCATAAGTCATTACTACTGACAACATCTCATGGAAAAATAAGAAGTTCATTAGGAAACTCGATACTATCGACTTCAGGCTTGGTGCTAGCGACAGCTGCCCAAGAGACCATAATTATCAAAGGATTTGGTAGTACCGAAACCCATTTGGTATTACCAAAAAAGGGGGATCATGGATATCTAAAAATTAAGTCTAATATGACGGTTGGCAATTAATAACGACCTAAGTCACTTCTATGACTTAGGGGGATTTTGGTCATACCTAAATATTGCATTCTATTTTGTTGGACGATAGCCAAGAGCAAAGAGAGGAGAAAGAAGAGAAGGAGGCCACATTCGAGGAGGTTCGGGAAACTCTAGAGGACAGCGTTGCATTCAGAAGGTAGAAAATTGTCACATTTGCTAGAGGGGTTCAACCAGACCATCTCTTCTTCAGGGGTTCTTAATTAGTTTTACTAATGTTTCCCACAATTTTCTTCTTCTCTCTTATGTACTTGACAATGGAAACCATGTAGGGCTAAACTCCCTTGTTACATAGGACCCGAGAATAGTTCAGTTATGCTTTGTAATTCATTGTTATGCATTAATATATCAATTTCGATTAATTTCTAGACTTATTTCTATGAGATTGTCATGAACTATCCATTCTTGATCACCTAAGGCAATTAATTAGACCTTTAATTTATTTGGAAAAGGGAATTAATGGTTGGAAAATGTGTAGACATACAATTTTTATATCACCCTTTGAGAAAGGTGGCTTACGAATGTGAAGAGATTATCTAGAGTTTTCGATAGAGCACCTAACTAATAACACAATTAGTATGAGAGTGGGACGAGTATTAGATTATGTAGTGAATTATACCGTGAGAGCGGGTAATTCCCTCCACATGTCTCTTAATCTCGGGTGCGAAGAGATATTTATTAATATTATGATGTTAATTGCAATGTTAACTGAGGTGAAACTATAATCCTAAGGAATTCAATCCAATTGAGATCAACAACCAATAATTTTAGATTTATTTTCTTCCTTAAATAATTAAATCCTTTAACCAAATTTCCATCGGCCTAGATGATCACATTATGGTTCGTAGTAGTTTTTGAATTTACATTTCTGTAAGTATGACATCCAACCCTCTTAAGGCCTATATTACATTGATATGTACACTTGTGTTTGACATGTAGTTTGCGCGTATCAAGTTTTTGGCATCATTTTTTGGGAAATGGCAAATACAACACTACCAGTGTTGTGATCGACCACTCTAGGCCACACCTTTTTTTTTTCATTCATTTAAAGCTAAATATCAAATATAATTTAGTCAATCATTAGTACCCATTCTCACATTGATTTCAAAAAAATCAAGTACTACTACTTTGTGCACACTAGAGCTGACGACTACGGAGAGTCATCTCCATAGGGCTTTTGTTAGGTGGATCTCTTATACCAAGGAAGATAGTTTGGTAGTTCAGTGGGAAAGATGATTTCAACTCCACCACTGAATACTCCAACACCTCCACTAGAGGGATCAATAGAACCAGTTGATATGGGTGACGCAGAAGAAGAGCAGACTATTTGGGAGAAGATCAAGACGTCTTCCTCAACAACTTAGCTAAGGCCAGGAAAGAGACAAGCAATAAATTTGGACAACTAAAAGATTGATCCAGGGCTAGTGGCATTGGTCAAGTCACAAGCTTTTCATGGCCTTAGCACAAAAGATCCAATGAAGCTTATAAGCAATTTTCCAGAAAGTTGTGATATGGTTAAGATAGACAGAGTGAAAAACACTATGATTTACTTGAAACTTTTCCCATCATCATTGGAGAACAATGCCAAGTCTTGGTTCTACAATCTTCTACCTGAGTCGATTGAGACATGGGACCAGATGATAGATATTTTCTTTGAGCGCTACTTCGCATTTAAAAAGATGAAGGGGCTGGTCAGAAAGATATACAATTTCAAGTAGTAGGAAAAGGAGTCTTACTCTAAATCACGGGAAATACAAGGAAACATGCTAAGGTAGGTCCCTCATCATGTGATCGATCTATATGGCAAGGCAAAGATATTTTATTATGCACTGCATCAGGGAGAGAGGACTACATTTCACAGTGTAGGTACAAGCTTCTTCCTTAACAACAAGCCCTCTAGGTGTCATGAGATTTTGAAGAATATGGATAAAAACTAGTCTTTGGGAGAAGAATGAGAACACTCAACATACATAAAGAGTGTTGGAGAGTCCAAGGTGATTTATGCATTGAATGAGAAGCTAGACTTGATTTCTAAGAAAATATGTGCCAAATATGGAAGATCTTCTAGAGGAGAAGAAGAGGAGTGCATGTTTTCATGCCAACAAAATTATACATGCAATGACTATTCCCAGAGGAAAGACCCAAAGTTCTCTTGGAAAGACCCCAAAAATTTTCAGCAAGACCCATCACAAGCACAACATCAAGCAAATCCACAGTATCATGAGAGGGATCCTAGCAAGATAGACCACACAGAGGACATTCTTGGTAAGAAGGTTAACCAGAATGAAGTGCTTATTGGATAGACCCATAGGGAACTATAGAATCAAGGAGCACAAATTCACAGTATAGAGACTCAGATCCATCAGATTTTAGTGGAGGTAGCTTCTTTGAAGAAACCTAGTCCGCAGGGGTTCCTACGGAATATTGATGTATCGTTTAGAAATAAACAGGTCAAGGTGGTGTTGCTTCACAGTAGAAACAAAGTGCTTATTGATAAATGGACTGTCCCAGAAGCAAAGGATGTCATAGGTGACATAGGGTCGGCAGTGACTGCTGATACAACTGAGCCAGATACTATAGCAAGGGACAAGACAACTAAGCATGAAACTCATGAGAGTGAGGAGACAAGAAGGATGCATATGTCCCACCTCATCAAAGCAAGTTGGTGACTCCAGTGCCCTTCCTAAATAGTTTGAAGGCAGATAAAGCAAACCGGAAATTTTAGAAATTTGTAGACAATTTCAAAAAATTGCATGTCAACATTCCTCTAATTGATGCAACTGAGAAGATTCCTCTGTACAGAAATTTTTAGAAGGATGTGATCAATAAATGAGGTGAATAGATGATTCTAATGTAGTGATGTTGAAGGAGCATGTCAGTGATTTTATCTTGGGAACTTTGCCACCAAAAAGGCAGGAGCTGGGATGCTTTAACATATCATGTTACATTGGGAAGACAAGATTTGGGGAGGCCTTATGTGATTCAGGGGCAAGCATCAATCTGATTCCCTTGACTACCTTCAAGAAGCTAGGTCTTAAAGAATCTAGAAGGAGCAACATGACCATTCAAGTTGCAGACAACTCAATGGCTAGGCCATATGGTATCTGTGAGGATGTTATTGTCAAGGTGGATAGGTTTGTATTTCCAATAAATTTTGTGGTAATGGAGATGCAAGATGATCATGGCAATACGATACTATTGGGGAGACCATTTCAAGACACTGCTGATATGAACTTTATCGATGGGTAGAGGAAGATTGACACTGGGGATTAAATAAGATTGCTTCAAAATCAAGATGTCGGGGCCTACATAGACGGACGAGGAGAAGGCACATTGTCATATGTTGTAGCAAGTCAAAGGAAAGATGCCTTTATTTCTTAGAAGCCTATTTCTAAATATGGCTTATGTTATGACATAGGTCCACAAAGGCACGCTGGCTATTGACATCTTGGAGAATAGAAAGGAGATTACATTCACAAAAGTAGTTCAAGATCCAACTGATGAACAGGAGGAACATTACCCAACAATAATTGAAGAGTCAGCTTCTTTTGCTCTTGTGCAAGCATTTCCACAGTTGCCATTAGAGGAATGTCTCATGAATTTGATGGATGACTGCATTCGATCTCACAAATTGGAGGATTGTGCCTTATTTCTCAAAGCACTATTGTGTTACTACACCAAACACTTTGAGGATCTAGGACCACCTCCTCCACCTTTGGTCCCATCTTTACCAAATTCCCCAGATCTAGAGTTGAAGCCATTTCTGCCACACTTGAAGTACATTTTCTTGGCAGTAGGAAAGAAACTTCCCATCAGCATTTAATCTTCATTGAGCATTCAATAAGACGATAAACTCATTCTGGTTTTGAAAAATACATAAAAGGGGATCTCCCCTAGTTTATGCCAACACAAGATCAGACTGGAAGAAGAAACCAAGTCAATCGTGAAACCTCATCAATGACTCAACCCCATCATGACTGATTTAGTAAAAAAAATAGGTAGTAAAACTCTTATCTACATGTATAGTATATGCTATCTCTATGTCTAACTGGGAAAGTCAAACCCAGGTGGTTCCTAATAAAGGGGTGATTACAATTACAACTAATTCAAATGATGAATTGATTTCTACTAGGTTAGTAACTAGGTGGTGAGTATGTATTGATTAACGACGTTTGAACGCTTCCACATTGAAGGACCATTTCCCGACCCCCTTTATTAATTTGATTCTTGAGTGGCTCACCGACCCCTCTCACTTTTGTTTTCTCAATCATTACTCCAGATACAATCAAATTTTTATTGAGCCACAAGATCACGAGAAGTCAATCTTCATTTGTCCTTATGGTACTTTCATGTATCATCTGATGTTGTTCGATCTTTGCAATGCACCAGCTACCTTTCAGCGATGCTTGCTCGCCATTTTTTTGGATATGGTCGAGCAATGTATGGAGGTATTTATGGATAATGTTTTAGTGTATGGTGAATTGTTTGATGATTTCCTTGACAATCTTGATAACATTTTGCATTGATGTGAGGAACTCACATAGTTTGGAACTAGAAAATATGTCACATGATGGTGAGTGAGGGGCTTTTTTTGGGACACAAGGTGTCCAATAAGGGAATGGAGGTTGACCTGGTAAAGATTGAAGGCGTTTTGAAGTTACCTCCAACATATTTGGTGGAAGGAGTGAGGAGATTTTTAAGACATGCCAGATTTTACTAAAGATCTATAAAAGATTTTTTGAAAATTGCCAAACCACTGTTTGGGTTATTAGAAAAGGATGTTGAATTCAATTTTTGCAAGTGAAGTTTGATGGTGTTTGAGGTGTTAAACTAAAAGCTGGTCTCCACACTTGTTGTCCAGGCTCCAGATTGGAGCCAACCCTTTGAGCTGATGTGTGACACAGCAGATTAAGCAGTACGGGTTGTGTTGGGCCAATGTTGAGACAAGGTTCCCAGTGTCATCTATTATGTGTATAAAACTCTTAATGATGTCTAGTTGAATTACAAAACAACAGAAAAAATATTATTGGTGGTTGATTTTTCTTTTGAGAAATTTTTTAAATATTAGATACGGGCTAACGTTATAGTTTGGACAGATCATGTGCAATCAAATATTTGATGCAAAAGCAGGATGCAAAACCTATGTTGATAAGATGGATTTTGTTGCTGCAAGAATTTGATATTGGAATCGAAGATAAAGTAGGTACTGAATATGTAGTAGAGGACCACTTGTCTAGGCTTGAAAGGGTGGATGAAAAGAACATATATATACCTATAGTGGAAGAATTCCCATACAAGCAACTCTTTTCTATGAAAAGAAAATATCCACAGTTTGCAAATATTGAAACTACTTTGCATTTGGAGAGCTTCCAAAGGATTGGGGATATTAAGAGAAGAATAAATTCGTCCATTTTTTTTGGTATTACAATTGGGATGATCCTATTTTACAAAAGTAGTGTACGGATGGTATTCTCAGGATATGTGTGTCAGATTGTGAGTTTAAGAGTATTTTTCTAGATTTTCATTCCGTACCTACTCGGAGTCATCATGCTAGTTCTAAGCTTGTTGCCAAGGTTTTAGAATGTGGTTTCTATTGGCCGAAACTTTTTTAAGATGCATATAATTTTGTGCTTCATTGTGATGCTTGTCAATGTGCATGTAATATTTTGAAAAGACATGAAATGGCACATGGATTGTGTGTCCATCAATCTTCTTCACGTCAGCATTGGGGTGGGCAATGCAGTTTGGCTTCAGAATCGACTCAGTTTGCCTAGCTAATGAAGAAGCATTTCTCCTAGACACCATGATAGTGGTACAAAAAAGGGATGGAGAGAAAAGATGCTTGGAGTAGACTCTGAACGCCAGGGGATTCTTACTCAAACTTACTCAGAGGAGATGCGAAGGTGTAAACAAAAACTAATCAAAACCCCTCCTTATATAGAACCCATCCATCCTGCTATTTGCGCGTCAACAATACCAAAAAGAAGTTAATAGTACTGACTTTTCCTCCATAATCTGTGTGACTCGGTACCATCTGTCAGTATCGGTGGTCCTCATTCTTTGTAGTCGATTGATGTGGATTGCCATGTGTTGGTAAGTATTGATGTTGTGTCGGTAGTACTGACTCGTTTCATGGATCGGTAGTATGACAATCATATGTGAACATTCTTGAACATATATGGAGCTCACATGAATTCTCTATCCCCTGGTGTGAATGCAACTGACTTTTGGGTCAGTAGTACCGAGTCGTTCAAATTTCTCAGTGCTTTTGAGCAGGAACTTGGTGTTTCAAAATTGGAGCTCACATTTCCAATCGACACTACTAACTTTGTATCGGTAATACTGAGTCCTAATTAGTCAACTCGACTCCCTATCTACAAAAAGTCAGTAGTATGGACTTTGCCTACATAATCTGTGTGACTTGGTACCATCCGTCAGTATCGACGATCCTCATGCTTTGTAGTCAGTTGATGTGGATTGCCATGTTTTGGTAGTACTGATGGTGAGTTGGTAGTACTAACTCATGCCACAGATCGATAGTATGACCGTCAGATGTGAACATTCTCCATATGCTCACATGGATTTTGTGTCCCCTTGTGGGAATACTACCAAATTTTGGGTCGGTAGTATTGAGTCGTTCAAATTTCTTAGTGCTTTAGTATTGCCACCAGGGGACACAAAATCCATGTGAGCGTATGGAGAATGTTCACATCTGACGGTCATACTATCGATCCGTGGCATGGGTCCGTACTACCGACTCACCATGGGTACTACCAAAACATGGCAATCCACAACAACCGACTACAAAGCACGAGGACTGTCGATACTGACGAACGGTACCAAGTCACACAGATTATGGAGGCAAAGTCCATACTACTAACTTTTTGTAGATAGGGAGTCGAGTTGACTGATTAGGACTCGGTATTACGGATACAAAGTCAGTAGTGCCAATTGGAAATGTGAGCTCCAATTTTGAAACGCCAAGTTCTTGCTCAAAAACACTGAGAAATTTGAACGACTCGGTACTACTGAACCAAAAGTCAGTTTCATTGACACCATGGGATAGAGAATTCATGTGAGCTCCATAGATGTTCAAGAATGTTCACATATGATGATCATACTACCGATCCGTGGCACAAGTCAGTACTACCGACACACCATCGATACTTACCAACACATGGAAATCCACATCAACTGAAAATAAGAATGAGGACCGCCGGTACTGACAGATGGTACCGAGTCACACAGATTATGGAGGAAAAGTCAGTACTATTAACTTCTTTTTGGTATTGTCGACGCGCAAATAGCAGGATGATTGGGTTTTATATAAGGAGGGGTTGTGATTAGTTTTTGTTTACACCTTCTTCTCATCTCCTCTGAATAAGTTCGAGCAAGAATCCCCTGGCATTCAGAGTCTGCTCCAAGCATATTTTCTCTCCATCCCTTCTTTGTACCACTATCATGGTGTCTAGGAGAAATGCTTCTTCATCAGCTAGGCAAACTGAGTTGATTCTGAAGCCAAACTACATTGTCCACCCCAATGCTGACGTGAAGAAGATCAATGAGTACCTACTAAAGAGGGAGATAATTGTGCCACGGTATGGTGACCTGGCATTCCTTTCCTCGTTGGGCTTTACTGAATCTGGAACAAGCATGCGAGCATCAAGGATTGGTGAAAATCATCCATTCTTTAGAGACTATCTCACTTTCCTGGATCTTGTCTATGAGTTCCTTCCCTAGATAGATATTTGCATCATCCTTGAGAATGGGGATGGATGGATGGAGTGCCACCTTAACATTCATCTTTACAACACTAACTTTCATCTGACATTGCAGTAGTTCAATGCCATCTATGGGTGGTCGATGCGTGAAGAGTGCTTCATCCCCAACAACTTTGATTTCAAGGCTGCATGGGAGTTGTTAGTGGAGGTTCCAAAAGGCTACCATATTAATTGGCACTCAAATTCCATCACTAACATCGAGCATCCTTTTTCTCTCATTATGCATTGCCTCATCATCAACACCGTCTTCATAAAGTCAAGCTAGGGGAGGGGAAAATTCAACGGTTGGACCTCTACTTCCATTACAAATTGTTTGAATTAAGAGGAAGCAATTTGAAACTTGGTTCTTTCAACCTCTAGAATGTAATGGGTGTGAAGTGACTGGTGCAGAGGGCTCCTCCTATCCATATTTTAGTACTGATCACACTGATAGTGACACACCTGAACCTTGATCTCTCCACTGCCAAATCTCTGAAGGCCGCTCCCAAGATAGACGTGAAGAACTTCAAATGAGCAAGCCTCCTCAATGTACGCAAGGGTACAATGTACACATGTTGTATAGTGGATGGTCTGTACAAGGAGAGGGCACACCAAGACGTGGTCTTTGACTTGAAAGGAGTCCACCTTATGAGGTGGCATGTAGATAGCTCTTCAGAAGAAGAAGATGCTGTCAGAAAACAATAAAAACATGCTGAAAAGAAAGAAGAAGATGATGAAGAAGAGGAGGTGGAACCCACCGTCCTCATCACAAGGAGGTAGGTTCCATACAAGCACCTGTGTACACATGGATCCTCCAGTTATTCTGCTCCACTACCTTTGCAGGAGGACAATCCATACTCCTTGAGGGGAATCTATGGCTTGCTGTAGGATATACAACAGGGACAGTAGCAACAAACTTGTATAGTGGCGGGCATCCACATTTTCTAAGGACGACTCTACCACAACTAGTATATGATCTTTGAGAATGAGAAACTTCTCTTGGAAAACCAAGAGAACATGCACACGTGCCTACAACAGATGGAGGGAGACCAGGAGCCATTGTTCAACAATTACTGGAGCCAGGGATACTTTGGTGGTTATGCACAATTGTGAGAAATGACACAACAACCGTCGAGTTTTCAGGGGACGTTCTACCCCTTTCATCCTACCATGCCACAACCACCACCACCGCCCTTCTGATCGGTACCATTATTCCACCTCTTAAGTTAGAATTCTGAATAAGTGGACATAATCAAGTTCAAGTTGGGGGGTAGTTGGAACAATCTCTATCCTTTATTTTTCTTTTAGTCTTTATTTGTTTTTAGCTTTTATTTTTCCAAGTTGTAGGATCTACGATCTATCTAGTGAAAAAGTGGAGTTTAATTCATAGTTCATGTCAATGTCATGTGCTTTCAAGTGTGTGCAATGGAAATTAAAATGAAAAAAAGTAAAATATTTGGTTTAGTTGTAAAATTCTCTAGTTGCACTACCTAGAGGAGGTGTATGGGTAAGCCATCTTAAGAACATTTAATATGAATGGATATCTTAAGTTTTCATGTAATGTGGATGAAGATGGGGTTTGAGCCTAAATTTATCAAACAATTAACAAGATCTTAAATTGAAGTTTAAGAAAGAAATCCTAAGGTTACCCTATTCATATATCATTAGAGAGGGACATATCATAGTTCAAGAAAGGTATTATCTCTTAATTATATAATTCCCTCAGGATTCCATTCATTTTGACTCACCACCTTAAGATGATCAAGTAATCTAAACTATTTCCTCTTGATTTCATTGCACGAAATGATAGGTTACATGATAGTTTCTCTTTTGATTGCATTATCTACAAAATGGAAAAAAATGTTAATATGCATAAAAAATTTCTATGCATATCAATTTTGATTTCATAACAATTACATGTCAATCACATGCATTTTTCATCAATCATTTGTATATCATGTGGTTACATTGTTTTTCTCTAAATAAGAATGCAGGAATACACATCCATACCCTTAGACAAAGAAAAAAAACAATGATGTATGTTAGTAAAGTCCAAGCGTAACATTCCCAATCATGCTAAAATAGTGGGCCAATGAAAAAACAAAATGAAAAAAAAGAATTATTCATGTTTTGAAATAAAGAGGGACAAAGGATCCCCTAAACTCCTTAACAAAAAATTAAAACATTCACATGATGCATTCTCTTCTTTAATTCATTCTCATTCATTTGATGAGATTCTTGATACATGCATCATTCCACCCAATAATAATAGGCATTAGGATTCTTGCATTTTTCATTATCTTCACCATATAGATTCATCATGTTTAATTCTTGCATAAATAATATAGATGTTACTTATGAATCTTCATTAGCCACCTAATTCTTACCATGCATTAGCTCTATCTGTAGGACACTTAAATGATTATTCTCCTCATTCAATCTTATAAGGAAAACTACTTCCAAGTAGTTGGTAGTTAGGAAAGATCAATGTAGAATAGGGAATAACATGATGCACCAAGAAAATGCCTGATTGACTATGATATTAACTGCTCTCTTGATAGTGTTCACTGATTTAAGGGTGGACAACTTTTATGGATATTTTTGGTTGCTATCTGAGTAGTTGATTGTTTATTGGTCAGTAAAGGCCAGTTTGAGACTTCCAGGTGGGGATGGTTGAGAAATGAAATCCATACTTTATGTCCACATGTTGACGTGTCTAAAATAGATTTGAGGGTGTGTTGCTCGAGAATGAGCAACATTTAATCTTAGGGGAGATTGATGTGGTGTATAATGTGTATTTTTGTGCACTCATTAGCCATTTTCACATTAATTTGTGTAGTGTTTACTATCATTATCCTGTGATACTTAATTGCATAAAATAAATGTAATTTTAATTTTTTTGAATTTTTTAATAAATTTCAAGAGCTTATGTTCAGTTTTTGTGTATTGCAGGTAATTTACAAGAATCATCACAACTCAATACTACCGACTTTGGAGTCAGTGGTACTGGCACATGCTCATTTTGGAATAGAGAAAAACTGAGATGAGTCGGTAGTACCGACCCGTAAGTCGAGACTATTGACAACATCACAGGGAAAAATTAGAAGTTCATGAGGAAACTTGGTACTATCGAATTCAGGCTCTATAATACTGACAGCTTCCCATGTGACCATAATTATCGAATACATCAATAGTATCGACACCCATTCAGTAGTACCGACACGACGTGATCATGCAAATATGAAAATTAAGTCTAATCCGACGATTGGCAATTAATGACGCCCTAAGTCACTTCTATGACTTAGGGGGAATTTAGCCAGACCTAACTATCTTGTTCCATTCTGTTGGATGACAACCGAGAGCAAGGAGAGGAGAAAGTGGAGAAGAAGGTCATGTTTCAAGAGATTCAGGCATCTCCAAAGGATGGATTTGTAGATGAAAGGTAGCAAAAATCATCACGTTCGCCAGAGGGGATCAATCAGACCATCTCTTCTTCTGGGGTTCTTTAATTTTACTAATGTTTCCCACATTTTTATTCTTCTCTCCCATTTACTTGACAATGGAAACCATGCGGGGCAAATCCCCCTTGTACCTTAGGACCTAGGAGTAGCTTTATTATGCTTTGTAATTGACTATTATGCATTAATATATCAATTTCTCTAAATTATTGGACTTATTTTGTTGAGATTGTCATGAACTATCCATGCTTGATCACCATACTTAGTTAATTAGACCTTTAATTGCTTTGAAAAAGGAATTAATGGTTGGAAAATTCATAGACATACATGTTTTGTATCACCCTTTGAGAAAGATGGCTTACAAATGTGAAGTGATTACCCATAGGTTTTGATAAAGCACCTAACTAATAACACAATTGGTATGACAATAGGACTGGTATTAGATTAGGTAGTGAATTACATTGTGAAAGTGGGTAATTCTCTCAACAAGTCTCTTAGTCCAAGGTTTAGAGAGATACTTATTAATGTTATGATGTTAATTGCAATCTTAACCGAGGTGAAACCATAATCTTATGGATTTTATTCCAATTGAGATCAACAACCAGTAATTTAAGATATATTTTCTGCCTTAGATAATTAAAACCATCAATCAAGTTTTTATTCCAATTGAGATCATAGCTAGTTAGTAGTAGTTTCTTCATTTATGTTTCCCTATGTTCGACATCCAAGCCTCTTACAGCATATAATACATTGATAAGTACACTTGGATTTGAAGTGTAGTTTGTGTGTATCATATAGGAACGAAAAGAGATTAAATTTTGAAGAGGATGGCTCCTTCATGCCTCAAATTCAATATGGATATTAGTAAAAAAGGAACTATACAAACACTAGAACACCAAATAAATATTTTAGGTTGAAGTTGTTCTCAAACTTTCCATTTACTTGGATCACAATTATGTGTGACTAGCCACCACTCTTTTCTTGTGATGTCATAATTGGTTATGGACATTCACTGCCAATGTAATATCGGACCTAAAGGGTCACACACATAGGATACACCTAGAAGAGGAGTTATGATCATGAATGATAATTTAATTAATTGATAAAGAGTTAAGGTATTCAATTCAAGAAAGAAAAATGAACTGAGTGAACTCCCAACCAATTAGTTCATACAGTTGGAGTGCCAGGTTGACGGAATATTTTCATGGCTAAATTATGGATGAACTAGGCAAGAACTGACCAGTTCACTGAGTGAACTGATCGGATCATGGTTGTGAGGCGATCGGTTCATGAGATGAATTTCCCGGTTCAGAGGTGTAATTTCATTGCATCAAGAATTAGTGCTAAAATCATGTCATGTATTAATTGGATTAGAATTTCCAATACAATTGTTATTGGGAAACATGTTGAAAAGACTGGTTCACTGGGTGAATTGATCATCTCACATGCCAAATGACTGGTTCCCTGGGTGAATTGATCATCTCACATGCCAAACGATTGGTTCATTGGTGAACCGACCATTCTCCTGTTGCAGGTTGTGAAAATTTGTGTGATTCATGTCCCTTCCACTCCTGAACCCTAACCCTAACCCCTCCTATAAATAGAGGGGTATTGGGGGATTCTCATAGACACAACTGAATTGCCTCTAACAATTATTGTCCTCTTTGGTTGTGGTAACCAATAGAGAGACCAATAAAGTCCTACACTATAAAGGGAGGGATATCAAGGGAGAACAATTGTGGAAGAGCAAGTTGGTGACTATATAGTATAATAGCAGGAGGGACAACTCCTTCATGTCTGTTCTAGAGGGACTACAAGAGTTCTAGGCAGTCCATCTGGACTTCCATAGAGGCATTATGGTTGTTTCCTTCTACTAGGAGAAAAACGTCAACCTACTGTCTATGGCGAAGATTAGGAGCCACCACATATGTCTTCTGAGTGTAACTAGAAGACAGTTGCATGACTACAATGACAAGGAGATTGTCACTAGACTAGCTCCATGACTAGGTATATCCTGGAATCCATCCTTTCCATTATATTGTTTTTGATGTGATTTGATGGTTTCATGGGGAATATTGAATTAAGCGTTTTGTTTCCACTGCTTACCTAATGTCATATTTCCCAATAGTGGTATCAGAATCACGTCAATTTACTATATTTTGGGATTATCGATATGAACAAATTTTTGGTTTTATTGTTTCTTTATTGCATACGATGCAAATATTAATGTCCGGTCAAGTACCACTCAAAAACTGATATATATATATATATATATATATATATATATATATATATATATATATATATATATATATATGTATATATATAGATATATATTTATGCAACTTACACATGTCATCGTAAAAATGAGTTTTGATAATGGATATGTAGAATGGTTATGGTAAATAATCCTGATTATATGTGTATGATGGTTGTGTGTTTATTTCCTATTGTATCTCAGTTTGCATACTGAGCCTCTATCTTATCTTCCAATTTTAAAAGTATTACTCTCTCCTACCTTTGCTCCCCTCGAATGTAACTCGAAGTTTCTCTATAATCATGTAATAGTAAGATAGTTTATTTTCTTTTTACTAAGAAAAAGATGAGCCGACAAGCTGGAGGACAAAGGAGGACTAATCAAATGGAGGGTCGATCGATCAACTAGAGGACCCAAAAGGTGGTGGATAAGAGTCGAGACAACTTGAGAGGAAACCTACCAACTGAACAGGAGGCGAGCCGACCGGTTCAGGGGTTGAACCGATCAACCCAGATTGGCAAGCACAAATCTTTCTCAACAACAAGTTTCTGAATGAGATGTAGACCCTACGTTGTGGTAATTCCTTGTGACTCCAAATAATTACATTAGGATGGCCATAACTATCACTTTTGATGCATGTTTTCATTGTGGGATATAACATTTAGATGATACATACTATATATGTAGTGATTGGATAAAGTATATGTATTTATAAATATAATCTCCCTCAAATAAAATATTATGTCTTGGATGCTTTTAATAAAAAACACACATAAAAATATTGATCTACTAAGTGTGGGAACCGTAAGGGTGGTGCGTTGTCTATCTCAAAGAAGTGTGATGGTAATAATGTGGGCTTACAAAGCGGGGTACATTATTATAATGTTGGCTTTTGGGTCAGGCTTAACTGTGTGTCCATAATGAGATTAAGCACCAGAGGCATGCAGATGACTATGACAAGGAGTTGCTCATATCATTGATCCAAGAATTGCATATGATACAGTTCGAAAAAGTTTTCTACCTTAAAAATTTATTATGGATGCTGGCATTGTCTGGGTAATAGTTGAATTATTTTGGATCGTAGCTCACTAGAAGGTTGTACGCTGCAATCCTCTAAATTGATATAGAGGGCTATCAATTTAAATAAAATAGTGGGAGAGATAATTAGTTAAATACCTAATTATATATCATCAAATATTTTTCAAATTAAAAGGGTTGTGAAAAAATTCAATTTTTCCTTGTAAAATCAAATGACAAACAAATTGTTGTTGTGATCGGTCCTTAGGAAGGACAAATTTGACGAGACAAATTTTCACAATTGGTCTTGGACTTTGAGAAGAAGTCCCAATTATTAGTGTAATCTATAAGTCCTATATAAACCAGTGGTTGAATTACCTGCTCCTGATGCGCCTAGGTTTAAGGTGGATGCTTATTTGAAGAATGCCAATGATGCCCTAGACATAAAGTACCTTATAATAAGCTGCATGAACTTTGAATTTCATGAGCAATGCAAGGACTTGGGGATTCTTGAGATGGTAACACATATTAGAAATATAAACCATAATCTCAGAAAGCAATAAAGGCACAATGTTACAAAGGTGCTCTTTGAGTGTAAGATGACAGAGGAAGACTATGTAGAGACCCAGGTGCTCAATGTGATTGGACATGTGGATCATCTAGAAAAATTGGATTCTCTTTGAGCCAAGAGTTGGCCACAAATATGATTCTCAAATTATTGCTTGAATCATATATCCACTTTATTGAGTGTTACTACTTAAATTTGTGGAAAACGTGGACATGAAGCCTTCAAATGTTGGAATAGGTTCAGTAATAACTACTCATTGACTAAAGTTCTAAAAAGAATCTCCAAGGATGCCATCAGTGAATAAGAAAAGGCTCTAGCTGCTCTGCATGTTGATGATCAACCACAAAACTTCAATTTGAATGAGTGACATGTTGATCCTGGAACAAGAAATCATGTTTCTCAATATCCAGGTAATCTTCATAATATCACACACTCTACATGATCCGATTTTTTCATGATCAGTGATGGGTCTTTTTTCCCTATTACACATATTGGTAGTGCATACATTGTTAATGATAAATCTATCTACTTAGAAAGAGTGATAATTGCTTCTGCAATGAAGCAAAACATCTTATCTATTGCTTAGTTGACACATGATTATCCAAGCTACTTTGTATTCTTTAGGGATATAATTCTAATTGTACATTTATAGTGCCACATAATCCTATCTAATGGTTCTCTACAATAAGGAATGTATGTGTTGAAGTCTTCCACACATAAAGACTTCATAGCTATAGGAAAGAATAAAGTTTCGTCTAATATCTAGCATAACAGGTTGGAACATGTCAACTGAGACACATAAAAGTATATGGAGAATATTAATTTGATTTATTATTCCATTAAAATCATAGATGTCTATAATAGTTATGCACTTGGAAAGATACATATAATTCCTTATTCTAATAATCATGTCAACAATATGGTTCCTTTTATATAGGGGTGTTGTGACTTGTGAGGAAATATCTAGTAACTTATAAACATAGATTTCTTTACTATGCACTATTTGTTGATGAATATTTAGGCTTCAACTGGTTTTATCAATTAAAGAGAAAATGTGATCTCTATGAGTATTTTGTTTTCTTCTATAAAATAGTTGCTAGTCAACTTCATACCAAAGTGAAAGTGCTTGACATTGATGGAGAGGGTGAGGTTGTTAATAATATGATGATAGAAGGTATTATTCATCATCTATCATGTCCTCACCCACATGAGCAAGTAGGACTTGTTGAAAGAAAATATTGACATGTTGTTGAGATTGGACTTACGGTATTATTTGATGTGTTTGTACCTACTAAGTTATGGATTGAAGATTTTTCTTCTATAGTTCACATTATCAATCCTTTACCTTCTAAGAAACATGCCTACATGTCACCTTTGTTCAAGCTATACAATTGGTTACTTGATTACATGTCTCTGAGAAGCTTTTATTGTTTGTGCTTTGCATGCATGAGATATTATAACAAGCATAAGCTTGAACCACAAGCGCTACCATTTTTTTTCTTGGGTTATAGTGACACTTACAAAGGATATTTTTGTTTGTATATTTCTCCATGATGAAATCATTTTTTCTATACATTTTATTTTTAATGAACATGTTTTTCCTTTTAAACATAAAGTCACATCTCAAGTATCCAATAGAGATGTAACTCAATTTGCTAAGTTTGTTAATGCTTCTGATCTCTATATTTGTGAATGTACTAAAAATTCTACTATTAGTTGTAGATCTAAATATCAATTTAACTTTCAAGTTCCTTGTCATGATCATCTTATCAACAACTAGGAAGAAACTATTTTGTCACGTGTACATACGACTTGGGAATCTCTTTTATCCAATGGCACTCTTCCTACTACGCCTTCTATTAATAAACCTATTTAAGACAATAATTTGGCTAAGGTTAGTGACTTATCTATTTATATCAACATTATGTCTAAGATAGCCATGACTTTGCTATGGACAATTACACTACAAATATTGTTGCACCTAAAGTTGATACTATCTCTACTATGATCAGAGATACACATGATAAAAATTGTAATCCTTCTTCTATTTTAGACGCACACATTATTGAAGAAAATGGAGTGATACAAGAACAACTAGACTAAAAAATGCATGACATAGAAACTCCCCACTCCCTCTAATGTTATACAAGAAAATATTCCATCAACACATGATTCTATTGCTACAAAAATTCACCCCATGATAACACTTAGAGCTGGTATAGAGAAGTTGAATCCAAAATATGCTTTGAACATTCACACCATGCCATCTCCACCCACAATTGTAAAAGCTACCTTATAACATCTGAGATGGATGGATGCTATGACTGTTGAAATGTAGGCCTCGTATTCCAATAACACTTGGACACTAGTACGATGACCATTAAATGTAAATGTTATTGGATGTAAGTGGGTGTTTAAAAAAAAACCTAAGGCTAGTGGATCTTTAGAGAGACTAAAAGCACTGATTGTGGCAAAAGGTTTCAATTAAGAGGAAGGTGTAGATTATCTTGAAACCTTTAGTCATGGTGGTCAAAGATGCTATTGTTTGTGTTGTATAAACTCTTGTTGTTTCTTCAAAATGGAGCATGAATCAAGTTGACATCTACAATGTATTTGTCAATGGGGAGTTAACCTAACTAGTGTACATGGATCAACCACCTATATTTATCCATAAGAAAAATTTCTATACTATGTTCAAACTAAATTAAGCACTATATGATTTGGAATAGTCCCCTCGTGCCTGGTTTAACAAACTTAGCCATTTCTTGTTTGATTTGTTTTTCCTACCACATGGAGAACCCATATTTGTTTGTCTTTCATCATGAATCTTTGATCATCTATTTGACTGTGTATGTTGTCAATATTATACTTATACGGAATAATGATGTTCTGCTAGTTCAATTTAAAGAGAAATTACCTATCTAGTTTAAGCTTTGCATCTGAGGACCCCTCAATTACTTTCTTGGGATTCAATTTATCCTACAACATACGGGGATTGTTGTTAGTCATGAGAAATACACTATTGATATCTTAGTTCCATCTCACATATCTAACTACAAGCCAACCTCAACACCTATTGCTATAAATTTTCACAAAATAGTTTCCTCCTCCTCATCTAGTCCTTTTCTTATGACAATCAATCTTATTGTAGAATTGTTGGTTTCCTTGAATATACCACCATCACTTGACCTGATATAGCAGACATTGTTAATACTGCTTGCTAGTTCCTTGAATCACCCACAATAGCTCACTTCACAACTGTTAAATGTATCTGGAATGTATAAAGGGTAAACAAAGTGTTGCCTTGTGCACTTTTGTATCGTCTTCACTGTCTGTTTGAGCTTTTAGTGACTCTGATTGGGTTGGTTGCCTTGCTACCCAAAGATCTACTATGGGGTTTTGTATCTTCTTAGGAAACTCTTGTATTTCCTAGAGTGCAAAGAAGTAAATCAATGTTTCCTGGTCTAGTTGTGAAGCTAAATATAGGGCTAATAGCAACAACATCAGCAGAACTCATTTTGGATTTCCTTTCTATTGTGTAATCTTGGTATAATACATTATCAACCTGCAACTCCATTCTGTGAGAAAACAAGTTCACTTCATCTATAGTGAATCCTATTTTCCCTACTCAGACAAAGCACATTGTGATTGATTACCATTTATTCTTGTATTATGTTGAGTGGTTCTATTGTAACGTTTATGTTACATATGGGCTATTTGAGGGCAAGCCCAGTTTGGCTTGACCAAATATTATATAAAGGGATTGCACATGGACTTTGGAAAGTTAGAGAGAAAGAAACTCTCATTTCCTCATTTTCAAATGCTAACTATCTCATTCACTACTCTGTTGTTTTCTGCACCTACATTTCTCATTCTCTGCTCTGCTGTTTTCTGCACTTACATTTCTCATTCTCCCTTCGTCTTGCTCACTGATTCTCACCTCCCTTTCTAGGGTTTCTATCCTTTATCTCATTTATGATTCGATAAACTGAAGAAAAGAATCAAATTTACCAATACTGTCATGGCAATGTTAACATGGCTAAACAACAAACAACCATTCATCTTTTGTGCATGGCATATTGTTGGGTAAAGTTAAATACATATATGATGGTCCAAAACCAGACAAACAAATATGATAGTTGGGTACCATTGTTTTGTTACAATTGAAATGTTAAAGACATAGATGCATTGTGAATTGTAGAAAATTGACAACAAGTTAATGTGATACAAAAAACATACACAAAATATATGATTTCTATACAAATCTGGAAAATAATAGATACAAAATTTTGACTGTTGAAGATTATTACCAGTTATTAGTAGCTCTTGTTCAGGGGTGTGTTTTGGTTACATGTTTCTTTGTAAGAAAACATTACACAAAATCCGTTATGCGCATAAAAGTATTCAAATAGAAAATACACAAATTTGAAAAAAGAAAATATGCTAAACATGACAAAAAGTACACATGATTCAACCAATTAGTAAAAATATGGTCAAATACTACACCAATAAATATGATAGTTGAGGATTTTTTTGTGTTCTAATAGAGTTGTTAGCTCGTAAAGAATGGACTTTTAAGTACAAAATATTGGCCAAAGGTATACAAATTAATGCAAGATTTACAAAATAAATTATGATTTTGAACATAGATAAGTTAAAAAGGAACCAAAAAATATGACTATTAGAGGCCTTTGTTATGTTATAATTGAACCATTGGCATATGACAATTGAATTTTAAAGCATACCTTATTGGAAAAACACGCTCAAAATATGAAAAAAATACATAAAAACTGGACTGATGCATATGATTATTGTGTTGTAGATGTTAGATCGTTAAGTTGAATTTTCACATAATTTTCAAAATCACAATTTTGCAAAGAAAAGTGCTTAAAATATCAAAGACAATAAACATTTGTAATATTAAATTCATAAAATTAAGTTGTTAGATTTTTAATAGTTGAAGTATAAAGTACACAACTTTATTAAAAACTACACAAAATATTATAAATAGACATTAGCGAGAGATAGTACACATAATATGACAAAACAATACACCAAACAATGACTATTAAAGATCATTTTCTGACTATTACTGACACTTAGTTAAGGATATGTTTTTGGGTTTGTCCCAGTACACAAACTTTTACACTAAAAAAATAAATATATAGTGAAACTACGTAAAATTGGCAAAAACTACCAGAACATGTAAAAAGGTACACAACAATATATGAATTAGTACAATAAAGTAAACAAAGATATATGATCATTAAGTCTTGTTCTATTGTTGTATTTATATTATTATCATAATATATGAATTTATATAGTACATAATATTGGCTACAAAATATGGAAAAAAAATAGAAAAGAAAGTATGATGTAGTACACAAATTATGACAAATTATTACACCTAAAAATATGACTTAGGAGACTGTTTGTGTGTTGTAGTTAAGCAATTAGATCATAATGGTTTGTTACACATATGACTGACAAACGAAACACTACCAAAATAAGCAATTTTCTTTTGGTAGTGTTTCATTTGTTAGTCGTACGTGTAACAAAGTAGCTCACGAAGCTGCCACTATGGCACATAGAGGGCAAGTATATAGGTTTTCCTTTTTTCAATCTTTTACTCCGTGTATCAAAAACCTTGTTATTGTTGATTTAGTTAATTAATAGACAACAGGGGATCTCAATCATAGGATCCTCCGTCGTTCCTTAAAAAAATATGAGAGGGATTTGTGATAGACTATTACTAAAGAAGAGATAATTTTCTTCATCTAATGAATCATGTAAATATCTACAAGACACAACATATATTCAATGTCAGTAATCAAGGAAATGATTTATCCGAGAAAATACATAGCATTACAACCTCTACAATCAAGGGTGAACTCTAGCACCAACGTCTAGGTGTAGAAATAGGTAGAGAATCATGTGATGTGATATATGGCTTGAACTATTTCCCTTGTAGCTAGAGTCTTCTTTGGGGTGTCAACTTTTCCACCATTTCATCCTACACGTTGCAAACTTGTCCTATTGGAATGAGTGATAAAAAAGATAAAAGCATTAGAAAATTCATATCGGTTAGAGGTTACAAAGATAAGTGGACCTCTATTATGGCATTGGAATAATTCATACCCCAAAAGATGACGACTGGTTAGGTGTGGTCTCAATGCTTGAGAGGAATAAGGCATTGCATCTGAAAATTTCTTAGGAATCTCATGATGGACGAAGCAATCATGGCATGGGGGCATACTTGCCAAGTACAAGTTTCGTTGAGCACAATGAGGGTACAAAATTACCTCTTTCTATAGATTGGTGATTGATATGAAACCAAACATCTCAGATGTGGGTGCACAATTATTTTGAGTGAAACCAACACCTTATTTTGGAATGATCAATTCTATCTGGAATAGACAGCCTGAGGCTCATGCCAAAAGTAATATAGACCAATGACTAGATGACCTCAAGGTGGAGAGTCTAATTGATCTAGATGGAGAGTGAAATCAAATAATTCTGAATAAGTATATATTGATTGCATCAGTCAAATCTACAAATTGACTATCTTTTTGGGTTGACCTCCAGACAGCGGACATCTAGTCATAGTCAGTAGAGGTTGACGATCAATTTTGAATAACATATTCATACAAGAATATTGTACAATCCTAGTAATGATCCATGACTGATCCATGGAAGAGTTTGTGGATAGGTCATGTATCAGACAAGTACAATATGATAAAATGGTTAATGCTACATGAATATCCTCAAACTAACATGTACATGAAGAAATGACATCTGAAAATTTTTTGTTTTTTGTAATTGCCGCAAGGAACATGCATAATCCAAATTTTGTATCATGTGTGACTGCATGGATTTAAAGGATGTTTTGAGACTACTAGGGGCCAATTCTATAATACCATAGTTATAAACCTTCATGTTGGAACATGGAATAACAATAGCTTGTGGAAAAGATAGGAGCATATATGCTTATACTTAGCAACTTGTTGTTCATGTGCAGTTTGAACAAATATATATTGGAATGTGACAACCCAAAGCCATGTCAATAGAAATTACTCAAAACTAAACACAAGATTGACAACTACACAACCACATTACCAAAAAAGTAGGTTAATTAAAATTGATCTCATCTTACAATCTTGTGTGGGAACATATTACAATAGGGTCCATCAACTTGTAATATATCACATACATGTCAAGTATTTACACATCTATTTAGTGGCATCATCCACAACCTATTACACAAGATTCTATTCACACATACATGCCACATATACAAACCACATCTTACTACCAAAAACCACGTATCGATATAAAACAGATACAAAAAACATCCCTTCTAAGACTTGAGAGTACATGGATATCGTTAGGACTCTATGACAACAACAAGTAGTTATCCAATCTTCTGAGGCTACTGATCTCTAAGTTGCTTATCCTCAATAGCATGGGCCTTCTCACCCCACTAACAACAACCTAAAAAGATGTGGTAACCCACAGGGTGGGACCAACCTCCCAACGAGAGATATAACTCTCAACCAACGGTTATTGTAACATAACATGATATATTATAATTAAATAGGATGAGAAGATTCATCTAAATGAATAATTTAAACTGATTACACAACTCAAACACATTAAACAATTACCATATATTAAACTATCCCAACAGGATAGGTGTTTTGAGAAACTATTTAGATAAGCATAGAAACATATATGACTAGATGGAATATGAATAACATGTAATTCCATCACTTACCAACCAATATAAGAAACAATTCAAGGGTAAACATACAATGTGAACCATGTTTAACCCTAATAAAATATACTACATGGTTTTATTACAGCTTTTAAGCACTGAGGAGTTTGAGGTATATCGCTCAGACTCCAACTAACCACATTTAAGTAAAAAACAATGCCAAACAAGATCTAGGAGATCCAGATTCCTAAGATCTTCTCTACCCTTGATCAATTGAGTCTGTCATAGTGACATATAAAGTCAATCTGCAAAACACCTAATCCACCTTGGCATATAGTTCATGACACTATACACCATAGTATATGAAACCATGCCACCTAGGTACAACCACAATTGTCCTAAAACACATTACATGTGGAAAACTCCAAGATACGACCATAGATGTTCTAACTCTGAGGCATGACCGTATCCATCCTCCATACACCTTGGGATCAACATGTCAAGGATTCACAATCACTTGTATCTAGCATATTCAACAATATGCACTCTGATTTTCCCATAGGAATACTCTTTTCACCATCGAGCAAGTTGTGGCAGTGGGATGGATCTATGGCATTGGGTACTACATGAGTAGGGTTTTACTTGATTAGTTAAAGCTAATTGGGTATCTTTTAACTACATCAATCAAGTTACATATAAACCCTATAAAGATTCTACAAAGACAAGGAAAGGTTGCAACTTTAGAAGAAATATAATGTATGGCATATAGAACTTGTCATGTCATCACATGGTACTATTTACTATCACACATGATACCATCATCATTATCACATAACCATGGGATACCAATCCCTTTGTACATCATATACATGATATCACCTCCATTAGGGAACAAGACCATACATAATGTCATTCAGATATCACATCATTTCTTATAAGAACATATGTATCTCTTCCTGACTCATCAAGGCTCATCATCATGATCTAACATGTGTTACATAAGCTCAGCATAACAATGCATTTAAGAACGATGGTATTCACAAGATAGCAAATTAGGGTTGCAACAATTTCAGAGATAGAAAACATTCCATCATCATGATAATTATTGAATAAGCTAAGCAACATCATAGTGTACTTGATTTATGGTTAAGGTTAAACAAGGCAAACCAAATTAGGTGCCTAAATCAGAAATTAGTAGTAAACCCTAAGTATCATCGTCTCCAATAGTCTTGGAAGCAATTAGGTTAAACATCACCAAGATAGAGTTAACTAGACATTGTAACTAAGTAGACTAGAAAACACCATCAAACACATAGGATTGGACACATCATTGGCCGTTTTAAACCAGGTCATACCATTCTTGGGGACATAAGAGATCAAACACATCAGCGACCCTTAAGTCAAGCACTTTGACCATTGAAGAATTGTCAAGGTTGATGATCAATGACATCAGGGTGAAATACCTTCATCTACCTCTAAAAAATCTAAGACATCAACGACCATAAGATCCAAGGTTTAGTAACCACATTGGTGACAATTCAGTGGCCAAGAGGATGGAAAACTCATCTACTGCATAGGAAAGAAAATCCTTGGCGACCAAACCTTATAGTCAATCTTGGCGACCACTAAATGTTTGTACTCCTGGCTACCCCAAGAGGAGAGAGAAAACTAGGTGACCAAAAACTCAACAACATCAAGTTGATTATCACCATGAAACTAAAAAACCATCCAGGTGTAATACACAAGGAAAAGATCAACTCCATAACCCTTATTTCAACCACCATGAGAGAACAAAACCATGACTTAGAGAAATAAAAACCAATGTTTCCATGGTCATGATTGTATAAAAACCACCATCACCAAAGGTAGATAATCATGAACAAAAATTCGGTCATCAAAGGGAAGTCATCTACTCAAGATAACCATGAAACATAAACCCTAGATCATATATATTATCATTCTAACTTGTAGACATGTTTTAAAGTAATAATACTTGCATTCAAAGTAAGTGTAAGAACTAATCAAGGAAAAAGTTATATGACTCACCTCAAAAGAGGAGAAGAAAAATCCAACAATAAGGAAGCTCCAAGGAAAGAGAGATAACATCCTATCTTGATCACCACTCTCAACCAAGCTAGATCCACCACAAAAAGAGAGCAAAACCCAAGGTTAAAGGAGCAATAAAAGAGATGATCTTCAAGCTCTAACTCAAGCATTACCATGGAGAACCATGGATTCGTCCAATAAGAGAAAGAAGAAGAGGGTTGTAAAGGTAAATGAAGATCAAGAGGTAGATTACTTACTAAGATCAAGAATATAAGGACAGATCACCAAATGATCACCACGGAAGGGTTTCTCCAAACCCTAACTCAACATGCAAGAGATTTGGCGATTTGAGCTCCAGCTTCACAACAGAACTCAAGGAGGTGAGCTCCAAGGAGAAGAAATATAACAAACTAAATCTGAGGGTTCATTTTCAATTTACCCATTTCTAAGATTTTTATTTCCTTTATGTCCTTTTTGGGGATTTTTCCTAAATTTCCCTATCTTTTATATCCTCTTTGGACTCAATGTTGAATTTGAGTATTATTTGATGATGTGGTCTATATTTACCCACATTCATACCAGTGAATGGGTTTTTTCACAAATGTCTCAACTAATGTGTTAATAGGAGTTTTTTAATGTAAAATGGCCATTAATGAGAGATAATTAGTAGATAATGTTATCTTAGAGTTTTTACATCTTTATGGGATAAGAAATGAGAAGTAATATGTATTTGAGTTAATTATGAGAGTAATTAACCTCTTTTCTTTCTCACTTCTCCAAAGTGAAAATAATACATGAAAAGAAAATATTATGGTGAGATATTGCTATTGAAATTAATATATGTTTCCAATCTCAAATATTCACCTAAGGTTTAATTAGAAAAGCCCTTTCACATTAATTGACCCTTTATTACATTAATATATATATTAATGACCAATATAGTGATTAAGGGGAAAATCTTGGGTGAAACAAGAATCTAATTATATATCATTGATCTAGACATTAATTCCAGCCTATGGTTAAATTTTAGGGTCATTTGGACCATGTTTGACCATCTAAATCATTTTTATTCAACTTGAGTATAGTGTAACTATAGTTCTTAATTTGATTTCATTAATTCAATGCATAATGCCAAAGACTGTTCATTTCTCACTGTCACGTGGTTGGGTCCATCATGGACGCACATTGGACGACTCAAATTTAATTGACTATTGATCTGACACCTGAGAAGTTGTCATCTTCCTCCAGTCATTCGCGGGTTAGAGAACAGTTTGTGACCCTTGGCTCCTTGCCTTCTTTCTCTCCCATTTCACCACCATTTCATGTGATTCCTCTTCCATCAGTTCCATCTCTCCCAGCCGATTCGAATGAGCATTAACTCATCTTCTCTCTTTCCTTGAGCATGAAATGCCCATCCGGGGCTTTCTCTTCATCTCCATGGAGATGTGTAGAGGGAGCTACAACTCTCCTCTCACCTGTTTAAGGCTAAGTAAAGGACCCTCAATCCTTGAGAAATCTTCCTCATCTTCTAATTAGCCTGCAACTACCCCAAAACTCCCTGCCCTTCTCGCTTTTCCTCTATGGAGAACTCCACACTATCTCCAACCATCCTCCACCTTGGGTCCAATTGTCGCACTGGTAAGAACCCCAACCACTTCTCCTTCGCCTCCACACTTTTCGTTTGTTCCCAGAAAACCTGAGGCTCTACAACCTATATCCTGATTCTCACCTCATCGAATGCCATGTATTTTTCAGTTTCAATGCACCTCCGCCCATGGAGACACTTGATTCTACCTCACCTCGACTTTGTGATCGCGTTCATGACTTTAGTTTTCACTTCCATTGTGCTTTTGTGGTGGTTTGTCATTCTCCTCAGTTCTCCAGTTTCGCCATGGCTATGGGAAATTCCGCACCCAACTTTGCCTCATTTTGGTTTTATCTTCATCACCTGAGGTCGATGAATGTTCTCAGTCTGTTCTCTGGAGCTGATCACCATCAGAGCTGGACTTTGCCCGCGCCTTTGGTCTCGATGTGCTGCTTCCTCACCATTGATGCGAGTGGAAGAAGCCTAGTGATGGATTGACCAAGGAGTCCCTGCCATTCTAATTAGCCAATTAATCGAGAATGGGCAAGGATGGTATTTTAGCATTTTGTTTTGTTTTCTCGCCATGAGTTATTTGATATGTATGAATGACCCTAGTATCCTCATGATTTTAATTGATCTATTTAACTCGCAAGGGCATTTTGGTCATTTCCTCCCTCCACTCGCTCGCCTTTGACCGAAGCCATGCAAGCATGGATTGGCTGACTGGGCCAAGTGTGATTGGACCAAGTCGGCATGGGTCTGGCCTCCATGACTCACACACTTACAAGTTTTTATTTTCCTATGTGGCATTTTCTCAAATTTTGATTGGGCAGTCTTGTTTAAATCATATTAAATTGAGGCATGGTAAGAAAAATGCAAATAAATACTCGTTGGAAAGAATGTATCGAGTAGAATCCAATTTTATGGTTTTTGAGTCCTAATTCTCATTCCTTTTTTGAATTTTATCATGGATACCGTCTTAATCATATAAAATGTTCTAAAAATGTTAATTAATTCATTTTATCTCCAAATGGAGAAATTGAATATGTTTTCTAATAAGTGAAGTCTAAGTAATCGTTTGATCTACGTTTTGAGTCCTAAATCGATGGTGTTCTAATAGAGTCCAAAATTATGTTTTCATATGTTTTATGCTTTATAAATCCTAACACATGTGAAATATATGTAACTAGGATAAAGTGGATTTGGATGCAATCTAGTTGGTGAAAGTGATGTTTATGCATCTACATTAAGGTATGTGAAGCCTAATTATGAATGTATGTGAACACCTATGATGTAGGTGAAAGCTTATGTATGAATGTGCAATTACACCTATTCCTTCAGTTGGGTATTTTTCCAATCCTAAATTCTTAATGAGGCATGTACTAGCCTTGGAATCTTTCTACTGCCTTCTTTGGCTCTATTATATGAATTGAATCTTCTACTGCAAATGTTGACTCATTATTTGGAATTACTTCTTGGGTTTTGAACCCCAAAGCTGTGATTCTATATTGTTTATATTTTCACTCTACCAAATGAATTATTCAGCATGATGAATTATTGACCAAAATACAATGTAGTGTACATGAGTACAAACCACCCATAGAGGGCATGTGTAATTTTTCCCTAGGGGAATGTGCTCACTCTCCCTAGAGGAATGCGCCTACTCTGCTCACAATATATATATGTGTAGGTGTTTGGGAGTGTGACCACTCTCCCCCACATATTGGTTGAGGTCTGGTACGTGCTTCACCCTACATTTGTTTATTTTGTGTCATAATTTCATTCATGCAATGCAAATTATTATTGTTATTGATCATGGAAGATTTCTTATTTCATATTTATATACTTGTATCATACTTTTGACCCTCTTAGCATAGAGAATATTTATTATGCCATGTTGTAGTTTATAATTGCCCTTATTCTCTTGCTTGACACATACTTTTATCTTCTCTTGTTGGGTGATCCCAACCACCCAGGTATAGGATCAGAGTGTGCATCAGGAGCATGGTGAACCGGCCTAAGTCTAGGAGAAAGGATTTCATCTATCTAGCATGGACTTACCTAATAAGTTTTTTTTTTGGAGACATGTTGATGTAGTTTTAGTCTTCCTCTACCTAGATCCTTCGTTTGAATAAAGCATGTACATCCTAAATGGGGAAATTTTGATGTACTCTTTATGCAATTGAATATGGTCGAATTTTAAAATTCCTCTGCTATTCATTGTTGTTTTGTTTTCCATATTTAGTAGAGGGATGGTTTTCCTACTCTTTACAATATGGTATCAGAGCCAATGGTAGTCAGAGTCTTGACTATGTCAATTGTTTGCTTAGCTAGAAACCCTTACCTCATATAGTTTTCCCTTTAGTTCACCTTAGAATTAACCTATGATAAAAGGTTGATCTAGAACTATAATAGTTTCATATTAGATACATCTTTAATCAAATTTTTGGTTATTATCCTATTAGGTAGCTACTAGGGCACGAAGTTGAAAGTGATGGTGTCTAGAAAGGGTCAGAACTTGGGAGCTGGCAATATTTTCCTCCATGCCACTAGCTTGAGTTACGGGGACTCCCTAGTTCCTATGACACCGATCTGGCCTGATCTGATACAGAATGCTCAAAATAGAATACCATTAGGCAAATAACCTCAATGTTGAGTATCCTTAGAAAAAAAAATCACCTTATATTCCTCAAGTTCCTTATGAGTCTTAGATTTCCATTTTTAGGGTTAGTGTACCCTATACTAGACTTGAAGTTTGGTAATAGTGATTAAAAAGACAATTAAGTGTTGGGTCTTATACATGTTTAGACACACTCTTTTACCTATAGTTTTGTTTGTCATGGTAGGTCAACCCTTTTAAGGGGTGGAGTAGTGGAACCTTGATAAATTTTGCATTTGCTTATTTTGAGGATGAAATCCCTTTTTTAGGGGATGGAATCCTATACATAGAAAAATCTAGCCACTTTGGAATTAGAAACCCCAACTCCATAGACAAGAGATTAATGAGCTTATATGATTAGTATTGACCAAACAATTATAATTTAGCTTGTTTTTTTATATACAAATGAATACATAATAAGTCATTTAATAAATAGTTCATATGCTTGAACTCTTATAAATACTTAATGCACATAATAGTGAGTTACTCATCACTATTGGTGAATACACATAATGTGGACCATGTCACCCTAATACTATGGTAAAATGAACTAATGCATGCTAAGAATGCACAACATATAATGGTCATGTTGACCTAAACCCTAAGATGTAGCTATTCAACTTTAACATATATATATATATATATATATATATATATCCTTAATGCCTTCATGATATCTTAGTGACATTAGGTGTCACCATCAGACAATATACCTATATACATATAAATGGAATATAATCACCTAATCATATATTGATATATGAATTAATTCATCAAAGTGTAATGTGCTCCATCCTATTCACATAAATATATGTAATGTCTTAAATGTGATAAGGAGTAATTGGATTTACATAAGTACGGTTATTAAGTCTACAATAATTCCATGTAATGCCTAATGTGATGTTAATCATGAATAATTTATAATATGAAGTGTAAATAGGAGAAGATGGTTAGTAATGTCATTAATTTGAGTATGAAAAGTAATGTAACAATGTGCAATATAGGTGTAATAAATTAATATGACATTATTATAGACTCACAACTTGTTGGATAATATTTTCTATTTCTTACAAAATAATCATTGATAATTCTATATCTCAGCAATGTGAAGATAATGAGAAAAAATTCAAGTTATTAAGGTTTGTGACCTAATATATTAATAAATATTGAGAAGACTTAGTAAACCCTAATGGTGCTTAGAAACCCTTTATGAGATAAATAAGGGAAATACATATGAATTGTACATAATGTTGAGATGTAGTCCTTGTTACAACAATGTGAGCATAATATGACACAAGTAATAGAATATTGAAGATGATGCAAATTCATAATGGAGATAATGCTAATAAGCCAAAAATGTTAATTATGTTTTGTTTGATAAAAGGTAATATGTATGGTGGAAACCTAAGTAGAACTTGACTTATGTGTAGAGCATATGAAGTACCATAAATTAGAGGTAACTACCTAGTTGCTTAATGTTGGGATGTTTCGTACTCACCCTTCCCTCTTGTTGAGATTATGGGGACAAAATCCTCTTTAAGGGGTGGAGTTATATAACAGACTAAATCTCAGGGTTGATTTACAATTTACCCATTTTAAATATTTTTATTTCTTTGATGTCCTTTTTGGGTATTTTCCCTAAATTTCCCTATCTTTTGTATCCTCTTTGGACTCAATGTTGAATTTGAGTATTATTTAATGATGTGATCTATAATTACCCACATTCATGCCATCAAATGGGTTTTTGCACAAATGTTTCAACTAATGTATTAATAGGAGTCTAATAATGCAAAATGGGCATTAATGAGAGATAATCAGTAGATAATGTTAACTTAGAGGTTTTACATCTTGATGGGATAAGAAATGAGAAGTAATATATAATTCAGTTAATTATGAGAGTAATTAATATATTTTCTTTCTCTCTCCTCGAAAGTAGAAATAATACATGAAAAGAGAATATTATGGTGAGATATTGATATTGAAATTAATATATGGTTCCAATCTTGAATATTCACCTAAGGTTTAATTAGAAAAGCCCTTTCACATTAATTCACCCTTTGTTACATTAATATATATATTAATGACCAATATAGTGATTAA